>CM075334.1:87523138-88823971 GCA_037788925.1 Mytilus galloprovincialis
GGGAAGGGAGGGGTTGGGCTCGGACTAAGCGACAAAGCATCAATACTATAAAATAAGAATTCTCCGATGGTTTTTAGTGTGAATGATCATTTGAACATATACGAATATCAATCTTTCATTTTATGCAATTGAATTTTCTGATCAACCTCGCACTAATTGAAAAAAAAACCTGTTTGAAATATCTGTTTCACATTGTAGTAGCCATAATACTGTCATATTTCCTCCAATGTGAACTACCAAATAAAACCAAATCACTGGGTTTGTACTATCATGAATAACCCGACGGGTGCCACTCGTTGAGCAGAATCTCCTTACCTTTCTGGAGCACCAGAGATCCCCCCCCACCGATGAATTTGTATTACCCAGTCATATCTATCTATTTAGTCAGCCAATTCAAACTTTTTTTTATGCCCCTGCAACTGAAAGTTCGTGGGCATATTGTTTTACCCCTGTCCGTCCATCCGACCTTTTATGGGTATATAGTTATTCCGCATGTATTACTAGTTTACTCCTCTTACAGTTTGAATCATAGGACGTTTTCTCTTTACTGTCTGTTTGTTCATATATTGAAGGTGTGCATGTGGTCGGTTTTTTTTATATAAATATTTGCTCTTTTGGATAAATGGGTCAACATTTTCAATTAATTCTCCATAGGCGGTAATGGTAGCGTTTTCCTCCGTTGCTAAGTCCATTTCGTTTACTTGAACATGTATGATGGCTAATATCGAAGCTGATACATTTATACATGTCTGGTTAAATTTTCGGGGTGGCAAGTTAGGTTACTGTTTTCGCAAATTGCTGGACCCCGGAAGATTGTGAAAAATGTCACTTTCCTCATGAAATAATCTCAAAATTCTTATCATAAAATTCAATAAAAAATGTCCTTTCTTATAATTTATTTCAGGTTGTGTCCACATATTTCTTTTTTTTATCACATCAGCTCTATCAAACAGTTCTTATTGTTCATGTATGTCCATTTTTAAAATCACATGTACAGCATCCACAACTATGTGGCAGACTAATATTTTTTCAAATTTACGTCATCGTTCCTCATCTCAAGGTTCATTAGGGATCCTGACAAAAATAGTTGAACATTATCATTTTTTGGAAAAGTAGAGTAGGTTCGATAAGGCCCTAAAATGGCCCCCGTTTTTGGCTTTAACTTTAAATTCAGATTTATCGGCCAAGGCTTATACATTTGACTAGATAAGAAATGTGTCTTTTTGTTGAAAAATGATGTTCCTGCGTTACATTTATGACGTCACAAATATAGTACTCATTTTGATTTTTCACGAAATTCAATGAAAATGGCTAAATTTCCATTGATTATTGGGACAGGAAACATAGAGCGTATACGTCGACAAAAAAGATCTTTGAAAATAATGTTTGTTATGACATTTTACATGTCATACTTGAATATTTTGTTTGTCGACGCCTGCGCTCTATGTTTCCTGGTCCTAAATTTGGCTGAAATTCGGTCAATTTTGTCAAATTTTGACAAAATCCCCTATTTTGACCTAATTGGGATGTAAAGATCAACGCTTTAGAATAAAACTATGACAGAAATAGTTCTATATAACTTTCTCATGTGTCTTCAAGTCAACTGAAAAGTTTTTTTTATCTTGCGACATTGAATTTTATAATCGGGGCCAAAAAGGACCCTTACCGAACTTGCATCAAAGGAGCATTTCCAGATAACTCCTCCTATAGTTTGATTGCTAAGGCGTTTTCACTCTGCTGGCTGGTTGTACATATATTGAAGGTGTGCATGTGGTAAGGATTTGATTTTTAATAATTATTGCTCTTTTGAGAGATAATTTAACTTTGTCATTTTTGAGGTATAAGCGGTTAAATGTAATTTTTATTTTAAAATAACACTTTGCATCTGCAGGAGCACCAATTGTGTCTCCAAGGCACAATTATATATCAGAGAAGTCCTAAACTGACTTTGTTATAATACAGCTACTTTAGAGAGGAGTGCGGGGGCATCACTTTGTCTAGTTTACATATTTTTCTCATGTTGTGCTGTTACACTACTGTAACAGTCCGATGTTAGGTTAGGATTTATCGGTCACATACATGTTAAACTCAGCCATGTGCACTTTCAGTATGTACCTGCCCGAGTCAGGAACATGACCTTCAATTGTCGTCGTTGTTTCATGTGTGTCATATTTGTTTTTTGTAGATTGTTTATTTATAAATTATACCGTAAGTTTGTTCGTTTGATTTTCTTCACATGGTGCATGGTGGTCTTTTGTAGCTGACTATACGCTGTATTGAAGGCTGTACGGTTGCCTATATATGATTTCTTACATCCGCTGCATTTAAACTTTGGTGGATAGTTGTCTCATTGGAAATTGCACCACATCTAACTTCATTTTAATTTCTATGTTGCGTTTTGTATACTTTTACATTGTTTATCTTTTGTACGCATACCACAGAGCCCTCTTTTTGGAAGCCCGAGCAA
The DNA here is from genome assembly GCA_037788925.1 of Mytilus galloprovincialis. NCBI lineage: Eukaryota > Metazoa > Mollusca > Bivalvia > Mytilida > Mytilidae > Mytilus > Mytilus galloprovincialis. The sequence goes on from CM075334.1 coordinate 87,525,606, forward strand.
AAGCCCTGGTCCGCGATAGAAAATTTAATTATGAACTCATATAAGATAGCTCGAATTCAACTCGAAATCTTAATAGATCTACATGAGACTTAAATTCAAATCGTACTCAAAATGTACCTCAAAAAGTGACTCAAATTCAAAGTTGTAACTAAAGATCTACCTTTAAATGTGACTCTATCTCGATGTCCATCACGAAACTCAATGCCAAGTAGAGCTTTAATTCTAATAATTGCCTAAGTTCGAAATCGAAGACTTACTCAAAGTTTAACTCGAACAGAAACCCGAACTTTAATTTAAACTCAAATTCGATGGATGGCCATAATCATCCAAGGCACATTCAACATGGAAATCTATCTAAAAATAGAACAGGTTTTTCCAAATTGGTCAGGTGGTTTTACCTCATCAAGTAATGGGATAACCATTAATAGTTATCCCATAAGGAGGCCAGAGGGTGATCTTACACTGACACACCAAGTCCGAATGGGATAACTATTTTACATCCTAGCTGTTTTAGATTAGACGAAAAACAATTTACAATTCATAAAATCTAGTTTAGAACGCCACACAACCATTATTATATACTTTATATATTACAATATGATGTATACCCTTTATGACCCCCTAACACGATGAGTAGATATCAAACAATGACAACTCGCCCCACTGGCCATTCGGCCCACACTATATCGCCACTTTATGAAAAAATCGCCCCACTCTTGTAACCGACTCGCCCAACTTTAAAAAGTGTAAATCAGTCTGACAACTCATTTATTTAACGAAAAGGGTTTAAACCCGACTGAGAAAAAGCCAGGCAACTCGCCCCAGTTATAAAAATATCTTGCTTCCATAAAGTATGTTAAATTTCTGATAGTTCGTATCCAGTCGTTCTGGTGAAGTGGTATGTGTCGTGGCTTGATATGCTAAAGGTCTTGAGTTCGAATCCCAGCATATACCCAGGATTTTATCTACGTGAATTTTGATAGACAGTCTTCTCCGTGTAGTTAATTATAAGTTTTATACTGGATTTGACATTCCCGCCAAAATGTTAGAGAACTACGGAAAGCATGCATAACAAGGAAACTTAACCTGGGGTGATCTGGTAGGAGTGATCCGGCTCAGATCACCCCTGCAACATTCCAGCAGCACCTGCATACGGGGTATATATCTCCCAATTGATACGATATTCCCGTGCTTGCATTTCCTATCATGATTTTCTTGATAGAGGGTTGCTGCTCACAAGGAAGCTATTAAACCAAGAGTTCCAAATGGTGAATTTGAAATCATCCCTTCGTTAATTTTACGGACGCCATCACGAGTTGGTTGACCGTTATGGAATAACCGTATCACAAATGATATTGGATATGTTCCTTACGTCGTAACTACAATCCCCTTCCCTTTCCTGAATGTGACCTACCGAATTAGACTATTTACTGGATTTGTTATCACATAAGCAACACGACGGGTGCCGCATGTGGAGCAGGATCTGCTTACCCTTCCGGAGCACCTGAGATCACCCCTAGTTTTTTGGTGGGGTTCGTGTTGTTAATTCTTTAGTTTTCTATGTTGTGTCGTGTGTGCTGTTGTTTGTTTGTCTTTTTCATTTTTAGCCATGGCGTTGTCAGTTTGTTATAGACAGTTTGACTGTCCCTTTGGTATCTTTCGTCCCTCTTTTAGAACAAAGGAGCTGGGATGTAACATCAAAGAATGACACGACTACTAAAAATTAATCATTACGTAATGTGTAAACCATATAAAGAATAGGCAAATCATCATTACGAAATACCAAAACCACATCATGTAATGAAACAACTACATAACGTTAAGTCACATTCACATCAAGTATTGTTAAAACCACATTGACTAATGACACAACCACACCGAGTAATGACAAAACCATATTGAGTACTGACAAAACTATATCAAGTCAATACAAAATCATATCGTGTTATATCGAAACAGTATTAAGTAATGACTAGTCCATATTGAGTTATATTAAAACATCCTTATGTAATGTGAAAACCATATTAACTAAAGACTAAATATCATCAAGTAATTGTAAAACAACATAAAGTAATATCAGAGTGCCACATGAGACAGCTGTGGCGTTCCATACCTATTAATTACCTTTCAGTTTTGTTTGTAACTATTGTTTAGTTTTTGACATGTACGACATTTTTAATTGGAAAATAATACATATTGCATTAGAAGACGATTGCATGATTAAATATGTTAGACACGAAAAATGTTCATACCAGTTTATGTTTGCACATATCTAGTCTTTGATATATGAGGGATTTTGCGTTAACACTAGCACATCTTAATTCTGAAAGCTTAATGCGAATACAAATATTGTTTATTTCTCTGATACGTATCAATGACGTATGATGTACTTTTATGAACATTTTTATATCATTAAGTCGATAAAACCAGGTAATTAGGTCACAAGAAGTAAAATAAAGTGAATGTGAACTCCCAGAATGTACGAGTGACTTTATTCATAAAAAGTATCCGTGATACTTATTTATGTACTTTTTTCTTTAGCTCTTCTGTTGACAAAGTTACTCTTGTACCGTAAAACACATGTTTAACAATACTTTTTTAAGGAAGCTGGCTTGTCATGTTTTGCATTTTTTGTCAGATTTTCGGAATCCTCTGGTTTTATCCATTTGAATGCCTTGAAAAAATTTGCCCGGTGACCCCAATTTTTCTTTTTGAAATTTTTTAACATGTATAACGATAAGCCATCTGTAAAAGTCTTATAAAATTTTAATTACGTTTTAACAGTTTTTGAAAACTTTAACTTGTCAATGATAAAGCTATGAAAAGTCAAGAGAGAATATTTTCCCGCCAAAATTTCAATGGCTCATATCTCGAAAACAAGCACGGTGACCTATATATTTTTTTGGCTCTTTGGATTCCTTTATTAAATCCTTATCAATATAAACTAGTGTTTTGAAAAGTTAATTACTTTGAAACTGAGAAGCGAACTCCCTTAAATTGTTATTTGGATGGAGAGTTGTCTCATTGGCACTCACACCACATCTTCCTATATCTATTATATGCAGTTGCATTATTGGCTTGGAGTGTGCCATTTACCAACGTTCTAATATTCTGACCGGACAGTTCGACCTTCCACCCCAGTGATAGTAAAACATCGTCTGATTCGTTTCATGTGTATTAATTTTAAACCAGTAAACTAGAACTAACCAAAATTGGTATGCAGTTGCATCATATGCTTCGGTGTGTCATATAATATACCAACGTACGATCCCTTACAATATACACTGAGCATTAGAAGAAAACGTTTATTCTCTCCTCACAGTCACTTTGATTGATTTCATATTTGTACTGACAAAATTCAAAATTAATACTCCTACATCTTCAATCGTTATTTGTAAGAACAATCTGATATCGTTTATATAAAAAAATATAGCAGTAGTACAAAATTCAAATAAGTATATATAGTGGCTGCGATAAAACTTCATGAGACCATTAATTGAAATAACTTCTCAAGTAAAATTACTAAAATAAGTGAGGTTTTTAATTTGCATATTTTTTTTACTATTAATTTTTACAGTTTACCTTGGTTAATCTGTTCTGTAATTTCAACACTGAAAAAAATGAGATAGTTTTTGAATGCATGATGATATACTGAAAATAAACATTCAGTTATATACGAGTAGTACTTGTATACATCGATAGTTTTGTGATTTAAAAAAAACCATCATGTTTAACAGTTTCTGAGAAAAGTCTGCACATCCATTAATAGTGAGATATGTAATCAACTAACTTTCACAGATATTTATCAGTCGCAGCTTTTTCTTTTGAAATTAAACATTATTAGCGAATAATGTCCTAATAGTGATGATGTCCTTTCCATTATCAATCGAAACTTTTCTGATTGAATTCCATTAAAATATCATCCATGACATCTGGTGACATTTTTAGGACATATAGTCCCTACTCCTTTAATGATAATCTTCATTGCTTAATCGATGATAAAAAAAAATTTGAAGATCCCAATTCGTAATCGATCCGTCTTACTTGCGACGAAGTAATCATAGGTCACCCAATATAAGGTCTGAAAGGCTTGATTGAATTTCAAAACAAACGGAGCTATTTTGGCCCGGCTCGTCTGTTTACTAACTAACCTTTCGCATTTAATCCGTCACATTTTCAGATTATTGCCAAACAACCAAAATTAACTTTCCCAACCTCTTTTCTTGCATGCCCAAGCTGATCTCAAAAACCATACCATATTTAGTATAGACCATAACGAGGGATGGTCAATGACCGACAGACTTGCTTGGTAAAGTGTTTTGAAAATTAAGGAAAGTTTCCTCAGAGGGCATTAATAAAAACATAGAATAGGTCCCCATAATCACTTCTTTTCTGTAAATCAAACCGTAGTACAGGACTCTTTAAGTTTTGAGGAATTCATTTGACGATCAAGATTATTATTTCAGTTTGACCACCACTTGTAGAGATAAGAAGCATTTGACATCTTACTGATAAAGGATATTAGTTATTCAAAATAATTCACTTTTGTTATTATTTTTTGGTTGATATTGGGCCTTCACTTACTTACTTATATTATTATATACTAGTATTATATTTTGTAGTGTAATAATATGATTCATCGGTCCTGACGATTGATCGTTGGCTATTATTTAGACATTTCATATATATATATGTTACAGTTAATAGGTGAAATTAGGAATTACACGTAATTACTAAACAATTCAGTAAATACCTGTAATTACTAATCAATTTTGTAATTACATGTATTTACTGATGATTTCAGAGATTACAAGTATTTACTGATTTTTTTGGTCATTTTTACAGCTATTTACTAACTTGATATTTTGTATTAAATTTGAGACATAATTCAAGATACTAAATAAGAAAGTAACGGGTTAGGGATTGCAGGATTTTGATATTAACAGTAAAACAATTTGTTTTGAAATGAGAATATTGAATTCGTAGTGTCATCGTATCGTAAAAACACGAAGTTTAAAATCATGCACAATTTCTTTATACGAGTTAATAACCGATGGCACGTCTCTTTTCACGTTCATCTTCACGTAAACAAATTAGAAAAAAGCATGTGTAATGCGTGTTGCCTGTGAAAATAGTACATAGTGTCTTAAAATAGCAACAATCAACATTCAATCTATCTAGGAGTGGATCAGTTTGTATATCAACTGATGCAGTTTCTAAATTAAATTATATAAGTGTCTAAGAATGTAACTTTAACACACTAATGAGTGTTATAAAATTAGTTGTTATATTTTATATATTATTCAAGCAATATTTTGCTAAACAAATTAGCTCCATCGGGCGTGTGCATCTATCTAGGTGAAAATGGATGCATGACAAAAAATATCTTTGTAGCTTGAGCTACGCAAAATTCGTGTAAAGTTTAACATATTGATTGATGGTATATATAAAACATATTTTTGCCGTTTATTGTACATAACAATTTTTAAATCTAAACAAATAGTTGTTTTAGTTTAATAGAATGAAATTCATGATTTATTCCTTTGGTTTTGGGTAGAACTGTTTTTCATCCCTCATATAAAGTCCATCAGGTTCAAGAGTACGTAGCTGATGCATCCAGAACCTTTCTCTCTGTTTTCTTCTTTCGGAGTCTCAATTTTGGTTTACCTCAATTATTTGAAAGGTGATATTATCAAAAGTATGTCCTGTTCTTAAGAGGTGTCTCGTAATTGGACAGTTTCTTCCTTTTATAAAGAACGACCGGTGATTGTTAAGTCTGATGTTGAATGTAGTTTCTGTTTCACCAACATACATGTACTGCAGCTTGCAAGTTCCACAAGTAAGAATATAAATACTTTTTTCCGTTTTGCAATTAGATGTAACATAGATGTTGTATCGCTGCTTTGTTACTGTGCTGCTGAAAGAGTGGTCAGTGTTAGCGGCTTTACAGCACTTACAATTGCTTCTACCGCATTGTTTGTAACACCCAAATTGAGAAGTTTTTTGTTTCTTTACTTTTGATGTCACAAGTATGTCTTTGAGATTTTTTGGTCTGCGATAGGCAATAACAGGAGGTGATGGAAAAATTTCTGTTAAGGTAGAGTCATTTTCGATAAGACGCCAGTGCTTTCTGATAGTAGATGAAATATTTGTCAAATCGGGATGGAAGGTTACAACAAACGGAATTCTATCTGCACGGGTCGTCTTATCTTTGTATTCCATGAAGCTAGCTCGATCTTTTTCTTGGGCTTTATCAAAAGCGCGTGTGATGTTTTTAGTTTTGTATCCTCTTGATTTCAGCTGTGTTTTTAGTTGTCCCAAACGATAGTTAAGTTTGGATTCCGAGGAGCAAATTCGCTTTAGTCTGATGGCTTGACTGTAAGGTATACTCCTGGAGCAGTGTTTCGGGTGACAACTTTTTGGAGAAAGGAACTGGTGTTTATCAGTTTTCTTTGTGTGGAGATCAGTTGTCATTCCTCTGTAAAATTATGTTTAACAACGACTTCTTTTGTCAGACTTTTACGATGAAGCCGACATTCTTCATAAATAAAATTATACAAAATGATGGCATTACGTGTCTTTTTTTGGTGACTTTCTCAAGACCTCAAAACGTAAGCATATAAACCTACAACAAACCTGTATTATACAGGTCATATAGCAGTTACCCCCACCTTTTTGTAGCAAATATATTTATAGTGTCACACGAGAAGCCGAGAAGAACTATCTTCACAAAGCACCAGGGGTGGTGTTCTCTAAAGTATCATAAGATTCGTCGTAAGTCATAGATAAGACCGATTTTAGGATGGACTTATGATCGACTTAGGACACTCTTAAGTTGCGTCTCGAAGCTATCTCAGACGCATCTTATGTTAGGACGTCCTAAACATATCCTATGTACGAAATCCAAATAGTCAAAGTAATTGTTTGATAAAACATTTATTAGAGACGAAACCTATGGATAAAATTGTTTACAAAAATAGTCCAGAAATAAGCCTTATGAAAGACATCAGTTGTGAAATAAAAGTTCCATGGAAATATTTTCACCATTGCCAAAATTTTCTGGAATTCTAGAATTTAAAATCATTTCACTGCTAATAAGATACTGGAATTTTTTTTTCATGATTTTGTCAATATGTCTGGAAATTTGAGTGTAAAGGTTAGAACCAATACCTATGGAAGACATCAGTTTTTATTATGTTAGTCTTGAATTTATGTTTCTGTCTAAATATGCAAAAAAAATTCGTGGATTTACTCAGTAATACATGTTTATACAATATGCAGTCGTAACTAAGATAAGCGTATCAAAAAGCTTAGTCCTAACATATTACTGATTAAAAACTACATTTTTGTCGGTTTACCCGTGTATATTATTACAATAACTATGACGTCTTGAAAGGCTATTGTATTTTTTTCTTTTACGCCTTTCATTGACGGAAGGCGTCAAAGCAACATTTAAAATAGCCTTCAAAGATGTCATGATTATTGATATAAAAACCCTAATCTTTATATGTGTGCATGTAACAAATTTGGTTGCAGAGGGGTCTAAATACAGCACAAGCTACATTTTCTAAAAGCCAAAAAGAGTGAAAAATAGATTTCAGCAACAACATTTGACTTGAATATAGTAGTATATATATACTTCCATGGTTTGATAAATATTTGATGCCTTTTAAGTTAATGACCTTTGTTAACACATCAAAATTAATGTTGACATATAATATCAGCTTCAGACACTTGTGATGTTATTAAGAAGATGAAAATTTTAACCAAGTTAATATATATTAAAATCTGTATTTTTCATATATAAGGATTAATCAATACAAATAAATTGTGCAATTTGATATATCCTTAACTTTATGATGAAATTTATGGTTTGTCCTATAACATTATTAACTAATGCCAGATTTGAGGTCACAACTAAATAGCAAGAAAATTTACCAATTAGCAGATAATTGATACATCATTTATTCAAACACACTTGTTTATCTTAACAGCAGGATATTGTCTAATTACCACAATATTGTAGAAGTCTGACCACAAATGACCAGCTGTGGACTATGACTCTACTATGGATTGCAAAGTACTGATAAAAATAAATAGATTGTTATCAGAGTCAGTCGATAACTGTCTATTGACTTTTGAATTTACATACAGAAGATCCCCCTTTTTTCTAAAATTTTAAAATAGTCTTAATACAAGGCAATAGTGGAGTATTTGTGGTTAGTGTTTTATTATCACATGAAAGCATATATTACTAAAGATAAGTTAAATGAATATGAATAAGAAATTAAAGATGTTTTAAAAAAAATTGAGTATGTGCCTGCTGAGTGTGCCTGTCACAAGTCAGTAGCCTGTAATTCAGTGATTGTCGTTTGCTTATGTGTTACATATTTGTTTTCAAATAAATAAGGCCGTTATATCCAGTTATGATTTGTAGTTGCATAGTGCAACTACAAATCATTTTTCTGGCCTTTCATTGATACGGTGTAGCAATGTTTAGAGTTCTTCTGGAAATGTGTTGATTAAAGGGAAACTTTCAGCAGAGACCACCCCTTCTGTTTGTCATTTGTTTTTTATTTCTGTTTTAATTAATTGATTTTTTCACAATTTTGTAAAATTTGTTAATTTGAATTTAGATTTTTTTGGTTTTTTGATTTTCTAACTATTTCAACCTATTTCAATAAATGTTGAATTAAGTGTTTCCTGGTAGAATTTTGTCTTATAAGAATATCAGTTTACATGTGAGGTTTACATGAAGATGGTCATTAATTAGTTCTGCATAATGAAATATTTTGAAGGAATTGTGACCTTCATACAAACTATTTTATAGGTCATTTCATTAATTCACCAATGTTCTATTTCTATTGAATCCTATGGATAGGTTTTAATGGGATATGATACACAATGTAGCACCTATTAAATACTCTGTTTTAATAAGATGCCAGTATTTCCTGAATACTTTTTGAAGTTCTTCTGCTTGAGGATGATAATATGTAATGAATGATACATAACATCTATTTTAAACTTTTTCCTTTTTCTTAATTTTATCTTTTCTGTAATGGAATTTGATAGAATTTGTTTTACCAATTTCAGTTGATAAAATAGTCTTTCAATAAAGAGGTTTTTTTCTGGTTTGTGTTTCTATGTAAATGAATACCTTTGCCTTTCATATAGGATTTAAAGTTCCAAATGTTTTGGTTTGGGTTTTTATGAAGATATTGGAATTTTTCTGTTTTTTTTTATAGCATTTCATATCTTAAACACCAGTATTTTCATGTGTTCGTCTTTGAGGATTACAAGGTCTAGAAATTTTATGGAATGATTATTGCATTCCTGGGTAAACTTTAGCAGGTAGTGTTGTTGAATAAATTGAGTGGTAGGGATAAGCTGGTCACCATGGTCACTATTTCAAGCTCTATTACATATTTCATGATAAAATCTTGAAATTTAGATGGAGGTGAAGTTTACAACTTGCTTCTTTATTTCACAAGTGTCTGAAACTAATTAGATGTCACAATCTTTTGATGTTTGTTAATGTTTCCAATAGTGTGGTCAAATCGATTATCTCTAAATCAATTTTCCTATGCAGTCTTACCAGCTATTTATTTGCTGTTTGTGCTTTTGATCGTATTATTTTGACATTTTCACCTAATCAACATTACCAATATATAATAATGAAACATTACATTAGTACAAATGTATCCTGAAAAGAAATTCTGATGTGCTTAGAAGAAATGGCAATGTATCTTTCATCTGTTAAATACATGTATACTTTAGGTTTATCTTATTCTCATAAAAAAAACCATTTATATTCTTTTATGACAGATATACATTTTTAATATGTAAAAATATGATATGGGAAGGATTGGGTACGTGCTGGATCCAAATTCTCATGGAAATAATGCTGTACGTCATATATAATTATATATACGGTAGTCAAAATAATTATGACATCTTGGAAGGCTATTTTAAATTTTGCTTTAACGCCTTCCGTCAATGAAAGGTGTAAAAGAAAAAAATACAATAGCCTTTCAAGACGTCATAGTTATTGTACTAATATACACGGGTGATACGGTGCTTTTTGTCCGCAATTCGCTTTTTGTCCGCTTTTGCTTTTTGTCCGATAATTTTGCTTTTTGTCCGAAACTTTTGCTTTTTGTCCGTTGCTTTTTGTCCGTTTTGCCTTTTGTCCGATTATTTTGCTTTTTGTCCGAAACTTTTGCTTTTTGTCCGTTGCTTTTTGTCCGTTTTGCCTTTTGTCCGATTATTTTGCTTTTTGTCCGAAACTTTTGCTTTTTGTCCGTTGCTTTTTGTCCGTTTTGCTTTTTGTCCGATAATTTTGCTTTATGTCCGATATAAAATGTGTATATTTTTGGCAGGTTTCATTTTGAACTTCAAAATACCATGTCCTTTTAGGAGTTAAATACAGACCATACTTACATTATAAATGATTTGTACATGAAATTTCATGTCTTTTACAATATATCGCATTACCTCTAAAATGGCTCGAAGCACTAATATCCTAGACCCGTAGGTGTTGGTCAACAGAGGGCAAGGGGAATACTCTTGTATATCCCTAAGTCTAAAAGCAACTATTGAAAGCTGGCTAAACTAAGACATACTCCAGGTAGGCCATTATACCAGAAGAAGAGGTAGTCAAACCCTTATAAATGGCTTATAGCACTTATGTCCTGGATCTACACGAGTTTATCAGCAACGAATTAAAAGGGGCATGAGTTTCGCCGGTATATCACGAAGTAAAAATAAACCTCATTATTGCCAGCTCTTCAAACTAAGAGATTCTCCACGTTGGCCATTATACCAGAGGTATAGGTAGGCAGTGCCTCTTAAATGGTCCATGGGCCATGGCACTTATGTCCTCGACCCGTACGAGTTGGTCAGAAGAGGGTAAGGGGAATACTCTAGTATATCACACAGTCCACCAAAAATAGTGACGGCTGCCCAAACTAAGACATTTTTAGGTGCGCCCTTATACTAGATGTTGGAGTAGTCATTCTCTTAAAAATGGCTCATAGCACTTATGCTATAGACCCGAACGAGTTTGTCAACAATGAGTTAAAAGGGGGGTGAATTAGCCCGGTATATAACGAAGTTGAAATAAACTGTTGCCCGCTGGCTAAACTAAGAAATTATCCACGCGGGCCATAATATGAGAGGTAGAGGAAGGGATTGCCTCTATAAAATGACCATGAGCACGTATGACCTAGACCCGTACGAGTTAGTCAGCAAAGTGTAAGGTTGGTACCCTAGTATATAATAAAGGCGAACTAAACTATTGCTGGATGGCTAAGAGATTCTCCGCGTGGGCCATGATACCAGAGGTAGAGGTTGTCATTGCCTCTAAAATGGCCTAAATCACTTATTCCCTAGAGAAGTACGCGGTATCATCAAAGGGTTTAAAAGGGAGTTGGAACCTCTGTTTACAAAGAAGTCGAAATAAATTATTGCCGGCTTGCTTAAGTACGAGATTCTCCAAGTTGGCCATTAATTCTAGGTTAAATGTGTGCATTGCCTTTTAAATGGCTGATAAAACTAACGCCCTAGACCTGTACGAGTTTGTCAGCAAAAGGTTAAAGGGGGGATGCGATGCCTCTTTTTACAACGAAAATATAAATTAAGCCGACTGGCCTAACTAAGAGATTCTATACGCGGGGTATTATATCAGAGGATGAGGTAGGCATTACCTCTAACATAGCCATAACACGTATGTCCCAGACCCGTGTAAGTTAATCAGCAAAGGGTAAGGGGGGTACCTAAGTATATCACAAAGTCGAAATAAACTATTGCTGGCTGGCTAAACGAAGAGATTCTCCACATGGGCCATGATACCAGAGGTAGAAGTGGCCATAGCCTCAAAAATGGCCACTTATGCCGTAGACCCGTACCAGTGCTTCAGCAAAGTGTTAAAAGGGGAGGTGGTATCTATGTTTACAACGAAGTCGAAATGAATTATTGCCGGCTGGCCAAACAAAGAAATTCTCAACATAGGCCATTATAACAAAGGTAGTGGTGGACATTGCATCTAAAATGGCCCATACTTCTTATTCCATTGATCTGTACGAGTTTGTCAGCAAAGGGTAAGGAGGGTACCCTGGTATATAACAAAGTCGAAATAAACTATTGCCGGATGGCCAAAAATAAAAGATGATCCACGTTTATCATGATACCAGAGGTAGAGGTGGGCCTTGCCTTTAAAATGGTTTATAGCACTTATGCCAGCAAAAGGAAAGGAGGGTATTCTAGTATATCGCAAAGTCGTTATGAAATATTGCCGGCTGTTCAAACTACGAGATTCACCACATGGGCCATGCTACCAGAGGTATAGGTGGTCATTGCCTTTAAAATAGCCTATAGCACTTATATGGCATATACCCGTACGAGTTTGTCAGTAAAGAGCTAAAATGAGGAGGTGGTACCTCTGTTCACATTAAAGTCAAAATAACTGTAGCCGGTAGGCCAAACTCCGGGATTCTCTACGTGGATCATTATACCAGAGGTAGAGGTTTATTTCGACTTCGTTGTAAACAAAGGTAACACCTTTTATTTTTAACCCCTTGCAGTCAAAATCGTACAGGTCTTTGGAATTAGTGTTATATGCCATTTTAAAAGCAATTACCATATCTATCTCTGGTAAAATGGCCTACGTGGAGAACCTCTTAGTTTGGCCAGCCGGCAATACTTTATTTCGACTTTGTTGTAAACAGAGGTACCATCTCCCCCTTTTGATTCATTATTGTCAAACTCGTACGGGTCTAGGGCTTAAGTGCTATAAGAAATTTGTATGGCAATGCCCTCCTCTATCTCTGGTAAAATGGCCTACGTGGAGAATCTTTTAGTTTGGCCAGCCGGCAATTATTAAAGTGTATTTCGACTTCGTTGCAACCAGAGGTACCACCTTACCCTTTTAATTCATTGTTGTCAAACTCGTACGGGTCTTGGGCCTAAGTGATCTGTGCCTTTTTTAAGGCAATGCCTACTTCTACCTCTGGCATCATACCCCACGTGGAGAATCTCTTGGCCAGCCGGCAATTGTTTATTTCGACTTTTTTATATACCAAGGTACTTCCCTAACCCTTTGCTGACTTACTCGCTGGCTTATCCCTTATTGTAAGTAAGTAAGTTCAATAAATATAAGACTATATGCCAGGTCTTTCTGACAACCAATTACAAACAAATTGGGGTTTATCTAATGAGGCTTTTCCCAGGATGCAATTGCTCGTAGACTGTATACAGTTGACCAAATAATCCACAAATTCCGCAAAAGGATCTTTTAATTATAGGCCATGTCCATTTAGACATTAAGCAACAAAAGCCCAGCATGACCGATGCATTTGTCTTTAACATCTCCGATATTGATTCCGCGTGGCCTTCCAATTGACATGAGTGTCCATTGGTGTTCATTGTTAAACCTTTGGAGGTATATCAGTTTGTGTGGAAATTAAGAGCACGATGACCTTCCCTTGGTGATAACAACATGACCAACAACCATATCGTGTGTTACCAAAAGCCGTCAGCGATAGTCACACCGACAATTTGCTACCTTCGTGGACAAAAGCCTGGCTTTTCGCTGGATCCTAATTAACATCTAGTGTTGTCACTACCATTTGCTGTAGAGATTTAGTTGCACAAAATAACAGAAACATTCTTTGTAAATACTCTATGTTGATATTTTGACATTTGGCTGGTTCATATACCAATTGTAGCCGAAAAATGATAATGAAACATTTCTGTTTAATATCGATCTATTGTTGGAATTGTAAATTTTCATATTCAATTTTTGTTTGTTTAAAGATGACCATTTTAAATAAAGATTTTAATTTTTTAAAAAGCAAGTGTTAGACTTGTGCTTTTATTGCCACTCAGTTCATATAACCTGTCATTTTAGTCGAGCCTGTAACTTTTGTTGCAGAAAGCTCGACATATGAATAGTGATCCGGCGGCGGCGGCGGCGGCGGCGTAAGTTAACTTCTGAAAAGCTTAATATTTTAGAAGGTGGAAGAATTGGATGCTTCATACTCTGTATATAGATGCCTCATGTTACGAAGTTTCTGTCAGTCACATGTCCAATGTCCTTGACCTCATTTTCATGGTTCAGTGATCACTTGAAAAAAAAGTTCAGAATTTTTGTAATGTTGAATTCTCTCTTATTATAAGTAATAGGATAACTATATTTGGTATGTGCGTACCTTGCAAGGTACTCATGCCCGTCAGACAGTTTTCACTTGACCTCGACTTCATTTCGTGGATCAGTGAACAAAGGTTAGAATAAGTTTTGGTGGTCAAGTCCACATCTCAGATACTATAAGCAACAGGGCTAGTATATTCGGTGTATGGAAGGACTGTAAGGTGTACATGTCCAACTGGCAGGTGTCATCTGACCTTGACCTCATTTTCACGGTTCAGTGGTTATAGTTAAATTTTTCTGTCTTGGTCTGTTTTTCTCATACTTTATGCAATGAGTCTACAATATTTGTTGTATGGAATGATTGTAAGGTGTACATGTCTAGCGGGAAGATATCATCTGACCTTGACCTCATTTTCATGGTTCAGTGGTCAAAGTTCAGTTTTTGAGTTTTGGTCTTTTTATCTAATATTATATGCCAAAGGTCACTATATTTGGTGCATGAAAATATCTTATGATCTATATATAAGTCTCCCAGGTTTTATTTGACCATGACCTCAATTTCACGGTTCATTGCACAGTGTTAAGTTTTTGTGTTTTGGTCTGTTTTTCTTAAACTATAAGTAATAGGTCAAGTATATTTGTTGTATCGAAGAATTGTTAGCTGTTCATGTCTGCCTGGTATGGTTCGTCTGACCTTTACCTCATTTTCATAATTCATTTGGTCTTTGTTTAGCTATCTTGGTTAATGTTAAGTTTATGTGGCAGTTGTAATAAATCTTTATACTTAGGGCTATCAACATAATATTAATGATGAGTAAAGTAGGCGAGACATTTCAGTGTGTGCACTCTTGTTTAAATGTGCTTATTTATCCGAGTCCTGGACTGCATTCCAGTGGCTTTCATTCGTTTACTTTTGTGTAAATTTTATACAGATCAGTATTTTTTCAAATGTTTTACCAATATTTTAGCTGCATGTAACATCTTGAACACGCAAAACAAAATTTAGATTTCAGAAATAAATAGCCTTTAGTCATCGACGAATAGCCGATGATTTCAAGAGTTGTTTCCGTTAAAGGGTGATTCCTTTTTTTTTGTGCAATACTTGCTCTTTCGGAGGCTCGAGGGTAATTTCAGCAAAAATTTTATCATTTTTGTTTTCATTACAAATTTTATTTATTACACTATTAGTTATAACTTTATGAATTGGCTCAAAAATCAACCCAAAAAATCGAATGATTTTGGCCTCAGATTTATTTTTCAAATGTTTATATCACTGTAAAAGCTCCAAATTGTCTCCCTTTAGTGCAATAATGACATTTTGTTTTGGCATTAGAATTAAAATGTCTTTTTCAACTCATCGGTGACCTATAGATATTTTTCAAATATGCTTTACGTAAACTAAACAGTTGTAAAATTAAATCGATTTCTGTAATTTAGTTCTTTTTTTATTTCGATATATATATCTCTCTATTTCTCCTATTAGTTCAACTTAAAAAAAAGTACCTTAACAAAAATGGTTGCTTCTTTCGAGGGCAGATTGTGAGCTTAAGTGAACGATAACCCCATGTTTTTATTTGATTTTTCTATTTAGTATATGATAAAAGTTCATCTATAGAAAAACAAGCAAAATCCTACATGTATATTTAAAAAATAATGGATTAATAATACCCTCCAGTCCCCTTAACGACAAAAAAAATAAATAGAACATTACGTTTAAGTATCACCTACAGTATTTTACAACCTCCATTGGTGATACATTATATGTATTTCTGCTGTTGTTTTATATAAGTTATTGTCCTGAATAAACATCTTTATGCGTTTTTGCGTTTTTGCGTTTCAGTTTTTATTGTGAAATTTCTTCAATCAGCCAAGACAAACTTTAAATTTCGCCTTAACGATGTTTTCGCGAGAAATCCATGTATTATTATCGAATTACTACATTTAATCATTGTCTAGTGCCCTAAAATGAGATTTTCCGAGACGCTGGGTTTGAAATGGGATACCCTATTTAATTTAAACAATATTTGCAATCTTTTCAAAAAGATGCAGATGGGAATTTTCGTTCCTTATGAAAGTGTTCGCAAGGAGTTAAATTATAAACTCCTTATAGGATTATCAAAAAGCAACTATTAAGGACCCCCTTGGAATAAAGATCTTCCAAGACAACGTGTTCGAGAGTTTGAGTTTAATACATGACTTTTTAAAACTTAATGGACGGAGCAGGATTATCTTACTCTTCCAGTTAACCATACATCATCACAGTTGCATTGGTTCTTGTTGCTCAGATTTTAAATTTCAATGATTTCGTCCGAGACCACAATTGTCGTCCCTTGATTTTCGTTATTAGTCCCTAGTGATAACAGTGGGTTACTTGCCAATAATTTTTATACCCCTTCCAAATTTATTTCTCCTTGTTTAATGCCTCACATTGTAAGTAGGGGGGGGGGGGGGTGAAATTACACTGTAAAAAAAATGGGGTCCAGAATTTTACAGGAAAGTAGTGATTTGGTCCAGCTGAAAAAGGTTAAAAATTAGCACTTCGGAAGCTGTCAAAAGATTTCAAGACACCCTAAACACAAAATTGTCCATATTTTGAGTTAGACGCGATGAAGTTTTCTATAATTTTGATATAATTTGTCCCAAAATTAGTACAACACACTGTAAAAGTTTCATTGAGAAAGCGCAGGTGGGATTTTTTAAATTTTCATTTATGTTCTAAAAGAAATGCACTACGAATTAATTGTGTTCTCGGACCATTTGTTTTGTGGACTGTTGTGTATCTTGTTGTTTTTCATTCAGTGCGGCTTTGTTGGTTTGTTTCAACCCTTTTTAGTGTGATTATCCTTTGGTACACTTTGCCTCTCTCTTATATATGATATCGCAATAATTATATATATGTAAGCGTTCATATACATTTATATGGATACAATATTGAATTAAAATAGATATAATAATTAGATGAGTGAAAAAAAGAAAATGAAGTAATAATTGTACGTGTGAGGAGTTGGCATTCTTATAAAAAAGAAGATGTGGTATTATTGCAAATGAGACAACTATCCACAAAAAACCAAAATGACACAGACATTAACAGCATTGGGTCACCGTACGGCCTTCAACAATGAGGAAAGCCCATACAGCATAGTCAGCTATAAAAAGCCCCGATAAGACAATGTAAAACAATTCAAACGAGAAAACTAACGGCCTTATTTATGTCAAAAAATAAATGAAAAAACAAATATGTAACACATAAACAAACGACAACCACTGAATATACAGGCTCCTGACTTGGTACAGGCACATACATAAATAATGTGGCGAGGTTAAAGTCTTTTACACTAGAAATATTTTAGATCTTGTTATATAGACTAATTCTTATTCATTCTGGTCGTAAGTTAGTCTGTCATCCTCAAACGTGTGAGCAATGGTGTACGTACACCAATTTGTAGAATACATGGGATATTCAAAGACTTAAACGAACGTTAAGTCTCAGAGGCATGACTTTTTATTAGTTGTTAGTGGCTTTGAAATAGCTGTCAGATAACTGCGAGTACTCTCAGATCTGTTCATTGTGACTTTTTGTGTCGGGATGTATAAGTACCCGGCCACGTCCACTTGTATTTGTGTCTATCTGATGAGTTAAGCCTTTTTCAACTGATTTTTATAGTTCGTTCTTATGTTGTACTGTTATACCACTGTCCCAGGTTAGGGGGAGGGTTGGGATCCCGCTAATATGTTTAACTCCGGCACATTATTTAAATCTGTGCCTGTCCCAAGTCAGGAGCCTGTAATTCAGTGGTTGTCGTTTGTTTATGTGTTACATATTTGTTTTTCGTTCATTTTTTTACTTAAATAAGGCCGTTAGTTTTCTCGTTTGAATTGTTTTACATTGTCTTATCGGGGCCTTTATAGCTGACTATGCGGTATGGGCTTTGCTCATTGTTGAAGGTCGTACGGTGACCTATAGTTGTTAATGTTTGTGTCATTTTGGTCTTTTGTGGATAGTTGTCTCATTGGCAATCATACCACATCTTCTTTTTTATATGCTCGAAACTTTAGAATAGTTTAGAAATTTATCAAATCAAATAATCCTTGAGTGATGGTTTCGTTATTGAAATTCTAAATTGATGTTTAACCGCGCTAAATATTATATATGATAATCATACAAATAAGTCAGGAACGGAGTTTCAATCTGTAATTCAATAGTTGTTGTTTGTTTCTGTATTTGTTTGTCGTATAGTGTTTTGTAAATCAATGGTTTTCTCGTTTGAATAGTTTTATCATTATGTTAAATGGTGTCGGCGTTTGCTACATGTGGAAGTGCACACATTTACGACATGTTATTGCTTAAACGCACAGTTTCTTCTTCCCGCTAATAATATATAGTCACCATTTGCACTTATATGCGAATGGCCGATTGACAGTCGCTCCAAAATATTTTGCAACATTTCAGTTAAAAAAAAACTTTTTTAAGTCTGGTAATATTTTCGTCATATTTCCAACAACTTTATTTTTCTTAAACATTACAAATATTACAAATATAACAAACAAACAAACTTCATTTTTGGAACACTATCACAAAGTTTACGTAATACATGTGTAGCTATTTATTTAGATAAACTGTATTAATCCATACATTTCGGAATTATTTAGCAACTATATCCAAATGACGAGGAAGTTCGAGGTTATTCAAGTAATAAGATTAAGGAAACTTTGGTTAACACAACAGCATTTTCAACAAAGTAGTTTATTTTTGTTTGACAAACTCGAAAAGAGGGGGAAAAGTAATAAAATGGTTACTTAAGCATTTACTTAATTTCTATGACGAAATAAATGCGTTTAATATTTTAGATACAGATACAATATAGTGCATTCGTAAATGTAAAACACTTTTTAATAGAAAATTTAAAAGAGATACATCAACAGTGTTTATTTTAGAATTGCTCAAGTCTGTAGGGCTTATTCCCGATTGTCCCACTTTTTTTTAAATTAAGAGCTCATATTGTCCCACATGAAAAGTTCTGACTGGTCCACATTATTTTATGAGGCGAAATGTTCTTATCCCTTGTTAGATTGTCTCTATGGTTTTGTTTCAGATATATAAGCCAAAATCTACATTTTATGCGATGCTCTTCTTTTAGACATTGCGGCCATCTTAATTATTGCGCGGGGTCATCGGATACTTTTTTGAAACTAAATACCCTAAGGATGATTTTGGCCATGTTTGCTTTAATTTTGCCAGTAGTTTCAGAAGAGAAGATTTTTGTAAAAATTAATGACGACGACGAATAATGAGAAAATGAGAAAAGCTCACTTAGTCCTATGGTCCAGGTGAGCTAAAAAGCAAAACGGACAAAAAGCAACGGACAAAAAGCAAAAGTGTCGGACAAAAAGCAAAATTATCGGACAAAAAGCAAAACGGACAAAAAGCAACGGACAAAAAGCAAAAGTATCGGACAAAAAGCAAAATTATCGGACAAAAAGCAAAACGGACAAAAAGCAACGGACAAAAAGCAAAAGTATCGGACAAAAAGCAAAATAATCGGACAAAAAGCAAAAGCGGACAAAAAGCAAATCGCGGACAAAAAGCACCGTATCACACGGGTAAACCTACAAAATGTAGTTTTTAATCAGTAATATGTTAGGACTAAGCTTTTAGATACGCTTCTCTTGGTTACGACTGCATATTGTATAAACATGTATTACTGAGTAAATCCTGGAATTCCAGAAAATTTTGGCAATGGTGAAAATATTTCCATGGACTTTTTATTTCACAACTGATGTCTTCCTTAAGGGGGTGGCTTATTTCTGGAATAGCATTGTTTTCTCAATATTAATACAACCGCTAATCTGTCATTAATCAATCACTAATCCATCAGTTATCGGTCTTAAATCGATCAGTCATCTAATCGATCCCTTATCGATCAAACTCCCGAGAGAGTTTGATTGATTACTGTTCGATGACTTCACGTCATCAATTGATTACTGATCAAATATGATCGATTGGTGTTCGATTACCGATCTGATCGATTAGTAAAGTCTGGATGTAAACATTTCATTAACTTAAAGAACTTCCAACCTCTTAAATGATGCACATGTTGTTACTAATTCATGTATTATGACTAATGTGTTGCAATTCGAAATTGACATTCTTGACCTCGATACGACAACCGTTCATGCTGGCTGTTCAAAACTGTTAACAAATAGAACAGAGCGGTTCATGGAAGAGCCTATAGATACAAACACTCTCCATCTATACACATCGGACATAGAAATAACCTTAATTGTCTTATTCAGAATCGAAATAATTGATTCAAGCTATGCATACCCGTGTTAAAACTACGAACAATAACTCTTAAACATTAATCTATATTCAGTCACAAATTGATCTTTATTTAAATTATTTCACGGTATCGTTTTGTCTTTTAATGATTATTTATCAATAACTATATACTATTAACTCATTTGTTATCAAAATAAAAGGACACATACATACAAAAATGATAATAAGACAATTACAAACATCACATTACTATAACATGTTCATGCATATAAATATTTTGGTGAAAGTCGTTCATATTTTTGTCCTATATTGTCTTTTTACATTTTCAATATATAAATAAATGAAAGAGGGACGAAAGATACCAAAGGGACAGTCAAACTCATAAATCTAAAACAAACTGACAACGCCATGGCTAAAAATGAAAAAGACAAACAGACAAACAATAGTGTGTATACATTGCATGACAATGATACACAACTCAAAAGCTCAGACAATCGAAAGACATATAGAGAGCAATTTACAACAAAAAAAAAAGAGGAATGAAAACATATAGCCAGCTATTAAAGAGTATTATGATTTGGCTCAATATTTTTAAACAACTTTTTAACCAGTTATGATTTCACTGTGACAAGTCCACACAATGAGTTTGGGAAAAAAAATGGACCTTCAATCAAGAACAACAAAAAAGACTACGCTTAGAGGGGCATAACAGTGGCCGTCGATTTTGGAATGCTTTTCTAACATCGACTGACGTCGATTTGAGTCTTACATTTTAATTATGATATTTTGATAACAATTAACTGTTACATAATTACATATATTTATTCCATAAATTATGTTTATTTACAATATATAATGTAATCTTCTGTTACAAATATTTTTAAATGTTAAACGAATGTTTGCACGGAGGTCATGAATAATGTTTAAATATAGTGTTAGATGAGGTGCTTGGATGATAACTACTTGTGTTGCTTTCATATAAATATAGTTGAATTCATATATAATGGAAACGGGGATATGTCAAAGAGACAACTACCCGACCATCACGAAAGCGAAGGCCACAAAAACGTTTTAAATATAACCACAAAAAAAAAAAAACGGCATACGGAGCTGGGCTTCAGCTGGTCCCTTTAAATAATGTATAATACTCTGTAAGTCTAAATGGATGTCACACTAAACTCCGGAACGTAAAAATCAAGAAGATGTGGTATTAGTGCTAACGAGACAACTCTCTAATAAAAGTCACAATTTGTAAAAAGACACCATTATAGGTCAAAGTGAGATCTCAACCCTCCTTTACCCTCGAAATGGAATAAAAAAAAAACAACTAGTAATACGCATAAACAATCGAAATCACAGAGGAAAAAAAATGGTTTGAAATATTTCATAGGTATGGTGTAGCCAAAACCTTTATATTCAATGTAGCTATTTCCAGTGGATTAAATATCATAAATGTGAGTCAATGGCAGTACCACAGTTCTGTTCTAAACGTAAAATCAATATTTTTTGGCTGCTCTTTTTCACATATGTAAATATACATCTGATTCAGTAAAATTGACATCCTTCATATAATGAAAATGTTTAGTAACTGTAGAGATTTATTAGCTGTCCTAGCTACTTCCTGTTTAAAGTTTGGTTACTTGAGAGAGAATAGGAATAAAATATTCATATCATTCTGAATTAGTACTTCTTTTTATAAATTAAGCACCCATTGAAAATATAACTGTATACATTTACATACCATCAAATTGTACATCAATACTGAAACATCTGTGGTCTGTTTCTACTTGTCCTCTATAAAACAAAAAACTCTTATTCAAAAATAATAAATATTTAAAGTTTCTATTCAACTGTTATAGTTTTCAAGATGAATGGCAAACATGTAAAAGAAAAGTTTAGAATTATCATTAAAAGGCAATAACTCTAATAACGAGTTAATTCAAGAATTTGGTGATTACAGTGTATTTGACGAAATTGTTTTTTACAATGTACTTCAAATAAAACGATGTTTGAAAATGTCGGTCATCAGCCTAATTTGTAAATCTTATCTTGTAGATAGTATCATTGGACACCAAATTGTTAAACGAACGGTATAGTTTATAACAAATCAAATATGATACAAAATGACTGAAATACAAAAAAAAAAAAAAACAAGTTTTCAGCGGGGTAAATATGTTTTTGACCGCTATACCTATAACACAACAATTCCTTCAAGTGCCCTCGTTTTGAAACAAGAATATGACTTCACACTTGAGCAATTGTAAATTTCATGCCAAATTACGAAAGTAAAATGTTATCTGTCCTAATAATTACAACACTTGTCTGTTTGTTTTGTTCACACATCGTGGTCAATATAATGGAATTTGATGCGACTGTCATACAAGTGAGAGGTTTAGCTAGCTATAAAGCAGGTAAATCTACCAATTGTTTCTTAAAATGTCCTGTACAAAGTCAGGAAAATGGCAGTGGTTATCTAAAAGTTCGTTTATGTGTGTGTTGTATTATCGTTTTTTTTATGCACTTCTATGTTGTTTCGTTGTCCTCTTATAGTTGATGTGTCTCCCTCAGTTTTAGGTTGTTACCCGGATATGTCTTCTCTAAATCGCTTTATGAATTTTGAACAGCAGTATACTACAGTTGTTTTCATGTGAAGGCCTGCATTTGAAACCAATAGCCTTACAAATGCCGATCTTGGTCATAAATCATGCTTATCATATGATATATTGATATTTATTTTACTTTGTCACAATCCCTCATGTTTGCCGAATTGTAAATCTTCTATAGGTAGTTTAGAAGATTTTGTTAGCCGCAAAAATGCAAGCTTACAAGTGAACAATCTATCAAATATGCCAAAAATATGTCACTTTTCATATGTATGTAGTCAAAAATGAAAGTGACCGCATCTAAGTTCATTCCTAACTTTAATATATAATGTGTATTATCATCAAATACAACTTACATATAAATATTAAGAATAAACACAAATGTGGCCACTTCCATTTTAGACGGAAACCGTCTAAAAATTAACCAAAATGATAAAATCTCGAAGACTTGAAGTAATTTAGCATGACTTTATTATGCTAGTACCTGATACATATGCATTGTATTGTCAAAAACAACCCATGTTTATGTAACAGAAATATTCTACTTTCAAATAAAAGTTTACATGTAAACAATTTTGTAAAACTGCTATGTTTTGGGGCAAGAAAGGGTCTTACTGGGCCTACTCCTTTGGTACGTATTGGATTTTTTTTTATTTTGTGTTTTTTATTGTATTTGCTGGTTCTGTCAGTTCATTGATAATCTCTGTTTATTTTAAACTTTGGTTGATTAATATTTTATCTTATTTTATTTCTTTTTTGTAAAATGTTTACCTGGATGGATACGCAAGATTAGATAAAAAGCTCCATACATTGTTGATTTTGTAACTAGAAAAGTATTATACAAATTTTCTACAATGAGTTCTGTCTAGAATGTCTACAGAAATAAACACACAAAAGTCACCAGAACCTGAATCTCTATCTAGCAACGATATGTTAAATTACAGATGGCGCTATCGTTTATACACCCCATATGATTTTGCCCGAATTGATCAACATCATTATTTCAGGGAACTAACCTTAAGTATTATCTGTCGTTTGAAGATTGTTAAAACGTCATTTAAACAATATATATCTTTCATACACTAAGTATAATTGTGCCCAAGTTTAATCAATATCTGGGTCGAGACCACAATTATTTCGTAGTGCATTTCTTGTAGAAGATAAATAAAAATAAAAAAAATCCCATCTGCGCTTTCTCAATGAAATGTTTACAGTGTGTTGTACTACTTTTGGGACAAATTATATCAAAATTATAGAAAACTTCATCGGCTCAAAATATGGACAATTTTATGTTTAGGGCGTCTTGAAATCTTTTGACAGTTTCCAAAGTGCTAATTTTCAACCTTTTTCTGCTGGACCAAATCACTACTTTCCTTTAAAATTCTGAACCCAAATTGTTTTACAGTGTAATTTCACCCCCTTCTTGCAATTTGAGGCATTAAACATGGAGAAATAAATTTGGAAGAGGTATAATGGCAAGTAACTCACTGTCAACACAAGGGGCTGTATTTGTGAACAACGAAAATCAAGGGACGGCAATTGTGGTCTCGGACCATCTGCATGGAGAATATTAAATAAAAGGATATATATTCAAGTCCTTTATATGGTTAAAGATTACAAGGAATTCAATATGCAATACTGCTATTTAAGGATGTTCATAAGTTATAACTTACAGTTTAACAATTAAACAAACAAAATGCATTCCTTTCTTAAATACTTTGTTGTCTGGATTATCAAGTTGAACTATAGCTGTGAGTGTCTTGTTGAATCCTTCAATATTTGATGCTTGTAAATATCCAAGCAAAGCTTTAGAAGTGGGATCTAATCGCATATCCTTCGAAATGAATGTATGTTCAACCACAGGTTTTTCCCTGTAAACAAATACAAAATGTGTGAATAGAAATAATGAAAACTATTTGGAATTGAATAGAATTGAATAATTTACTGAAAGCATCCGCAATCAAAGTTCCAATATGTCAAGCACAAAATGAATATTATCCAACATAAGACGACAACCTGCTCATGTTATCACATTTTCATGCACAGTGAACCTTTGTAGGGGGACACTCTTCTTAATTTAAAATGCATGTGTGAATAGTTCCCATCATTATTACCTTGTTCATGAACTTTCTAATTTAACACGACAGACGCGCGTTTCGTCTACATAAGACTCATCAGTGACGCTCCGATCGAAATAGTTATAAATTTAATGTACCAAAAAAAAAAAACCAACAAAAAAGTGTTAACAGACACAAAATGTGTACAAACACAAAATAGGAGGAAAAACCAAATCAAAATCTTGGTTGATCTTAGGTGGACAGAGAGGGGATACAGATCCTGCTCCACATGTGGCAATAGTTGTGTTGCACATGTAAATGCAAACCAATATACAAGTATAATTCGGCAGGTCACATTGGAAAGTTTTGGCACAACTTTTTGGAATTTTGGGTCCTCAATGCTCTTCAACTAAGTACTTGTTTGGCTTATAACCCATTTTCCCCAAAGGGAGACTGGGGAATAGAAATATGGTCACTTGGTCTTCTCCCGACCGGCAGTAAAACGCTTGCCAAAGTGGGGCGTCCGTTTAGCTGTGCGGGATGTATCAAGTTCGCAGTCACGTCCGGTCAGAATGTGGACGTTAAATCCGATGCCTCGTGTAAAGAGAGTGCCACATTCTTTTCACGTTAAGACCCCTTGCAACAACTTTTTTAGGGGTCCGTAGGTGGCCTGTTGCAAAGCAAAATATCTGTCCCTATCCAATATACCCTAATTTTCCAGTGGCAGTCCAAATTTTCCCGACCATCATCCTAGACGGCCTCTCTTGTGACAAGACCTACCTATTGTATTTATTGTGAACTTGTTCTCATCCAGAATATGCATGAAATATTTGCCACTGGACGTTTAGCAACCAACAATCAATCAATCATTATAACTCATTTGATCTGAGCATTATTGATGAGTCTTATGTAGATGAAACGCGTGCTGGCGTATTAAATTATAATCCTGGTACCTTTGATAACTATTTACACCACTGGGTCGATGCCACTGATGGTGGACGTTTCGTCCCCGAGGGTATCACAAGCCCAGGAGTCAGCACTTCGGTGTTGACATGAGTTTCAATGATATGGTCATTTTTATAAATTTTCTATTTACTAAACATTGATTTTTTTCGAAAAACTTAGGATTTTTTTATCCCAGGAATAGATTTCCTCAGCCGTATATGGCACAACTTTTTGGAATTTTCGATCCTTAATGCTCTTCAACTTTGTACTTGTTTGGCTTTATAACTCTTTTGATCTGAGCGTCATTGATGAATGTTATGTAGACGAAACGCGCGTCTGGCGTATCAAATTATAATCCTGGTACCTTTGATAACAACTAATATCATCAATGCTAAAAAATCTTTACACTTTTGGCATTTGTGCCCGGCTCATATACATTTTTTCTGTATTGACTTATTTGACATATTAGCAGACCTGCTCATGTAGATTAGTTTTGCGCATAAAATCAAATAGATAGTGTACGCGCATTTCGTCAATTTAAGACTTACCAATGACGGTCGAATTAAAAAAAATATATAGTTAGTACGATGTTGAAGAGCTCTGAACTCAACCTGTAGAGATCTTTAATATTTCGAACAAAACTCAATTTTTTTATAACAGTTAACTTATTATAACTCTGTCCATATTAATGATGATTTATGTCATCACAGATGTGCTGACTAATGACTTTGGGATACAATTTGGGATCAAACCTCCACCAGCAGTGCCAGCAACCTAGTAGTTCGTCAAAGATTCAAGCATTAAAACAGTTGTGTATGCGATTTAGGGTTAATTTGTTGATTATTGTTTCAAGATGATATCAAAACTTACCAAAACTAAAAAAAGTTGTTTATGCTTTTACATTCCTATACATTTTCATAGAAGAGTTGAACTCTTTCAAACAAGTTAAACCTTTCCACAGTATTTATGTGCATGTCCTAAATAAAGGCAACAGTAGTATACCGCTGTTCAAAACTAATCAATCAATGGACAAAAATCAAAATCGGGGTAACAAACTAAAACTGAGGGAAACACATTAAATATAAGAGAACGACACAACATGTAACACACACACACACACACACGGACTGAGCATTAGACAAAATTGTATAAGAATAACAAATATAACATCAAAACCAAATACATGAGTTTGGGATAGATAAGTACCGTGATACGTCTTATAGTAATGTGAATTCACACTAAAAAATAACAGAAAACAAACGACACAACGGAAACACAACGTTAAAATGTAACACACACAGAAACGAACTAATATATAACAATGGCCATATTCCTGACTTGGTACAGCACAATTTTAAAGGAAAAAATGGTGGGTTGAACCTGGTTTTGTGGCATGCCAAACCTCCCTCTTTTATGGCCATGTGAAATATAACATTAAAATGACAACACAACATTACAATATAAATAAATAGGAGAACACAATTGACAAAGAAACACACGAATAATAGCTAACAAAAGGCAACAAGTCTAAAAATTTTAATACCCCAGAAGTGTATTTTTGTCAGAAGTCTATTGTTTTAAGATTGTCGTTGTGACATGTATATCGCTTTGCTTTTCGTAAATTGTTTTGTTATGAATCAGACCGTTATGTTTCTTGTTTGAGTTGTTTCACATTTGTCATGATGTGGCCGTTTATATACGACTGAATGATATGAGGTTATCTCATAAATTGAAGCTCGCATGGTGTCCTATGATTGTTTGTATCCTCGTCATTTGCATTCTGGTGGATATTTGTCTAAAAA
Source organism: Mytilus galloprovincialis (assembly GCA_037788925.1). NCBI lineage: Eukaryota > Metazoa > Mollusca > Bivalvia > Mytilida > Mytilidae > Mytilus > Mytilus galloprovincialis. The sequence goes on from CM075334.1 coordinate 87,553,439, forward strand.
ACTGTATTTCTTTATGGTAACACCTATAAGAAGATGAAAAATGCAGAGCAGATAGTTTTTTCTAAGTTCAATGTCTAGTCTCGAACTGACGTCCTTTTTTCAAATTGGTATCTGCTTTTGGCGTCGAAATCTGAAATAATTATTTCAAGGACGTTTTTTATTTAAAAAAAAATATCTGATAGGAGTCTTCTTACTTCGATGTACTTTGTTTAAATGATTATTCAACATTAGTTTATTTTGTTCTTTGTTGTGATAATTTGTCCTCTTATTATCAAACATTAGACTGTAAAAATAGACTCATTTGCGATTGATTTAACTCATGAAACTAAATTATTAATACAACGACATACTTCCAAAACGAAGCAAATAAAAAAATCAAAAGACGGACATAATTTAATTACAGAAAACCTATGAACATGCATATCTATGGGCTTTTAATCATTCGTTTATCATTAGGGTCCCTACACTGCAGCGGTCTTTGTATAATTAGTAGGGTGCTCAGTATCGAAAAAGACGTCTAGTTAACGAGTTTAATTTAACGGTTTCTTACGGTACCCTAAAGTACCTCCTCATACAGGCCATCTTCAACACAAAAAATAAAATAGTTGCTTTCTATGTTATTTGTTCTAATGATACTTATCATTTAGCTTATAATAAATCAAATTTATCACATAAAAAAAGCTGAAAAAGATTTATATAATTTAAGTATAAGTATTTCATGATTTTAGTAAGTCTATTTTTTTAGCTGAAATTTACCACATTTTGAACGGAAGAAAATTTATTGCGTGTTACTTTTACGGGATTTTGACTATTATTACATCAATAAGACATGGTTCATATGTGTGCCAAATATCTTTCGTATAATGTTTATCGGTGAGAAGAAAATAGCAATTTAATACACAAATTTAGTGATAATTCTGCCTTGATTCAAACACGCCTTTTATATATGGAAGTGTTTAACGACCTTGACACGCATTTTCTCGTGCCGTTAATCGTTTTATAGCTTACAATAGAAGTGGGACATTTAAAGACGTATCGTATCCGTTTCTGATACGTTGGCGTATCTGAGAAAATATCTATGTGTTATTGTTTAACAGATTATTTTCATGTATAAATATATGTTTTTCTATGTTAGATATCTTTTTGTCTTTGATACCCAATGATCCACTCTTTTAATTACATGATAGTTTTCAATTTATGAATACCCGTCTATATCTAAACACTCGATATTTAAACCATCACCACTTCTCCGTCGTGAATTCAAGATTGATGAGTCCTTCTGTAGCCATTTGTATTACGAAATTGTGCAATCAAATCAAAACAGCAATATTACAATAGAGATTTGCCACATTGTGCATATATACAAGGGAAACTTTGTTCAGAAAATCGTTACTTTGAGGCAAATATAGTTAAAATCTACAGACTTGAATGAAGAGATTTTTATTATTAAATTTGTAACATAGTTTACTCACTTCTTAATGTGCTAGCGTTTATTGTTAACAAAAAATCATTAACAACTATATTCAAAAACAGAACTCGTATTAAGTCACTAAAGTCAAGTGCACCCTAGAAGGTGTACTTCGCTACATATTTGAAAAAGGATAGCCTGCTAATTTATAAATTTAATATTATTGGTATCAGTAAGCAATTTGACTCATATGATGTGGATGATTCAACTCCCCTTTATTAGCAAATTTAAAGTACGTGTATGAATATAGTTAACGTTAACTTTATATTTTTTATAATTCAACTTCACGCCTGGGTAGTTCTAATAATTTAAATAGCAAGTTTTTAAACATATACACATATATAGATAGACATGAAAATCACGTGATTGTTATATGTGAGTAAATGTTAGCTTCTGTAGCGTCCATGCAATATTTTCATAAGTGTATTATAAGTACATCACGTTTAGGGCAATAAATATAATTAAGTCTAGATTTTGACATACAAGAAGCAAGTATGTAAACACTAATAATACATATATTAAACAATAAATCAACATTATTAAACGATCAATTTATATATTAAAAATGAAAGCGATCAAAAATTTGCATCGCCCTTTCCTTTTCTCCGTCTTTTTTCCCTTTTCTCGATTACTATTTAAGCACGTAAATAATCAATTGAATAATAACCAACATATACGTTTAGATACGTCAACGTATCAGATACGGATACGATACGTCTTTAAATGTCCCACTTCTATTACCAGGACTGGGTTGCACAAACGTCTATTAAAGTTAATAGTCTATTAAAAGTACACTTAAATTTAATAGTCTATTACTTGCGTTGCACAAAATTTAATTAACGTTAATAGTCTATTAACTCACTATTAAATTTAATTGAACGAAGGAGCGCTATTAAGTCCTTAATTGTACATTTAAAATGGATGCCATGCAAGTGCTTGGATTACTTGTACCTCAAAATCAGCCGAAGAATACCGTGACAGGCTCTTCTCAACTCGATGATTTGACGGACTGAGAGCCTCGCACAGCCGGTGATATCCCACATTGTATGATTTCGTCACAAAAAGAATTGTTTTTGTTATTATTAAAATAATAATAGAAAGAAGCATAAATGAAGATCCCCGAGGAACCAGTAATGACGCACCTAACGTTGTGTTTGTCTCTGCATTTAATCTACCATTTAAAAGAAAAAGAAATACGGAATAGAATGAAAGGTTGATCACTTGTTAATGTATTTCAATCATTAAACAGTTGATTTTTGAAACAGTTAAAGCAATAAAAATCATGTTTGCTAACATTACAAACGGACTGTCAACTTATGATGGGTACCAGTAATGACGCACTATAAACAAACCAGTAAAAACCACTTGCAGTGTACCTGGTGTTCGAAAAATTGCTTCAATCCGGATAATTTAAAGTTAACACTATTCAACAAATTTAATTTTAATAACAAATGTTGACATTTACAGTCACTTTTATGATCATGTTGATAGCAACACAATTTTTTTCATTAATTTAATTGTAACCTATATTTTATTTCAAATTTTATATAAAATTGTTCAAAATTTATCAAAGTGACATATATATTCCATATACTTGAAAATAAGAAGTAATTGTATTCATAAAACAACATTGACATTAAAACATTTATCAATGTATACTTCGTACAATGAATGAAAAAAATCGATAAACAATAGAAAATTATATAAGCGACGATCATTTGTTCTACAGTGATTCCCGCTTAAATGTAAAACTATGTCACATGACAGTCATATGATTTGAAAAACACAAACTGGGGCAGCATGTGCTTACATACTTTTGCCGGCCAAAGTGGATTTAGGACTGATAATCATTCTGGGAAGGGTCGACTGTTTTTTACCTCAATAAAATGGCGGAAATTGCATTATCTTTACTAATTCAAGCAATAATAACATTTCTGGACAGAGTTTGAGGCATCTATGTTGTAGTCATATGACCTTCACCATCATGTTATGAATAGTAATTATCGATGACGTCACAGCTTTTGTTTAGAAATATAAAACCCAAAACTAAATTGGTGCGTCATTTCTGGTCCGCGTCAAAACAGGTACCAAGACGAGATATAATTGTAATTCTATGATTAACCATTTTCATTATGAATCTATTAGGGAAACAATGGTTTTATTTTCAATACGGCAAGTGTCATTAAACTGAAGAAAAAAACTTTTGCCCTCATCCTTGGAAGTATGCTTTGTTCAAACTGAAATATATTTCTTAGTATAAAATCCATTCTCCAAAATTAACAATTTTTAGAAGGCATGCATGGACGAAAGCATTCATTTGGACATTTGAAAACCTTTTATAACAGGGGTGAAGAATGTGCAATCTCCGTTGACGCTTTGATAAAGAGTGCTTTCTTTCACGTCCGCATTTCTATTAAGTATGGCATGCCAAGTTGACATTTTTTAAAATGATTACTACAGATTGGAGAAATGAATAACAGAACAGTGCACAATAACGTACAATAACATACATTGTTATTCGTAGGAGATAAGAGAAACTACGTGATAGTTTTGATTTTTTTTTTTGATTTATTTAAGATGGCATGGTGTATGTTATCCATAATATTTATATCTAATACATATTTAACAAATTTTTTTGCAACTGAAAACTGTAATGAAGATGAAACAAAACTATCCGACACTTTGGTATATCTTGGATATAAACTTAAAATAAATAGCACATGGGATAGGCCTAAGGGTTCATAATTTACAGAAATTATTGGACTTATTTGGGGTTGCCCAGATATTCCGACACATCATTATTCCGACACCCCAATAGGCCGACAAAGGTTAATAGCTGCAGTTATAGAAAATATACCTCATGAGTAGAGCTTCACGAGGGTGTGGATGTGGGTTTACAGAATAGAGAATGATGGGGGGGGGGGGGGGATTTAAAGATTAGAGAAAATGGACCAATAACAAAGAATAGAGAAAAATGAGGTGTTTAAATATAAAGATTAGAGAATAATTGGCAGAAAGTATAAAGAATACAGATAGGAATTAACGACCCCCTCCTCCGCAATCCAGACACCCCTTCATAAAATAGTTGGCACTGTCACAGGAAGGTTCCAGTTTTCATTATTCCGATCGATTTACCAGCATTTTTTGCTGTTGTAAACTTGTTCTTACAGATTCCTCATATGCATAGACCGCGGTAAATTTTACAAAGTTCTATTTGGTTTAACACTGTCTTTAGAGTTCAATGTATTAACTTTAAATAATTCACTCTTCAATTAAGTAGTGTATAAACATTGTTGTATATAAACAAACTAAACTAATGTTCTTCTCAAAATAATTCTGTAATGCGCGGTTACACCGGACTGCATCGTACGATAACAATATTGGGCCAATGGAAGGTGTCCCAGAAAAAAAAATAAAATAGTCTTGCCAGACGTCAAAATTATTTGGACTAGTCTAGGTCAATATTATAATATTGTCAATGATTTACTAGTAACTAGTCTTTGCTATGCAATAACAAATATGGCAGTTTTAAATTACAGCCGTAGTTTTTCTTTGTAAAATTCTACATCCAGCAGATCGATATTGGTGTCAACATTGAAAATTAATACACATTTTCCCCGAAATACGATGTATAAACGAATAATGTGTAAATGTAATCTCCATTGAAGTTTTGAGAAAGAGTGCTTTCTTTCACGTCCGCATTTCAATCAAGTATGGCATGCAAAGTTAACATTTTAATGATTACTACAGATTTATAAGAAACACAAATAACAGAACAGTGCACAGTACCATACATTGTTATTCGTAGGACATAAAGAGAAACTACGTGACAATTTTGATATATTACATAGTGAATTAATTTAGGTTTTTTTTAAAGTAAAGATGGCATAGTGTATATTGTCCATAATATTTATAACCAATAATACATATCTAACATTTTTTTTTTGCAACTGAAAACTAATATAGATGAAACGAAACTATCCGACACTTTTGTATATCTTGGGTATAACCTTCAAACAAATATCTGATATTGACATGGGATAGGGTTCATAATAACATAAACAATTATTGGACTTTTGGGGATCGCCCAGATATTCCGACACCCCACTGGTCCAACACCCCAATAGTCCGAGTAGAGCTTCATGAGGGTGTTGAAGTGAATTTACAGAATAGAGAATAATGAGGGGGGATTAAAGAATAGAGAAAAATGAGGTCCTAAAATAATGGGCAAAAAATATAAAAAATAGAGAAAATGACAAACATTAAAGAATACAGATATGACAGACCCCCTCCTCCCCAACCCAGACACCCCTTGGTAGAATAATTGTTGACATGTTATTTGAACTATTCGTTCTAATATCACAGAAACAGATTTTAGCATGCCACCTATAGGGATTAACTATCAAAGAAGTACCATGACCATGATGCATATAAAGAAACTGAAAAGTTTTGGTATAAGAAAATGGGAACACATTCTACTAAAAAAAGGAATGTCATCAGCAGTGCAGTCTCTCTTCATAAAGAAAAATGTTCCCGTGATCAGGGAACGACCATTTAATTTCAAGAGGGTTATGTTTTTTTCCTTAAAAAAATATTCTGATCCCCAATTTGATGGAAAAAAATATTTCTGGTCAAGCAGATGAAAAAAAATATTTTGAATGCAGATTCCCCCCATACCTTATATATAGTGTTAAACAACACATGCAAACATGCGACACGAAAATTACTCTAACAACCATGAACACCACACCTTTTGACACTCACAACGGAAGGTGCCAGTTTTCACTATTCCGATTTACGAGCATTTTTTGCGTTTGTAAACTTATTCTAACAGATTCCTCACAGAGAACGCGGCAAACTTTATAAAGTTCTATTTGGTTTACCACAGTTTTTATAGTTCAACGTACCGCGTATCAACTAACTCTTTAAGTAGTGTATAAACATTGTTGTATATATAGACTAACTGAACTAATGTTCATCTCAAAATAATTCTGTACACTAAACTAAGCATCTCGCATACAATCGTCTAAGCGGTAAAGCCTAACTGGAGCCTTAACTTTCTAATTTCTCTGCTTTTGGAGAGATACATAGCTGTGTATCGTCATGTTAGTTATTCGATAAAGCTTCACAAAGCTTATTTAGTTTGACAAAATGTTCGCTACACCGCGTCTCATTCATTCTTTATTTTTAGGGGTGAATATATCCGTCCACTTTCACTAATACATATCTACCAACCAACCGTGATAAATTGTCTGAGCCTGCTGCAAGACAAATTCGCGGCGGTTCCTATTCAATACTAGTATGTACTTTCATTGTCTAGTGGCAGTTCAAAAACCTTTTTGACCTTTTTTCATGCCGGATGGCAACTTTTACAGGGCCTATCTAATTTTTTTTTGTTAGAAACTGATTGTTCTCGGCCTGAACATGCATGTCAGTAATATTTGCCACTGGACATCACGCAAAATTGAAATATTGTAAGTACTTTATGATATGTTACTTGTATTATTATTTTTTGGACTATCAGGAGGAATAGGTTTAACTGATGGGATTATTCTCTTGAAATCAAAATTATTTATTTTTAAAAAGTTGTTGAATTATTCCATGTCAGACTATTTGGGGTATCGGACTATCATGGGGTGTCGGACTAATGGGGCGTCGGACTATTGGGTTGTCGCACCAATGGGGTGTCGGACTAATGGGACATCTGAATAACGGGGCTGCCCCGATTTATGATACTTAATTTCTCCCCTCGTGTATTTTTTCCGAGAATTTTCAATCCCTTGCAATGACAACACAAGCAATTTCTTGTATCTTGTTTGAAATAAATTAGCGGCTAAATTTTTCTCATGGGATATTAAAAATTACTGATTTTACCACGATTGTGCCAAATACTATAGTAATTTATTCGATTTCCCAACCTTCCATAAACGAAGTGAAAAATTGACTTAGATGGAGCCAGACTCTCGAAATGGAAGATATAAATATACATGTAGCAGGCTGCAGTTGTCAATTTTCTTTTGTAGACGTCGACAATAAACTTTATATTTAAATTAGTAACATAATGGAATTTAAGACTAATGCTTTTTTATTCCCCAATTCCCCTCGTTTTTCGAGACTTTTCTATCTCTTTCAATACAACATATGCAATTTCTTGTATTTTGGAATTAGACATGTTTTGGTGTCAATTGAAAGTAGACCCAGGGTTGCGTTCAATATATTAGCGGCTACGTAGATGTATGACTATTGAACGTGTAGCTAGCCTAGCAGCTACGTAGATATTGATAGCAGCTAGGCTAGCTACACGTTCAATCTAGTCATAAATCTACGTAACATTACGTAGCATTTTTTAACTGCTTCGATGTAGAACACAACCCCGTTGAAAAATGATGAAATCGCTGAAATCGTGTTGACGTCATGAAAAATTGATGAAAATCGTGAAAATCATGATAACGTCGTGAAAATGATGAAAATCGAGAAAATCGTAATGACGTTGTGAAAAAATGATGAAACTCGCAGAATTAAATGGAGCTTAATTGACTATTAAAATGTTAATAGTCACTTAATTGTCTATCAGTTAATAGTATCCTTAAAAGTGGTTCGTGCAACGCTATTAAATCACTCTATTAACTAATTGTCAATTAGATATTTAATAGTCTATTAGAAGTTAATAGTCTATTATTAACTTAATAGACGTTTGTGGTCATTAACTAGGACAATTGCCACTAACTTCATTTCTCTTTTTTTGATAGTTGTATGGTCGATTTTTATGTTTTGAATACTCTATTTACTTTGAAAATCGTTGTTTTGTTGAAAGAAATAATTTTTTGTTGGTTTTTATAAATTGAACTTTTTTTATTTGAATTGATAGTTTTGTTATAATTGTAATATACAAATCAAATCCTTCGGTCACGTTTCAGACCCGGAATATGGCACACATTCACAGTCCTGTAAAACTATGCCCATCACGCCTCAAACGAAGTAGAAATGAAATACAATTGGATAAGTATGTTATATGTCAGAGTTCGTCTACTGAATTGCTTATTGATATGCGAGGAATTAACGCATGCAAAAGCTTTATCGAGGCTCTGGGAGCACGGAAAGATCATATATATTTAAGTATATTGCATGATGCTTCAGACCTAGACCATTCGTACAAATTATTTATTACATTTTTGCTATAAATCTTACACTAGCAGACACAACTGCAGTTATTTTAAAGCTGAATCAAGTTCTTGTTCGTCCGTAAAAGTGTTTCAGGTCATATATAAAAGGTCGTCAAATTCCTGACTGGAAAAAGTTTCTTTGAGTCAGTGAGAACCAGCAGGCCTTAATCAAATTTCTTGGCGAATCGATTGTTCACCATCATGGTAAATCAACAGTTACTATGATAAATGAGGAAGTCATTTATCTAGCTAGCACTTCCCAGGACCCTTAATCTGATCAGAAAGAGTATTCAGGTTTTAAGAATTATTTTGTACTCCCGATGAAGTAATACCCGCACAATTTACATGCTATTCATCTAGACAAAGAGTTCGGTGTGAAAAGCATCAAGGGTAGGATTATAATAAAATCTATAGATGCAGTTCGAGATTTTGTTGTTACGTTGAATGATCTCAAGTCAAAACCCAAAATAGATCATTGTGACCTAAACAAATTGAGCGTAAAAGTGGCTAAAATTGTCTGTTCTATGGTCGGGTTGTTGTCTCTTTGGAACATTTCCCATTTCCATTCTCAATTTTACAATTTAAAATTTGTCAAACTTCCTCATTTTTAATCTACTTTTAAACATTATGTAATAAGAGCTTCTCTCCAGACATAAATTTGAGGTCTTCCCATATGACAAAACGATCCTTAATTCTCCTCTTTAGTTCGGATTGGAAAAAAAGAATGACTTGTTCCTTTCTATCTCGAAGGTCAGATGTCATATGATTTTCTGCAAGATTCAGTTTGCATTTGCTTCGACAAATCTATCATGTACAGATTTATGCCCATGTCAGGCAAATAACTTTGTCAAAATGTAAATACTCGTCTGGTTGCAGCTAGAAACATTGATAACGACGAAGATGTAGATGTATAAGATTCATTTTTCTGTTTGTACCTTATGAATCATTGTTATCTATCGAATGATAATTGAGCAGTCCATAATCTTTTCTAAACAATAAATATACTGATACATAATTTCATATACTCAAATTTGAAATCTTGGGAAATATAGGAATGATCTATCTAGTGGGGAAATAAATGTTAAAAATACCCCAAAAAAACCTGCTATATGGTTTCTGACCTTGACAAATTGTGGACTACAGGAGACCATGGAACGTAGTAGGTAATGCTAGCTTCGATTATAATTTTCTATTCATATTTGTTCTTTTTTTTCGTGTTTTTGCAATGCTGTTGTCAGTTTGTCTTCATTTTATAAGTTTTTAATGTCCCTTTGGTTTCTCACGCCCTTTTTGTTTGCAATTGTTTGTAAAATACATCGGTGCTGTACATAGCCATCTCCTTTATTATGTTTTTGAATACTTGTAAACATTATAACCGATTGTTGCTCATTTTGTCATCTGTATGTATGATTGGGAGTTTACCTGTTTCTACATACCGATGTTTTGTTTTCATAACTTTAACTCCCCTTTTTTCTCCGTTTGCATTTATTTTTGCTTCTGTAAAGCAAAGCTATACACAGAGCTTTATATTCAACCAAGTTTGACGTCAATGTTACACAAATTTCGAAACAAATCATTTATATATACTCTTTCTCACCAAATAACAGAAATTAGATATTTACATAGAAATTGACGAACACCTTACTATCAAAAGACGTGAAAAACACATTTTGTTTTCGACAAATTATTAAAGTTATGATCTAAAAAAACATCTTAAGTTCCTACTTGTAATGAATTGAATACCAAAATTTCATCAAATCTAGAAATTGAAATAGGTCAAGGTCATTGTTATTTAACAGCTGTTTGAAAATTTCAAATTTGCACTCCATATGCAAATAAATCTATTTAGTCATTTTTGGCGGTAAAAATATAAAAAAAGTTCTAAATGTAGATACAAAAGATATTTTCTATAAATTAGTTGTTTTTATTTTGCTCCAAATGCATACATGTATGTGTAGGAGAAACAAGCTATCTAAATGTGACTAAACATTTTTCTGAAATTTTTGCTTTGACCTTTGACCCTCATTTTAAAAAAAAGACCGTGACCACGGCAGACAGCGACGACAACGGTATTTCGACGACGTTTATTCTCTTCTTTCCAATGATATAAAATATAGCCGTGTGTTATTCCGTTAAGGCAAATCGATCAAATTTGTTGATTGGGCACCCTACTAAATTAAGATACGTGTATATATTACTAGCAAGTTGTTAGGAAAAGGACTCATCTTGAAGTTACGTAGGTTTATTGTTAGCTGATTGGAGTCCTATATTGGTAATAAATTTGAAAACCGTGGGCTGAATTTATTATTCTAGTCCTTTGGCTCTGGTGATTTCCTTATATAACGATTAATCGACCCAATACGGCTCTGTATTAATTTCCCTTGGTCATCCTTCTATGTCGAAGACATATCCTTCGTCCAGAATTGTGTCTTTCTCCATTCTTAAAGCCGTCATTTATATATGAGTAATTAACTAATATTGAAGATAAAAGCGCCAATTAGAAATTACAAGAGCTGGGTGTCAATTTGAAAGTTATCATAAGGATCAGTTAACCAATAAATGGAAAAAAATGTCAGTGATTCATTAACATGTTCATATAGCGCACTACACCAAACAAAAATAATGAACAATAAGTCACAGCAATAGTTCACTTCGCTCTATGGCTCTGGAGATCTATAAAACGATTTCCGACAAAAGAAGATTCGATTTTATGTTGATGGCTTTCTTTATTTGCTGTAATTCAGGGTATTTCTTTAAATTCTGCTAAGTCTTAAAATTACAACAAATCTTTTCGTTTACTTTTGTTTGTATATATTTGTGTATTCGTTAAATAAACTGTGGCACACATGCTGGTGAATTAAAAAGCTCATTAATAAGGTATCAGTTTGACGCAAGCACAGCTGATGATGTTTGTATTCCCTCGTCTCATTGGTTTTCGTTCTATTAAGAATGCATTGTGACGTCACGATTTCCATTGAAAATAGCAAACATAGAATGAAAACATATGACGTACGAAAACATATGGTTTGACCTTAAATTTTGCATAAATGATTTCTTTCCAAATATTAACACATTTAAGACTATTATAAGCATTGTTTTCCGAAATTAAAACTAGGAGTCTGCAACACGACAAATTAAATGAGAAAAGTTTCTTCATGTCTTCAAATTTATAATATCCTAAATATTAAAACCATTTCATTGTGTGTTTTAGAGAGTTCAATTTTTGACTAATCAACTCTACAATTTGCCCCTGGCAAGCTATTTTAAATATGGTAGGAACTAAATGAAGATTGTAGATATTTCATACATCACCCTTTTAAAATTTTGATTAAACAGGCAATATGTTTTCAGAAAGAAAAAAAGATATTGCAAATTGCAACCAAAATAATCTACTCCAAAAAATAAAATTTATGATTTTTTCAAGCATTCATTACATGACCCGATTAAAAAACTACAGTAAGTTGAACAATGGAAGAATTAGCAGGACAATTTTTTTAACTGAAAATTGTGTTGCATTTCAAATCAACAAGTCAGGGAAAATGCATAACGACATGTTTATGTTGATTTAGAAAACATTCATGCCTATGTATTGCAAGTTTTTCCCTTAATATGTTCTTACCTTGGTGTACTATCATTCCAAAAAACATACACAGGAAATTCACAGCTAGCCGTAAAACCTCCAGCTCTTAATCCAGATAAAGGATCACATTTAATGACAGTTCCTGGTGCTAATGTTGGAAATACAAACTTAGACTGCAAAAAAAGTTGAAATTAATGTTTTGATTATACTAATAGTCTATTTAACTGAGTCAACGCATTCTAACTGAGTGTCCAGGAAATGAGTCAACACATTCTAACTGAGTATCCAGGAAATGAGTCAACGCATTCTAACTGAATATCCAGGAAATGAGTCAACTCATTCTATCTGAGTATCCAGGAAATGATTCAACGCATTCTAACTGAGTATCCAGGAAATGAGTCAACGCATTCTAACTGATATTTGTTATTGTAGTAAGTCATTCAGACATTTGTGTACAGATTACAAACTGTTTTCTGTCAATAAAAATCTATTCATTATTGAGTGGGTTCTTTAAAGTTAGTAAGAAGATGCATCGTTCTGTAATAAGTGCTGTTAATGTATATAATTCAATGCAGAATGATACGTCATATCATTCTGGGAGAACATCCAATAAACGATGCGTATTAACTGGGTATCCACCCTTACTTAGCATGACTAAATTAAATCAAACATCTTTTGCATCTCACCTTACAACCATGTGAATTAAAATCAATAACAGATACTCCTATCTTCAAAATTAGTTTTAGAGAGTAAAAGATGCTATTTCATTTATAACAAAGCTCCTTCCTAATAAGTGACTTTCATAGTGGCGAGTTAATTTTGCCAATCATAAATGAACTATAAACAAAAGGAAGTTCAGCTAGCAATATCTCAAGATTAAACCCCATATTTTCCTTCTAAAAATGTCTGAACCAATCCTGAAATATGACGAAAGTTTTCCACTGTTTTTGTTTTTGGTTGAGAAAGCTTGACGAAATTTTACCGAGGAGTGCGATATTTTTGTTATACTTTTCTAATAAGCAAGGACAAAATAATATTCAGTATCATAAAATTTTCCTTGGCTTCAATTGGTAAAGAGGTTTAAGAAAATGTCTTTGAAATTCGACAAAGCCGAAAAGCATTTCTTTTGTTGACAGCATTGTCTGGAATTTAATTGGAATGAAAGATAATCTTTGTATAATAGCTGAAAACGAAATCTGGAACGTTGATCAGATAACCTTCATGTAAACCAATAAAACAGTAACTTACTGGAAACAAAAACGAAGTAAAGAAAAGCTCATGTGGACTTTGTTACAGTTATCACGTTTTGGGTAAAGTAGTGCAGTGGCGGATCCAGAGGGGGGGTTAAGGGGGTCCGCACCCCCCTTTATTTTGGCCGATCAATGCATTTGAATCGGGACATATGTTTGCACCCCCCCTGCACCCCCCCTTTGCCCTGGGCTAGCACCCCCCCTTTCGAAAATTCCTGCATCCGCCACTGTAGTGTGAGAGTATTAATATTTGCTGGTAATGGATTCAGCAGGCAGTGATTTGATACTGGTAAATACACCCTGATTACTTAATTTTAAAAAGATTAACAATGTTGAAATTGTTTTTAAGACTTTTTAGAAAGTTATGAAGTTACTGTCAAGCATGCAACAAGTGGATATGTTAGTTTTATTTTCGGAAATTATAAACAAGAGGCTCTCAAGAGCCTGAATCGCTCACCTGGTAAACAATGCCTTATTAACTAAATTAATAAATTAATGTTTGTTGTAAATTAAACAGAGTAACAAAGGCCATGTACTATCCTGGAAATACGTTTTAAAGCCTCTTAGGAACCTCTGGAAAGAAATGGGCATACTCATGAAAAATTATAGAAACAAATAACAAACTAAGATTTAAATCAGATTGATACAGCAGTTTCAAAGGAGAAGATTTTTTTTAAGTAAGTCAACATGATGAACAAATTGTGAAAAAAATCTTTAAAGGGCAATAACTCCTTAAGGGGTCAATTGACAATTTTGGTCAAATTGACTTATTTGTAGATCTTACTTTGCTTAACATTTTTGCTATTAACAGTTTATCTGTATCTATAATAATATTCAAGATAATAACCAAACACTGCAAAATTTCTTTAAAGTCATCAATTCAGGGGCATTATACCTGAAAAACCAGTTACCCAATTCGGCTGAAAATTTCAGGACAGGTAGGCCTTGACCTAATAAATACTTTAACTTCTTGTCTTATTTGCTCTAAATGCTGCAATTTTTGAGATATAAGCCAAAAACTGCATTTTACCCTGTGTTCTATTTTTAGCCATGACGGCCATGTTTTTTGACGAAATAGAAAATAAAACACAAACTTTATTTTTTACACCCTACTGATCATTCAAATGAAGTTTGGTTGGATTTGGTTGAGTAGTTTTAGAGGAGAAGATTTTTTAAAGTTAGCAAATATGATGAACAAATTGTGAAAAATTGTCATTAAAGGACAATAACCCCTTAAGGGGTCAATTGACAATTTTGGTCATATTAACTTATTTGTAGATCTTTAAGTTACTTTGCTGATCAGTTTTGTTTACAGTTTATCTTTATCTATAATAATATTCAAGATAATGGATAGATTTGACCTAATGAACATTTTTATCCCATGTCAGATTTGCTCTAAATGCTTTCGTTTTTGAGATATAAGCCAAAAACTGCATTTGACCCCTATGTTCTATTTTTAGCAATGGCGACCATGTTTGTTGATAAATCAAAACTTCGGATACAATTTATAAACTAGATACCCTAAGGAAAATTCAGTTAAAGTTTGGAAGTATTTGTCCTAGTAGTTTCAGAGGATAAGATTCTTGAAATAGTTTACGACGACAGACGACGACGGACGACGACGGACGCCAAGTGATGGTATAAGCTCACATGGCCCTTCGTGCCACGTGAGCTAAAAACGTTTTGTAGCATAGTTCATATATCACTTCAGTATAATTGTAAAGCAGTTTAACCCTATCAAAAGTATAT
Source organism: Mytilus galloprovincialis (assembly GCA_037788925.1). Lineage (NCBI taxonomy): Eukaryota > Metazoa > Mollusca > Bivalvia > Mytilida > Mytilidae > Mytilus > Mytilus galloprovincialis. The sequence continues at coordinate 87,568,649 of CM075334.1, forward strand.
TTCGTCACATTGACGACCTTACCTTCTCATCCATTTCAACCATTTCAACAATAGCACCTAATCAGCCAAGTCGATGGTTACAACTCAGATATCCAGTACACGTAAACACAAGAAAATTCACTCTTTTTATGAAAGATTCGAGAATGTCAATAATAAAACGATGCCGGTAACGATACTGATTAAAAGATATTTCTAAATAATGATTGTTTAGATTAAAGAAATATTGGTTATACTGTTTTATTAGATATAAACACAGAAAAAACTATACATTATGTTCAGTTTTTATCGATATAATTGCAGAAGAAGCTAAAGAGAAACTGAAATTTGAAAAATGCCAATCTTTGCTGCATATTGATAACGAATATTGGGAAAAATCATAGGCATACATATTCTAAAGATCTTTTGAATGACCTAATTTCGATGTGTTCCACAAAGTCCTTAACATGTAACAAGTTCCAAGAGTATTGTTAACATCTCAGTTGTCGAAACACCGATCTGTTCTAGTCAAATATTCATTCAAAAGAGATAAAAATAAATCATGAATATAAAAATTTAAAAGTATGTCTGTTCAAGTTAAGAGATTAAAGATTATTATTTTGATAAAGTAGATTTCTTTCTTCTATAATTTAATAATGTTTTACGATAAGGTCATCTCGATTTTCTGCTCTTCTCAATCTATTCATATTCATTGTTTACAGCGAAATAATGTCCGTTTGAATTTTCTAAAGTACTTCAATGTCAAAAGTGCACCTTTGCTGCATACAAATCAATTCCTTTGCAAGAACTTATATGCTCTGATCTAGCTGTAGAAATATACGGATAATTAGCATGTTCCAGAAAGATATAAAACCAAAAAAGATTAATTGAATTTGGTACTCCAGGAATATAATCGCAAAGCAACATTTTAAACCAAGTTTATACAGCCTGCTGAACTCGCCGTTTGCTACTTTAGGATAGAAAACATAACATTAAATTGGAGGTTTGTTTTTAATTTAACTCATTTCAATTTTAGTTTTTACTAAAACGTTTCCCCGTGAATCCATAATTGATAGCGTTCTTGCTAAAATCGAATGAACATTCGGAAAATCTGGTTCATTGTATTAACAGGGAAAGTAATATGTTATCACTAGATTTCCCACAGAAATATGCCAATTTTATGTGCCCTACCAACTTGTCAATCCTTGTCTATTTTTTAATAAACTCTAATTTTTTCATACTTGCAAAAGGAGGGACGAAAGATACCAAAGGGACAGTCAAACTCATAAATCTAAAACAAATTGACAACGCCATGGCTAAAAATGAAAAAGACAAACAAACAACAGCACACACGACACAACATAGAAAACTAAAGAATAAACAACACGAAAACTAGGGGTGATCTCAGGTGCTCCGGAAGGGTAAGCAGATCCTGCTCCACATGTGGCACCCGTCGTGTTGCTTATGTGATAACAAATCCGGTAAATGGTCTAATTCGGTAGGTCACATTCATGAAAGGGAAGGGGATTGTAGTTACGATGTAAGGAACATATCCGATATCATTTGTGAAACGGTTATTCCATAACGGTCAACCAACTCGTGATGGCGTCCGTAAAATTTACGAAGGGATGATTTCAACTTCACCATTTGGAACTCTTGGTTTAATAGCTTCCTTGCGAGCAGCAACCCTCTATCAAGAAAATCATGATAGGAAATGCAAGCACGGGAATATCGTATCAACTGGGAGATATATACCCCGTATGCAGGTGCTGCTGGAATGTTGCTACTTAGAAATGGAAAGTTCACAATTGGAAAGCTGAAATCATCTCTTTTGTCGTAAAGTTTTGTTTTCAACCGACCCTCATTGTCAATTTCTAGATGGAAGTCAAGATATGAGGCCGACGTAACTGTATCTGTAGTATCCTTTATCTCTAGCTCGATTGGATAGATGTGTTCCACATAGTCACCAAATTTTGAATTGTTTAGTGAAAGAACATCATCTATATAGCGAAAAGTAGAGTTAAAGGATATTGCTAACTTCTTATCTTTCTTCCTAAGAAGTTCCTGCATGAAGTCAGCCTCATAACAAACATATATGTAATGTTTAATTTTTTTACAAACCGACAGGGGTAAAATGGTATACTCCGTACTACAACATCGAGGTGATATTAACAAATAATATAAACATTTGTTTCAAAAAAATCTTACATTCAAACTTCCTCTAGTAGAATCGATAGCTGAAAACGGATAAATATAAGAAGATAAATAATCATATAGGCAAAATATATAAATAATGATAACATAAACATATCAGGACCAAAATCAGAATCAGAGGTAGATATTATATTACTCTTTTTGAAGTGAAAAAGTATATGAGAAAAGTGATAGTTCATTCAAGCAGGTATCATTTTGATTTTGATATAAATTGTTACTTTTGACATTTCTTTCCTCCTTTTTATGTCAAACAGTTTTCCGTTATGAATTTTATAATGTTTGATTTCCCACCTTCAATGCAATACACAGTTAAAATATAGAAAAAATAAGAATAAAAGAGTCAATGTATTAATGGATCCAAAATTGTTAACTTAGGCAGAAAGATTTAGGAGATAACTGTATTGTATTTTATACTTGGCCTTCGTAAAACGTAGATTTTACTGTCGCAAATTGAGTTTACCTAGCGACGCGGAGCGGGGATATGTTAACGGATATTTCCGACAGTAAAATCAAGTTTTACGAAGGCTAAGCTTACAATGCATTACAGTTATCTGCATTCTAATGCCACATATTAAAATAAATGTCATTTGGTAAATATTTTAGTTTAAAAACTGACTAACTGGAATAGTTCGCCAAACTGATGCATCGTCTATAGCATCTAAACAATGTGACGGCATATGTATACTCTGGATGTCAAACATGAATACTAAAATGAGTCATACGTCTACTTCATTATTTAAATAAGTCTTTGTCGTACAAAGGTAATGTTAGTTACAGAACAGTGTTTTACTAGGTTTGTTAGCCTAACTTTGGAAAGATAACAATCTCAGTTCTATTAAGAGTTCTGACATGTGTTTTCATATTAACATATATCTTGGGTATCTTGGACTTTTGTCGGAATAAATTTGTTAAAATAAAGATAAAGGAAGACGTGGCAACAGTATCAATAAGACAACTTTGCATCCAAGTCACCGTGACAATTTGTAAAAGTTATTAACAATAATAGGTCATATTTACCTGTCTGACAATCTTTTCCAACAAATCCTTCTGGACAAATACATGTATAACTGCCATTAAGCATTTTACATTTCCCAGTGTTGCAAGGATTTGGAGACATGCTACAACCTGCAATATATAAATACACACAAATAATTTAACATATTTTGTAATGTGCTGCAATAAGAAAAACCATCATTCCTTAACTCTTTAAATTTATGAAATAAACATTATATTTTATTGTATAAAGATAAATCTACACAGTAATATCAAGTTATTTAATATAATAGAGATAGGTACTGTCTTTAATTGCACTGAATTAGTTGTTGCTCCTTGTTGACGTCCTCTCTTGACATTTCATATCAAGAACAGCAATAAAAGCGCTCTGTCTTTGCTTTATGTGTTTACTGTGCTTGTAATGATTTTGTATTATGGATGAATAATCTGTTTAATATATAAGCTTTAAAACATTCTAATTGAAACAATATATTCTATAAATAATTTATTACAAACAAGGTATTGAATAAAACTGGAAATCCACATCAAGTTTAGAAAACCTCCATTTCTTCTTACCGCCTAATTTCATAATGTTAGTTAGATTTTTTTTTAATTGATGCAAATATCCTTTTCTTCTTTTAGATAATTTTTTCATACTCAACCTATTTATTATAACTTAAAGACATATTGTGCATTATAAATTACCTTTAGAAATATATTTCAAAAACTTTTCATGTTATGCAATCATGAAAACATTGAAAACATATTCTAACGCGTACAAGAAGCTTTAAAACTCTCGGTATTTACATGTCATTTTTTGTTTACGGAAACATACTTGTGACGTCACCTTGTTTCGTTGACAATGCTAAGACAATGACCTCATTTCGCGGAACTTTCGTTTTAGGAAATTTTACCATGAAAAATAAATTAAAATGGAAGGATTTGTTTATTTTGGCTGTAGAATAGAGATACGTATATTGTATCTGAATCTTGGCCTACGTAAACTGGGGATTTTGATGTCGAAAATTTCGAAAATTGAGAATATTTGGCAGTACAAATAAGTTCACTGTGCTTAAACGGCTGTGGGTAACTTAAGTTACCCACAGCCCAAGATGGAGCCGCCTTGCATCGCTTAGATACTTTTCTTCTATAGAATAACAATACCACGAATGCATCAATTAAACAACTGAATTTAAAAGTTGTATTAATCGTTTAGGGAAACCCCTAAACTGGAAAGGTGATTAAATTCTACAAAATAAACGATCACAGCACGATTTTAAAAAACACTTAGGCTGTCCGTAACTTCAAAACAACTTGTCCGTAACTTTTTTCATCATACCAATAGAGATGTCCGTAACTTTCAAAGAATCGACATACGCGGGTGTAATGTTTAAACTGATGATAGAGATTGCATCGAATACATATTCACAAAACGAAGTAGATGTCTAGTATGATATAATTCATTGTATCGATGGAAGACAAAATTGGGAAAAATATGAAAAAAATCACGATAAATCCGCAAAACTCGGGTCTCATTTTGTATAACGTCGGAGTACCCGAATCGCCTAGTTCGGAGGGTTGTTTCCGATCATAGCAGATAAACTGTTGAAACATCATTGTTCGTTTTTATTTTTGAACAAGTAGACTACACAAGCATTTTTTACACATACATCTAGCATGTATACACTTACTGATTTTCTGCCAGCAACGACAAGGGTAGCGTGAATCCGGGATTTTGGAGGGGAACCCAAAATGCCCAGACATGCAGTGGATAGACTATACGAGACTTAAGTGCACAAACTTTTCCCGTCTTTTTGAAAAAGCCAAAAACACTTTTCTCTCATCCCCACAAAAACAAATCCCATCAGCATTGACAGTAAAATAAAAGGGGTGTCAATCTGGACACACTGGGACGTTGCGCACGGTGATATTGAGGCACCCTGGCCAAGATTTACAGTAAATGGGAAAACTTAAAAAAAGGACATTTTGTATAAATGAATAAACCTAGTTTTACAGCTAGCTGCATATTTCATTTGTATGCAAGTTGCATTAAATCTCATTAAACTGAATAAAACTAAAAGACACAATAGGTAAAAGTCAGTGACAATAAAAGGAAAAGAGCAGTCAACATAGTGTAACAATTCGACATAGCATATAAAAATATAAATAACTACGTAGGGCAACAGGGTAATTTAATAGTCTAACAACCCCTGATAACATACAAAGAGAGAGAAAAAAAAACATACTAGGAAACATATTCAAAAATCACAACACTATAACTAACTGGTGGGATGTATAAATACCGAGCCGCGTCAAAGAGTATTCATCAAAATACACATAGAAAGAAACAGAGGTGAAGGTAAACCGCAAACATATAATTAAACTCAAAACATTAAAGAGTATGGAAAAGCCTTGGTCTGACAAGCGAAAAACGTCGATAAGACGCACATCAGTAAATAAAAGTTCAAACCATAACCAGGATGGAGTACCTCAAACCCCACATAAAACTTCTGTGGTGTAAGTATGATGCATTAATAAAATCACATTTGGTGGTGAATGAGTAGTATAAACGGCCGCGAAGGTTACAAATATGATGTTAACTGTCTTTTAATTGTTGAAATTATAATTCTTAAAATTTTAAATCAAAAGTTACCCACATCTAAAAATAAAGTTACGGACAGTCTGCTTAGTTTCGATCAAAAAGTTACGGACATCTTATGCATTTTTTAAAGTTGACCTTGCGCTTTAGTGAATTCTATATTAACAAATTTATGGTAATTGTTAGTCATTTCTTTATTCAATAATCCTTAAATATTTACATTCTGCATGAAAAACGTCGCAAAAGGTACATTTTGTATGAATTAAATATCAACGAGTTTAGAGTCCGCCATCTTGGACTGTGGGTAACTTAAGTTACCCACAGCCGTTTAAGCACAGTGAAGTTGGTCTTAGGGCGGAACAGCCGTTTTTGCGTATTACTGCGTTTGCGCTGAAGGTAGATACATTGCGATTATAGTGGTTGAAGATAATAGGCCGTCATATTAAAATAGATATTAAACGTTTGTATTAAATCTCCATAGAAAACAATAACTGTTGTATGTATTCAATGGCCAGTTCACTTTGCAAAAACGTAAAAACCGGGGTTACACAAGCTTAAGGTTTTCTTCACAATAAGAGTTTTGAAGAAGTAAACGTTTCAAAATATACTCACTAGCACATTTGGGATCATTTGGTGTTATTATACAATCTATAAATGGAATTTGGTTACCTGAAAAATAAAGTTTTTAGTAAACCTCTCGTCCATTACTCGTGTGTGTTGATTAATCTGTAAAAAAATCATTTGTTTTGTAAACATTAATTTCAAGATGTCAAACCACCAAATCATTGTACGACACATTCAGTTAACGAAAAAGGACCGTAAAAAATATTTCATTGAATTTGACAGTTGTAGGAAATTAATCCTACATTTCATTGCAGTCAAATATTTTTCTATTTTAGTGTTTTAATTTCACACAAGCGATAAATTCTTTATACCATGTTTTCTTTACACCAGGATTATGTTCACATAGAAAGTTAAGTAGTTTTTGCCTAGTTTATCAAAGTAAAACTGAAGAATAACTTTCCAGTTAGTAAATTTATCATCATCTTTTAGTTCAATATATTTTTTTATGATTCATGATCATCTTTACCTTTACCAATCATGTTGAATCCTCCGTTTGTAAAATTACATTTTCGCGTTAGTTATACCAGATAAATTAAAATATGAATTTTTCTATTAATGTTGTGTTCTCCTAATTGATATTGGTAACTTGATGCTATAAAATGTTAAATTTGGAACTATTAATACTTTACACAACAATCATTCTGCCTAAAATGGTGAGCTTTCATTTAAATTAATCTTTGATAATATTTATTTAATATATATAAGTTAGATATTTTTTCTCACATTCAACTTCCAAATTATGATGCTTGTATATCAATAGAGAGATGTAGTACAATTGATAATGAGACAACTCACCCAGGATTTCTTTGATCTTTATTAGATTGCAATGGAAAACTGAGATTTGAAAGAGATTATTTCACATGTGTTATTTCACTCCTCTGACGGCATACAACGATATGTTGATGACGTCGCATCAAACAAAATTATATTCATTCATTTTCTACTTTTATTCCAAATTACAAAGCTAATTGTCAATGTAATAAAAAGAATAAATAAAATCAAAAAATTCATATATCAAAAAATATGTATCTCTTGACTGACCAATACCGATAATAAACTTAAGAACATCTGTTTTTTCATTAGTTATCGTTTTGAATTGCAATAGTTGTGCGTGTGTGTCGAGACTCTTCCAAACAAATTTCAATTAAATGTTTTACCTTATTTCAGCTAAATTATTTTTTTCTGTATCCTCAATATGTTTATCTTCTTTTAATTGTTTTTTTTTTTTGTTATTTATCATGAATTGACAGCATTTACATATTTTATATATATTGGCACATAACAAAGCAATAAAGATAAATACGCATAATCAAGCACATGAAAGTAAAGACAAGACTGTGTTCAAAGTACATGGATGCCCCACCCCCACAATAATTTTCTATGTTTAGTGGACCGTCAAAACGGTAATTTGGCATTTCACATTCAAATTAGACAGATCATATCATAGGAAACAAGTGTAATTAGTGTCACGTTGATTGGACTTCAACTGTATCAAAAACTACCTTGACCAAAACTTGAACTTAATCGGGAAAGACGGACGGTCGAGACCAGAAAACGTTATGACCATAAATGGGATATAATAAATAGTAATTATAATACGATAAATATAACGAAGTATTACGATAATTGTAATTACATTTCAAACACATTTATAAATTTACTGTTTACAAATTTAGAATTTTTTGAAATACTAAAGCTTTTCTACCTCAGGCATAGATTACCTTAGCTGTATTTTGCAAAACTTTTAGGAATTTTGGTTCTCAATGCTCTTCAACTTCGTACTTTATTTGGCCTTTTTAACTTTTTTGGATTCGAGCGTCACTGATGAGTATTTTGTAGACGAAACGCGCGTATGGCGTATATACTAAATTTAGTCCTGGTATCTATGATGAGTTTATTTACAACCACTTGGTCGATGCCACTGCTGGTGGAGATTTATTTCCCCGAGGGTATCACAAGCCCAGTAGTCAGCACGTTTTGTGCTGACATGAATTGTCATTGATATGGTTATATTTATAAGTTAACGGTTAACAAATTTTGAATTTTTTGAAATACTAAGGCTTTTCTACCTCAGACATAGATTACCTTAGCTGTATTTGGCAAAACTTTTAGGAATTTTGGTTCTCAATGCTCTTCTTCGGAATAAGAACATCCTTATTATTTAAAATAGCTCATACTTTTGCAAAAAGTTAGATTATAAAAATGATTATATAATAGATATACAAGATAACACCGAAGTAGTGACTTAAAACAATCTAAACAAGCTCATAAAAGTAACAGCCAAGTTAGCCAGAGATCAACGCACAAAGTGACGTTACATTTGAATTTCTAAGAATTTTCAAAAATAAGATAGAGTTGGGATATAGCGAGAAACTCCCGCACCCATAGGCGTCCTTCAGCTGGCCCCTTAAAAATATGTATACTAGTACTGTGATAATGGACGTCATATAAAACTCCGAATTATACACAAGAAACTAAAATTAAAAATCATACAAGACTAACAAAAGCCAGAGGCTCCTGACTTGGGACAGGCGCAAAATTGCGGCGGGGTTAAACTTGTTTATGCGATCTCAACCCTCCCCCTATACCTCTAGCCAATGTAGAAAAGTAAACGCATAACAGAACGCACATTAAAATTCAGTTCAAGAGAAGTCCCCAGTCCGATGTCAGAAGATGTAACAAAAGAAAATAAATAAAATGACAATAATACATAAATAACAACAGACAACTAGCAGTTAACTGACATGCCAGCTCCAGACCTCAATTAAACTGATTGAAAGATTATGTCTTCATCATATTTATGTCAGGCACAACCCCTCCCGTTATGGGTTTAGTATCATACTATCATAAAATATATGAGAAGAACATAACCCGTGTCATGCCAACAACTGTTTTTTTTTTAAATAAATGTGTTTAGTTCCGATGCAAAGACCCCATAAGTGAATTAATATTAAAGACACAATATGCAATCTTTTATGACCTGACAACAGTATCGTAACTATATCCCTTCTTAATAAGTCTGTTTAAAGGTTTTGTAAGCTTATGAGGTGAATACTGACATTTTTGTGCTTTGTAAAGAATATAACTATAAAAAGATTGGATGTGAAATACTTGAACGTATAAGATGTCTGCATACTGAGTTATATTTACGAATTATTTCCTTATACCGATGATAAAATTTAGTAAATGTTTTGACTAGTTTGTGATATCGAAAACCCTGGTTTTATAATTTTTCAGTAATACATAAATTTCTCTCGCTAAAATGTAATACGTTGTTACATACACGAGCGAATCGTACAAGTTGAGATATATAAACACCATAAGATGGTGACAAGGGAACGTCACCATCTACAAATGGATAATTAACAATAGGAAATGAAAAATCATATCTTTTAAGATAAATGCTTGTATTAAGCTTCCCGTTAATGATATAGATATCAAGATCGAGGAAAAGGCAGTTGTCATTGTAGATATTAGCTTTATTTAAAGTAGGTTTAACAGGATAAATTTCTTTAGTATACATACTGAAGTCGTCATTATTGAGAGCCAATATATCATCCAAATATCTAAAAGTATTGCTAATTTTTTGTATCAAATGTTGTTTTAATGGGTCTTTACTAATTTTAGTCATAAATTGTAACTCATAGCAATACAAAAACAGGTCCGCAATAAGTGGTGCACAGTTAGTCCCCATTGGAATTCCGATAACTTGACGATATACGGAATCTCCAAAGCGAACAAAAATGTTATCAAGTAAAAATTCAAGCGCATATATAGTATCAAAGCATGTCCAATTGACATAGTTCTTTTGTTTATTGCTACTAAAAAATGACCTAAAAGAGTTTGAACATATGTACTCGCATTCTGACTTTTTAAATGCCCAATTAATTAGGGATGTGAATTTTTTCTTAATAGGTATATGAGGAAAAGTGGTATATAGGGTTGAAAAATCTAAACTTTGAACAGATTCAAAATCACCAATATATGCATGCAATTTATCAAGTACTTCCAACGATTTTTAGACACTTCAAAAGTAATTAATTCCACTATTTTCAAAGGCTATTTTGAACAATTTATTATCAGGTTTTTTTTTATTGTACTGACGACGCGCGTACACTCCATGTTATGCCGGGTTAACTCTGCGTTTACTCCAAATTTGAGAAGACTTTAAACGTTAAAGGCCGGCGTTAACTTTTTACGTTTACATCCGCAATAACGCAAAAAAGGCGCGTTTTCTAATTTTATTCATAGTAAATTTGCGTTTACTTCCGCTTTTACGACTGCGTTAACATGAAAGTGGCCCGTTCTTTGTTTTTTTTATTATTATTATTAAAAGTAAACGCACGTGTATTACTCTGTGGTGGGTTAAATCAATATAAGTTACAGTATTTTATCCTTTGTAAACATAGGATGTATTATAATCAGAATCCTGTTCTTTTGAAACACAATGACGGACATTTTTGCACAAATTGAGAGCTCTTTCAGTCTACAATTAATTATATGTATAACGATATTAATGAAAATTGCAAGTATTTTTTATACATTAGAATGGATTGTTTGACATGAAAGGGAGGGAATTATTTAGACGTGGTCTTTTTGTTTTTTAAATGGCATGGATGAACAAATTTAGTAAAGTTGATAGTTTACAACGAAAACATAAATGTCAATTTTTGAAATTGGTAAACATTGAACTACGGCAACTATTTTTTAAATTAGTGTATTGCATGTAAACAAAATAGCATATCACAGTGTGGGAACAGAACTGTACGGCTTTCTAATATTTTGGTAATTCAGGAGACTGTCAAGCGGGGCTCCTATATTCGAAAAAAAACCCAAGTTGCTTGATGAAAACTTTGGTGAACTCTTAAGATACTGCGTAACGTTTCTGCTTCAAGTTTTGGTAGCTAAAACATTTAATATGTAAATATGAACCAACCACATAATAAAAAAAATCCAAACGTTTTCTTTAAATGGAAAAGCTCAGAGTAAAACTATCAAAACTTACGCACAACAGCGATCAAAAAGTGTCAAATATACATCGCAGAACCAATCTTTGCTACTAGAATTTTCGCCTTTTCAGATATATATAATCTTACCTGTGCGAAGGTAATTACTTTGAATCATATGAATGTTTATTATTTTAATTAAAAAAAGACGGGATGTACTTGTTGAAGAACAACAATATGACAACTTAAAAAAAAATCGTAACGTAGTACCTAACAAATTTATTTTAAACACTTTGGTTAACTCTTTCTCATTTTGTTATGCATAAACGGAGGACAGAAAAAGGTAAAACTATGTTGCCTCTTAGAAATCATATTTTAAGGAACTGTGAACACAATATTGGCTTGATATTGTCTGGTTTTAAATAGTTGTTATTAACACTCATAGCTATATTCTATCAACAAATTACATTTTACATTTTCAATCTCAAAAAGATTTCTATGTAATCCATTTACTTAATTTAAGTTGTGTCAACTATTGAACAATAATTTGAAAACTATAATTTCAATAACAGAAAGATTATAATCATCTGATAAAAGACGGGGGAAATTTTGCTTCCAAAGATTTCCCCACAAAATATCAAGTAACTCTGCTGCATGGTGTACTTTACTACAGATACATTAGAGGACATCATTTTGATACTGTCCTGTCAGTTTACTTGGAGAACCAAATCCAGTGATGTCAGTCATTTATGGATTCCAATATGGTTAGAACTTCAAAAATTAAACTACATTTCTTGTAATTCTTATTGATTTTAATTTTTCATGAAACGCAACTGTCATATTCTTGACTTGGTACAGGGTTTTCAGTATGTAGAGAGTGGTGAATTAACCCTGGATCTATAGTTAGCTAAACCCCTCACTTATATGAAAGTCTCATTAAAACGATCAATTGTAGACTAAAGGTTCAGAGATAATGTCTCAGTTTTGCACAAGAACTGTTAAAGCAATTACATAAAAATACAAACTATAATAGTGCAGGCATTATTGAATTTTTACATGCATAAGTGACCTGATTATACATGTTACATACTTGCGCACTCCTGTCCTGTATATAAGTTTGTACAAAGACATTCATGGTCTTTTTTACCTCCAGGTGTATCAACACACATACCATGTCCTTGGCAAACATTCAGGTCACATACACTGAAAACTATAAATACATGATAGTTATTGAAAAAAAACTGGTCATTATTGTGAAATATGAATTGCCTACGGGACACAGGTACTGACCAAGACAGTGATAATGATTTACCCTCCGGCTTAGTCATTATCTCTGTCGCAGTCAATACCACTGTCTTGCGGGAAGTCCATGTATCACGATAATGACCAGTTCTTAAATAATTATTATGTTTATTTCAATTAGGAATCATGTTTTAACAAATTATCATAAATTCAAAATGTGCAAAGGCAACTCGAATTATTGTATGATTTCTTTAGCAAAAAGTGAAGACAAGTCGTAGTATTACACGTAGCTATGAGTCACTGCCAATTGATTTAAACGAATTTTTTTCAGTATATAAATGCTAAATAAATTTTTCTATAATTTTATAATTTACAAAAACATATGGTAAACTATTCCACAACTTAGATATAAAATTGAAAACAGGAAAATATGTTTTTTTTAAACGGACATCATTTTAAAAATAGAAACCACACCCCATCGGTCTTTTACAGATAAACCATTGCCCACATGTCAATGACATGTAAAGTTCCATTAACGACCAATTTTCTGGTCCTTTTTGTTCTGTTAATAACCAATGGGATTTACTACTGAATAATTAGGAATGCCATGTGGCCCCTCCTTATCCAATAAGAGAAGCTTAGTAGGATATTCTCAACCGATATGAAATCATGATTATTTTCCCCTTTTATAGCAAGAAAACTTCGGTTCATCGAACGTATGCACATCACATTTCGTATCATAATCCCAATGGTTTACAAGTGAAAACAAGGTAGTGTTTATTAAGTTCTACAAGAGAAAAATATCTATTAAGGTGGTACCCTACACTTTCACTAAAATTAATTTGGCTCGTTTAATTTTCATTAAATTTTGGACAATGTATTTACTTTGACCCTCTAACAAAAATATAAAAAAATCAAAAATTTGAACCAACCGTTTTGACAGAAAAATTACATTGGTTATATATCAGTTTGACAAAAACCAATGTTAATCATTGAGAAGTTTAACATTCTCTTAATAACACAAAGTAATTTAAACGTTTAGCTGACTTTACAGAGTTATCTCCCTGTAGTGTAAGGTACCACCTTAAATATTTGTTTGACCAATAAAAGTCGAATTAACGTCTACAGTTTTATAAAATCTGTCTTGGTGAGTTACAAATAGAACAAGGATACTAAGTATACCACACTCGTAATTTAAAATTTGAAAATAGCAGTAGATGGTTGATGATCCTTAAAATGCCAATTCGTTATAATTTAACAATGTTCAGCTGTTGACGATCAATGAAATATTTCTGTTATAGCTTCTGCAACTTTGAAAAAGATTTCCGGCAGATCAAAACGATTCACATGTTATTAGGTATTATTGTTGAGATGCCGACCTAATTTGGTTTGAATCTGTTTTGAGGTTTTGAAAATATTTAGGTCCTTTCAACATATTAAATTATTTAACATCTGACTCATCTAGAAAAGAAGTAAAATCACAAAAAAACTAAACTGAAATTCAAAACGGAAAAACCCCAATCAAACGGCAAAATCAAATGATAAAACACATCAAACGAATGGACACCAACTGTAATCACCCCGTATAACCCCGATACAAATGAAACCGGACGTTGACGCGTTCGAAGCGATAATCAGGACAATATTTAGGATGACAACAATTTGGAATGCCTCTCTAGAACTTATTTGAGTATATATAAATATGTCAATGTGCATGCTAGTTTATTTATTCAATTATACAATTGTTGTTAGTTTTAGATATTGCATAGAACGTTTGATAAAACTGCTAGATGCAAAACGCACAGACATGGTGCGATTTCATATGTTTTATGAGATAAACAATGCTGAATATCTTTTCGTGCATACACCTTTGCGCATTAATACCTTAAGCAATAACAAATAACTATACTTTGAATTACTACGTGCCTTCAAATGTTCCCTAGAACTAAGAATAAACGCAATATCATAGTAAATAAGTTTTCTCTTACTGTATTGTTCGTTCCACTAAATGTGTCGCGTTCGTTGTGCGTTTTTAAAAAAATCACTGTACAGTTCGTTGACAAAAACCGTCACAAATCACTTTCTTGTCAAGGTATTCGAGATGATGTCGGCAACCCTTTTTTCTGTATTTTATTGTAAATGTTTACCCGTTAAATTAGTCAAAATAGTTGAACTTAAATCACCAGTCACCCAAAGCCAAAATTGCTGTGTTTAACCAGCGTACATCTGATAGAAATGTTTCTATTGGAAATTTGGACTTTCAACGTATTCCAGATGAAATGAACAGTTAATAAATATATTCCAGAGGAAATAAAGTTTCAAAAAGTATAGAACAGTCATTAAAACATTAATGACTTCCTTTTCCCAATTTGAGGCTCTTCAAAATTCTGATGTTGGTCCAAATTCGCATAGACGAAAGCAGACATAAGAGCTCGTTGAACTTAGTTTGCCGAATGCCTTTGATGGCATTCCAACTGCTTTATCTATGGGTGTTTTTTTTTTTTTTTTTTTTTTTTTTTTTTTTATTCATATAAAGCTTTTTAGATGTGGTGTGATGGCCAGTGATACAACTTTCCACCAAAGTTTAAATGAAGTTTGTGAATAAAGCAATTATTATAGTTCAATGTACAATATTTAACAGTGAGGAAAACCTATACCATATAGTCGGCTATAAAAGACACCAATATAAAAAAAAATGTGAAAAAAATAAAAACAAGAAAACTAACGGTTATTTATTTATAACTTATGGATTATTTATCAAAGAAAGAAAAATATGACAGATCTATATGACCTATGTTATACAGGCTCATGACGTAAAAGTAAAATCACAAAAATACTGAACTTAGAGGAAGATCAATTGGGAAAGTCCATAATCAAATGGCAAAATCAAATAACAAAACGCATCAAAAACGAATGGACAAGAACTGTCATATTCCTGACTTGGTACAGGCATTTTCAAATGTAGAAAATGGTGGATTAAACCTGGTTCTATAGCGCTAACCCTCTCACTTTAATGACAGTCTCATCAATTTCCGATATTTTTACATTGATGCGTTAAATAAACAGACACAATAAATAAAATAGTCAAAATATGGGTAACGTAGGACCGACATGAAAAAAATGCGGCGGGATTAAACATGTGAGCCCCCAACCCTCTCCTTAACCTGGGACACTGGTGTAACAGCACAACTTATAAAAAAAAACATAAAAAAAACCCTGTACAGTTGCAATTGGCTCAACTCAAAATGTCGGTACAAGGCACAAAAACCATATACATAAAATTTCGACAAAGGAGTAATTGTAGTAACTGATAGTTATTTCAAAGCGAATTAATACTAAGAGGAAAATCATGTGTAACTAAAGTATTAGTCAGTGATTATGTTCCAGACCGTATGAGTATTTGGACCGTACGCGTACGGTCTGGGCCGTATGCGTACTTTTCAAAATACTTATATGGTCGGACCGTACGTGTACGGTCTGACTAATATTAAGAAGTATACTAAAATATCGACAAAGGACGAATGGGAATATACGATCCAATGTCTCGTGTACTTTACGAACCCTTGAAAAACTTTTTGAGAGGTCCATAAATGGCCTGTTGAAAGGCAACATTTGTGTCCTTATTCAATATACCTCATTTTGTCCAGTGGCAGTCCAAACTTTCCTGACGTAATTCTGGAGGGCCTCCTTCCAAGACCTACATGTAGTAAGTGTTGCTACTTTGTGTTTATCTTTAACGTTAAGCAGACAACAATCAGCTATTACGCACGCATGTCATTAACAAATAAAGGGGTCCAGAAATTGTTAAGTATCAACTGTGAAACGTTTCAATTTTTTTTATTGATAACTATTAAGACATGATAAAAGACACAAAGCAAATGTCTAAGGTTAGGTTGATGGTTGCTGATTGATGCTTTGCTCAATTGCATAATTTACCGATGACGCCTTGGGTAACTGGGGAATATAAATATGGTCCTTTTGGTCTTCTCCGAAATAAGTCAAAATTTGAATGAAATGCATATGGGTGGGTATAGACTTCAAGGTGCTTAAAGTACCAGAATTACCAATCATGTAGATTTTGGCATCACAGTAGAAAGACTGTAATGTTCGAGGAAACTAAGCATAATCTTTATACCTTAAAAATTAAACAAACAAAAAATACATAATCGAAGAAAGCAATTCAGTTAATATTAAGAAGTATCTCTTCATCTTTATATCTTTACATTAAAGAAACTGTATTACTATTGACGGCTATAAGTTACATGTTCATTGTATACACATATTCTCTAGCCTTAATGTAACTCTATTGTAATCTATGACCCCCTTAGACCCGCCTCTGAGATTCAAGCCAAAAGCCTATAATCCATTAATTGTTTTTGATGGCCGTCTACATCAAAAAGAAGATGTGGTATTGAAACAACTCTTCGCAAGAGACCAGACGACACAAAAATGAACAACTATAGGTTCCCGTACGGCCTTCAACAATGAACAAAGCCCAAACCGCATAGTCATCTAAAAAATAACACAGAAATGACAAATGTAAAACAATTCATAAGAGAAAACTAACAGCCTAATTTTTGCAAAAAATAGTGAACACAAAAATATATATAACCACTGATTACAAGCTCCTGGCTTTAGACAGGCACATACAGACTATGGCGGGATTGAACATGTTAGCGGGCACCCAACCCACCCCTAACCGTACATTGACTGTCGTATGGTAAACATTTTCTAAAATGCTATCAAATTAGATATTCGGACGTGTGTATCTGTATGCTTAGTCATATTTGCATCTGTCGAGTTAATGTATTTCTACCAATTCAACTTTCGTATACATAAAGATTTTTTTTACATGTACAAAATACCTCCAAGAGTGTTTCGACAATACAACGGATATTATGGGTTGCTGTCTGCATGTTATGGTGGTAAATTATTTATTTTTTAAACATGCATATTGGTTATAATCATATCAAAAAGTAAAATCACAAAAATACTGAACTTAGAGGAAGATCAATTGGGAAAGTCCATAATCACATGACAAAATCAAATAACAAAACGCATCAAAAACGAATGGACAAAAACTGTCATATTCCTGACTTGGTACAGGCAAAGCATTATTTCATACACGCAAAATTCATTGACAAACGCAATATTGTGTCAACGAAGCGTACGGTATAAAAAGGTGTAATGTCAACGAAGCGTACACAACATGAAAATAAAGACACTTTAAAACGTGTATTTTTTTGTTTCTAGACACAACACAAACATACGACCTTTATAAGTTTGTAAATTTTAACTATGAAATTTTCAAAAATGTATGTTATAAAAACTATGAGGTACAAGAAACATTAAGTTTTGAATATTTAAAAATACCAAGCACGTTTTATCATTGATATCGTCGTGCGTTATTTGATATTTGTATATAAAAATTCCACATATTTGAAAAACCTTTTAGTAACTAATGAGTATTATGGCAAAGAATATATTGGAGCAAAATATCCGAAGAATAGATATTGGATTTTCTTTAAAAGTATTAATTTCTTACTGTCTGAACTCAGTGTTACACGATGTGTTCGATTCGAACGCGTCAACGTCCGGTTTCATCTGTATCGGGGTTATACAGGGTGGTAATATTCCTGACTCGGTGCAGGCATTTTCAAATGTAGAAAATTGTGGATTGGTTTTAAAGCGCTGAATCTCTCACTTGTATGTCAGTTGCATCTAATTCCGTTATATTTACAACGATGCGTGAACAAAAAAGACATAATAAACAAAAATAGTCAAAATATGGCTAAAAAAAAATCAAAATATGGCTACAAAACGTGTACAAACGTTACAGCCCTTGGTTGGTGTAAACTTCCAAAAAAATGTGTATGGTGTAATGGTCCATGGCATATGGTGCAATGGCCGAAGGTATTTGGTGCTAGAGTGAATGGAGTAAGACGAATGATGAAATGGTGTAACGTGAGATCGGGAATGGTGTGAGTGAATTGTGTAATGGTGTAACGTGCAATCGGGAATAGTGTGAATGAATGATGTACGACATTTAAAATTATGTAAAAAAGAACTGATTTTAATTTTATACATTAATTTAGACTATTGTGATTAAAATTCGTTTCTTGAAATTAAATTTAAGAAAAAAATTGAAATTGAATTGCATTATGGTGTAATGTGTAAGGTGTATGGTGCAAAGGTGTAACGTGTATGGTGCAAAGGTGTAACGTGTATGGTGTAATGGCACAGGATGCATGGTATAACGGTGTATAAAATCTGAATTTTTAGTATGTTGAAAGGTGCAATGGTGTATGTTGAATGGTGTAATGGTGTATTGTGTTAGTGGTAAGTTTTCACCATTCAAGAACTGTATAACTTATCACTGTCAAGTTTCTGATTAAATATAAAGTCATACGATTAGGACGTTTTTGAAAAATGTATTACAAAATTTGTATTGTACAATAGTGAATTAGTTCTATTAAGTGTATGGCATTGACTTGCAATGCACAATTTTCTTGTTTTAGTAGACACATCTTTCCAGCTAATAAATAAAGGTTTTCTGTCGATTATTAGCTGGGTCTTTAAAACAAATTTACCCACAAAATGCAATGAAATATGAATTTAATCACTGCTAAAGGGTCATAATGATCTTTTTCTAAATTGATGAAGGGCTCAACTTCATCTTCAAATTAGGCACAGATGGTTTTTTTTAATGGGGCAGTCTCATTTGAACGTTTATATTTTACTTCAAACAATTACGAGACATACTAGATTTACACATGATTATTTCTTACACAACAATTTGAAATCTAGGGACAAAATATAACCTGTCCTGTAAACACTGAAAACTAGAAATTTCAAATGTTTTCAATTTTAGAAAGGACGCTATCAATTATAAATTCATAAGAAAACGTTCTGGTAAATAGGAAAGATATATTTTCTATGATTGAGACATCCTTTTCATAAAATTGTATACAAATTAGTAAAAAAATGCCTACTTTATAAGAATATTTATCTTTAATTTTGGCCTGCTCTGACCGACTTTTATATTGTCATATTCTTGAAAAGGCAATAATTCTATTTTAAGTTTTCTTGTAACAACAGCAATCGATATATAGTTTCATGCAAAGGACATTGTGGAATACTCTAAAACTTTGTGATCGGCCAGTTCTTTAGATTTTGTATGCGTATGAATTTTTTATTGTTTTTTTGTTATCAATATTCATCAGGATTGCCATTTTGTAGAGTTCAGATCCATAAGCTTCTATGCAATTATCTTGATAATTACTGAACATAAAACATTGTGCATTTACGTGTACAATTCTTATAACACATTTTAACATAAACCAATCCTTAAAATATACAACTGTCATTTAGAAATAAATTTTGATCAGTGTCATAGCCAGCTTTGTTTTATAATTGACTTTCTCGAATCTATCATATTACATTGTCTTTTTTTCTTTTACACAAGATTCCTCTCTAATAACCAACTCATTATTGTAATCAATAACCTCCTTTTTTTAGATCAGTTATTGTTAAGTTGCTGTTCCACGGATAGGTATCTAATGGTTTTTGTCAAATTCTTATGATATAAGATGAAAGAAGGTTTTTTATAACAATACAATAAATATGACTGAATGAATTATCATACCATTTTCACAGTTCATCCCAGTTACTTTTGGAGGACAGTAACAAAAGCCGCCTTGTATACATGATCCACCATTTTTACAGAACTGTTTATCATGACAAGGATCTGGAACTATGATAGAAGTTAAATACAACATATATCCTTAATCTTATCTTGACAATGACAATATGAACAAATAGTCATCTGATACTAGGAAACTTGGTAGCTTTGACTGTTATGTAAACACAACATTATAGAATTTTACAATGTATAAAAGAGGAGATGTCCCTTTTAAGTAAGTTATTGTGAACACTTTATCTATATAATCAGAAAATAACAATCTTGGCAAACGAAATACTTTAAATTCATTAGAGCATTCGTATACTAGGATGAGCTATAATAGTGGATTTAACCATACGTATGTCTCCTCTTTATCTTTAGTAGTCTTTCCAGTAATCGAAAGGCCACATTGTTTGTTGAGAGGGTGTGTAGTGAAGCTTCTGCATTTGTTTAGATTATTCAGCAATGAACTTTCAATTGTTAAAATCATTTTAATCGTGTTTCAAAATTTTATATAGAAATATCAATGATCAGAGGTCATCTAAAATAAAAGGATACACATCCATCTGAACTTAATTGCATTCATGTTACAAATATCAAAAGATTATATCAAATCATCAGAATAAGTTTCAAGTTATGTCGTGCAAAATATGCTCCCACTTTTTGTTAGACATCGATAAAGATATATTCACGCTTTGAGACATTTTATTATCAATCCGAAAGTAATAACAAGCAAATATGAAAACTACATAACTGACACATCATAACTCCTACCAATTATATATATATATATATATATATAAAAACAAAGGAAAATGAAAAGGTGGTTGCAATTGTTTAAATAATCAAATATCAATAGATAATTTTTTTTCGAATTAAATACCATTATAATGCTTCTTGTCTTGACTGTAATTTTTTTATAATTTTGATTTTATTAAACTATTGTGTAGCCAATGAGACAACTTATCAACAAAAGACACACACACATATATATATCAATTATTGGCGTAAAAGTCAGCATTTCGTGCGTAAAAATGACCACCAAAGTAGGCACGGGGTTTAACTATGCATTTCCCTGCATACTTAAACTGTAGCGATATATTTCTCTATGAAAAACTTATTTGTTCATTGAATTACGGTATTATTTTTAAAGGCTTTTACATTATCTTCCACATGCACCAAAAATTAGCTCAATTGCGTTTATTTTCGTGAAATGCCGACACTTCGAAATTTCAAGACGTATATATGATGACCTATGCGCTTGCTTCAAACATATAACTTAAGAGTGCACGGTCTTTAATCATATATTTCTCATTTAAACTGATATATATATTGCTTTTTATTTATGAAATAGATCAAGTGTAAAATACCTTAATTTTTGGTTAAATTATATAAAGCCAACTTTCTTAGTTAAAAAGATATATTTAATAAACCGATATATACGCCTCGTTAAAAGGGTTTTCTTTTCTAGCAATGAATCTCACGTGATTAAATACGTCACATGTTATGTGAAGGACATTTGATATCATGTACAGTCTGTAGAAAATGGAAGTTATATATTTTGAGATTTACACTATATTACGAGTTTATCAAGGTATGAAAATTCCAAATAGGATTTTATTTGTATTATTTGTTTATTGTCAGTATAATAGATATAATAGATAGGTATTAAATGCATTTAGTTGTTATTTTTGGCTAGATGAGATCTTGACCTACTTAACGTAATAAATAACAATAGCTTATTTACATTTAAATTTATCACAGACCCTAGCGGATCTAGAAATTTTCATAAAGTAGGGGCCCTCTCTAGTCAACTTTCAATGATTCCACAGTGGCGGATTCAAAAGCGGTAAGATTTTGTGTTCCCTATATAATCCCCCCCTTTTTTGTCCTGGGTTGGGAACCCCTTTTAAAAATGGTTTGATCCGCCTGTGTTCCCTTAATATTTAACCACTTTTCAGAAATAGAACCCTGCGCCCCCTTAAATCTACCTCTGGGCTCTGAGTTATATCTCCAATTGAGGTCATATTAGAGAAATCAGGTGTACAAACACCAAAGTAGGCACGGGGTTTAAGTATGCATTTCCCTCTATACATAAACTGTAACGATATATTTTTTATATATGTATTGCTTTTTATTTATGAAATAGATAAAGTGTAAGATATCTTAATTTTTTGTTTAAATTAAGTAAAACCAACTTTCTTAGTTTAAAAAGATATATTTAATAAACCGATATACGCCTCGTTAAAAGGTTTTTTTATAGCAATGAATCTCACGTGATTAAATACGTTATTACAATGATTTTTATAGTTGTTACAATAATGAAACAATAATGACACAAATCATAAACATGAATTTAACTATTTCTTAGATGTTAATCTACAACCAGATCAGAGCCATATACATAAAAAGGCACAACAATATATTTATTAGCTAGATGAGCTGTTGACCTACTTAACGTAATAAATAACAATAGCTTATTTAGATTTAAATTTATCACAGACCCTGGCGGATCTAGAAATTTTCATAAAGTAGGGGCCATCTCTAGTCATTATTCAGTGATTCCACAGTGGCGGATTCAAAAGCGGTAAGATTGTGTGTTCCCTATATAATCCCCCCTTTTTTGTCCTGGGTTAGGAACCCCTTTTTAAAATGGCTTGATCCGCCTGTGTTCCCTTTATATTCAACCAATTTTTCAGAAATAGTTCCCTGCACCCCCTTAAATCTACCTCTGGGCTCTGGGTTATATCTCCAATTGAGGTCATATTAGAGAAATCAGGTGTACAAACACCAAAGTAGGCACGGGGTTTAAGTATGCATTTCCCCTCTATACATGAACTGTAACGATATATAATTATATATATATTGCTTTTTATTTATGAAATAGATAAAGTGTAAGATACCTTAATGTTTTGTTTAAATTAAGTAAAACCAACTTTCTTAGTTTAAAAAGATATATTTAATAAACCGATATACGCCTCGTTAAAAGGTTTTTTTATACGCCCGTCAAAATTTTGACGGGACGTATTATGGTATACAAATGTCTGGTGTCCGTCCGTCTGTCCGTCCGTCTGTCCGTCTGTCCGGCGTAAACATGTCGCACCGTAACTTGAGAACGACTTATCCAAATTTCATGAAACTTAATATAGTTGTTTCTTATGATGGTCAAATGATCTGTATACTTTTTGGTGAAAATAAGATTTAAACTTTTTGAGTTACGGCACTTTGTAACTAAAACAGGGGTGTGCTTTTTTTTCACATGTCGCACCGTATCTCAAAAACGTTTCTTGATTATTGCTTAAAACTTTACACACTTCTTAGTTATATTAATCTTAATATCTGTATATTTTTTGGTGATGATTTAAAATTTCCTTTTTGAGTTTTTGAGTATTTTGTTAAAAGGGGGAGGGTTTTTTTACATGTCGCGCCGTATCTCAAAAACGATTTATGATTATTGCTTAAAACTTTATACACTTCTTTGTTATATTAATCTAAAGATCTGTATACTTTTTGGTGATGACTCAAAATTTTATTTTTGAGTTATTGAGTATTTTGTTAAAAAGGGGAGGGTTTTTTTTACATGTCGCGCCGTAGCTCAAAAACAATTTATGATTATTGCTTGAAACTGTACACACTTCTTTGTTATACTAAGTTAAAGATCTGTATACTTTTTGGTTTGATTCAAAATTTTATTTTAGTGATATTTGTAAAATAAAACAGGGTGGGAAAAGGGGGGGGGTTCACATGTCCCGCCGTGTCTCAAAAACAATAAATGGTTATTGCTTAAAACTTCCTCAGAAACTATTTATGATTATTGCATAAAACTTCCACACAAGACGTCGGGCGTAGGCTGTTTTTTTTATAGCAATGAATCTCACGTGCTTAAATACGTTATTACAATGATTTTTATAATTGTTACAACAATGAAACAATAATGACACAAATCATAAACATGAATTTAACTATTTCTTAGATGTTAATCTACAACGAGCCATATACATAAAAAGGCAAAACAATATATTTATTAGCTAGATCAGCTGTTGACCTACTTAATGTAATAAATAACAATAGCTTATTTAGATTTAAATTTATCACAGACCCGGGCGGATCTAGAAATTTTCATAAAGTAGGGGCCCTCTCTAGTCATTCTTCAGTGATTCCACAGTGGCGGATTCAAAAGCGGTAAGATTTTGTGTTCCCTATATAATCCCCCCTTTTTGTCCCGGGTTAGGAACCCCTTTTTAAAATGGGTTGATCCGTCTGTGTTCCCTTTATATTCCACCAATTGTTCAGAAATAACACCCTGCTCCCCCTTAAATCCACCTCTGGGCTCTGGGTTATATCTCCAATTGAGGTCATATTAATGCAGTTTTCATCACTTATTTTTCAAGATTCATCATAACACAAGTTCTTTATCTAATAATGTATATGGCTGAATCCGCCTCTGTAGAAATTATCTTTCTGAAACACAAAATGCATTTAACTTTTACACATCTAGTGTATGACAGATCTTAAAACTTTTCCAACTGAAGCCAAAAGCCAGAAAACTTTTTATTCTCATAGTGGTGTGAACATGATTGTTGTTCCCATAATACTTGTTCCCCCTGGAACAAGTCTTTGAATGGTAATAAGTTCTTTGGAACAAACATAACATAATTTTATTTCCACCTTCTTAAGATTTCCTGGAACTAAAATGTTATATGGTTTCATAATATCTGTTCTTTTAGAGAGAGTGTCATTTGATTTTTTATACTTGATCACACCTTAGTTGATATTCACCTCACATTTCATTTACCTGGACATGAAGTACATACAAAGAACATGAAGAGTGGGCAAGAAAAGGGGAACGTGAACCCTGGAACACATATTTTTTTTTTTAAATCTCGGGACTGACTTTAAATTTAGTCCCTGTTTATTTTTTAATAGACTGTGAGAGAAATCAGGTGTACAAACAAGAAACACGAGGCCGGGATAAGGTACCGGTACTTCATGTATCTCTAACAAATGTAAAATTCAAAAAAAATATTATAACACTAAAAAAAAATTATAAAAAGAGATACTGAAATGTTTTATTTAGTGTATAAAGTGTTTTTTCAAAACTAATATATTTTCTCGTTTCAGCTGAAAGTACCTCTCTAATAACTGTTTATGTGCTGCTTAAAAATATATTGCAGCACTTCACAGTTGCTTGAAAGGTTGAAAATGTCATCATGCAGAAATTAGAGCAGATTCCTCAGATTAAAATCATTGAAAATGGATAGATGCACTGGTCCTGGTGGTATACATCGATACAATTAATCTTAATTACATTTGGAATGAACATTGTCTTCTTTTTTGGTTTTTTGCACGATAAAACCAATATTTAAAGTGAGTCACTCGTTAAAAGTAATGTTTATCCCATTCTTAAACCAATGCATGTATATCATCAACTTAGTCTTCTGTGCATTTCTAATGCAAAATAAGGCAAAATGTTTGGTCCGATTTGATTCTGTTATTACAAACTTTTTAAACAAATTACTTCCCTTTGTTAATCTGAGACTGGTTCCATACCGGACAATTTGGCTTTTGCCAATGCAAAGTATGATGGATTGAAAATGATGTATCGGCGGTTAAACTAATTTTGTATGAAAAATAATTTCTGATGTCGTAAGTATTTATCTAAACAACAAGAGGGACGAAAAATACCAAAGGGACAGTCAAACTCATAAATCTAAAACAAACTGACAACGCCATGGCTAAAAATGAAAAAGACAAACAGAAAAACAATAGTACACATGACACAACATAGAAAACTAAAGAATAAACAAAACGAACCCCACCAAAAACTAGGGGTGATCTCAGGTGCTCCGGAAGGGTAAGCAGATCCTGCTCCACATGTGGCACCCGTTGTGTTGCTTATGTGATTACAAATCCGGTAAATAGTCTAATTCGGTAGGTCACATTCATGAAAGGGTTATTCCATAACGGTCAACCAACTCGTGATGGCGTCCGTAAGATTTACGAAGGGATGATTTCAACTTCACCATTTGGAACTCTTGGTTTAATAGCTTCCTTGTGAGCAGTAACCCTCTATCAAGAAAATCATGATAGGAAATGCAAGCACGGGAATATCGTTTCAATTGGGAGACATATACCCCGTATGCAGGTGCTGCTGGAATGTTGCTACTTAGAAATGGAAAGTTCACAATTGGAAAGCTGAAATCATCTCTTTTGTCGTAAAGTTTTGTTTTCAACCGACCCTCATTGTCAATTTCTAGATGTAAGTCAAGATATGAAGCCGACTTAACTGTATCTGTAGTATCCTTTATCTCCAATTCGATGGGATAGATGCGTTCCACATAGTCACCAAATTTTGAATTGTTTAGTGAAAGAACGTCATCTATATAGCGGAAAGTAGAGTTAAAGGATATTGCTAACTTCTTATCTTTCTTCCTAAGAAGTTCCTGCATGAAGTCAGCTTCATAATAATAAAGAAACAAGTCGGCAAGTAGAGGGACACAGTTTGTTCCCATTGGGATGCCGACAGTCTGTTGAAAACACGTCCTCCAAACGTTACAAATATGTTGTCAATCAAGAAATCAAGCATCTTGATAATATCGGTTTCAGAGAATTTTTTGTCTGAATCAGAGTGATTCTTTACAAAGTATGATTTATCCCTCCCTAAGACAAGATACTTGTATCTACGTTGGCCATTCTTTTTTATGAAGCAAAGTAATACCAACTCTTTCGTCTTTTAGTTTGGAATGTGGAATACTTGTGTAAAGAGTAGAAAAGTCAAATGTTTTAACACTGTTACAAGATGAAAGAGAGTTAGATTGTATGTACTCTAAAAGATCTTTGGAATTTTTAAGTATCCACATCTGATTCACGCCACCTCTAGAATAGGCAGTTTCACAATAACTTTGAAGCCCATCTTTGATTGCTGATAAAATAGATGTTAATAATTTAGAAAGAGGTTTCGTGGAGCACTTGGAAGTTTTTAACAATAATTTCTGATGTCGTAAGTATGTATCTAAACAACAAATTAATGTAATTAAAAGATTTCAAAATCTAAGATTACGCACAGGTAAATTTGCTGTTCCTGCTAGCTCTCCATTGTAATAAAAAAAAATGAATGTCCCTCATAATGGAGACAACTAAAAAAAGGTATCTAATTACAGGGTCGGGAATTGGCAAATGGACTATAATAATGCTTTTTTTCTGCTTATCATGTTTGTGGCTTTGATCTTGTTGTACGTGCTTTAACATGATGATGATGGAAGTGTTTAACGACATTGACTGGATATACATCCCGCGGGCAATTGGTGAGCTTTAGATATTTTCTGCAGTTGGTATCACAAGGATTTGTATAGTAAGACTTACTTTACAAATCCTTGGTAATCGGCAACAGGTTGAAGGCCGCTATTTTGGTGCGCGGCCATCTTGGTTATGCTGAGTTATTTTTGGTTTGTTTACTCTTTTGATGTTTCTTTTGTACTTCACAACGGCTACTTTCAGGCCCAGGTTGGTTAGCTTGATAGCCCGCTAACAACGATGATGGCGTACTAGTCTACGAGTTTCTGACGTAGTAATAACGATGACAGGTAGCATAATCAGTACCAAAGTCGTGAGACAGTTAAATGAATGTCCATTATTCAACACCTCGGTTACAGCTCTCGAGCGTTTGTCGTCATAACACTCCCCCATCAAAAATGAATTTTGGAGTGTATGCTGACGCGGGTTGGTTTCTGTCATCGAAAGAAGTTAGTCGTTAATACATCTAATAATAAAAATTCCTAATTTTGAAGCAAGAATAAAACTAAAATTTTCATCGCACGAAATTGAAATAAAATATAGTGTACGAAAATCCATACAAATAAAATATTAAATAACGATATGTTTTGTTTCTATTAAGTTAATGAAATTTAATGAATAGACAACTTTCGAGTTCGATGCATTTCCGTCAAAAACTCTAGTTTTAGTGAACGTCATTTGTGCGTTTAGGGGCGTCGTCACTTCCATTCCAATATTGAACGAGTGGTTGGAAAACTATACTTCTATATTGTACGAATTATTCGGCAAATTGAATTCTCAAAATTGACAATCAGCACTACTGTCATTCGGAATTGTCATTAAGTACCTATATAACAAGCATTATTTCTAGTTTATCCTGCATAATGACGATCACTAAGACGCTTGATGAACGTTAATAGTGCAGGGATACAGGCGATCCCCTCTATCTGGTAAATGACGTCATAAAGGCGCGTATAATTGACGAGTTTTTTTCCGGTGACGGATGAACTCGAAAGTGGTCTATTGAATTAAAATTTCCAAACTATATATGCAGATTTCTCGTATTTCTCGACTGTCTTCAATTATTACAAACAAAAAGAAAAATGTTTATTTAGCGGGTTTTTTCTAAAACAATATATCTTCATTGTTTTTTGATATTTCAAAAGACATCTTATTTTGTTTGTTTGCCAAGCTTACTTGTATGCGGTTAGTACCATCACTAATAACTCCTAACTATTAAAGACCAAATGACCTAATAAACAACAACAAATGGAAGTTTTTAACGATCTTGACTGGCTAGGCAAAATAAACCTGATAATTGGTATTCAATATATATAATCCTAGGTCATGCCTGACATATTTCACAAAAACGGCCGATGAAAACTTCGATAACTCCTTAAATGTTAAAATGTTAAAATGATTTTATCAAAACAAAAATTATTAGATGAAGAGTTATATTATCTATCGAATGCATACCTTCACAACACACTAAAACATATATTTCATGTCCTGAGTGCAGTTTGTATGTCCTGCGTGCACTCAGGACGTCCTGAGCGGTGTTTAGACGTACCGGTGTCTTTTGTTTAAGTGTTTCATTTTTTTACATTGTCATTTTGGTGCCTTTCTTAGCTGACTATGCGTTATGGGCTTTGCTAATTGTTGAAGGCCGTACGGTGACCTAAAGTTGTTAATTTCAGTGTCATTTTGGTTTCTTGTGGAGAGTTGTCTCATTGCATGGCAATCATACCACATTTTCTTTTTTATGTTTGTAAAAGTTAACGCACGACAAATGATGAGAATTATTCACCTAGCCCTGGTGTCAGGTGAGCTAAAACATTTGTATTCAAGTATGACTACATATTTTGGAATCAAAACCAGGACACTATTGACTATTGGGCGCGGTTTTTATATAATTATCCTTAGAAGTGTTTTGTGTATGTTCAGTGGAAAATATTACAGAGTAATGAAATGGAGTTTTGAAAACGATCTGTAAAATGTCGAAACATATACAAGAAAAACATACAATCTTCACGCTATACAATAATTTCTACGGAATTGGCTTGTACAATTTCTTTCGACAGGCTTGTAAAATTCTTCTTTACCAGTCAACAGAATTATAATATACAGTGTTAATTTCCATTGTTTAACGCAAGCGTACATTGTAGATAAATAAATTAAATTGTAGTGACCTGGGGTCGTGTCATCGAAGGTGTCTTAGGACTAAGACATGTCCCAAGACCATCGTAGGAGATTTTTTTGCTCTTAGCCATGTTATTGAAACGATCTTATTTTAAGAGATGTCCTAATGGTGGTCCCAACTTTAGGAGTACTACTAAGGTCTTAAGGACATTTTCACTTTAAGGATAACTTTATGAAGTCTTAGCATATAAAATTAAAGAACATTAGTGAGCACGCTCACATACCCCACGTCCGCACATTGTCACTGGAGAAATTGAATAAGTGTAAGAAAAAAAAAATTGTATAAGAAAACATAATGACTAATAATTTCCTGTCAATATGCACATCTACATACAGTGAAACCTGGGTAAACCGAACCCTGATAAAACCGAATTTCAGTTTAAACCGAACAATTTTCAAAGTCCCACATAATTTCCCTATTAATTAACGTTAATCTAACCTGAAAAAACCGAACCCTGTCAACACCGAATTCCGAACGCTTTTTGAAGGCTCGTTAGTAAATTTGTATCTAAAAATTACCTGTCAAAATCGATCAATACCAATCAAAACAATAAAATATAATTAATTATTTGCATGATTTAATTAAACAAACACAGGGTGGCAGAGTATCCCCGAAGGTATTTGAGGTTTAATGAACTTGTGAGTTGTTATTACAAACTAATTAGCATGTCTGTGTGCATGTATAAAGTGATTTTTTCGTAAAGAAACGTTAAACTGGTCAGTTACCACCATCGCCGATAATGACAAGAAAGGAACTTTCCCTCAGATCAATTAAATGAACCTTACTCAAATAATTACGGCCACAAAATCGAAACTGCCATTCTGTAGCTAAACTGTTTAATTAAATAATAGTTTGAAAGCCTTTCACCGGATTAAGAAGTCGTGCAACACAACAAGGTCAATGGATTTCGATTGCTGGATTCCCATTAGAGGCCCTATATATTTGATTCGAACGATAAAGTCCGAGAATAAACTGGACCCCTGCTGTTGTTTCACTGTTATCGTGTGCCGAAGCATCAATCAGCGGGTGACCAGTTTAGTCCGATAACTCGTGTGTACAATGACATTCCCGATTCAACTACGGAATCGTCATATGACAGTGACTGTGAATCTGAATTGGTCAGTGAATTAACGGATGAGAAAATAATTATAAAAAGCAAAATCGCTCCACGTCGGACATCTCCCAACGACGAGCGTGATTGACGGAGTGGCGTTTGTTTATCAACAAAAATGTAGCAATAGTTATCAAAGGTACCAGGATTATAATTTTGTACGCCAGACGCGCGTTTCGTCTACATAAGACTCATCAGTGACGCTCATATCAAAATATTATATAGCAAAACGTCTATCTTTTATCTTCTTTTATTTTCACATTTACATCTAAATCAACACAAAAATAAACTGTCGGCTGTTGTGTCACAATGTAGTATGTCCTTATTATCTACAAAATTTCATGAAATACTGTTGTGTTTTTTCAGAGGAGTTGAGATGACAAACTGTTGCAGAAGTACATTGAAACAAATAAGTTCAAAGGGGCCTAACTCCTAGAAAAAAAATGAATCGTAATTTCCTGTCAATATGCACATCTACGTAGTATGTCCTTATTATCTACAAAGTTTCATGAAATTTTGTTGTGTGGTTTCAGAGGAGTTGAGATGACAAATTGTTGAAGTAGTACCTTAAAGCAAAAAAATTCAAAGAGGCCTTACTCCTATAAAAAAAATTGAATCACAATTTCCTGTCGATATGCACATCTACATAGTATGTACTTATTATCTAAAAAGGTTTCATGAAATTCTGTTGTGTAGTTTCAGAGGAATTGCGATGACAAACTGTTGCAGTAGTACATTTAAGTAAATAAGTTCAAAGGGGCGTAACTCCTAGAAAAAAAATTGAATCGTAATTTCCTGACGATATGCACATCTAATAGTATGTCCTTATTATCTAAAAAGGTTTCATGAAATTCTGTAGTGTAGTTTTAGAGGAGTTGCGATGACAAACTGTTGCAGTAGTACATTGAAGCAAATAAGTTCAAAGGGGCGTAACTCCTAGAAAAAAGTTGAATCGTAATTTCCTGACGATATGCACAACTACATAATATGCCCTTTTCATCTAAAAGGGTTTCATGACATTCTGTTGTTTGGTTTGAGAGGAGTTGCGATGACAAGAAACAGGACTGACGGACGGACTGATGGACTGACGGACGGACGGACGGGTCAAAAACATTATACCCTCCGCAACTTCGTTGCGTGGGGTATAAAAATGAATCCTGCAATTAGCCAACTATTGTATAAATAACAAGTACATACAAATAAATGTTTGCTTTTTTGTACTTGTCCTGTTACCCCAATTCCACGTTGAGCAAGCAGTAATATGAACATTTCTGTTTCCAAACCAGTTCATTTTGGGGTCCTCTTCGCGGTCCGTGTTTCAACGATGTCGATTTTGTGAAATTAGAGACAATGATTTTGATTTTATAACTAAAGTTTCAAGTGTTGGGAGTAATTTCAGGATTCCTCTTATATGCGTTGCGGACTATATCGACTGTATACCTTTTGTTCCTCTGTTAAAAAGCTTTCGAATGAGATATAGGGTATATCTATAATTAGAGCTAAAAAGTCGCAGCAGTTCATTCCATTTTTCAAATTATTCATTTCATTATTCAAAATTTCTTATTTTTCTTAATTTTCACGCGTATTTTGGCATTTAGGTCCTCCGTAACCCCTCTAATAGTCAATGCTGCACATATCGTTTATACTCAGTTTATTCCATTACCAATAAGCTCTCATTTGGTGTATTAATTTTGTCTTGATTAGGGGCAAACGGCTTGCAACAATCCATTCCGTTATTCAAAATAAGCTATTTCTTAATGTTCAAACGTATTTCGATGTTTTGTTCTTTCTGTACTCCTCTAATATGCGTTACTGTATACAGTTTGCCTTGATTAAAGGCCTAGGCCTTGCATCAGTCCATTTCATTATTTAAAATAAGCTATTTCTTAATGTTCGAGCGTATTTCGATGTTTAGATCCTTCATTACTCCTCTAATATGTGTTGCTGAACATATCGACTATTTATCTTGTTTTCCTCTCTTAATAAGCTTTCAAATGAGGTATAAGGTATATCAATAATTAGGGGCTAAATGGTGGCAGCAGTCCATTCCATAAATCAAGTGTATTTCGATGTTTAGGTCCTTCGTTACTCTTCTAAAATGCGTTGCGGAACTTATCAACTATATATATTTTGTTTTTCTCTTAATAAGCTTTCGAATGAGGTTGAAGGTATATCTATAATTAGGGGCTAAAGTCTCGCAACAGTCCATTCCATTATTCAAAATATTCATTTTATTATTCAAAATTGGCTATTTCTAAATTTTCACGCGTATTTTGGCATTTAGGTACTCCGTAACCCCTTATGGTCAATACGGCACATATCGTTTCAACTAAAATTATTCATCTATCAATAAGCTTTAATTTAGTGTATTAGTTTTGCCTACATTAGGGACTAACGGCTTGCAGCAGTTCATTCCGTTATTCAAAATAAGCTATTTCTTAATGTTCAAGCGTATTTCGATGTTTAATTCCTTCGTTACTCCTCTAATATGCGTTACTGAACATATCTACTATATATTTTTTTTCATCTCTTCATAAGCTTTTGAATGAAGTATAATGTATATCTATAATAAGGGACTAAAGGGTTGCACCAGTCCATTCCATTATTCAAAATATCCATTTCGTTAATCAAGATTGGCTATTTCTTAATTTTCACGCGTATTTTTGAAATTAGGTCCTCCGTAACCTCTCTAATGGTCATTACAGCACATATTGTTTAAACTAAATTTATTCCTCTATCAATAAGCTTTAATTTGGTGTATTAACTTTGCCTTGATAAGGGGCTAACGGCTTGCAGCAGTCCATTCCATTATTCAAAATAAGCTATTTCTTAATGTTCAAACGTATTTTGCCGTTTTAAGGTTCTTCGTTATTCCTCTTATATACGTTGCAGAACATATTCACTATATATTTTTTTTCCTCTCTTAATAAGCTTTCGAATGAGAAATAAGGTATATCTATCATAAGGTACTAAATGGTCGCAGCAGTGTATTTCATTATTTAAAATATCCATTCATTATACAAAATTCGTTAATTCTTAGTTTTCAAGCATATTTTGGCATGTAGGTCCTCCATAACCCCTGTAATGGTCATTGCTGCACATATCGTTTATCCTCAGTTTATTCAATTATCAATTATCTTTAATTTGGGGTATTTTTTTTTTTGCCTTGAATAGGCTCTGACGGCTTATAGCAATCTATTCCGTTATTCTATATAAGCTATTTCTCAATGTTCAAGCGTATTTCGAGGTAAAGTTCCTTCTTTATTCCTCGAATATGCGATACGGAATATATCGACTGTATACCTTTTGTTCCTCTGCTAAAAAGCTTTCGAATGAGATATAATGTATATCTATAATTAGAGCTAAAAGATCGCACCAGTCCGTTCCATTATTGCAATCATTCATTTTGTTATTTAAAATTTCTTATTTGTCTTAATTTTCAGGCGTATTTTAGCATTTAGGTCCCCCACAACCCCTTTAATAGTCAATGCTGCACATATAGTTTATACTCAGTTTATTCCATTACCAATAAGTTCTCATTTGGTGTATTTATTTTGCCTTGATTATAGGCTAACGGCTTGCAACAGTCCATTCCGTTATTCAAAAAATGCTAATTTTTTTTTATGTTCAAGCGTATTTCGATGTTTAGGTCCTTCGTTACTCTTCTAATATGCGTTGCAGAACTCATCAACTGTATATATTTTGTTTCTCTCTTTATAAGCTTTCGAATGTGGTTGAAGGTATTTCTATAATTAGGGACTAAAGTCTTGCAACAGTCCATTCCATAATTCAAAATATCCATTTCATTATTCAAATTGGCGATTTCTACATTTTCACGCGTATTTTGTCATTTAGGTACTCCGTAACCACTCTAATTGTCAGTACGGCACATACAGTTTAAACTAAATTAATTCCTCTATCAATAAGCTTTAATTCCGTGTATCAATTTTGCCGAAATTAGAGGCAAACGGCTTTCAGCAGTCCATTCCGTTATTCAAAATAAGCTATTTTTTAATGTTCAAGCGTATTTCGCTGTTTAATTCCTTCGTTACTCCTCTAATATGCGTTGCTGAAAATATCGACTATATACCTTTTGTTCATCTCTTAATAGGTTTTCGAATGGAGTATAATGTATATCTATGATTAGGGACCAAAGTCTCGCAACAGTCCATTCCATTATTCAAAATATCCATTTCATAATTCAAGATTGGCTATTTCTTAATTTTCACGGGTATTTTGGACATTAGGTCCTCCGTAACCCCTCTAATGGTCATTACGGCACATATCATTGATACTCATGTTATTCCTCTATCAAAAAGCTTTAATTTGTTGCATTAATTTTTCCTTGATAAGGGGCTAACGGCTTGCAGCAGTCCATTCCGTTATTCAAAATAAGCTATTTCTTCATGTTCAAGCGTATTCCGATGTTTAGTTCCTTCGTTACTCCTCTAATATGCGTTGCAGAACATATCGTTTATAATCAGTTAATTGTTGTATCAATAAGCTTTAATTTGGTGTATACTTGCTGCATTGATTACAGTCTGAGGGCTTGCAGCAATCCATTTCATTATTCAAAATAATCTATTTCTTAATGTTCAAGCGTATTTCGATGTTGAGATCCTTCGTTACACCTCTAATATGTGTTGCAGAACATATCGACTATATATCTTTCTTTCCTCTCTTAATAAGCTTTCGAATGAGGTATAAGGTATATCTATACTTCAGGCTAATTGGTGGCAGCAGTCCATTCCATAAATCAATATCCATTTCATATTCAAGATTGGCTATTTCTTGATTTTCTTATGGCCATTGTCGCACATATCGTTTATACTCCGCTCATTCCTCTACCAATAAGCTTTAATTTGGTGTATAAATTTTGCCTTGATTAAGGGCTAATGACTTGCAGCAGTCCTTTCCATTATATCAAAATAAACTATTTTTTTATGTTCAAGCGTATTTCGATGTTTAGGTCCTTCGTTACTCTTCTAATATGCGTTGCGGAACTTATCAACTATATATATTTTGTTTCTCTCTTAATAAGCTTTCGATTGTGGTTGAAGGTATTTCTATAATTAGGGGCTAAAGTCTCGCAACAGTCCATTCCATTATTCAAAATATCCATTTCATTATTCAAAATTGGCGATTTCTACATTTTCACGACTATTTTGGCATTTAGGTACTCCGTAACCACTCTAATGGTCAGTACGGCACATATTATTTAAACTAAATTTATTCCTCTATCAATAAGCTTCAATTTCGTGTATTAATTTTGCCAAAATAAGGGGATAACGGCTTACAGCAGTCCATTCCGTTATTCAAAATAAGCTATTTCTTAATGTTCAAACGTATTTTGATGTTTAATTCCTTCGTTACTCCTGTAATATGCGTTGCTGAACATATCGACTATATACCTTTTGTTCATCTCTAAATAAGCTTTCGAATATATTATAATGTATATTTATGATTAGGGACTAAAGTCTCGCAAAGTCCATTCCATTATTCAAAATATCCATTTCATAATTCAAGATTGGCAATTTCCTAATTTGCACGCGTATTTTTGACATTAGGTCCTCCGTAACTCCTCTAATGGTCATTACGGCACATATCATTAATACTCATTGTATTCCTCTATCAATAAGCTTTAATTTGTTGTATTAATTATTCCTTGATAAGGGGCTAACGGCTTGCAACATTCCATTCCGTTATTCAAAATGAGCTATTTCTTAATGTTCAAGCGTATTCCGATGTTTAGTTCCTTCGTTACTCCTCTAATATGCGTTGCTGAAAACATCGACTATATACCTTTTGTTCATCTCTTAGTAAGCTTTCGAATGAAGTATAATGTATATCTATAAGTAGGGACTAAACGGTCGCACCAGTCCATTCCATTATTCAAAATATCCATTTCCTTATTCAAGATTAGCTATTTCTTAATTTTCACGCGTATTTTGGACATTAGGTCCTCCGTAACCCCTCTAATGGTCATTACGACACATATCATTAATGCCTGATATTCATATGATGAAAACATAATCTTTTTATCAGTTAAATTGAGATCCGGAGCTGGCATGTCAGTTAACTGCTAGTAGTCTGCTGTTATTTATGTATTATTGTCATTTTATTTATTTTCTTTTGTTTCATCTTCTGACATCGGACTCGGACTTCTCTTGAACTGAATTTTAATGTGCGCATTTTTATGCGTTTACTTTTCTACATTGGCTAGAGGTATAGGGGGAGGGTTGAGATCT
This sequence comes from Mytilus galloprovincialis, assembly GCA_037788925.1. NCBI lineage: Eukaryota > Metazoa > Mollusca > Bivalvia > Mytilida > Mytilidae > Mytilus > Mytilus galloprovincialis. Next base: position 87,605,755 of record CM075334.1, read on the forward strand.
CATAAACATGTTTAACTCCGCCGCAATTTTGCGCCTGTCTCAAGTCAGGAGCCTCTTGCCTTTGTTAGTCTTGTATGATTTTTTATTTTAGTTTCTTGTGTATAATTCGGAGTTTAGTATGACGCCCATTATCACTGTACCAGTATACATATGTTTTAAGGGGCCAGCTGAAGGACGCCTACGGGTACGGGAGTTTCTCGCTCCAATGAAGACCCATTGGTGGATTTCGGCTGTTGTCTGCTCTATGGTCGGGTTGTTGTCGCTTTGACACATTCCCCATTTCCTTTCTTAATTTTATCAATTGATTCCTCTATCAATAAGCTTTAATTTCGTGTATTAATTTTGCCTTGATAAGGGGCTAAAGGCTTGCAGCAGTCAATTCCTTTATCTAAAATAAGCTATTTCTTAATGTTCAAACGTATTTCGATGTTTAGTTCCTTCGTTACTCCTCTAATATGCGTTGCAGAACATAAACATATCGTTTATACTCAGTTAATTATTCTATCAATAAGCTTTAATTTGGTGTATACTTGTTGCATTGATTACAGACTGAGGGCTTGCAGCAATCCATTTCATTATTCAAAATAAGCTATTTCTTAATGTTCAAGCGTATTTCGATGTTGAGATCCTTCGTTACTCCTCTAATATGTGTTGCAAAACATATCGACTATATATTTTTCTTTCCTCTCTTAATAAGCTTTCGAATGAGGTATAAGGTATATCTATAATTAAGGGCTAAAGGGTGGCAGCAGTCCATTGCATAAATCAATATCCATTTCGTATTCAAAATTGGCTATTTCTTGATTTTTTTATGGCCATTGTCGCACATATCGTTTATACTCCGCTTATTCCTCTACCAATAAGCTTTAATTTGGTGTATAAATTTTGACTTGATTAAGGGCTAATGGCTTGCACCAGTCCTTTCCATTTTTCAAAATAAACTATTTTTTCATGTTCAAGCGTATTTCGATGTTTAGGTCCTTCGTTACTCTTCTAATATGCGTTGCGGAACTTATCAACTATATATATTTTGTTTCTCTCTTAATAAGCTTTCGATTGTGGTTGAAGGTATTTCTATAATTAGGGGCTAAAGTCTCGCAACAGTCCATTTCATTATTCAAAAAATCCATTTCATTTTTCAAAATTGGCGATTTCTACATTTTCACGCGTATTTTGGCATTTAGGTACTCCGAAACCACTCTAATTGTCAGTACGGAACATATAGTTTAAACTAAATTAATTCCTCTATCGATAAGTTTTAATTCCGTGTATTAATTTTGCCAAGATTAGGGGCTAACGGTTTTCAGCAGTCCATACCGTTATTCAAAATAAGCTATTTCTTCATGTTCAAGCGTATTCCGATGTTTAGTTCCTTCGTTACTCTTCTAATATGCGTTGCTGAAAATATCGACTATATACCTTTTGTTCATCTCTTAATAAGCTTTCAAATGAAGTATAATGTATATCTATAAGTAGGGACGAAATGGTCGCACCAGTCCATTCCATTATTCAAATATCCATTTCATTATTTAAGATTGGCTATTTCTTAATTTTCACGCGTATTTTGGACATTAGGTCCTCCGTAACCCCTCTAATGTTCATTACAACACATATCATTAATGCCTGATATTTATATGATGAAAACATAATCTTTTTATCAGTTTAATTGAGGTGCGGAGCTGGCATGTCAGTTAACTGCTAGTAGTCTGCTGTTATTATGTATTATTGTCATTTTATTTATTTTCTTTTGTTTCATCTTCTGACATCGGACTCGGACTTCTCTTGAACTGAATTTTAATGTGCGTATTTTTATGAGTTAACTTTTCTACATTGGCTAGAGGTATAGGGGGAGGGTTGATATCTCATAAACATGTTTAACCCCGCCGCAATTTTGCGCCTGTCTCAAGTCAGGAGCCTCTGGCCTTTGTTAGTCTTGTATGATTTTTTATTTTAGTTTCTTGTGTATAATTCGGAGTTTTGTATGACGTCCATTATCACTGTACTAGTATACATATGTTTAAAAGGGCCAGCTGGAGGACGCCTACGGGTACGGGAGTTTCTCGCTCCAATGAAGACCCATTGGTGGATTTCGGCTGTTGTCTGCTCTATGGTCGGGTTGTTGTCGCTTTGACACATTTCCCATTTCCCTTCTAAATTTTATCAATTGATTCCTCTATCAATAAGCTTTAATTTCGTGTATTAATTTTGCCTTGATTAAGGGCTAATGACTTGCAGCAGTCCTTTCCATTATTCAAAATTAACTATTTTTTTATGTTCAAGCGTATTTCGATGTTTAAGTCCTTCGTTACTCTTCTAATATGCGTTGCGGAACTTATCAACTATATATATTTTGTTTCTCTCTTAATAAGCTTTCGATTGTGGTTGAAGGTATTTCTATAATTAGGGGCTAAAGTCTTGCAACAGTCCATTCATTCCATTATTCAAAATATCCATTTCATTATTCAAAATTGGCGATTTCTACATTTTCACGCGTATTTTGGCATTTAGGTACTCCGTAACCACTCTAATGGTCAGTACGGCACATATCGTTTAAACTAAATTAATTCCTCTATCAATAAGTTTTAATTCCGTGTATTAATTTTGCCAAGATTAGGGGCTAACGGTTTTCAGCAGTCCATACCGTTATTCAAAATAAGCTATTTCTTCATGTTCAAGCGTATTTTGATGTTTAGTTCCTTCGTTACTCCTCTAATATGCGTTGCTGAAAATATCGACTATATACCTTTTGTTCATCTCTTAATAAGCTTTCGAATGAAGTATAATGTATATCTATAAGAAGGGACTAAATGGTCGCACCAGTCCATTCCATTATTCAAAATATCCATTTCATTATTCAAGATTGGCTATTTCTTAATTTTCACGCGTATTTTGGACATTAGGTCCTCCGTAACCCCTCTAATGGTCATTACGACACATATCATTAATGCCTGATATTTATATGATGAAAACATAATCTTTTAATCAGTTTAATTGAGGTGCGGAGCTGGCATGTCAGTTAACTGCTAGTAGTCTGCTGTTATTTATGTATTATTGTCATTTTATTTATTTTCTTTTGTTTCATCTTCTGACATCGGACTCGGACTTCTCTTGAACTGAATTTTAATGTGCGTATTTTTATGCGTTAACTTTTCTACATTGGCTAGAGGTATAGGGGGAGGGTTGAGATCTCATAAACATGTTTAACCCCGCCGCAATTTTGCTCCTGTCTCAAGTCAGGAGCCTCTGGCCTTTGTTAGTCTTGTATGATTTTTGTTTTAGTTTCTTGTGTATAAATCGGAGTTTTGTATGACGTCCATTATCACTGTACTAGTATACATATGTTTAAAGGGGCTAGCTGGAGGACGCCTACGGGTAAGGGAGTTTCTCGCTCCAATGAAGACCCATTGGTGGATTTCGGCTGTTGTCTGCTCTATGGTCGGGTTGTTGTCGCTTTGACACATTTCCCATTTCCCTTCTAAATTTTATCAATTGATTCCTCTATCAGTAAGCTTTAATTTCGTGTATTAATTTTGCCTTGATTAAGGGCTAATGGCTTGCAGCAGTCATTTCCATTATTCAAAATAAACTATTTTTTTTATGTTCAAGCGTATTTCGATGTTTAGGTCCTTCGTTACTCTTCTAATATGCGTTGCGGAACTTATCAACTATATATATTTTGTTTCTCTCTTAATAAGCTTTCGATTGTGGTTGAAGGTATTTCTATAATAAAGGGCTAAAGTCTCGCAACAGTCCATTCCATTATTCAAAATATCCATTTCATTATTCAAAATTGGCGATTTCTACATTTTCACGCGTATTTTGGCATTTAGGTACTCCGTAACCACTCTAATGGTCAGTACGGCACATATCGTTATATATATACAAGTCTATATATATATTCTTTTATATGTTATCTCATCCGAAATTTTGAATTTTATGCATTTTTAATGCATTTTTTATTTTTATGTATACTATTTTTTTAACTTCTCTGTAACCTTTGTACTTGCATGGTTTTATGAGAATAAACTATCTATCTATCTATCTTTAAACTAAATTAATTCCTCTATCAATAAGCTTTAATTCCGTGTATTAATTTTGCCAAGATTAGGGGCTAACGGCTTTCAGCAGTCCATACCGTTATTCAAAATAAGCTATTTCTTAATGTTCAAGCGTATTCCGATGTTTAGTTCCTTCGTTACTCTTCTAATATGCGTTGCGGAACTTATCAACTATATATATTTTGTTTCTCTCTTAATAAGCTTTCGATTGTGGTTGAAGGTATTTCTATAATAAAGGGCTAAAGTCTCGCAACAGTCCATTCCATTATTCAAAATATCCATTTCATTATTCAAAATTGGCGATTTCTACATTTTCAAGCGTATTTTGGCATTTAGGTACTCCGTAACCACTCTAATGGTCAGTACGGCACATATCGTTATATATATACAAGTCTATATATATATTCTTTTATATGTTATCTCATCCGAAATTTTGAATTTTATGCATTTTTAATGCATTTTTTATTTTTATGTATACTATTTTTTTAACTTCTCTGTAACCTTTGTACTTGCATGGTTTTATGAGAATAAACTATCTATCTATCTATCTTTAAACTAAATTAATTCCTCTATCAATAAGCTTTAATTCCGTGTATTAATTTTGCCAAGATTAGGGGCTAACGGCTTTCAGCAGTCCATACCGTTATTCAAAATAAGCTATTTCTTAATGTTCAAGCGTATTCCGATGTTTAGTTCCTTCGTTACTCCTCTAATATGCGTTGCTGAAAATATCGACTATATACCTTTTGTTCATCTCTTAATAAGCTTTCGAATGAAGTATAATGTATATCTATAAGAAGGGACTAAATGGTCGCACCAGTCCATTCCATTATTCAAAATATCCATTTCATTATTCAAGATTGACTATTTCTTAATTTTCACGCGTATTTTGGACATTAGGTCCTCCGTAACCCCTCTAATGGTCATTACGACACATATCATTAATGCCTGATATTTATATGATGAAAACATAATCTTTTTATCAGTTTAATTGAGGTGCGGAGCTGGCATGTCAGTTAACTGCTAGTAGTCTGCTGTTATTTATGTATTATTGTCATTTTATTTATTTTCTTTTGTTTCATCTTCTGACATCGGACTCGGACTTCTCTTGAACTGAATTTTAATGTGCGTATTTTTATGCGTTAACTTTTCTACATTGGCTAGAGGTATAGGGGGAGGGTTGAGATCTCATAAACATGTTTAACCCCGCCGTAATTTTGCGCCCGTCTCAAGTCAGGAGCCTCTGGCCTTTGTTAGTCTTGTATGATTTTTTATTTTAGTTTCTTGTGTATAATTCGGAGTTTTGTATGACGTCCATTATCACTGTACTAGTATACATATGTTTAAAGGGGCCAGCTGGAGGACGCCTACGGGTAAGGGAGTTTCTCACTCCAATGAAGACCCATTGGTGGATTTCGGCTGTTGTCTGCTCTATGGTCGGGTTGTTGTCGCTTTAACACATTTCCCATTTCCCTTCTAAAATTTATCAATTGATTCCTCTATCAATAAGCTTTAATTTCGTGTATTAATTTTGCCTTGATTAAGGGCTAATGACTTGCAGCAGTCCTTTCCATTATTCGAAATAAACTATTTTTTTATGTTCAAGCGTATTTCGATGTTTAGGTCCTTCGTTACTCTTCTAATATGCGTTGCGGAACTTATCAACTATATATATTTTGTTTCTCTCTTAATAAGCTTTCAATTGTGGTTGAAGGTATTTCTATAATTAGGGGCTAAAGTCTCGCAACAGTCCATTCCATTATTCAAAATATCCATTTCATTATTCAAAATTGGCGATTTCTACATTTTCACGCGTATTTTGGCATTTAGGTACTCCGTACCACTCTAATGGTCAGTACGGCACATATCGTTTAAACTAAATTTATTCCTCTATCTATAGGCTTCAATTCCGTGTATTAATTTTGCCAAAATAAGGTGCTAACGGCTTACAGCAGTCCATTCCGTTATTCAAAATAAGCTATTTCTTAATGTTCAAGCGTATTTTGATGTTTAATTCCTTCGTTACTCCTCTTATATGCGTTGCTGAACATATCGACTATATACCTTTTGTTCATCTCTAAATAAGCTTTCGAATGTAGTATAATGTATATTTATGATTAGGGACTAAAGCTAGTAAAGTCCATTCCATTATTCAAAATATCCATTTCATAATTCAAGATTGGCTATTTCCTAATTTGCACGCGTATTTTGGACATTAGGTCCTCCGTAACTCCTCTAATGGTCATTAGGGCACATATCATTAATACTCATTTTATTCCTCTATCAATAAGCTTTAATTTGTTGTATTAATTTTTCCTTGAAAAGGGGCTAACGGCTTGCAGCAGTCCATTCCGTTATTCAAAATAAGCTATTTCTTAATGTTCAAGCGTATTCCGATGTTTAGTCCCTTCGTTACTCCTCTAATATGCGTTGCTGAAAATATCGACTATATACCTTTTGTTCATCTCTTCATAAGCTTTTGAATGAAGTATAATGTATATCTATAATTAGGGATTAAAGGGTCGCACCAGTCCATTCCATTTTTCAAAATATCCATTTCATTATTCAAGATTGGCTATTTCTTAATTTTCACGCGTATTTTGGACATTAGGTCTTCCGTAACCCCTCTAATGGTCATTACGGCACATATCATTAATGCCTGATATTCATATGATGAAAACATAATCTTTTAATCAGTTTGATTGAGGTCCGGAGCTGGCATGTCAGTTAACTGCTAGTAGTCTGCTGTTATTTATGTATCATAATTGTCATTTTATCTATTTTCTTTTGTTTCATGTTCTGACATTGGACTCGGACTTCTCTTGAACTGAATTTTAATGTGCGTATTGTTATGCGTTAACTTTTTTACATTGGCTAGAGGTATAGGGGGAGGGTTAAGATCTCACAAACATGTTAAATCCCGCATCAATTTTGCGCCTGTCTCAAGTCAGGAGTCTCTGGCCTTTATTAGTCTTGTATATGCTTTTTAATTTTAGTTTCTTGTGTATAATTCGGAGTTTAGTTTGACGTCCATTATCACTGTACTAGTATACATATTTTTAAGGGGCCAGCTGAATGACGCCTACGGGTACGGGAGTTTCTCGCTACATTGAAGATTCATTGGTGGACTTCGGCTGTTGTCTGCTCTATGGTCGGGTTGTTGTCGCTTTGACACATTCCCCATTTCCTTTCTAAATTTTATGAATTTATTCCTCTATCAATAAGCTTTAACGTCGTGTATTAATTTTGCCTTGATTAGGGACTAAAGGCTTGCAGCAGTCCATTCCTTTATTCAAAATAACTATTTCTTAATGTTCAAGCGTATTTCGATGTTTAGTTCCTATGTCTTCCCTTAATATGCGTTGCGGATCAAATTGACTTGATAACTTTAGTTCCTCTCTTAATAAGCTTTCGAATGAGGTATAAGGTATATTAATAATTAGAGACTAAAGGGTCACAGCAGTCCATTTTATTATTCAAAATATCCATTTCATTATTCAAAATTGGCTATTTCTTAATTTTCACGGATTTGAAGGGTTTTTCAGGCCCGGGCCCCCACTCTTATCGAGATATATATATATAGTGAAGCGCCGTAAACACACACAGAGTTGAGTTTTTCAAATGCAAATAATGAAGTTTAAAGATCTTATATATGTGGTATTTTACTTTATTTCTTTAAAGACTGCCAGGTATATTACTGTAAATTCTTAAATTATTGCGAGGTTTTTAATTATTGCGAAAATTGCGACAGAGTTGTAAACGCAATAATAAGATTCGTAAAAGTTAAAAATCGCATTTAAGTCTAAAATGACAAAATCGCAATAATAAATGCACGCAATGATTTCTGAATCTACAGTAAGTAGTTATATAAAATCCATAGTCCAAGTTTAAACCATTTTCACTCATCACACCATTTGTTAATAAACAAATAGTTAAAACCCAAAAGTTTTGTGTTGTTAGATTGCTGTCTCGTCGATGTATACTCACACCACCTATTATTCAGATCTCTAAGAGATATAAATATGCTAAAAGGTCATGTGTGTTAGAAGTCACCTTAAAACAAATGTCTAAATATTAAAAGAAATAAGAAATGCATGCATCTATTTGTTTTAATTATATTATAATTGTACAGATCAGAAGATCTTTCTATATAATGATATTTCCCAGTTCAAAGTCTTTTATTAAAACCATATATTTAACACCAAAACGAAATTGTTCTCCAAATTAATACTCAGATACATGTACAAACACTTTGGTTTGTTTTGAGACTAAGAAGGAGCGGGAAATGTAACTGTAAGCTATACATTATAAATCAGCATGTGTTAACCCAACTAACATGTTTATTTAGATAGTGTCCAAAATTGTTAAATGATGATAGGGCGAATGAAGCGGGAAATATAACTGTAAGCTATTATACATAACATGCTGATTACGCATTTCTCACGGATATTTGATACAGGGAAGGTCGTTGTTTTATCATCTCTACCACAAGTACACATTCCATCCTCTAGTTTCCGCTGCAATTTATAATTAATCTGACAGTGCTCGACATCATTCTAAAGTATTTTGCTTCACCGATAAAGGATTAGATATAAAAAAGAATCAAAAAATTATTAATATGATACTTTAAATTGCAACAGTCTTTTTTTAACTATTTTTAAACATCGACCATCTTTTCATTTATAAAAGGAACCATGTATATTGAAAAAAGGGAATATGTTAGTTTGTTCCAGGGCGTTTTATCCTTCGATTTGGAAAACAAATGTTTGTTCCGAGCAAATATAACTATACCCCCTTGAAAAAATAAATGTTGGGGCTAAACAAATATTTGGTTTTCATTTAGAAAAAAAAAATAATTATGAAGTTCATTTCATGATTCAAAATAAGCTATTTTATAATTTTTACCCGTATTTCGATTTTTAGGTACTTCATTACTCCTCTAATATGCGTTGCGGAACATATTTATTGATCATCTTTTAATAGGCTTTCGAATGAGGTAAAAGGTATATTTGTATTTGGGGGCTGAAGTGTTGCAGCAATCTAATCCATTATTCAAAATATCCATTCCATTGTTCAAAATTGGCTATTTCTTAATTTTTACGCGTATTTTGGCATTTTGGTCCTATGTAACCGTCTTGAACGTAATTGTGGGTTTTCTATCAATAGCTTTCACATGGTGTATTTAAAGTTTTTCTTATTTAGGGACTGAGTTACTGCCTCTAAATAAAGTTTTATTACTGACGAGTCACAGCAATTCATTCTTTTCTTAAAAAGAACTATGTCTTAATTTTTATATAAAAAAGAAGATGTGGTATGATTTCTAATGAGACAACGGTCCATAAGAGTTTTAAATGACACATAATATGCATTATGTATTTTTCGACATGTTAGATCCTCCGTTTCTCCTCTAATATGCGTTGCGGAACATACTAACTACATATATTTTGTTCTTCTATTGATAGGCTTTCGAATGAGGTATCATGTAAATATGTAAGTATGGGTTGAAGGGTCGCAGCAATCCCTTGCATCATTCAAAATTGGCTATTTCTTAATCTTCACGGTTATTTTGGCATTTATGTCCTCCGTAATCTCGAGCTCTCTAATGGTCATTGCGGCACATATTATTTATAACCTAAACCATTTTGTTTCTCGATCAATGAACTTTAAAATGGTTATAACGTTTTCCTTAATTAGGGGCCGACAGTCTCAGCAGTCCATTTCATTATTTAAAAAAAGCTACATTTGTACTTCTTAATGTTCACATGTATTTCGATTTTTAGGTACTTCGTTACTCATCCGCGTTGCGGAACATATTAGCAATATACATATTATATACCTTTTGTTCCTCTATGATTAAGCTTTCGAATGAGCTTGAAGTTATTTCTGTAATTATAGGGCTGAAGGGTCACAGTAGTTCATGTCATTATTTCAAAATATTCATTCAATTATTCAAAATTGGCAATTTCTTTCTTTTCACGCATTTAAGTCCTCCGTTACCTCTTTTATGGTCATTGAGGGACGTATTATTGATACATTTTGTTTCTCTATCAATGAGCTTTCACGTGGTGTATAAAGTTGTCCTTCATAAGGGGCTGACAGGTCGCATCAGTCCATTCCATTATTCAAAGTAAGCTTTTCCATAATGTCCACCCCCATTTCGATTTTTAAGTCCTTCGTTACTCCTCAGATTTGCATTGCAGAACATATTGACTATATATCTTTTGTTCCTCTATTAATAGGCTTTCGAATGAGATATAAGGTTCATATGTAATTAGGGGCTGAAGGTTCACAGCAGGCCATTGCATTATTCAAAATATCCATTCCAATTTTCAAAATTGTCTATTTCTTAATTTTCACGCGTATTTTGGTATTTAGGTCCTCCGTAACCCTTCTAATTGTCATTGGGGCACATATTATCAATAAAAATTTTGTTCCTCTATTCATAACCTTGCAAATGGTGTATAAAGTTTTCCTTAATTATAGGGCTTATGGGTTGCAGAAGTTCATTTCATGATTCAAAATAAGCTATTTTATAATGTTCACCCGTATTTCGATTTTTTGGTACTTCATTTCTCCTCCAATATGCGTTGTGGAACATATTAACTATATACCTTTTGTTCCTCTTTTAATAGGCTTTCGAATGAGGTAAAATGTTTATTTGTAATTAGGATCTGAATTATCGAAGCAATCAATTCCATTATCTAAAATTGGCTATTTCTATTTTATTTTCACGCGTATTTTGGCATTTTGGTCCCCTGTAACCCTATTAAACGTCATTGTGGTTTCTCTATCAATAAGCTTTCACTTTGTCTATAAAGTTTTCGCTAATTAGGGCCTGAGTTACTGCCTCTAAATAACGATATTGTTACTGACGAGTCGCAGCAGTCCATTATATTATTAAAAAAGCTATATTTCATAATGTTTATGCATATTTTGACATTAAGATCTTCGTTACTCCTATAATATGCGTTGCGGAACATATTAACTACATACATTTTGTTCTGCTGTTAATAGGCTTTCTAATGAGGTATTATGTATATCTGTAATTAGGGGTTGAAGGGTCAAAGCAATCCATTCCATCATTCAAAATTGGCTATTTTTAAATCTTCACTGTTATCTTGGCATTTATGTCCTCAACCTCTTTAATGGTCGTTGCTGCACATATTATTTATAATCTAAACCATTTTTGTTTCTCTATCAATGAACTTTCAAATGGTTACAACGTTTTCCTTAATTATGGGCTGATGGGGCGCATTCATCCATTTCATTATTTAAAATAAGCTACAATTGTATTTCTTAATGCTCACATGTATTTCGATTTTTTGTCTTTCGTTACTCCCCGCATTACATTTTAGTTATATACTTTTAGTTCCTCTATAAATAAGCTTTCGAATGAGGTTAAAGGTATTTCTGAAATTAGGGGATGAAAGGTCACAACAGATCATGTCATTATTCAAAATATCCATGCTATCATTCAAAATTCTTTCTTTTCACGCGTATTTTTGTCATTTAGATCCTCCGTAATCCTTCTAATGGTCATTGCGACAGCAATGAACTCTCAAATGGTACATAAAGTTTTCCTGAATTAAGGGATGAAATGTCGCAGCAGTTCATTTCATCATTTAAAATAAGCTATTTCTTAATGTTCACGCGTATTTCGATATGTAGGTATTGTTACTCCTCTAATATGTGTTGTGGAACACATTAACTATGTACCTTTTGTTCCTCAATAAATAAACTTTCGAATAAGGTATAAAGTATATCTGTAATTAGTGACTGAAGGGTCGTTGTAGTCCATTCCATTACTTAAAATATCCATTCCATTACTTGAAATATCCATTCCATTACTTAAAATATCCATTCCATTATAATCAAAATTGGGCATTTCTTCCTTGTCTTGCGTGTTTTTGGTATTTAGGTCCTCCGTAACCAATGTAGTAATCATTGTGGCTCAATCGACATGTTTTATAACAGGTCAGGACCACTACCTTATATGGAAATGCATAAATTAGCATACTTATGTTCTCGCACATGTAATTCTTTATTTACATGTGACGCAATTTATTTTTACCTAGGTTTTTGGCCAATCCAGTAAATGAGTCACAATGCATGATGGACTACTACGTGTTTACAATCAACCAAGAACACGTGTAATTTACTGAAATACAACACATTTTTTCGTGCAAAGCGGGATTCACAATTGTGCTTAGTTTTTCATTTTGTTTATCCTCATTTATAGTTCGTGATATAAAGTATTACTTCCATGCTCAGATTAGCGAAGAGTTGTTTCTATGCGAAGAAAAAAGGGTTTGAATTACCCGATATATAGCCATTACATTTTTGATGATGGCACAGAGATTTCATGTATTTGTCCACCAGAAGCAACGAAACAACAGCGAAAAATCACAATTACCCATGAGACAAACTTACTGGTGTAAAGTAAGCCGTCGATAACAGCCGGTGCTGATATTCAAGAGTACAGCAATGTTCGTATAGATAATTAAAGGCAAATGTGGGATCCTTGAATTTTGTGTTCGTAAAAAAGGCGAAGAAATATTTACATACATGGCAGTGTTAACAAAATCTATAAGTATTTTTGTTGGTCACATTTCAGTATATGGGACTTCCAAACTGTTCCCTTTGTTTTGAAGGTTGTGAAGTCAGCAACTGTAGTTTCAGTTTGTTCGTTTTTTAACGGGCTCGGACATTTCAACCCAAACTGAATAAAATCCTTACAGCTGATTTCTTAAACCTGCAAAGTAAAACTTTGGTTGGCTTGCTTGCTTTGTTTGTATAGTTGTTTATTCAAGCTTTAAGAAATAAGATTGACATCTTTAAACAATATATATATATATATATATAGGCATAGTTCAACTTGTATATTTTATATTTTGTACAATATACAAACAAAACAAGAAAGCTAACCAAAGTTTTGCTCCACATGCATTAGGAAATAAGCTGTAATGATTTTATCCATATGTATGTGCGACAAGGTGGAAAATTTGATATGTTTTGTGAAAATTGCAGCGTTGGATCTATAATAAAAAAGAAGATGTGGTATGATTGCCAATGAGACAGCTGTCACCAAGAGACCAAAATGACACAGAAATTAACATTTATAGATCACCGTACGGCCTTCAACAATGAGCAAAGCCCATACAACATAGACAGCCATAAAAGGCCCCGATATAACAATGTAAAACAATTCAAACGAGAAAACTAACGGCCTTAATTATATAAAAAAAATGAACGAAAAACAAATATGTAACACATAAACAAACGACAACCACTGAAATACAGCCTCCTATACAATATATTTTTTTTGATGGGATAGATTTCTTGCCCTTTTATATATCTAATTGGGTCGGGGTTTTTTTTTTTTTTTTTTTTTTTTTTTGGATTGTTTGTAATTTTTGGGTCATTAATAGCTTACTTTTTAGCATTGGACCTATGACTGCTTACTTTACTAAATTATGTCTTTGTTGGAAAGATGTCTCATTTGGCACTCATACTTCATCTTCTTATTTCTCTATACAAAGCACGTATAGAAAAAAAATAATAGGCAATATGGCACCCACTATATATGATCCAGAGACTTTTAATATTGGAGATATTTGACATAGGTCAACAGGACAGCAGCCGAACGATAAAAAACCTCTGAGGTATATTTTGTGATAAAATTAGCAACAAACGGATATTATCGATGGATGAAACTATAAAAAATGTATTGAGCTATATACCGTACCCGCTCAGTGGCGGATCCAGGGGGGCGGGGGTTCCGGGGTATGGACCCTCTTTTTTTGGACGATCAGTGCATTTGGATGGGGACATGTAGTTGGAACCCACTCTCCTTTGTCCAGGGTTAGAACCCCCCTTTTTATAATGGCTGTACCTGTCCCTGCCGCTTTCATAACACTTATTTTTAGCATACTGAATATTATGATGTTCTTACTATTAGTTCAGGTCCTTATAAAAAAAAATACACATTCAGTACAGAAAGAAGTGTTTCAATGAAAGTTTCGTGTTTTTCTAGGCAGAAATGATTTTGCAATAACATTATACAGGTTTAAAAGAGCTCAAATGATTTTCTTACAGGACAGTGGTCACTTCATTAGATATTTCACTGTGTCATGTGGTGAAATTAATGCTGGTTCAATTCATAACAATGCACAAAACCGGTTCAACTACTTTTGCAAGGCGAAAAAGAAAGTCGAATTGTGAAGCCAATAAACAATATTTTTTTCATCTGAGCATGCAAATTGAAGATTACGTTATATATTTTACATTAAATATATTTGCAGAATAAAAACTTTGGTAATGAGAGTCCCAGACAATATATTAATTGACTGTTTTCCAATTAATTCCACGTGTTTTAAGTTGTAGTTTACTCGTAGTAGCCCACAATGCATTGTAGTTCATTGAGTCGATTGGTCAGTTTTTCAAGGCCATATTGGCCTTGTGTTTTGGAAATTACTATGCAAATATATTCTGACGTCAGAAAATCTAGAGTTCTCGACCTGTATAATCAGGGGATAAATAACAGCAAATACATAAATAAAAATAACCTTAATCATATGGGCACAGGACGTTTGCGCTTTTTCACCTGTAAAACGATACGACATTTGCGCTTCAAATACTATGGACATTTGCGCTTTAAATTTTGATTCACCAGTATTAAATTGACCGGACATTTGCGCTTTTGCACCTATTGTCGTCTATCTGTAATTTTAAAGAGAAGTAATTATTGCGTAAATAAATTTAACTTATATTTGGCATTAGTACGACAAATGGTCCAGAATCATTCCCTGTACATTATAATGAACAGTTCTACTCGACTCATCCTGATATTTTTATCTTTTTAAAGAGCATCATTGAACAACAGTATGTGAATCACATTAGATTCGTTATATTGATGAACAGGCACCCCTGTCAAGAATTGGGAAAGAGAATATTGAATATATATTTGAAATGTGTGCGAAATGCCAGTCTGGACAGATAAACAGAGCTAAATTTGTCCAATCCTTGGTCTTCATATATCAAGCGAAAACTGACCTGTGATGACTGTACGTGTTTTTAGGTCTTTAGAATGTTTACCTTTAGCTCAGTGTATATAGACTTTTAAACACATATCAATGTGCTATGAAATGAATGTGTTATGAAATGTGCTATTAAATGATTTTTTTAAACCTTTAACCATAAAGAAAAAATATTATTCTGCCAGTATTAAAGAGGAAGATATGATAGTCATAAAAATCAAATATTGCAAAAGGGCAAATGTCCTATGTTAACAGCGCAAATGTCCTTTTTTAAAAAGCGCAAATGTCCTATGATTTGAAGCGCAAGTGTCCAAAAAAATAAGCGCAAATGTCCTATGAAAAAGCGCAAACGTCCCGCGCCGAATCATATATATGTCTTGGTTTTCAGGTTGTCCATACATTGAACCTTCACTTTTTATCTTGAAAACAGAAATACAAACTATATATCATTATTCAATATACATCACTTAACATTGAATTTTGACTACTGAAAAATTAATAATGGACATACATCAGTGCAATGCTTTCTGTTCTTAAATTGTCTGATCTAGCCAAGAAATCCTTGCTAAAAATTCTGTGGACCTCCTACGGCACCTATTAGTAGTTAAAGATTTGTTTTTACTAAACAAATTAATTTAATGTATGACCTGCATGTACGTATCGCTTAGAAAACGGCCATATACCATACGGCGCGGGACGTTTGCGCTTTTTCATAGGACATTTGCGCTTTTAATTTTGGACACTTGCGCTTCAAATCATAGGACATTTGCGCTTTTTAAAAATGTACATTTGTGCTTTTTACATAGGACATTTGCGCTTTTGCAATATTTGTTTTTATGACTTCCTTCCTCTTTTATACTGGCTTGGGACCGACAAGTCATATTTTTTTAAATGTTTAAAAGTTTATATACAGCTAAAAGTTAACATTTTAAAACACATAAAACACGAACAGTCATCACAGTTCATGTTTCGCTTAATATCTGAAGCCTAAAGAGTCAAAATAAGTAGCTCTTGTTATCTATTCTGACTGGTATTTTGTCCACATTTCAAATACAAAAATCAAGTTTTTCTTTCTCAGTTCTTGACTGGAATGCCTGATCATCAATATAATGAATCTAAATGTAGTTCACTGAGTGTTGTTCAATGATACTCTTCTACAAGATAAACATAGCAGGATGACTCAAGTAAATCGTGATTCAATTGTCACATAATTTTTGCAGATAGTCTGCAAATTTGGAACATCCAAGTTCACTTATACAAAGGTAAAAAGCGCAAATGTCTAATCAATTTAATACAGGTGAATCAAAACATAAAGCGCAAATGTCCATAGTATTTGAAGCGCAAATGTCCTATCGTTTTACAGGTAAAAAAGCGCAAACGTCCCGTGCCCATACCATAAGGTCAATATTAATCATCGATGTAATTTGCTCTATTGGATGTTTGAAATTTCAACGGAGGCAATTTCTTGGCATGACAAGCCAGCCTCTTAGCGATAAAAGAATATTTTTGAAAGAACTTAGCATTTTGCTACCTTTTTATTCTTCAGTTCGTTTTTAAAACCTCTTTGTTTCTCCAATTTGAAAAATTCAAATAAAACGAAAACTGAATTTTCTTTCATTAGTGAATTCGAAAAATACTGCTTCATTACTTATTTCAGAGTTTGAACACTTGGTGCTTAGTTTCACTTCATTCGTAGTTGACAAGGATGGACAGATTCCATGTCGAAGGTCAGTGTCTCTCTCCAGGCTTCCCAGTTTTTCTCTACATGCCATGAAATAGCGAATAATGATAAAAGTGGCGTTAAAGACCAACAATGAACACACCAATCATTATATATCCTTCACGTTTCACAAACAGATCATAGTTTTGTTAAACATAAATATTATTATTTGAAATTGAATTTGACAATAGAAATTTCCCCGAAATCGTTTAATAGTGAATCCGGATTACACTGTAATATGTGCCGCTGGATATGAAAAGATCAAACTCTAATAATTTTGAACAACTAGTGGAATAGATAATTTTAAAGCAAAACTATCTTAATATTGTGTCAGCTACCTTAAGGGAAAACAATAAGTAATGAGAAGATATATAATATTTCCAAGGATAAGGTTACATTCCTTACTTAAAGTCGACACCTAATAATGTAGAATATCTATTTCCAATAGAAAAGAGTAATTCTGAGAATAAAGAGAGCAGTCGCTATTCAAAAGGAGCATGTTTGGAGGGTTGAGATCTCTAAAAACATGTTTAACCCCGCCGCAATTTGCCCCTGTCCCAAGTCAGGGACCTCTGGCCTCTGTTAGTCTTTTATGATTTTTAGTATTTGTTTCTTGTGTATAATTCGGATTTTAGTATGACGTCCATTATCACTGAACTAGTATACATCTTGTTAAGGGACCGGCTAAATGACACCTCCGTGTGTGGAAGTTTCTCGCTACATTGAAGACCCATTGGTGGCCTTCGACTGTTGTCCGCTCTATGGTCGGGTTGTTGTCGCTTTGACACATTCTCCATTTCCATTCTCAATTTTATGTCTTTGACAAGCAATGCTTTAAACCACTGACAGTCTCTTTAACGATCCCATGCACAAAAATGACAAAACTAAATAACAAAGTATATTGTCCCAGCTAGCCTGAATAGTGTAGGTTTCAGCTCGAGAGTTCCCACTAAAGGCATTTCGTTTTTTTTTTAGATAAACAGATTTGAGATACCCAGTCTACAAAATTAAACAAAAGTTCAAAATCTGACTCTCGTCTGTACTAATTGTTTCATTGGCAATTTTACTACATTTTCTCATTATTATGTTGCTTCATAAATGTCTTTAAAGATGAAACTTCTGTTGGTGGTTACGGTTCGGAGATGGGCTGTTCTGTCCTTGTCAGATTTCTCATACATGTTTTTCTATATTAATACTCTAGTTAGAAGAAAATAGCTTGCAGTTATCCGCTATCTCAAGAAGTTTAGACATTTGCTTTAAATAACATGCGATGAAATAAACACTTGAAATGAGTGAAATTCTAAAGATGTCGTAGACATATTGATTTATTAATTGTTTAGGATAAGATATCTTGGTTTTCAGTTGATTGCATCCGTTTCGTTCTCTCACAAGTACAAATGAAGATCTCGATCATTGATTATACTGTTCTGTTAATTTCTGTGTCATTTTGTCTCTTGTGGAGAGTTGTCTCATCGGTAATCGTACCACATCTTCGTTTTACAAGTACAGAAAATTTTGGAAAGCTCATTTTTAATTATTTTATTTTTTTAATCGAATATTCCAATCGTTACACCATTTTCCAAGGTCATGAATGCTTGGCGCCTTTAACATGATTTAACCCTGTCACATTATGTATATATATATAAATATATATGCCTGTTCCTACTTAGGAGCCTGTAAACCAGAGGTTGTCATTTGTTGCTGTATATCATATTTGTTTTCCGTTCATTGTTTTAGTACATATTTCATTTTTTTCATTTGTCATTTTGAAGCCTTTTATGGTTGACTATACGGTATGGGTTTTACTCATTCTTGAAGCCCGTGCGCACGTGGCGACCTAATGTATATCTGTAAATTTCTGTGTCATTTGGTCTCTTGTAGAGAGTTGTCTCATTGGCAATCATACCATGTATTCATTTTTATATTGATACCAGTTTATAGGTATTCAATTGCACCAGAAAAAACTTAATATGGGGAACCTTTAACCTATTTTCAATACAATTCAGAAAGGGAGCTTCCCGTTTTGATAAGATCTGTATTAGATATTTTTTTAATTATTTGTTATTGACTTTGAACTAACTGTTAGTAACTGCGAGTAACGTTATGTGTCTGTTGTTGTTGTGGGGTTGAATAAATCCCTGGCACGTCCAGGATGTGTTCTGTTAGTTGTTTTGTGCTTTCGATCAATCTGATGAGTTAAGCCCTTTTCAATGATTTTTTTTATAGTTTGTTCTAAATGTGCATGTAGCAAGTTAGTAGCCTGTATAAATCTGTATGCTTGCATTTATTGCTATATATCATAATATTTTTCCGCTGTTGTTGTACATAAGTCAGGCCGTTAGTTGTTTTATATTTGTCATTTGAGGCCTTTCATAGCTTGCTATATGTGGTTTGGGTTTTGCTCATTTTTGAAGACCGTACGTTAACTAATAGTTGTATAATTCTTGTGCATTTGTTCTCAGACCATGTGGAGATTTGTCTCATTGGCAATCATACCAAATCTTCCTATATTTATATATATAAATATACTAGTTAAGCATTTTTTGTAAGGGAAACCCCGAAAGATTACACGATTAAATAACTGGTGAAAAACTTCATTGATTGTAGAGTAAAATTATCTCAGTGAATTGAGATATGTCGATGTTAATCCAATTGCGTACCATATATCATTAATATAAGGGACCTATAATCATGATAATCATAAATTAAATCGTGCCAGTACCATAGAAGAAAAGTTCCAGTCGGTGAACAGTCCATTATGCGGACTGTGGCGACTGGGCAGGCGCGGATCCAGAGGGGGTTCCGGGGGTTGGAACCCCCCTTTTTTTTGGACGATCAATGCATTTGAATGGGGACATGTAATTGGAACCCCCCCTTTTGTCCTGGGTTAGGACCCCCTCCCCCCTTTGTCCTGGGTTAGGAACCCCCCCTTTTTTAAATGGTTGGATCCGCCCCTGCTGGGCCATGTACTATGCGGCAAAGAAATGAGATGTTCTAATATTATTACACCTGCATACCAAATATTAAGACTGAGCAGCTTTATACGGGTCCATCTTTGATTGACAGACATTCCATCACAAACTTCAACATAGAAAGTATATATAATATATAAGCAAAAGTTTCAAAGTCGACCATGCATTCATATAATATTCATAATATAGCTCATGCCAGTGGAGTGCATGCATATAGTGTTTATGCCTGTTTTATTTTGCTTTTATTTTTTGTGTGACTATATGATTTGTGCAATCTTATTATTAACTTGTGCTATGTTTTAAGTGTACTATATGCTTTTAACTTATATATGTCATTTATGGTATCTTACTATGCATTATATGTTTAAAATTGTGTTGTTTTTCATGACTTTTGTATGTGTGTATTGTATTGTGTATGTGTGTATTGTATTTTGTTATTAAGTCTAGAGCTTGTGTTATGTAGTTTATTGAATATCGACTCTAAATAAAACTTTGAATCTTGAATCTTGAATCACGGATATGAGTTTTGCTAATGCTAATACAACTGAGTGTTTTTGTTAATTAGTATCGTCCTGAATATCATGAAATATTGTCCATTGGACGTGAAGCAAACAACTTATATCCATACATTGTTTTTGATGTTTGGTCTATTATATCATAACGCAGGAAAACGAAACCATCCAAATTCATGTTTTCGGTATAAATCTTAACGTCATTCTTGTGTTGGTTACAGTTTGACATTATAACATTGAAAAAAACAAAACAACAAAAATTAATTAAGTTAATTAATTAATTAAGTCTCATTATAGGTTATTAGAAAAAAATGAGTATGGTTAGATTATTAAATGCATGTAAACCTAATATTATATGTAAAACTGAAGTTTCTTTTCAATTTCCTTCATTCTTTTTAATGCATTAAATGTATGTGTATAGATAATCTGTCAAAGTTGTCCCATTTCTAGAACATGTACTATATTTTTCTATCTTTGAGTGGTTATTAGAAAATCCCAAAACCTTAGAACTTGTTGTTTTAGCATGTTATTATCTGCATGCCATAACAGATTAATAGCTTTATTTTGCCTTTTTATAACTGAGAAAAAAATCTCCACGGCTTAGATCATGCAGGACTGTATCCTACTGATGTAAAGTTTTAAAAAAATACAAATCATAATACTAAATTACATCTTTTCGCGCCTTTTGATAAAACTGTTGCATATAAATGTTTCACTCAATTGATGTATTTACTTTGGCGTTGCTAATGATATAAGTGCGAGAACTATTAGACGGTGCATCATTGAACTGAATTGACCTGCGTAGGCGTAGGTGCAATAAAGTTGTCATTTCACTTATCAAGCTTTTAACCACATAACGGTAACCAACTCATCATGCATGCTGATTTTGAGCACGCGTCTAATCGTTTCAGTCCCTTTAACAAATACCGCTGTTATGAAAGACCTTTAATAGATACTTTCAGCTTCCTTTTTTTAATCATTAATTAAAATATTAATTCTTCCGACTTGGGTATCTTGTTATTTAAAAAGATGCCTTTGGTCTTTGTTTTAGATTGCATTTCTGTAATAAATAGGATTTTACCGAAAAGCACTAAACTTAAATATTTTGATATACGTAATTCCAGAAACATCTCTTATTATCATATATATGGGATGTGATATGACTGTTGTTTCTCTACTATCTGATACTATCTAATATTTGAGACCATTCAGGTAAATGGTATTTTTTTCAATCAGATTATTAATCGGTTTTGTCTAAAACTACTACATATAAATTCAACATATAAAAATACAAATCATAATACTAAATTGCATCTTTTCGCACCGTTTGATAAAACTGTTGCATATAAATGTTTCACTCAATTGATGTATTTACTTTGGCGTTGCTAATGATATAAGTGCGAGAACTATTAGACGGTGCATCATTGAACTGAATTGACCTGCGTAGGCGTAGGTGCAATAAAGTTGTCATTTCACTTATCAAGCTTTTAACCACATAACGGTAACCAACTCATCATGCATGCTGATTTTGAGCACGCGTCTAATCGTTTCAGTCCCTTTAACAAATACCGCTGTTATGAAAGACCTTAAATAGATACTTTCAGCTTCCTTTTTTTAATCATTAATTAAAATATTAATTCTTCCGACTTGGGTATCTTGTTATTTAAAAAGATGCCTTTGGTTTTTGTTTTAGATTGCATTTCTGTAATAAATAGGATTTTACCGAAAAGCACTAAACTTAAATATTTTGATATACGTAATTCCAGAAACATCTCTTATTATCATATATATGGGATGTGATATGACTGTTGTTTCTCTACCATCTGGGTAAGCGGAAGAAGGGATCCCGTAGACCGCCCTACGTCACGAATCATGAATTATGCATATTCTATTTATAGGCTATTTTTAAACGATTCGGAAAATACTAATGCTAAAAATAGAATTTTCTTAACATGTAAAACTATCTTAAAAAAAAACGATGCAAAATCATTAACTTTCATGGAAAGTGGTAAAGGGTTATTTTCGTGGAACGTGATCGTGTTTTTTTTATGTCACGTTCAACGTGTTTTTACTTTTTTTATTTCAAGTTCAGTCGTGCAAAACAGCTAGGTGTTCAACATGTTCAACATGTTCTGCTTATTTAATTTTTATACGTGCTTCGTGATTCAAATGCTTATTTTGCGTGCTCAGTATTTAAAAAAAAAATAACACTAGACAGGGATCGTCATCATGGTCAAGAACGAAATTGATTTAATTTTGTTTCCGTAATAAGAAATGATAAGGCGGTATAAGGCCAATGATGTTGTTCCTTTATTTGCATTTTAAAAGTTCAGAATATCTTTATATACTTTTTTAAAAGCTGTAAATTATTTATATCATAAATGTGTACACACTAAATAGGGAATATTAAGTAAAACAGAGTTCATATATACAAGAGGACAGTGACTCAGTCACAAAAGGTTCACCATGTTCACCTAAAAGTCTTTATTTTTCGTGCAACGTTCATGACAGAAATTATTTCACCATCAACGTGAAATGGTGTCTTAAATAGGAAAATGTTCCGCATTACAGTAGCATATATCATTGTGCCCTCATTAAGCAAATACAATCATATTCCTTTTTAAGATATATATGATATTTCACATAAATATGACACACAGTAGTGGTGCCTTAATTATGTTGTAAAGACTTGCAAATGTCCCATGCACGTGATCCCATGGCTTTGAATATACTATGGAGTTAATAATATTTTTATTATCCGCTTAATAGAGTACTTTGAAGAAGGTAAATTGAAAAAAAACATGTAGCTTACACGTTCTGAGACACGAGACATTTCCTTTAAAGGGTGTGAGGGGGTGGTGGTAGTGGTGGTGGGGGTGGGGGTGCTGGTCTTCGTTTCCCTTGTTAATTGTTTCTAATGAAGCTACATTTTTTATATGGGCGTTCTACAGGATCTTCTGGGCGGTCTACATGATCCCCTGTTGCCTGAACCTTATATTTCTACTATAGAACGTTCTATAGGATCTCCTATATTGTTTGTTTATCATGTATATACTAAAGGACGTTCTACAGGATCCCCTGTTGTCTGATCATTATATATATAAACTATAGAACGTTCTATATGATACCCTATTGTTTGTTTTTGATGTTTCTACTAGAGGACTTTCTACGGGATCCCTTGGTCGATCTGTGTGATCCCCTGCTTTCTCAACATTATGTATCTACTGCAAGATGTTCTACAGGATCCCCTGTTGTTTGTTTTTCAAGTATATACTATAGGGCGTTCTACAGGATCCCCTGGTCGATCTACGGGATCCCCTGTTTTCTCAACATAATATATCTACTATAAGACGTTCTATAGGATCCCCTGTTGTTTGTTAATCAAGTATATAATAAAGGGCGTTCTACAGGATCCCCTGGGCGGTCTTCAGGATCCCTTGTTGTCTGAACATTATATTTCTACTAAAGGACATTCTATAAGACCCCCTGTTGATTGTTTTTCATGTTTATACTATAGGGCGTTCTACAGGGATCCCCTGTTGTCTTTACATTATATATCTACTATAGGACGTTCTATAGGATCCCCTATAGTGTTTGTTTATTATTTATATACTAAAGGGCGTTATACCGGATCCCCTGGGCGGTCTACATGCAGAATGCCCTGTTGATTGTTTTTTATGTTTATACTATCATGAGGGCGTTCTACAGGATCCACTTGGCGGTCTACAGGATCCCCGTTTGTTTAAATATAAATATCTACTATAAGACGTTCTAAAGTATCCCCTGTTGTTTGTTTTTCATTGATATACTAAAGGGCGTTCTACAGGATCCCCTGTTTTCTCAACATAATATATCTACTATAAGACGTTCTATAGGATCCCCTATTGTTTGTTAATCATGTATATACTAAAGGGCGTTCTACATGATCCCTTTTGTGGTCTACAGGATACCCTGTTGTCTTTACATTATATATCTAATATCGGACGTTCAATAGACCCCCTGTTGATTGTTTTTCATGTTTATACTATAGGGCTTTCTATATGATCCCTTTGGCTGTCTGCAGGAAACTATCGGTGGTCTGCAGGAATCCCTGTTTTTCAACATAATATATCTTCTATAGGACGTTCTATAGGATCCCTATATTGTTTGTTTATTATTTATATACTAAAGGGCGTTCTACCGGATCCCTGGGCGGTCTTACAGGATGCCCTGTTGATTGTTTTTTTATGTTTATACTATAGGGCGTTCTACAGGATCCACTGGGCGGTCTACAGGATCCCCATTTGTTTAAAAAAATATATATCTACTATAAGACGTTCTAAAGTATCCCCTGTTGTTTGTTTTTCATTTATATACTATAGGGCGTTCTACAGGATCCCTTGGGCGGTCTACATGATCCCCTGTTTTCTCAACATAATATATATACAATCAATAGGATCCCCTATTGTTTGTTAATCATGTATATACTAAAGGGCGTTCTACAGGATCCCTTGGGCGGTCTACAGGATGCCCTGTTGATTGTTTTTTTATGTTTATACTATAGGGCGTTCTACAGGATCCACTGGGCGGTCTACAGGATCCCCATTTGTTTAAAAAAATATATATCTACTATAAGACGTTCTAAAGTATCCCCTGTTGTTTGTTTTTCATTTATATACTATAGGGCGTTCTACAGGATCCCTTGGGCGGTCTACATGATCCCCTGTTTTCTCAACATAATATATCTACTATAAGATGTTTAAACTATAGGGCTTTCTATATGATCCCTTGGGTGGTCTGCAGAAAACTATGGGTGGTCTGTAGGAATCCCTGTTTTTCAACATAATATATATACTATAGGACGTTCTATAAGACCCCTGTTGATTGTTTTTCATGTTTATACTATAGGGCGTTCTAAAGGATCACCTGTTTTTTCAACATTATTTATCTACTATAAGACGTTCTTTAGGATTCCATGTTGTTTGTTTATCATTTATATACTAAAGGGCGTTCAATAGGATCCCCTAGGCAGTCTACGGGATCCCCTTTTGTCTGAACATTATATTTTTACTATAGAACGTTCTACAGGATCCCTTGTTGTTTGTTTTTCAAGTATATACTATAGGGCGTTCTACAGGATCCCCTGGTCGGTCTACGGGATCCCCTGTTTTCTCAACATAATATATCTGTTATAAGACGTTCTATAGGATTCCCTATTGTTTGTTAATCGTGTATATACTAAAGGGCGTTCTACAGGATCCCTTGGGCGGTCTACAGGATTCCCTGTTGTCTTTTCATTATATATATGTATTAAAAAACGTTCTATAAGACCCCCTGTTGATTGTTTTTCATATTTATACTATAGGGCTTTCTATATGATCCCTTGGGTGGTCTGCAGAAAACTATGGGTGGAACATAATATATGTACTATAGGACGTTCTATAAGACCCCTTGTTGATTGTTTTTCATGTTTATACTATAGGGCGTTCTAAAGGATCACCTGTTTTTTCAACATTATTTATCTACTATAAGACGTTCTTTAGGATCCCATGTTGTTTGTTTATCATTTATATACTAAAGGGCGTTCAATAGGATCCCCTAGGCAGTCTACAGGATCCCCTTTTGTCTGAACATTATATTTTTACTATAGAACGTTCTACAGGATCCCCTGCTGTTTGTTTTTCAAGTATATACTATAGGGCGTTCTACAGGATCCCCTGGTCGGTCTACGGGATCCCCTGTTTTCTCAACATAATATATCTACTATAAGAACGCCCTATAGTATAAACATGAAAAACAATAAACAGGTGTCTTATAGAACGTCCTATAGTACATGTATTATGTTGAAAAACAGGGATCCTGCAAACCACCCAAGGGATCATATAGAAAGCCCTATAGTATAAACAGGAAAAACAATCAACAGGGGGTCTTATAGAACGCCTTTTAATACATATATAATGAAAAGACAACAGGGTATCCTGTAGACCGCCCAAGGGATCCTGTAGAACGCCCTTTGGAATATACACGATTAACAAACAATAGGGCATCCTATAGAACGTCTTATAGTAGATATATTATGTTGAGAAAACAGGGGATCATGTAGACCGCCCAGGGGATCCTGTTGAACGCCATATAGTATATAAATGAAAAACAAACAACAGGGGATACTTAAGAACGTCTTATAGTAGATATATATTTTTAAACAAAAGGGGATCCTGTAGACCGCCCAGTGGATCCTGTAGAACGCCCTATAGTATCAACATAAAACAAAACAATCAACAGGGCATCCTGTAGACCGCCCAAGGGATCCTGTAGAACGCCATTTAGTATATACACGATTAACAAACAATAGGGGATCCTATAGAACGTCTTATAGTAGATATATTATGTTGAGAAAACAGGGGATCCTGTAGACCGCCCAGGAGATCATTTAGACCGCCCAGGGGTCCTGTAGAACGCCCAATAGTATATAAATGAAAAACAAACAACAGGCGATACTTTAGAACGTCTTATAATAGATATATATTTTTAAACAAATGGGGATCCTGTAGACCGCCCAGTGGATCCTGTAGAACGCCCAATAGTTATAAATGAAAAACAAACAACAGGGGATACTTTAGAATGTCTTATAGTAGATATATATTTTTAAACAAATGGGGATCCTGAAGACCGCCCAGTGGATCCTGTAGAACGCCCTATAGTATAAACAAAAAAACAATCAACAGGGCATCCTGTAGACCGCCCAAGGGATCCTGTAGAAAGCCCTTTAGTATATACATGATTAACAAACAATAGGGGATCCTATAGAACGTATATATATTATGTTGAGAAAACAGGGGATCCTGTAGACCGCCCAGTGGATCCTTTAGAAAGCCCTATAGTATAAACATAAAAAAACAATCAACAGGGCATCCTGTAAGTCCGCCCAGGGATCCGGTAGAACGCCCTTTAGTATATAAATAATAAACAAACAATATAGGGATCCTATAGAACGTCCTATAGAAGATATGTAATGTAAAGACAACAGAAAATCCTGTAGACCGCCCATGGTATCCTGTAGAACGCCCTTTAGTGTAAACATGCGAAACAATCAATGGAACGTCCTATAGTACATATATTATGTTGAAAAACAAAGATTACTGCAGACCGCCCAAGGGATCATATAGAAAGCCCTATAGTATAAACATGAAAAACAATCAACAGGGGGTCTTATAGAACGCCATTTAGTACATATATATAATGTAAAGACAATAGGGGATCCTAAAGACAGTCCAGGGGATCCTGTACGTAGAACGCCCTTTATAATATACTTGATAAACAAACAATAGGGGATCCTATAGAACGTCTTATAGTAGATATATTATGTTGAGAAAACAGGGGATCCCGTAGACCGACCAGGGGATCCTGTAGAACGCCCTATAGTATATACTTGAAAAACAAACAGCAGGGGATCCTGCAGAACGTTCTATAGTAAAAATATAATGTTCAGACAAAAGGGGATCCTGTAGACTGCCTAGGGGATCCTATTGAACGCCCTTTAGTATATAAATGATAAACAAACAACATGGGATCCTAAAGAACGTCTTATAGTAGATAAATAATGTTGAAAAAACAGGTGATCCTTTAGAACGCCCTATAGTATAAACATGAAAAACAATCAACAAGGGGTCTTATAGAACGTCCTATAGTACATATATTATGTTGAAAAACAGGGATTCCTGCAGACCACCCATAGTTTTCTGCAGACCACCCAAGGGATCATATAGAAAGCCCTATAGTATTAATATGAAAAACAATCAACAGGGGGTCTTATAGAACGTCTTTTAATACATATATATAATGAAAAGACAACAGGGTATCCTGTAGACCGCCCAAGGGATCCTGTAGAACGCCCTTTAGTATATACACGATTAACAAACAATAGGGGATCATATAGAACGTCTTATAGTAGATATATTATGTTGAGAAAACAGGGGATCATGTACACCGCCCTGGGGATCCTGTAGAACGCCCAATAGTTATAAATGAAAATCAAACAACAGGGGATACTTTAGAACGTCTTATAGTAGATATATATTTTTAAACAAATGGGGATCCTGTAGACCCCCCAGTGGATCCTGTAGAACACCCTATAGTATAAACAAAAAAAAACAAATCAACAGGGCATCCTGTAGACCGCCCAAGGGATCCTGTAGAACGCCCTTTAGTTTATACATGATTAACAAACAATAGGGGATCCTATAGAACGTATATATATTATGTTGAGAAAACAGGGGATCCTGTAGAAAGCCCTATAGTATAAACATAAAAAAAAACAATCAACAAGGCATCCTGTAAGACCGCCCAAGGATCAGGTAGAACGCCCTTTAGTATATAAATAATAAACAAACAATATGGGGATCCTATAGAACGTCCTATAGAAGATATGTAATGTAAAGACAACAGAGGATCCTGTAGACCGCCCATGGTATCCTGTAGAACGCCCTTTAGTGTAAACATGCGAAACAATCAATGGAACGTCCTATAGATGAAAAACAAAGATTCCTGCAGACCGCCCAAGGGATCATATAGAAAGCCCTATAGTATAAACATGAAAAACAATCAACAGGGGGTCTTATAGAACGCCATTTAGTACATATATAATGTAAAGACAACAGGGGATCCTAAAGACCGTCCAGGGGATCCTGTACGTAGAACGCCCTTTATAATATACTTGATAAACAAACAATAGGGGATCCTATAGAACGTCTTATAGTAGATATATTATGTTGAGAAAACAGGGGATCCTGCAGACCGCCCAGGGGATACTGTAAAACACCCTATAGTATAGACATGAAAAAAAAACCAGGGTCCCTATAGAACGTCATATAGTAGATATATAATGTTGACAAAACAGGGGATCCTGCAGACCGCCCAGGGGATACTGTAGAACGCCCTATAGTATAAACCTGAACAACAAACAAGAGGGGATCATATAGAACCTCTTATAGTAGATATTTAATGTTGAGAAAACAGGGGATCCTGCAGACCAACCAAGTGATCATATAGAAAGCCTTATAGTATACAATGATAAATAAACAACAGGGGAACATTTAGAAGGTCCTATCTTAAATGCATAATTTTCATAAACATCAGGGGACCCTGTAGACCGTCTAGGGGATCATGTAGAACGCCCTATAGTATAGACTTGAAAAACAATAACTGGGGGTCATATGAACGTCCCATAGTAGATATATGATGTTAAGACAACAGGGGATCCTGTAGAAATCCCTATAGTATATACTTGAAAAATAAACCACAGGGAATCCTATAGAACGTCTTATAGTAGATACATAGTGTTGAGAAAACAGGGGATCCTGCAGACCGCCCAGGGGATACTGTAGAAAGCCCTATAGTATACACTTGAAAAACAAACAACAGGGGATCCTATAGAATGTCTTACAGTAGATAAATAATGTTGAGAAAACAGGGGATCCTGCAGACCGCCCAGGGGATACTGTAGAACGCCCTATAGTATAAACATGAACAACAAACAACAGGGGTCCGTATAGAACGTCATATAGTAGATATATAATGTTGAGAAAACAGGGGATCCTTCAGACCGCCCAGGGGATACTGTAGAACGCCCTATAGTATACATGATAAACAAACAACAGGGGAACCTATTGAAAGTATTATCTTAAATGCATAATTTTTATAAACAGGGTATCCTGTAGATCGCTCAGGTATTCTGTAGAACGCCCTATAGTATATACTTGAAAAACAAACAACATGGGATCCTGTAGAACGTCTTATAGTAAACAATAATGTTGAGAAAGCAGGGGATCCCATAGACCGACCAAGGGATCCCGTAGAAAGCCTTATAGTATATACTTGATAAACAAACAACAGGGGAAGCTATAGAACGTCTTATAGTATGTTGAGAAAATAGGGGATCCTGTAGACCGCCTAGGGGATCCTGTAGAACGCCCTATAGTATACACTTGAAAAACAAACAACAGGGTATCCTGTAGAACGTCTTATACTAGATATATAATGTTGAGAAAACAGGGGATCCTGTAGACCGCCTATGGGATCCTGTAGAACGCCCTATAGTATACACTTGAAAAACAAACAACAGGGGATCCTGTAGAACGTTCTCTTAGCCTAGTAGATACATCAAAAACAAACAATAGGGTATCCTATAGAACGTTCTATAGTTTATATATAATTTTGAAAAAGGGGACCCCACAGACCAACCAAGGGATCCAGTAGAGAGTCCTCTAGTATAAACATGATAAACAAACAACAGGGGATTCTATAGAACGTTCTCTTAGCCTAGTAGATACATCAGAAATAAACAATAGGGTATCCTATAGAACGTTCTATAGTTAATATATTATGTTCAGACAACAGGGGATCTGGAGAACACGCCCTTTAGTATATTCATAATAAACAAACAATAGGGGATCCTATATATATTTTTTCCAAAAATTACAGGGCCCATAAAGGGCATAGAATCAGATACAAGTGATTTACATAATTGGTAACAACAACAATAATAGAGGCATATACATATATATTTGGAATATAAGCATTGGTCAGAATCAAGCCAAAATCCACATATATATTGTGAATAAAAGAATAATAAAATTACATTATATATGTATTTATTCTCAAATTGTTTACTTGACTTAGTGTCAGTGTTCATATCTGATCTCCTTAATTTAAAAAGTCACCAAATTATAACAGTCCAGTTTTTCCATAAGAGTAACATTTTCTTGGGTCAAGAGCCATAAAATTTAGAAGATTTATTTAAATTTATAAACTTATAACAATTGTTAGAAATGTCTTGGAAAAAATCGTCCCTTTGAACATCATAAAGAGGGCAACTAATAAAAAATGAAGCCCATCTTCAACTTTACCGAGTAAGCAATTAGAACAAAGACGCTCAGATCTTTCTACATGTTTTTTTGAATTTCTGTTTGTCTCATTTTTTTAAAGAGTGAGCGCTTATTCTTAATTTACAAATTGACTGTCTGTTTTTTTTAAGTCCTGTAATTCTTAATATTTTTCTTTTTTAAAACAATTTTTTCCCTTTTTCGGAGTTAATTGTTTGATACTTCAGTTTATTCCAAAATGTGAAATTACTTTTACATAGTTTATTTTTAACATACTGAAATAAAGAACCAATTTAACATTGATAAAATTATATTAAAATTCATAGGAAATCTACCAATCTCTGACATTACAGCTATATTACTTGACTTTCTGTTTACACCAAGAATATATGTCATAAATTTGGTATGAGCTTTTTCAGAAGAATCCTGACCAAAAGCTTGTTCCTATAGAACGTTCTATACTATAGTAGATATATATATATATATATATATATATATAATATTCAGACAACAAGGGATCCTGTAGACTGCCCAGGGGGATCCTGTAGAACGTCCTTTAGTGTATACATGATAATTAAACAATATAAGGGATCCTATAGAACGTTTTGTAGTAGATATATAAGGTTCAGACAACAGCTAGGGGATCATGTAGAACGACCAGGGGATCCTGTAGAACGCCCTAACAGTAGCTTTATTGTAAACAAGTACTAATGGTTCCTATAGAACGTCCAGCTATAGTAGAATGGTCAGACAACAGGGGGTCAGATTACAGATTCGTTTCTTTAAACGCAGACCAGTTTAAACACCCTCTCACACTCCTGTAAAGCGTTAGTACGTGTAACATGTTTAACATGTGTAAGCTACATCTTTTTTCAATTTGCCTACATAAAAATACTCTTTTAAATGGATAATAAAAATATTATTAACTCCATAGTATATCCGAAGCCATGGGACCACGTGCATGTGACATTTGCAGGTCTTTACGACATAATTAAGGCACTAAGTCCTACTGTTTATCATATCTATATGTATTGAAATGTATCATGTGTATTTTAAAAATGAATCTGTATATATATTTGTACTATGATATATGCTACTGTAATGCGGTACATTTTCCTTTTTTTCATGTGATAAAAAAAAAAATAATAAGAAAGCAAATTCACCGTGTTACATGAAAGTTAATGATTTTGAATCAGTTTTTTTTTAATAGTTGTACATGTTGAGAATATTCTATTTTTAGAATAAGTATTTTTCAGAATCGTTTATAAATAGCCTATAAATAGAATATGCATAATTCATGAATCGTGACGTAGGGCGGTCTACGGGATCCCTTCTTCCGCTTACCTACTATCTGATACTATCTAATATTTGAGACCATTCAGGTAAATGATATCAATTTACACTAGTACAAAAACTGTCTTTAATAATAAAAAAAAAACAAACAAAAAAAAAAAAAAAAAAAAACAACCTCTATATCTAAATAATCGAGGTCCCGAATTTAAAGAAATTTAATTCCCGACATCCCGAAATTAGAAAAAATAAATCTTGGATCCCGAAAGGGTCAATCCCGAAATCAGGCCCGAGCTTAAAAACACCCGATCCCGACGTCCCGAAAAAGTCCTGCCCCTCCCTCTGCCATGTAGTTATCAAAATTTTCGTGTTTATGCTGCATACATCAGATTTTTTTTTTCTTTCTCGATACTCAATCAAACAACTCAGACTAAATGATCTTATTAATCATATTGCGGATAGCCATTTAATAAAAAAAAGTATAGAAACTAACTAACTAATTTTATTCAGTATAAAACCCAGCACAAAAGGATCATCGCTGAAAAACATGAGCACATATCATACAAAAATTATCAGTTTCCCTTTATGAGGGGGGATAGGAGGGGTCTTGATCCCGAAATCCCGGACTTGAAAAAAATCCCGAGGTCCCGAATTTAAATAAAGCAAATCCCGACATCCCGAAATCCGAAAAAAAGGATTCCCGGATCCCGAAAGGGTCAATCCCGAAATCCCGAGTTTAAAAACACCCGATCCCGGAGTCCCGATAAAGGTCCTATTCCCCCTCCTTTATGATCCTGTATGTATCCATACCAAAATTGTAAAAAAACAAAACACAGTTCTTTGATTTGCAAAGAACGACAATAAATTCTAGGTTATCATTATTTGAACTGAAGAAGGTTATAAAAAAAACCAAAAAAAAAACCACTGTAAGTCAGAAAAATAGTCGTGAAACATTTTCTGATTAGCTGAAGGGTGGTTTGCATTCGACAATCCTTGGTAGAATCCGATACTCTAGCTCCTTCCTAGATGAGGGTACGGAATCGGCCGAGTTGAGACGAAGACAAGTTTTTAAGTTTTAGATCTAAGTAAATAAAAACATGACAATTGGCTTTACATATACAGTGCGTGCCTAGATCGTAAACGTCACACAAAGTGCTAATATATAGATACGATGAAATCTTAAAAACCTTTTTATTAGATGTTATGATGTAAAACGACAAATTCTATGCGTGGATTAAGTATGTAGACACTATGAACGTTTTATTCGATTTTAGTTAATGAAAACAGAGTCTCTGATGAAAAGAAGACAAAGTGTTTTAGCTTTTAGATCCTTAGTCTATATTGTGAAAAGCGAACTATTTTTAGATTTAAATGCTGCAAGCTTGTTATTCTTTTTACCCGTGTGAATGTGAGTGAAGTAATTTATTTTACAACATTTATCTTTTACTATTTTACTACGTAAACATATATAACCCATAGGCGGATCCAGGGGGGCCTGGGGGCCCGCCCGCCTTTTGTGTGGGAAAAATTGGTTGCTTATATAAGGAATCACTGACGCATGACTGGAGCCCCCCTTAGGTCAGTCAACGGGCCCCCTTATGAAAAGTTCTGGATCCGCCACTGTAATCCCCCCTGTATATATGTCCGGTAACTAGCCTAACAATTTTTAACGCAACTAAGAATGCATACTACAAGCTATGTGACCTACCGAATTAGACTATTTACTGGATTTGTTATCTCATACGCAACACGACGGGTGCCAAATGTGGAGCAGGATCTGCTTACCCTTCCGGAGCACCTGAGATCACCCCTAGTTTTTGGTGGGGTTCGTGTTGTTTTTTCTTTAGTTTTCTATGTTGTGTCATGTATACTTTTGTTTGTCTGTTAGTATTTTTCATTTTTAGCCATGGCGTTGTCAGTTTGTTTTAGATTTATGAGTTAGACTGTCCCTTTGGTATCTTTCGTCCCTCTTCTATACGTCCTCAATCCTCAATCTTATGGCCTGTTGGCACGAATTGTCCCAATGTGCAGTTTTCCTCTCTGGTGCGTTTTCCTCGACGTATTTTCTCAAGTTCTCTGTGCTTTAAATTTGGTATGCGCTGGTTAAGATTGGGATTGAGGAACAGCAGTATTAAATCTGCCCGTTCTGTGCAACTAGAAAGTGATCCTGTATATATTAGTGGAGGATATCATTATTCAATATATAGTGTACATATTATATTCCTACATTCATGGTGGTGGGTTTTGTTCTACACGCCGTAACGGTGTGGTTGTCCTACAAAGGATGTGAAAATTTGGAAGAAGAAGAAGTTTACCTTATCTCCCTTTAGAACTATTTATAGATGGCGCTGTATACAACATGGATGCTGTCTGTAACATTATCAATTTATGTTTTATGTTTACATCTTCATGGCACACATTTAGTAAAGTTGTTTGATTGCCAGGGGATGTTACATCACATTTCAAAAGGTTAGGACTGAAATGTGGACAGAGACGAGATTTTACAGCCGAAATTCTGTCGGAAGGCAATTTATAATGGGTACAACTTCAAGTCAAATCGGCACCTGTTCAAATCGGCACCTTGTTAAATCGGAACTAGTCAAATCAGCACCTATTTAAAGCACGTGATTTAAAGTCAATTCGGCATCCTATAATATTTGATAAAATAAATATAAATAATTCTAAAAATGTATAAATTCATGATCTATTATGGGGGTTGGATTTTAGCTAGTCCAAATAATTATGACGTCTGGCAAGGCTATTTTAATTTTTTTTCTGGGACGCCGAAGCCATTTTTTACATCTGGAGTTTGAGAGCAAATTTTGGGGGGAACTTTGACACCTAATTTTAGGAAGTCGTCCCAGAAAAAAAATAAAATAGCCTTGCCAGACGTCATAATTATTTGGACTAGATTTTAGCATGCATTAAAACGCATCAAGCAGCTAGAATGCAAAAGTTTATTATCTAAAGTTTTCCCAACATTCTATGACTGACGTTTTGATAATTTTTCTTTTCAGGTAATTAATAACATAGTTACTTCAAAAACTTCATAAGAAACAACGAAGCCCTGCAATAATTAATGAAAAAATATTAACTACTTCCTGTAGGTCGTGACGTTTTCGCCTGGTTTTTGCATGCTGGGATTTAAAATACAATCATTAAAAGTCTTGGCTTTTAATCATATTTTAACGTAATTGTAAGCTCACCAATGACTTATGCTTTATCTAATAACCATCTGATAATAAGAAGATAAAACACACAGACGTGCAATTGTACACATTCATGAGATAAATTTTCTATGTAAAACGTATATATTTGAATTATTTTTGTAGACAACACAAAAAGTTATAAATTTATTTTTAATTAATGCATTTTCGGACTAATTAAGTGAATAAATTAACGTACAATAATCTGTTAAGACAATATGTTGGTGTACTCTTATTGATTGACCTTTTACTACCTCTGCTATGACTGTGTGTGTATTCACGGTTCTGTGGCAATACTCGTAGATGGCTTGTTGAAAGGTAAATTGTTATTTGCACTTCAGTATTTAACCACGCCTCTAGGGCACACCTTGCCAGGTGTGACTGTCTATTCGGATCAGTGGATTATAAAACAAGGGAGCATTTAATACACACATTTAAAGTACATACTCAAGTTGGTGACGAATAAAAATAGATCGCCGTGGAATTATTTAATTATATTTGGTGCTATTACCATGATTATTTATTTGAATTCAAATAAGTTAATTTACTAAGAAATAAACAATTTTTGGTTAAAGACGGGAAACCTAATTCATGTGTCAGAATGAAATGATATACACCGCTTGTCCTTGATTTATGTCTCATAAAAAAGGGGAACTTAGAAATTAGAAATAGCTTAACCAAAGCATTTTGATTGTCTTAATTAGGCAAAAAAATGTACGAGTTAGACTTTTGAAAGCCATGTATTAATTAATATCTGAAACTATCTGAAGATAACTCTACCGAAGCGGAATATAATATGTACGAATACTTTTGTTTTCACATCTTTTCACATTTATGATTAATTATTGTTATCTATTGTTCATTTAATTACTTAATTAGTACCTATATGTCTACTGCTTGGCATTAAATCTCTGTGTGGAAGGAAGGGATTATTACATATAGATTATATTATTTGGATGAGGATTTGAGCTAGCCTATAAAAACACATTAATTAGTTAACATACATTCAAGACCAAAGGATATTAACTTTGATGATTCAATTAACTTTTACTTAAAAACAACAGACAACGAATTTAATGTCATCTTTCCCTATTTTTGAATGTAATTATAAGTCTGTTCAACTGGCAAGAATACCCCTAAAGCGGACAAGCAGTTTATTCTTAAAGTTGCTGTCATTGAATATCAAGAAAGAAAATAAATCCCGAAATTGATTTGAAACTGTACGTAATACTTAATAGTTTTCCTAGAAAATATTCACATCCCTTGGGGATTATCAGTGTACCTCCAGTTGCATATATATATTACATGAATGTCGGAACAATTGTGATGATGACGAATTTCTTCCTTTATTCGAGAACAATCTATTTGATATATAAATCTGTGATTTTACTATGTTCATAACTTTGATGAACCAAAGCAAGTTATATATCGACCTGTATTTAAATCAAATTGGTTCTCTTCTTCTTCTTCTTCTTTTGGTATACAAAAGTCTATCGAATTCGTTGATTACATACCGTTGGCATACGTTGACTAGTCTATTTACAAAACTTTTACCCAAATTTACACAAAATGTATGTTCCTTTCTTATGTTCAATGTATACATGTATATATTTTAAATTACGCTATAGTTCCGTAACTTTCTATCCAGGCGTATAAACGAATCGACAACAAGTGCGTACATTTTTTAAATCAATATCTGGTATGTTCCAATCTGTCCTTTACTATTGACAACGAGTATATATTACATTTTTCAAAATAAACCCTTGGAAAAAATATGTAAATAGATTTCTACTTTCTTCAAATCTTTGTGGTTTATAGACATATCATGATTTTTTTATCGGAGAAGATGACAAAATAGCGGAATGCAGACTTGTATTATTTTAATTTTAGTTTCTTGTGTACAATTTGGAAATTAGTATGGCGTTCATTATCACTGGACTAGTATATATTTGTTTAGGGGCCAGCTGAAGGACGCCTCCGGGTGCGGGAATTTCTCGCTACATTGAAGACCTGTTGGTGACCCTCTGCTGTTGTTTTTTATTTGGGCGGGTTGTTGTCTCTTTGACACATTCCCCATTTCCATTCTCAATTTTAATTGATACTCAAAATTTAAAATCAATGGTGATCTCTTATCTAGCGGAATAAAACTTTAATATCTATAAATTTGAGCATTTTTATACAGAATGGACATAATATCAATTTTTGATTTTTTTGCGAAGTTTCCCTTTAAACCAACAATCCTGCAAAATGTTCAACTGGTTAAAAAATGTATAAAAAATATCCATTACCTCTTATACATAATTAAAAATACACATTTAGTTTATATGAGAGAAAAAAATATTTACATCAACCCCCAAAAAATGTGAATAAAATTAAGTGAATATCTCTAGACAACCTCTTCCTTAATTAACTCTTCTTGCGTAAATACTGAAAAATTTCTGGACAACCCATTCCTTATTATACCCCCGCTTTAAAAAAGGGGGGTATACTGTTTTACCTCTGTCTGTCCTTCCGTCAGTCCCATGAATATTTTCGTCGCATTTATTGAAATCTACGTTTTGTATTACGAAAATCTTAGATTGAAACCATTTTTCTCTTAAAAAAAGGTTTGTTGGTTTATTTTTACAACTTTCCAAAATATACTTTCTGTCTCTTCCGGTACTACTTTTCTATTGAGAGCGAACAATTTGATTTTGAGCTTAATACATTTTATGCTTCTTCATAAAGTGATCATAATTGGCTTTAGTTTACGTTTAATCCATTTAATCCATTAAAAGCGTCATTCATTCCCAATCTCTTGTCAAACATTGTTTATTGTTGGACTCATTTTTGTTAAAAAAAAATTTGGCTGCCATTGCACACTACGGTTCGGAACCGGACCAGATATGACAAAAATCCCCATTTTCACGATAGAGAACTACGCATAAAAAGACTATTTTTCTGAAAACTTTGTCAAAAATATATATATCATTTTGATGTAAAGATTAGAAACAACTGGAACTAAATCATTGGCCCAATTGGGTACCTTGAAACAATGAATTTCATAGACATGATGAAGAAAAAAGTTTTTAAATTGAGATTTTTTTGCTATTTATAACACTTTCTTTACTCTTTTGATATATGGTTCCTTTTTTGTACTAGATATTTATATGTTTATCATTGTATATATATACAAGTTGCACTATGATAAATCATTCATTCATTTTACTTTCATCATGTTCATGACTTATACTATAGTAACTGAAACCACATATATATGTTTTTATTTGGCACAAGAGGCAAAAAATAATTCTGTAACTATAAATGAATAAATAAAACAAACTGAAACAACTGTATTCATGGTATTCGTGATTAGTCTAATTGTATTCTCAGTAATGAATTGAACAATATAAACATATACATGTATAACATAAAGGAAATCAATGGAAATAGAGCATCGCTGAGACGCAACAAATGACACAGTTAATTTTTTTTTACGCCAAATGGGATGCTATCTTCTGGGGATAACACTGCACTTGTAAGAAAGGGACTTCAGGATCAGCCTTTCTGAGATCCATAAATAATTGTACTACAAATGTAGCTATTTCTTCATAATATAATAGTGAAAAAAAACCTATTATTAATGTTGTTAATCATAAATATGAATCCAGCTGTTCACAATCTTTTTACCGATTTACTCCTATCACAATTTTATAGTATTGAACACAATCATGACAATATACATGTATACACATATACATACATGTTCATGTATGTAGTATATATGCACATGGGTAAAACATTTTTTGATGAACTGAACATGATAGATATATTTTTTTTTAATTTCTACTTCAGGTGGAAAATATTAGCTGCAGTTTATCATTGTTTATTATGATTTTCAAATGTTTGCATAACATGGACAGCTTATGACATATGATTTTTTTCTTCAATTTGCACAGGATTATGTATAGTCTGCTACAACATATACAAGAGATGCAGTCAAAAGAATGCTACATGTATGACTGAGGAAGAGAATTACCAGCTCAGCTACAAGTACCACCGGAGCCATTAATAGATGTATGTACATGTACAAACAAAACTTTTAAAAAAAATGTTCTTAGTTCATGTAGCTATAAACATGTACATGTAATGTATACTTTATACATGTACATGTAGTTCATTATGATTGTCTAGTCCAGTACATGTAAGTCATGAAAAAAATCTAATATATCAAAAATGTAAAGTTCTTACATTTTTATGGTCTACTACCTACGATAGTAGAGGGGCATAATGTTTTCTGGTCTGTGCGTCTGTCCGTCCTTCCGACCGTCCGTCCTTCCGTCTGTCTGTCTGTTCGTTCAGGTTAAAGTTTTTGGTCAAGGTAGTTTTTGATGAAGTTGAAGTCCAATCAACTTCAAACTTAGTACACATGTTCCCTATGATATGATCTTTCTAATTTAATTGCCAAATTAGAGTTTTGACCCCAATTTCATGGTCTACTGAACATAGAAAATGATAATGCGAGTGGGGCATCCGTGTACTATGGACACATTCTTGTTAATACTTTGCATGCTTTGATTAAATATTCATGTTTTAATTTGTCAATGATCTGGAAATGATCAAAAATTAAAAAAAAAAAGTAACCTTGATTGGCATAAATGAAAACTTGGCCGAAAAGGACTTAAAATGAAATTGAAAAAAACAAAATATGTAATGATCTGCCCGAAAAGCATGAAAAGGACTTCAAATGATTTTTAAATTTTTTTTTTATGTAATGATCTGTAAATAGAACTGTGTTAACTCTAAAAGTAGGAGCTATATTGTGTCACTCCATTTGTCCTTGGCCAGTTGGTCCTAAAAAATTCAGTGACTCAATTTCAGTCACATGTTTCTCTGAAACTACTTCTTATACTGACTATTTTATGTATGAGCTTCACAGTGATAACTTGTAATATTTGAGCACTTTTCAGATCTATCAAACACCTACACAATGTACATGTACTGCCTGTAAGCAGAAAATTGGAACTACAAGGGGGATAATTGGTATTTGTAATATGACATTGCATGCCTTCTTGTTAAAATTTCATAATTTTTGCAGGAAAATCAATTTGATCCAGAGAGTCATTACAATACTAGGAAAAGAAAATATGTTTATGCATCTCAAACCAGTGATAAGGTAATTATGGACAATGATGGATAATAACTTCAACTGCTTTGTGAGCTCTTGTTGGATGAGTGGCAGCTGGCATTTTTACATCTGCTGTTCTTCAAATTACATCTTTCAATCTTCTCCTCTCAAACTGAATAGCCAATAAGAAGTACATATATATTGAAGTACAAGTAATTCATGATAAAAAAAATCTTTAAAACTTTATCCTCTGAATTTCTGAGCCAATCAGGACAACACTTGTGAAATGGTCCATAGATGATCCTCTTTGAAAACTAATGTACATGAGGTGACCATTTGGATTCCTGTAATGTATTTGAATTTTGAAAATTTGGCCTTACTTTTAAATTGGTCCACATTGAGCATGTTGAGGTCCAAAGGATCCCAAATTAATCTGTGTGATTACACCACAAACTAATTATTCTGGTACTACGATATGCTTATACTAACTGCATTAAGATTTTTTAT
Organism: Mytilus galloprovincialis; assembly: GCA_037788925.1. Classification (NCBI taxonomy): domain Eukaryota; kingdom Metazoa; phylum Mollusca; class Bivalvia; order Mytilida; family Mytilidae; genus Mytilus; species Mytilus galloprovincialis. The sequence continues at coordinate 87,647,022 of CM075334.1, forward strand.
TTTTGAACCAATTTAAATTAATCCATATTAAAGTCCAAAAAGTCCAATATTATAAAAAAAAGATGTGGTATGATTGCCAATGAGACAAATCTCCACAAGCAATGACGACAAAGAAATTAATAATAATTGCCTTTAGATTAGTTCACATTTAGATCCAAAGGGTCCAAAATTAAACTTTGTTTGATTTTAATAAGAAGAAAAAATGAAATTTGTATCCATATTTTAGTGTTTGTGTCCAGTTTTCAAATTTTCTTAAATTTCAGAGACCAATTAAATTTCGTTCGATTTCAATAAAAATTAATCATATTGGCTATATTTAGATTTTGATTTTGAGCCTTTGTATCAAATTGGTCCAAATTTATGTTCAAATTAAGCTTTGTTTGATTTTATCAAACATTTAATTCTTGGTGTTTCTGATATGCTGAATCTATTTAGATTTAGAATATTGGGTAATACAGAAGGTAATGTAATGTCATACATGTCATATATTAAGTTCTTTGATCAAATTCTTTAAGTCAGGAATTTTTGATGTGTCAAATATTTAATCACAATCCAATTTTAATATAATTTTATATAATTTAAATTTTTATAAAATTATTGTTGATTAGAAATTTAGGATAGATACAGTAAGTCTCACAGCCATCCAATATCATGAATATGATGACAATTAGCATGTTCATGTAGCCTAAGATTATACCTTAATATTGGTTTATTTGAGAAATTTAAAACATAGAGTTTTATATACCTTCAATACTTGCAAACATCATGAACATTATAGGATTAAACACATTTTTTCTAGAGGTTATTGCTGTAATGGCTGTGTAAACCGGGGCGATTAACTCACAAACTAAATATTCATATTTGTATATATATGTCAAGTTTGTGAGCAGGGTTTCCCCTGGGTCAATTATTAATTTTGCCACCTCTTTCGCCAGAACAATATATTTTTCGCCACTTTATTATTTTATTCGCCAAGTATCATAAATATACTGTTTGTTTGAAATTTCCCTTCTTTCTATCTTCCCCCCTCCCCCAACCAAAATGAGTTTGCCCTATTGTTGTCTATGATTATTCTCAAACTCATCTTTTAGTTTACATTGTAAATTGTAATGAAGAAACACTAAACACTACTTTTTATACGATTGCAAAAATTGAAAATTTTTTGGTCGTTTATTGGTATCACGTTGGGGTCAGCGTCGTTGTCGTCGTCCGAATACTTTTGGTTTTCGCACTAAAACTTTAGTTTAAGTAAATAGAAATCTTTGAAATTCAAACACAAGGTTTATGACCATAAAAGGAAGGTGGGATTGATTTTGAAAGTTTTGGTCCCATCAGTTTAGGAATTAGGGGCCAAAAAGGGCCCAAATAAGCATTTTCTAGGTCTTCGCACTATAACTTTAGTTTAAGTGAACAGAAATCAATGATATTTTGACACAAAGTTTATGACCACAAAAGGAAGGTTGGGATTGATTTTGGGTGTTTTGGTTCCAACTGTAAGGAATTAGGGTAAAAAAAGGGGCCCAAATAAGCATTATTCTTGGTTTTTGCACAATAACTTTAGTATAAGTAAATAGAAATCATTGAAATTTAAACACACGGTTTATCAACACAAAAGGAAGGTTGGGATTGATTTTGGGAGTTGAGATCCCAACAGTTTAGGAATTAGGGGCCAAAAAGGGGCCCAAATAAGCATTTTTCTTGGTTTTCGTACCATAACTTTAGTATAAGTTAATAGAAATTTATGAAATTTAAACACAAGGTTTATGACCATGAAAGGAAGGTTGGGATTGAGTTTTGGTCCCAACAGTTCAGGAATAAGGGGTCCAAAGGGTCCAAAATTAAACTTTGTTTGAGTTCATCAAAAATTGAATAATTGGGGTTCTTTGATATGCCGAATCTACAAAAAATGTTACTGTGTATGTAGATTCTTAATTTTTGGTCCCGTGTTCAAATTGGTCTACATTAAGGTCCAAAGGGTCCAAAATTAAACTTAGTTTGATTTTAACAAAAATTGAATCCTTGGGGTTCTAGGTGTAATACCACCAAATCATGGTACGTCACATCCGGTTGTATACGAAAGTAGGTCTAAAAAAATATTCCCTTGAATTTGACAGTTGTAGGTAATTAATCCTACATTTTATTACAGTAAAAACATTTCTGTGTCATAAACATATGTCTTGGGTATTTCAAAACACCATTATTTTTTATTTTGGATTTCTATAGAAAATTTTGTAATCTTGAGGTTACATGGTGACTAAACCTTGTACACAGATGTTATGTGAATTTTTTTCTATAGTACTGGACAGGATAAAACTTTACTCATGCCAAGTATTTCTTTATTTGAAACAAAGATAAATTCTGCACATTTTTTTGAAAAGTGCAAATTTAACAAAGACTAATAGGGGAAAATCAATGGTGGTATTACACCTTGATATGCTGAATCTAAAAATGTACTTAGATTTTTGATTATTGGCCCTGTTTTCAAGTTGGTCCAAATCAGGGCCCAAAATTAAACTTTGTTTGATTTTAACAAAAATTGAATTCTTGGGCTTCTTTGATATGCTGAATCTTAACATGTACTTAGATTTTTTATTATGGGCCCAGTTTTCTAGTTGGTCCAAATCAGGATCCAAAATTATTATATTAAGTATTGTGCAATAGCAAGAAATTTTCAATTGCACAGTATTCAGCAATAGCAAGAAATCTTCAATTGCACAGTATTGTGCAATAGCAAGTATTTTCTATTGCGCAATAGCAAGAAATATCTAATTGCACAATATTGCGCAATAGCAAGAAATTTTCAATTGGAGTTATCTTTCTTTGTCCAGAATAGTAGTTGAATCAACTTAAATCATTGTTTTATACAATATACAATGTATATTCACTTTTTTTAACAGATAAATTAAAACAATCTTTACCATTCAGTGATAACAAGCACTTTTTTTACATTTTAATATTTTATGATGTATTTAAATGAGTAGTTATTGTTGCAAACTCCATTAGAAATTTGGATTGAGATCAGTTTTGGAATAAGGGAAAGGGAGATGTGAAAAAAAATTGGGGGGGAAGGGGGGGGGTCAATTTTTCTCATTTCAGATTTCATGAATAAAAAGAAAATTTCTTCAAACATATTTTTGAGAGGATTTATATTCAACAGCATAGTGAATTGCTCAAAGGCAAAAAACAAATTTTAAGTTTATTAGACCACATTCATTCTGTGTCAGAAACCTATGCTGTGTCAACTATTTAATCACAATCCAAATTTAGAGCTGAATCTAGCTTGAATGTTGTGTCCATACTTGCCCCAACCGTTCAGGGTTCAACCTCTGCGGTCATATAAAGCTGCGCCATGCGGAGCATCTGGTTTAAAATAAGCTCTTTGCTTTTTTAGCTTATAGGGAAGGGGGGGATCCATTATATTTGGAACAACTTACCTTAAAGAGGGGTCCACTTACTTTCACTTTTAAAGAAGAGATACAAGTCCAGGAAGAAAATAAATTCCTGGACATGTCTGACCTTATAATTGCAGATAGATGTAAAGCTCTTTAGGAAAGGTTTCTTATTTTTTTACAGTGAGTTGACTGTTAGTGTTGCTCTCCACCAATTGCAATTCATTCAAAATTTTGACCCAATTGCAATTTGTTTTATAAAATCAAATTGTTCAACTGGTCAGAAATTTGAACCAACTGCTGTAGAAAACCACAGACAAGTCATGAAAGTGCAAGGTGATAAAATAAAACATACTTACAATCCTATAAGACTTTAACTCCACTTTAATGAAGTTGTGACAAAATTGGTTTATCAGTTTGTATAGTTATATTATATTCATTTTCATGCTGAAGGGGAACTGTTTATTTTGAATTGCTATTGAATTGTCCAAACTAAGCTTTCATATAGTTTATCTTTCTAAAAGTATTCTATATTTATAAGAATCAGATATCATTTTAAATAAAACATCATATATTCAGTAAAATATGTGTGAAATAACAATATGCTATTGATAAGTTTTCATTAGTAAGATATGTTTTAGGACACTGACCTTCCTGTATGTATGATCGTCGCTGATTAAAGAATTGACTCCTCGGCTTAGTTTTAATGTGCAATATGTCCATCATGTTACAACGAAGTTCCAGAACAATATGAATCAAAATTAACTAATTAAACATAAGTGAACAACATTTATAACCAGATATTACCAATGGTATAGTACATGTACAAGTATTAACTTACCTGTAAATCTCATTAGGAGCAAATATAAAATCGGCGCAAATGAAAAAATGAAATCGGCGCAAATGATAGAATGAAAATTTCTAAAATCGGCGCAAATGTCATACGCCCATTTACACGACTTGAAGAGATGATTGATGAGCTTCATAATAAGGGATCCACATGTATGTCAAATGAACAGCCCAAGTTTTGTAAGAATAAGCTTTCTGCAGCAAAGCAGTGCCTTAAAATTGATTTTAAACTACGTCATGTACATTTTGCATCTCAGAGTAGACGTGCAGACCATTGCATTACTTGACTTCTCAGTTACCCCAAAAGGCTAGAATTATACTCAGCATGTGATCATGAGCAGTGTCAGCTGATTCGAGATGTTGAAAATGTTACAGTGTGTTCAGTTCTGTGAAGATTCAGGAGAGAAAATTAACTGTATCAAACCATGGATCAGATGCATGTCTGGAAGAGACATATAGTCTGAACAATCAACTAAGACCAATCACAACTGGATATCCTAAAGGACCTCAAGCCTCAGCAGATTTTAATAATCATGGAGTTTGCAATGAAATTCCTGCCATAAAAGGTATATAACTATATATTCAAATGCATAAAATTTAGATTTTTATACGACCGCAAAATTTGAAAAATTTTTCGTCGTATATTGCTATCACGTTGGCGTCGTCGTCTGCGTCGTCGCCGTCATCGTCGTCGTCGGCGCCGTCGTCGGGGGCGTCGTCGTCGTCCGAATACTTTTAGTTTTCGCACTCTAACTTTAGTAAAAGTGAATGGAAATCTATGAAATTTTAACACAAGGTTTATGACCACAAAAGGAAGGTTGGTATTGATTTTGGGAGTTTTGGTCCCAACATTTTAGGAATTAGGGGCCAAAAAGGGCCCAAATAAGCATTTTCTTGGTTTTCGCACTATAACTTTAGTTTAAGTTAATAGAAATCTATGAAATTTTGACACAAGATTTATGACCACAAAAAAACGGTTGGGATTGATTTTGGGAGTTTTGGTTTCAACAGTTTAGGAATTAGGGGCCAAAAAAGGGTCCAAATAAGCATTATTCTTGGTTTTCGCACAATAACTTTAGTTTAAGTAAATAGAAATCAATGAAATTTAAACACAATGTTAATGACTACCAAAGGAAGATTGGTATTGATTTTTGGAGTTTAGGTCCCAACAGTTTAGGAATTAGGGGCCGAAAAGGGACCCAAATAAGCATTTTTCTTGGTTTTCGCACCATAACGTTAGTATAAGTAAATAGAAATCTATGAAATTTAAACACAAGGTTTATGACCATAAAAGGAAGTTGGTATTGATTTTGGGAGTTTTGGTCCCAACGGAATAAGGGGCCCAAAGGGTCCAAAATTAAACTTTGTTTGATTTCATCAAAATTGAATAATTGGGGTTCTTTGATATGCCGAATCTAACTGTCATGACTGTGTATGTAGATTCTTAACTTTTGGTCCCGTTTTCAAATTGGTCTACATTAAGGTCCAAAGGGTCCAAAATTAAACTTAGTTTGATTTTGACAAAAAATGAATCAGTTAGGTTCTTTGATATGCTGAATCTAAAAATGTACTTAGATTCTTGATTATTGGCCCAGTTTTCAAGTTGGTCCAAATCGGGGTCCAAAATTAAACTTTGTTTGATTTCATCAAAAATTGAATAAATGGGGTTCTTTGATATACCAAATCTAACTGTGTATGTAGATTCTTCATTTTTGGTCCTGTTTTCAAATTGGTCTACACTAAAGTCCAAAGGGTCCAAAATTAAACTTAGTCTGATTTTAACAAAAATTGAAATCTTGGGGTTCTTTGATATGCTGAATCCAAAAATGTACTTAGATTTTTTATTATGGGCCCAGGTTTCAAGTTGGTCCAAATCAGGATCTAAAATTATTATATTAAGTTTTGTGCAATAGCAAGTCTTTTCAATCGCACAGTATTGCGCAATGGCAAGAAATATCTAATTGCACAATATTGTGAAATAGCAAATTTTTTTTTAATTAGAGTTATCTTTCTTTGTCCAGAATAGTAAGCAAGAAATATCTAATTGCAAAATATTGTGCAATATTAAGATTTTTTTTTATTGGAGTTATCTTTCTTTGTCCAGAATCAACTTAAATCTTTGTTATATACAATATACAATGTATATTCACTTTTTACTACCAACTGATAAATTAAAATAATCTTTACCATTCAGTGATAACAAGCAGTTTTTTTACATCTTAATATTTTATGATGTATTTAAATGAGTAGTTATTGTTGCAAACTCCATTAGAAATTTTAATTGAGATTAGTTTTGGAATAAGGGAAAGGGGGATGTGATTAAAAAAGTTGGGTTCAATTTTTATACGACCGCAAAAATTTTTAATTTTTTGGTCGTATATTGCTATCACGTTGGCGTCGTCGTCGTCGTCGTTGTCGTCGTCCGAATACTTTTAGTTTTCGCACTCTAACTTTAGTAAAAGTGAATAGAAATCAATGAAATTTTAACACAAGGTTTATGACCACAAAAGGAAGGTTGGGATTGATTTTAGGAGTTTTGGTCCCAACATTTTAGGAATTAGGGGCCAAAAAGGGCCCAAATAAGCATTTTCTTGGTTTTCGCACTATAACTTTAGTTTAAGTGAATAGAAATCTATGAAATTTTGACACAAGGTTTATGACCACAAAAGGACGGTTGGGATTGATTTTGGGAGTTTTGGTTCCAACAGTTTAGGAAATAAGGGCCAAAAAAGGGCCCAAATAAGCATTATTCTTGGTTTTCGCACAATAACTTTAGTATAAGTAAATAGAAATCAATGAACTTTTAACACAAGGTTTATGACCACAAAAGAAAGATTGGGATTGATTTTTGGAGTTGAGGTCACAACAGTTTATGAATTAGGGGCCAAAAAGGGGCCCAAATAAGCATTATTTTTGGTTTTTGCACCATAACTTTAGTATAAGTAAATAGAAATCTATGAAATTTAAACACAAGGTTTATGACCATAAAAGGAAGGTTGGGTTTGATTTTGGGAGTTTGGGTCCTAACAGTTTAGGAATAAGGGGCCCAAAAGGTCCAAAATTGAACTTTGTGTGATTTCATCAAAAATTGAATAATTTGGGTTCTTTGATAAGCCGAATCTAACTATGTATGTAGATTCTTAATTTTTGGTCCCGTTTTCAAATTGGTCTACATTAAGGTCCAAAGGGTCCAAAATTAAACTTAGTTTGATTTTAACAAAAATTGAATCCTTGGGGTTCTTTGATATGCTGAATTTAAAAATGTACTTAGATTTTTAATTATTGGCCTAGTTTTCAAGTTGGTCCAAATGGGGGTCCAAAATTAAACTTTGTTTGATTTCATAAAAAATTGAATAAATGGGTTCTTTGATATGCCAAATCTAACTGTGTATGTAGATTCTTAATTTTTGGTCCAGTTTTCAAATTGGTCTACATTAAGGTCCAAAGGGTCCAAAATTAAACTAAGTTTGATTTTAACAAAAATTAAATTCTTGGGCTTATTTGATATGCTTTATCTAAATATGTACTTTGATTTTTGATTATGGGCCCAGTTTTCAAGTTGGTCCAAATCAGGATTCCATATCAAGTATTGTGCAATAGCAAGAAATGTTCAATTGCACAGTATTGCACAATAGCAAGAAATATCTAATTGTACAATATTGTGCAATAGCAATTAATTTTCAATTGGAGTTATCTTTCTTTGTATAGAATAGTAGTTGATAATATATGTTGGAAATTTGCCAGACATGACTGATGTCATTTTCTATTTTTATTAGCCAATAACTTTATGTAAATAACTTCATTGGAAATTTGCCAATATTAAATGTTGCTGATGAAGCTTTTCTTCCTTATCTTATCTAAAATGTTTTTAGATAATGTATGTTGGACATTTGCCAGACATGACTATGATGTCATTTTCTATTTTTATTTGCCAATAACTTTATGTAAATAACTTCATTGGAAATTTGCCAATATAAAATGTTGCTGATGAAGTTTTTTTTATTGTTTTATACAATAAACAATGTATATTCACTTTTACTACCAACCAATCTTTACCATTCAGTGATAACAAGCACTTTATTTTATATTTTAATATTTTATGATGTATTTAAAAGAGTAGTTATTGTTGCAAACTCCATTAGAAATTTGAATTGATATCAGTTTTGGAAAAAGGGAAATGGGGATGTGAAAAAAAGGGGGGGGGGGTTAAATTTTTCTCATTTCAGATTTCATAAATAAAAAGAAAATTTCTTCAAACATTTTTTTGAGAGGATTAATATTCAACAGCATAGTGAATTGCTCAAAGGCAAAAAAAAACTTTTAAGTTCATTAGACCACATTCATTCTGTGTCAGAAACCTATGCTGTGTCATGATCAACTATTTAATTTTAGATTTAAAAAGTTTGAAGAAGAAATCTTTAATTGATTTGTAAAATCTTGACATTTGTTTTGTGTAAAAAAACCCCATGTAATGTCAAATATTTGATCACAATCCAAATTCAGAGCTGTATCATGCTTGAATGTTTTGTCCATACTTGCCCCAACTGTTCAGGGTTCGACCTCTGCGGTCGTATAAAGCTGCGCCCTGCGGAGCACCTGGTTCTCATTTGAAATTTCATAAATAAAAAAGAAAATTTCTTCAAACATTTTTTTGAGAGGTTTAATATTCAACAGCATAGTGAATTGCTCTAAGAGAAAACAAAAATTTTAAGTTCATTAGAACACATTCATTCTGTGTCAGAAACCTATGATGTGTCAACTATTTAATCACAATCCAAATTTAGAGCTGAATCCAGCTTGAATGTTGTGTCCATACTTGCCCCAACCGTTCAGGGTTCAACCTCTGCGGTCGTATAAAGCTACGCCCTGCGGAGCATCTGGTTTTTCTGATGAACACATGAAGAAGGAGCTCACTTCTTTCAATGCATACATACACATTCTCAGTCAAATTCAGTGTTTACAGTCAAATATGCCAGATTACATGTACATGTATATAATTTATTTGTTAAGCATGAAGGATTATGATACAAAATGTGAATTGTATGCAATTATTCATATTTGCTAGACAAATAAATAGCTTATACTGCAAAAGTATCTGTTTTCACCACATAAATGTCATTATGGTGTCATTTGTTTACATCACAACACCATTTGTATTTATATACTATACATGTAGATAGTGTAAAAAAAATAAAACTCTGGAACGATGAACAGAAAATGGAACATTAACAATGATTAAAAAAAAAATGGTATTTTTACCTAATAGTGATATGATAGTGGGATTTTGTATTGACAGTTTTTATGGACATTTACTTTTAGATATACCTTGGAGTATGGAACATATACCTTTGTTATACATGTATCTTTCTTTTTTGTTACAGTATCGAGAAAAACAGAGTGATTGGTTTGGTCAGCATGGTAAGAACTGACATGTGACAGTTTGCATCATGGGGGATCCTAATGGAAAATTGTGTGTAAGTAAAATAAAATCTCTTTATGTCTGAGATTTTTATTTCATGTACATTAATTATAACCCATGGATCAAAGTTCTGTAGGGTATAATGTTTTTGACTTTGTCCATCAGTCCTGTTCTAGTCATCCCAACTCCTCTGAAACCACTCAACAGAATTTTATAAAACTCTGTAGATAACAAGAACAAAATATGTAGATGTGTTTATCGACAGAAAATTACGATACACTGTTTTTTCTTTCATTACAATACATTGCAATATTAAAAAAAAAAAATGTCAGATTTTTATAAATAAGCAAGTTATAATATAACTTCTGAATGAATTAAAATAAATCTTACACAATCGTCTTTGGATGCGTTATATGTGGGCACACTGTGACCATGTGATTGTTTCAAATCATCAATCATTTGATTCAAATGTCATGAATGTGGGAGATTAATAAATGATGTAAAAAAATCTGTAAACACATAAACATGATAAAGACAAGAAGAAGAATTTAAAATTTGCAAATCCAAAAACAAACAAAATTTGCAGAGTTTTCTCCAGCTGGGATGTGTTGGTTTTTATTGAGTCCTAAGTTAAATTATGACCATATTTGTTGACCATTGTAACAACTAGATATGGCTTTTTATTCCCTCTATGTCATGTGTGCGTTTTTGAAATTTGCATGTGAATATTAACAGAACTTCTCATTATTACCATGTAAATATTTTTTGTAAAAAATGCAAAATAACTTCAAAATGTATGTACACATTATACTTATGATACTTTTTTTTCTTGTAGCACAGAACCTTTACTCATTTGTTTAAATCCGAGAAATAAGATTGGTTTACTGTGGCATCAATTCTAGAAAACACCTTTTCCACTGTTAAGCTACAAGTTCCAAATATAAGAGATACTTTTGTCATCCTACTTACGCCTGAAATATACTTTTATTAATTGTTGCAATGCCAATGGCGTCTTTGCAGGGTTACTCACACTAACAAAGAAATTCACTTATGTTAAATCAGGGTACTCACCATTTGACCATGACCTTAGGATGAAAGACAACAGCCAAAACACCGTTCCTTTGCTTTTAATTTTTTTCCCCAATAATACATGTACATGTATGATTTTGTATACATTATTGTTCTTCTAAAACTTCATGCAATGAAAATAGCATGAAATATATGCTTTCAAAATGTTGCTATACATTTCTTTGTTCATATCTCGCAAAAGTGTAATTATCTTCTTTTCATACTGGAACCATTCACATGTGCTTCGATACAATGACCATATTTCTGGCGACTGCATGATGTTTGGCTAATTAAAATGATTAAAATCTTTTTGTAAGTGCTGTTATACATAACAAAAAAAGTAGAATAACAGAAATACTGAAATCCAAGAAAAATCCTACAACAACCATTACAACTGACAAAATCTAATCACCAAATTCATCAAGCAACATAATCCAACGTTAACAGTTCTGAATATAAGTTACACAATACTTTACAATTGTTAAGCACTGGTTATGTTTCATGCTATTTAAAATCCTAATAATTATAAACAACCTTAGCTTATGTAGTTAGGATTAATTTCTGCAAGCACTTAGTATAATAAACATACTGCCCTCAATTGATGCAATTCTGGGCTGGCAAACAACTGCATTCAGAAATATTAATTCAACACTTGCAACTTCGTCTTAATGTTAGATTTATTTTTCTTTATTGGATATTGTACCTCAACACTTAAGACAGTATATATATTTACTACATATTTATTTTTGTATTTTTTTTCTTTTCTAGATCAGATAACACAGGATGTTACCACTGTGGTATGGCTATCAATTCATGGCATTAGTGAGCCGAAAGGTTTGTAAATATTGTAGCTTTGCCTTTTATTTTTCAACCTTTTATTTTTAATTTTGTGTTAAATGAGGTCTTAATTTCCATTTAAGTTAAATATTTCTTTACAATTATGGAAACAATGCTGAATTTTCTGTTTCCATTCTCTAACTGAAGTTTGCATCAACCAAATAATATAAAAAATGTATACACAATGCTTATTCACACAAATTTTTAATGAAGCATGAATTTGGGTACATTCACTTTTAACGTTATGGGTTTATATGTCCGTTTGATACAACCGCAAAAATAATTAAAAAAAATTTAGTTGATATTTGTTATACGTTGTTGTCATCTGCCTTGTTGAGCGTCATCCAAGACCAATGATTTCGGGATAATAACTTTAGTATGAATAAGTAAATAGAAATCTATGACCACAAAAGGAAGATTGGGATTGATTTTTAGTGTTTTGGTTCCAACAGTTTAGGAATGAGGGGCCAAAAGGGTCCAAAATTAAACTTTGTTTGATTTCATCAAAAATTGAATTATTGGGGTTCTTTGATATGCCGATTCTAATCGTTTATTTAGATTTGTGATGTCTGGGCCCCTTTATCAAATTGGTCCACATTGAGTTCTAGAGGTTCCAAAATTGAACTTTCTTTGATTTCATCAAAAATTGAATTGTTGGGGTTCTTTTTAAAATATGCTGAATCAAATCATGTATTTAGATTTTGTATATTGGACCATAGCAGGTAAATGTCCAATTTAATTTTTTTAAGTTCTAACACAACATTCATTGTGTGTCAACTAGCTATGTAGGCCAAAAATTAATTATTGTTTGTTTCCCTTTCCACGACTAACCCTGTAAAATCACTGCAACACGAAAATTTTTATTGGCCATTCTTGTCCAAATTTTTTTTTCTATGTTGGTTTTTAGTGATATCTTTCCGATGCGTTGGTTTTTTTTTTATACCTTTCTGATGCTGCAGTCATCAAACGTTTTAAATCAAAGCTTTTTTGCTTTGAAGCTTCAATATGATTTGGAATCAAGGAAAACAAACATAATGCCTTGCCACATGATTTGTGTTGTGTGCAAGGGTGATCTTAAATCTGAAGCATCTTTCAACCCACTGAGTGCACCTTGATTGGATTTGTCTTTAACCTCTGTTCCTGTTTAAAGGATAAAATCTTTTGAGTAAAAATAGTCTGAGACGTCTGAACAGGTTGAGCACAAGTCAGGAAATATATTTCCTGCTTTCAGAGAACGTCCCTGATTTCTGGTGTAAAAAAAAAGTTTAAATGTGATTTCATTTTTATGCCCCACCTACGATTGCCCCACCTACGATAGTAGAGAGGCATTATGTTTTCTGGTCTGTGCCTCCGTTCGTTCGTTCGTTAGTTCGTCCATCTGTGTGTCCTTTCGCTTCAGGTTTAAGTTTTTGGTCAAGGTAGTTTTTGAAGAATTTGAAGTCCATTCAGCTTAGTACACATGTTCCCCATGATATGATCTTTCTAATTTTAATGCCAAATTATAGTTTTGACCCAAGTTTCATGGTCCACTGAACATAGAAAATGATAGAGCAAAGTTCAGGTTAAAGTTTTTGATCAAGGTAGTTTTTTAACTTTAACTTTCTTAAACTATCCTGGGTTTGTACCAAACTTGGACAGAAGCTTGTTTATGATCATAAGATAGTATCCAGAACTTAATTTTGTAAAAAATTAAATTCATTTTTTCGGTATTTTTCGGGCGTCAATCAAATGTTGTCCGTGCATTAACTCATGAACCGTTCAACCAAAGCTTTTAAAATTTAATATGTTGTTACTGACAACTAAATGAAGGTCAAGTTCAATAATGGCGATTTTGACTTTTACCGTTCAGGAGTTATGGTTCTTGAAAGATTGAAAAATGTTTTTTCCAGTCGTGTCCGTGCATTTACGCATGAACTGTTCTACCAAAGCTTCCTTAATTTTAATATGTTGTTACTGATGACAAAATGGAGGTCAAGTTCAATAATGACAATTTTGACTTTTACCGTTCAGGAGTTATGGTTCTTGAAAGACTGAAAAATGGCTTTTCCAGTTGTGTCTGTGTATTTACACATGAACTGTTCTACCAAAGCTTCCCAAATTTTAATATGTTGTTACTGATGACAAAATGGAGGTCAAGTTCAAAATGACGATTTTGACTTTTACCGTTCAGGAGTTATGGTTCTTGAAAGATTGAAAAATGGTGTTTCCAGTCATGTCCGTGCATTTTCTCATGAACCATTCAACCAAAGCTTTTGAAATTTTTATATGTTGTTACTGATGACAAAATAGAGGTCAAGTTCAACATGTTCAATAATGACGATTTTGACTTTTACCGTTCAGGAGTTATGGTTCTTGAAAGATCGTAAAATGGCGTTTCCATTCACTTTATTGCATTTACTCATGAACCATTCAATCTAAGCTTTTCTAATTTTAATATGTTGTTACTGACAACTAAATGGAGGTCAAGTTCAATAATGGCGATTTTGACTTTTACCGTTCAGGAGTTATGGTTCTTGAAAGATTGAAAAATGGTTTTTCCAGTCGTGTCCGTGCATTTACGCATGAACTATTCTACCAAAGCTTCCCAAATTTTAATATGTTGTTACTGATGACAAAATGGAGGTCAAGTTCAATAATGACGATTTTGACTTTTACCGTTCAGGAGTTATGGTTCTTGAAAGACTGAAAAATGGAGTTTCCAGTCGTGTCCGTGTATTTACACATGAACTGTTCTACCAAAGCTTCCCAAATTTTAATATGTTGTTACTGATGACAAAATGGAGGTCAAGTTCAAAAAGACGATTTTGACTTTTACCGTTCAGGAGTTATGGTTCTTGAAAGATTGAAAAATGGTGTTTCCAGTCATGTCCGTGCATTTTCTCATGAACCATTCAACCAAAGCTTTTGAAATTTTTATATGTTGTTACTGATGACAAAATAGAGGTCAAGTTCAACATGTTCAATGATGACGATTTTGACTTTTACCGTTCAGGAGTTATGGTTCTTGAAAGATCGTAAAATGGTGTTTCCATTCACTTTATTGCATTTACTCATGAACCATTCAATCTAAGCTTTTCTAATTTTAATATGTTGATACTGATGACAAAATGGAGGTCAAATTTGATATTGACGATTTTCCCTTTCACCATTCATCAGTAATGGTTCTTGTGATATTGCTAGGACACAAATAAATGTTAATAAATCCGGTTTGCTGTCGTTGTGACAGCCTCTTGTTTTCCTTTTTTTTGTTCAGCCTGCGATTTACAGCAAAAGTAGGTGAGACACTGGGTTCCGCGGAACCCTTACAAATTTTTTCATTACAAATTTTATTCATCACACTATTAGTTATTGCTTTATGATATGGTACAAAAATCAACTAAAAAAATCAATTTTGTTTGCCCCCAGGTGACTTTTAATATGTTTATAGCATTGAAAAAGCTCCAAATTATCTCCCTTTGATGCAAAAATACATTTTTTTGGCATTAAAGTTGAAATATCTTTTTTAAATCATCGATGACCTATATTTTTAGCTCACTTAGCCTAAAAGGCCATGTGAGCTTTTCTCATCACTTGGCGTCCGTCGTCGTCGTCGTCGTCGTCTGTCGTCGTTAACAATTTTTCAAACATCTTCTCCTCTGAAACTACTGAATGGATTTGGATGAAACTTAGCATGATTGTTCCTTAGATTATCCTGCACAAAGTGTGTGCTTCGATTTTTGATCCGTCAAAAAACATGGCCGCTGTTACTTAAAATAGAACATTGGGGTCAAATGCAGTTTTTGGCTTATATCTCAAAAACGAAAGCATTTAGAGCAAATCTGACATGGGGTAAAAATGTTCATTAGGTCAAGATCTATCAGCCCTGAAATTTTCAGATGAATCAAACAAATCATTGTTGGGTTGCTGCCACTTAATTGGTAATTTTAAGGAAATTTTGCAGTTTTTGGTCATTATCTTGAATATTATTATAGATAAAGATAAACTGTAAACAGCAAAAATGATCAGCAAAGTAAGATCTACAAATAAGTTAATATGACCAAAATTGTCAATTGACCCCTTAAGGGGTTATTGTCCTTTAATGACAATTTTTCACAATTTGTTCATCATATTTGCTAACTTTAAAAAATCTTCTCCTCTAAAACTACTAAACCAAATTCAACCAAACTTCAACTGAATGATCAGTAGGGTGTATAAAATAAAGTTTGTGCTTTATTTTTTATTTCGTCAAAAAACATGGCCGTCATGTCTAAAAATAGAACACAGGGTAAAATGCAGTTTTTGGCTTATATCTCAAAAACTCCAGCATTTAGAGCAAATAAGACAAGAAGTTAAAGTATTTATTAGGTCAAGGTCTACCTGTCCTGAAATTTTCAGCTGAATTGGGTAACTGGTTTTTCAGGTATAATGCCCCTGAATTGATGATTTTAAAGACATTTTGCAGTTTTTGGTTATCTTGAATATTATTATAGATACAGATAAACTGTTAATAGCAAAAATGTTAAGCAAAGTAAGATCTACAAATAAGTCAATTTGACCAAAATTGTCAATTGACCCCTTAAGGAGTTATTGCCCTTTAAAGACTTTTTTCACAATTTGTTCATCATGTTGACTTACTTTAAAAAAATCTTCTCCTTTGAAACTGCTGTATCAATTTCAGCCAAACTTAGGCTAAATGAGTTTCAGAGTATCTAGTATAAATTTTATATTTCATTTCCTTGTATGTCAGAAACATAGCTCCTATGGCTAAAATAGAACATAGGAGAAAATGATTTTTTTTTTGCTTTTGAAGAAAATAGGACGATTCAAAGAACATTTAAATAAATTGAAAAGCCAAAATAATCATTGATGAGAGATTTAACCAAAAAAATTAAGGTGAGGGATTCAGGCTCTTGAGAGCCTCTTGTTTATTATTGTTTTCAAAAAGCTGTACATAAACTAAATACTTGTAAAATTTAAGCGATTTCTGTAATTTAGTTCTTTTTTTATTTCGATATTACCTCTTTTTCTCCTATTAGTTCAACAGTAAATAAGGACATAAACAAAAAATTATGCTTCTTTCAGAGGCAGATTGTTAGCGTAAATGAACGGTGACCCAATTTTTTTATTTCATTTTTAGCTCACCTGGCCTAAAAGGCCATGTGAGCTTTTCTCATCACTTGGCGTCCGTCGTCGTCGTCTGTCGTCGTTAACAATTTTTCAAACATCTTCTCTTCTGAAACTACTGAATGGATTTGGATGAAACTTAGCATGATAGTTCCTTAGATTATCCTGCACAAAATGTGTGCTTCGATTTTTGATCCGTCAAAAAACATGGCCGCCCTTACTTTAAATAGAACATAGGGGTCAAATGCAGTTTTTGGCTTATATCTCAAAAACGAAAGCATTTAGAGCAAATCTGACATGGGGTAAAAATGTTCATTAGGTCAAGATCTATCAGCCCTGAAATTTTCAGACGAATCAAACAAACCATTGTTGGGTTGCTGCCACTTAATTGGTAATTTTAAGGAAATTTTGCAGTTTTTGGTCATTATCTTGAATATCATTATAGATAAAGATAAACTGTAAACAGCAAAAATGATCAGCAAAGTAAGATCTACAAATAAGTTAAATATGACCAAAATTGTCAATTGACCCCTTAAGAGTCCTTTAATGACAATTTTTTCACAATTTGTTCATCATATTTGCTAACTTTAAAAAATCTTCTCCTCTAAAACTACTCAACCAAATTCAACCAAACTTCAACTGAATGATCAGTAGGGTGTATAAAATAAAGTTTGTGTTTTATTTTCTATTTTGTCTAAAAACATGGCCGTCATGGCTAAAAATAGAACACAGGGTAGTTTTTGGCTTATATCTAAAAAAACTCCAGCATTTAGAGCAAATAAGACTAGAAGTTAAAATATTTATTAGGTCAAGGTCTACCTGTCCTGAAATTTTCAATTTGCAATTTGCAAAAAAAATAATTTGTTGTGCTACTTCCAAAAAATAGAAAATATTCTGACCAGAAAAAAAACCATGTCCCCCTACAAGTTAAATGGTCCATGCCTAACTGTTATTAATGAAATCATTTAACTGTTTTGCTGTTATTGGAGCCCCTTGCCCCTTCTCAGCAGTGGAATAAATCCAAATCATGAATGAAGAAATTCGAAAGAATAACAATTTAATAATGTAACAATAACAATTTTATTGTTAAAATTCTTTTATTGTAACTATAATGTAATAAAAATAACGTCCTGCCGCTCTTCTTGTATGCATATTATATTAGAAGGAAACGTGTAAACATGGTAGAACTTGTATTTCTAATATTGAAGAATTGTTAGCTGTACATGTTTGCCTGGCATGGTTCAATATGTTCAATAAGGCATTGTTTACCAGGTGAGCGATTCAGGCTCTTGAGAGCCTCTTGTTCTATTAAGTATATGATAAAGTTCATTTATCATGTTTATAGAAAAATATAAAGAAATCATATATTAGAAAGAAAAAAAAGATTTATACTGGAGAGCCCCCTTAATATAAACATATTTTATTCAGACCTGCCAACTATCCCGATTTTCGCGGTATCATCCCGATTTTCATCCCTCAACCCGAATCCCGATATCGGGATCGTAAAACAAGTCAAAATCCCGATTTTCACAAAATATACCCGAAAATAATATTTGGTTACCGATTTTGAAGTTTTTCTGATCAATTTTTAAAAATCTGTAATTTTACCTGGGGACATATTATGACATGTTTACAATCCTACCCTAATCAACGGTCACAACAGGTGTCATAATTTGTTGTTGCAAGTAATCGGATTACCTGATGGGTCATAACAATCCTCAAAATTAATTAATATTATCATTTGTAAACAGAAATTCGGTCATTGGCCTTTCATTTTTAATCAATTTATCATATTTGCAACGTTTACCGTAGTTCCATAACGAAATTGTAATTAACTTTAAGATGAGAACTGTAATGAACTCTTAAAAAACATCGTTTATCTTGAAATCCATTTAATTTTTGAAATCAGACATGTGTCTGTTGATTTAAAATCGACGCCATTTTGCATTCTTTTACTGTGAATAAACCTCCGCCGGTAAGAGCACCTCCGACCACAAAGAAAGATAACTCAAATTTTATCCATTTTCTCATTAATACTAATAGACTTAATCAAAAGCTGTATTTATCCTTCTAACTTTAGGAAATATAAGTTTAGGTCTTTTGAGTCTTGGTCCAAAGATAAGAAGGTCTTTGGAGGGGAAAAGAGGGGTTTTCACTTATAATTAGTATCCTTTATTTTTTAATGCCATTTTCTCTATTCTTAAGTTATTTTGTCAATTTTAAAATAAGTACAAGAATCATGCAAATAAAAGATCATCATTAGTATAGTTATTTTGTCAATTTTAAAATAAGTACAAGAATCATGCAAATAAAAGATCATCATTAGTATACCAAAAGAAAAATGAAGAGACATGTGACAATAGGGCTCTTCACGGTTAGTTCGGCCATATTGGATAGGGGGCAGATTTTTTGGAAGGAGGTGGAAATGGTATGAAAGTGTGGGAAATCCTATGTGTGTTTCCAAGCAACAGCTCTGTTTTAATGATGTTTTCCCGTATTTTTCACACCATTTTTACCTCTATTATGAAAATCTGCCCCCTATCCAATATGGCCGAACTAACCGTGAAGAGCCCTATTTAAGAGTAAAAAAACAGTGTACACAGAAACGCCGCAAAAATGGTCCCTTAAAATCTGGTCGCACACTAAATCCCCCATGGAGATTTTCAAAAGTTGGCAGGTCTGTTTATTTGTAATCATCAAAGGGAATGAGACACAAGCTAAGACTTATGATGTCTTCTTTGGTATCTTTTCTTGTATACATGAAATTTTATTTTGCTGTTATCACAGTCCAGGCAATTACTGAAAACTGTGATATTACTTTTTTATATAATATTACAAGTAAAAGTAATATTACAAAAAATAGTAATATAATTCTTATATTACTAAAACCTGTAATATTGTTATATTACTGAAATGTGTAATATAGTCTCCATATTACATAAAACAGTAATATTACTAGAAAATGCCTATATTACATAGAACTGTAACATAAGGCTAAAAATCACTAGGTTTTCATACTTTAATTACTATAATAATTTAGACGTATGATGATAATAAATCAATTATTAAACAATTCCAAATAATAATAATAATCCAATTAAAGTACATAGTATCAATTCAAAATAAAAAATCCAAAGTAAAACTATTTTCTCCTTACAATGTAAAATATAAAATAAATGCCAAATTTACTAAATCATAAAATGAACTTAATCTCAAAATCAAAATATAAAAGTCTTAAAAGTATTTTCTAAAATTAAATTATGATTCAGAGATAAATTTTGTCTCAACACTGCACAGTCAACTAGTAGACTGGTAAAACAATCTTTTAGGTCTAGTATAATGACATGAGCATGACGAGTAGTGTGAGGTTACGCTTCCAGAACACTGACTGCTATCTTAAAATATTCTCAAAAATAAAAGGGGAGTCAAAAAATACATTTTTGTCCAAACACTACAAAGTCAACTGGAAGACTGATCGTCAGTCCTACAGGTCCAGTATAATAGACTTTAGCAGTGCAAGTTTGGGTTTCCGAAGGGTGACTGCTCTTCCAAAATTTTGCAACGATATTTATACTAAAACACAAAATAACTCAATTTATCCCGACATGTTAATATTACTCTCATTAGCAAAAATAGACTTTAATTAACAACGCCTAATCTTAATGTTTTGATAAAATCTGTGGATGCTAATTGTCGAGCCTGCAACTTTTGTTGCAGAAAGCTCGACATAGGGATAGTGATCCGGCGGCGGCTACGGCGGCGGCTACGGCGGCGGCAGCGGTGTTAGCTAACTTCTTAAAAGCTTTATATTTTAGAAGGTGGAAGACCTGGATGCTTCATACTTTGTATATAGATGCCTCATGTTACGAAGTTTCTGTCAGTCACATGTCCAATGTCCTTGACCTCATTTTCATGGTTCAGTGACCACTTGAAAAAAAAGTTCAGATTTTTTGTAATGTTGAATTCTCTCTTATTATAAGTAATAGGATAACTATATTTGATATGTGCGTACCTTGAAAGGTCCTCATGTCTGTCAGACAGTTTTCACTTGACCTCGACCTCATTTCATGGATCAGTGAACAAGGTTAAGTTTTGGTGGTCAAGTCCATATCTCAGATACTACAAGCAATATGGCTAGTATATTCGGTGTATGGAAGGACTGTAAGGTGTACATGTCCAACTGGCAGGTGTCATCTGAACTTGACCTCATTTTCATGGTTCAGTGGTAAGTTATATTAATCTGAAGATCTGTTTACTTTTTTGTGATGATTCTTTATCTTATTTTAGAGTGATCATGTTTATTAAAAATACATGTTGTGCCGTATCTCAGAAACTATTTATGATTATTCCATAAATCTTCACACACTTTTTAGTTATATTAAAACCACAAAAGGAAGATTCAGATTTTTTTTTGGTGGTGATGGTCCAAACTGTTTAGGAATTACGGGCCAAGACCAGTATTTTTCTATCTATATCTATATAGTCAATCTAGACTTCAAAAAAAGAGTGACGAAAGATACCAGAGGAACAGTCAAACTTATAAATCAACTAAAATAAATTGACAACATGCACCTGGCTAAAAATAAAAAAGACAAACAATAGAACACATGACACAACATAGGAAAATAAAGAATAAGCAACACGAATCCCATCAAAAATTGGGGGTCATCTCAGGTGCTCCGGAATGGTAAGCAGATTCTGCTCCACATGTGGCACCCGTCATGTTGCTTATGTAATAACAAGTCCGGTAAATAGTCTAATTTGGTAGGTCACATTCATGAAAGGGAAGGGGATTGTAGTAACAACATAAGGAACATATCCGATATCATTTGTGAAACAGTTATTTCATAACTTCAACTTATTAATAATTCAAGTAGAAGGTTGCATTGGGATTTTCACACCAAAATGTATGTCGCTTGAAAAATGTCTCACTGAGTCATGAAATGTTTACAGATATGGTGTGTCTGAATGATCTTGATGTGAATGTTTCTTTAAATTTAATTTCTTATTGTCTGTTGATAAGTTTATCTTGCTGTTAAAAAGTGTTATACAATAGTATATATACATGTGTATATTTAAAAAACTGACTGCATGACAAATCTCAAGTGACTTAAGAAAATAATGTGATTCTAATTGTCTAGTTTATTGAAATATTTTCTTCTTTTTTCACTTTTTTTATAATTTATTGTCTTAGTTCACTTTTTTGAAAATTTTGCTTTTCAATGTTTTATATACTCATCCTCTAATGCTGTTTTATTTGATATTTTAGCAATCCATGGTGAATTTAAGTCACCCAGAAATACTGACAATAAAGAATGTAACAAAAGATAATGCTGGATGGTATGGTTGCTTGATTTCTAATCCACTTGGTAGATATTACCAGACTGCCTGGCTAACAGTTTTAGGTAAAGGCTTAGGTAAGAATGAGAAATGTTTGTTTTTCACCAAGAAATAATACGTCTTAGAGCAAAATATTCACAGAAAAATTATTTAATCGTTTGGAGAATTTAATTATCAATTTTTCGATTACATCATTATCAATAAATTTTTTATAGACTGTCATAAAAATAGGAGGTTTGGCATCATGAAAATTGGAAATGTACAGTTTTTTCTTAAAAAATTAATTCTTTTAATGCCGCCACAACTAAAACGTCATATTATTTTACCCCTGTCAGTGTCTCTCTGTATGTCCTTCCCATTATGGGTGTACAGTTATTCCACTTAACTCCTCCTACAGTTTGAATTCTAGGAAGTTTTCACTCTGATGTCTGTTTGTAGTCTTTGTACATGTATTGAAGGTGTGCATGTGGTCAGGGTTTTGATTTTGTTTAATATTTGCTCTTAATCATTTTTTGTAGTAGTTACTTGCATAAGGGGAGCTCGCATACAGATAATTGTCCTACAGTTTTATGCTAGGAAGTGTTCACTTAGTTGGTGGTTTTTCCATTTTTTGTGCATGGGGTCAGGATTTTGATTCTTATTTATATTTTCTCTTTTGGGTGATAATATAATTTACCTTTGTCATATTTAAGGTAAAGTGTTAGACAGTTATTTTTAAATAAGACTTTGCATCTGCAGGGGCATCATTTGTGTCTGTCAAAGAAATCCAACATTGACTTTGCTATAAAACAGTTTCAGAGTGAAGTGTGGCCAGGGATTTCACTTAGTCTAGTTTGTATTGTGTAATAATTAAATTTTGTATGTCATACATGTGATTCTTCCGATGGGAGTCGAAATCTCTTGTTTTTCAGACCCTCTTCCATCCCTCCCATTAAAATTTGAAATCTACAACTTTTGAAAATGTCAACATCGAAAAAGTTTCAGTAAACATTTTTGTTTACAGAATTAAAACTGACAGGGTAAAACTCTTGAGAAACTCGAAATTGATATCGGAAAAGTCTGTAAAAACAGAAGGTCACCATTTCTTTTTCTTGTTTTTGTGTCGTAAGGTAAATAGCTTCGAGTAATCAATGAAGGTGTTTATTATTAGACTATATATACAGCAATAACAAATTATTGGCAATTACCTGGTCATCAACTAGCTAGTTTAAGACACACGTCTGGATGATTAAAAGTGAAATACTGACAATGGATTAAGATGTAAAAAAAAAGACTTTAATTTGATGCTGTTGAAAACATTGAACAGTTATAGTACTGAGCCTCAAAGACAAATGTCTTAATGAAATCAAATACGATATTTATGGCTTGTTTTCTATCTAAACCAATGGAATACCTAAGTATAAGTATGTTTGTCTTTGAAAATTCTAAATTTTTATAATTTGATGAAATGCAAACTATGTTATCCCATAGACATATAATGTATTATACATGTATGTCTCTGTTATTACCAAATACCCTAGCAGCAAATTAAAAACAACCAATTATCTAGCCATATTTTCTCTGCCTGGAGATCTGATTTTAAATTGTACAAGTCCAGTGCCATTGGGGTCAAGATCATGCTTGCTACACTTCTTGCCAAGCTGACTATGGTGACCCTAATGACTTTATTAAACATATTGAGACAGCTACCTACCAGAAAGCCACTGCTCAATAGTGTTACCAAAGTTGACATTATGTAGCTTAAGCAGAGATAATTTTTACCAACTATATATGATGGCTGATCACTTTATCTTAACTTTATATATGTAATAAATAAATATTTGAAACCCCCTTATCTTATATTTCTATCAAGTAAAAATGGCTATGCAGGTGCTTAAAGTATAGAACACTTACAAAAAAGGAGAATAAGCAGTTTTAACACCAAAAATAATCATGGCGTTCATCGTTAAAAATGTTGAATTTGATACACACTTTAGAGTAACTTATGTAGTGGGTTATTCAGTGTGCACCAAATTTTTTTTAATGATATTATTCCTTCATAGACAGAAAAAAATATTACAATCATTCCTAAAATAAAGACTTTTAACAATTAAAAGTTTGATGAGGAGGAAAAAAGGATTGAATTGGTTATAAATATTGTAGATAAGCCAGCTATTGAGCTGACACATATTTACCATTTCCTTTCAAACATATTATTTCATCTTTTGAAAACTTTTTAATTACAAATACTTTAATTGCAGATGAACAAGCAGAAGCAGTAGACATTAGGTCAGGAGGAACAAACGATAAAGAGCAAATAGTAATCTACATTATCGGTGGTGTCGCATCAGTAGTTGTTCTCTTCCTGTTACTCCTGATATTTATATGTTATAGACGTTACAAGAGGGTTCAGTCCAGCAAATATAGAAATGTCAAGAGAGTAATTGTCATGACACAGGCTAGTTTCAATATTCAAACATATTTTATTACTGATAAGTTCAAATACAAGTGCACAAAAAAGAATATGTTTGACTTATTCGGTTATAATTAGGAAATGAAGTTTTATGAGGAAGTTGTCTTTATATGGTGTAAAAGTTACAAAGTAAGTCTTAAGAAAGGAAGATTATTGAGATTCATTAAATGTTCATCAGTAATGTTTAGATTATGAAAATAGAGATATTCAATCTAGACAGAATCTAATTTAGTTTTAAGGAAGTTTTTGTCAATTTTAGATTTGAATATTTATAACAGCTTTGCATCTGGACTTGCTTCATTTATTATTAGCGATAGTCTGTGTGCTCTTCAAACTTTTATGATGTTTATTTCTATTACAAAATCATGATAATTAAAAAAATGACATGGATCTGCACACAAATTTGAAACAGGTATACATTTTAATTTCATATCAGAATGTTTTTGCATCAATTTCAGAATGAGAATTACCATCCATACAAATCTTATGATGGTACACAACCATTTGTTTTACCCACAATCAGAATTGAACCTGGTCCAAGAAGACGCTTGTCATCTGATTTGACCATGATGTCAGAGTATGATCTCCCTCTGGACAAACACTGGGAATTTAGACGGGAACAGTAAGTTAAAGCATAACATTGACCATTCCATGAAAGTTATCATACTGTAAAGACATATATATTGACTCATGACAACATTTTAACTTATATCTGTCGACCCACAAATAGCATTGCTCACTGTTTCTGACATCCAGATTGTTTCTTTGGTTAAAAGCTGTATAATGACCTGATATTTGATTGGTTGTATCAATTTTCAGATGAATTCAATAGATATTGTAACCACTGTAGTATGAAATATAACAAGAAGTTTTTCCAAAAACTCTTTTTTTCCAAGGTTTAACATTTTCTCATATATATACTGGAATCATTAGGGCTCAACAATAACACTTGTCTGATTGTCTTGTACTAGAGGATAAAAAGGTCAGACAAGTAAAAGCTATATCAATATTAATTTAATTTAACAGGTTTATATGCTCTTATAATATACTAGATTATAGAGTGTGTGTCCGAGCGAGAATATTTAGTCAGACGTCAGTCGCTACCCTGATATACCCTATCTTTTTTGGGTAATTAATACAAATAGCGTTTGACATCTTTAGCTGAACAGATTTATCATTTTTTCATAACTTAATTCATTGTATGCTGGTTCATATTCTGGACACCAGTCTTTGCTCCTTTCTAATATAATTCACAAACAAAAAGCAAATAGGAAGCTTAGAAATGGAAAAATATTAAATACTTAACTCGTTCAAAGGGTAATAACACGTCTCAATCTTCAATATTGCCTATCTAAAAATACTACCATCGCTAACATTTTTAAAAATAAAAATCGTGGTTACCCTTCTATCGATAAGTGTCATGCCAAAAAATGAGTAACATGTCCCTGTCTTTCCACCAACAATACGGTAAGGTCCACACTTAATGGTCGCTCATTTTCTTTAAAATTTGAAACTGATATAACTTGAAAAACAAACAGTCTTATTTATTTACTCACATGAAACAAACCAGGATGCGGTATTCAGTACGTAGGTTAAACTGGTCGATATTTATCTAAACCCACTCAAGAAAATAACCCAATAAATTCAAAAGTATCATTTATCAACACCTTAAGAAGCACAGTCATCCTATCAAATATTTAGCAGTTCAACCTCTGGAAGAAGTAAATAAGCAGCCTTGTGAATCTCATTCAAAGTTTGTACAATCACGGAAAATAATTGAATTAAATTAGATTAAAAAATATCAATAACCGATACTGTTAACATTTTGGATATTGTTTCTAAAACTGTTCGAAAAAAAAACATTCTCATGGTCGTAGAAAAAATCACAATCAAAGAAAATTTCGGACCAATCACACCAATATTTCGGACCTAATTTCTATTTCAAAAAACAACGGCAGACATTATCTGTTAACAAAGCTCTGTTCATTACCGATTAATAAGTTAAATAAAATTTTAGAGGATTGCAACACAATTTCATATAGCAGTCCTAAGTACGAAATTGTTCAAATTATAATGGCATATTGTTATTCTAAACTGTTTCCTAAAATTGATCGTCCTGAAGATCATAAAAAACATTTTATTAAAATAAAGTATGTCAATAAAGGTTTTGATTTTGTAAATATTGCTGGTATTTTTAACAACCATTCTGTTAAAGAACAAATTCCTTGATATTTTGATAATACTGAGCTCCCTCTTATTTGTTATATTTACAAGAAATCTACCTGGAAATTTGTGTTAAATTATAGCCAATTGTGTAAAGATTTTAATATTAGTGAAAATACACCTATTTCATGTAATTGCAGTAATTCCAAATACATTTATGGACCAATTTCCCATGTTATAACAGGAGATCTTAACATATTTCAAGACGGAGAGTTAAAATCATTCCTCAGTAAAGGACCTAATTATCTTCACCAGTCAATTATAAATTGGAATGAGTCGTAATATCATCCATGACTCACTCTGTACTTACTGTATGAAATGGATAAAACTGGAAAAAGCTGACAAAAAATTCGACTTTAAAATAAAAACAAGATACAAATCCAATGAATTTACATTGACATGCCTATCAGACGGTGCCTCATATGCAAGTCTGATTTGACTTGGCATTGTTAAAAAGTAGATCCTAAGTTCTGTGACATGACTAGTTTCAGTTTTTCTTGACTCATAATTTTTGAAAAATATTTCAAAAGATATAAAACTAACTTCTGTTCTATTGTTTTAAATTTCTTTTGTTCCTTGAATCAACTTATAATGCGAAGTCCTCCTGGACAAGTTGAAAAAAATGTTATTGTAGAGGTCTGATCATGCAATACAATGTGAGAAACTTGATTTTCTGGTAATTTTTTAAAAGAGCAAATATAACATTCTCACATTACCTAGATAAAAAAAAACATGTGTCTCGGTACAAAATTGTTCAAAAACACTGAAAATTGTAAATCATTAGTAATAAATGGTTTAACCCATTAAAACATTTAATCCATCACTGCAAATGTTTGCACCTGTCCTAAGTCAGGAATCTGATGTACAGTAGTTGTAGTTTGTTTATATAATTTATATGTGTTTCTCGTTTCTTGTTTTTAGCTCACCTGGCCCGAAGGTCCAAATGAGCTTTTCTCATCACTTGGCGTCCGTCATCCATCGTTGTTAACTTTTATAAAAATCTTCTCCTCTGAAACTACTGGGCCAAATTTAACCAAACATGGCCAAAACATTATTAGGGTATCTAGTTTAAAAATTGTGTCCAGTGACCCGGCCAACCAACCAAGATGGCCACCAGGGCTAAATATAGAACATAGGGGTAAAATGCAGCTTTTGGCTTATAACTCAAAAACCAAAGCATTTAGAACAAATCTGACATAGAGTGAAATTGTTTATCAGGTCAAGATCTATCTGCCCTAAAAAAATTTAGATGAATCGGACAACCTTTTGTTGGGTTGCTACCCCTGAATTTTGCTGTTTTTGGTTATTATCTTGAATATTATCATGATTATAATAGATAGAGTTAAACTAAACAGCAATAATGTTCAGCAAAGTAAGTTTTACAAATAAGTCAACATAACCGAAATGGTTAGTTGACCCCTTTAGGAGTTATTGCCCTTTATAGTCAATATTTAACCATTTTTCATAAATCTTAGTTATCACCAAAACACAATTTTGTCATGTCCTTGAATATTCACATAGACAAAAGTGAGCGACACAGGCTCTTTAGAGCCTCTGGTTTTATATAGATTAGAACGTTGGTTTTCCCGTTTGAATGGTTTTACTCTAGTAATTTTGGGGCCCTTTATAGCTTGTTGTTCAGTGTGAGCCAAGGCTCTGTGTTAAGGCCGTACATTGACATATAATGGTTTACTTTTATAAATTGTCATTTGGATGGAGAGTTGTCTCATTGGCACTCATACCATATCTTCTTATATCTAAGAAAATGTGTACAACTATTAGAATTTTATTTAGTTATATATATATATGGTAACATCAATCAGTATCTCAATATCTAAATGAATATGAGATGAAATAATTTATTTATTGTTATAGGTTATCACTTGGTGAACCTCTTGGGGAAGGAGCATTTGGTAAAGTTTTTAAAGCAGAAACTGTTGGTTTAAATAAAGCTCCAACAACTGCCATAGCAGTCAAGACGTTGAAGGGTAAAATTTACTTATATATTTTAGATCAAAAATCAAATAGTATTAATGAAAACTGGATTTATGCTTAGGTTTTCTTTTTTTATTAGACAAGCATAAAATTTTGGGAAATAAGAATTGAATTTTTTCCATCTTTTTTATCTTTATTGAAAAATTTGCATTGTTATGGCCCTGCAACGAATATGGCCCGCAACAAAGATGTCGGTGCCATATAGTTTTACCCATGTCCGTAATTCGGTCATTCCATAATTCTGTCATTCCGTCATTCCATCATTCTGTCATTCCCTAATTCCACAACTAGGAATTGTTAAGTTTCAGTTTTATTCCGCTTGGCTCATTTTTGCTATAATTATGGGCTTTGAACTTTGATAATTTTTTGAAAATCACAGTTAAAAGGATGAATTGTTTGAGTATAAAGGACAAGATTATAAATATCCAATTAATGTTCTGATTCAAACAATAAAATAATTACAAATCAATTAATGTCATTAGTGCTGTAATGAATTGTTAAAATCTCAATACTTTTATTTTTTGTTTGATGATTCTAGCTGTTAATCTGGATTATCCCACCTCAATCAACAGGCCTTGAAGTAATAAATATTTGAGTCAGTTTTTTGTACTTAAACAAATAAAAACCAATCAAAATGCTGGATTTTATGTTTTGAGCAAGATTTTTGTGCTCCGAGCACTGAGCAAAGTTTTATGACTTCAACCCCAGGTCTAATGAATGTCAAAACAAATCAGTGACAGGTTGACCTTGTTCCTAATTAAATTTGTTCAGGTTACAATTATGTGATAATCATGTTTTCAATCATAATTTCTTGAAAGGTTTTAAACAGTTGTTTAAAAGTTGAAAAGTTACAAAGTAAAGACGTATTTATAAAAATAAACTTCTCATAGAATAAATCATCACTTTACAATATTATGTCACATGACTGACCAACATGACTTGTGATCACCTGATATATTATATGGTTTATCTTTTCAAAATGAGTGTTGTTTATTCAATTTTCATACACTTTTCTTCAACTCTTTATGATGAACACATACAAAACAATAAGTTATGACAACAAGGAACACAACTCTAGGCTGATTTAACCAATAACAAAAGCTTTATTGTGTCTTCAATATTAAGACAATTGGCAAATTTCCGGATTGCAAAACATATTGACAAATTTACACGAAAAACGTAACAACAAAGATATAAAATGTATTTTATTTGAATAAAACATGACAAATCAAGAATATTAATATTATAACACATAAAAAACAATCAAGGTTTGAGCAAAAAAAATCCTTACTTTTCACTTCAATTGGAAATTTCTTGGTCCAATTTTGGACCTGAAAAAAAACTAAGAAAATATTTGTAGTCATGTATAACACACAGGGTATAAATGTAAATGTGTTCGTTATACATACCAAAAGACAGTACTCCTTATTACATAAACATGGATAGTTTGTAGGATCGATTAAAACCCATTTTAATGTCCCATTTATTATGCCCCATTTGGTGCATTATGTTTTCTGTTCTGTGCGTCCATTCATTCGTTCTTTTGTCTGTCCATTTGTTCATCTGTCCATCCATTGGTTCGTTCTTCCGTCCGTTTGTCCTTCCATCTGTCTGTCCCGCTTCAGGTGAAAGGATTGGTTAAAGTTTTTGGTAGAGGTAGTTTTTGATGAAGTTGAAGTCCAATCAACTTGAAACTTAGGGCTCATGTTTTCTATTTTATAATCTTTGTAATTTTTATGCCAAACTAGAAATTTTCCCCCATTTTCAAGGTCCACTGAACATAGAAAATGATAGTGTGGATGGGCTATTCATGTACTGGGGACACATTCTTGTTAGCTATAACCATTTGAGCTTATGTTATCACTAATGACTTGGCGTCCATCATCATCTGTTGTTAACTATTTCAAAAAACCTTCTGAAACTACTGGGCCAAAGATTTCAAACTTTAACAAAAAACAATTTCCTTAATTATCTGGTATCTTGCTTATAAATTGTATCCGAAGTTTTGATCCATCGACAAACATGGCTGCCATTGTTGGGTTCCTGCCACTAAATTGGTTATTTTAAGGATTTTTTTTAGTTTTTGTATGAAATTAATTAAAGATAAAGATAAACTGTAAACAGCAAAAAATGTTCAGCAAAGTAACATCTTCAAAAATGTTTTTTATGACAAAAATTGTCAATTGACCCGTTACGGAGTTATTGACCTTTAAGGAAAATTACACAAGTTGTTTTATTTTTTTTTTAACTTTATAAATCTTCGCAAATGAATTTAGTATAAATTTGTATTTTATTTCCTTGTACTTCAAGAAACAAAGACACTTTGGTTAAAATGGAACAAATGGGTAAAATGCATTTATTTGCTTTTAATGAAAATATGACATACAATGAACATTGTATTGGCATTTGTAAGCCTCTTATTATTAAATATAAATTGAAAAGCAAAAACAGTCATTGATGAAAGATTTAAGCAAAAAAACAAACTTGTGAGCAATGCAAGCTCT
This sequence comes from Mytilus galloprovincialis, assembly GCA_037788925.1. NCBI lineage: Eukaryota > Metazoa > Mollusca > Bivalvia > Mytilida > Mytilidae > Mytilus > Mytilus galloprovincialis. The sequence goes on from CM075334.1 coordinate 87,678,201, forward strand.
GCTTGTTCTATTGGGGATCCAAGGCAGTGGCGTAGCCAGGGTTGAAATGATGTGGATGTTTTGCCGAGTCGAGCGAGCCGAAAAATGTTTTGGACCTTTTTGTGCAGAAAATATTTTTTATTTAAGCACATGTACTCCCCCAGAATCCGACACTAGTTAGATTTTTGTTTAAATTCAAAATACCCACCAATTCATATATTTATATTTTTAACCAAATTTTATTGTTTTCTTGAAACTACCATAATTCAATTCATAAATATTTGATGTAAAGTTTCCCCCCCAATCTTCTATTTGACATATCAAAAACCGTTTAAACGGACTCCATTACAGCGGATCTTCTGTATAATTTAGGAACTTCTGAGTATAGGAACTGAAGTGACTTCTCTTTCCAGGAATTTGAGTCTACAACCTTGGATTTTTTATTACTGAGCTAAACGCATGCAGGAGACATAAAAATACCGGGCGTCCGATCGTCCGGTATTGTTAGCACTCTCATGTGTACAATTCATGTCAGATTAAGTGAAACTCATATCATAAGCAATGTCTTTGACAATTTTGAAAATAATTCGTAATCAAATATTTTTAACTAGTAATGTCCCTTTGAAATATAAATTGTAATGGAAATCCCATTTCATTTGCTGTGAAGCTTTTATTTCTTTTTAGATATTAAAAATAAAAAAGAAAAAGAAATAAAAGTTTTTTTTAGTTATTCCCTTGTTCCTTGGCCTTTGATAGATAAAATATGACATGTAATGTGCATGGCGGGGAATATTGGATCTTTGTTCTTTACTGAATAAAAATAAAATTAGTATTTGAACCTAAATAGAAACGGGAATTCATAAGCCTAGGACTTATCACGATCTATTACAAATTGATTTGTTTTATCACGTCGTTTACAATGTCGCAAGAAACGATATCAGGATATGGTGTTTTAGTTGTTAGTTACTATAGTCAAATGAGAAGCCATCCCTCCACTAGGTTCAATTTCAGATGAAACATGTCCACGGGTCTGCGTATCAGTCCTCTCCGCTTGCCTTAGCTGATGACATAGACTATTTATACGAAGAAAAGTTAACTTGAAACACTATTCTGCGATTCATGTATCAAACTAAATTATCCTAAATGAAAGACCAGGCATACTGCTTCGAAAATGACTGGATGTTATCCTCATATCCTCAGCCTTGTTACATTTTGATACTTCCGAGTTAAACTGCTGTTTTTTTTATTTTTGTTTTGTCAAAATGATGTGGATGCTTGAGCATCTGAGCATACATGCAAGCTATGCCACTGCAAGGGGAGGGTTCCTGATCAATGTTTTTGAATGGGGACATATAGTCCTGGGTTGGGACAAATTACTTTTGATTCATTAACATTAGTTTGATACCAATTTTCGTGGGTACAGGTGAACATTGAATTCAAATGTTCATTGAATAACATATTTTGAATAGGCTTTGAATACAGAGATTGGAAAAATTACAAAATCAAATATCCACGATTATGCAAGTTTTAAGCAATCCATGAAAATGAATGAATCCACAGTATTCTTTGAATGTGACCAATGGTTTTATCCATTAATAATTGTCAATATTATTTAAATATTTTAGAGGATGCAACCGATAGAGAATTGACAGATTTAATGCAAGAAATGGAAGTGATGAAATTAATAGGATGCCATGAAAATATTATTAATTTCCTGGGATGTTGTACACAAAATGGTAAGTGGTGTACTTTAAGGGTTAAAAACGATCTTGGTCCAATGGGCAGCACTTGTTGTCTGTCGTCCATATTAAATGTCCGTTAACTTTTAAAAAATCTTCTCCTCGAAATTACACAGGACCCATGCTCTGAGAAAACCATCAACTGCCCCCTGTCTGATTTGCTCCAAATGGTTTAGTTTCAGAGATATATACAAAAATCTGCATTTTACCCCTATGTTCCATTTTTATTCATGTGGGCCATGAGGGTTGGAAGGTGGGGTCATCTGATACATTTTTTAAAGAAAAAACATATTAATTATTATGGTCAAGTATGGTTAAATGTGTCTCAGTAGTTTCATAGAAAGAAGATTACCCACACATGTCCGATTTGCTCTAGGTGTAATACCACCATAATAATGATTGATTTTTCCCTATTAAAATTGAAAAAGGAAATGGGGAATGTGTCAAAGCGACAACAACTCGACCAAAGTCTTTGTTAAATTTGCACTTTTAGAAAAAATGTGCAGAATTTATCTTTGTTACAAATAAAGATATACTTGGCATGAGTAAAGTTTTATCCTGTCCAGTACTATAGAAAAAATTTAACATAACATTTGATTGCATACAAGAAAATAACCATCACTGGAACTTAACCAATCAAAGGAGTAGGAGCAATAAGGCCCTTATTCGGCCCAAAAATTACTGTAAATTAAAAAGTTATCATACATATAGTAGATAAGATGCACACAGATATACAGATTATGTGACGTCATTTAAATATATTGGTAGATAAGGTGTACATCGTAGTTACAAAGCGAGTTAAAGTGGCTGTGAATCGAAATATATATATATATTATTGTGGAAATTCCAATACGTCACAAAGCAATATGGCGATTGTTTACATCAATGTTGACAATGAGTTGACAATGAGATGATGTGTTGAAACACGAAAAGGAAAATATCTCTCGAATGTGAATAAAATGCATGCAAACGTAAGTGAATCTATATATCAGATATTTTATTTAGTATAAAAGAATGCAGTATTATTCAATTTTGTTTTATAAAGAATATCAATTGTGGTAAATATAAATAATGTGTGTTGCATGAATTTAATATTTGAAATTTCAATATTTTCACAACCATAAAAGAAATTGTGTTTATTTAAATATTATGGAATCTAAAATCTGAACAAGAATTTGTGTATTAATATTCATGTCACGTGATAAGATAGGCACGATAGTAGATAAGGTGCACACAGATATACAGATTATGTGACGTCATTTAAATATATTGGCAGATAAGGTGTACATCGTAGTTACAAAGCGAGTTAAAGTGGCTGTGAATCGAAATATATATATATATATTATTGTGGAAATTCCAATACGTCACAAAGCAATATGGCGATTGTTAACATCAATGTTGACAATGAGTTGACAATGAGATGATGTGTTGAAACACGAAAAGGAAAATATCTCTCGAATGTGAATAAACTGCATGCAAACGTAAGTGAATCTATATATCAGATATTTTATTTAGTATAAAAGAATGCAGTATTATTCGATTTTGTTTTGTAAAGAATATCAATTGTGGTAAATGTAAATAATGTGTGTTGCATGAGTTTAAAATTTGAAACTTCAATATTTTCACAACCATAAAAGAAATTGTGTTTATTTAAATATTATGGAATTATACATTTGAACAAGAATTTGTGTATTAATATTCATGTCACGTGATCAGATAGGTACATGGTAGATTAGGTCCACACAGATATACAGATTATGTGACGTTATTTATATATATTAGTAGATAAGGTGTACATCGTAGTTACAAATCGAGTTAAAGTGGCTGTTATTCGAAAATATATATATTGTTGTGGAAATTCCAATACGTCACAAAGCAATATGGCGATTGTTTACATAATAATAATAAAATTCTTTATTTAACGAAGGTAACACATTTAACAATTACATGTTAATCTTCAAAAACTATCAATACAAATAAAAAACGTACAAAAATACATACAATATAAAATACATAATACAGTTGAATAAGCACATATGCATTCAGTAGAAGAAGAAAAAGAAATACATTAGTTTCATGCATCTTTATTCTGTTCAGTTAGAAAATAGTTTGAACAGTTGGTCATAAATGTATCTAAATTATCTATTTCTTTAATATTATTTGGTAAATTATTCCAGGTAATAAGACCAGAATATTTAAATGTTCTTTTCAAAAAATCAGAATTAGGTCTTGGTAAATGAAGAAGTGGCATGTTCACGTCCTTAATATATGCATATTTATTTGCCATTGACTTTAAGAAGCCATCCTTTAACATATTTGGTCGGGTTCTTGTCTCTTTGACATATTCCCCATTTCCATTTTCAATTTTATCATCAACTAAAAAGTAAAACAAGACAAAGAAAATTTGCCTGTCTGTAATTGTAGGAACTTAATTTCACACAGTGGCAATTTAAATAAATTTATATTCTGGCTCTATCATTTACCGAAATTGACGAAATACCTATTTGCTGTGACGATGTTTGATATTATACAAACTAAAGGCATGTAGAACAAAATCAGAAAACTTTTCCAAAGCCCGAAGTTTTTTTATTGTTTTTATTTTTCTTCTTCAAAAGTTTGACAATGGAATTTGATACACAAATCCAAACATTTGAGTTTAATAAAGCATATTACACATAGAGTTTGTTCTAGAACGGGAGCCTGTCGTGAATTTAAAAGTGATGCAAAAGACGTCACACTTCTTCTGATGTCAATCGAAGTAAAACCGTTAAATATTTTAAACTAAACACTGGTGTTGTCACCATAACTAATTATGGTTTATTTCATACAACACAAACGATTTAAAATGGGCCTTGGCATTTTTGAGAAATAACTTTAAGGCCAAAATATTGGCCATGTGGCACAGATTTTCTGAATACCATTAAAGTCAATGAGGCTATCAGTTTTTACAAATACTAATAAATTGCAATTAACACCAATTAAAAGACTGATCAAATATAAAAAAAAACACAAATACAGTAAAAACATTCGACACTTGAGAGTGATAAATGAACGAAGCAGACATACTGTGGTGTCATCACACGAGCAATCATATACAGGTACCATGCAGAATAGCGTGATATTATCAATTGTTGTCAGGGTTGCCATGGCGCTGTTTGATAAAGTTCGAAGCCAGGCCGATTCTTAGCAGTCAAAGGTAAAACGTTTTTCAATGCCATGGCAGTCAAAGGGTCAATACTCTATGATAAAACCACAAAAACGTAAAACGCTTCAAATTCTACAAACTGGCATGTAGACTCCTGCTGTCCTTTTGTAGCTAAGTACAAAAAATGTACAAGGAGAAGACATCATATCTAAGTTTTATTTATCCGGTTGGGAACAAACCCTCTATATGGTGTTTATACCTGTATAGAGGGATAAAATTATTGCTGGTGCTGGAAAAATATAAAATATGTTCTTTTTGTGAAGTCATGAAAGGCTATTTTATTTCTTGCCTTGATCCCTTTCTGCGACAGGAAAGTGTCACAGCAAGAATAAGCTTTTGGGTCGATCTGGCCCCACGTAGATCCGGCCCAAGTCGATCCGGCCCAACGTCGATCCATCCCATATGTAAAATCGATCCGGCCCCAATAAAAAATATATTTATCATGTATATAAGAAATAAAAATAAAGATATATATTAATTGTAATTCATAAATTTTTATGATTTTTATTATAATGTCAATAAATGTAAAAGGTGTACGGTAAAAAAATAAAAAAGACCTTTGAAAAATATCTATTTTAGATGAGTATAAAACAACTAGGTTGATTATGTTTTTATTGCAAGTTTTCTAGATTATTGGGTATATTCATATTATAACGTATATAAAAGAACTCAAACATCAACATTAATCAGCAGTAAGGCCCTGGGTTTGTTCTCCTTACTTTTATCAAGGGCGCATAATACTAAAATATTAATATTATGGGTATTTTAAGTTAAATAAACCTTTTCAGATATTTAAATGGTATAAATTCTCGAAATTCACGAAAACACATGAAAATAATTAAAAGTTAATGGCTTGTTTTGGAGCATTAATAGGTCATAATAATAATTCTCACTGATTGTTGTTATAATTGCCTTTGATACATTAATAATTGGAATAATCCGAATGAAACAACTGGATTATTCGGGTTAATCTTAATCAAATTGGTTACGCTTCTGCGCATGTGCACCATTAGGAAATTTAGTTGTGCATCCGAAAGTTTCAAAATAATGATATCATTTATTCATACAATCCATCTCGTGTTAAATTCAAGTATGTACGAGGAGAGTATGACTTAAAATCAATTATGCTTGAACAAAAATATATGGATTTAGTCATGTTAGTTGTTCTGTCTGTGTTCAGATCTTTAACGCAATCAAATCATATTCCAGTTTTGGACATGTGTTTTTTAAAACGAAGGTTAAAATATTTTATGTCAAAGAGAAGATGTGGTATGATTGCCAATGAGACTACTCTCCACAAGAGATCAAATGACACAGAAGTTAACAACTATAGGGCACAGTATGGCCATCAACAATTAGCAAAGCCCATACCGTATAGTCAGCTATAAAAGGCCCCGAAATGACATTGTAAAACAATTCAAACGAGAGATCTAACAGTCCAATCTATCAAAAACAAATATGTAACACATAAACAAAGGACAACCACTGAATGACCGACTCCTGACTAGGGACAGGAACATACATACAGAATGTTGCGGGGTGAGACATAAGAGGTGTGTTCATATTTTTTTTTTATTTAAGCGTTCATCCTGAGATTGCGGTACCTTTTTGGTCACTATTTATGTGTTGCGTCTAAATATGAATTGTAACACTTTATAGTGACTGAACAGGTTGATTTAACTTCCTCAAGAAACAGAAAAAGATGACGATTTCAATGGAACAGCTCTAGACTATTTAACATGCAAGCTGATTATAGATAGATTTATAAGGATAGTAACGTAAGTTATCAATAGATTGAATAATAATGGGGATAACCAACATTTTTATGCCGCAGCCTTAGCTATGGATGTTATAGTTTGACTCGACCAAATGTTTGAAACTTATACACAATGCTTATTACGCAAAACACGGATCAAGTTTGAATTTTAGTGGCATAACTTTAACCTTTCTAGAGAAAATGTATAGTACTATCAAACACTTATCAAAGCTGGTATATAGACCAGTTACATCCTGAATAAGTAAACATTAAATAGCATTACAAATAGTATCAACAGGTCAAATAAACAAGAAAGTACGATTTGAGAGTACTCTTAGTTACTGAAAAGCCAAAAACAATTAATTAAAAAAAAAATCATGCATCAGAGACTAAAATCAACTAAAACAAATCCCAGAGATTTAGTATTTCAACGTCATGAACAGTCAAAGAAGACATGACTTCTGCAATGCCAAAAATAAATGTATGCTTGTTAACATATTGAAAAATTGCTGAATTTTTTGTCGTTTTCTTTCTCAAACTTAAGTTTCCCTCAACCTAACATTATAAAACTTATACACAATTCTTATTGCAACAAAATACAGATGAAATTCAAATTTTGATGGTGTTACTATTACTTTTCTAGAGTTATGCCCCTTTACAAATGAAAAAATTACTGAATTTGTTAGTTGGTCTATCTTTTGAAACATGCTTGGTATAAATGGTTTTTATTGTGTAGAAAGATAGTACTATTATGTTAGATGGTCTATCTTTTGAAACATGCTTGGTATAATTGGTTTTTATTGTGTAAAAAGATAGTACTATGATGTTAGATGGTCCATCTAATGAAACATGCTTGGTATAATTGGTTTTTATTGTGTAGAAAGATAGTGCTATGATGTTAGATGGTCTATCTAATGAAACATGCTTGGTATAATTGGTTTTTATTGTGTAGAAAGATAGTACTATGATATTAGTTGGTCTATCTTTTGAAACATGCTTGGTATAATTGGTTTTTATTGTGTAGAAAGATAGTACTATTATGTTAGATGGTCTATCTAATGAAACATGCTTGGTATAATTGGTTTTTATTGTGTAGAAAGATAGTACTATGATGTTAGATGGCCTATCTCATGTAACATGCTTGGTATAATTAGTTATTATTGTGTAGAAAGATAGTACTATGATGTTAGATGGTCTATCTAATGAAACATGCTTGGTATAATTGGTTTTTATTGTGTAGAAAGATAGTACTATTATGTTAGATGGTCTATCTAATGAAATATGCTTGGTATAATTGGTTTTTATTGTGTAGAAAGATAGTACTATGATGTTAGATGGTCTATTTAATGAAACATGCTTGGTATAATTGGTTTTTATTTTGTAGAAAGATAGTACTATGATGTTAGATGGTGTATCTAATGAAACATACTTGGTATAATTGGTTATTATTGTGTAGAAAGATAGTACTATGATGTTAGATGGTCTATCTAATGAAACATGCTTGGTATAATTGGTTTTTAGTTTGTAGAAAGATAGTACTATGATGTTAGATGGTCTATTTAATGAAACATGCTTGGTATAATTGGTTTTTATTGCGACATAAGATAGTACTATGATGTTAGATGGTCTGTCTAATGAAACATGCTTGGTATAATTGGTTTTTATTGTGTAGAAAGATAGTACTATGATGTTAGATGGTTTATCTAGTGAAACATGCTTGGTATAATTGGTTTTTATTGTGTAGAAAGATAGTACTATGATGTTAGATGGTCTATCTAATGAAACATGCTTGGTATAATTGGTTTTTATTGTGTAGAAAGATAGTACTATGATGTTAGATGGTCTATTTAATGAAACATGCTTGGTATAATTGGTTTTTATTGTGTAAAAAGATAGTACTATGATGTTAGATGGCCTATCTCATGTAACATGCTTGGTATAATTGGTTATTATTGTGTAGAAAGATAGTACTATGATGTTAGATGGTCTATCTAATGAAACATGCTTGGTATAATTGGTTTTATTGTGTAGAAAGATAGTAATATTATGTTAGATGGTCTATCTAATGAAACATGCTTGGTATAATTGGTTTTTATTGTGTAGAAAGATAGTACTATGATGTTAGATGGTCTATTTAATGAAACATGCTTGGTATAATTGGTTTTTATTTTGTAGAAAGATAGTACTATGATGTTAGATGGTCTATCTAATGAAACATGCTAGGTATAATTGGTTTTTATTGTGTAGAAAGATAGTACTATGATGTTAGATGGTCTATCTAATGAAACATGCTTGGCATAATTGGTTTTTATTGTGTAAAAAGATAGTACTATGATGTTAGATGGTCTATCTAATGAAACATGCTTGGTATAATTGGTTTTTATTGTGTAGAAAGATAGTACTATGATGTTAGATGGTCTATCTAATGAAACATGATTGGTATAATTGGTTTTTATTGTGTAGAAAGATAGTACTATGATGTTAGATGGCCTATCTCATGAAACATGCTTGGTATAATTGGTTTTTATTGTGTAGAAAGATAGTACTATGATGTTAGATGGTCTATTTAATGAAACATGCTTGGTATAATTGGTTTTTATTTTGTAGAAAGATAGTACTATGATGTTAGATGGTGTATCTAATGAAACATGCTTGGTATAATTGGTTATTATTGTGTAGAAAGATAGTACTATGATGTTAGATGGTCTATCTAATGAAACATGCTTGGTATAATTGGTTTTTAGTTTGTAGAAAGATAGTACTATGATGTTAGATGGTCTATTTAATGAAACATGCTTGGTATAGTTGGTTTTTATTGCGTAGAAAGATAGTACTATGATGTTAGATGGTCTATCTAATGAAACATGATTGGTATAATTGGTTTTTATTGTGTAGAAAGATAGTACTATGATGTTAGATGGTCTATTTAATGAAACATGCTTGGTATAATTGGTTTTTATTAAGTAAAAAGATAGTACTATGATGTTAGATGGTCTATCTAATGAAACATGCTTGGTATAATTGGTTTTTATTGCGACATAAGATAGTACTATGATGTTAGATTGTCTATCTAATGAAACATGCTTGATATAATTGGTTTTTATTGTGTAGAAAGATAGTACTATGATGTTAGATGGTCTATTTAATGAAACATGCTTGGTATAATTGGTTTTTATTGTGAAGAAAGATAGTACTATGATGTTAGATGGTCTATCTCATGAAACATGCTTGGTATAATTGGTTTTTATTGTGTAGAAAGATAGTACTATGATGTTAGATGGTCTCACTAATGAAACATGCTTGGTATAATTGGTTTTTATTGTGTAGAAAGATAGTAATATGATGTTAGATGGTCTATCTAATGAAACATGCTTGGTATAATTGGTTTTTATTTTGTAGAAAGATAGTACTATGATGTTAGATGGTCTATCTAATGAAACATGCTTGGTATAATTGGTTTTTATTGCGACATAAGATACTACTATAATGTTAGATGGTCTATCTAATGAAACATGCTTGGTATAATTGGTTTTTATTTTGTAAAAAGATAGTACTATGATGTTAGATGGTCTATCTAATGAAACATGCTTGGTATAATTGGTTTTTATTGTGTAGAAAGATAGTACTATGATGTTAGATGGTCTATCTAATGAAATATGCTTGGTATAATTGGTTTTTATTGTGTATAAAGATAGTACTATGATGTTAGATGGTCTATCTTATGAAACATGCTTGGTATAATTGGTTTTTATTGTGTAGAAAGATAGTACTATGATGTTAGATGGTCTATCTAATCAAACATGCTTGGTATAATTTGTTTTTATTGTGTAGAAAGATAGTACTATGATGTTAGATGGTCTCACTAATGAAACATGCTTGGTATAATTGGTTTTTATTGTGTAGAAAGATAGTACTATGATGTTAGATGGTCTATCTAATTAAACATGCTTTGTATAATTTGTTTTTATTAATGAAACATGCTTGGTATAATTGGTTTTTATTGTGTAGAAAGATAGTACTATGATGTTAGATGGTCTATCTAATTAAACATGCTTTGTATAATTTGTTTTTATTGTGTAAAAAGATAGTACTATGATGTTAGATGGTCTATCTAATGAAACATACTTGGTATAATTGGTTTTTATTGTGTAGAAAGATAATACTATGATGTTAGATGGTCTATTTTTTTTAAAATGCTTGGTATAATTGTTTTTTATTGTGTAGAAAGATAGTACTATGATGTTAGATGGTCTATCTAATGAAACATGCTTGGTATAATTTGTTTTTATTGTGTAGAAAGATAGTACTATGATGTTAGATGGTCTATCTATTGAAACGTCCTTTGTATAATTGGTTTTTATTGTGTAGAAAGATAGTACTATGATGTTAGATGATCTATCTAATGAAACTTGATTGGTATAATTGGTTTTTATTGTGTAGAAAGATAGTACTATGATGTTAGATGGTCTATCTAATGAAACATGCTTGGTATAATTGGTTTTTATTGTGTAAAAAGATAGTACTATGATGTTATATGGTCTATCTAATGAAACATGCTTGGTATAATTGGTTTTTATTGCGACATAAGATAGTACTATGATGTAAGATGGTCTATCTAATGAAACATGCTTGGTATAATTGGTTTTTATTGTGTAGAAAGATAGTACTATGATGTTAGATGGTCTATCTAATGAAACATGCTTGGTATAATTGGTTTTTATTTTGTAGAAAGATAGTACTATGATGTTAGATGGTTTATCTAATGAAACATGCTTGTACGTATAATTGGTTTTTATTGCGACATAAGATAGTACTATGATGTTAGATTGTCTATCTAATGAAACATGCTTGATATAATTGGTTTTTATTGTGTAGAAAGATAGTACTATGATGGTAGATGGTCTATTTAATGAAACATGCTTGGTATAATTGGTTTTTATTGTGAAGAAAGATAGTACTATGATGTTAGATGGTCTATCTAATGAAACATGCTTGGTATAATTGGTTTTTATTGTGTAGAAAGATATTACTATGATGTTAGATGGTCTCACTAATGAAACATGCTTGGTATAATTGGTTTTTATTGTGTAGAAAGATAGTAATATGATGTTAGATGGTCTATCTAATGAAACATGCTTGGTATAATTGGTTTTTATTTTGTAGAAAGATAGTACTATGATGTTAGATGGTCTATCTAATGAAACATGCTTGGTATAATTGGTTTTTATTGCGACATAAGATACTACTATGATGTTAGATGGTCTATCTAATGAAACATGTTAGATGGTCTATCTAATGAAACATGTTAGATGGTCTATCTAATGAAACATGCTTGGTATAATTGGTTTTTATTTTGTAGAAAGATAGTACTATGATGTTAGATGGTCTATCTAATGAAACATGCTTGGTATAATTGGTTTTTATTGCGACATAAGATACTACTATGATGTTAGATGGTCTATCTAATGAAACATGCTTGGTATAATTGGTTTTTATTTTGTAAAAAGATAGTACTATGATGTTAGATGGTCTATCTAATGAAACATGCTTGGTATAATTGGTTTTTATTTTGTAAAAAGATAGTACTATGATGTTAGATGGTCTATCTAATGAAACATGCTTGGTATAATTGGTTTTTATTGTGTAGAAAGATAGTAATATGATGTTAGATGGTCTATCTAATGAAATATGCTTGGTATAATTGGTTTTTATTGTGTAGAAAGATAGTGCTATGATGTTAGATGGTCTATCTTATGAAACATGCTTGGTATAATTGGTTTTTATTGTGTAGAAAGATAGTACTATGATGTTAGATGGTCTATCTAATAAAACATGCTTGGTGTAATTTGTTTTTATTGTGTAGAAAGATAGTACTATGATGTTAGATGGTCTATCTTTTGAAACATGCTTGGTATAATTGGTTTTTTTTGTGTAGAAAGATAGTACTATGATGTTAGATGGTCTATCTAATTAAACATACTTTGTATAATTTGTTTTTATTGTGTAAAAAGATAGTACTATGATGTTAGATGGTCTATCTAATGAAACATACTTGGTATAATTGGTTTTTATTGTGTAGAAAGATAATACTATGATGTTAGATGGTCTATTTTTTTAAAAATGCTTGGTATAATTGGTTTTTATTGTGTAGAAAGATAGTACTATGATGTTAGATGGTCTATCTAATGAAACATGCTTGGTATAATTTGTTTTTATTGTGTAGAAAGATAGCACTATGATGTTAGATGGTCTATCTATTGAAACATCCTTTGGATAATTGGTTTTTATTGTGTAGAAAGATAGTACTATGATGTTAGATGGTCTATCTAATGAAACTTGATAGGTATAATTGGTTTTTATTGTGTAGAAAGATAGTACTATGATGTTAAATGGTCTATCTAATGCAACATGCTTGGTATATTTGGTTTTTATTGTGTAGAAAGATAGTACTATGATTTTAGATGGTCTATCTAATGAAACATGCTTGGTATAATTGGTTTTTATTGTGTAGAAAGATAGTACTATGATGTTAAATGGTGTATCCAATGAAACATGCTTGGTATAATTGGTTTTTATTGTGTAGTAAGATAGTACTATGATGTTAGATGGTCTATCTAATGAAACATGCTTGGTATAATCGGTTTTTATTGTGACATAAGATAGTACTATGATGTTAGATAGTCTATCTAATGAAACATGCTTGGTATAATTGGTTTTTATTGTGTAGAAAGATATTACTATGATGTTAGATGGTCTATCTAATGAAACCTGATTGGTATAATTGGTTTTTATTGTGTAGAAAGATAGTACTATGATGTTAGATGGTCTATCTAATGAAACATGCTTGGTATAATTGGTTTTTATTGTGTAGAAAGATAGTACTATGATGTTAGATGGTCTATCTAATGAAACATGATTGGTATAATTGGTTTTTATTGTGTAGAAAGGTAGTACTATGATGTTAGATGGTCTATCCAAAGAAACATGCTTGGTATAATTGGTTTTTATTGTGAAGAAAGATAGTACTATGATGTTAGATGGTCTATTTAATGAAACATGCTTGGTATAATTGGTTTTTATTGTGTAGAAAGATAGTACTATGATGTTAGATGGTCTATCTAATGAAACATGCTTGGTATAATTGGTTTTTATTGTGTAGAAAGATAGTACTATGATGTTAGATGGTCTATCTAATGAAACATGCTTGGTATAATTGGTTTTTATTGTGTAGAAAGATAGTACTATGATGTTAGATGGTCTCTTTAATGAAACATGCTGGGTATAATTTGTTTTTATTGTGTAGAAAGATAGTACTATGATGTTAGATGGTCTCTCTAATGAAACATGCTTGGTATAAGTGGTTTTTTACTGCGACATAAGATAGTACTATGATGTTAGATGGTCTATCTAATGAAACATGCTTGGTATAATTGGTTTTTATTGTGTAGAAAGATAGTACAATGATGTTAGATGGTCTATCTAATGAAACATGCTTGGTATAATTGGTTTTTATTGTGTAGAAAGATAGTACTATGATGTTAGATGGTCTATCTAATGAAACATGCTTGGTATAATTGGTTTTTATTGTGTAGAAAGATAGTACTATGATGTTAGATGGTGTATCCAATGAAACATGCTTGGTATAATTGGTTTTTATTGTGTAGTAAGATAGTACTATGATGTTAGATGGTCTATCTAATGAAACATGCTTGGTATAATTGGTTTTTATTGCGACATAAGATAGTACTATGATGTTAGATTGTCTATCTAATGAAACATGCTTGGTATAATTGGTTTTTATTGTGTAGAAAGATAGTACTATGATGTTAGATGGTCTATCTAATGAAACATGATTGGTATAATTGGTTTTTATTGTGTAGAAAGATAGTACTATGATGTTAGATGGTCTATCTAATGAAACATGCTTGGTATAATTGGTTTTTGTTGTGTAGAAGGATAGTACTATGATGTTAGATGGTCTATCTAATGAAACATGCATGGTATAATTGGTTTTTATTGTGTAGAAAGATAGTACTATGATGTTAGATGGTCTATCTAATGAAACATGCTTAGTATAATTGGTTTTTATTGTGTAGAAAGAACGTACTATGATGTTAGATGGTCTATCTAATGAAACATGCTTGGTATAATTGGTTTTTATTGTGTAGAAAGATAGTACTATGATGTTAGATGGTCTACCTAATGAAACATGCTTGGTATAATTGGTTTTTATTGCGACATAAAATAGTACTATGATGTAAGATGGTCTATCTAATGAAACATGCTTGGTATAATTGGTTTTTATTGTGTAGAAAGATAGTCCTATGATGTTAGATGGTCTATCTAATGAAACATGCTTAGTATAATTGGTTTTTATTGTGTAGAAAGAACGTACTATGATGTTAGATGGTCTATCTAATGAAACATGCTTGGTATAATTGGTTTTTATTGTGTAGAAAGATAGTACTATGATGTTAGATGGTCTACCTAATGAAACATGCTTGGTATAATTGGTTTTTATTGCGACATAAGATAGTACTATGATGTAAGATGGTCTATCTAATGAAACATGCTTGGTATAATTGGTTTTTATTGTGTAGAAAGATAGTACTATGATGTTAGATGGTCTATCTAATGAAACATGTTTGGTATAATTGGTTTTTATTGTGTATAAAGATAGTACTATGATGTTAGATGGTCTATCTAATGAAACATGCTTGATATAACTGGTTTTTATTTTGTAGAAAGATAGTACTATGATGTTAGATGGTCTATCGAATGAAACATGCTTGGTATAATTGGTTTTTATTGTGTAGAAAGATTTTACTATGATGTTAGATGGTCTATCTAATGAAACATGCTTGGTATAATTGGTTTTTATTGCGTAGAAAGATAGTACTATGATGTTAGATGGTCTATCTAATGCAACATGCTTGGTATAATTGGTTTTTATTGTGTAGAAAGATAGTACTATAATGTTAGACGGTCTATTTAATGAAACATGCTTGGTAAAATTTGTTTTTATTGTGTAGAAAGATAGTACTATGATGTTAGATGGTCTATCTAATGAAACATGCTTGGTATAATTGGTTTTTATTGTGTAGAAAGATAGTACTATGATGTTAGATGGTCTATCTAATGAAACATGCTTAGTATAATTGGTTTTTATTGTGTAGAAAGAACGTACTATGATGTTAGATGGTCTATCTAATGAAACATGCTTGGTATAATTGGTTTTTATTGTGTAGAAAGATAGTACTATGATGTTAGATGGTCTACCTAATGAAACATGCTTGGTATAATTGGTTTTTATTGCGACATAAAATAGTACTATGATGTAAGATGGTCTATCTAATGAAACATGCTTGGTATAATTGGTTTTTATTGTGTAGAAAGATAGTCCTATGATGTTAGATGGTCTATCTAATGAAACATGCTTAGTATAATTGGTTTTTATTGTGTAGAAAGAACGTACTATGATGTTAGATGGTCTATCTAATGAAACATGCTTGGTATAATTGGTTTTTATTGTGTAGAAAGATAGTACTATGATGTTAGATGGTCTACCTAATGAAACATGCTTGGTATAATTGGTTTTTATTGCGACATAAGATAGTACTATGATGTAAGATGGTCTATCTAATGAAACATGCTTGGTATAATTGGTTTTTATTGTGTAGAAAGATAGTACTATGATGTTAGATGGTCTATCTAATGAAACATGTTTGGTATAATTGGTTTTTATTGTGTATAAAGATAGTACTATGATGTTAGATGGTCTATCTAATGAAACATGCTTGATATAACTGGTTTTTATTTTGTAGAAAGATAGTACTATGATGTTAGATGGTCTATCGAATGAAACATGCTTGGTATAATTGGTTTTTATTGTGTAGAAAGATTTTACTATGATGTTAGATGGTCTATCTAATGAAACATGCTTGGTATAATTGGTTTTTATTGCGTAGAAAGATAGTACTATGATGTTAGATGGTCTATCTAATGCAACATGCTTGGTATAATTGGTTTTTATTGTGTAGAAAGATAGTACTATAATGTTAGACGGTCTATTTAATGAAACATGCTTGGTAAAATTTGTTTTTATTGTGTAGAAAGATAGTACTATGATGTTAGATGGTCTATCTAATGAAACATGCTTGGTATAATTGGTTTTTATTGTGTAGAAAGATAGTAATATAATGTTAGATGGTCTATCTAATGAAACATGCTTGGTATAATTGGTTTTTATTTTGTAGAAAGATAGTACTATGATGTTAGATGGTCTATCTAATGAAACATGCTTGGTATAATTGGTTTTTTTTGCGACATAAGATACTACTATGATGTTAGATGGTCTATCTAATGAAACATGTTAGATGGTCTATCTAATGAAACATGCTTGGTATAATTGGTTTTTATTTTGTAGAAAGATAGTACTATGATGTTAGATGGTCTATCTAATGAAACATGCTTGGTATAATTGGTTTTTATTGCGACATAAGATACTACTATGATGTTAGATGGTCTATCTAATGAAACATGCTTGGTATAATTGGTTTTTATTTTGTAAAAAGATAGTACTATGATGTTAGATGGTCTATCTAATGAAACATGCTTGGTATAATTGGTTTTTATTGTGTAGAAAGATAGTAATATGATGTTAGATGGTCTATCTAATGAAATATGCTTGGTATAATTGGTTTTTATTGTGTAGAAAGATAGTGCTATGATGTTAGATGGTCTATCTTATGAAACATGCTTGGTATAATTGGTTTTTATTGTGTAGAAAGATAGTACTATGATGTTAGATGGTCTATCTAATCAAACATGCTTGGTGTAATTTGTTTTTATTGTGTAGAAAGATAGTACTATGATGTTAGATGGTCTATCTTTTGAAACATGCTTGGTATAATTGGTTTTTATTGTGTAGAAAGATAGTACTATGATGTTAGATGGTCTATCTAATTAAACATGCTTTGTATAATTTGTTTTTATTGTGTAAAAAGATAGTACTATGATGTTAGATGGTCTATCTAATGAAACATACTTGGTATAATTGGTTTTTATTGTGTAGAAAGATAATACTATGATGTTAGATGGTCTATTTTTTTAAAAATGCTTGGTATAATTGGTTTTTATTGTGTAGAAAGATAGTACTA
Source organism: Mytilus galloprovincialis (assembly GCA_037788925.1). Taxonomy (NCBI): domain Eukaryota; kingdom Metazoa; phylum Mollusca; class Bivalvia; order Mytilida; family Mytilidae; genus Mytilus; species Mytilus galloprovincialis. Next base: position 87,696,039 of record CM075334.1, read on the forward strand.
TGATGTTAGATGGTCTATCTAATGAAACATGCTTGGTATAATTTGTTTTTATTGTGTAGAAAGATAGTACTATGATGTTAGATGGTCTATCTATTGAAACATCCTTTGGATAATTGGTTTTTATTGTGTAGAAAGATAGTACTATGATGTTAGATGGTCTATCTAATGAAACTTGATAGGTATAATTGGTTTTTATTGTGTAGAAAGATAGTACTATGATGTTAAATGGTCTATCTAATGCAACATGCTTGGTATATTTGGTCTTTATTGTGTAGAAAGATAGTACTATGATTTTAGATGGTCTATCTAATGAAACATGCTTGGTATAATTGGTTTTTATTGTGTAGAAAGATAGTACTATGATGTTAAATGGTGTATCCAATGAAACATGCTTGGTATAATTGGTTTTTATTGTGTAGTAAGATAGTACTATGATGTTAGATGGTCTATCTAATGAAACATGCTTGGTATAATTGGTTTTTATTGCGACATAAGATAGTACTATGATGTTAGATAGTCTATCTAATGAAACATGCTTGGTATAATTGGTTTTTATTGTGTAGAAAGATAGTACTATGATGTTAGATGGTCTATCTAATGAAACCTGATTGGTATAATTGGTTTTTATTGTGTAGAAAGATAGTACTATGATGTTAGATGGTCTATCTAATGAAACATGCTTGGTATAATTGGTTTTTATTGTGTAGAAAGATAGTACTATGATGTTAGATGGTCTATCTAATGAAACATGATTGGTATAATTGGTTTTTATTGTGTAGAAAGGTAGTACTATGATGTTAGATGGTCTATCCAAAGAAACATGCTTGGTATAATTGGTTTTTATTGTGAAGAAAGATAGTACTATGATGTTAGATGGTCTATTTAATGAAACATGCTTGGTATAATTGGTTTTTATTGTGTAGAAAGATAGTACTATGATGTTAGATGGTCTATCTAATGAAACATGCTTGGTATAATTGGTTTTTATTGTGTAGAAAGATAGTACTATGATGTTAGATGGTCTCTTTAATGAAACATGCTGGGTATAATTTGTTTTTATTGTGTAGAAAGATAGTACTATGATGTTAGATGGTCTCTCTAATGAAACATGCTTGGTATAATTGGTTTTTTACTGCGACATAAGATAGTACTATGATGTTAGATGGTCTATCTAATGAAACATGCTTGGTATAATTGGTTTTTATTGTGTAGAAAGATAGTACAATGATGTTAGATGGTCTATCTAATGAAACATGCTTGGTATAATTGGTTTTTATTGCGACATAAGATAGTACTATGATGTTAGATTGTCTATCTAATGAAACATGCTTGGTATAATTGGTTTTTATTGTGTAGAAAGATAGTACTATGATGTTAGATGGTCTATCTAATGAAACATGATTGGTATAATTGGTTTTTATTGTGTAGAAAGATAGTACTATGATGTTAGATGGTCTATCTAATGAAACATGCTTGGTATAATTGGTTTTTGTTGTGTAGAAGGATAGTACTATGATGTTAGATGGTCTATCTAATGAAACATGCATGGTATAATTGGTTTTTATTGTGTAGAAAGATAGTACTATGATGTTAGATGGTCTATCTAATGAAACATGCTTGGTATAATTGGTTTTTATTGTGTAGAAAGATAGTACTATGATGTAAGATGGTCTATCTAATGAAACATGCTTGGTATAATTGGTTTTTATTGTGTAGAAAGATAGTCCTATGATGTTAGATGGTCTATCTAATGAAACATGCTTAGTATAATTGGTTTTTATTGTGTAGAAAGAACGTACTATGATGTTAGATGGTCTATCTAATGAAACATGCTTGGTATAATTGGTTTTTATTGTGTAGAAAGATAGTACTATGATGTTAGATGGTCTACCTAATGAAACATGCTTGGTATAATTGGTTTTTATTGCGACATAAAATAGTACTATGATGTAAGATGGTCTATCTAATGAAACATGCTTGGTATAATTGGTTTTTATTGTGTAGAAAGATAGTCCTATGATGTTAGATGGTCTATCTAATGAAACATGCTTAGTATAATTGGTTTTTATTGTGTAGAAAGAACGTACTATGATGTTAGATGGTCTATCTAATGAAACATGCTTGGTATAATTGGTTTTTATTGTGTAGAAAGATAGTACTATGATGTTAGATGGTCTACCTAATGAAACATGCTTGGTATAATTGGTTTTTATTGCGACATAAGATAGTACTATGATGTAAGATGGTCTATCTAATGAAACATGCTTGGTATAATTGGTTTTTATTGTGTAGAAAGATAGTACTATGATGTTAGATGGTCTATCTAATGAAACATGTTTGGTATAATTGGTTTTTATTGTGTATAAAGATAGTACTATGATGTTAGATGGTCTATCTAATGAAACATGCTTGATATAACTGGTTTTTATTTTGTAGAAAGATAGTACTATGATGTTAGATGGTCTATCGAATGAAACATGCTTGGTATAATTGGTTTTTATTGTGTAGAAAGATTTTACTATGATGTTAGATGGTCTATCTAATGAAACATGCTTGGTATAATTGGTTTTTATTGCGTAGAAAGATAGTACTATGATGTTAGATGGTCTATCTAATGCAACATGCTTGGTATAATTGGTTTTTATTGTGTAGAAAGATAGTACTATAATGTTAGACGGTCTATTTAATGAAACATGCTTGGTAAAATTTGTTTTTATTGTGTAGAAAGATAGTACTATGATGTTAGATGGTCTATCTAATGAAACATGCTTGGTATAATTGGTTTTTACTGCGACATAAGATAGTACTATGATGTTAGATGGTCTATCTAATGAAACATGCTTGGTATATGATGTTAGATGGTCTCTCTAATGAAACATGCTTGGTATAATTTGTTTTTACTGCGACATAAGATAGTACTATGATGTTAGATGGTCTATCTAATGAAACATGCTTGGTATAATTGGTTTTTATTGTGTAGAAAGATAGTACTATGATGTTAGATGGTCTATCTAATGAAACATGCTTGGTATAATTGGTTTTTATTGTGTAGAAAGATAGTACTATGTTAGATGGTGTATCCAATGAAACATGCTTGGTATAATTGGTTTTTATTGTGTAGTAAGATAGTACTATGATGTTAGATGGTCTATCTAATGAAACATGCTTGGTATAATTGGTTTTTATTGCGACATAAGATAGTACTATGATGTTAGATTGTCTATCTAATGAAACATGCTTGGTATAATTGGTTTTTATTGTGTAGAAAGATAGTACTATGATGTTAGATGGTCTATCTAATGAAACATGATTGGTATAATTGGTTTTTATTGTGTAGAAAGATAGTACTATGATGTTAGATGGTCTATCTAATGAAACATGCTTGGTATAACTGGTTTTTATTTTGTAGAAAGATAGTACTATGATGTTAGATGGTCTATCGAATGAAACATGCTTGGTATAATTGGTTTTTATTGTGTAGAAAGATAGTACTATGATGTTAGATGGTCTATCTAATGAAACATGATTGGTATAATTGGTTTTTATTGTGTAGAAAGATAGTACTATGATGTTAGATGGTCTATCTAATGAAACATGCTTGGTATAATTGGTTTTTATTTTGTAGAAAGATAGTACTATGATGTTAGATGGTCTATCTAATGAAACATGCTTGGTATAATTGGTTTTTTTTGCGACATAAGATACTACTATGATGTTAGATGGTCTATCTAATGAAACATGTTAGATGGTCTATCTAATGAAACATGCTTGGTATAATTGGTTTTTATTTTGTAGAAAGATAGTACTATGATGTTAGATGGTCTATCTAATGAAACATGCTTGGTATAATTGGTTTTTATTGCGACATAAGATACTACTATGATGTTAGATGGTCTATCTAATGAAACATGCTTGGTATAATTGGTTTTTATTTTGTAAAAAGATAGTACTATGATGTTAGATGGTCTATCTAATGAAACATGCTTGGTATAATTGGTTTTTATTGTGTAGAAAGATAGTAATATGATGTTAGATGGTCTATCTAATGAAATATGCTTGGTATAATTGGTTTTTATTGTGTAGAAAGATAGTGCTATGATGTTAGATGGTCTATCTTATGAAACATGCTTGGTATAATTGGTTTTTATTGTGTAGAAAGATAGTACTATGATGTTAGATGGTCTATCTAATCAAACATGCTTGGTGTAATTTGTTTTTATTGTGTAGAAAGATAGTACTATGATGTTAGATGGTCTATCTTTTGAAACATGCTTGGTATAATTGGTTTTTATTGTGTAGAAAGATAGTACTATGATGTTAGATGGTCTATCTAATTAAACATGCTTTGTATAATTTGTTTTTATTGTGTAAAAAGATAGTACTATGATGTTAGATGGTCTATCTAATGAAACATACTTGGTATAATTGGTTTTTATTGTGTAGAAAGATAATACTATGATGTTAGATGGTCTATTTTTTTAAAAATGCTTGGTATAATTGGTTTTTATTGTGTAGAAAGATAGTACTATGATGTTAGATGGTCTATCTAATGAAACATGTTTGGTATAATTTGTTTTTATTGTGTAGAAAGATAGTACTATGATGTTAGATGGTCTATCTATTGAAACATCCTTTGGATAATTGGTTTTTATTGTGTAGAAAGATAGTACTATGATGTTAGATGGTCTATCTAATGAAACTTGATAGGTATAATTGGTTTTTATTGTGTAGAAAGATAGTACTATGATGTTAAATGGTCTATCTAATGCAACATGCTTGGTATATTTGGTCTTTATTGTGTAGAAAGATAGTACTATGATTTTAGATGGTCTATCTAATGAAACATGCTTGGTATAATTGGTTTTTATTGTGTAGAAAGATAGTACTATGATGTTAAATGGTGTATCCAATGAAACATGCTTGGTATAATTGGTTTTTATTGTGTAGTAAGATAGTACTATGATGTTAGATGGTCTATCTAATGAAACATGCTTGGTATAATTGGTTTTTATTGCGACATAAGATAGTACTATGATGTTAGATAGTCTATCTAATGAAACATGCTTGGTATAATTGGTTTTTATTGTGTAGAAAGATAGTACTATGATGTTAGATGGTCTATCTAATGAAACCTGATTGGTATAATTGGTTTTTATTGTGTAGAAAGATAGTACTATGATGTTAGATGGTCTATCTAATGAAACATGCTTGGTATAATTGGTTTTTATTGTGTAGAAAGATAGTACTATGATGTTAGATGGTCTATCTAATGAAACATGATTGGTATAATTGGTTTTTATTGTGTAGAAAGGTAGTACTATGATGTTAGATGGTCTATCCAAAGAAACATGCTTGGTATAATTGGTTTTTATTGTGAAGAAAGATAGTACTATGATGTTAGATGGTCTATTTAATGAAACATGCTTGGTATAATTGGTTTTTATTGTGTAGAAAGATAGTACTATGATGTTAGATGGTCTATCTAATGAAACATGCTTGGTATAATTGGTTTTTATTGTGTAGAAAGATAGTACTATGATGTTAGATGGTCTATCTAATGAAACATGCTTGGTATAATTGGTTTTTATTGTGTAGAAAGATAGTACTATGATGTTAGATGGTCTCTTTAATGAAACATGCTGGGTATAATTTGTTTTTATTGTGTAGAAAGATAGTACTATGATGTTAGATGGTCTCTCTAATGAAACATGCTTGGTATAATTGGTTTTTTACTGCGACATAAGATAGTACTATGATGTTAGATGGTCTATCTAATGAAACATGCTTGGTATAATTGGTTTTTATTGTGTAGAAAGATAGTACAATGATGTTAGATGGTCTATCTAATGAAACATGCTTGGTATAATTGGTTTTTATTGCGACATAAGATAGTACTATGATGTTAGATTGTCTATCTAATGAAACATGCTTGGTATAATTGGTTTTTATTGTGTAGAAAGATAGTACTATGATGTTAGATGGTCTATCTAATGAAACATGATTGGTATAATTGGTTTTTATTGTGTAGAAAGATAGTACTATGATGTTAGATGGTCTATCTAATGAAACATGCTTGGTATAATTGGTTTTTGTTGTGTAGAAGGATAGTACTATGATGTTAGATGGTCTATCTAATGAAACATGCATGGTATAATTGGTTTTTATTGTGTAGAAAGATAGTACTATGATGTTAGATGGTCTATCTAATGAAACATGCTTGGTATAATTGGTTTTTATTGTGTAGAAAGATAGTACTATGATGTAAGATGGTCTATCTAATGAAACATGCTTGGTATAATTGGTTTTTATTGTGTAGAAAGATAGTCCTATGATGTTAGATGGTCTATCTAATGAAACATGCTTAGTATAATTGGTTTTTATTGTGTAGAAAGAACGTACTATGATGTTAGATGGTCTATCTAATGAAACATGCTTGGTATAATTGGTTTTTATTGTGTAGAAAGATAGTACTATGATGTTAGATGGTCTACCTAATGAAACATGCTTGGTATAATTGGTTTTTATTGCGACATAAAATAGTACTATGATGTAAGATGGTCTATCTAATGAAACATGCTTGGTATAATTGGTTTTTATTGTGTAGAAAGATAGTCCTATGATGTTAGATGGTCTATCTAATGAAACATGCTTAGTATAATTGGTTTTTATTGTGTAGAAAGAACGTACTATGATGTTAGATGGTCTATCTAATGAAACATGCTTGGTATAATTGGTTTTTATTGTGTAGAAAGATAGTACTATGATGTTAGATGGTCTACCTAATGAAACATGCTTGGTATAATTGGTTTTTATTGCGACATAAGATAGTACTATGATGTAAGATGGTCTATCTAATGAAACATGCTTGGTATAATTGGATTTTATTGTGTAGAAAGATAGTACTATGATGTTAGATGGTCTATCTAATGAAACATGTTTGGTATAATTGGTTTTTATTGTGTATAAAGATAGTACTATGATGTTAGATGGTCTATCTAATGAAACATGCTTGATATAACTGGTTTTTATTTTGTAGAAAGATAGTACTATGATGTTAGATGGTCTATCGAATGAAACATGCTTGGTATAATTGGTTTTTATTGTGTAGAAAGATTTTACTATGATGTTAGATGGTCTATCTAATGAAACATGCTTGGTATAATTGGTTTTTATTGCGTAGAAAGATAGTACTATGATGTTAGATGGTCTATCTAATGCAACATGCTTGGTATAATTGGTTTTTATTGTGTAGAAAGATAGTACTATAATGTTAGACGGTCTATTTAATGAAACATGCTTGGTAAAATTTGTTTTTATTGTGTAGAAAGATAGTACTATGATGTTAGATGGTCTATCTAATGAAACATGCTTGGTATAATTGGTTTTTACTGCGACATAAGATAGTACTATGATGTTAGATGGTCTATCTAATGAAACATGCTTGGTATATGATGTTAGATGGTCTCTCTAATGAAACATGCTTGGTATAATTTGTTTTTACTGCGACATAAGATAGTACTATGATGTTAGATGGTCTATCTAATGAAACATGCTTGGTATAATTGGTTTTTATTGTGTAGAAAGATAGTACTATGATGTTAGATGGTCTATCTAATGAAACATGCTTGGTATAATTGGTTTTTATTGTGTAGAAAGATAGTACTATGTTAGATGGTGTATCCAATGAAACATGCTTGGTATAATTGGTTTTTATTGTGTAGTAAGATAGTACTATGATGTTAGATGGTCTATCTAATGAAACATGCTTGGTATAATTGGTTTTTATTGCGACATAAGATAGTACTATGATGTTAGATTGTCTATCTAATGAAACATGCTTGGTATAATTGGTTTTTATTGTGTAGAAAGATAGTACTATGATGTTAGATGGTCTATCTAATGAAACATGATTGGTATAATTGGTTTTTATTGTGTAGAAAGATAGTACTATGATGTTAGATGGTCTATCTAATGAAACATCTTGGTATAATTGGTTTTTGTTGTGTAGAAGGATAGTACTATGATGTTAGATGGTCTATCTAATGGAACATGCATGGTATAATTGGTTTTTATTGTGTAGAAAGATAGTACTATGATGTTAGATGGTCTATCTAATGAAACATGCTTGGTATAATTGGTTTTTATTGTGTAGAAAGATAGTACTATGATGTTAGATGGTCTATCTAATGAAACATGCTTGGTATAATTGGGTTTTTATTGTATAGAAAGATAGTACTATGATGTTAGATGGTCTATCTAATGAAACATGCTGAGTATAATTGGTTTTTATTGTGTAGAAAGACAGTACTATGATGTTAGATGGTCTATCTAATGAAACATGCTTGGTATAATTGGTTTCTATTGTGTAGAAAGATAGTACTATGATGTAAGACGGTGTATCTAATGAAACATGCTTGGTATAATTGGTTTTTATTGCGACATAAGATAGTACTATGATGTAAGATGGTCTATCTAATGAAACATGCTTGGTATAATTGGTTTTTATTGTGTAGAAAGATAGTACTATGATGTTAGATGGTCTATCTAATGAAACATGCTTGGTATAATTGGTTTTTATTGTGTATAAAGATAGTACTATGATGTTAGATGGTCTATCTAATGAAACATGCTTGGTATAACTGGTTTTTATTTTGTAGAAAGATAGTACTATGATGTTAGATGGTGAATCGAATGAAACATGCTTGGTATAATTGGTTTTTTTTGCGTAGAAAGATTTTACTATGATGTTAGATGGTCTATCTAATGAAACATGCTTGGTATAATTGGTTTTTATTGTGAAGAAAGATAGTACTATGATGTTAGATGGTGTATCTAATGAAACATGCTTGGTATAATTGGTTTTTATTGTGTAGTAAGATAGTACTATGATGTTTGATGGTCTATCTAATGAAACATGCTTGGTATAATTGTTTTTTATTGTGTAAAAAGATAGTACTATGATGTTAGATGGTCTATCTAATGAAACATGCTTGGTATAATTGGTTTTTATTGCGTAGAAAGATAGTACTATGATGTTAGATGATGTATCTAATGAAACATGCTTGGTATAATTGGTTTTTATTGTGTAGAAAGATAGTACTATGATGTTAGATGGTGTATCTAATGAAACATGCTTGGTATAGTTGGTTTTTATTGTGTAGTAAGATAGTACTATGATGTTAGATGGTCTATCTAATGAAACATGCTTGGTACAATTGGTTTTTATTGTGTAGTAAGATAGTACTATGATGATAGATGGTGTATCTAATGAATCATGCTTGGTATAATTGGTTTTTATTGTGTAGTAAGATAGTACTATGATGTTAGATGGTCTATCTAATGAAACATGCTTGGTATAATTGGTTTTTATTGGGTAGAAATAGAGTACTATGATGTTAGATGGTCTATCTAATGAAACATGCTTGGTATAATTGGTTTTTATTGCGTAGAAAGATAGTACTATGATGTTAGATGGTCTATCTAATGAAACATGCTTGGTATAATTGGTTTTTATTGCGACATAAGATAGTACTATGATGTTAGATGGTCTATCTAATGAAACATGCTTGGTATAAATGGTTTTTATTGTGTAGAAAGATAGTACTATGATGTTAGATGGTCTATCTAATGAAACATGCTTGGTATAATTGGTTTTTATTGTGAAGAAAGATAGTACTATGATGTTAGATGGTGTATCTAATGAAACATGCTTGGTATAATTGGTTTTTATTGTGTAGTAAGATAGTACTATGATGTTTGATGGTCTATCTAATGAAACATGCTTGGTATAATTGGTTTTTATTGTGTAGAAAGATAGTACTATGATGTTAGATGGTCTATCTAATGAAACATGCTTGGTATAATTGGTTTTTATTGCGTAGAAAGATAGTACTATGATGTTAGATGATGTATCTAATGAAACATGCTTGGTATAATTGGTTTTTATTGTGTAGAAAGATAGTACTATGATGTTAGATGGTGTATCTAATCAAACATGCTTGGTATAGTTGGTTTTTATTGTGTAGTAAGATAGTACTATGATGTTAGATGGTCTATCTAATGAAACATGCTTGGTATAATTGGTTTTTATTGTGTAGTAAGATAGTACTATGATGATAGATGGTGTATCTAATGAAACATGCTTGGTATAATTGGTTTTTATTGTGTAGTAAGATAGTACTATGATGTTAGATGGTCTATCTAATGAAACATGCTTGGTATAATTGGTTTTTATTGCGTAGAAAGATAGTACTATGATGTTAGATGGTGTATCTAATGAAACATGCTTGGTATAATTGGTTTTTATTGTGTAGTAAGATAGTACTATGATGTTAGATGGTCTATCTAATGAAACATGCTTGGTATAATTGGTTTTCATTGTGTAGTAATATAGTACTATGATATTAGATGGTCTATCTAATGAAACATGCTTGGTATAATTGGTTTTTATTGTGTAGAAAGATAGTACTATGATGTTAGATGGTCTATCTAATGAAACATGCTTGGTATAATTGGTTTTTATTGCGACATAAGATAGTATTATGATGTTAGATGGTCTATCTAATGAAACATGCTTGGTATAATTGGTTTTTATTGTGTAGAAAGATAGTACTATGATGTTAGATGGTCTATATTATGGAACATGCTTGGTATAATTGATTTTTATTTTGTAGAAAGATACTACTATGATGTAAGACGGTGTATCTAATGAAACATGCTTGGTATAATTGGTTTTTATTGTGTAGAAAGATAGTACTATGATGTTAGATGGTCTATCTAATGAAACATGCTTGGTATAATTGGTTTTTATTGTGTATAAAGATAGTACTATGATGTTAGATGGTCTATCTAATGAAACATGCTTGGTATAACTGGTTTTTATTTTGTAGAAAGATAGTACTATGATGTTAGATGGTCTATCGAATGAAACATGCTTGGTATAATTGTTTTTTTTTGCGTAGAAAGATTTTACTATGATGTTAGATGGTCTATCTAATGAAACATGCTTGGTATAATTGGTTTTTATTGTGAAGAAAGATAGTACTATGATGTTAGATGGTGTATCTAATGAAACATGCTTGGTATAATTGGTTTTTATTGTGTAGTAAGATAGTACTATGATGTTTGATGGTCTATCTAATGAAACATGCTTGGTATAATTGGTTTTTATTGTGTAGAAAGATAGTACTATGATGTTAGATGGTCTATCTAATGAAACATGCTTGGTATAATTGGTTTTTATTGTGTAGAAAGATAGTACTATGATGTTAGATGGTCTATCTAATGCAACATGCTTGGTATAATTGGTTTTTATTGTGTAGAAAGATAGTACTATAATGTTAGACGGTCTATTTAATGAAACATGCTTGGTAAAATTTGTTTTTATTGTGTAGAAAGATAGTACTATGATGTTAGATGGTCTATCTAATGAAACATGCTTGGTATAATTGGTTTTTATTGTGTAGAAAGATAGTACTATGTTAGATGGTGTATCCAATGAAACATGCTTGGTATAATTGGTTTTTATTGTGTAGTAAGATAGTACTATGATGTTAGATGGTCTATCTAATGAAACATGCTTGGTATAATTGGTTTTTATTGCGACATAAGATAGTACTATGATGTTAGATTGTCTATCTAATGAAACATGCTTGGTATAATTGGTTTTTATTGTGTAGAAAGATAGTACTATGATGTTAGATGGTCTATCTAATGAAACATGATTGGTATAATTGGTTTTTATTGTGTAGAAAGATAGTACTATGATGTTAGATGGTCTATCTAATGAAACATGCTTGGTATAATTGGTTTTTGTTGTGTAGAAGGATAGTACTATGATGTTAGATGGTCTATCTAATGGAACATGCATGGTATAATTGGTTTTTATTGTGTAGAAAGATAGTACTATGATGTTAGATGGTCTATCTAATGAAACATGCTTGGTATAATTGGTTTTTATTGTGTAGAAAGATAGTACTATGATGTTAGATGGTCTATCTTATGAAACATGCTTGGTATAATTGGGTTTTTATTGTATAGAAAGATAGTACTATGATGTTAGATGGTCTATCTAATGAAACATGCTGAGTATAATTGGTTTTTATTGTGTAGAAAGACAGTACTATGATGTTAGATGGTCTGTCTAATGAAACATGCTTGGTATAATTGGTTTCTATTGTGTAGAAAGATAGTACTATGATGTAAGACGGTGTATCTAATGAAACATGCTTGGTATAATTGGTTTTTATTGCGACATAAGATAGTACTATGATGTAAGATGGTCTATCTAATGAAACATGCTTGGTATAATTGGTTTTTATTGTGTAGAAAGATAGTACTATGATGTTAGATGGTCTATCTAATGAAACATGCTTGGTATAATTGGTTTTTATTGTGTATAAAGATAGTACTATGATGTTAGATGGTCTATCTAATGAAACATGCTTGGTATAACTGGTTTTTATTTTGTAGAAAGATAGTACTATGATGTTAGATGGTCTATCGAATGAAACATGCTTGGTATAATTGGTTTTTTTTGCGTAGAAAGATTTTACTATGATGTTAGATGGTCTATCTAATGAAACATGCTTGGTATAATTGTTTTTTATTGTGTAAAAAGATAGTACTATGATGTTAGATGGTCTATCTAATGAAACATGCTTGGTATAATTGGTTTTTATTGCGTAGAAAGATAGTACTATGATGTTAGATGATGTATCTAATGAAACATGCTTGGTATAATTGGTTTTTATTGTGTAGAAAGATAGTACTATGATGTTAGATGGTGTATCTAATGAAACATGCTTGGTATAGTTGGTTTTTATTGTGTAGTAAGATAGTACTATGATGTTAGATGGTCTATCTAATGAAACATGCTTGGTACAATTGGTTTTTATTGTGTAGTAAGATAGTACTATGATGATAGATGGTGTATCTAATGAATCATGCTTGGTATAATTGTTTTTATTGTGTAGTAAGATAGTACTATGATGTTAGATGGTCTATCTAATGAAACATGCTTGGTATAATTGGTTTTTATTGTGTAGAAAGATAGTACTATGATGTTAGATGGTGTATCTAATGAAACATGCTTGGTATAATTGGTTTTTATTGTGTAGTAAGATAGTACTATGATGTTAGATGGTCTATCTAATGAAACATGCTTGGTATAATTGGTTTTCATTGTGTAGTAATATAATACCATGATATTAGATGGTCTATCTAATGAAACATGCTTGGTATAATTGGTTTTTATTGTGTAGTAAGATAGTACTATGATGTTTGATGGTCTATCTAATGAAACATGCTTGGTATAATTGGTTTTTATTGTGAAGTAAGATAGTACTATGATGATAGATGGTGTATCTTATGAAACATGCTTGGTATAATTGGTTTTTATTGTGTAGTAAGATATTACTATGATGTTAGATGGTCTATCTAATGAAACATGCTTGGTATAATTGGTTTTTATTGCGTAGAAAGATAGTACTATGATGTTAGATGGTGTATCTAATGAAACATGCTTGGTATAATTGGTTTTTATTGTGTAGTAAGATAGTACTATGATGTTAGATGGTCTATCTAATGAAACATGCTTGGTATAATTGGTTTTCATTGTGTAGTAATATAGTACTATGATATTAGATGGTCTATCTAATGAAACATGCTTGGTATAATTGGTTTTTATTGTGTAGTAAGATAGTACTATGATGTTAGATGGTCTATCTAATGAAACATGCTTGGTATAATTGGTTTTTATTGCGTAGAAAGATAGTACTATGATGTTAGATGGTGTATCTAATGAAACATGCTTGGTATAATTGGTTTTTATTGTGTAGAAAGATAGTACTATGATGTTAGATGGTCTATCTAATGAAACATGCTTGGTATAATTGGTTTTTATTGTGTATAAAGATAGTACTATGATGTTAGATGGTCTATCTAATGAAACATGCTTGGTATAACTGGTTTTTATTTTGTAGAAAGATAGTACTATGATGTTAGATGGTCTATCGAATGAAACATGCTTGGTATAATTGGTTTTTTTTGCGTAGAAAGATTTTACTATGATGTTAGATGGTCTATCTAATGAAACATGCTTGGTATAATTGGTTTTTATTGTGAAGAAAGATAGTACTATGATGTTAGATGGTGTATCTAATGAAACATGCTTGGTATAATTGGTTTTTATTGTGTAGTAAGATAGTACTATGATGTTTGATGATCTATCTAATGAAACATGCTTGGTATAATTGGTTTTTATTGTGTAAAAAGATAGTACTATGATGTTAGATGGTCTATCTAATGAAACATGCTTGGTATAATTGGTTTTTATTGCGTAGAAATATAGTACTATGATGTTAGATGATGTATCTAATGAAACATGCTTGGTATAATTGGTTTTTATTGTGTAGAAAGATAGTACTATGATGTTAGATGGTGTATCTAATGAAACATGCTTGGTATAGTTGGTTTTTATTGTGTAGTAAGATAGTACTATGATGTTAGATGGTCTATCTAATGAAACATGCTTGGTACAATTGGTTTTTATTGTGTAGTAAGATAGTACTATGATGATAGATGGTGTATCTAATGAAACATGCTTGGTATAATTGGTTTTTATTGTGTAGTAAGATAGTACTATGATGTTAGATGGTCTATCTAATGAAACATGCTTGGTATAATTGGTTTTTATTGTGTAGAAATAGAGTACTATGATGTTAGATGGTCTATCTAATGAAACATGCTTGGTATAATTGGTTTTTATTGCGTAGAAAGATAGTACTATGATGTTAGATGGTCTATCTAATGAAACATGCTTGGTATAATTGGTTTTTATTGCGACATAAGATAGTACTATGATGTTAGATGGTCTATCTAATGAAACATGCTTGGTATAAATGGTTTTTATTGTGTAGAAAGATAGTACTATGATGTTAGATGGTCTATCTAATGAAACATGCTTGGTATAATTGGTTTTTATTGTGAAGAAAGATAGGACTATGATGTTAGATGGTGTATCTAATGAAACATGCTTGGTATAATTGGTTTTTATTGTGTAGTAAGATAGTACTATGATGTTTGATGGTCTATCTAATGAAACATGCTTGGTATAATTGGTTTTTATTGTGTAGAAAGATAGTACTATGATGTTAGATGGTCTATCTAATGAAACATGCTTGGTATAATTGGTTTTTATTGCGTAGAAAGATAGTACTATGATGTTAGATGATGTATCTAATGAAACATGCTTGGTATAATTGGTTTTTATTGTGTAGAAAGATAGTACTATGATGTTAGATGGTGTATCTAATCAAACATGCTTGGTATAGTTGGTTTTTATTGTGTAGTAAGATAGTACTATGATGTTAGATGGTCTATCTAATGAAACATGCTTGGTATAATTGGTTTTTATTGTGTAGTAAGATAGTACTATGATGATAGATGGTGTATCTAATGAAACATGCTTGGTATAATTGGTTTTTATTGTGTAGTAAGATAGTACTATGATGTTAGATGGTCTATCTAATGAAACATGCTTGGTATAATTGGTTTTTATTGCGTAGAAAGATAGTACTATGATGTTAGATGGTGTATCTAATGAAACATGCTTGGTATAATTGGTTTTTATTGTGTAGTAAGATAGTACTATGATGTTAGATGGTCTATCTAATGAAACATGCTTGGTATAATTGGTTTTCATTGTGTAGTAATATAGTACTATGATATTAGATGGTCTATCTAATGAAACATGCTTGGTATAATTGGTTTTTATTGTGTAGAAAGATAGTACTATGATGTTAGATGGTCTATCTAATGAAACATGCTTGGTATAATTGGTTTTTATTGCGACATAAGATAGTATTATGATGTTAGATGGTCTATCTAATGAAACATGCTTGGTATAATTGGTTTTTATTGTGTAGAAAGATAGTACTATGATGTTAGATGGTCTATATTATGGAACATGCTTGGTATAATTGATTTTTATTTTGTAGAAAGATACTACTATGATGTAAGACGGTGTATCTAATGAAACATGCTTGGTATAATTGGTTTTTATTGTGTAGAAAGATAGTACTATGATGTTAGATGGTCTATCTAATGAAACATGCTTGGTATAATTGGTTTTTATTGGGTATAAAGATAGTACTATGATGTTAGATGGTCTATCTAATGAAACATGCTTGGTATAACTGGTTTTTATTTTGTAGAAAGATAGTACTATGATGTTAGATGGTCTATCGAATGAAACATGCTTGGTATAATTGGTTTTTTTTGCGTAGAAAGATTTTACTATGATGTTAGATGGTCTATCTAATGAAACATGCTTGGTATAATTGGTTTTTATTGTGAAGAAAGATAGTACTATGATGTTAGATGGTGTATCTAATGAAACATGCTTGGTATAATTGGTTTTTATTGTGTAGTAAGATAGTACTATGATGTTTGATGGTCTATCTAATGAAACATGCTTGGTATAATTGGTTTTTATTGTGTAGAAAGATAGTACTATGATGTTAGATGGTCTATCTAATGAAACATGCTTGGTATAATTGGTTTTTATTGTGTAGAAAGATAGTACTATGATGTTAGATGGTCTATCTAATGCAACATGCTTGGTATAATTGGTTTTTATTGTGTAGAAAGATAGTACTATAATGTTAGACGGTCTATTTAATGAAACATGCTTGGTAAAATTTGTTTTTATTGTGTAGAAAGATAGTACTATGATGTTAGATGGTCTATCTAATGAAACATGCTTGGTATAATTGGTTTTTATTGTGTAGAAAGATAGTACTATGTTAGATGGTGTATCCAATGAAACATGCTTGGTATAATTGGTTTTTATTGTGTAGTAAGATAGTACTATGATGTTAGATGGTCTATCTAATGAAACATGCTTGGTATAATTGGTTTTTATTGCGACATAAGATAGTACTATGATGTTAGATTGTCTATCTAATGAAACATGCTTGGTATAATTGGTTTTTATTGTGTAGAAAGATAGTACTATGATGTTAGATGGTCTATCTAATGAAACATGATTGGTATAATTGGTTTTTATTGTGTAGAAAGATAGTACTATGATGTTAGATGGTCTATCTAATGAAACATGCTTGGTATAATTGGTTTTTGTTGTGTAGAAGGATAGTACTATGATGTTAGATGGTCTATCTAATGGAACATGCATGGTATAATTGGTTTTTATTGTGTAGAAAGATAGTACTATGATGTTAGATGGTCTATCTAATGAAACATGCTTGGTATAATTGGTTTTTATTGTGTAGAAAGATAGTACTATGATGTTAGATGGTCTATCTAATGAAACATGCTTGGTATAATTGGGTTTTTATTGTATAGAAAGATAGTACTATGATGTTAGATGGTCTATCTAATGAAACATGCTGAGTATAATTGGTTTTTATTGTGTAGAAAGACAGTACTATGATGTTAGATGGTCTATCTAATGAAACATGCTTGGTATAATTGGTTTCTATTGTGTAGAAAGATAGTACTATGATGTAAGACGGTGTATCTAATGAAACATGCTTGGTATAATTGGTTTTTATTGCGACATAAGATAGTACTATGATGTAAGATGGTCTATCTAATGAAACATGCTTGGTTTAATTGGTTTTTATTGTGTAGAAAGATAGTACTATGATGTTAGATGGTCTATCTAATGAAACATGCTTGGTATAATTGGTTTTTATTGTGTATAAAGATAGTACTATGATGTTAGATGGTCTATCTAATGAAACATGCTTGGTATAACTGGTTTTTATTTTGTAGAAAGATAGTACTATGATGTTAGATGGTCTATCGAATGAAACATGCTTGGTATAATTGGTTTTTTTTGCGTAGAAAGATTTTACTATGATGTTAGATGGTCTATCTAATGAAACATGCTTGGTATAATTGGTTTTTATTGTGAAGAAAGATAGTACTATGATGTTAGATGGTGTATCTAATGAAACATGCTTGGTATAATTGGTTTTTATTGTGTAGTAAGATAGTACTATGATGTTTGATGGTCTATCTAATGAAACATGCTTGGTATAATTGTTTTTTATTGTGTAAAAAGATAGTACTATGATGTTAGATGGTCTATCTAATGAAACATGCTTGGTATAATTGGTTTTTATTGCGTAGAAAGATAGTACTATGATGTTAGATGATGTATCTAATGAAACATGCTTGGTATAATTGGTTTTTATTGTGTAGTAAGATAGTACTATGATGATAGATGGTGTATCTAATGAATCATGCTTGGTATAATTGTTTTTATTGTGTAGTAAGATAGTACTATGATGTTAGATGGTCTATCTAATGAAACATGCTTGGTATAATTGGTTTTTATTGCGTAGAAAGATAGTACTATGATGTTAGATGGTGTATCTAATGAAACATGCTTGGTATAATTGGTTTTTATTGTGTAGTAAGATAGTACTATGATGTTAGATGGTCTATCTAATGAAACATGCTTGGTATAATTGGTTTTCATTGTGTAGTAATATAATACCATGATATTAGATGGTCTATCTAATGAAACATGCTTGGTATAATTGGTTTTTATTGTGTAGTAAGATAGTACTATGATGTTTGATGGTCTATCTAATGAAACATGCTTGGTATAATTGGTTTTTATTGTGAAGTAAGATAGTACTATGATGATAGATGGTGTATCTAATGAAACATGCTTGGTATAATTGGTTTTTATTGTGTAGTAAGATATTACTATGATGTTAGATGGTCTATCTAATGAAACATGCTTGGTATAATTGGTTTTTATTGCGTAGAAAGATAGTACTATGATGTTAGATGGTGTATCTAATGAAACATGCTTGGTATAATTGGTTTTTATTGTGTAGTAAGATAGTACTATGATGTTAGATGGTCTATCTAATGAAACATGCTTGGTATAATTGGTTTTCATTGTGTAGTAATATAGTACTATGATATTAGATGGTCTATCTAATGAAACATGCTTGGTATAATTGGTTTTTATTGTGTAGTAAGATAGTACTATGATGTTAGATGGTCTATCTAATGAAACATGCTTGGTATAATTGGTTTTTATTGTGTAGAAAGATAGTACTATGATGTTAGATGGTCTATCTAATGAAACATGCTTGGTATAATTGGTTTTTATTGTGTATAAAGATAGTACTATGATGTTAGATGGTCTATCTAATGAAACATGCTTGGTATAACTGGTTTTTATTTTGTAGAAAGATAGTACTATGATGTTAGATGGTCTATCGAATGAAACATGCTTGGTATAATTGGTTTTTTTTGCGTAGAAAGATTTTACTATGATGTTAGATGGTCTATCTAATGAAACATGCTTGGTATAATTGGTTTTTATTGTGAAGAAAGATAGTACTATGATGTTAGATGGTGTATCTAATGAAACATGCTTGGTATAATTGGTTTTTATTGTGTAGTAAGATAGTACTATGATGTTTGATGGTCTATCTAATGAAACATGCTTGGTATAATTGGTTTTTATTGTGTAAAAAGATAGTACTATGATGTTAGATGGTCTATCTAATGAAACATGCTTGGTATAATTGGTTTTTATTGCGTAGAAAGATAGTACTATGATGTTAGATGATGTATCTAATGAAACATGCTTGGTATAATTGGTTTTTATTGTGTAGAAAGATAGTACTATGATGTTAGATGGTGTATCTAATGAAACATGCTTGGTATAGTTGGTTTTTATTGTGTAGTAAGATAGTACTATGATGTTAGATGGTCTATCTAATGAAACATGCTTGGTACAATTGGTTTTTATTGTGTAGTAAGATAGTACTATGATGATAGATGGTGTATCTAATGAAACATGCTTGGTATAATTGGTTTTTATTGTGTAGTAAGATAGTACTATGATGTTAGATGGTCTATCTAATGAAACATGCTTGGTATAATTGGTTTTTATTGTGTAGAAATAGAGTACTATGATGTTAGATGGTCTATCTAATGAAACATGCTTGGTATAATTGGTTTTTATTGCGTAGAAAGATAGTACTATGATGTTAGATGGTCTATCTAATGAAACATGCTTGGTATAATTGGTTTTTATTGCGACATAAGATAGTACTATGATGTTAGATGGTCTATCTAATGAAACATGCTTGGTATAAATGGTTTTTATTGTGTAGAAAGATAGTACTATGATGTTAGATGGTCTATCTAATGAAACATGCTTGGTATAATTGGTTTTTATTGTGAAGAAAGATAGTACTATGATGTTAGATGGTGTATCTAATGAAACATGCTTGGTATAATTGGTTTTTATTGTGTAGTAAGATAGTACTATGATGTTTGATGGTCTATCTAATGAAACATGCTTGGTATAATTGGTTTTTATTGTGTAGAAAGATAGTACTATGATGTTAGATGGTCTATCTAATGAAACATGCTTGGTATAATTGGTTTTTATTGCGTAGAAAGATAGTACTATGATGTTAGATGATGTATCTAATGAAACATGCTTGGTATAATTGGTTTTTATTGTGTAGAAAGATAGTACTATGATGTTAGATGGTGTATCTAATCAAACATGCTTGGTATAGTTGGTTTTTATTGTGTAGTAAGATAGTACTATGATGTTAGATGGTCTATCTAATGAAACATGCTTGGTATAATTGGTTTTTATTGTGTAGTAAGATAGTACTATGATGATAGATGGTGTATCTAATGAAACATGCTTGGTATAATTGGTTTTTATTGTGTAGTAAGATAGTACTTTGATGTTAGATGGTCTATCTAATAAAACATGCTTGGTATAATTGGTTTTTATTGCATAGAAAGATAGTACTATGATGTTAGATGGTGTATCTAATGAAACATGCTTGGTATAATTGGTTTTTATTGTGTAGTAAGATAGTACTATGATGTTAGATGGTCTATCTAATGAAACATGCTTGGTATAATTGGTTTTCATTGTGTAGTAATATAGTACTATGATATTAGATGGTCTATCTAATGAAACATGCTTGGTATAATTGGTTTTTATTGTGTAGAAAGATAGTACTATGATGTTAGATGGTCTATCTAATGAAACATGCTTGGTATAATTGGTTTTTATTGCGACATAAGATAGTATTATGATGTTAGATGGTCTATCTAATGAAACATGCTTGGTATAATTGGTTTTTATTGTGTAGAAAGATAGTACTATGATGTTAGATGGTCTATATTATGGAACATGCTTGGTATAATTGATTTTTATTTTGTAGAAAGATACTACTATGATGTAAGACGGTGTATCTAATGAAACATGCTTGGTATAATTGGTTTTTATTGTGTAGAAAGATAGTACTATGATGTTAGATGGTCTATCTAATGAAACATGCTTGGTATAATTGGTTTTTATTGTGTATAAAGATAGTACTATGATGTTAGATGGTCTATCTAATGAAACATGCTTGGTATAACTGGTTTTTATTTTGTAGAAAGATAGTATTATGATGTTAGATGGTCTATCGAATGAAACATGCTTGGTATAATTGGTTTTTTTTGCGTAGAAAGATTTTACTATGATGTTAGATGGTCTATCTAATGAAACATGCTTGGTATAATTGGTTTTTATTGTGAAGAAAGATAGTACTATGATCTTAGATGGTGTATCTAATGAAACATGCTTGGTATAATTGGTTTTTATTGTGTAGTAAGATAGTACTATGATGTTTGATGGTCTATCTAATGAAACATGCTTGGTATAATTGGTTTTTATTGTGTAGAAAGATAGTACTATGATGTTAGATGGTCTATCTAATGAAACATGCTTGGTATAATTGGTTTTTATTGCGTAGAAAGATAGTACTATGATGTTAGATGATGTATCTAATGAAACATGCTTGGTATAATTGGTTTTTATTGTG
The DNA here is from genome assembly GCA_037788925.1 of Mytilus galloprovincialis. Taxonomy (NCBI): domain Eukaryota; kingdom Metazoa; phylum Mollusca; class Bivalvia; order Mytilida; family Mytilidae; genus Mytilus; species Mytilus galloprovincialis. Next base: position 87,717,935 of record CM075334.1, read on the forward strand.
TAGATAGAAAGATAGTACTATGATGTTAGATGGTGTATCTAATGAAACATGCTTGGTATAGTTGGTTTTTATTGTGTAGTAAGATAGTACTATGATGTTAGATGGTCTATCTAATGAAACATGCTTGGTACAATTGGTTTTTATTGTGTAGTAAGATAGTACTATGATGATAGATGGTGTATCTAATGAATCATGCTTGGTATAATTGTTTTTATTGTGTAGTAAGATAGTACTATGATGTTAGATGGTCTATCTAATGAAACATGCTTGGTATAATTGGTTTTTATTGCGTAGAAAGATAGTACTATGATGTTAGATGGTGTATCTAATGAAACATGCTTGGTATAATTGGTTTTTATTGTGTAGTAAGATAGTACTATGATGTTAGATGGTCTATCTAATGAAACATGCTTGGTATAATTGGTTTTCATTGTGTAGTAATATAATACCATGATATTAGATGGTCTATCTAATGAAACATGCTTGGTATAATTGGTTTTTATTGTGTAGTAAGATAGTACTATGATGTTTGATGGTCTATCTAATATAACATGCTTGGTATAATTGGTTTTTATTGTGAAGTAAGATAGTACTATGATGATAGATGGTGTATCTAATGAAACATGCTTGGTATAATTGGTTTTCATTGTGTAGTAATATAGTACTATGATGTTAGATGGTGTATCTAATGAAACATGCTTGGTATAATTGGTTTTTATTGTGTAGTAAGATAGTACTATGATGTTAGATGGTCTATCTAATGAAACATGCTTGGTATAATTGGTTTTCATTGTGTAGTAATATAGTACTATGATATTAGATGGTCTATCTAATGAAACATGCTTGGTATAATTGGTTTTTATTGTGTAGTAAGATAGTACTATGATGTTAGATGGTCTATCTAATGAAACATGCTTGGTATAATTGGTTTTTATTGCGTAGAAAGATAGTACTATGATGTTAGATGGTGTATCTAATGAAACATGCTTGGTATAATTGGTTTTTATTGTGTAGAAAGATAGTACTATGATGTTAGATGGTCTATCTAATGAAACATGCTTGGTATAATTGGTTTTTATTGCGACATAAGATAGTGTTATGATGTTAGATGGTCTATCTAATGAAACATGCTTGGTATAATTGGTTTTTATTGCGACATAAGATAGTACTATGATGTTAGATGGTCTATCTAATGAAACATGCTTGGTATAAATGGTTTTTATTGTGTAGAAAGATAGTGCTATGGTGTTAGATGGTCTATCTAATGAAACATGCTTGGTATAATTGGTTTTTATTGTGTAGAAAGATAGTACTATGATGTAAGATGGTTTATATTATGGAACATGCTTGGTATAATTGATTTTTATTTTGTAAAAAGATACTACTATGATGTAAGACGGTGTATCTAATGAAACATGCTTGTTATAATTGGTTTTTATTGTGTAGAAAGATAGTACTATGATGTTAGATGGTCTATCTAATGAAACATGCTTGGTATAATTGGTTTTTATTGTGTAGAAATAGAGTACTATGATGTTAGATGGTCTATCTAATGAAACATGCTTGGTATAATTGGTTTTTATTGCGTAGAAAGATAGTACTATGATGTTAGATGGTCTATCTAATGAAACATGCTTGGTATAATTGGTTTTTATTGCGACATAAGATAGTACTATGATGTTAGATGGTCTATCTAATGAAACATGCTTGGTATAAATGGTTTTTATTGTGTAGAAAGATAGTGCTATGATGTTAGATGGTCTATCTAATGCTTGGTATAATTGGTTTTTATTGTGAAGAAAGATAGTACTATGATGTTAGATGGTGTATCTAATGAAACATGCTTGGTATAATTGGTTTTTATTGTGTAGTAAGATAGTACTATGATGTTTGATGGTCTATCTAATGAAACATGCTTGGTATAATTGGTTTTTATTGTGTAGAAAGATAGTACTATGATGTTAGATGGTCTATCTAATGAAACATGCTTGGTATAATTGGTTTTTATTGCGTAGAAAGATAGTACTATGATGTTAGATGATGTATCTAATGAAACATGCTTGGTATAATTGGTTTTTATTGTGTAGAAAGATAGTACTATGATGTTAGATGGTGTATCTAATCAAACATGCTTGGTATAGTTGGTTTTTATTGTGTAGTAAGATAGTACTATGATGTTAGATGGTCTATCTAATGAAACATGCTTGGTATAATTGGTTTTTATTGTGTAGTAAGATAGTACTATGATGATAGATGGTGTATCTAATGAAACATGCTTGGTATAATTGGTTTTTATTGTGTAGTAAGATAGTACTATGATGTTAGATGGTCTATCTAATGAAACATGCTTGGTATAATTGGTTTTTATTGCGTAGAAAGATAGTACTATGATGTTAGATGGTGTATCTAATGAAACATGCTTGGTATAATTGGTTTTTATTGTGTAGTAAGATAGTACTATGATGTTAGATGGTCTATCTAATGAAACATGCTTGGTATAATTGGTTTTCATTGTGTAGTAATATAGTACTATGATATTAGATGGTATATCTAATGAAACATGCTTGGTATAATTGGTTTTTATTGTGTAGAAAGATAGTACTATGATGTTAGATGGTCTATCTAATGAAACATGCTTGGTATAATTGGTTTTTATTGCGACATAAGATAGTATTATGATGTTAGATGGTCTATCTAATGAAACATGCTTGGTATAATTGGTTTTTATTGTGTAGAAAGATAGTACTATGATGTTAGATGGTCTATATTATGGAACATGCTTGGTATAATTGATTTTTATTTTGTAGAAAGATACTACTATGATGTAAGACGGTGTATCTAATGAAACATGCTTGGTATAATTGGTTTTTATTGTGTAGAAAGATAGTACTATGATGTTAGATGGTCTATCTAATGAAACATGCTTGGTATAATTGGTTTTTATTGCGTAGAAAGATAGTACTATGATGTTAGATGGTCTATCTAATGAAACATGCTTGGTATAATTGGTTTTTATTGCGACATAAGATAGTACTATGATGTTAGATGGTCTATCTAATGAAGCATGCTTGGTATAAATGGTTTTTATTGTGTAGAAAGATAGTACTATGATGTTAGATGGTCTATCTAATGAAACATGCTTGGTATAATTGGTTTTTATTGTGAAGAAAGATAGTACTATGATGTTAGATGGTGTATCTAATGAAACATGCTTGGTATAATTGGTTTTTATTGTGTAGTAAGATAGTACTATGATGTTTGATATTCTATCTAATGAAACATGCTTGGTATAATTGGTTTTTATTGTGTAGAAAGATAGTACTATGATGTTAGATGGTCTATCTAATTAAACATGCTTGGTATAATTGGTTTTTATTGCGTAGAAAGATAGTACTATGATGTTAGATGATGTATCTAATGAAACATGCTTGGTATAATTGGTTTTTATTGTGTAAAAAGATAGTACTATGATGTTAGATGGTGTATCTAATCAAACATGCTTGGTATAGTTGGTTTTTATTTTGTAGTAAGATAGTACTATGATGTTAGATGGTCTATCTAATGAAACATGCCTGGTATAATTGGTTTTTATTGTGTAGTAAGATAGTACTATGATGATAGATGGTGTATCTAATGAAACATGCTTGGTATAATTGGTTTTTATTGTGTAGTAAGATAGTACTATGATGTTAGATGGTCTATCTAATGAAACATGCTTGGCATAATTGGTTTTTATTGCGTAGAAAGATAGTACTATGATGTTAGATGGTGTATCTAATGAAACATGCTTGGTATAATTGGTTTTTATTGTGTAGAAAGATAGTACTATGATGTTAGATGGTCTATCTAATGAAACATGCTTGGTATAATTGGTTTTATTGTGTAGAAAGATAGTACTATGATGTTAGATGGTGTATCTAATGAAACATGCTTGGTATAATTGGTTTTTATTGCGTAGAAAGATAGTACTATGATGTTAGATGGTCTATCTAATGAAACATGCTTGGTATAGTTGGTTTTTATTGTGTAGAAAGATAGTACTATGATGTTAGATGGTCTATCTAATGAAACATGCTTGGTATAATTGGTTTTTATTGTGTAGAAATATAGTACTATGATGTTAGATGGTGTGTCTAATGAAACATGCTTGGTATAATTGGTTTTTATTGCGTAGAAAGATAGTACTATGATGTTAGATGGTCTATCTAATGAAACATGCTTGGTATAGTTGGTTTTTATTGTGTAGAAAGATAGTACTATGATGTTAGATGTTATTGTGTAGAAAGAAAGTACTATGATGTTAGATGGTCTATCTAATGAAACATGCTTGGTATAATTGGTTTTTATTGTGAAGAAAGATAGTACTATGATGTTAGATGGTGTATCTAATGAAACATGCTTGGTATAATTGGTTTTTATTGTGTAGTAAGATAGTACTATGATGTTTGATGGTCTATCTAATGAAACATGCTTGGTATAATTGGTTTTTATTGTGTAGTAAGATAGTAGTATGATGTTAGATGGTCTATCTAATGAAACATGCTTGGTATAATTGGTTTTTATTGTGTAGAAAGATAGTACTATGATGTTAGATGGTCTATCTAATGAAACATGCTTGGTATAATTGGTTTTTATTGTGTAGTAAGATAGTACTATGATGTTAGATGGTCTATCTAATGAAACATGCTTGGTATAATTGTTTTTTAGTGTAGAAAGATAGTACTATGATGTTAGATGGTCTATCTAATGAAACATGCTTGGTATAATTGGTTTTTATTGTGTAGTAAGATAGTACTATGATGTTAGATGGTCTATCTAATGAAACATGCTTGGTATGATTGGTTTTTATTGCGACATAAGATAGTACTATGATGTTAGATGGTCTATCTAATGAAACATGCTTGGTTTAATTGGTTTTTATTGCGTAGACAGATAGTACTATGATGTTAGATGGTCTATCTAATGAAACATGCTTGGTATAATTGGTTTTTATTGTGTAGAAAGATAGTACTATGATGTTAGATGGTCTATCTAATGAAACATGCTTGGTATAATTGGTTTTTATTGCGTAGAAAGATATTATTATGATGTTAGATGGTCTATCTAATGAAACATGCTTGGTATAATTGGTTTTTATTGTGTAGTAAGATAGTACTATGATGTTAGATGACCTATCTAATGAAACATGCTTGGTATAATTGGTTTTTATTGCGTAGAAAGATAGTACTATGTAGAAAGATAGTATTATGATGTTAGATGGTCTATCTAATGAAACATGCTTGGTATAATTGGTTTTTATTGTGTAGTAAGATAGTACTATGATGTTAGATGACCTATCTAATGAAACATGCTTGGTATAATTGGTTTTTATTGCGTAGAAAGATAGTACTATGATGTTAGATGGTCTATCTAATGAAACATGCTTGGTATAATTGGTTTTTATTGCGTAGAAAGATAGTACTATGATGTTAGATGGTCTATCTAATGAAACATGCTTGGTATAATTGGTTTTTATTGTGTAGTAAGATAGTACTATGATGTTAGATGGTCTATCTAATGAAACATGCTTGGTATAATTGGTTTTTATTGCGACATAAGATAGTACTATGATGTCAGATGGTCTATCTAATGAAACATGCTTGGTTTAATTGATTTTTATTGCGTAGAAAGATAGTACTATGATGTTAGATGGTCTATCTAATGAAACATGCTTGGTTTAATTTGTTTTTATTGTGTAGAAAGATAGTACTATGATGTTAGATGGTCTATCTAATGAAACATACTTGGTATAATTGGTTTTTATTGCGTAGAAAGATAGTACTATGATGTTAGATGGTCTATCTAATGAAACATGTTTGTACAAAGATAGTACTATGATGTTAGATGGTGTATCTAATGAAACATGCTTGGTATAATTGGTTTATATTGTGTAGAAAGATAGTACTATGATGTTAGATGGTCTATCTAATGAAACATGCTTTATATAATTGGTTTTTATTGTGTAGTAAGATAGTACTATGATGTTAGATTGTTAATCTTATGAAACTTGCTTGGTATAATTGGTTTTATTGTCTAGTAAGACAGTACTGTGCTGTTAGATTGTCTATCTATTGAAACATGCTTGGTATAATTGGTTTTTATGGTGTAGTAAGATAGTACTATGATGTTAAATGGTCTACCTATTGAAACATGCTTGGTATAATTGGTTTTTATTGTGTAGTAAGATAGTACTATGATGTTAGATGGTCTATCTAATGAAACATGCTTGGTATAATTGGTTTTTATTGCGTAGAAAGATATTATTATGATGTTAGATGGTCTATCTAATGAAACATGCTTGGTATAATTGGTTTTTATTGTGTAGTAAGATAGTACTATGATGTTAGATGACCTATCTAATGAAACATGCTTGGTATAATTGGTTTTTATTGCGTAGAAAGATAGTACTATGTAGAAAGATAGTATTATGATGTTAGATGGTCTATCTAATGAAACATGCTTGGTATAATTGGTTTTTATTGTGTAGTAAGATAGTACTATGATGTTAGATGACCTATCTAATGAAACATGCTTGGTATAATTGGTTTTTATTGCGTAGAAAGATAGTACTATGATGTTAGATGGTCTATCTAATGAAACATGCTTGGTATAATTGGTTTTTATTGCGTAGAAAGATAGTACTATGATGTTAGATGGTCTATCTAATGAAACATGCTTGGTATAATTGGTTTTTATTGTGTAGTAAGATAGTACTATGATGTTAGATGGTCTATCTAATGAAACATGCTTGGTATAATTGGTTTTTATTGCGACATAAGATAGTACTATGATGTCAGATGGTCTATCTAATGAAACATGCTTGGTTTAATTGATTTTTATTGCGTAGAAAGATAGTACTATGATGTTAGATGGTCTATCTAATGAAACATGCTTGGTTTAATTGGTTTTTATTGTGTAGAAAGATAGTACTATGATGTTAGATGGTCTATCTAATGAAACATACTTGGTATAATTGGTTTTTATTGCGTAGAAAGATAGTACTATGATGTTAGATGGTCTATCTAATGAAACATGTTTGTACAAAGATAGTACTATGATGTTAGATGGTGTATCTAATGAAACATGCTTGGTATAATTGGTTTATATTGTGTAGAAAGATAGTACTATGATGTTAGATGGTCTATCTAATGAAACATGCTTTATATAATTGGTTTTTATTGTGTAGTAAGATAGTACTATGATGTTAGATTGTTAATCTTATGAAACTTGCTTGGTATAATTGGTTTTATTGTCTAGTAAGACAGTACTGTGCTGTTAGATTGTCTATCTATTGAAACATGCTTGGTATAATTGGTTTTTATGGTGTAGTAAGATAGTACTATGATGTTAAATGGTCTACCTATTGAAACATGCTTGGTATAATTGGTTTTTATTGTGTAGTAAGATAGTACTATGATGTTAGATGGTCTATCTAATGAAACATGCTTGGTATAATTGGTTTTTATTGTGTAGTAAGATAGTACTATGATGTTAGATTGTTTATCTAATGAAACATGCTTGGTATAATTGGTTTTTATTGTGTAGTAAGATAGTACTATGATGTTAGATGGTCTATCTTATGAAACATGCTTGGTATAATTGGTTTTTATTGTGTAATAAGTAATTACTATGATGTTAGATGATGTTAGATGGTCTATCTTATGAAACATGCTTGGTATAATTGGTTTTTATTGTGTAGTAAGATAGTACCATGATGTTAGATGGTCTATCTAATGAAACATGCTTGATATAATTGGTTTTTATTGTGTAGTAAGATAGTTCTATGATGTTAGATGGTCTATCTAATGAAACATGCTTGGTATAAATGGTTTTTATTGTGTAGAAAGATAGTACTATGATGTTAGATGGTCTATCTAATGAAACATGCTTGGTATAATTGGTTTTTATTGCGTAGAAAGATAGTACCATGATGTTAGATGGTCTATCTAATGAAACATGCTTGATATAATTGGTTTTTATTGTGTAGTAAGATAGTTCTATGATGTTAGATGGTCTATCTAATGAAACATGCTTGGTATAACTGGTTTTTATGGTGTAGTAAGATAGTACTATGATGTTAGATGGTCTATCTATTGAAACATGCTTGGTATAATTGATTTTTATTGTGTAGTAATATAGTGCTATGATGTTAGATGGTCTATCTTATGAAACATGCTTGGTATAATTGGTTTTTATTGTGTAGTATGATAGTACTGTGATGTTAGATGGTCTATCTAATGAGAGATGCTTGGTATAATTGGTTTTTATTGTGTAGAAAGATAGTACTATGATGTTAGATGGTCTATCTAATGAAACATGCTTGGTATAATTGGTTTTTATTGTGAAGAAAGATAGTACTATGATGTTAGATGGTGTATCTAATGAAACAGGCTTGGTATAATTGGTTTTTATTGTGTAGTAAGATAGTACTATGATGTTTGATGGTCTATCTAATGAAACATGCCTGGTATAATTAGTTTTTATTGTGTAGAAAGATAGTACTATGATGTTAGATGGTCTATCTAATAAAACATGCTTGGTATAATTGGTTTTTATTGTGTAGAAAGATAGTACTATGATGTTAGATGGTCTATCTAATGAAACATGCTTGGTATAATTGGTTTTTATTGTGTAGAAAGATAGTACTATGATGTTAGATGGTCTATCTAATGAAACATGCTTGGTATAATTGGTTTTTATTGCGTAGAAAGATAGTACTATGATGTTAGATGGTCTATCTAATGAAACATGCTTTTATAATTGGTTTTTATTGTGTAGTAAGATAGTACTATGATGTTAGATGACCTATCTAATGAAACATGCTTGGTATAATTGGTTTTTATTGCGTAGAAAGATAGTACTATGATGTTAGATGGTCTATCTAATGAAACATGCTTGGTATAATTGGTTTTTATTGCGTAGAAAGATAGTACTATGATGTTAGATGGTCTATCTAATGAAACATGCTTGGTATAATTGGGTTTTTATTGTATAGAAAGATAGTACTATGATGTTAGATGGTCTATCTAATGAAACATGCTGAGTATAATTGGTTTTTATTGTGTAGAAAGACAGTACTATGATGTTAGATGGTCTATCTAATGAAACATGCTTGGTATAATTGGTTTCTATTGTGTAGAAAGATAGTACTATGATGTAAGACGGTGTATCTAATGAAACATGCTTGGTATAATTGGTTTTTATTGCGACATAAGATAGTACTATGATGTAAGATGGTCTATCTAATGAAACATGCTTGGTATAATTGGTTTTTATTGTGTAGAAAGATAGTACTATGATGTTAGATGGTCTATCTAATGAAACATGCTTGGTATAATTGGTTTTTATTTTGTATAAAGATAGTACTATGATGTTAGATGGTCTATCTAATGAAACATGCTTGGTATAACTGGTTTTTATTTTGTAGAAAGATAGTACTATGATGTTAGATGGTTTATCGAATGAAACATGCTTGGTATAATTGGTTTTTATTGCGTAGAAAGATTTTACTATGATGTTAGATGGTCTATCTAATGAAACATGCTTGGTATAATTGGTTTTTATTGTGAAGAAAGATAGTACTATGATGTTAGATGGTGTATCTAATGAAACATGCTTGGTATAATTGGTTTTTATTGTGTAGTAAGATAGTACTATGATGTTTGATGGTCTATCTAATGAAACATGCTTGGTATAATTGGTTTTTATTGTGTAGAAAGATAGTACTGTGATGTTAGATGGTCTATCTAATGAAACATGCTTGGTATAATTGGTTTTTATTGCGTAGAAAGATAGTACTATGATGTTAGATGATGTATCTAATGAAACATGCTTGGTATAATTGGTTTGTATTGTGTAGAAAGATAGTACTATGATGTTAGATGGTGTATCTAATGAAACATGCTTGGTATAGTTGGTTTTTATTGTGTAGTAAGATAGTACTATGATGTTAGATGGTCTATCTAATGAAACATGCTTGGTATAATTGGTTTTTATTGTGTAGTAAGATAGTACTATGATGATAGATGGTGTATCTAATGAAACATGCTTGGTATAATTGTTTTTATTGTGTAGTAAGATAGTACTATGATGTTAGATGGTCTATCTAATGAAACATGCTTGGTATAATTGTTTTTTAGTGTAGAAAGATAGTACTATGATGTTAGATGGTCTATCTAATGAAACATGCTTGGTATAATTGGTTTTTATTGTGTAGTAAGATAGTACTATGATGTTAGATGGTCTATCTAATGAAACATGCTTGGTATGATTGGTTTTTATTGCGACATAAGATAGTACTATGATGTTAGATGGTCTATCTAATGAAACATGCTTGGTTTAATTGGTTTTTATTGCGTAGACAGATAGTACTATGATGTTAGATGGTCTATCTAATGAAACATGCTTGGTATAATTGGTTTTTATTGTGTAGAAAGATAGTACTATGATGTTAGATGGTCTATCTAATGAAACATGCTTGGTATAATTGGTTTTTATTGCGTAGAAAGATATTATTATGATGTTAGATGGTCTATCTAATGAAACATGCTTGGTATAATTGGTTTTTATTGTGTAGTAAGATAGTACTATGATGTTAGATGACCTATCTAATGAAACATGCTTGGTATAATTGGTTTTTATTGCGTAGAAAGATAGTACTATGTAGAAAGATAGTATTATGATGTTAGATGGTCTATCTAATGAAACATGCTTGGTATAATTGGTTTTTATTGTGTAGTAAGATAGTACTATGATGTTAGATGACCTATCTAATGAAACATGCTTGGTATAATTGGTTTTTATTGCGTAGAAAGATAGTACTATGATGTTAGATGGTCTATCTAATGAAACATGCTTGGTATAATTGGTTTTTATTGCGTAGAAAGATAGTACTATGATGTTAGATGGTCTATCTAATGAAACATGCTTGGTATAATTGGTTTTTATTGTGTAGTAAGATAGTACTATGATGTTAGATGGTCTATCTAATGAAACATGCTTGGTATAATTGGTTTTTATTGCGACATAAGATAGTACTATGATGTCAGATGGTCTATCTAATGAAACATGCTTGGTTTAATTGATTTTTATTGCGTAGAAAGATAGTACTATGATGTTAGATGGTCTATCTAATGAAACATGCTTGGTTTAATTTGTTTTTATTGTGTAGAAAGATAGTACTATGATGTTAGATGGTCTATCTAATGAAACATACTTGGTATAATTGGTTTTTATTGCGTAGAAAGATAGTACTATGATGTTAGATGGTCTATCTAATGAAACATGTTTGTACAAAGATAGTACTATGATGTTAGATGGTGTATCTAATGAAACATGCTTGGTATAATTGGTTTATATTGTGTAGAAAGATAGTACTATGATGTTAGATGGTCTATCTAATGAAACATGCTTTATATAATTGGTTTTTATTGTGTAGTAAGATAGTACTATGATGTTAGATTGTTAATCTTATGAAACTTGCTTGGTATAATTGGTTTTATTGTCTAGTAAGACAGTACTGTGCTGTTAGATTGTCTATCTATTGAAACATGCTTGGTATAATTGGTTTTTATGGTGTAGTAAGATAGTACTATGATGTTAAATGGTCTACCTATTGAAACATGCTTGGTATAATTGGTTTTTATTGTGTAGTAAGATAGTACTATGATGTTAGATGGTCTATCTAATGAAACATGCTTGGTATAATTGGTTTTTATTGCGTAGAAAGATATTATTATGATGTTAGATGGTCTATCTAATGAAACATGCTTGGTATAATTGGTTTTTATTGTGTAGTAAGATAGTACTATGATGTTAGATGACCTATCTAATGAAACATGCTTGGTATAATTGGTTTTTATTGCGTAGAAAGATAGTACTATGTAGAAAGATAGTATTATGATGTTAGATGGTCTATCTAATGAAACATGCTTGGTATAATTGGTTTTTATTGTGTAGTAAGATAGTACTATGATGTTAGATGACCTATCTAATGAAACATGCTTGGTATAATTGGTTTTTATTGCGTAGAAAGATAGTACTATGATGTTAGATGGTCTATCTAATGAAACATGCTTGGTATAATTGGTTTTTATTGCGTAGAAAGATAGTACTATGATGTTAGATGGTCTATCTAATGAAACATGCTTGGTATAATTGGTTTTTATTGTGTAGTAAGATAGTACTATGATGTTAGATGGTCTATCTAATGAAACATGCTTGGTATAATTGGTTTTTATTGCGACATAAGATAGTACTATGATGTCAGATGGTCTATCTAATGAAACATGCTTGGTTTAATTGATTTTTATTGCGTAGAAAGATAGTACTATGATGTTAGATGGTCTATCTAATGAAACATGCTTGGTTTAATTGGTTTTTATTGTGTAGAAAGATAGTACTATGATGTTAGATGGTCTATCTAATGAAACATACTTGGTATAATTGGTTTTTATTGCGTAGAAAGATAGTACTATGATGTTAGATGGTCTATCTAATGAAACATGTTTGTACAAAGATAGTACTATGATGTTAGATGGTGTATCTAATGAAACATGCTTGGTATAATTGGTTTATATTGTGTAGAAAGATAGTACTATGATGTTAGATGGTCTATCTAATGAAACATGCTTTATATAATTGGTTTTTATTGTGTAGTAAGATAGTACTATGATGTTAGATTGTTAATCTTATGAAACTTGCTTGGTATAATTGGTTTTATTGTCTAGTAAGACAGTACTGTGCTGTTAGATTGTCTATCTATTGAAACATGCTTGGTATAATTGGTTTTTATGGTGTAGTAAGATAGTACTATGATGTTAAATGGTCTACCTATTGAAACATGCTTGGTATAATTGGTTTTTATTGTGTAGTAAGATAGTACTATGATGTTAGATGGTCTATCTAATGAAACATGCTTGGTATAATTGGTTTTTATTGTGTAGTAAGATAGTACTATGATGTTAGATTGTTTATCTAATGAAACATGCTTGGTATAATTGGTTTTTATTGTGTAGTAAGATAGTACTATGATGTTAGATGGTCTATCTTATGAAACATGCTTGGTATAATTGGTTTTTATTGTGTAATAAGTAATTACTATGATGTTAGATGATGTTAGATGGTCTATCTTATGAAACATGCTTGGTATAATTGGTTTTTATTGTGTAGTAAGATAGTACCATGATGTTAGATGGTCTATCTAATGAAACATGCTTGATATAATTGGTTTTTATTGTGTAGTAAGATAGTTCTATGATGTTAGATGGTCTATCTAATGAAACATGCTTGGTATAAATGGTTTTTATTGTGTAGAAAGATAGTACTATGATGTTAGATGGTCTATCTAATGAAACATGCTTGGTATAATTGGTTTTTATTGCGTAGAAAGATAGTACCATGATGTTAGATGGTCTATCTAATGAAACATGCTTGATATAATTGGTTTTTATTGTGTAGTAAGATAGTTCTATGATGTTAGATGGTCTATCTAATGAAACATGCTTGGTATAACTGGTTTTTATGGTGTAGTAAGATAGTACTATGATGTTAGATGGTCTATCTATTGAAACATGCTTGGTATAATTGATTTTTATTGTGTAGTAATATAGTGCTATGATGTTAGATGGTCTATCTTATGAAACATGCTTGGTATAATTGGTTTTTATTGTGTAGTATGATAGTACTGTGATGTTAGATGGTCTATCTAATGAGAGATGCTTGGTATAATTGGTTTTTATTGTGTAGAAAGATAGTACTATGATGTTAGATGGTCTATCTAATGAAACATGCTTGGTATAATTGGTTTTTATTGTGAAGAAAGATAGTACTATGATGTTAGATGGTGTATCTAATGAAACAGGCTTGGTATAATTGGTTTTTATTGTGTAGTAAGATAGTACTATGATGTTTGATGGTCTATCTAATGAAACATGCCTGGTATAATTAGTTTTTATTGTGTAGAAAGATAGTACTATGATGTTAGATGGTCTATCTAATAAAACATGCTTGGTATAATTGGTTTTTATTGTGTAGAAAGATAGTACTATGATGTTAGATGGTCTATCTAATGAAACATGCTTGGTATAATTGGTTTTTATTGTGTAGAAAGATAGTACTATGATGTTAGATGGTCTATCTAATGAAACATGCTTGGTATAATTGGTTTTTATTGCGTAGAAAGATAGTACTATGATGTTAGATGGTCTATCTAATGAAACATGCTTTTATAATTGGTTTTTATTGTGTAGTAAGATAGTACTATGATGTTAGATGACCTATCTAATGAAACATGCTTGGTATAATTGGTTTTTATTGCGTAGAAAGATAGTACTATGATGTTAGATGGTCTATCTAATGAAACATGCTTGGTATAATTGGTTTTTATTGCGTAGAAAGATAGTACTATGATGTTAGATGGTCTATCTAATGAAACATGCTTGGTATAATTGGGTTTTTATTGTATAGAAAGATAGTACTATGATGTTAGATGGTCTATCTAATGAAACATGCTGAGTATAATTGGTTTTTATTGTGTAGAAAGACAGTACTATGATGTTAGATGGTCTATCTAATGAAACATGCTTGGTATAATTGGTTTCTATTGTGTAGAAAGATAGTACTATGATGTAAGACGGTGTATCTAATGAAACATGCTTGGTATAATTGGTTTTTATTGCGACATAAGATAGTACTATGATGTAAGATGGTCTATCTAATGAAACATGCTTGGTATAATTGGTTTTTATTGTGTAGAAAGATAGTACTATGATGTTAGATGGTCTATCTAATGAAACATGCTTGGTATAATTGGTTTTTATTTTGTATAAAGATAGTACTATGATGTTAGATGGTCTATCTAATGAAACATGCTTGGTATAACTGGTTTTTATTTTGTAGAAAGATAGTACTATGATGTTAGATGGTTTATCGAATGAAACATGCTTGGTATAATTGGTTTTTATTGCGTAGAAAGATTTTACTATGATGTTAGATGGTCTATCTAATGAAACATGCTTGGTATAATTGGTTTTTATTGTGAAGAAAGATAGTACTATGATGTTAGATGGTGTATCTAATGAAACATGCTTGGTATAATTGGTTTTTATTGTGTAGTAAGATAGTACTATGATGTTTGATGGTCTATCTAATGAAACATGCTTGGTATAATTGGTTTTTATTGTGTAGAAAGATAGTACTGTGATGTTAGATGGTCTATCTAATGAAACATGCTTGGTATAATTGGTTTTTATTGCGTAGAAAGATAGTACTATGATGTTAGATGATGTATCTAATGAAACATGCTTGGTATAATTGGTTTGTATTGTGTAGAAAGATAGTACTATGATGTTAGATGGTGTATCTAATGAAACATGCTTGGTATAGTTGGTTTTTATTGTGTAGTAAGATAGTACTATGATGTTAGATGGTCTATCTAATGAAACATGCTTGGTATAATTGGTTTTTATTGTGTAGTAAGATAGTACTATGATGATAGATGGTGTATCTAATGAAACATGCTTGGTATAATTGTTTTTATTGTGTAGTAAGATAGTACTATGATGTTAGATGGTCTATCTAATGAAACATGCTTGGTATAATTGGTTTTTATTGCGTAGAAAGATAGTACTATGATGTTAGATGGTGTATCTAATGAAACATGCTTGGTATAATTGGTTTTTATTGTGTAGTAAGATAGTACTATGATGTTAGATGGTCTATCTAATGAAACATGCTTGGTATAATTGGTTTTCATTGTGTAGTAATATAATACTATGATATTAGATGGTCTATCTAATGAAACATGCTTGGTATAATTGGTTTTTATTGTGTAGTAAGATAGTACTATGATGTTTGATGGTCTATCTAATGAAACATGCTTGGTATAATTGGTTTTTATTGTGAAGTAAGATAGTACTATGATGATAGATGGTGTATCTAATGAAACATGCTTGGTATAATTGGTTTTTATTGTGTAGTAAGATAGTACTATGATGTTAGATGGTCTATCTAATGAAACATGCTTGGTATAATTGGTTTTTATTGCGTAGAAAGATAGTACTATGATGTTAGATGGTGTATCTAATGAAACATGCTTGGTATAATTGGTTTTTATTGTGTAGTAAGATGGTACTATGATGTTAGATGGTCTATCTAATGAAACATGCTTGGTATAATTGGTTTTCATTTTGTAGTAATATAGTACTATGATATTAGATGGTCTATCTAATGAAACATGCTTGGTATAATTGGTTTTTATTGTGTAGTAAGATAGTACTATGATGTTAGATGGTCTATCTAATGAAACATGCTTGGTATAAATGGTTTTTATTGCGTAGAAAGATAGTACTATGATGTTAGATGGTGTATCTAATGAAACATGCTTGGTATAATTGGTTTTTATTGTGTAGAAAGATAGTACTATGATGTTAGATGGTCTATCTAATGAAACATGCTTGGTATAATTGGTTTTTATTGCGACATAAGATAGTATTATGATGTTAGATGGTCTATCTAATGAAACATGCTTGGTATAATTGGTTTTTATTGTGTAGAAAGATAGTACTATGATGTTAGATGGTCTATATTATGGAACATGCTTGGTATAATTGATTTTTATTTTGTAGAAAGATACTACTATGATGTAAGACGGTGTATCTAATGAAACATGCTTGGTATAATTGGTTTTTATTGTGTAGAAAGATAGTACTATGATGTTAGATGGTCTATCTAATGAAACATGCTTGGTATAATTGGTTTTTATTGTGTAGAAATATAGTACTATGATGTTAGATGGTCTATCTAATGAAACATGCTTGGTATAATTGGTTTTTATTGCGTAGAAAGATAGTACTATGATGTTAGATGGTCTATCTAATGAAACATGCTTGGTATAATTGGTTTTTATTGCGACATAAGATAGTACTATGATGTTAGATGATGTATCTAATGAAACATGCTTGGTATAATTGGTTTTTATTGTGTAGAAAGATAGTACTATGATGTTAGATGGTCTATCTAATCAAACATGCTTGGTATAGTTGGTTTTTATTGTGTAGTAAGATAGTACTATGATGTTAGATGGTCTATCTAATGAAACATGCTTGGTATAATTGGTTTTTATTGTGTAGTAAGATAGTACTATGATGATAGATGGTGTATCTAATGAAACATGCTTGGTATAATTGGTTTTTATTGTGTAGTAAGATAGTACTATGATGTTAGATGGTCTATCTAATGAAACATGCTTGGTATAATTGGTTTTTATTGCGTAGAAAGATAGTACTATGATGTTAGATGGTGTATCTAATGAAACATGCTTGGTATAATTGGTTTTTATTGTGTAGTAAGATAGTACTATGATGTTAGATGGTCTATCTAATGAAACATGCTTGGTATAATTGGTTTTCATTGTGTAGTAATATAGTACTATGATATTAGATGGTCTATCTAATGAAACATGCTTGGTATAATTGATTTTTATTGTGTAGAAAGATAGTACTATGATGTTAGATGGTCTATCTAATGAAACATGCTTGGTATAATTGGTTTTTATTGCGACATAAGATAGTATTATGATGTTAGATGGTCTATCTAATGAAACATGCTTGGTATAATTGGTTTTTATTGTATAGAAAGATAGTACTATGATGTTAGATGGTCTATATTATGGAACATGCTTGGTATAATTGATTTTTATTTTGTAGAAAGATACTACTATGATGTAAGACGGTGTATCTAATGAAACATGCTTGGTATAATTGGTTTTTATTGTGTAGAAAGATAGTACTATGATGTTAGATGGTCTATCTAATGAAACATGCTTGGTATAATTGGTTTTTATTGTGTAGAAATATAGTACTATGATGTTAGATGGTCTATCTAATGAAACATGCTTGGTATAATTGGTTTTTATTGCGTAGAAAGATAGTACTATGATGTTAGATGGTCTATCTAATGAAACATGCTTGGTATAATTGGTTTTTATTGCGACATAAGATAGTACTATGATGTTAGATGGTCTATCTAATGAAACATGCTTGGTATAAATGGTTTTTATTGTGTAGAAAGATAGTACTATGATGTTAGATGGTTTATCTAATGAAACATGCTTGGTATAATTGGTTTTTATTGTGAAGAAAGATAGTACTATGATGTTAGATGGTGTATCTAATGAAACATGCTTGGTATAATTGGTTTTTATTGTCTAGTAAGATAGTACTATGATGTTTGATGGTCTATCTAATGAAACATGCCTGGTATAATTGGTTTTTATTGTGTAGAAAGATAGTACTATGATGTTAGATGGTCTATCTAATAAAACATGCTTGGTATAATTGGTTTTTGTTGTGTAGAAAGATAGTACTATGATGTTAGATGGTCTATCTAATGAAACATGCTTGGTATAATTGGTTTTTATTGTGTAGAAAGATAGTACTATGATGTTAGATGGTCTATCTAATGAAACATGCTTGGTATAATTGGTTTTTATTGCGTAGAAATATAGTACTATGATGTCAGATGGTCTATCTAATGAAACATACTTGGTATAATTGGTTTTTATTGCGTAGAAAGATAGTACTATGATGTTAGATGGTCTATCTAATGAAACATGCTTGGTATAATTGGTTTTTATTGCGACATAAGATAGTACTATGATGTTAGATGGTCTATCTAATGAAACATGCTTGGTATAAATGGTTTTTATTGTGTAGAAAGAAAGTACTATGATGTTAGATGGTCTATCTAATGAAACATGCTTGGTATAATTGGTTTTTATTGTGAAGAAAGATAGTACTATGATGTTAGATGGTGTATCTAATGAAACATGCTTGGTATAATTGGTTTTTATTGTGTAGTAAGATAGTACTATGATGTTTGATGGTCTATCTAATGAAACATGCTTGGTATAATTGGTTTTTATTGTGTAGTAAGATAGTAGTATGATGTTAGATGGTCTATCTAATGAAACATGCTTGGTATAATTGGTTTTTATTGTGTAGTATGATAGTACTATGATGTTAGATGGTCTATCTAATGAAACATGCTTGGTATAAATGGTTTTTATTGTGTAGAAAGAAAGTACTATGATGTTAGATGGTCTATCTAATGAAACATGCTTGGTATAATTGGTTTTTATTGTGAAGAAAGATAGTACTATGATGTTAGATGGTGTATCTAATGAAACATGCTTGGTATAATTGGTTTTTATTGTGTAGTAAGATAGTACTATGATGTTTGATGGTCTATCTAATGAAACATGCTTGGTATAATTGGTTTTTATTGTGTAGTAAGATAGTAGTATGATGTTAGATGGTCTATCTAATGAAACATGCTTGGTATAATTGGTTTTTATTGTGTAGAAAGATAGTACTATGATGTTAGATGGTCTATCTAATGAAACATGCTTGGTATAATTGGTTTTTATTGTGTAGTAAGATAGTACTATGATGTTAGATGGTCTATCTAATGAAACATGCTTGGTATAATTGTTTTTTAGTGTAGAAAGATAGTACTATGATGTTAGATGGTCTATCTAATGAAACATGCTTGGTATAATTGGTTTTTATTGTGTAGTAAGATAGTACTATGATGTTAGATGGTCTATCTAATGAAACATGCTTGGTATAATTGGTTTTTATTGCGACATAAGATAGTACTATGATGTTAGATGGTCTATCTAATGAAACATGCTTGGTATAATTGGTTTTTATTGTGTAGAAAGATAGTACTATGATGTTAGATGGTCTATCTAATGAAACATGCTTGGTATAATTGGTTTTTATTGCGTAGAAATATAGTACTATGATGTCAGATGGTCTATCTAATGAAACATACTTGGTATAATTGGTTTTTATTGCGTAGAAAGATAGTACTATGATGTTAGATGGTCTATCTAATGAAACATGCTTGGTATAATTGGTTTTTATTGCGACATAAGATAGTACTATGATGTTAGATGGTCTATCTAATGAAACATGCTTGGTATAAATGGTTTTTATTGTGTAGAAAGAAAGTACTATGATGTTAGATGGTCTATCTAATGAAACATGCTTGGTATAATTGGTTTTTATTGTGAAGAAAGATAGTACTATGATGTTAGATGGTGTATCTAATGAAACATGCTTGGTATAATTGGTTTTTATTGTGTAGTAAGATAGTACTATGATGTTTGATGGTCTATCTAATGAAACATGCTTGGTATAATTGGTTTTTATTGTGTAGTAAGATAGTAGTATGATGTTAGATGGTCTATCTAATGAAACATGCTTGGTATAATTGGTTTTGATTGTGTAGAAAGATAGTACTATGATGTTAGATGGTCTATCTAATGAAACATGCTTGGTATAATTGGTTTTTATTGTGTAGTAAGATAGTACTATGATGTTAGATGGTCTATCTAATGAAACATGCTTGGTATAATTGTTTTTTAGTGTAGAAAGATAGTACTATGATGTTAGATGGTCTATCTAATGAAACATGCTTGGTATAATTGGTTTTTATTGTGTAGTAAGATAGTACTATGATGTTAGATGGTCTATCTAATGAAACATGCTTGGTATAATTGGTTTTATTGCGACATAAGATAGTACTATGATGTTAGATGGTCTATCTAATGAAACATGCTTGGTTTAATTGGTTTTTATTGCGTAGACAGATAGTACTATGATGTTAGATGGTCTATCTAATGAAACATGCTCGGTATAATTGGTTTTTATTGTGTAGAAAGATAGTACTATGATGTTAGATGGTCTATCTAATGAAACATGCTTGGTATAATTGGTTTTTATTGCGTAGAAAGATAGTATTATGATGTTAGATGGTCTATCTAATGAAACATGCTTGGTATAATTGGTTTTTATTGTGTAGTAAGATAGTACTATGATGTTAGATGACCTATCTAATGAAACATGCTTGGTATAATTGGTTTTTATTGCGTAGAAAGATAGTACTATGATGTCAGATGGTCTATCTAATGAAACATGCTTGGTATAATTGGTTTTTATTGCGTAGAAAGATAGTACTATGATGTTAGATGGTCTATCTAATGAAACATGCTTGGTATAATTGGTTTTTATTGTGTAGTAAGATAGTACTATGATGTTAGATGGTCTATCTAATGAAACATGCTTGGTATAATTGGTTTTTATTGCGACATAAGATAGTACTATGATGTCAGATGGTCTATCTAATGAAACATGCTTGGTTTAATTGATTTTTATTGCGTAGAAAGATAGTACTATGATGTTAGATGGTCTATCTAATGAAACATGCTTGGTTTAATTGGTTTTTATTGTGTAGAAAGATAGTACTATGATGTTAGATGGTCTATCTAATGAAACATACTTGGTATAATTGGTTTTTATTGCGTAGAAAGATAGTACTATGATGTTAGATGGTCTATCTAATGAAACATGTTTGTACAAAGATAGTACTATGATGTTAGATGGTGTATCTAATGAAACATGATTGGTATAATTGGTTTATATTGTGTAGAAAGATAGTACTATGATGTTAGATGGTCTATCTAATGAAACATGCTTTATATAATTGGTTTTTATTGTGTAGTAAGATAGTACTATGATGTTAGATTGTTAATCTTATGAAACTTGCTTGGTATAATTGGTTTTATTGTCTAATAAGATAGCAGTGTGCTGTTAGATTGTCTATCTATTGAAACATGCTTGGTATAATTGGTTTTTATGGTGTAGTAAGATAGTACTATGATGTTAAATGGTCTACCTATTGAAACATGCTTGGTATAATTGGTTTTTATTGTGTAGTAAGATAGTACTATGATGTTAGATGGTCTATCTACTGAAACATGCTTGGTGTAATTGGTTTTTATTGTGTAGTAAGATAGTACTATGATGTTAGATTGTTTATCTAATGAAACATGCTTGGTATAATTGGTTTTTATTGTGTAGTAAGATAG
This sequence comes from Mytilus galloprovincialis, assembly GCA_037788925.1. Taxonomy (NCBI): domain Eukaryota; kingdom Metazoa; phylum Mollusca; class Bivalvia; order Mytilida; family Mytilidae; genus Mytilus; species Mytilus galloprovincialis. Next base: position 87,739,908 of record CM075334.1, read on the forward strand.
TACTATGATGTTAGATGGTCTATCTTATGAAACATGCTTGGTATAATTGGTTTTTATTGCGTAGAAAGATAGTACTATGATGTTAGATGGTCTATCTTATGAAACATGCTTGGTATAATTGGTTTTTATTGTGTAGTAAGATAGTACCATGATGTTAGATGGTCTATCTAATGAAACATGCTTGATATAATTGGTTTTTATTGTGTAGTAAGATAGTTCTATGATGTTAGATGGTCTATCTAATGAAACATGCTTGGTATAAATGGTTTTTATTGTGTAGAAAGATAGTACTATGATGTTAGATGGTCTATCTAATGAAACATGCTTGGTATAATTGGTTTTTATTGCGTAGAAAGATAGTACCATGATGTTAGATGGTCTATCTAATGAAACATGCTTGATACAATTGGTTTTTATTGTGTAGTAAGATAGTTCTATGATGTTAGATGGTCTATCTAATGAAACATGCTTGGTATAAATGGTTTTTATGGTGTAGTAAGATAGTACTATGATGTTAGATGGTCTATCTATTGAAACATGCTTGGTATAATTGATTTTTATTGTGTAGTAATATAGTGCTATGATGTTAGATGGTCTATCTTATGAAACATGCTTGGTATAATTGATTTTTATTGTGTAGTATGATAGTACTGTGATGTTAGATGGTCTATCTAATGAGAGATGCTTGGTATAATTGGTTTTTATTGTGTAGAAAGATAGTACTATGATGTTAGATATTCTATCTAATGAAACATGCTTGGTATAATTGGTTTTTATTGTGAAGAAAGATAGTACTATGATGTTAGATGGTGTATCTAATGAAACAGGCTTGGTATAATTGGTTTTTATTGTGTAGTAAGATAGTACTATGATGTTTGATGGTCTATCTAATGAAACATGCCTGGTATAATTGGTTTTTATTGTGTAGAAAGATAGTACTATGATGTTAGATGGTCTATCTAATAAAACATGCTTGGTATAATTGGTTTTTATTGTGTAGAAAGATAGTACTATGATGTTAGATGGTCTATCTAATGAAACATGCTTGGTATAATTGGTTTTTATTGTGTAGAAAGATAGTACTATGATGTTAGATGGTCTATCTAATGAAACATGCTTGGTATAATTGGTTTTTATTGCGTAGAAAGATAGTACTATGATGTTAGATGGTCTATCTAATGAAACATGCTTTTATAATTGGTTTTTATTGTGTAGTAAGATAGTACTATGATGTTAGATGACCTATCTAATGAAACATGCTTGGTATAATTGGTTTTTATTGCGTAGAAAGATAGTACTATGATGTTAGATTGTCTATCTAATGAAACATGCTTGGTATAATTGGTTTTTATTGCGTAGAAAGATAGTACTATGATGTTAGATGGTCTATCTAATGAAACATGCTTGGTATAATTGGTTTTTATTGTGTAGTAAGATAGTACTATGATGTTAGATGGTCTATCTAATGAAACATGCTTGGTATAATTGGTTTTTATTGCGACATAAGATAGTACTATGATGTCAGATGGTCTATCTAATGAAACATGCTTGGTTTAATTGATTTTTATTGCGTAGAAAGATAGTACTATGATGTTAGATGGTCTATCTAATGAAACATGCTTGGTTTAATTGGTTTTTATTGTGTAGAAAGATAGTACTATGATGTTAGATGGTCTATCTAATGAAACATGCTTGGTATAATTGGTTTTTATTGCGTAGAAAGATAGTACTATGATGTTAGATGGTCTATCTAATGAAACATGTTTGTACAAAGATAGTACTATGATGTTAGATGGTCTATCTAATGAAACATGCTTTATATAATTGGTTTTTATTGTGTAGTAAGATAGTAATATGATGTTAGATTGTTAATCTTATGAAACATGCTTGATATAATTGGTTTTATTGTCTAGTAAGATAGTACTGTGCTGTTAGATTGTCTATCTATTGAAACATGCTTGGTATAATTGGTTTTTATGGTGTAGTAAGATAGTACTATGATGTTAAATGGTCTAACTATTGAAACATGCTTGGTATAATTGGTTTTTATTGTGTAGTAAGATAGTACTATGATGTTAGATGGTCTATCTAATGAAACATGCTTGGTATAATTGGTTTTTATTGTGTAGTAAGATAGTACTATGATGTTAGATTGTTTATCTAATGAAACATGCTTGGTATAATTGGTTTTTATTGTGTAGTAAGAAAGTACTATGATGTTAGATGGTCTATCTTATGAAACATGCTTGGTATAATTGGTTTTTATTGTGTAATAAGTAATTACTATGATGTTAGATGATGTTAGATGGTCTATCTTATTAAACATGCTTGGTATAATTGGTTTTTATTGTGTAGTAAGATAGTACCATGATGTTAGATGGTCTATCTAATGAAACATGCTTGATATAATTGGTTTTTATGGTATAGTAAGATAGTACTATGATGTTAGATGGTGTATCTAATGAAACATGCTTGGTATAATTGGTTTTTATTGTGTAGTAAGATAGTTCTATGATGTTAGATGGTCTATCTAATGAAAAATGCTTGGTATAACTGGTTTTTATGGTGTAGTAAGATAGTACTATGATGTTAGATGGTCTATCTATTGAAACATGCTTGGTATAATTGATTTTTATTGTGTAGTAATATAGTGCTATGATGTTAGATGGTCTATCTTATGAAACATGCTTGGTATAATTGGTTTTTATTGTGTAGTAAGATAGTACTATGATGTTAGATGGTCTATCTAATGAAAGATGCTTGGTATAATTGGTTTTTATTGTGTAGAAAGATAGTACTATGATGTTAGATGGTGTATCTAATGAAACATGCTTGGTATAATTGGTTTTTATTGTTTAGTAAGATAGTACTATGATGTTAGATTGTCTATCTATTGAAACATGCTTGGTATAATTGGTTTTTATGGTGTAGTAAGATAGTACTATGATGTTAGATGGTCTATCTATTGAAACATGCTTGGTATAATTGGTTTTTATTGTGTAGTAAGATAGTACTATGATGTTAGATTGTCTATCTAATGAAACATGCTTGGTATAATTGGTTTTTATTGTGTAGTAAGATAGTACTATGATGTTAGATTGTTTATCTAATGAAACATGCTTGGTATAATTGGTTTTTATTGTGTAGTAAGATAGTACTGTGCTGTTAGATTGTCTATCTATTGAAACATGCTTGGTATAATTAGTTTTTATGGTGTAGTAAGATAGTACTATGATTTTAGATGGTCTATCTATTGAAACATGCTTGGTATAATTGGTTTTTATTGTGTAGTAAGATAGTACTATGATGTTAGATGGTCTATCTTATGAAACATGCTTGGTATAATTGGTTTTTATTGTGTAGAAATGTCTCTGTCGTGGTCACTACAACAAAAATATAAAATGATAGTGATTTTTACCCCCTGTTAGAAGTCCTAAAGGTTTTTTTTAAGTACAAATGAAAAAGCAAGATAGATCACAGTAGTCAATATAAAAATGAGAAGAAGTGGTATGATTGACAATGAGACAACTCTCCTCAAGAGACCAAATAACACAGAAATTAACAACTATAGGTCACTGTATGGCCTTCAACAATATGTTACACAGGAACAAATGACAACCACTGAATTACAGGCTCCTGACTAGGGACAGGTACAAACAGAATGTTGGATGTTAAATTAGTTTAAAGGTGCCAATCCTCCCCCTAAGACTACCAAGAGTGCACATGCTAAATGTCTCACCTGTTTTTACTGAGCATTGATTTTATGTTGATAGTCCTAAATATGAAGTTTTACTTCGTGTATCACATATATAAACTTAATTTGATCCAAGAAAATGAGGGCATACTCAGATAAATCAAGCCAGAAATACATTACACCTTACAATCATTCCATACATATCAATCATATTTGACCTATTACTTACAGTAAATATACAAGAAACAGACCAAACCTTGAAAACTTCATATTGACCAATGAAACAAGGTCAAGGTCAGATGAACCCTGCCATACAGACATGTCACCTTACAATCATTCAATGGATCAAATATAGTTGCCCTATGGCATATACTATCTAAGAAACAAACATAACCAGGAAAACTTAACATTGACCAATGATCTGTGAAAATGAGGTCAATATCAGATGACACATTCCAATCAGACATGTACACCTTACAATCATTCCATACATCAAAGTTGACATATTGCTTATAGTTTAAGAATAACAGTCCAAAACACAAAAACTTAACATTGAGTAATGAACTGTAAAAAATGAGGTCAAGGTCAAATAAAGCATGCCAAACTAACATGTACATCATAAAATATTTCCTTACATCAAATATAGTTTACGACAGTATCAGAAAGACAGGCCAAAACACAAAAACTTAATTTTAACCACTGAACCATGAAAATGAGGTCAAGGTCAGGTTACTAAAGCATGTACACAGGAAAAAAAGGTGAAAATTTGATTGGTTAACTTCCAGTGATGGTTATTTTCTTATATGCAATGAAATGTTATGTGAAATTTTGTCTGTAGTACTAACCATGTAACCTCAGGTTCCAAAATATTCTATAGAAACACCAAATAAAAAAAAGAATGTTCAGTTGAACATTTCAACTTTTGTTACGGGAGTATTCTAACGAAGTTCAGTTTTTTTAGAATTAGAATCATTCATTCATTTCATGGAAATGAGATTTGCTGAAGCTAATACAACTGCATATTAAATTTCATTTACCTACCACTAATGAATCACCATAAACTGACTTAATCACAAACTAATACATGTAAACTAAGTAAACTTTTCAAAGTCAATAGACCATAACCTTAGAGGTGAGGCCAAAAAATCTCCAAGGAAATGAGATGTGCCATTTCTAATACAGCTGCATACCAAATATCATTGATCTACCACTAGCGGTTCCCCATAAACTGACATAATCACAAACTTATACATGTAAACTAAGCAAATGTTTAAAGTCAAAAGACCATGACTGGGAGGGCAAGACAAAGTAATCTTAATGTGTCAATGCTAATTCAATTGCATACCAAATATCATTGACTTAGCACTAGTGGTTCCCTATAAACTGACCTAATCACAAACTAATATATTGTTGATGCCACCTTAGTTGCTGCTGCCACCGACATCAGAAACCACATACCTATGTCTTGCTTTTTAGTCTGTCATGGAGAGACAAGAACAAATAAATTTTGTAAAGATTTATTATTTTAGAGGAAATAACTCCAAATTGGGATGTCTGATTGGTCTGAAAATTTCTGGCAAATAGATCACATGATGCATATGCTTATAATTTTTACTTGCTTTATATTATTATAGATGCAAGATAAAAACTGTTATTAACCCTGTTTTCTTTTTTGCGATAATAGAAGCCATGTTTTTTGAAAATCAAGGACAAAATTATTAACTTTATATCCAATACTGTTGAATCATTTACTCAAAAATTGGTTAAATTGGTTAAATAGTTTCTGAGGAAAAGATCTTGAGAAAAATTTATAATGGACGCTTAGTGATCTTGGTGATGGCAAAACCTCACGTGTCCTTTTATTATGGATAGACTACTGATGCAAAATGATGGCAATAGCTCATTCATGGCCATTTGAGCTAGGCAATCGAATAAGTGGATACAAAATACAATAACTCATAGGAAAACTCACACAGTACTGTGCCATCAACATAAAATCTTTTCTAGAAAAAAATGTATTTTGCATTTGTATGTTTCAAATCGTATCTAAAGTATGGTTAAAGGTAGACAGTACAGAATTTTTTCAAACACCTTTTTTTATACATGCCATTAAAGCTGGCCTTTTCTGCACGTATTCCACAACCAAAGTTGGGTTCAGGTCTGCAAAATGTTGCCATTGCTTTTCAAACCCTAAAAATATTTAATATGAAACATGAATGTAATATCATAACCAAATTATTCACTTATTACTTTAATTTATATACTATATAGTACTTGATGAGTCCCAAATAATGAGGCAAAGAAATTTTGTTCACAGCTTTAACATGTTTAAATTATAGTTTTTTAGTCAATGATCCTCATAAACACAGTTACACAGATTTACTAATAATTATCATTTAAAAGGAATGAAATTTATTTCAGTTTCAGTGTTTAGTGTTTTCAAGTCGTTTTAATGACTTTCACACCTGCATAAAGAGATGTGTGATTTAAATTCAATATAAAAAAGAAGATGTGGTATGATTCCCAAATGAGACAACTATCCACAAAAGACCAAAATGACACAGACATTAACAACTATAGGTCACCTTACGGCCTTCAACAATGAGCAAAGCCCATACCGGTTAGTCAGCTATAAAAGGCCCCGATAAGACAATGTAAAACAATTCAAACGAGAAAACTAATGGCCTTATTTATGTAAAAAAATGAACGAAAAACAAATATGTAACACATTAACAAACAACAACCACTGAATTTACAGGCTCCTGACTTGGGACAGGCACATACATAAATAATGTGGCGGGGTTAAACATGTTAGAAGCATACTCAGGATTCATTATCATTTGTGGGGTACCAACTTTAGTTGATTTCCAGGGTAATGTAAGGAAATCACTATTTTAAATGTTCAACAAAGTTTAAATCTTAGACTTGTATACAAAATTTTGCAAAATCACAAAATCAAATATCAAAATAAATACAATTGTTTCTCAATCATCATGAAAATTGGTACCCAAGAAAATAAATGAATCCACAATCTGGTGTACGGGTTCATGCAAATGACAGAAAGAATACCAAGAAATTATTTTGTTTTCAGAATTTTTTCCTATTCATCCTAAAATAAATAATCACAAGGGTGAATAACAAACCTCAGTTTGCATACTACATAAAAGGGGCATTAGCTACTAGATATAAAAATAAACAGCTGCGCCATGAGTGCATATTATGACTAAAATACTAAAGGGAGGTTATTCAAACAGATATAAACCAGTCACCAAAGTTTCAAGAAAACTGCTCAAAGCACTTTTGAGTTATTTTCTGAAAACTGGAAAATCCCCCTTTTTCTAATAAATAAAACCCCATAACTCAGAAACGCAAAATCTAAATTTTATATAAATAAGGGAGCTCAAGTCAATAGATATAAATAAATTTTCAAAGATTCATAAAAACTCACTCACAGCTCAAAGCATTTTTGAGATATTGTCTGAAAATTGGAAAATCCCCTTTTTAAATGAACAAATTCCCACAATTCGAAAAAAATAAAACCTAAAATTCAAAAAAAAAACAAAAGCTTAGGTCAATAGATATAAACAAGTAATATAAACAAAGTTTCATGAAAACTGCTTGAAGCAATTTTGAGTTATTGTCCGAAAACTGGAAAAATCACCCTTTTTTAATGAATAACACCCCATAACTTGGAAACGTAAAATCTAAAATTTATGAAAATCAAAAGGGAGCTCACGTCAATAGATATAAACAATTCACCATAGTTTCATGCAAATTGGTTAAAGCGTATTTGAGTTATTGTATGACATGTTGACTACGAATGGACAGACGGACAGAGGGACGGACAGACAAACGGTATACCATAATATGTCCCGTAAACGGGCGTATAAAAATTGAAATATGATTTTTTTTTGGTTCAATCATTAATGAAAGTGAAATAGTGAAATAATAATTCGCTTTTAGCAGCCAGTTTGGTTCAATTTTGTCAGAATATGCTAAGAAAGATTGCTGACGAATTATTAACTTGCAAGTGAATAATTTTACTTTATTTAATCCATATTCATGTGACCTTCAATTTAACCCCTTATCTAGATATTGGTTAAGCAAGAATAAGGTGTGTTTTGTTATTAAAAGGAAAAGAATGTCAACATTAAATGTGAAACAAGGATAAATCATTTGATTGACTGATTCGATCCACAAAATCTCATTCTTATACAGGTAACAAGAGTGCATACACTGAAATGTCTCGCCTTCTTTACTTATCATTGATATTATGTTGATAGTCCTAAGTATAAAGCTTTATTAAAAACTGTCACATAAACTTAACATTAACCAAGATAACTAATCAAAGACCAATGAACCATGAAAATGCGGTCAAGGTCAGATGAACCATGCCAAGCAGACATGTACAGCTAACAATGCTTTAGTAAAACAAATGTAGTTGACCTATTACTTATAGTTTAAGAAAAATAGACCAAAACACAAAATCAAGTACACCTTACAGTCCTTCCATACACCGAAAAATATACTAGCCCTATTGCTTATAGTATCTGAGATATGGACTTGACCACCAAAATTTAACCTTGTTCACTGATCCATGAAATGAGGTGGAGGTCAGGTGAAAACTGTCTGACAGGCATTAGGACATTGCAAGGTACGCACATACCAAATATAATTATCCTATTACTTATAATAAGAGAGAATTCAACATTACAAAAAATCTGAACTTTTTTTTCAAGTGGTCACTGAACCATGAAAATGAGGTCAAGGACATTTGACATGTAACTGACGGAAACTTCGTAACATGAGGCATCTATATTCAAAGTATGAAGCATCCAGGTCTTCCACCTTCTAAAATATAAAGCTTTTAAAAAGTTAGCTAACGCTGCCGCCGCCGGATCACAATCCCTATGTCGAGCTTTCTGCAACAAAAGTTGCAGGCTCGACAAAAATGATGATTAACATATATTTTTAATCTATAATATGAAATCAAACAAACCTAGAAAAAATCAAATTGCACAGGTTTGCTATCTATTTATATCTATATTTATATCAAGTTATATGACCGTCGGCAGAATTTGGAGGTTACCTCAATGGTTAATCAGATGGTGTCTATACTGAAATACACACAAAATGCCCCTTTAACAGTAGTGAGCCAAGTTGCTTGATTTTATCTAGAAGAAAAGGAACCAAAGAGACACACAAAAACCATGAAAACAGGTCTCCTCTCTTATTATTATTATACATTCTGAAAAAGGCAGTTCAGATGAGTGAAGAATCTGAAATATTGTATCACACACTTGAGCATGTTCACATAAAGCTTCTAAAAATTGTTTACATGCTACAAATCAACATTATCAATTTCCAGACCAAATATAAAATTGCCTCCTTTTATAGAAGCCAAAACAAGTTAGACAGTTTTCTACAGAGGGTTATTCAGATGTACATACGTACAGACAAACTGAATGATGTGCAAAGTCAAGGGGTTACTAGACCTCTTTTAACATTGGTGATGCAGGTAAAAATAACTAACAAAATCACTAAAGACAAAAGTTAAAATATGCTTAATCAAGTTCAAAAATAATTTATACACACTTCATCCCCTTTTACAGGTAACTCCTGCCTCATATTAACATAATAGATCATGATAAGCAGATTATACATGTATTTACTTTGCATCAAATAACAAAGAATACAGCAAAGAAACTGGTTTTTAAATATCATACACAAATCAATCTGTTTCTTTGTTGGTGATGAACTCAACTTTAAGCACTCTCAGCTATATTGCGGTAGCCATTTTTTATTGGTGGAAGAAGCCATACTATCTGGAGAGAACCATCAATGAGTATTGACCTTCAACAGCAAAAATGGTAATCCTTGTCAATTTTAAAGATATCCGTCAAATGCACCTCATAATCTCACAATCTCAGTCATTGTTAGTGTTGACAAGCTATTTATCCCTGTAGATAAACTACTTAAACCACTTGACCACCAACAACCCAGTATATCAATCTGTGTTATTAATTTCATGTAGTTATACATACATGTACCTGCTTTATAAGCATTCCCATGCTTATGCTGCACACAAAGGTTTTTCACCCATGTGTACAGCTTATTTCTCTGTTTCTTCTCTCTGTGACCATACCTGTCACCTTCCTTCAAAATTGGCAGGTCATACTCGGAACCAACAATCTAATAATAAAATTGAAAATTAAAATTTTAAATACATTTTACAAAATTGCCTCACTGTCTCAAAACACATTATCACAACTACTTAGTACATGTAGTATAACTAGAGATTCAGTGTATATAATGTGCGAATCCTGAAATACCGTTTTTACTGTATCCGTTATGAATTTTTAATGTAGAATGATAAATAAACAGACGACAAATTCAAGATTTTTGAATAAAATAAGAAATAATATATAATATGTACTGTTTTAATAAAGTCATGATATAGTTCAGAGATGCGGACAGGTTTTCATTGCTCATACTGCATGATCCAGGTTTAAAATTGATACACAAATGTACATTTTAACATAATTATTAATGTTGTATAACTTAAGGTAGCACAATACAAAGTTTTTGTCATTCCCAAACAGACAACTTTAAACTGATGTAGTTCATTCCATCCTTCTTTATATTTTATAAACGAGGTACCAAAAGAAAGAAGAAAGATTAGTCTTTCAAATTGTGATAATTTCATTATGACATAATTATTACATAATTAATTATTATGTAATTATTGTTACAGGATAAATCATCTGACTGTGATAGATTGACTCTGACACTATGTCTATTGGCCAAAGTACCACTAGTACAGGATAAATCATCTGACTGTGACAGATTTACTCTGACGCCATTTCTATTGGTCAAGGTATCATTATTGTTATAGGATAAATCATATGACTGTGATAGATTGACTCTGACACCATGTCTATAGGTCACAGTATCATTATTATTACGGGATAAATCATCTGACTGTGATAGATTGACTCTGACACCATTTCTATTGGTCAAGGTATCATTACTTGTACAGGATAAATCATCGGACTGTGATAGATTGATTCTGACACTATGTCTATTGGCCACAGTACCACTAGTGGTACAGGATAAATCATCTAACTGTAATATCTTTACTCTGACGCCATTTCTTTTGGTCAAGGTATCATTATTGTTACAGGATAAATCTTCTGACTGTGATAGATTGACTCTAACACCATGTCTATTGGTCACAGTATCATAATTGTTATAGGATAAATCATCGGACTGTGATAGATTGACTCTGACACCATGTCTATAGGACACAGTATCATTATTGTTACAAGATAAATCATCTGACTTTGATAGATTGACTCTGACATCATGTCTATAGGTGAAAGTATCATTATTGTTACAGGATAAATCATCTGACTGTGATAGATTGACTCTGACACAATGTCTATTGGCCACAGTACCACTAGTGGTACAGGATAAATCATCTGACTGTGATAGATTTAGTCTGACGCCATTTCTATTGGTCAAGGTATCATTATTGTTACGGGATAAATCATATGACTGTGATAGATTAACTCTGACATCATGTCTATAGGTCAGAGTATCATTATTGTAACAGGATATCTCATCTGACTGTAATAGATTGACTCTGACACTATGTCTATTGGCCACAGTAGCACTGGTGGTACAGGATAAATCATCTGACTATGATATGTTTACTCTGACGCCATTTCTTTTGGTCAAGATATCATTATTGTTACAGGATAAATCATCGGACTGTGATAGATTGACCCTGACACCATGTCTATAGGTCACAGTATCATTATTGTTACGGGATAAATCATCTGACTGTGATAGATTCACTCTTACACCATGTCTATAGGTCACAGTATCATTATTATTACGGGATAAATCATCTGACTGTGATAAATTGACTCTGACACCATGTCTCTAGGCCAGAGTACCATTATTGCTACAAAATAAATCATCGGACTGTGATAGATTGATTCTGACACCATGTCTATAGGTCACAGTATCATTATTGTTACGGGATAAATCATCTGACTGTGATAGATTGACTATGTCACCATGTCTATAGGACACAGTACCATTTTTGTTACAGGATAAATCATCTGACTGTGATAGATTGACTCTGACACTATGTCTATAGGTCAAAGTATCATTATTGTTACAGGATAAATCATCTGACTGCGATAGATTGACTCTGACACTATGTCTGTTGGCCACAGTACCACTAGTGGTACAGGATAAATCATCTGACTGTGATAGATTTACTGTGACGCCATTTCTATTGGGCAAGGTATCATTATTGTTAAAGGGTAAATCATCTGACTGTGATAGACTCTGACACCATGTCTATAGATCACAGTATCATTATTGTTACGGGATAAATAATCTGAATGTGATATATTGACTCTGACACCATGTCTATAGGTCACAGTATCGTTATTATTACGGGATAAATCATCTGACTGTGATAGATTGACTCTGACACCATTTCTATTGGTCACAGTATCATTATTGTTATAGGATAAATCATCTGACTGTGATAGATTGTCTCTGACATCATGTCTATAGGTGACAATATCATTATTGTTACAAGATAAATCATCTGACTGTGATAGATTAACTCTGACACCATGTTTATAGGTCACAGTAACATTATTGTTACAGGATATATCATCTGACTGTGATATATTGACTCTGACTCTATGTCTATTGGCCACAGTACCACTAGTGGTACAGGATAAATCATCTGACTGTGATAGATTTACTCTGACGCCATTTCTTTTGGTTAAGGTATCATTATTGTTACAGGATAAATCATCTGACTGTGATAGATTGACTCTGACACCATGTATATAGGTCACCGTATCATTATTGTTATAGGATAAATCATCGGACTGTGATAGATTGACTCTGACACTATGTCTATAGGTCACAGTATCATTATTGTTACAAGATAAATCATCTGACTGTGATAGATTGATTCTGACACTATGTCTATAGGTCACAGTATCATTATTGTTACAGGATAAATCATCTGACTGTAATATATTGACTCTGACATCATGTCTATAGGTAACAGAATCATTATTGTTACAGGATAAATCATCTGACTGTGATGGATTGACTCTGACACCATGTCTATAGGTCACAGTATCATTATTATTACGGGATAAATCAACTGACAGTGATAGATTGACTCTGACACCACGTCTATAGGTCACAGTACCATTTTGTTACAGGATAAATCATCTGACTGTGATAGATTGACTATGGCACGATGTCTATAGGCCACAGTACCATTTTTGTTACAGGATAAATCATCTGACTGTTATAGGTTGACTCTGACACTATGTCTATTGGCCACAGTATCACTAGTGGTACAGGATAAATCATCTGACTGTGACAGATTTACTCTGACGCCATTTCTATTGGTCAAGGTATCATTATTGTTACAGGATAAATCATCTGACTGTGATAGACTCTGACACCATGTCTATAGGTCACAGTATTATTATTGTTACGGGATAAATAATCTGACTGTGATAGATTGACTCTGACACCATGTCTATAGGTCACAGTATCATTATTATTACGGGATAAATCAACTGACAGTGATAGATTGACTCTGACACCACGTCTATAGGTCACAGTACCATTTTGTTACAGGATAAATCATCTGACTGTGATAGATTGACTGTGGCAAGATGTCTATAGGCCACAGTACCATTTTTGTTACAGGATAAATCATCTGACTGTTATAGATTGACTCTGACACTTTGTCTATAGGTCACAGTATCCTTATTGTTACAGGATAAATCATCTGACTGTGATAGATTGATTCTGACACTATGTCTATAGGTCACAGTATCCTTATTGTTACAGGATAAATCATCTGACTGTGATAGATTGATTCTGACACTATGTCTATAGGTCACAGTATCATTATTGTTACAGGATAAATCATCTGACTGTGATAGATTGACTCTGACACTATGTATATTGGCCAAACTACCATTATTGGTACAAGATAAATCATCTGACTATGATAGATTTACTTTGACACCATTTCTATTGGTCAAAGTATCATTATTGTTACAGGATAAATAATCTGACGGTGATAGATTGATTCTAACACCATGTCTATATGTCACAGTATCATTATTGTTACGGGATAAATCATCTGACTGTTATAGATTGACTCTTACTCCATGTTTATAGGTCACAGTATCATTATTAATACGGGATAAATCATCTGACTGTGATAAATTGACTGTGACACTATGTCTATAGGCGACAGTAGCATTATTGCTACAGGATAAATCACCAGACTGTGATAGATGGTTTCTGACACTATGTCTATAGGTCAAAGTATCTTATTGTTACAAGATAAATCATCTGACTGTTATAGATTGACTCTGACACTATGTCTATAGGTCACAGTATCCTTCTTGTTACAGGGTAAATCATCTGACTGTGATAAATTGATTCTGATACTATGTCTTTAGGTCACAGTATCATTATTAATACAGGATAAATCATCTGACTGTGATAGATTGACTCTGACAGTATGTCTATAGGTCACAGTATCATTATTGCTACAGGATAAATCATCTGACTGTGATACATTGACTCTGACACTATGTATATTGGCCAAAGTACCATTATTGGTACACGATAAATCATCTGACTGTGATAGATTTACTCTGCCACCATTTCTATTGGTCAAGGTATCATTATTGTTACAGGATAAATCATCGGACTGTGATAGATTGATTCTGACACTATGTCTATAGGTCACAGTATCATTATTGTTACAGGATAAATCATCTGACTGTGATGGATTGTCTCTGACATCATGTCTATAGGTGACAGTATCATTATTGTTACAGGATAAATCATATGATTGTGATAGATTGACTCTGACGCCATGTCTATAGGTCACAGTACCATTATTGGTACAAGATAAATCATCTGACTGTGATAGATTTACTCTGCCACCATTTCTATTGGTCAAGGTATCATTATTGTTACAGGATAAATCATCTGACTGTAATATATTGACTCTGACATCATGTCTATAGGTAACAGAATCATTATTGTTACAGGATAAATCATCTGACTGTGATGGACTGACTCTGACACTATGTCTATTGGCCACAGTATCACTAGTGGTACAGGATAAATCATCTGACTGTGACAGATTTACTCTGACGCCATTTCTATTGGTCAAGGTATCATTATTGTTACAGGATAAATCATCTGACTGTGATAGACTCTGACACCATGTCTATAGGTCACAGTATTATTATTGTTACGGGATAAATAATCTGACTGTGATAGATTGATTCTGACACTATGTCTATAGGTCACAGTATCATTATTGTTACAGGATAAATCATCTGACTGTGATAGATTGACTCTGACACTATGTATATTGGCCAAACTACCATTATTGGTACAAGATAAATCATCTGACTGTGATAGATTTACTTTGACACCATTTCTATTGGTCAAAGTATCATTATTGTTACAGGATAAATAATATGACGGTGATAGATTGATTCTGACACCATGTCTATATGTCACAGTATCATTATTGTTACGGGATAAATCATCTGACTGTGATAGATTGACTCTTACTCCATGTTTATAGGTCACAGTATCATTATTAATACGGGATAAATCATCTGACTGTGATAAATTGACTGTGACACTATGTCTATAGGCGACAGTAGCATTATTGCTACAGGATAAATCACCAGACTGTGATAGATGGTTTCTGACACTATGTCTATAGGTCAAAGTATCTTATTGTTACAAGATAAATCATCTGACTGTGATAGATTGACTCTGACACTATGTCTATAGGTCACAGTATCCTTATTGTTACAGGGTAAATCATCTGACTGTGATAAATTGATTCTGATACTATGTCTTTAGGTCACAGTATCATTATTAATACAGGATAAATCATCTGACTGTGATAGATTGACTCTGACAGTATGTCTATAGGTCACAGTATCATTATTGCTACAGGATAAATCATCTGACTGTGATACATTGACTCTGACACTATGTATATTGGCCAAAGTACCATTATTGGTACAAGATAAATCATCTGACTGTGATAGATTTACTCTGCCACCATTTCTATTGGTCAAGGTATCATTATTGTTACAGGATAAATCATCGGACTGTGATAGATTGATTCTGACACTATGTCTATAGGTCACAGTATCATTATTGTTACAGGATAAATCATCTGACTGTGATGGATTGTCTCTGACATCATGTCTATAGGTGACAGTATCATTATTGTGACAGGATAAATCATATGATTGTGATAGATTGACTCTGACGCCATGTCTATAGGTCACAGTATCATTATTGTTACAGGATATATCATCTGACTGTGATAGGTTGACTCTGACACTATGTCTATTGGCCACAGTACCACTAGTGGTACAGGATAAATCATCTGACTCTGATATATTTACTCTGACGCCTTTTCTTTTGGTCAAGGTATCATTATTGTTACAGGATAAATCATCTGACTGTGATAGATTGACTCTGACACCATGTCTATAGGTCACAGTATCATTATTGTTACGGGATAAATCATCTGACTGTGATAGATTGACTCTTACACCATGTCTATAGGTCACAGTTTCATTATTATTACGGGATAAATCATCTGAATGTGATAAATTGACTTTGACACTATGTCTATAGGCCACAGTACCATTATTGCAACAGGATAAATCACCTGACTGTGATAGATTGACTATGACACCACGTCTATAGGCCACAGTGCAATTTTTGTTACAGAATTAATCATTTGATTGTGATGGATTGACTATGATACCATATCTATAGGCCACAGTACCATTTTTGTTACAGGATAAATCATCTGACTGTGATAGATTGACTCTGATACTATGTCTATAGGTCAAAGTATCATTATTGTTACAGGATAAATCATCTGACTGTCATAGATTGATTCTGACACTATGTCTATGGGTCACATTATCATCATTGTTACAGGATAAATCGTCTGACTGTGATAGATTGACTCTGACATCATGTCTATAGGTGACAGTATCATTACCGTTACAGGATAAATCATCTGACTGTGATAGATTGACCATGACACCATGTCTATAGGTCACAGTATCATTACCGTTACAAGATAAATCATCTGACTGTGATAGATTGACTCTGACACTATGTTTATTGGCCACAGAAGCACTAGTGGTACAGGATAAATCATCTGACTGTGACAGATTTACTCTGACGCCATTTGTATTGGTCAAGGTATCATTATTGTTATAGGATCAATCATCTGACTGTGATAGATTGACTCTGACACCATGTATATAGGTCACAGTATCATTATTGTTACGGGATTAATAATCTGACTGTAATAGATCGACTCTGACACCATGTCTATAGGTCACAGTATCATTATTATTACGAGATAAATCATCTGACTGTGATAGATTGACTCTGACACCATTTCTATTGGTCAAAGTATCATTAGTGTTATAGGATAAATCATCTGACTGTGATAGATTGTCTCTGACATCATGTGTGTAGGTGACAGTATCATTATTGTTACAGGATAAATCATCTGACTGTGATAGATTAACTCTGACACCATGTCTATAGGTCACAGTATCATTATTGTTACAGGATATATCATCTGACTGTGATAGATTGACTCTGACACTATGTCTATTGGCCGCTGTACCACTAGTGGTACAGGATAAATCATCTGACTGTGATATATTTACTCTGACGCCATTTCTTTTGGTCAAGGTATCATTATTGTTACAGGATAAATCATCTGACTGTGATAGATTGACTCTGACACCATGTCTATAGGTTACAGTATCATTATTGTTATAGGATAAATCATCGGACTGTGATAGATTGACTCTGACCCTATGTCTATAGGTCACAGTATCATTATTGTTACAGGATAAATCATCTGACTGTGATAGATTTACTCTGACACCATTTCTATTGGTCAAGGTATCATTATTGTTACAGGATAAATCATCGGACTGTGATAGATTGATTCTGACACCATGTCTATAGGTCACAGTATCATTATTATTACGGAATAAATCATCTGACTGTAATAGATTGACTCTGACACCACGTCTATAGGCCACAGTACCATTTTTGTTATCTGACTTTGATAGATTGACTTTAACACTATGTCTATAGGTCACAGTATCCTTATTGTTACAGGAGAAATCATCTGACTGTGATAGATTGACTCTGACAGTATGTCTATAGGTCACAGTATCATTAATGTTACAGGATAAATCATCTGACTGTGATAGATTGACTCTGACACTATGTATATTGGCCAAAGTACCATTATTGGTACGAAATAAATCAACTGACTGTAATAGATTTACTCTGACACCATTTCTATTGGTCAAGGTATCATTATTGTTACAGGATAAATTATCGGACTGTGATAGATTGATTCTGACACTATGTCTATAGGTCACAGTATCATTTTTGTTACAGGATAAATAAGATGAGTGTGATAGATTTACTCTGACGCCATTTGTATTGGTCAAGGTATCATTATTGTTATAGGATAAATCATCTGACTGTGATAGATTGACTCTGACACCATGTATATAGGTCACAGTATCATTATTGTTACGGGATAAATCATCTGACTGTGATAGATTGACTCTTATTCCATGTTTATAGGTCACAGTATCATTATTAATACGGGATAAATCATCTGACTGTGATAAATTGACTGTGACACTATGTCTATAGGCGACAGTAGCATTATTGCTACAGGATAAATCACCAGACTGTGATAGATGGTTTCTGACACTATGTCTATAGGTCAAAGTATCTTATTGTTACAAGATAAATCATCTGACTGTTATAGATTGACTCTGACACTATGTCTATAGGTCACAGTATCCTTATTGTTACAGGGTAAATCATCTGACTGTGATCAATTGATTCTGATACTATGTCTTTAGGTCACAGTATCATCATTAATACAGGATAAATCATCTGACTGTGATAGATTGACTCTGACAGTATGTCTATAGGTCACAGTATCATTATTGCTACAGGATAAATCATCTGACTGTGATACATTGACTCTGACACTATGCATATTGGTCAAGGTATCATTATTGTTACAGGATAAATCATCGGACTGTGATAGATTGATTCTGACACTATGTCTATAGGTCACAGTATCATTATTGTTACAGGATAAATCATCTGACTGTGATGGATTGTCTCTGACATCATGTTTATAGGTGACAGTATCATTATTGTTACAGGATAAATCATATGATTGTGATAGATTGACTCTGACGCCATGTCTATAGGTCACAGTACCATTATTGGTACAAGATAAATCATCTGACTGTGATAGATTTACTCTGCCACCATTTCTATTGGTCAAGGTATCATTATTGTTACAGGATAAATCATCTGACTGTAATATATTGACTCTCACATCATGTCTATAGGTAACAGAATCATTATTGTTACAGGATAAATCATCTGACTGTGATGGATTGACTCTGACACTATGTCTATTGGCCACAGTATCACTAGTGGTACAGGATAAATCATCTGACTGTGACAGATTTACTGTGACGCCATTTCTGTTGGTCAAGGTATCATTATTGTCACAGGATAGATCATCTGACTGTGATAGACTCTGACACCATGTCTATAGGTCACAGTATTATTATTGTTACGGGATAAATAATCTGACTGTGATAGATTGATTCTGACACTATGTCTATAGGTCACAGTATCATTATTGTTACAGGATAAATCATCTGACTGTGATAGATTGACTCTGACACTAAGTGTAATGGCCAAACTATCATTATTGGTACAAGATAAATCATCTGACTGTGATAGATTTACTTTGACACCATTTCTATTGGTCAAAGTATCATTATTGTTACAGGATAAATAATCTGACGGTGATAGATTGATTCTGACACCATGTCTATATGTCACAGTATCATTATTGTTACGGGATAAATCATCTGACTGTGATAGATTGACTCTTACTCCATGTTTATAGGTCACAGTATCATTATTAATACGGGATAAATCATCTGACTGTGATAAATTGACTGTGACACTATGTGTATAGGCGACAGTAGCATTATTGCTACAGGATAAATCACCAGACTGTGATAGATGGTTTCTGACACTATGTCTATAGGTCAAAGTATATTATTGTTACAAGATAAATCATCTGACTGTTATAGATTGACTCTGACACTATGTCTATAGGTCACAGTATCCTTATGGTTACAAGGTAAATCATCTGACTGTGATAAATTGATTCTGATACTATGTCTTTAGGTCACAGTATCATTATTAATACAGGATAAATCATCTGACTGTGATAGATTGACTCTGACAGTATGTCTATAGGTCACAGTATCATTATTGCTACAGGATAAATCATCTGACTGTGATACATTGACTCTGACACTATGTATATTGGCCAAAGTACCATTATTGGTACAAGATAAATCATCTGACTGTGATAGATTTACTCTGCCACCATTTCTATTGGTCAAGGTATCATTATTGTTACAGGATAAATCATCTGACTGTGATAGATTGATTCTGACACTATGTCTATAGGTCACAGTATCATTATTGTTACAGGATAAATCATCTGACTGTGATGGATTGTCTCTGACATCATGTCTATAGGTGACAGTATCATTATTGTTACAGGATAAATCATATGATTGTGATAGATTGACTCTGACGCCATGTCTATAGGTCACAGTATCATTATTGTTACAGGATATATCATCTGACTGTGATAGATTGACTCTGACACTATGTCTATTGGCCACAGTACCACTAGTGGTACAGGATAAATCATCTGACTGTGATATATTTACTCTGACGCCTTTTCTTTTGGTCAAGGTATCATTTTTGTTACAGGATAAATCATCTGACTGTGATAGATTGACTCTGACACCATGTCTATAGGTCACAGTATCATTATTGTTACGGGATAAATCATCTGACTGTGATAGATTGACTCTTACACCATGTCTATAGTTCACAGTTTCATTATTATTACGGGATAAATCATCTGAATGTGATAAATTGAATTTGACACTATGTTTATAGGCCACAGTACCATTATTGCAACAGGATAAATCACCTGACTGTGATAGATTGACTATGACACCACGTCTATAGGCCACAGTGCCATTTTTGTTACAGAATAAATCATTTGATTGTGATGGATTGACTATGACACCATATCTATAGGCCACAGTACCATTTTTGTTACAGGATAAATCATCTGACTGTGATAGATTGACTCTGATACTATGTCTATAGGTCAAAGTATCATTATTGTTACAGGATAAATCATCTGACTGTGATAGATTGATTCTGACACTATGTCTATGGGTCACATTATCATCATTGTTACAGGATAAATTGTCTGACTGTGATAGATTGACTCTGACATCATGTCTATAGGTGACAGTATCATTACCGTTACAGGATAAATCATCTGACTGTGATAGATTGACCATGACACCATGTCTATAGGTCACAGTATCATTACCGTTACAAGATAAATCATCTGACTGTGATAGATTGACTCTGACACTATGTTTATTGGCCACAGAAGCACTAGTGGTACAGGATAAATCATCTGACTGTGACAGATTTACTCTGACGCCATTTGTATTGGTCAAGGTATCATTATTGTTATAGGATAAATCATCTGACTGTGATAGATTGACTCTGACACCATGTATATAGGTCACAGTATCATTATTGTTACGGGATTAATAATCTTACTGTGATAGATTGACTCTGACACCATGTCTATAGGTCACAGTATCATTATTATTACGGGATAAATCATCTGACTGTGATAGATAGACTCTGACACCATTTCTATTGGTCAAAGTATCATTAGTGTTATAGGATAAATCATCTGACTGTGATAGATTGTCTCTGACATCATGTGTGTAGGTGACAGTATCATTATTGTTACAGGATAAATCATCTGACTGTGATAGATTAACTCTGACACCATGTCTATAGGTCACAGTATCATTATTGTTACAGGATATATCATCTGACTGTGATAGATTGACTCTGACAATATGTCTATTGGCCGCTGTACCACTAGTGGTACAGGATAAATCATCTGACTGTGATATATTTACTCTGACGCCATTTCTTTTGGTCAAGGTATCATTATTGTTACATGATAAATCATCTGACTGTGATAGATTGACTCTGACACCATGTCTATAGGTCACAGTATCATTATTGTTATAGGATAAATCATCGGACTGTGATAGATTGACTCTGACACTATGTCTATAGGTCACAGTATCATTATTGTTACAAGATAAATCATCTGACTGTGATAAATTGATTCTGACCCTATGTCTATAGGTCACAGTATCATTATTGTTACAGGATAAATTATCTGACTGTGATAGATTGACTATGACAGTATGTCTATAGGTCACAGTATCATTATTGTTACAGGATAAATCATCTGACTGTGATAGATTTACTCTGACACCATTTCTATTGGTCAAGGTATCATTATTGTTACAGGATAAATCATCGGACTGTGATAGATTGATTCTGACACTATGTCTATAGGTCACAGTATCATTATTATTACGGGATAAATCATCTGACTGTGATAGATTGACTCTGACACCACGTCTATAGGCCACAGTACCATTTTTGTTATCTGACTTTGATAGATTGACTCTGACACTATGTCTATAGGTCACAGTATCCTTATTGTTACAGGATAAATCATCTGACTGTGATAGATTGACTCTGACAGTATGTCTATAGGTCACAGTATCCTTAATGTTACAGGATAAATCATCTGACTGTGATAGATTGACTCTGACACTATGTATATTGGCCAAAGTACTATTATTGGTACGAAATAAATCATCTGACTGTAATAGATTTACTCTGACACCATTTCTATTGGTCAAGGTATCATTATTGTTACAGGATAAATTATCGGACTGTGATAGATTGATTCTGACACTATGTCTATAGGTCACAGTATCATTATTGTTACGGGATTAATAATCTGACTGTGATAGATTGACTCTGACACCATGTCTATAGGTCACAGTATCATTATTATTACGGGATAAATCATCTGACTGTGATAGATTGACTCTGACACCATTTCTATTGGTCAAAGTATCATTAGTGTTATAGGATAAATCATCTGACTGTGATAGATTGTCTCTGACATCATGTGTGTAGGTGACAGTATCATTATTGTTACAGGATAAATCATCTGACTGTGATAGATTAACTCTGACACCATGTCTATAGGTCACAGTAATATTATTGTTACAGGATATATCATCTGACTGTGAAAGATTGACTCTGACACTATGTCTATTGGCCGCTGTACAACTAGTGGTACAGGATAAATCATCTGACTGTGATATATTTACTCTGACGCCATTTCTTTTTGTCAAGGTATCATTATTGTTACAGGATAAATCATCTGACTGTGATAGATTGACTCTGACACCATGTCTATAGGTCACAGTATCATTATTGTTACAGGATAAATCATCAGACTGTGATAGATTGACTCTGACACTATGTCTATAGGTCACAGTATCATTATTGTTACAAGATACATCATCTGACTGTGATAAATTGATTCTGACCCTATGTCTTTAGGTCACAGTATCATTATTGTTACAGGATAAATTATCTGACTGTGATAGATTGACTATGACAGTATGTCTATAGGTCACAGTATTATTATTTTTACAGGATAAATCATCTGACTGTGATAGATTTACTCTGACACCATTTCTATTGGTCAAGGTATCATTATTGTTACAGGATAAATCATCGGACTGTGATAGATTGATTCTGACACCATGTCTATAGGTCACAGTATCATTATTATTACGGGATAAATCATCTGACTGTGATAGATTGACTCTGACACCACGTCTATAGGCCACAGTACCATTTTTGTTATCTGACTTTGATAGATTGACTCTGACACTATGTCTATAGGTCACAGTATCCTTATTGTTACAGGAGAAATCATCTGACTGTGATAGATTGACTCTGACACTATGTATATTGGCCAAAGTACCATTATTGGTACGAAATAAATCATCTGACTGTAATAGATTTACTCTGACACCATTTCTATTGGTCAAGGTATCATTATTGTTACAGGATAAATTATCGGACTGTGATAGATTGATTCTGACACTATGTCTATAGGTCACAGTATCATTTTTGTTACAGGATCAATCATATGAGTGTGATAGATTTACTCTGACGCCATATCTATAGGTCACAGTATCATTATTGGTACGAAATAAATCATCTGACTGTAATAGATTTACTCTGACACCATTTCTATTGGTCAAGGTATCATTATTGTTACAGGATAAATTATCGGACTGTGATAGATTGATTCTGACACTATGTCTATAGGTCACAGTATCATTTTTGTTACAGGATAAATCATATGACTGTGATAGATTGACTCTGACGCCATATCTATAGGTCACAGTATCATTATTCTTACATGATATATCATCTGACTGTGATAGATTGACTCTGACACTATGTCTATTGGCCACAGTACCACTAGTGGTACCGGATAAATCATCTGACTGTGATATATTTACTCTGACGCCTTTTCTTTTGTTCAAGGTATCATTATTGTTACAGGATAAATCATTAGACTGTGATAGATTGACTCTGACACCATGTCTATAGGTCACAGTATCCTTATTGTTACGGGATAAATCATCGGACTGTGATAGATTGACTCTTACACCATGTCTATAGGTCACAGTTTCATTATTATTACGGGATAAATCAACTGACTGTGATAAATTGACTCTGACACTATGTCTATAGGCCACAGTACCATTATTGCTACAGGATAAATCACCTGACTGTGATAGATTGACTCTGACACCACGTCTATAGGCCACAGTGCCATTTTTGGTACAGGATAAATCATCTGATTGTGATGGATTGACTATGACACCATATCTATAGGCCACAGTACCATTTTTGTTACAGGATAAATCATCTGAATGTGATAGATTGACTCTGACACTATGTCTATAGGTCAAAGTATCATTATTGTTACAGGATAAATCATCTGACTGTGATAGATTGATTCTGACACTATGTCTATGGGTCACATTATCATCATTGTTACAGGATAAATCGTCTGACTGTGATAGATTGACTCTGACATCATGTCTATAGGTGACAGTATTATTACCGTTACAGGATAAATCATCTGACTGTGATAGATTGACTCTGACACTATGTCTATTGGCCACAGTACCACTAGTGGTACAGGATAAATCATCTGACTGTGACAGATTTACTCTGACGCCATTTCTTTTTGTCAAGGTATCATTATTGTTATAGGATAAATCATCTGACTGTGATAGATTGACTCTGACACCATGTATATAGGTCACAGTATCATTATTGTTACGGGATAAATAATCTGACTGTGATAGATTGACTCTGACACCATGTCTATAGGTCACAGTATCATTATTATTACGGGATAAATCATCTGACTGTGATAAATTGACTCTGACATCATTTCTATTGGTCAAGGTATCATTATTGTTACAGGATAAATCATCGGACTGTGATAGATTGACTCTGAAACTATGTCTATAGGTCACAGTATCATTATTGTTACAGGATAAATCATCTGACTGTGATAGATTGACTCTGACGCCATATCTAAAGGTCACAGTATCATTATTGTTACATGATATATCATCTGACTGTGATAGATTGACTCTGACACTATGTCTATTGGCCACAGTACCACTAGTGGTACAGGATAAATCATCTGACTGTGATATATTTACTCTGACGCCATTTCTTTTGGTCAAGGTATCATTATTGTTACAGGATAAATCATCTGACTGTGATAGATTGACTCTGACACCATGTCTATAGGTCACAGTATCATTATTGTTATAGGATAAATCATCGGACTGTGATAGATTGACTCTGAAACTATGTCTATAGGTCACAGTATCATTATTGTTACAAGATAAATCATCTGACTGTGATAGATTGATTCTGACACTATGTCTATAGGTCACAGTATCATTATTGTTACAGGATAAATCATCTGACTGTAATAGATTGAACCTGACATCATGTCTATAGGTGACAGTATCATTATTGTTATAGGATAAATCATCGGACTGTGATAGATTGACTCTGACACTATGTCTATAGGTCACAGTATCATTATTGTTACAAGATAAATCATCTGACTGTGATAAATTGATTCTGACCCTATGTCTATAGGTCACAGTATCATTATTGTTACAGGATAAATTATCTGACTGTGATAGATTGACTATGACAGTATGTCTATAGGTCACAGTATCATTATTTTTACAGGATAAATCATCTGACTGTAATAGATTTACTCTGACACCATTTCTATTGGTCAAGGTATCATTATTGTTACAGGATAAATCATCGGACTGTGATAGATTGATTCTGACACTATGTCTATAGATCACAGTATCATTAATGTTATATGATAAATCATCTGACTGTGATAGATTGTCTCTGACATCATGTGTGTAGGTGACAGTATCATTATTGTTACATGATAAATCATCTGACTGTGATAGATTAACTCTGACACCATGTTTATAGGTCACAGTATCATTATTGTTACAGGATATATCATCTGACTGTGATAGATTGACTCTGACACTATGTCTATTGGCCACAGTACCACTAGTGGTACAGGATAAATCATCTGACTGTGATATATTTACTCTGACGCCATTTCTTTTGGTCAAGGTATCATTATTGTTACAGGATAAATCATCTGACTGTGATAGATTGACTCTGACACCATGTCTATAGGTCACAGTATCATTATTGTTATAGGATAAATCATCGGACTGTGATAGATTGACTCTGACACTATGTCTATAGGTCACAGTATCATTATTGTTACAAGATAAATCATCTGACTGTGATAGATTGATTCTGACACTATGTCTATAGGTCACAGTATCATTATTGTTACAGGATAAATCATCTGACTGTAATAGATTGAACCTGACATCATGTCTATAGGTGACAGTATCATTATTGTTACAGGATAAATCATCTGACTGTGATAGATTGACTCTGACACAATGTCTATTGGCCACAGTACCACTAGTGGTACAGGATAAATCATCTGACTGTGATAGATTTACTCTGACGCCATTTCTATTGGTCAAGGTATCATTATTGTTACAGGATAAATCATCTGACTGTGATAGATTGACTCTGACACCATGCCTATAGGTAACAGTATCATTATTGTTACAGGAAAAATCATCTGACTGTGATAGATTGATTCTGACACTATGTCAATAGGTCAAAGTATCATTATTATTACGGGATAAATCATCTGACTGTGACAGATTGACACTGACACCACGTCTATAGGCCACAGTACCATTTTTGTTACAGGATAAATCATCTGACTGTGATAGATTGACTCTGACACTACGTCTATAGGCCACAGTACCATTTTTGTTAATGGATAAATCATCTGACTGTGATAGATTGACTCTGACACTATGTCTATAGGTCACAGTATCCTTATTGTTACAGGATAAATCATCGGACTGTGATAGATTGACTCTGACACTATGTCTATAGGTCACAGTATCATTATTGTTACAAGATAAATCATCTGACTGTGATAGATTGATTCTGACACTATGTCTATAGGTCACAGTATCATTATTGTTATAGGATAAATCATCGGACTGTGATAGATTGACTCTGACACTATGTCTATAGGTCACAGTATCATTATTGTTACAAGATAAATCATCTGACTGTGATAGATTGATTCTGAAACTATGTCTATAGGTCAAAGTATCATTATTATTACGGGATAAATCATCTGACTGTGATAGATTGACACTGACACCACGTCTATAGGCCACAGTACCATTTTTGTTACTCGATAAATCATCTGACTGTGATAGATTGACTCTGACACTATGTCTATAGGTCACAGTATCCTTGTTGTTACAGGATAAATCATCTGACTGTTATAGATTGACTCTGACACTATGTCTTTAGGCCACAGTATCCTTATTATTACAGGAAAAATCATCTGACTGTGATAGATTGCTTCTGACACTATGTCTTTATGTCAAAGTATCATTATTGTTATAGGATAAATCATCTGACTGTGATAGATTGACTCTGACGGTATGTCTATAGGTCACAGTATCATTATTATTACAGGATAAATCATCTGACAGTGATAAATTGACTCTGACACTATGTATATTGGCCAAAGTACCATTATTGGTACATGATAAATCATCTGACTGTGATAGATTTACTCTGACACCATTTCTATTGGTCATAGTATCATTATTGTTACAGGATAAATCATTTGACTGTGATAGATTGTCTCTGACATCATGTCTATAGGTGAGAGTATCATTATTGTTACAGGATAAATCACATGACTGTGATAGATTAACTCTGCCATCATGTCTATAGGTCACAGTATCATTATTGTTACAGGAGATATCATCTGACTGTAATAGATTGACTCTGACACTATGTCTATTGGCCACAGTACCACTGGTGTTACAGGATAAATCATCTGACTGTGATATATTTACTCTGACGCCTTTTCTTTTGTTCAAGGTATCATTATTGTTACAGGATAAATCATCTGACTGTGATAGATTGACTCTGACACTATGTCTATAGGTCACGGTATCCTTATTGTTACAGGATAAATCATCTGACTGTGATATATTGACTATGACAGTATGTCTATAGGTCACAGTATCATTATTGTTACAGGATAAATCATCTGACTGTGATAGATTGACTCTCACACTATGTATATTGGCCAAAGTACCATTATTGGTACAAGATAAATCATCTGACTGTGATAGATTTACTCTGACACCATTTCTATTGGTCAAGGTATCGTTATTGTTACAGGATAAATCATCGGACTGTGATAGATTGATTCTGACACTATGTCTATAGGTCACAGTATCATTATTGTTACAGGATAAATCATCTGACTGTGATAGATTGACTCTGACACCATTTCTATAGGTCACAGTATCATTATTATTACGGGATAAATCATCTGACTGTGATAGATTGACTCTGACACCATGTCTATAGGCCACAGTACCATTTTTGTTACAGGATAAATCATCTGACTGTGATAGATTGACTCTGACAGTATGTCTATAGGTCACAGTATCCTTATTGTTACAGGATAAATCATCTGACTGTGATATATTGACTCTGACAGTATGTCTATAGGTCACAGTATCATTATTGTTACAGGATAAATCATTTGACTGTGATAGATTGACTCTCACACTATGTATATTGGCCAAAGTACCATTATTGGTACAAGATAAATCATCTGACTGTGATAGATTTACTCTGACACCATTTCTATTGGTCAAGGTATTCTTATTGTTACAGGATAAATCATCGGACTGTGATAGATTGATTGTGACACTATGTCTATAGGTCACAGTATCATTATTGTTACAGGATAAATCATATGACTGTGATAGATAGTCTCTGACATCATGTCTATAGGTGACAGTATCATTATTGTTACATGATAAATCATATGACTCTGATATATTGACTCTGACGCCATATCTATAGGTCACAGTATCATTATTGTTACAGGATAAATCATCTGACTGTGATAGATTGATTCTGACACTATGTCTATGTCTACAATTATTACAAAGATATGATGTCTGTATGTATTATAAAGTTGATTGTGTATGACTAGGATGTCACAAATGCTAGACTAGGATGTTACAAGGGCATGACTGGGGTTTTAGATGAAAAATTATAAATGAAGTTGTGATAGATACAATAGAACAATTATTACAAAGATATGATGTCTGTATGTATTGTATAGTTGATTGTGTATGACTAGGATATCCCAAATGCCTGACTAGGGTGCTATGAGGGCATGATTGGGGTGTTAGATGTAGACCTTATACATGTAGGTGTGATAGATACAGTAGAACAATTATTACAAAGATATGTTGTCTGTATGTATTATATAGTTGATTGTGTATGACTAGGATGTCATAAATGCCTGACTAGGGTGTTACAAGGGCATGGCATGGGTGTTAGATAGGACATTATATAAAGATGTGATAGATACAATAGAGCATTTATTACAAAGATATGATGTGTTAGATGTAGACCTTATATATGTAGGTGTGATAGATACAATACAACAATTATTACAAAGATATGATGTCTGTATGTATTATAAAGTTGATTGTGTACAACTAGGATGTCACAAATGCCTGACTAGGGTCTTACAAGGGCATGACTGGGGTGTTAGATGAAGACATTATAAATGAAGGTTTGATAGATACAATATGACAATTATTACAAAGATATGATGTCTGTATGTATTGTATAGTTGATTGTGTATGATTAGGATGTCACAAATGCCTGATTAGGGTGTTATAAGGGCATGACTGGGGTGTTGGATGATGACATTATAAATGAAGGTGTGATAGATACAATAGAACAATTATAACAAAGATATGATGTCTGTATGTATTATATAGTTGATTGTGTAGACTGGGATGTCCCAAATGCCTGACTAGGGTGCTATGAGGGCATGACTGGGGTGTTAGATGAAGACATTATAAGTGAAGGTGTGATTGATACAATAGAACAGTTATTACAAAGATATCATGTCTGTACGTATTATAAAGTTGATTGTAAATGACTAGGATGTCACAAATGCCAGACTAGGGTGTTACAAGGGCATGACTGGGGTGTTAGATGAAGACATTATAAATGAAGGTGTGATAGATACAATAGAACAATTATTACAAAGATATGATGTGTTAGATGTAGACCTTATATATGTAGGTGTGATAGATACAATAGAACAATTATTACAAAGATATGATGTCTGTATGTATTATAAAGTTGATTGTGTACGACTAGGATGTCACAAATGCCTGACTAGGGTGTTACAAGGGCATGACTGGGGTGTTAGATGAAGACATTATAAATGAAGGTGTGATAGATACAATAGAACAATTATAACAAAGATATGATGTCTGTATGTATTATATAGTTGATTGTGTATGACTGGGATGTCCCAAATGACTGACTAGGGTGCTATGAGGGCATGACTGGGGTGTTAGATGAAGACATTATAAATGAAGGTGTGATAGATACAATAGAATAATTATAAAAAAGATATGATGTCTGTATGTATTATATAGTTGATTGTGTATGATTAGGATGTCACAAATGCCTGACTAGGGTGTTACAAGGGCATGACTGGGGTGTTGGATGAAGACATTATAAATGAAGGTGTGATAGATACAATAGAACAATTATTACAAAGATATGATGTCTGTATGTATTGTATAGTTGATTGTGTATGATTAGGATGTCACAAATGCCTGATTAGGGTGTTATAAGGGCATGACTGGGGTGTTGGATGAAGACATTATAAATGAAGGTGTGATAGATACAATAGAACAATTATTACAAAGATATGATGTCTGTATGTATTATATAGTTGATTGTATATGACTGGGATGTCCCAAATGCCTGACTAGGGTGCTATGAGGGCATGACTGGGGTGTTAGATGAAGACATTATAAATGAAGGTGTGATAGATACAATAGAACAATTATTACAAAGATATGATGCCTCTTTATGTATTAAATAGTTGATTGCCTATGACTAGGATGTCCCAAATGCCTAACTAGGATGCTATGAGGGCATGACTGGGGTGTTAGATGTAGACCTTATACATGTAGGTGTGATAGATACAATAGAACAATTATTGCACAGATATGATGTCTGCATGTATTATAAAGTTGATTGTGTATGGTTAGGATGTCACAAATGCCAGACTAGGGTGTTACAAGGGCATGAGTTGGGTGTTAGATGAAGACATTATATATGTAGGTGTGATAGATACAATACAACAATTATTACAAAGATATGATGTCTGTATGTATTATAAAGTTGATTGTGTACAACTAGGATGTCACAAATGCCTGACTAGGGTCTTACAAGGGCATGACTGGGGTGTTAGATGAAGACATTATAAATGAAGGTTTGATAGATACAATATGACAATTATTACAAAGATATGATGTCTGTATGTATTGTATAGTTGATTGTGTATGATTAGGATGTCACAAATGCCTGATTAGGGTGTTATAAGGGCATGACTGGGGTGTTGGATGATGACATTATCAATGAAGGTGTGATAGATACAATAGAACAATTATAACAAAGATATGATGTCTGTATGTATTATATAGTTGATTGTGTAGACTGGGATGTCCCAAATGCCTGACTAGGGTGCTATGAGGGCATGACTGGGGTGTTAGATGAAGACATTATAAATGAAGGTGTGATTGATACAATAGAACAATTATTACAAAGATATCATGTCTGTACGTATTATAAAGTTGATTGTGTATGACTAGGATGTCACAAATGCCAGACTAGGGTGTTACAAGGGCATGACTGGGGTGTTAGATGAAGACATTATAAATGAAGGTGTGATAGATACAATAGAACAATTATTACAAAGATATGATGTGTTAGATGTAGACCTTATATATGTAGGTGTGATAGATACAATAGAACAATTATTACAAAGATATGATGTCTGTATGTATTATAAAGTTGATTGTGTACGACTAGGATGTCACAAATGCCTGACTAGGGTGTTACAAGGGCATGACTGGGGTGTTAGATGAAGACATTATAAATGAAGGTGTGATAGATACAATAGAACAATTATAACAAAGATATGATGTCTGTATGTATTATATAGTTGATTGTGTATGACTGGGATGTCCCAAATGACTGACTAGGGTGCTATGAGGGCATGACTGGGGTGTTAGATGAAGACATTATAAATGAAGGTGTGATAGATACAATAGAATAATTATAAAAAAGATATGATGTCTGTATGTATTATATAGTTGATTGTGTATGATTAGGATGTCACAAATGCCTGACTAGGGTGTTACAAGGGCATGACTGGGGTGTTGGATGAAGACATTATAAATGAAGGTGTGATAGATACAATAGAACAATTATTACAAAGATATGATGTCTGTATGTATTGTATAGTTGATTGTGTATGATTAGGATGTCACAAATGCCTGATTAGGGTGTTATAAGGGCATGACTGGGGTGTTGGATGAAGACATTATAAATGAAGGTGTGATAGATACAATAGAACAATTATTACAAAGATATGATGTCTGTATGTATTATATAGTTGATTGTGTATGACTGGGATGTCCCAAATGCCTGACTAGGGTGCTATGAGGGCATGACTGGGGTGTTAGATGAAGACATTATAAATGAAGGTGTGATAGATACAATAGAACAATTATTACAAAGATGTGATGCCTCTTTATGTATTAAATAGTTGATTGCCTATGACTAGGATGTCCCAAATGCCTAACTAGGATGCTATGAGGGCATGACTGGGGTGTTAGATGTAGACCTTATACATGTAGGTGTGATAGATACAATAGAACAATTATTACACAGATATGATGTCTGCATGTATTATAAAGTTGATTGTGTATGGTTAGGATGTCACAAATGCCAGACTAGGGTGTTACAAGGGCATGAGTTGGGTGTTAGATGAAGACATTATAGATAAAGGTGTGATAGATACAATAGAACAATTATTACAAATATATAATGTCTGTATGTTTTATATAGATGATTGTCTATGACTTGGATGTCACAAATGCCTGACTAGGGTGTTACAAGGGCATGACTGGGGTGTTAGATGAAGACATTATAGATAAAGGTGTGATAGATACAATAGAACAATTATTACAAATATATAATGTCTGTATGTATTGTATAGTTGATTGTGTATGACTAGGATGTCACAAATGCCAGACTAGGGTGTTACAAGGGCATGACTGGGGTGTTAGATGAAGACATTATAAATGAAGGTGTGATAGATACAATAGAACAATTATTACAAAGATATGATGTGTTAGATGTAGACCTTATATATGTAGGTGTGATAGATACAATAGAACAATTATTACAAAGATATGATGTCTGTATGTATTATAAAGTTGATTGTGTACGACTAGGATGTCACAAATGCCTGACTAGGGTGTTACAAGGGCATGACTGGGGTGTTAGATGAAGACATTATAAATGAAGGTGTGATAGATACAATAGAACAATTATAACAAAGATATGATGTCTGTATGTATTATATAGTTGATTGTGTATGACTGGGATGTCCCAAATGACTGACTAGGGTGCTATGAGGGCATGACTGGGGTGTTAGATGAAGACATTATAAATGAAGGTGTGATAGATACAATAGAATAATTATAAAAAAGATATGATGTCTGTATGTATTATATAGTTGATTGTGTATGATTAGGATGTCACAAATGCCTGACTAGGGTGTTACAAGGGCATGACTGGGGTGTTGGATGAAGACATTATAAATGAAGATGTGATAGATACAATAGAACAATTATTACAAAGATATGATGTCTGTATGTATTGTATAGTTGATTGTGTATGATTAGGATGTCACAAATGCCTGATTAGGGTGTTATAAGGGCATGACTGGGGTGTTGGATGAAGACATTATAAATGAAGGTGTGATAGATACAATAGAACAATTATTACAAAGATATGATGTCTGTATGTATTATATAGTTGATTGTGTATGACTGGGATGTCCCAAATGCCTGACTAGGGTGCTATGAGGGCATGACTGGGGTGTTAGATGAAGACATTATAAATGAAGGTGTGATAGATACAATAGAACAATTATTACAAAGATGTGATGCCTCTTTATGTATTAAATAGTTGATTGCCTATGACTAGGATGTCCCAAATGCCTAACTAGGATGCTATGAGGGCATGACTGGGGTGTTAGATGTAGACCTTATACATGTAGGTGTGATAGATACAATAGAACAATTATTACACAGATATGATGTCTGCATGTATTATAAAGTTGATTGTGTATGGTTAGGATGTCACAAATGCCAGACTAGGGTGTTACAAGGGCATGAGTTGGGTGTTAGATGAAGACATTATAGATAAAGGTGTGATAGATACAATAGAACAATTATTACAAATATATAATGTCTGTATGTTTTATATAGATGATTGTCTATGACTTGGATGTCACAAATGCCTGACTAGGGTGTTACAAGGGCATGACTGGGGTGTTAGATGAAGACATTATAGATAAAGGTGTGATAGATACAATAGAACAATTATTACAAATATATAATGTCTGTATGTATTGTATAGTTGATTGTGTATGACTAGGATGTCACAAATGCCTGACTAGGGTGTTACAAATGCATGACTGGGATGTTAAATGAAGACATTATAAATGAAGGTGTGATAGATACAATAGAACAATTATTACAACGATATGATGTCTGTATGTATTGTATAGTTGATTGGGTATGACTAGGATGTCCCAATAGCCTGACTAGGGTGCTATGAGGGCATGACTGGGGTGTAAGATGAAGACATTATAAATGAAGGTGTGATAGATACAATAAAACAATTATTACAAAGATATGATGTCTGTTTGTATTATATAGTTGATTGTGTATGACTGGGATGTCCCAATAGCCTGACTAGGGTGCTATGAGGGCATGACTGGGGTGTTAGATGTAGACCTTATATATGTAGGTGTGATAGATACAATAGAACAATTATTACAAAGATATGATGTCTGTATGTATTATAAAGTTGATTGTGTACGACTAGGATGTCACAAATGCCAGACTAGCATGTTACAAGGGCATGACTGGGGTGTTAGATGAAGACATTATAAATGAAGGTTTGATAGATACAATAGAACAATTATAACAAAGATATGATGTCTCTATGTATTGTATAGTTGAATGCGTATGACTAGGATGTCCCAAATGTCTGACTAGGGTGCTATGAGGACATAACTGTGGTGTTAGATGTATACCTTATATATGTAGGTGTGATAGATACAATAGAACAATTATTACAAAGATATGATGTCTGTATGTATTATATAGTTGATTGTGTACGACTATGATGTCACAAATACCTGACTAGGGTGTTACAAGGGCATGACTGGGGTGTTAGATGAAGACATTATAAATGAAGGTGTGATAGATACAATAGAACAATTATTACAAAGATATGATGTCTGTATGTATTATATAGATGATTGTGTATGACTTGGATGTCACAAATGCCTGACTAGGGTGTTACAAGGGCATGACTGGGGTGTTAGATGAAGACATTATAGATAAAGGTGTGATAGATACAATAGAACAATTATTACAAATATATAATGTCTGTATGTATTGTATAGTTGATTGTGTATGACTAGGATGTCACAAATGCCTGACTAGGGTGTTACAAGAGCATGACTGGGATGTTAAATGAAGACATTATAAATGAAGGTGTGATAGATACAATAGAACAATTATTAAAAAGATATGATGTCTGTATGTATTGTATAGTTGATTGCGTATGACTAGGATGTCCCAATAGCCTGACTAGGGTGCTATGAGGGCATGACTGGGGTGTAAGATGAAGACATTATAAATGAAGGTGTGATAGATACAATAAAACAATTATTACAAAGATATGATGTCTGTTTGTATTATATAGTTGATTGTGTATGACTGGGATGTCCCAATAGCCTGACTAGGGTGCTATGAGGGCATGACTGGGGTGTTAGATGTAGACCTTATATATGTAGGTGTGATAGATACAATAGAACAATTATTACAAAGATATGATGTCTGTATGTATTATAAAGTTGATTGTGTACGACTAGGATGTCACAAATGCCAGACTAGCATGTTACAAGGGCATGACTGGGGTGTTAGATGAAGACATTATAAATGAAGGTGTGATAGATACAAT
Organism: Mytilus galloprovincialis; assembly: GCA_037788925.1. NCBI lineage: Eukaryota > Metazoa > Mollusca > Bivalvia > Mytilida > Mytilidae > Mytilus > Mytilus galloprovincialis. The sequence goes on from CM075334.1 coordinate 87,776,716, forward strand.
AGAACAATTATAACAAAGATATGATGTCTCGATGTATTGTATAGTTGAATGCATATGACTAGGATGTCCCAAATGCCTGACTAGGGTGCTATGAGGACATAACTGTGGTGTTAGATGTAGACCTTATATATGTAGGTGTGATAGATACAATAGAACAATTATTACAAAGATATGATGTCTGTATGTATTATATAATTGATTGTGAACGACTATGATGTCACAAATGCCTGACTAGGGTGTTACAAGGGCATGACTGGGGTGTTAGATGAAGACATTATAAATGAAGGTGTGATAGATACAATAGAACAATTATTACAAAGATATGATGTCTGTATGTATTATATAGATGATTGTGTATGACTTGGATGTCACAAATGCCTGACTAGGGTGTTACAAGGGCATGACTGGGGTGTTAGATGAAGACATTATAGATAAAGGTGTGATAGATACAATAGAACAATTATTACAAATATATAATGTCTGTATGTATTGTATAGTTGATTGTGTATGACTAGGATGTCACAAATGCCTGACTAGGGTGTTACAAGGGCATGACTGGGATGTTAAATGAAGACATTATAAATGAAGGTGTGATAGATACAATAGAACAATTATTACAAAGATATGATGTCTGTATGTATTGTATAGTTGATTGCGTATGACTAGGATGTCCCAATAGCCTGACTAGGGTGCTATGAGGGCATGACTGGGGTGTTAGATGAAGACATTATAAATGAAGGTGTGATAGATACAATAAAACAATTATTACAAAGATATGATGTCTGTTTGTATTATATAGTTGATTGTGTACGACTAGGATGTCACAAATGCCAGACTAGCATGTTACAAGGGCATGACTGGGGTGTTAGATGAAGACATTATAAATGAAGGTGTGATAGATACAATAGAACAATTATAACAAAGATATGATGTCTCTATGTATTGTATAGTTGAATGCGTATGACTAGGATGTCCCAAATGCCTGACTAGGGTGCTATGAGGACATAACTGTGGTGTTAGATGTAGACCTTATATATGTAGGTGTGATAGATACAATAGAACAATTATTACAAAGATATGATGTCTGTATGTATTATATAGTTGATTGTGTACGACTATGATGTCACAAATGCCTGACTAGGGTGTTACAAGGGCATGACTGGGGTGTTAGATGAAGACATTATAAATGAAGGTGTGATAGATACAATAGAACAATTATTACAAAGATATGATGTCTGTATGTATTATATAGATGATTGTGTATGACTTGGATGTCACAAATGCCTGACTAGGGTGTTACAAGGGCATGACTGGGGTGTTAGATGAAGACATTATAGATAAAGGTGTGATAGATACAATAGAACAATTATTACAAATATATAATGTCTGTATGTATTGTATAGTTGATTGTGTATGACTAGGATGTCACAAATGCCTGACTAGGGTGTTACAAGGGCATGACTGGGATGTTAAATGAAGACATTATAAATGAAGGTGTGATAGATACAATAGAACAATTATTACAAAGATATGATGCCTCTTTATGTATTAAATAGTTGATTGCCTATGACTAGGATGTCCCAAATGCCTAACTAGGATGCTATGAGGGCATGACTGGGGTGTTAGATGTAGACCTTATACATGTAGGTGTGATAGATACAATAGAACAATTATTGCACAGATATGATGTCTGCATGTATTATAAAGTTGATTGTGTATGGTTAGGATGTCACAAATGCCAGACTAGGGTGTTACAAGGGCATGAGTTGGGTGTTAGATGAAGACATTATATATGTAGGTGTGATAGATACAATACAACAATTATTACAAAGATATGATGTCTGTATGTATTATAAAGTTGATTGTGTACAACTAGGATGTCACAAATGCCTGACTAGGGTCTTACAAGGGCATGACTGGGGTGTTAGATGAAGACATTATAAATGAAGGTTTGATAGATACAATATGACAATTATTACAAAGATATGATGTCTGTATGTATTGTATAGTTGATTGTGTATGATTAGGATGTCACAAATGCCTGATTAGGGTGTTATAAGGGCATGACTGGGGTGTTGGATGATGACATTATCAATGAAGGTGTGATAGATACAATAGAACAATTATAACAAAGATATGATGTCTGTATGTATTATATAGTTGATTGTGTAGACTGGGATGTCCCAAATGCCTGACTAGGGTGCTATGAGGGCATGACTGGGGTGTTAGATGAAGACATTATAAATGAAGGTGTGATTGATACAATAGAACAATTATTACAAAGATATCATGTCTGTACGTATTATAAAGTTGATTGTGTATGACTAGGATGTCACAAATGCCAGACTAGGGTGTTACAAGGGCATGACTGGGGTGTTAGATGAAGACATTATAAATGAAGGTGTGATAGATACAATAGAACAATTATTACAAAGATATGATGTGTTAGATGTAGACCTTATATATGTAGGTGTGATAGATACAATAGAACAATTATTACAAAGATATGATGTCTGTATGTATTATAAAGTTGATTGTGTACGACTAGGATGTCACAAATGCCTGACTAGGGTGTTACAAGGGCATGACTGGGGTGTTAGATGAAGACATTATAAATGAAGGTGTGATAGATACAATAGAACAATTATAACAAAGATATGATGTCTGTATGTATTATATAGTTGATTGTGTATGACTGGGATGTCCCAAATGACTGACTAGGGTGCTATGAGGGCATGACTGGGGTGTTAGATGAAGACATTATAAATGAAGGTGTGATAGATACAATAGAATAATTATAAAAAAGATATGATGTCTGTATGTATTATATAGTTGATTGTGTATGATTAGGATGTCACAAATGCCTGACTAGGGTGTTACAAGGGCATGACTGGGGTGTTGGATGAAGACATTATAAATGAAGGTGTGATAGATACAATAGAACAATTATTACAAAGATATGATGTCTGTATGTATTGTATAGTTGATTGTGTATGATTAGGATGTCACAAATGCCTGATTAGGGTGTTATAAGGGCATGACTGGGGTGTTGGATGAAGACATTATAAATGAAGGTGTGATAGATACAATAGAACAATTATTACAAAGATATGATGTCTGTATGTATTATATAGTTGATTGTGTATGACTGGGATGTCCCAAATGCCTGACTAGGGTGCTATGAGGGCATGACTGGGGTGTTAGATGAAGACATTATAAATGAAGGTGTGATAGATACAATAGAACAATTATTACAAAGATGTGATGCCTCTTTATGTATTAAATAGTTGATTGCCTATGACTAGGATGTCCCAAATGCCTAACTAGGATGCTATGAGGGCATGACTGGGGTGTTAGATGTAGACCTTATACATGTAGGTGTGATAGATACAATAGAACAATTATTACACAGATATGATGTCTGCATGTATTATAAAGTTGATTGTGTATGGTTAGGATGTCACAAATGCCAGACTAGGGTGTTACAAGGGCATGAGTTGGGTGTTAGATGAAGACATTATAGATAAAGGTGTGATAGATACAATAGAACAATTATTACAAATATATAATGTCTGTATGTTTTATATAGATGATTGTCTATGACTTGGATGTCACAAATGCCTGACTAGGGTGTTACAAGGGCATGACTGGGGTGTTAGATGAAGACATTATAGATAAAGGTGTGATAGATACAATAGAACAATTATTACAAATATATAATGTCTGTATGTATTGTATAGTTGATTGTGTATGACTAGGATGTCACAAATGCCAGACTAGGGTGTTACAAGGGCATGACTGGGGTGTTAGATGAAGACATTATAAATGAAGGTGTGATAGATACAATAGAACAATTATTACAAAGATATGATGTGTTAGATGTAGACCTTATATATGTAGGTGTGATAGATACAATAGAACAATTATTACAAAGATATGATGTCTGTATGTATTATAAAGTTGATTGTGTACGACTAGGATGTCACAAATGCCTGACTAGGGTGTTACAAGGGCATGACTGGGGTGTTAGATGAAGACATTATAAATGAAGGTGTGATAGATACAATAGAACAATTATAACAAAGATATGATGTCTGTATGTATTATATAGTTGATTGTGTATGACTGGGATGTCCCAAATGACTGACTAGGGTGCTATGAGGGCATGACTGGGGTGTTAGATGAAGACATTATAAATGAAGGTGTGATAGATACAATAGAATAATTATAAAAAAGATATGATGTCTGTATGTATTATATAGTTGATTGTGTATGATTAGGATGTCACAAATGCCTGACTAGGGTGTTACAAGGGCATGACTGGGGTGTTGGATGAAGACATTATAAATGAAGATGTGATAGATACAATAGAACAATTATTACAAAGATATGATGTCTGTATGTATTGTATAGTTGATTGTGTATGATTAGGATGTCACAAATGCCTGATTAGGGTGTTATAAGGGCATGACTGGGGTGTTGGATGAAGACATTATAAATGAAGGTGTGATAGATACAATAGAACAATTATTACAAAGATATGATGTCTGTATGTATTATATAGTTGATTGTGTATGACTGGGATGTCCCAAATGCCTGACTAGGGTGCTATGAGGGCATGACTGGGGTGTTAGATGAAGACATTATAAATGAAGGTGTGATAGATACAATAGAACAATTATTACAAAGATGTGATGCCTCTTTATGTATTAAATAGTTGATTGCCTATGACTAGGATGTCCCAAATGCCTAACTAGGATGCTATGAGGGCATGACTGGGGTGTTAGATGTAGACCTTATACATGTAGGTGTGATAGATACAATAGAACAATTATTACACAGATATGATGTCTGCATGTATTATAAAGTTGATTGTGTATGGTTAGGATGTCACAAATGCCAGACTAGGGTGTTACAAGGGCATGAGTTGGGTGTTAGATGAAGACATTATAGATAAAGGTGTGATAGATACAATAGAACAATTATTACAAATATATAATGTCTGTATGTTTTATATAGATGATTGTCTATGACTTGGATGTCACAAATGCCTGACTAGGGTGTTACAAGGGCATGACTGGGGTGTTAGATGAAGACATTATAGATAAAGGTGTGATAGATACAATAGAACAATTATTACAAATATATAATGTCTGTATGTATTGTATAGTTGATTGTGTATGACTAGGATGTCACAAATGCCTGACTAGGGTGTTACAAATGCATGACTGGGATGTTAAATGAAGACATTATAAATGAAGGTGTGATAGATACAATAGAACAATTATTACAACGATATGATGTCTGTATGTATTGTATAGTTGATTGGGTATGACTAGGATGTCCCAATAGCCTGACTAGGGTGCTATGAGGGCATGACTGGGGTGTAAGATGAAGACATTATAAATGAAGGTGTGATAGATACAATAAAACAATTATTACAAAGATATGATGTCTGTTTGTATTATATAGTTGATTGTGTATGACTGGGATGTCCCAATAGCCTGACTAGGGTGCTATGAGGGCATGACTGGGGTGTTAGATGTAGACCTTATATATGTAGGTGTGATAGATACAATAGAACAATTATTACAAAGATATGATGTCTGTATGTATTATAAAGTTGATTGTGTACGACTAGGATGTCACAAATGCCAGACTAGCATGTTACAAGGGCATGACTGGGGTGTTAGATGAAGACATTATAAATGAAGGTTTGATAGATACAATAGAACAATTATAACAAAGATATGATGTCTCTATGTATTGTATAGTTGAATGCGTATGACTAGGATGTCCCAAATGTCTGACTAGGGTGCTATGAGGACATAACTGTGGTGTTAGATGTATACCTTATATATGTAGGTGTGATAGATACAATAGAACAATTATTACAAAGATATGATGTCTGTATGTATTATATAGTTGATTGTGTACGACTATGATGTCACAAATGCCTGACTAGGGTGTTACAAGGGCATGACTGGGGTGTTAGATGAAGACATTATAAATGAAGGTGTGATAGATACAATAGAACAATTATTACAAAGATATGATGTCTGTATGTATTATATAGATGATTGTGTATGACTTGGATGTCACAAATGCCTGACTAGGGTGTTACAAGGGCATGACTGGGGTGTTAGATGAAGACATTATAGATAAAGGTGTGATAGATACAATAGAACAATTATTACAAATATATAATGTCTGTATGTATTGTATAGTTGATTGTGTATGACTAGGATGTCACAAATGCCTGACTAGGGTGTTACAAGAGCATGACTGGGATGTTAAATGAAGACATTATAAATGAAGGTGTGATAGATACAATAGAACAATTATTAAAAAGATATGATGTCTGTATGTATTGTATAGTTGATTGCGTATGACTAGGATGTCCCAATAGCCTGACTAGGGTGCTATGAGGGCATGACTGGGGTGTAAGATGAAGACATTATAAATGAAGCTGTGATAGATACAATAAAACAATTATTACAAAGATATGATGTCTGTTTGTATTATATAGTTGATTGTGTATGACTGGGATGTCCCAATAGCCTGACTAGGGTGCTATGAGGGCATGACTGGGGTGTTAGATGTAGACCTTATATATGTAGGTGTGATAGATACAATAGAACAATTATTACAAAGATATGATGTCTGTATGTATTATAAAGTTGATTGTGTACGACTAGGATGTCACAAATGCCAGACTAGCATGTTACAAGGGCATGACTGGGGTGTTAGATGAAGACATTATAAATGAAGGTGTGATAGATACAATAGAACAATTATAACAAAGATATGATGTCTCGATGTATTGTATAGTTGAATGCATATGACTAGGATGTCCCAAATGCCTGACTAGGGTGCTATGAGGACATAACTGTGGTGTTAGATGTAGACCTTATATATGTAGGTGTGATAGATACAATAGAACAATTATTACAAAGATATGATGTCTGTATGTATTATATAGTTGATTGTGAACGACTATGATGTCACAAATGCCTGACTAGGGTGTTACAAGGGCATGACTGGGGTGTTAGATGAAGACATTATAAATGAAGGTGTGATAGATACAATAGAACAATTATTACAAAGATATGATGTCTGTATGTATTATATAGATGATTGTGTATGACTTGGATGTCACAAATGCCTGACTAGGGTGTTACAAGGGCATGACTGGGGTGTTAGATGAAGACATTATAGATAAAGGTGTGATAGATACAATAGAACAATTATTACAAATATATAATGTCTGTATGTATTGTATAGTTGATTGTGTATGACTAGGATGTCACAAATGCCTGACTAGGGTGTTACAAGGGCATGACTGGGATGTTAAATGAAGACATTATAAATGAAGGTGTGATAGATACAATAGAACAATTATTACAAAGATATGATGTCTGTATGTATTGTATAGTTGATTGCGTATGACTAGGATGTCCCAATAGCCTGACTAGGGTGCTATGAGGGCATGACTGGGGTGTTAGATGAAGACATTATAAATGAAGGTGTGATAGATACAATAAAACAATTATTACAAAGATATGATGTCTGTTTGTATTATATAGTTGATTGTGTACGACTAGGATGTCACAAATGCCAGACTAGCATGTTACAAGGGCATGACTGGGGTGTTAGATGAAGACATTATAAATGAAGGTGTGATAGATACAATAGAACAATTATAACAAAGATATGATGTCTCTATGTATTGTATAGTTGAATGCGTATGACTAGGATGTCCCAAATGCCTGACTAGGGTGCTATGAGGACATAACTGTGGTGTTAGATGTAGACCTTATATATGTAGGTGTGATAGATACAATAGAACAATTATTACAAAGATATGATGTCTGTATGTATTATATAGTTGATTGTGTACGACTATGATGTCACAAATGCCTGACTAGGGTGTTACAAGGGCATGACTGGGGTGTTAGATGAAGACATTATAAATGAAGGTGTGATAGATACAATAGAACAATTATTACAAAGATATGATGTCTGTATGTATTGTATAGTTGATTGTGTATGATTAGGATGTCACAAATGCCTGATTAGGGTGTTATAAGGGCATGACTGGGGTGTTAGATGAAGACATTATAGATAAAGGTGTGATAGATACAATAGAACAATTATTACAAATATATAATGTCTGTATGTATTGTATAGTTGATTGTGTATGACTAGGATGTCACAAATGCCTGACTAGGGTGTTACAAGGGCATGACTGGGATGTTAAATGAAGACATTATAAATGAAGGTGTGATAGATACAATAGAACAATTATTACAAAGATATGATGTCTGTATGTATTGTATAGTTGATTGCGTATGACTAGGATGTCCCAATAGCCTGACTAGGGTGCTATGAGGGCATGACTGGGGTGTTAGATGAAGACATTATAAATGAAGGTGTGATAGATACAATAAAACAATTATTACAAAGATATGATGTCTGTTTGTATTATATAGTTGATTGTGTACGACTAGGATGTCACAAATGCCAGACTAGCATGTTACAAGGGCATGACTGGGGTGTTAGATGAAGACATTATAAATGAAGGTGTGATAGATACAATAGAACAATTATAACAAAGATATGATGTCTCTATGTATTGTATAGTTGAATGCGTATGACTAGGATGTCCCAAATGCCTGACTAGGGTGCTATGAGGACATAACTGTGGTGTTAGATGTAGACCTTATATATGTAGGTGTGATAGATACAATAGAACAATTATTACAAAGATATGATGTCTGTATGTATTATATAGTTGATTGTGTACGACTATGATGTCACAAATGCCTGACTAGGGTGTTACAAGGGCATGACTGGGGTGTTAGATGAAGACATTATAAATGAAGGTGTGATAGATACAATAGAACAATTATTACAAAGATATGATGTCTGTATGTATTATATAGTTGATTGTGTATGACTTGGATGTCACAAATGCCTGACTAGGGTGTTACAAGGGCATGACTGGGGTGTTAGATGAAGACATTATAGATAAAGGTGTGATAGATACAATAGAACAATTATTACAAATACATAATGTCTGTATGTATTGTATAGTTGATTGTGTATGACTAGGATGTCCCAAATGCCTGACTAGGGTGTTACAAGGGCATGACTGGGATGTTAAATGAAGACATTATAAATGAAGGTGTGATAGATACAATAGAACAATTATTTAAAGATATGATATCTGTATGTATTGTATAGTTGATTGCGTATGACTAAGATGTCCCAATAGCCTGACTAGGGTGCTATGAGGGCATGACTGGGGTGTAAGATGAAGACATTATAAATGAAGGTGTGATAGATACAATAAAACAATTATTACAAAGATATGATGTCTGTTTGTATTATATAGTTGATTGTGTATGACTGGGATGTCCCAATAGCCTGACTAGGGTGCTATGAGGGCATGACTGGGGTGTTAGATGTAGACCTTATATATGTAGGTGTGATAGATACAATAGAACAATTATTACAAAGATATGATGTCTGTATGTATTATAAAGTTGATTGTGTACGACTAGGATGTCACAAATGCCAGACTAGCATGTTACAAGGGCATGACTGGGGTGTTAGATGAAGACATTATAAATGAAGGTGTGATAGATACAATAGAACAATTATAACAAAGATATGATGTCTCTATGTATTGTATAGTTGAATGCGTATGACTAGGATGTCCCAAATGCCTGACTAGGGTGCTATGAGGACATAACTGTGGTGTTAGATGTAGACCTTATATATGTAGGTGTGATAGATACAATAGAACAATTATTACAAATATATGATGTCTGTATGTATTATATAGTTGATTGTGTACAACTATGATGTCACAAATGCCTGACTAGGGTGTTACAAGGGCATGACTGGGGTGTTAGATGAAGACATTATAAATGAAGGTGTGATAGATACAATAGAACAATTATTACAAAGATATGATGTCTGTATGTATTATATAGATGATTGTGTATGACTTGGATGTCACAAATGCTTGACTAGGGTGTTACAAGGGCATGACTGGGGTGTTAGATGAAGACATTATAGATAAAGGTGTGATAGATACAATAGAACAATTATTACAAATACATAATGTCTGTATGTATTGTATAGTTGATTGTGTATGACTAGGATGTCCCAAATGCCTGACTAGGGTGTTACAAGGGCATGACTGGGGTGTTAGATGAAGACATTATAAATGAAGGTGTGATAGATACAATAGAACAATTATTACAAAGATATGATGTCTGTATGTATTATATAGTTGATTGTGTACGACTATGATGTCACAAATGCCTGACTAGGGTGTTACAAGGGCATGACTGGGGTGTTAGATGAAGACATTATAAATGAAGGTGTGATAGATACAATAGAACAATTATTACAAAGATATGATGTCTGTATGTATTATATAGTTGATTGTGTATGACTTGGATGTCACAAATGCCTGACTAGGGTGTTACAAGGGCATGACTGGGGTGTTAGATGAAGACATTATAGATAAAGGTGTGATAGATACAATAGAACAATTATTACAAATACATAATGTCTGTATGTATTGTATAGTTGATTGTGTATGACTAGGATGTCCCAAATGCCTGACTAGGGTGTTACAAGGGCATGACTGGGATGTTAAATGAAGACATTATAAACGAAGGTGTGATAGATACAATAGAACAATTATTTAAAGATATGATATCTGTATGTATTGTATAGTTGATTGCGTATGACTAGGATGTCCCAATAGCCTGACTAGGGTGCTATGAGGGCATGACTGGGGTGTAAGATGAAGACATTATAAATGAAGGTGTGATAGATACAATAAAACAATTATTACAAAGATATGATGTCTGTTTGTATTATATAGTTGATTGTGTATGACTGGGATGTCCCAATAGCCTGACTAGGGTGCTATGAGGGCATGACTGGGGTGTTAGATGTAGACCTTATATATGTAGGTGTGATAGATACAATAGAACAATTATTACAAAGATATGATGTCTGTATGTATTATAAAGTTGATTGTGTACGACTAGGATGTCACAAATGCCAGACTAGCATGTTACAAGGGCATGACTGGGGTGTTAGATGAAGACATTATAAATGAAGGTGTGATAGATACAATAGAACAATTATAACAAAGATATGATGTCTCTATGTATTGTATAGTTGAATGCGTATGACTAGGATGTCCCAAATGCCTGACTAGGGTGCTATGAGGACATAACTGTGGTGTTAGATGTAGACCTTATATATGTAGGTGTGATAGATACAATAGAACAATTATTACAAATATATGATGTCTGTATGTATTATATAGTTGATTGTGTACAACTATGATGTCACAAATGCCTGACTAGGGTGTTACAAGGGCATGACTGGGGTGTTAGATGAAGACATTATAAATGAAGGTGTGATAGATACAATAGAACAATTATTACAAAGATATGATGTCTGTATGTATTATATAGATGATTGTGTATGACTTGGATGTCACAAATGCCTGACTAGGGTGTTACAAGGGCATGACTGGGGTGTTAGATGAAGACATTATAGATAAAGGTGTGATAGATACAATAGAACAATTATTACAAATACATAATGTCTGTATGTATTGTATAGTTGATTGTGTATGACTAGGATGTCCCAAATGCCTGACTAGGGTGTTACAAGGGCATGACTGGGATGTTAAATGAAGACATTATAAATGAAGGTGTGATAGATACAATAGAACAATTATTACAGAGATATGATGTCTGTATGTATTGTATAGTTGATTGCGTATGACTAGGATGTCCCAATAGGCTGACTAGGGTGCTATGAGGGCATGACTGGGGTGTAAGATGAAGACATTGTAAATGAAGGTGTGATAGATACAATAAAACAATTATTACAAAGATATGATGTCTGTTTGTATTATATAGTTGATTGTGTATGACTGGGATGTCCCAATAGCCTGACTAGGGTGGTATGAGGGCATGACTGGGGTGTTAGATGTAGACCTTATATATGTAGGTGTGATAGACACAATAGAACAATTATTACAAAGATATGATGTCTGTATGTATTATAAAGTTGATTGTGTACGACTAGGATGTCACAAATGCCAGACTAGCATGTTACAAGGGCATGACTGGGGTGTTAGATGAAGACATTATAAATGAAGGTTTGATAGATACAATAGAACAATTATAACAAAGATATGATGTCTCTATGTATTGTATAGTTGAATGCGTATGACTAGGATGTCCCAAATGCCTGACTAGGGTGCTATGAGGACATAACTGTGGTGTTAGATGTAGACCTTATATATGTAGGTGTGATAGATACAATAGAACAATTATTACAAAGATATGATGTCTGTATGTATTATATAGTTGATTGTGTACGACTATGATGTCACAAATGCCTGACTAGGGTGTTACAAGGGCATGACTGGGGTGTTAGATGAAGACATTATAAATGAAGGCGTGATAGATACAATAGAACAATTATTACAAAGATATGATGTCTGTATGTATTATAAAGTTAATTGTGTATGACTAGGATGTCACAAATGCCTGACTAGGGTGTTACAAGGGCATGACTGGGGTGTGGGATGAAGACATTATAAATGAAGGTGTGATAGATACAATAGAACAATTATTACAAAGATATGATGTCTGTATATATTGTATAGTTAATTGCGTATGACTAGGATGTCCCAAATGCCTGATTAAGGTGCTATGAGGGCATGACTGGGGTGTTAGATGTAGTCATTATATATGTAGGTGTGATAGATACAATAGAACAATTATTACAAAGATATGATGTCTGTATGTATTGTATAGTTGATTGCGTATGACTAGGATGTCCGAATAGCCTGTTTAGGGTGCTATGAGGGCATGACAGGGGTGTTAGATGAAGACATTGTAAATGAAGGCGTGATAGATACAATAGAACAATTATTACAAAGATATGATGTCTGTGTGTATTATATAGATGATTGTGTATGACTGGGATGTCACAAATGCCTGACTAGGGTGTTATAAGGGCATGACTGGGGTGTTAGATGAACACATTATAGATGAAGGTGTGATAGATACAATAGAACAATTATTACAAAGATATGATGTCTGTATGTATTATAAAGTTGATTGTGTACGACTAGGATGTCACAAATGCCAGACTAGGATGTTACAAGGGCATGACTGGGGTGTTAGATGAAGACATTATAAATGAAGGTGTGATAGATACAATAGAACAATTAAAACAAAGATATGATGTCTCTATGTATTGTATAGTTGCTTGCGTATGACTAGGATGTCCCAAATGCCTGACTAGGGTGCTATGAGGACATGACTGGGGTGTTAGATGAAGAAATTATAAATGAAGGTGTGATAGATACAATAGAACAATTTTTACAAAGATATGATGTCTGTATGTATTATATAGTTGATTGTGTATGGTTAGGATGTCACAAATGCCAAACTAGGGTGTTACAAGGGCATGAGTTTGGTGTTAGATGAAGACATTATAAATGAAGGTGTGATAGATACAATAGAACAATTATTACAAAGATATGATGCCTGTATGTATTATATAGATGATTGTGTATGACTAGGATGTCACAAATGCCAGACTAGGGTGTTACAAGGGCATGACTGGGGTGTTAGATGAAGACATTATAGATGAAGGTGTGATAGAGACAATAGACCAATTATTACAAAGATATGATGTCTGTATGTATTGTATAGTTGATTGTGTATGACTAGGATGTCACAAATGCCTGACTAGGGTGTTACAAGGGCATGACTGGGATGTTAGATGAAGACATTATAAATGAAGGTGTGATAGATACAATAGAACAATTATTACAACGATATGATGTCTGTAAGTATTGTATAGTTGATTGCATATGACTAGGATGTCCCAATAGCCTGACTAGGGTGCTATGAGGACATGACTGGGGTGTTAGATGAAGACATTACAAATGAAGGTGGGATAAATACAATAAAAAAATTATTACAAAGATATGACGTCTGTTTGTATTATAAAGTTGATTGTGTACGACTAGGATGTCACAAATGCCAGACTAGGATGTTACAAGGGCATGACTGGGGTGTTAGATGAAGACATTGTAAATGAAGGTGTGATAGATACAATAGAACAATTAAAACAAAGATATGATGTCTCTATATATTGTATACTTGATTGCGTATGACTAGGATGTCCCAAATGCCTGACTAGGGTGCTATGAGGACATGACTGGGGTGTTAGATGAAAAAATTATAAATGAAGGTGTGATAGATACAATAGAACAATTTTTACAAAGATATGATGCCTGTATGTATTATATAGGTGATTGTGTATGACTGGGATGTCCCAATAGCGTGACTAGGGTGCTATGAGGGCATGACTGGGGTGTTAGATGTAGACCTTATATATGTAGGTGTGATAGATACAATAGAACAATTATTACAAAGATATGATGTCTGTATGTATTATAAAGTTGATTGTGTACGACTAGGATGTCACAAATGCCAGACTAGCATGTTACAAGGGCATGACTGGGGTGTTAGATGAAGACATTATAAATGAAGGTTTGATAGATACAATAGAACAATTATAACAAAGATATGATGTCTCTATGTATTGTATAGTTGAATGCGTATGACTAGGATGTCCCAAATGCCTGACTAGGGTGCTATGAGGACATAACTGTGGTGTTAGATGTAGACCTTATATATGTAGGTGTGATAGATACAATAGAACAATTATTACAAAGATATGATGTCTGTATGTATTATATAGTTGATTGTGTACGACTATGATGTCACAAATGCCTGACTAGGGTGTTACAAGGGCATGACTGGGGTGTTAGATGAAGACATTATAAATGAAGGTGTGATAGATACAATAGAACAATTATTACAAAGATATGATGTCTGTATGTATTATAAAGTTAATTGTGTATGACTAGGATGTCACAAATGCCTGACTAGGGTGTTACAAGGGCATGACGGGGGTGTTGGATGAAGACATTATAAATGAAGGTGTGATAGATACAATAGAACAATTATTACAAAGATATGATGTCTGTATATATTGTATAGTTAATTGCGTATGACTAGGATGTCCCAAATGCCTGATTAGGGTGCTATGAGGGCATGACTGGGGTGTTAGATGTAGTCATTATATATGTAGGTGTGATAGATACAATAGAACAATTATTACAAAGATATGATGTCTGTATGTATTGTATAGTTGATTGCGTATGACTAGGATGTCCCAATAGCCTGTTTAGGGTGCTATGAGGGCATGACAGGGGTGTTAGATGAAGACATTGTAAATGAAGGCGTGATAGATACAATAGAACAATTATTACAAAGATATGATGTCTGTGTGTATTATATAGATGATTGTGTATGACTGGGATGTCACAAATGCCTGACTAGGGTGTTATAAGGGCATGACTAGGGTGTTAGATGAAGACATTATACATGAAGGTGTGATAGATACAATAGAACAATTATTACAAAGATATGATGTCTGTATGTATTATAAAGTTGATTGTGTACGACTAGGATGTCACAAATGCCAGACTAGGATGTTACAAGGGCATGACTGGGGTGTTAGATGAAGACATTATAAATGAAGGTGTGATAGATACAATAGAACAATTAAAACAAAGATATGATGTCTCTATGTATTGTATAGTTGCTTGCGTATGACTAGGATGTCCCAAATGCCTGACTAGGGTGCTATGAGGACATGATTGGGGTGTTAGATGAAGAAATTATAAATGAAGGTGTGATAGATACAATAGAACAATTTTTACAAAGATATGATGTCTGTATGTATTATATAGTTGATTGTGTATGGTTAGGATGTCACAAATGCCAAACTAGGGTGTTACAAGGGCATGAGTTTGGTGTTAGATGAAGACATTATAAATGAAGGTGTGATAGATACAATAGAACAATTATTACAAAGATATGATGCCTGTATGTATTATATAGATGATTGTTTATGACTAGGATGTCACAAATGCCAGACTAGGGTGTTACAAGGGCATGACTGGGGTGTTAGACGAAGACATTATAGATGAAGGTGTGATAGATACAATAGAACAATTATTACAAAGATATGATGCCTGTATGTATTATATAAATGATTGTGTATGACTAGGATGTCACAAATGCCAGACTAGGGTGTTACAAGGGCATGACTGGGGTGTTAGATGAAGACATTATAGATGAAGGTGTGATAGATACAATAGAACAATTATTACAAAGATATGATGTTTGTATGTATTGTATAGTTAATTGTGTATGACTAGGATGTCACAAATGCCTGACTAGGGTGTTACAAGGGCATGACTGGGGTGTTGGATGAAGACATTATAAATGAAGGTGTGATAGATACAATAGAACAATTATTACAAAGATATGATGTCTGTATGTATTGTATAATTGATTGCGTATGACTAGGATGTCCCAATAGCCTGTTTAGGGTGCTATGAGGGCATGACAGGGGTGTTAGATGAAGACATTGTAAATGAAGGCGTAATAGATACAATAGAACAATTATTACAAAGATATGATGTCTGTGTGTATTATATAGATGATTGTGTATGACTGGGATGTCACAAATGCCTGACTAGGGTGTTATAAGGGCATGACTGGGGTGTTAGATGAAGACATTATAGATGAAGGTGTGATAGATACAATAGAACAATTATTACAAAGATATGATGTCTGTATGTATTATAAAGTTGATTGTGTACGACTAGGATGTCACAAATGCCAGACTAGGATGTTACAAGGGCATGACTGGGGTGTTAGATGAAGACATTATAAATGAAGGTGTGATAGATACAATAGAACAATTAAAACAAAGATATGATGTCTCTATGTATTGTATAGTTGCTTGCGTATGACTAGGATGTCCCAAATGCCTGACTAGGGTGCTATGAGGACATGATTGGGGTGTTAGATGAAGAAATTATCAATGAAGGTGTGATAGATACAATAGAACAATTTTTACAAAGAAATGATGTCTGTATGTATTATATAGTTGATTGTGTATGGTTAGGATGTCACAAATGCCAAACTAGGGTGTTACAAGGGCATGAGTTTGGTGTAAGATGAAGACATTATAAATGAAGGTGTGATAGATACAATAGAACAATTATTACAAAGATATGATGCCTGTATGTATTATATAGATGATTGTGTATGACTAGGATGTCACAAATGCCAGACTAGGGTGTTACAAGGGCATGACTGGGGTGTTAGATGAAGACATTATAGATGAAGGTGTGATAGATACAATAGAACAATTATTACAAAGATATGATGTCTGTATGTATTGTATAGTTGATTGTGTATGACTAGGATGTCACAAATGCCTGACTAGGGTGTTACAAGGGCATGACTGGGATGTTAGATGAAGACATTATAAATGAAGATGTGATAGATACAATAGAACAATTATTACAACGATATGATGTCTGTAAGTATTGTATAGTTGATTGCATATGACTAGGATGTCCCAATAGCCTGACTAGGGTGCTATGAGGACATGACTGGGGTGTTAGATGAAGACATTACACATGAAGGTGGGATAGATACAATAAAAAAATATTACAAAGATATGATGTCTGTTTGTATTATAAAGTTGATTGTGTACGACTAGGATGTCACAAATGCCAGACTAGGATGTTACAAGGGCATGACTGGGGTGTTAGATGAAGACATTATAAATGAAGGTGTGATAGATACAATAGAACAATTAAAACAAAGATATGATGTCTCTATGTATTGTATAGTTGATTGCGTATGATTAGGATGTACCAAATGCCTGACTAGGGTGCTATGAGGACATGACTGGGGTGTTAGATGAAGAAATTATAAATGAAGGTGTGATAGATACAATAGAACAATTTTTACAAAGATATGATGCCTGTATGTATTATATAGATGATTGTGTATGACTAGGATGTCACAAATGCCAGACTAGGGTGTTACAAGGGCATGACTGGGGTGTTAGATGAAGACATTATAGATGAAGGTGTGATAGATACAATGGAACAATTATTACAAAGATATGATGTCTGTATGTATTGTATAGTTGATTGTGTATGACTAGGATGTCACAAATGCCTGACTAGGGTGTTACAAGGGCATGACTGGGATGTTAGATGAAGACATTATAAATGAAGGTGTGATAGATACAATAGAACAATTATTACAATGATATGATGTCTGTAAGTATTGTATAGTTGATTGCATATGACTAGGATGTCCCAATAGCCTGACTAGGGTGCTATGAGGGCATGACTGGGGTGTTAGATGTAGACCTAATATATGTAGGTGTGATAGATACAATAGAACAATTATTACAAAGATATGATGTCTCTTTATGTATTATATAGTTGATTGTCTATGACTAGGATGTCCCAAATGCCTCCCCAAGGTACTATGAGAGCATGACTGGGGTGTTAGATGTAGACCTTATACATGTAGGTGTGATAGATACAATAGAACAATTATTACAAAGATATGATGTCTGTATGTATTGTATAGTTGATTGTGTATGACTAGGATGTCACAAATGCCCGACTATGGTGTTAGAAGGGCATGACTGGGATGTTAGATGAAGACATTATCAATGAAGGTGTGATAGATACAATATGACAATTATTACAAAGATAAGATGTCTCTAAGTATTGTATAGTTGATTGCGTATGACTAGGATGTCCCAATAGCCTGACTAAGGTGCTACGAGGGCATGACTGGGGTGTTAGATGAAGACATTATAAATGAAGGTGGGATAGATACAATAAAAAAATTATTACAAAGATATGATGTCTGTTTGTATTATATAGTTGATTGTGTATGACTGGGATGTCCCAATAGCCTGACTAGGGTGCTATGAGGGCATGACTGGGGTGTTCGATGTAGACCTTATATATGTAGGTGTGATAGATACAATAGAACAATTATTACAAAGATATGATGTCTGTATGTATTATAAAGTTGATTGTGTACGACTAGGATGTCACAAATGCTAGACTAGGATGTTTCTAGGGCATGACTGGGGTGTTAGATGAAGACATTATAAATGAAGGTGTGATAGATACAATATGACAATTATTACAAAGATATGATGTCTCTATGTATTATAAAGTTGATTGTGTATGACTAGGATGTCATAAATGCCAGACTAGGGTGTTACAAGGGCATGACTGGGGTGTTAGATGAAGACATTATAAATGAAGGTGTGATAAATACAATAGAACAATTATTACAAAGATATGATATCTGTATGTATTATATAGTTGATTGTGTATGACTAATATGTCACAAATGCCTGACTAGGGTGTAACAAGGGCATGACTGGGGTGTTAGATGAAGACATTATAAATGAAGGTGTGATAGATACAATAGAACAATTATTACAAAGATATGATATCTGTATGTATTATATAGTTGATTGTGTATGACTAATATGTCACAAATGCCTGACTAGGGTGTAACAAGGGCATGACTGGGGTGTTAGATAGGGCATTATAAATGAATGTGTGATCGATACAATAGAACAATTATTACAAAGATATGATGTCTGTATGTATTATAAAGTTGGTTGTGTATGACTAGGATGTCACAAATGTCAGACTAGGCTGTTAGAAAGGCATGACTGGGGTGTTAGATGAAGACATTATAAATGAAGGTGTGATAGATACAATAGAACAATTATTACAAAGATATGTTGTCTGTATGTATTATAAAGTTGATTGTGTATTGCTGGGATGTCACAAATGCCTGACTATGGTGTTACAAGGGGATGACTGTGGTGTTAGAGATGCAGACATTATAAATGAAGGTGTGATAGATACAATAGAACAATTATTACAAAGATATGTGTTAGATGTAGACCTTATATATGTAGGTGTGATAGATACAATAGAACAATTATTACAAAGATATGATGTCTGTATGTATTATAAAGTTGATTGTGTACGACTAGGATGTCACAAATGCCAGACTAGGATGTTACAAGTGCATGACTGGGGTGTTAGATGAAGACATTATAAATGAAGGTGTGATAGATACAATAGAACAATTATAACAAAGATATGATGTCTCTATGTATTGTATAGTTGATTGCGTATGACTAAGATGTCCCAAATGCCTGACTAGGGTGCTATGAGGACATAACTGTGGTGTTAGATGTAGACCTTATATATGTATCTGTGATAGATACAATAGAACAATTATTACAAATATATAATGTCTGTATGTATTATATAGTTGATTGTGTACGACTATGATGTCACAAATGCCTGACTAGGGTGTTACAAGGGCATGACTGGGGTGTTAGATGAAGAAATTATAAATGAAGGTGTGATAGATACAATAGAACAATTTTTACAAAGATATGATGTCTGTATGTATTATAAAGTTGATTGTGTATGACTAGGATGTCACAAATGCCAGACTAGGGTGTTAGAAGGGCATGACTGGGGTGTTAGATGAAGACATTATAAATGAAGGTGTGATAGATACAATAGAACAATTATAACAAAGATATGATGTCTGTATGTATTATATAGTTGATTGTGTATGACTAGGATGTCACAAATGCCTGACTAGTGTGTTACAAGGGCATGACTAGGGTGTTGGATGAAGACATTATAAATGAAGGTGTGATAGATACAATAGAACAATTATTACAACGATATGATGTCTGTAAGTATTGTATAGTTGATTGCATATGACTAGGATGTCCCAATAGCCTGACTAGGGTGCTATGAGGGCATGACTGGGGTGTTAGATGTAGACCTAATATATGTAGGTGTGATAGATACAATAGAACAATTATTACAAAGATATGATGTCTCTTTATGTATTATATAGTTGATTGTCTATGACTAGGATGTCCCAAATGCCTCCCTAAGGTGCTATGAGAGCATGACTGGGGTGTTAGATGTAGACCTTATACATGTAGGTGTGATAGATACAATAGAACAATTATTACAAAGATATGATGTCTGTATGTATTGTATAGTTGATTGTGTATGACTAGGATGTCACAAATGCCCGACTATGGTGTTACAAGGGCATGACTGGGATGTTAGATGAAGACATTATCAATGAAGGTGTGATAGATACAATATGACAATTATTACAAAGATAAGATGTCTCTAAGTATTGTATAGTTGATTGCGTATGACTAGGATGTCCCAATAGCCTGACTAAGGTGCTACGAGGGCATGACTGGGGTGTTAGATGAAGACAATATAAATGAAGGTGGGATAGATACAATAAAAAAATTATTACAAAGATATGATGTCTGTTTGTATTATATAGTTGATTGTGTATGACTGGGATGTCCCAATAGCCTGACTAGGGTGCTATGAGGGCATGACTGGGGTGTTAGATGTAGACCTTATATATGTAGGTGTGATAGATACAATAGAACAATTATTACAAAGATATGATGTCTGTATGTATTATAAAGTTGATTGTGTACGACTAGGATGTCACAAATGCTAGACTAGGATGTTTCAAGGGCATGACTGGGGTGTTAGATGAAGACATTATAAATGAAGGTGTGATAGATACAATATGACAATTATTACAAAGATATGATGTCTCTATGTATTATAAAGTTGATTGTGTATGACTAGGATGTCATAAATGCCAGACTAGGGTGTTACAAGGGCATGACTGGGGTGTTAGATGAAGACATTATAAATGAAGGTGTGATAGATACAATAGAATAATTATTACAAAGATATGATATCTGTATGTATTATATAGTTGATTGTGTATGACTAATATGTCACAAATGCCTGACTAGGGTGTAACAAGGGCATGACTGGGGTGTTAGATGAAGACATTATAAATGAAGGTGTGATAGATACAATAGAACAATTATTACAAAGATATGATATCTGTATGTATTATATAGTTGATTGTGTATGACTAATATGTCACAAATGCCTGACTAGGGTGTAACAAGGGCATGACTGGGGTGTTAGATAGGGCATTATAAATGAATGTGTGATCGATACAATAGAACAATTATTACAAAGATATGATGTCTGTATGTATTATAAAGTTGGTTGTGTATGACTAGGATGTCACAAATGTCAGACTAGGCTGTTAGAAAGGCATGACTGGGGTGTTAGATGAAGACATTATAAATGAAGGTGTGATAGATACAATAGAACAATTATTACAAAGATATGTTGTCTGTATGTATTATAAAGTTGATTGTGTATTGCTGGGATGTCACAAATGCCTGACTATGGTGTTACAAGGGGATGACTGTGGTGTTAGAGATGCAGACATTATAAATGAAGGTGTGATAGATACAATAGAACAATTATTACAAAGATATGTGTTAGATGTAGACCTTATATATGTAGGTGTGATAGATACAATAGAACAATTATTACAAAGATATGATGTCTGTATGTATTATAAAGTTGATTGTGTACGACTAGGATGTCACAAATGCCAGACTAGGATGTTACAAGTGCATGACTGGGGTGTTAGATGAAGACATTATAAATGAAGGTGTGATAGATACAATAGAACAATTATAACAAAGATATGATGTCTCTATGTATTGTATAGTTGATTGCGTATGACTAAGATGTCCCAAATGCCTGACTAGGGTGCTATGAGGACATAACTGTGGTGTTAGATGTAGACCTTATATATGTATCTGTGATAGATACAATAGAACAATTATTACAAATATATAATGTCTGTATGTATTATATAGTTGATTGTGTACGACTATGATGTCACAAATGCCTGACTAGGGTGTTACAAGGGCATGACTGGGGTGTTAGATGAAAAAATTATAAATGAAGGTGTGATAGATACAATAGAACAATTTTTACAAAGATATGATGTCTGTATGTATTATAAAGTTGATTGTGTATGACTAGGATGTCACAAATGCCAGACTAGGGTGTTAGAAGGGCATGACTGGGGTGTTAGATGAAGACATTATAAATGAAGGTGTGATAGATACAATAGAACAATTATAACAAAGATATGATGTCTGTATGTATTATATAGTTGATTGTGTATGACTAGGATGTCACAAATGCCTGACTAGTGTGTTACAAGGGCATGACTAGGGTGTTGGATGAAGACATTATAAATGAAGGTGTGATAGATACAATAGAACAATTATTACAAAGATATGATGTCTGTATGTATTGTATAGTTAATTGCCTATGACTTGGATGTCCCAAATGCCTGATTAGGGTGCTATGAGGGCATGACTGGGGTGTTAGATGAAGACATTATAAATGTAGGTGTGATAGATACAATAGAACAATTTTTACAAAGATATGATGTCTCTTTATGTATTATATAGTTGATTGTCTATGACTAGGATGTCCCAAATGCCTCATTAAGGTGCTCTGAGGGCATGACTGGGGTGTTAGATGTAGACCTTATACATGTAGGTGTGATAGATACAATAGAACAATTATTACAAAGATATGATGTCTGTATGTATTATAAAGTTGATTGTGTATGGTTAGGATGTCACAAATGCCAGACTAGGGTGTTACAAGGGCATGAGGTTGGAGATGAAGACATTATAAATGAAGGTGTGATAGATACAATAGAACAATTATTACAAAGATATGATGTCTGTATATATTATATAGATGATTGTGTATGACTTGGATGTCACAAATGCCTGACTAGGGTGTTACAAGGGCATGAATGGGGTGTTAGATGAAGACATTATAGATGAAGGTGTGATAGATACAATAGAACAATTATTACAAAGATATGATGTCTGTATGTATTGTATAGTTGATTGTGTATGACTAGGATGTCACAAATGCCTGACTAGGGTGTTACAAGGGCATGACTGGGATGTTAGATGAAGACATTATAAATGAAGGTGGGATAGATACAATAGAACAATTATTACAAAGATATGATGTCTGTATGTATTATATAGTTGATTGTGTACGACTATGATGTCACAAATGCCTGACTAGGGTGTTACAAGGGCATGACTGGGGTGTTAGATGAAGAAATTATAAATGAAGGTGTGATAGATACAATAGAACAATTATTACAAAGATATAATGTCTGTATGTATTATATAGTTGATTGTGTACGACTATGATGTCACAAATGCCTGACTAGGGTGTTACAAGGGCATGACTGGGGTGTTAGGTGAAGAAATTATAAATGAAGGTGTGATAGATACAATAGAACAATTTTTACAAAGATATGATGTCTGTATGTATTATAAAGTTAATTGTGTATGACTAGGATGTCACAAATGCCAGACTAGGGTGTTAGAAGGGCATGACTGGGGTGTTAGATGAAGACATTATAAATGAAGGTGTGATAGATACAATAGAACAATTATAACAAAGATATGATGTCTGTATGTATTATATAGTTGATTGTGTATGACTAGGATGGCACAAATGCCTGACTAGGGTGTTACAAGGGCATGACTGGGGTGTTGGATGAAGACATTATGAATGAAGGTGTGATAGATACAATAGAACAATTATTACAAAGATATGATGTCTGTATGTATTGTATAGTTAATTGTGTATGACTAGGATGTCCCAAATGCCTGATTATGGTGCTATGAGGGCATGACTGTTGTGTTAGATGAAGACATTATAAATGTAGGTGTGATAGATACAATAGAACAATTATTACAAAGATATGATGTCTCTTTATGTATTATATAGTTGATTGTCTATGACTAGGATGTCCCAAATGCCTCATAAAGGTGCTCTGAGGGCATGACTGGGGTGTTAGATGTAGACCTTATGCATGTAGGTGTGATTGTTCTATTGTATCTATCACACCTACATATATAATGACTACATCTAACACCCCAGTCATGCCCTCATAGCACCTTAATCAGGCATTTGGGACATCCTAGTCATACGCAATTAACTATACAATATATACAGACATCATATCTTTGTAATAATTGTTCTATTGTATCTATCACACCTTCATTCATAATGTCTTCATCCAACACCCCAGTCATGCCCTTGTAACACCCTAGTCAGGCATTTGTGCCATCCTAGTCATACACAATCAACTATATAATACATACAGACATCATATCTTTGTTATAATTGTTCTATTGTATCTATCACACCTTCATTTATAATGTCTTCATCTAACACCCCAGTCATGCCCTTCTAACACCCTAGTCTGGCATTTGTGACATCCTAGTCATACACAATTAACTTTATAATACATACAGACATCATATCTTTGTAAAAATTGTTCTATTGTATCTATCACACCTTCATTTATAATGTTTTCATCTAACACCCCAGGCATGCCCTTGTAACACCCTAGTCTGGCAGTTGTGACATCCTAGTCATACACAATCAATTTTATAATACATACAGACATCATATCTTTGTAATAATTGTCATATTGTATCTATCACACCTTCATTTATAATGTCTTCATCTAACACCCCAGTCATGCCCTTGTAACACCCTAGTCTGGCATTTGTGACATCCTAGTCATACATAATCAACTTTATAATACATACAGACATCATATCTTTGTAATAATTGTCATATTGTATCTATCTTACCTTCATTTATAATGTCTTCATCTAACACCCCAGTCATACCCTTGTAACATCCTAGTCTGGCATTTGTGACATCCTAGTCGTACACAATCAACTTTATAATACATACAGACATCATATCTTTGTAATAATTGTTCTATTGTATCTATCCCACCTTCATTTATAATGTCTTCATCTAACACCCCAGTCATGCCCTCATAGCACCCTAGTCAGGCTATTGGGACATCCTAGTCGTACGCAATCAACTATACAATACTTACAGACATCATATCTTTGGAATAATTGTTCTATTGTATCTATCACACCTTCATTTATAATGTCTTCATCTAACATCCCAGTCTTGCCCTTGTAACACCCTTGTCAGGCATTTGTGACATCCTAGTCATACACAATCAACTATACAATACATACAGACATCATATCTTTGTAATAATTGTTCTATTGTATCTATCACACCTTCATTTATAATGTCTTCATCTAACACCCTAGTCGTGCCCTTGTAACACCCTAGTCAGGCATTTGTGACATCCAAGTCATACACAATCATCTATATAATACATACAGACATCATATCTTTGTAATAATTGTTCTATTGTATCTATCACACCTTCATTTATAATGTCTTCATCTAACAACAAACTCACGCCCTTGTAACACCCTAGTCTTGCATTTGTCACATCCTAACCATACACAATCATCTATATAATACATACAGACATCATATCTTTGTAATAATTGTTCTATTGTATCTATCACACCTACATGTATAAGGTCTACATCTAACACGCCAGTCATGCCCTCACAGCACCTTAGTGAGGCATTTGGGACATCCTAATCATAGACAATCAACTATATAATACATAAAGAGACATCATATCTTTGTAATAATTGTTCTATTGTATCTATCACAACTACATATATAAGGTCTACATCTAACACCCCAGTCATGCCCTCATAGCACCCTAGTCAGGCTATTGGGACATAACAGTCATACACAATCAACTATATAATACAAACAGACATCATATCTTTGTAATAATTTTTTAATTGTATCTATCCCAACTTCATTTATAATGTCTTCATCTAACACCCCAGTCATGTCCTCATAGTACCCTAGTCAGGCATTTGGGACATCCTAGTCATATGCAATCAACTATACAATACTTACAGACATCATATCTTTGTAATAATTGTTCTGTTGTATCTATCCCACCTTCATTTATAATGTCTTCATCTAACATCCCAGTCATGCCCTTGTAACACCCTAGTCAGGCATTTGTGACATCCTAGTCATACACAATCAACTATACAATACATACAGACATCATATCTTTGTAATAATTGTTCTATTGTATCTATCACACCTTCATCTATAATGTCTTCATCTAACACCCCAGTCATGCCCTTGTAACACCCTAGTCAGGCATTTGTGACATCCAAGTCATACACAATTATCTATATAATACATACAGACATCATATCTTTGTAATAATTGTTCTATTGTATCTATCACACCTTCATTTATAATGTCTTCATCTAACACCAAACTCATGCCTTTGTAACACCCTAGTCTGGCATTTGTGACATCCTAACCATACACAATCAACTTTATAATACATACAGACATCATATCTCTGTAATAATTGTTCTATTGTATCTATCACACCTACATGCATAAGGTCTACATCTAACACCCCAGTCATGCCCTCAGAGCACCTTTATGAGGCATTTGGGACATCCTAGTCATAGACAATCAACTATATAATACATAAAGAGACATCATATCTTTGTAATAATTGTTCTATTGTATCTATCACACCTACATTTATAATGTCTTCATCTAACACCCCAGTCATGCCCTCATAGCACCCTAATCAGGCATTTGGGACATCCTAGTCATACACAATTAACTATACAATACATACAGACATCATATCTTTGTAATAATTGTTCTATTGTATCTATCACACCTTCATTCATAAGGTCTTCATCCAACACCCCAGTCATGCCCTTGTAACACCCTAGTCAGGCATTTGTGCCATCCTAGTCATACACAATCAACTATATAATACATACAGACATCATATCTTTGTTATAATTGTTCTATTGTATCTATTACACCTTCATTTATAATGTCTTCATCTAACACCCTAGTCATGCCCTTCTAACACCCTAGTCTGGCATTTGTGACATCCTAGTCATACACAATTAACTTTATAATACATACAGACATCATATCTTTGTAAAAATTGTTCTATTGTATCTATCACACCTTCATTTATAATTTCTTCACCTAACACCCCAGTCATGCCCTTGTAACACCCTAGTCAGGCATTTGTGACATCATAGTCGTACACAATCAACTATATAAAACATACAGACATTATATCTTTGTAATAATTGTTCTATTGTATCTATCACACCTTCGTTTATAATTTCTTCATCTAACACCCCAGTCATGCCCTTGTAACACCCTAGTCAGGCATTTGTGACATCATAGTCGTACACAATCAACTATATAATACATACAGACATCATATCTTTGTAATAATTGTTCTATTGTATCTATCCCACCTTCATTTATAATGTCTTCATCTAACATCCCAGTCATGCCCTTGTAACACCCTAGTCAGGCATTTGTGACATCCTAGTCATACACAATCAACTATACAATACATACAGACATCATATCTTTGTAATAATTGTTCTATTGTATCTATCACACCTTCATCTATAATGTCTTCATCTAACACCCCATTCATGCCCTTGTAACACCCTAGTCAGGCATTTGTAACATCCAAGTCATACACAATCATCTATATAATATATACAGACATCATATCTTTGTAATAATTGTTCTATTGTATCTATCACACCTTCATTTATAATGTCTTCATCTCCAACCTCATGCCCTTGTAACACCCTAGTCTGGCATTTGTGACATCCTAACCATACACAATCAACTTTATAATACATACAGACATCATATCTTTGTAATAATTGTTCTATTGTATCTATCACACCTACATGTATAAGGTCTACATCTAACACACCAGTCATGCCCTCAGAGCACCTTAATGAGGCATTTGGGACATCCTAGTCATAGACAATCAACTATATAATACATAAAGAGACATCATATCTTTGTAAAAATTGTTCTATTGTATCTATCACACCTACATTTATAATGTCTTCATCTAACACCCCAGTCATGCCCTCATAGCACCCTAATCAGGCATTTGGGACATCCAAGTCATAGGCAATTAACTATACAATACATACAGACATCATATCTTTGTAATAATTGTTCTATTGTATCTATCACACCTTCATTTATAATGTCTTCATCCAACACCCTAGTCTTGCCCTTGTAACACACTAGTCAGGCATTTGTGACATCCTAGTCATACACAATCAACTATATAATACATACAGACATCATATCTTTGTTATAATTGTTCTATTGTATCTATCACACCTTCATTTATAATGTCTTCATCTAACACCCCAGTCATGCCCTTCTAACACCCTAGTCTGGCATTTGTGACATCCTAGTCATACACAATCAACTTTATAATACATACAGACATCATATCTTTGTAAAAATTGTTCTATTGTATCTATCACACCTTCATTTATAAT
Organism: Mytilus galloprovincialis; assembly: GCA_037788925.1. Classification (NCBI taxonomy): domain Eukaryota; kingdom Metazoa; phylum Mollusca; class Bivalvia; order Mytilida; family Mytilidae; genus Mytilus; species Mytilus galloprovincialis. Next base: position 87,806,014 of record CM075334.1, read on the forward strand.
TTCTTCATCTAACACCCCAGTCATGCATTTGTAACACCCTAGTCAGGCATTTGTGACATCATAGTCGTACACAATCAACTATATAATACATACAGACATTATATATTTGTAATAATTGTTCTATTGTATCTATCACAGATACATATATAAGGTCTACATCTAACACCACAGTTATGTCCTCATAGCACCCTAGTCAGGCATTTGGGACATCTTAGTCATACGCAATCAACTATACAATACATAGAGACATCATATCTTTGTTATAATTGTTCTATTGTATCTATCACACCTTCATTTATAATGTCTTCATCTAACACCCCAGTCATGCACTTGTAACATCTTAGTCTGGCATTTGTGACATCCTAGTCGTACACAATCAACTTTATAATACATACAGACATCATATCTTTGTAATAATTGTTCTATTGTATCTATCACACCTACATATATAAGGTCTACATCTAACACATATCTTTGTAATAATTGTTCTATTGTATCTATCACACCTTCATTTATAATGTCTGCATCTCTAACACCACAGTCATCCCCTTGTAACACCATAGTCAGGCATTTGTGACATCCCAGCAATACACAATCAACTTTATAATACATACAGACAACATATCTTTGTAATAATTGTTCTATTGTATCTATCACACCTTCATTTATAATGTCTTCATCTAACACCCCAGTCATGCCTTTCTAACAGCCTAGTCTGACATTTGTGACATCCTAGTCATACACAACCAACTTTATAATACATACAGACATCATATCTTTGTAATAATTGTTCTATTGTATCGATCACACATTCATTTATAATGCCCTATCTAACACCCCAGTCATGCCCTTGTTACACCCTAGTCAGGCATTTGTGACATATTAGTCATACACAATCAACTATATAATACATACAGATATCATATCTTTGTAATAATTGTTCTATTGTATCTATCACACCTTCATTTATAATGTCTTCATCTAACACCCCAGTCATGCCCTTGTTACACCCTAGTCAGGCATTTGTGACATATTAGTCATACACAATCAACTATATAATACATACAGATATCATATCTTTGTAATAATTGTTCTATTGTATCTATCACACCTTCATTTATAATGTCTTCATCTAACACCCCAGTCATGCCCTTGTAACACCCTAGTCTGGCATTTATGACATCCTAGTCATACACAATCAACTTTATAATACATAGAGACATCATATCTTTGTAATAAGTGTCATATTGTATCTATCACACCTTCATTTATAATGTCTTCATCTAACACCCCAGTCATGCCCTTGAAACATCCTAGTCTAGCATTTGTGACATCCTAGTCGTACACAATCAACTTTATAATACATACAGACATCATATCTTTGTAATAATTGTTCTATTGTATCTATCACACCTACATATATAAGGTCTACATCTAACACCCCAGTCATGCCCTCATAGCACCCTAGTCAGGCTATTGAGACATCCCAGTCATACACAATCAACTATATAATACAAACAGACATCATATCTTTGTAATAATTTTTTTATTGTATCTATCCCACCTTCATTTATATTGTCTTCATCTAACACCCCAGTCATGCCCTCGTAGCACCTTAGTCAGGCTATTGGGACATCCTAGTCATACGCAATCAACTATACAATACTTAGAGACATCTTATCTTTGTAATAATTGTCATATTGTATCTATCACACCTTCATTGATAATGTCTTCATCTAACATCCCAGTCATGCCCTTGTAACACCATAGTCGGGCATTTGTGACATCCTAGTCATACACAATCAACTATACAATACATACAGACATCATATCTTTGTAATAATTGTTCTATTGTATCTATCACACCTACATGTATAAGGTCTACATCTAACACCCCAGTCATGCTCTCATAGCACCTTAGGGAGGCATTTGGGACATCCTAGTCATAGACAATCAACTATATAATACATAAAGAGACATCATATCTTTGTAATAATTGTTGTATTGTATCTATCACACCTACATATATTAGGTCTACATCTAACACCCCAGTCATGCCCTCATAGCACCCTAGTCAGGTTATTGGGACATCCTAGTCATATGCAATCAACTATACAATACTTACAGACATCATATCGTTGTAATAATTGTTCTATTGTATCTATCACACCTTCATTTATAATGTCTTCATCCAACACCCTAGTCATGCCCTTGTAACACACTAGTCAGGCATTTGTGACATCCTAGTCATACACAATCAACTATATAATACATACAGACATCATATCTTTGTTATAATTGTTCTATTGTATCTATCACACCTTCATTTATAATGTCTTCATCTAACACCCCAGTCATGCCCTTCTAACACCCTAGTCTGGCATTTGTGACATCCTAGTCATACACAATCAACTTTATAATACATACAGACATCATATCTTTGTAAAAATTGTTCTATTGTATCTATCACACCTTCATTTATAATTTCTTCATCTAACACCCCAGTCACGCCCTTGTAACACCCTAGTCAGGCATTTGTGACATCATAGTCGTACACAATCAACTATATAATACATACAGACATTATATATTTGTAATAATTGTTCTATTGTATCTATCACAGATACATATATAAGGTCTACATCTAACACCACGGTTATGTCCTCATAGCACCCTAGTCAGGCATTTGGGACATCTTAGTCATACGCAATCAACTATACAATACATAGAGACATCATATCTTTGTTATAATTGTTCTATTGTATCTATCACACCTTCATTTATAATGTCTTCATCTAACACCCCAGTCATGCACTTGTAACATCCTAGTCTGGCATTTGTGACATCCTAGTCGTACACAATCAACTTTATAATACATACAGACATCATATCTTTGTAATAATTGTTCTATTGTATCTATCACACCTACATATATAAGGTCTACATCTAACACATATCTTTGTAATAATTGTTCTATTGTATCTATCACACCTTCATTTATAATGTCTGCATCTCTAACACCACAGTCATCCCCTTGTAACACCATAGTCAGGCATTTGTGACATTCCAGCAATACACAATCAACTTTATAATACATACAGACAACATATCTTTGTAATAATTGTTCTATTGTATCTATCACACCTTCATTTATAATGTCTTCATCTAACACCCCAGTCATGCCTTTCTAACAGCCTAGTCTGACATTTGTGACATCCTAGTCATACACAACCAACTTTATAATACATACAGACATCATATCTTTATAATAATTGTTCTATTGTATCGATCACACATTCATTTATAATGCCCTATCTAACACCCCAGTCATGCCCTTGTTACACCCTAGTCAGGCATTTGTGACATATTAGTCATACACAATCAACTATATAATACATACAGATATCATATCTTTGTAATAATTGTTCTATTGTATCTATCACACCTTCATTTATAATGTCTTCATCTAACACCCCAGTCATGCCCTTGTTACACCCTAGTCAGGCATTTGTGACATATTAGTCATACACAATCAACTATATAATACATACAGATATCATATCTTTGTAATAATTGTTCTATTGTATTTATCACACCTTCATTTATAATGTCTTCATCTAACACCCCAGTCATGCCCTTGTAACACCCTAGTCTGGCATTTATGACATCCTAGTCATACACAATCAACTTTATAATACATAGAGACATCATATCTTTGTAATAATTGTCATATTGTATCTATCACACCTTCATTTATAATGTCTTCATCTAACACCCCAGTCATGCCCTTGAAACATCCTAGTCTAGCATTTGTGACATCCTAGTCGTACACAATCAACTTTATAATACATACAGACATCATATCTTTGTAATAATTGTTCTATTGTATCTATCACACCTACATATATAAGGTCTACATCTAACACCCCAGTCATGCCCTCATAGCACCCTAGTCAGGCTATTGGGACATCCCAGTCATACACAATCAACTATATAATACAAACAGACATCATATCTTTGTAATAATTTTTTTATTGTATCTATCCCACCTTCATTTATAATGTCTTCATCTAACACCCCAGTCATGCCCTCGTAGCACCTTAGTCAGGCTATTGGGACATCCTAGTCATACGCAATCAACTATACAATACTTAGAGACATCTTATCTTTGTAATAATTGTCATATTGTATCTATCACACCTTCATTGATAATGTCTTCATCTAACATCCCAGTCATGCCCTTGTAACACCATAGTCGGGCATTTGTGACATCCTAGTCATACACAATCAACTATACAATACATACAGACATCATATCTTTGTAATAATTGTTCTATTGTATCTATCACACCTACATGTATAAGGTCTACATCTAACACCCCAGTCATGCTCTCATAGCACCTTGGGGAGGCATTTGGGACATCCTAGTCATAGACAATCAACTATATAATACATAAAGAGACATCATATCTTTGTAATAATTGTTCCATTGTATCTATCACACCTACATATATTAGGTCTACATCTAACACCCCAGTCATGCCCTCATAGCACCCTAGTCAGGCTATTGGGACATCCTAGTCATATGCAATCAACTATACAATACTTACAGACATCATATCGTTGTAATAATTGTTCTATTGTATCTATCACACCTTCATTTATAATGTCTTCATCTAACATCCCAGTCATGCCCTTGTAACACCCTAGTCAGGCATTTGTGACATCCTAGTCATACACAATCAACTATACAATACATACAGACATCATATCTTTGTAATAATTGTTCTATTGTATCTATCACACCTTCATCTATAATGTCTTCATCTAACACCCCAGTCATGCCCTTGTAACACCCTAGTCTGGCATTTGTGACATCCTAGTCATACACAATCATCTATATAATACATACAGGCATCATATCTTTGTAAAAATTGTTCTATTGTATCTATCACACCTTCATTTATAATTTCTTCATCTAACACCCCAGTCATGTCCTCATAGCACCCTAGTCAGGCATTTGGTACATCCTAATCATACGCAATCAACTATACAATACATAGAGACATCATATCTTTGTTTTAATTGTTCTATTGTATCTATCACACCTTCATTTATAATGTCTTCATCTAACACCCCAGTCATGCCCTTGTAACATCCTAGTCTGGCATTTGTGACATCCTAGTCGTACACAATCAACTTTATAATACAAACAGACATCATATCTTTGTAATATTTTTCTATTGTATCTATCCCACCTTCATTTGTAATGTCTTCATCTAACACCCCAGTCATGTCCTCATAGCACCCTAGTCAGGCTATTGGGACATCCTAGTCATATGCAATCAACTATACAATACTTACAGACATCATATCGTTGTAATAATTGTTCTATTGTATCTATCACATCTTCATTTATAATGTCTTCATCTAACATCCCAGTCATGCCCTTGTAACACCCTAGTCAGGCATTTGTGACATCCTAGTCATACACAATCAACTATACAATACATACAGACATCATATCTTTGTAATAATTGTTCTATTGTATCTATCACACCTTCATCTATAATGTCTTCATCTAACACCCCAGTCATGCCCTTGTAACACCCTAGTCTGGCATTTGTGACATCCTAGTCATAAACAATCATCTATATAATACATACAGGCATCATATCTTTGTAATAATTGTTCTATTGTATCTATCACACCTTCATTTATAATGTCTTCATCTTACACCAAACTCATGCCCTTGTAACACCCTAGTTTCGCATTTGTGACATCCTAACCATACACAATCAACTATATAATACATACAGACATCATATCTTTGTAAAAATTGTTCTATTGTATCTATCACACCTTCATTGATAATTTCTTCATCTAACACCCCAATCATGTCCTCATAGCACCCTAGTCAGGCATTTGGGACATCCTAGTCATACGCAAGCAACTATACAATACATAGAGACATCATATCTTTGTTTTAATTGTTCTATTGTATCTATCACACCTTCATTTATAATGTCTTCATCTAACACCCCAGTCATGCCCTTGTAACACCCTAGTCAGGCATTTGTGACATCATAGTCGTACACAATCAACTATATAATACATACAGACATCATATATTTGTAATAATTGTTCTATTGTATCTATCACACCTACATATATAAGGTCTACATCTAACACCACAGTTATGTCCTCATAGCACCCTAGTCAGGCATTTGGGACATCCTAGTCATACGCATTCAACTATACAATACATAGAGACATCATATCTTTGTTATAATTGTTCTATTGTATCTATCACACCTTCATTTATAATGTCTTCATCTAACACCCCAGTCATGCCCTTGTAACATGCTAGTCTGGCATTTGTGACATCCTAGTCGTACACAATCAACTTTATAATACATACAGACATCATATCTTTGTAATAATTGTTCTATTGTATCTATCACACCTACATATATAAGGTCTACATCTAACACCCCAGTCATGCCCTCATAGCACCCTAGTCAGGCTATTGGGACATCCCAGTCATACACAATCAACTATATAATACAAACAGACATCATATCTTTGTAATAATTGTTTTATTGTATCTATCACACCTTCATTTATAATGTCTTCATCTTACACCCCAGTCATGCCCTCATAGCACCCTAGTCAGGCTATTGGGACATCCTAGTCATACGCAATCAACTATACAATACATACAGATATCATATCTTTAAATAATTGTTCTATTGTATCTATCACACCTTCATTTATAATGTCTTCATTTAACATCCCAGTCATGCCCTTGTAACACCCTAGTCAGGCATTTGGGACATCCTAGTCATACACAATCAACTATACAATACATACAGACATTATGTATTTGTAATAATTGTTCTATTGTATCTATCACACCTTTATCTATAATGTCTTCATCTAACACCCCAGTCATGCCCTTGTAACACCCTAGTCAGGCATTAGTGACATCCAAGTCATACACAATCAACTATATAATACATACAGACATCATATCTTTGTAATAATTGTTCTATTGTATCTATCACACCTTCATTTATAATGTCTTCATCTAACACCCCAGTCATGCCCTTGTAACACCCTAGTCAGGCATTTGTGACATCATAGTCGTACACAATCAACTATATAATACATACAGACATCATATCTTTGTAATAATTGTTCTATTGTATCTATCACACCTACATATATAAGGTCTACATCTAACACCACAGTTATGTCCTCATAGCACCCTAGTCAGGCATTTGGGACATCCTAGTCATACGCATTCAACTATACAATACATAGAGACATCATATCTTTGTTATAATTGTTCTATTGTATCTATCACACCTTCATTTATAATGTCTTCATCTAACACCCCAGTCATGCCCTTGTAACATGCTAGTCTGGCATTTGTGACATCCTAGTCGTACACAATCAACTTTATAATACATACAGACATCATATCTTTGTAATAATTGTTCTATTGTATCTATCACACCTACATATATAAGGTCTACATCTAACACCCCAGTCATGCCCTCATAGCACCCTAGTCAGGCTATTGGGACATCCCAGTCATACACAATCAACTATATAATACAAACAGACATCATATCTTTGTAATAATTGTTTTATTGTATCTATCACACCTTCATTTATAATGTCTTCATCTAACACCCCAGTCATGCCCTCATAGCACCCTAGTCAGGCTATTGGGACATCCTAGTCATACGCAATCAATTATACAATACATACAGACATCATATCTTTGTAATAATTGTTCTATTGTATCTATCACACCTTCATTTATAATGTCTTCATTTAACATCCCAGTCATGCCCTTGTAACACCCTAGTCAGGCATTTGTGACATCCTAGTCATACACAATCAACTATACAATACATACAGACATTATATATTTGTAATAATTGTTCTATTGTATCTATCACACCTTTATCTATAATGTCTTCATCTAACACCCCAGTCATGCCCTTGTAACACCCTAGTCAGGCATTTGTGACATCCAAGTCATACACAATCATCTATATAATACATACAGACATCATATCTTTGTAATAATTGTTCTATTGTATCTATCACACCTTCATTTATAATGTCTTCATCTAACACCCCAGTCATGCCCTTGTAACACCCTAGTCAGGCATTTGTGACATCATAGTCGTACACAATCAACTATATAATACATACAGACATCATATCTTTGTAATAATTGTTCTATTGTATCTATCACACCTACATATATAAGGTGTACATCTAACACCACAGTTATGTCCTCATAGCACCCTAGTCAGGCATTTGGGACATCCTAGTCATATGCATTCAACTATACAATACATAGAGACATCATATCTTTGTTATAATTGTTCTATTGTATCTATCACACCTTCATTTATAATGTCTTCATCTAACACCCCAGTCATGCCCTTGTAACATGCTAGTCTGGCATTTGTGACATCCTAGTCGTACACAATCAACTTTATAATACATACAGACATCATATCTTTGTAATAATTGTTCTATTGTATCTATCACACCTACATATATAAGGTCTACATCTAACACCCCAGTCATGCCCTCATAGCACCCTAGTCAGGCTATTTGGACATCCCAGTCATACACAATCAACTATATAATACAAACAGACATCATATCTTTGTAATAATTGTTTTATTGTATCTATCACACCTTCATTTATAATGTCTTCATCTTACACCCCAGTCATGCCCTCATAGCACCCTAGTCAGGCTATTGGGACATCCTAGTCATACGCAATCAACTATACAATACATACAGACATCATATCTTTTTAATAATTGTTCTATTGTATCTATCACACCTTCATTTATAATGTCTTCATTTAACATCCCAGTCATGCTCTTGTAACACCCTAGTCAGGCATTTGTGACATCCTAGTCATACACAATCAACTATACAATACATACAGACATTATATATTTGTAATAATTGTTCTATTGTATCTATCACACCTTTATCTATAATGTCTTCATCTAACACCCCAGTCATGCCCTTGTAACACCCTAGTCAGGCATTTGTGACATCCTAGTCATACACAATCATCTATATAATACATACAGACATCATATCTTTGTAATAATTGTTCTATTGTATCTATCACACCTTCATTTATAATGTCTTCATCTAACACCCCAGTCATGCCCTTGTAACACCCTAGTCAGGCATTTGTGACATCATAGTCGTACACAATCAACTATATAATACATACAGACATCATATCTTTGTAATAATTGTTCTATTGTATCTATGACACCACATCATATCTTTGTAATAATTGTTCTAATGTATCTATCACACCTTCATTTATAATGTCTTCATCTAACACCCCAGTCATGCCCTTGTAACACCCTAGTCAGGCATTTGTGACATCATAGTCGTACACAATCAACTATATAATACATACAGACATCATATCTTTGTAATAATTGTTCTATTGTATCTATCACACCTACATATATAAGGTATACATCTAACACCACAGTTATGTCCTCATAGCACCCTAGTCAGACATTTGGGACATCCTAGTCATACGCATTCAACTATACAATACATAGAGACATCATATCTTTGTTATAATTGTTCTATTGTATCTATCAAACCTTCATTTATAATGTCTTCATCTAACACCCCAGTCATGCCCTTGTAACATGCTAGTCTGGCATTTGTGACATCCTAGTCGTACACAATCAACTTTATAATACATACAGACATCATATCTTTGTAATAATTGTTCTATTGTATCTATCACACCTACATATATAAGGTCTACATCTAACACCCCAGTCATGCCCTCATAGCACCCTAGTCAGGCTATTGGGACATCCCAGTCATACGCAATCAACTATATAATACAAACAGACATCATATCTTTGTAATAATTGTTTTATTGTATCTATCACACCTTCATTTATAATGTCTTCATCTTACACCCCAGTCATGCCCTCATAGCACCCTAGTCAGGCTATTGGGACATCCTAGTCATACCCAATCAACTATACAATACATACAGACATCATATCGTTGTAATAATTGTTCTATTGTATCTATCACACCTTCATTTATAATGTCTTCATTTAACATCCCAGTCATGCATTTGTAACACCCTAGTCAGGCATTTGTGACATCCTAGTCATACACAATCAACTATACAATACATACAGACATTATATATTTGTAATAATTGTTCTATTGTATCTATCACACCTTTATCTATAATGTCTTCATCTAACACCCCAGTCATGCCCTTGTAACACCCTAGTCAGGCATTTGTGACATCCAAGTCATAGACAATCATCTATATAAAACATACAGACATCATATCTTTGTAATAATTGTTCTATTGTATCTATCACACCTTCATTTATAATGTCTTCATCTAACACCCAACTCATGCCCTTGTAACACCCTAGTCTGGCATTTGTGACATCCTAACCATACACAATCAACTTTATAATACATGCAGACATCATATCTGTGTAATAATTGTTCTATTGTATCTATCACACCTACATGTATAAGGTCTACATCTAACACCCCAGTCATGCCCTCATAGCATCCTAGTTAGGCATTTGGGACATCCTAGTCATAGGCAATCAACTATTTAATACATAAAGAGGCATCATATCTTTGTAATAATTGTTCTATTGTATCTATCACACCTTCATTTATAATGTCTTCATCTAACACCCCAGTCATGCCCTCATAGCACCCTAGTCAGGCATTTGGGACATCCCAGTCATACACAATCAACTATATAATACATACAGACATCATATCTTTGTAATAATTGTTCTATTGTATCTATCACACCTTCATTTATAATGTCTTCATCCAACACCCCAGTCATGCCCTTATAACACCCTAATCAGGCATTTGTGACATCCTAATCATACACAATCAACTATACAATACATACAGACATCATATCTTTGTAATAATTGTTCTATTGTATCTATCACACCTTCATTTATAATGTCTTCATCCAACACCCCAGTCATGCCCTTGTAACATGCTAGTCTGGCATTTGTGACATCCTAGTCGTACACAATCAACTTTATAATACATACAGACATCATATCTTTGTAATAATTGTTCTATTGTATCTATCACACCTACATATATAAGGTCTACATCTAACACCCCAGTCATGCCCTCATAGCACCCTAGTCAGGCTATTGGGACATCCCAGTCATACACAATCAACTATATAATACAAACAGACATCATATCTTTGTAATAATTGTTTTATTGTATCTATCACACCTTCATTTATAATGTCTTCATCTTACACCCCAGTCATGCCCTCATAGCACCCTAGTCAGGCTATTGGGACATCCTAGTCATACCCAATCAACTATACAATACATACAGACATCATATCGTTGTAATAATTGTTCTATTGTATCTATCACACCTTCATTTATAATGTCTTCATTTAACATCCCAGTCATGCATTTGTAACACCCTAGTCAGGCATTTGTGACATCCTAGTCATACACAATCAACTATACAATACATACAGACATTATATATTTGTAATAATTGTTCTATTGTATCTATCACACCTTTATCTATAATGTCTTCATCTAACACCCCAGTCATGCCCTTGTAACACCCTAGTCAGGCATTTGTGACATCCAAGTCATAGACAATCATCTATATAAAACATACAGACATCATATCTTTGTAATAATTGTTCTATTGTATCTATCACACCTTCATTTATAATGTCTTCATCTAACACCCAACTCATGCCCTTGTAACACCCTAGTCTGGCATTTGTGACATCCTAACCATACACAATCAACTTTATAATACATGCAGACATCATATCTGTGTAATAATTGTTCTATTGTATCTATCACACCTACATGTATAAGGTCTACATCTAACACCCCAGTCATGCCCTCATAGCATCCTAGTTAGGCATTTGGGACATCCTAGTCATAGGCAATCAACTATTTAATACATAAAGAGGCATCATATCTTTGTAATAATTGTTCTATTGTATCTATCACACCTTCATTTATAATGTCTTCATCTAACACCCCAGTCATGCCCTCATAGCACCCTAGTCAGGCATTTGGGACATCCCAGTCATACACAATCAACTATATAATACATACAGACATCATATCTTTGTAATAATTGTTCTATTGTATCTATCACACCTTCATTTATAATGTCTTCATCCAACACCCCAGTCATGCCCTTATAACACCCTAATCAGGCATTTGTGACATCCTAATCATACACAATCAACTATACAATACATACAGACATCATATCTTTGTAATAATTGTTCTATTGTATCTATCACACCTTCATTTATAATGTCTTCATCCAACACCCCAGTCATGCCCTTGTAACACCCTAGTCAGGCATTTGTGACATCCTAATCATACACAATCAACTATATAATACATACAGACATCATATCTTTTTTATAATTATTCTATTGTATCTATCACACCTTCATTTATAATGTCTTCATCTAACACCCCAGTCATGCCCTCATAGCACCCTAGTCAGTCATTTGGGACATCCCAGTCATACACAATCAACTATATAATACATACAGACATCATATCTTTGTTATAATTGTTCTATTGTATCTATCACACCTTCATTTATAATGTCTTCATCTAACACCCCAGTCATGCCCTTGTAACACCCTAGTCAGGCATTTGTGACATCCTAGTCGTACACAATCAACTTTATAATACATACAGACATCATATCTTTGTAATAATTGTTCTATTGTATCTATCACACCTACATATATAAGGTCTACATCTAACACATCATATCTTTGTAATAATTGTTCTATTGTATCTATCACACCTTCATTTATAATGTCTTCATCTAACACCCCAGTCATGCCCTTGTAACACCCTAGTCTGGCATTTGTGACATCCTAGTCATACACAATCAACTTTATAATACGTACAGACATGATATCTTTGTAATAATTGTTCTATTGTATCAATCACACCTTCATTTATAATGTCTTCATCTAACACCCCAGTCATGCCCTCATAACACCCTAGTCAGGCATTTGGGACATCCCAGTCTACACAATCAACTATATAATACATACAGACATCATATCTTTGTTATAATTGTTCTATTGTATCTATCACACCTTCATTGATAATGTCATCATCCAACATCCCAGTCATGCCCTTATAACACCCTAATCAGGCATTTGTGACATCCTAATCATACACAATCAACTATACAATACATACAGACATCATATCTTTGTAATAATTGTCATATTGTATCTATCAAACCTTCATTTATAATGTCTTCATCTAACACCCCAGTCATGCCCTTGTAAGACCCTAGTCAGGCATTTGTGACATCCTAGTTGTACACAATCAACTTTATAATACATACAGACATCATATCTTTGTAATAATTGTTGTATTGTATCTATCACACCTACATATATAATGTCTTCATCTAACACCCAACTCATGCCCTTGTAACACCCTAGTCTGGCATTTGTGACATCCTAACCATACACAATCAACTTTATAATACATGCAGACATCATATCTGTGTAATAATTGTTCTATTGTATCTATCACACCTACATGTATAAGGTCTACATCTAACACCCCAGTCATGCCCTGATAGCATCCTAGTTAGGCATTTGGGACATCCTAGTCATAGGCAATCAACTATTTAATACATAAAGAGGCATCATATCTTTGTAATAATTGTTCTATTGTATCTATCACACCTTCATTTATAATGTCTTCATCTAACACCCCAGTCATGCCCTCATAGCACCCTAGTCAGGCATTTGGGACATCCCAGTCATACACAATCAACTATATAATACATACAGACATCATATCTTTGTAATAATTGTTCTATTGTATCTATCACACCTTCATTTATAATGTCTTCATCCAACACCCCAGTCATGCCCTTATAACACCCTAATCAGGCATTTGTGACATCCTAATCATACACAATCAACTATACAATACATACAGACATCATATCTTTGTAATAATTGTTCTATTGTATCTATCACACCTTCATTTATAATGTCTTCATCCAACACCCCAGTCATGCCCTTGTAACACCCTAGTCAGGCATTTGTGACATCCTAATCATACACAATCAACTATATAATACATACAGACATCATATCTTTTTTATAATTATTCTATTGTATCTATCACACCTTCATTTATAATGTCTTCATCTAACACCCCAGTCATGCCCTCATAGCACCCTAGTCAGTCATTTGGGACATCCCAGTCATACACAATCAACTATATAATACATACAGACATCATATCTTTGTTATAATTGTTCTATTGTATCTATCACACCTTCATTTATAATGTCTTCATCTAACACCCCAGTCATGCCCTTGTAACACCCTAGTCAGGCATTTGTGACATCCTAGTCGTACACAATCAACTTTATAATACATACAGACATCATATCTTTGTAATAATTGTTCTATTGTATCTATCACACCTACATATATAAGGTCTACATCTAACACATCATATCTTTGTAATAATTGTTCTATTGTATCTATCACACCTTCATTTATAATGTCTTCATCTAACACCCCAGTCATGCCCTTGTAACACCCTAGTCTGGCATTTGTGACATCCTAGTCATACACAATCAACTTTATAATACGTACAGACATGATATCTTTGTAATAATTGTTCTATTGTATCAATCACACCTTCATTTATAATGTCTTCATCTAACACCCCAGTCATGCCCTCATAGCACCCTAGTCAGGCATTTGGGACATCCCAGTCTACACAATCAACTATATAATACATACAGACATCATATCTTTGTTATAATTGTTCTATTGTATCTATCACACCTTCATTTATAATGTCATCATCCAACACCCCAGTCATGCCCTTATAACACCCTAATCAGGCATTTGTGACATCCTAATCATACACAATCAACTATACAATACATACAGACATCATATCTTTGTAATAATTGTCATATTGTATCTATCAAACCTTCATTTATAATGTCTTCATCTAACACCCCAGTCATGCCCTTGTAAGACCCTAGTCAGGCATTTGTGACATCCTAGTTGTACACAATCAACTTTATAATACATACAGACATCATATCTTTGTAATAATTGTTGTATTGTATCTATCACACCTACATATATAAGGTCTACATCTAACACATCATATCTTTGTAATAAATGCTCTATTGTATCTATCACATCTTTATATAATGTCCTATCTAACACCCATGTCATGCCTTTGTAACACCCTAGTCAGGCATTTATGACATCCTAGTCATACACAATCAACTATATAATACATACAGACAACATCTCTTTGTAATAATTGTTCTACTGTATCTATCACACCTACATGTATAAGGTCTACATCTAACACCCCAATCATGCCGTCATAGCACCCTAGTCAGGCATTTGGGATATCCTAGTCATACACAATCAACTATACAATACATACAGACATCATATCTTTGTAATAATTGTTCTATTGTATCTATCACAACTTCATTTATAATTTTTCATCTAAAACCCCAGTCATGCCCTTGTAACATCCTAGTCTAGCATTTGTGACATCCTAGTCATACACAATCAACTTTATAATACATACAGACATCATATCTTTGTAATAATTGTAGACATAGACATAGTGTCAGAATCAATCTATCACAGTCAGATGATTTATCCTGTAACAATAAAGATACTGTGACCTATAGACATGGCGTCAGAGTCAATATATCACAGTCATATGATTTATCATGTAACAATAATGATACTGTCACCTATAGACATGATGTCAGAGACTATCTATCACAGTCATATGATTTATCCTGTAACAATAATGATACTGTGACCTATAGACATAGTGTCAGAATCAATCTATCACAGTCCGATGATTTATCCTGTAACAATAAGAATACCTTGACCAATAGAAATGGTGTCAGAGTAAATCTATCACAGTCAGATGATTTATCTTGTACCAATAATGGTACTTTGGCCAATATACATAGTGTGAGAGTCAATCTATCACAGTCAAATGATTTGTCCTGTAACAATAATGATACTGTGACCTATAGACATACTGTCAGAGTCAATATATCACAGTCAGATGATTTATCCTGTAACAATAAGGATACTGTGACCTATAGACATACTGTCAGAGTCAATCTATCACAGTCAGATGATTTATCCTGTAACAAAAATGGTACTGTGGCCTATAGACATGGTGTCAGAGTCAATCTATCACAGTCAGATGATTTATCCCGTAATAATAATGATACTGTGACCTATAGAAATGGTGTCAGAGTCAATCTATCACAGTCAGATGATTTATCCTGTAACAATAATGATACTGTGACCTATAGACATAGTGTCAGAATCAATCTATCACAGTCCGATGATTTATCCTGTAACAATAACGATACCTTGACCAATAGAAATGGTGTCAGAGTAAATCTATCACAGTCAGATGATTTATCTTGTACCAATAATGGTACTTTGGCCAATATACATAGTGTGAGAGTCAATCTATCACAGTCAGATGATTTATCCTGTAACAATAATGATACTGTGACCTATAGACATACTGTCATAGTCAATATATCACAGTCAGATGATTTATCCTGTAACAATAAGGATACCGTGACCTATAGACATAGTGTCAGAGTCAATCTATCACAGTCAGATGATTTATCCTGTAACAATAATGATACCTTGAACAAAAGAAAAGGCGTCAGAGTAAATATATCACAGTCAGATGATTTATCCGGTAACACCAGTGGTACTGTGGCCAATAGACATAGTGTCAGAGTCAATCTATTACAGTCAGATGATATCTCCTGTAACAATAATGATACTGTGACCTATAGACATGATGTCAGAGTTAATCTATCACAGTCATGTGATTTATCCTGTAACAATAATGATACTCTCACCTATAGACATGATGTCAGAGACAATCTATCACGGTCAAATGATTTATCCTGTAACAATAATGATACTATGACCAATAGAAATGGTGTCAGAGTAAATCTATCACAGTCAGATGATTTATCTTGTACCAATAATGGTACTTTGGCCAATATACATAGTGTCAGAGTCAATTTATCACTGTCAGATGATTTATCCTGTAATAATAATGATACTGTGACCTATAGACATACCGTCAGAGTCAATCTATCACAGTCAGATGATTTATCCTATAACAATAATGATACTTTGACATAAAGACATAGTGTCAGAAGCAATCTATCACAGTCAGATGATTTTTCCTGTAATAATAAGGATACTGTGGCCTAAAGACATAGTGTCAGAGTCAATCTATAACAGTCAGATGATTTATCCTGTAACAACAAGGATACTGTGACCTATAGACATAGTGTCAGAGTCAATCTATCACAGTCAGATGATTTATCGAGTAACAAAAATGGTACTGTGGCCTATAGACGTGGTGTCAGTGTCAATCTATCACAGTCAGATGATTTATCCCGTAATAATAATGATACTTTGACCTATAGACATAGTTTCAGAATCAATCTATCACAGTCAGATGATTTATCTTGTAACAATAATGATACTGTGACCTATAGACATAGTGTCAGAGTCAATCTATCACAGTCCGATGATTTATCCTATAACAATAATGATACTGTGACCTATAGACATAGTGTCAGAATCAATCTATCACAGTCAGATGATTTATCTTGTAACAATAATGATACTGTGACCTATAGATATAGTGTCAGAGTCAATCTATCACAGTCCGATGATTTATCCTGTAACAATAAGGATACTGTGACCTATAGACATAGTGTCAGAGTCAATCTATCACAGTCAGATGATTTATCCATTAACAAAAATGGTACTGTGGCCTATAGACGTAGTGTCAGAGTCAATCTATCACAGTCAGATGATTTATCCTGTAACAAAAATGGTACTGTGGCCTATAGACGTGGTGTCAGTGTCAATCTGTCACAGTCAGATGATTTATCCCGTAATAATAATGATACTTTGACCTATTGACATAGTGTCAGAATCAATCTATCACAGTCAGATGATTTTTCCTGTAACAATAATGATACTGTTACCTATAGGCATGGTGTCAGAGTCAATCTATCACAGTCAGATGATTTATCCTGTAACAATAATGATACCTTGACCAATAGAAATGGCGTCAGAGTAAATCTATCACAGTCAGATGATTTATCCTGTACCACTAGTGGTACTGTGGCCAATAGACATTGTGTCAGAGTCAATCTATCACAGTCAGATGATTTATCCTGTAACAATAATGATACTGTCACCTATAGACATGATGTCAGGTTCAATCTATTACAGTCAGATGATTTATCCTGTAACAATAATGATACTGTGACCTATAGACACAGTGTCAGAATCAATCTATCACAGTCAGATGATTTATCTTGTAACAATAATGATACTGTGACCTATAGACATAGTGTCAGAGTCAATCTATCACAGTCCGATGATTTATCCTATAACAATAATGATACTGTGACCTATAGACATGGTGTCAGAGTCAATCTATCACAGTCAGATGATTTATCCTGTAACAATAATGATACCTTGACCAAAAGAAATGGCGTCAGATTAAATATATCACAGTCAGATGATTTATCCTGTACCACTAGTGGTACTGTGGCCAATAGACATAGTGTCAGAGTCAATCTATCACAGTCAGATGATATATCCTGTAACAATTATGATACTGTGACCTATAAACATGGTGTCAGAGTTAATCTATCACAGTCAGATGATTTATCATGTAACAATAATGATACTGTCACCTACACACATGATGTCAGAGACAATCTATCACAGTCAGATGATTTATCATATAACATTAATGATACTGTGATCTATAGACATAGTGTCAGAATCAATCTATCACAGTCCGATGATTTATCCTGTAACAATAATGATACCTTGACCAATAGAAATGGTGTCAGAGTAAATCTATTACAGTCAGATGATTTATCCTGTAAAAATAATGATACTGTGACCTATAGACATACTGTCATAGTCAATCTATCACAGTCAGATAATTTATCCTGTAACAATAATGATACTGTGACCTATAGACATAGGGTCAGAATCAATTTATCACAGTCAGATGATTTATCTTGTAACAATAATGATACTGTGACCTATAGACATAGTGTCAGAGTCAATCTATCACAGTCCGATGATTTATCCTATAACAATAATGATACTGTCACCTATAGACATGATATCAGGTTCAATTTATTACAGTCAGATGATTTATCCTGTAACAATAATGATACTGTGACCTATAGACATAGTGTCAGAATCAATCTATCACAGTCAGATGATTTATCTTGTAACAATAATGATACTGTGACCTATAGACATAGTTTCAGAGTCAATCTATCACAGTCCGATGATTTATCCTATAACAATAATGATACTGTGACCTATAGACATGGTGTCAGAGTCAATCTATCACAGTCAGATGATTTATCCTGTAACAATAATGATACCTTGACCAAAAGAAATGGCGTCAGAGTAAATATATCAGAGTCAGATGATTTATCCTGTACCACTAGTGGTACTGTGGCCAATAGACATAGTGTCAGAGTCAATCTATCACAGTCAGATGATATATCATGTAACAATAATGATACTGTGACCTTTAGATATGGCGTCAGAGTCAATCTATCACAGTCAGATGATTTATCCTGTAACAATAATGATACTGTGACCTATAGACATAGTTTCAGAGTCAATCTATCACAGTCAGATGATTTATCCTGTAACAATAATGATACCTTGACCAATAAAAATGATGTCAGAGTCAATCTATCACAGTCAGATGATTTATCCCGTAATAATAATGATACTGTGACCTATAGACATGGTGTCAGAGTCAATCTATCACAGTCAGACTATTTATCCCGTAACAATAATGATACTGTGACCTATATACATGGTGTCAGAGTCAATCTATCACAGTCAGATGATTTATCCTATAACAATAATGATACCTTGACTAAAAGAAATGGCGTCAGAGTAAATCTGTCACAGTCAGATGATTTATCCTGTACCACTAGTGGTACTGTGGCCAATAGACATAGTGTCAGAGTCAATCTATCACAATCATATGATTTATCCTGTAACGGTAATAATACTGTCACCTATAGACATGATGTCAGAGTCAATCTATCACAGTCAGACGATTTATCCTGTAACAATGATGATAATGTGACCCATAGACATAGTGTCAGAATCAATCTATCACAGTCAGATGATTTATCCTGTAACAATAATGATACTTTGACCTATAGACATAGTGTCAGAGTCAATCTATCACATTCAGATGATTTATCCTGTAACAAAAATGGTACTGTGGCCTATAGATATGGTGTCATAGTCAATCCATCACAATCAGATGATTTATCCTGTACCAAAAATGGCACTGTGGCCTATAGACGTGGTGTCAGAGTCAATCTATCACAGTCAGGTGATTTATCCTGTAGCAATAATGGTACTGTGGCCTATAGACATAGTGTCAGAGTCAATTTATCACAGTCAGTTGATTTATCCCGTAATAATAATGAAACTGTGACCTATAGACATGGTGTAAGAGTCAATCTATCACAGTCCGATGATTTATCCCGTAACAATAAGGATACTGTGACCTATAGACATGGTGTCAGAGTCAATCTATCACAGTCTAATGATTTATCCTGTAACAATAATGATACCTTGAACAAAAGAAAAGGCGTCAGAGTAAATATATCACAGTCAGATGATTTATCCGGTACCACTAGTGGTACTGTGGCCAATAGACATAGTGTCAGAGTCAATCTATCACAGTCAGATGATATATCATGTAACAATAATGATACTGTGACCTATAGATATGGCGTCAGAGTCAATCTATCACAGTCATATGATTTATCCTGTAACAAAAATGATACTGTGACCTATAGACATAGTGTCAGAATCAATCTATCACAGTCCGATAATTTATCCTGTAACAATAATGATACCTTGACCAATAGAAATGGTGTCAGAGTAAATCTATTACAGTCAGATGATTTATTTCGTACCAATAATGATACTGTGACCTATAGATATGGCGTCAGAGTAAATCTATCACACTCATATGATGTATCCTGTAACAAAAATGATACTGTGACCTATAGACATAGTGTCAGAATCAATCTATCACAGTCCGATAATTTATCCTGTAACAATAATGATACCTTGACCAATAGAAATGGTGTCAGAGTAAATCTATTACAGTCAGATGATTTATTTCGTACCAATAATGGTACTTTGGCCAATATACATAGTGTCAGAGTCAATCTATCACAGTCAGATGATTTCTCCTGTAACAATAAGGATACTGTGACCTATAGACATAGTGTCAGAGTCAATCTATCAAAGTCAGATAACAAAAATGGTACTGTGGCCTATAGACGTGGTGTCAGAGTCAATCTATCACAGTCAGATGATTTATCCCGTAATAATAATGATACTGTGACCTATAGACATGGTGTCAGAATCAATCTATCACAGTCCGATGATTTATCCTGTAACAATAATGATACCTTGACCAATAGAAATGGTGTCAGAGTAAATCTATCACAGTCAGATGATTTATCCTGTAACAATAATAATACTGTGACCTATAGACATACTGTCATAGTCAATCTATCACAGTCAGATAATTTATCCTGTAACAATAATGATACTGTGACCTAAAGACATAGGGTCAGAATCAATTTATCACAGTCAGATGATGTATCTTGTAACAATAATGATACTGTGACCTATAGACATAGTGTCAGAGTCAATCTATCACAGTCTGATGATTTATCCTGTAACAATAATGATACTGTGACCTATAGACATGGTGTCAGAGTCAATCTATCACAGTCAGATGATTTATCCTGTAACAATAATGATACCTTGACAAAAAGAAATGGCGTCAGAGTAAATATATCACAGTCAGATGATTTATCCTGTACCACTAGTTGTACAGCGGCCAATAGACATAGTGTCAGAGTCAATCTTTCACAGTCAGATGATATATCCTGTAACAATAATGATACTGGGACCTATAGACATGGTGTCAGAGTTAATCTATCACAGTCAGATGATTTATCCTGTAACAATAATGATACTGTCACCTACACACATGATGTCAGAGACAATCTATCACAGTCAGATGATTTATCCTATAACACTAATGATACTTTGACCAATAGAAATGGTGTCAGAGTCAATCTATCACAGTCAGATGATTTATCCCGTTATAATAATGATACTGTGACCTATAGACATGGTGTCAGAGTCAATCTATCACAGTCAGATTATTAATCCCGTAACAATAATGATACTGTGACCTATAGACATAGTGTCAGAATCAATCTATCACAGTCCGATAATTTATCCTGTAACAATAATGATACCTTGACCAATAGAAATGGTGTCAGAGTAAATCTATTACAGTCAGATGATTTATTTCGTACCAATAATAGTACTTTGGCCAATATACATAGTGTCAGAGTCAATCTATCACAGTCAGATGATTTATCCTGTAACATTAATGATACTGTGACCTATAGACATACTGTCAGAGTCAATCTATCACAGTCAGATGATTTATCCTGTAACAATAAGGATACTGTGACCTATAGACATAGTGTCAGAGTCAATCTATCAAAGTCAGATAACAAAAATGGTACTGTGGCCTATAGACGTGGTGTCAGAGTCAATCTATCACAGTCAGATGATTTATCCCGTAATAATAATGATACTGTGACCTATAGACATAGTGTCAGAATCAATCTATCACAGTCCGATGATTTATCCTGTAACAATAATGATACCTTGACCAATAGAAATGGTGTCAGAGTAAATCTATCACAGTCAGATGATTTATCCTGTAACAATAATGATACTGTGACCTATAGACATACTGTCATAGTCAATCTATCACAGTCAGATAATTTATCCTGTAACAATAATGATACTGTGACCTATAGACATTGGTCAGAATCAATTTATCACAGTCAGATGATTTATCTTGTAACAATAATGATACTGTGACCTATAGACATAGTGTCAGAGTCAATCTATCACAGTCCGATGATTTATCCTATAACAATAATGATACTGTGACCTATAGACATGGTGTCAGAGTCAATCTATCACAGTCAGATGATTTATCATGTAACAATAATGATACCTTGACCAAAAGAAATGGCGTCAGAGCTAATATATCACAGTCAGATGATTTATCCTGTACCACTAGTGGTACAGCGGCCAATAGACATATTGTCAGAGTCAATCTATCACAGTCAGATGATATATCCTGTAACAATAATGATACTGTGACCTATAGACATGGTGTCAGAGTTAATCTATCACAGTCAGATGATTTATCCTGTAACAATAATGATACTGTCACCTACACACATGATGTCAGAGACAATCTATCACAGTCAGATGATTTATCCTATAACACTAATGATACTTTGACCAATAGAAATGGTGTCAGAGTCTATCTATCACAGTCAGATGACTTATCCCGTAATAATAATGATACTGTGACCTATAGACATGGTGTCAGAGTCAATCTATCACAGTAAGATTATTAATCCCGTAACAATAATGATACTGTGACCTATATACATGGTGTCAGAGTCAATCTATCACAGTCAGATGATTAATCCTATAACAATAATGATACCTTGACCAATACAAATGGCGTCAGAGTTAATCTGTCACAGTCAGATGATTTATCCTGTACCACTAGTGCTTCTGTGGCCAATAAACATAGTGTCAGAGTCAATCTATCACAGTCAGATGATTTATCTTGTAACGGTAATGATACTGTGACCTATAGACATGGTGTCATGGTCAATCTATCACAGTCAGATGATTTATCCTGTAACGGTAATGATACTGTCACCTATAGACATGATGTCAGAGTCAATCTATCACAGTCAGACAATTTATCCTGTAACAATAATGATACTTTGACCTATAGACATAGTATCAGAGTCAATCTATCACAGTCAGATGATTTATCCTGTAACAAAAATGGTACTGTGGCCTATAGATATGGTGTCATAGTCAATCCATCACAATCAAATGATTTATTCTGTAACAAAAATGGCACTGTGGCCTATAGACGTGGTGTCATAGTCAATCTATCACAGTCAGGTGATTTATCCTGTTGCAATAATGGTACTGTGGCCTATAAACATAGTGTCAAATTCAATTTATCACATTCAGATGATTTATCCCGTAATAATAATGAAACTGTGACCTATAGACATGGTGTAAGAGTCAATCTATCACAGTCAGATGATTTATCCCGTAACAATAATGATACTGTGACCTATAGACATGGTGTCAGAGTCAATCTATCACAGTCAGATGATTTATCCTGTAACAAAAATGATACCTTGACCAAAAGAAAAGGCGTCAGAGTAAATATATCACAGTCAGATGATTTATCCTGTACCACTAGTGGTACTGTGGCCAATAGACATAGTGTCGGAGTCAATCTATCACAGTCAGATGATATATCCTGTAACAATAATGATACTGTGACCTATAGACATGGCGTCAGAGTCAATCTATCACAATCATATGATTTATCCTGTAACAATAATGATACTGTCACCTATAGACATGATATCAGAGACAATCCATCACAGTCAGATGATTTATCCTGTAACAATAATGATACTGTGACCTATAGACATAGTGTCAGAATCAATCTATCACAGTCAGATGATTTATCCTGTAACAATAATGATACCTTGACCAATAGAAATGGTGGCAGAGTAAATCTATCACAGTCAGATGATTTATCTTGTACCAATAATGGTACTTTGGCCAATATACATAGTGTCAGAGTCAATGTATCACAGTCAGATGATTTATCCTGTAGCAATAATGATACTGTGACCTATAGACATACTGTCAGAGTCAATCTATCACAGTCAGATGATTTATCCTGTATTAATAATGATACTGTGACCTAAAGACATAGTATCAGAATCAATTTATCACAGTCAGATGATTTACCTTGTAACCATAAGGATACTGTGACCTATAGACATAGTGTCAGAGTCAATCTATAACAGTCAGATGATTTATCTTGTAACAATAAGATACTTTGACCTATAGACATAGTGTCAGAAACCATCTATCACAGTCTGGTGATTTATCCTGTAGCAATAATGCTACTGTCGCCTATAGACATAGTGTCACAGTCAATTTATCACAGTCAGATGATTTATCCCGTATTAATAATGATACTGTGACCTATAAACATGGAGTAAGAGTCAATCTATCACAGTCAGATGATTTATCCCGTAACAATAATGATACTGTGACATATAGACATGGTGTCAGAATCAATCTATCACCGTCAGATTATTTATCCTGTAACAATAATGATACTTTGACCAATAGAAATGGTGTCAAAGTAAATCTATCACAGTCAGATGATTTATCTTGTACCAATAATGATAGTTTGGCCAATACACTTAGTGTCAGAGTCAATCTATCACAGTCAGATGATTTATCCTGTAACAATAATGATACTGTGACCTATAGACATAGTGTCAGAATCAATCTATCACAGTCAGATTATTTATCCCGTAACAATAATAATACTGTGACCTATAGACATGGTGTCAGAGTCTATCACAGTCAGATGATCTATCCTGTGACAATAATGATACCTTGACCAATAGACATAGTGTCAGAGTCAATCCATCACAGTCAGATGATTTATCCTGTAACAATAATGATTCTGTTACCTATAGACATGATGTCAGAGTCAATATATTACAGTCAGATGATTTATCCTGTAACAATAATGATACCTTGACCAATACAAATGGTGGCAGAGTAAATCTATCACAGTCAGATGATTTATCTTGTACCAATAATGGTACTGTGACCTATAGACATGGCGTCAGAGTCAATCTATCACAATCATATGATTTATCCTGTAACAATAATGATACTGTCACCTATAGACATGATGTCAGAGACAATCCATCACAGTCAGATGATTTATCCTGTAACAATAATGATACTGTGACCTATAGACATAGTGTCAGAATCAATCTATCACAGTCCGATGATTTACCCTGTAACAATAATGATACCTTGACCAATATACATAGTGTCAGAGTCAATGTATCACAGTCAGATGATTTATCCTGTAGCAATAATGATACTGTGACCTATAGACATACTGTCAGAGTCAATCTATCACAGTCAGATGATTTATCCTGTATTAATAATGATACTGTGACCTAAAGACATAGTATCAGAATCAATTGATCACAGTCAGATGATTTACCCTGTAACAATAAGGATACTGTGACCTATAGACATAGTGTCAGAGTCAATCTATAACAGTCAGATGATTTATCTTGTAACAATAAGATACTTTGACCTATAGACATAGTGTCAGAAACCATCTATCACAGTCTGGTGATTTATCCTGTAGCAATAATGCTACTGTCGCCTATAGACATAGTGTCACAGTCAATTTATCACAGTCAGATGATTTATCCCGTATTAATAATGATACTGTGACCTATAAACATGGAGTAAGAGTCAATCTATCACAGTCAGATGATTTATCCCGTAACAATAATGATACTGTGACCTATATACATGGTGTCAGAGTCAATCTATCACAGTCAGATGATTTATCCTATAACAATAATGATACCTTGACCAATACAAATGGCGTCAGAGTAAATCTATCACACTCATCTTATTTATCCTGTAACAAAAATGATACTGTGACCTATAGACATAGTGTCAGAATCAATCTATCACAGTCCGATAATTTATCCTGTAACAATAATGATACCTTGACCAATAGAAATGGTGTCAGAGTAAATCTATTACAGTCAGTTGATTTATTTCGTACCAATAATGGTACTTTGGCCAATATACATAGTGTCAGAGTCAATCTATCACAGTCAGATGATTTATCCTGTAACATTAATGATACTGTGACCTATAGACATACTGTCAGAGTCAATCTATCACAGTCAAATGATTTCTCCTGTAACAATAAGGATACTGTGACCTATAGACATAGTGTTAAAGTCAATCTATCAAAGTCAGATAACAAAAATGGTACTGTGGCCTATAGACGTGGTGTCAGAGTCAATCTATTACAGTCAGATGATTTATCCCGTAATAATAATGATACTGTGACCTATAGACATGGTGTCAGAATCAATCTATCACAGTCCGATGATTTATCCTGTAACAATAATGATACCTTGACCAATAGAAATGGTGTCAGAGTAAATCTATCACAGTCAGATGATTTATCCTGTAAAAATAATGATACTGTGACCTATAGACATACTGTCATAGTCAATCTATCACAGTCAGATAATTTATCCTGTAACAATAATGATACTGTGACCTATAGACATAGGGTCAGAGTCAATCTATCACAGTCCGATGATTTATCCTATAACAATAATGATACTGTAACCTATAGACATGGTGTCAGAGTCAATCTATCACAGTCAGATGATTTATCCTGTAACAATAATGATACCTTGACCAAAAGAAATGGCGTCAGAGTAAATATATTACAGTCAGATGATTTATCCTGTACCACTAGTGGTACAGCGGCCAATAGACATACTGTCAGAGTCAATCTATCACAGTCAGATGATATATCCTGTAACAATAATGATACTGTGACCTATAGACATGGTGTCAGAGTTAATCTATCACAGTCAGATGATTTATCCTGTAACAATAATGATACTGTCACCTACACACATGATGTCAGAGACAATCTATCACAGTCAGATGATTTATCCTATAACACTAATGATACTTTGACCAATAGAAATGGTGTCAGAGTCAATCTATCACAGTCAGATGATTTATCTCGTAATAATAATGATACTGTGACCTATAGACATGGTGTCAGAGTCAATCTATTACAGTCAGATTATTAATCCCGTAACAATAATGATACTGTGACCTATATACATGGTGTCAGAGTCAATCTATCACAGTCAAATGATTTATCCTATAACAATAATGATACCTTGACCAATACAAATGGCGTCAGAGTAAATCTGTCACAGTCAGATGATTTATCCTGTACCACTAGTGCTTCTGTGGCCAATAAACATAGTGTCAGAGTCAATCTATCACAGTCAGATGATTTATCTTGTAACGGTAATGATACTGTGACCTATAGACATGGTGTCATGGTCAATCTATCACAGTCAGATGATTTATCCTGTAACGGTAATGATACTGTCACCTATAGACATGATGTCAGAGTCAATCTATCACAGTCAGACGATTTATCCTGTAACAATGATGATAATGTGACCCATAGACATAGTGTCAGAATCAATCTATCACAGTCAGATGATTTATCCTGTAATAATAATGATACTTTGACCTATAGACATAGTATCAGAGTCAATCTATCACAGTCAGATGATTTATCCTGTAACAAAAATGGTACTGTGGCCTATAGATATGGTATCATAGTCAATCCATCACAATCAAATGATTAATTCTGTAACAAAAATTGCACTGTGGCCTATAGACGTGGTGTCATAGTCAATCTATCACAGTCAGGTGATTTATCCTGGTGCGATAATGGTACTGTGGCCTATAGACATAGTGTCAAAGTCAATTTATCACATTCAGATGATTTATCCCGTAATAATAATGAAACTGTGACCTATAGACATGGTGTAAGAGTCAATCTATCACAGTCAGATGATTTATCCCGTAACAATAATGATACTGTGACCTATAGACATGGTGTCAGAGTCAATCTATCACAGTCAGATGATTTATCCTGTAACAATAATGATACCTTGACCAAAAGAAAAGGCGTCAGAGTAAATATATCAGAGTCAGATGATTTATCCTGTACCACTAGTGGTACTGTGGCCAATAGACATAGTGTCAGAGTCAACCTATCACAGTCAGATGATATATCCTGTAACAATAATGATACTGTGACCTATAGACATGGCGTCAGAGTCAATCTATCACAATCATATGATTTATCCTGTAACAATAATGATACTGTCACCTATAGACATGATGTCAGAGACAATCCATCACAGTCAGATGATTTATCCTGTAACAATAATGATACTGTGACCTATAGACATAGTGTCAGAATCAATCTATCACAGTCCGATGATTTATCCTGTAACAATAATGATACCTTGACCAATAGAAATGGTGGCAGAGTAAATCTATCACAGTCAGATGATTTATCTTGTACCAATAATGGTACTTTGGCCAATATACATAGTGTCAGAGTCAATGTATCACAGTCAGATGATTTATCCTGTAGCAATAATGATACTGTGACCTATAGACATACCGTCAGAGTCAATCTATCACAGTCAGATGATTTATCCTGTATTAATAATGATACTGTGACCTAAAGACATAGTATCAGAATCAATTTATCACAGTCAGATGATTTACCCTGTAACAATAAGGATACTGTGACCTATAGACATAGTGTCAGAGTCAATCTATCACAGTCAGATGATTTCTCTTGTAACAATAAGATACTTTGACCTATAGACATAGTGTCAGAAACCATCTATCACAGTCTGGTGATTTATCCTGTAGCAATAATGCTACTGTCGCCTATAGACATAGTGTCACAGTCAATTTATCACAGTCAGATGATTTATCCCGTATTAATAATGATACTGTGACCTATAAACATGGAGTAAGAGTCAATCTATCACAGTCAGATGATTTATCCCGTAACAATAATGATACTGTGACATATAGACATGGTGTCAGAATCAATCTATGACCGTCAGATTATTTATCCTGTAACAATAATGATACTTTGACCAATAGAAATGGTGTCAAATAAATCTATCACAGTCAGATGATTTATCTTGTACCAATAATGGTAGTTTGGCCAATATACATAGTGTCAGAGTCAATCTATCACAGTCAGATGATTTATCCTGTAACAATAATGATACTGTGACCTATAGACATAGTGTCAGAATCAATCTATCACAGTCAGATTATTTATCCCGTAACAATAATAATACTGTGACCTATAGACATGGTGTCAGAGTCTATCACAGTCAGATGATTTATCCTGTAACAATAATGATACCTTGACCAATAGAAATGGCGTCAGAGTAAATCTGTCACAGTCAGATGATTTATCCTGTACCACTAGTGATACTGTGGCCAATAGACATAGTGTCAGAGTCAGTCCATCACAGTCAGATGATTTATCCTGTAACAATAATGATTCTGTTACCTATAGACATGATGTCAGAGTCAATATATTACAGTCAGATGATTTATCCTGTAACAATAATGATACCTTGACCAATAGAAATGGTGGCAGAGTAAATCTATCACAGTCAGATGATTTATCTTGTACCAATAATGGTACTGTGACCTATAGACATGGCGTCAGAGTCAATCTATCACAATCATATGATTTATCCTGTAACAATAATGATACTGTCACCTATAGACATGATGTCAGAGACAATCCATCACAGTCAGATGATTTATCCTGTAACAATAATGATACTGTGACCTATAGACATAGTGTCAGAATCAATCTATCACAGTCCGATGATTTATCCTGTAACAATAATGATACCTTGACCAATAGAAATGGTGGCAGAGTAAATCTATCACAGTCAGATGATTTATCGTGTACCAATAATGGTACTTTGGCCAATATACATAGTGTCAGAGTCAATGTATCACAGTCAGATGATTTATCCTGTAGCAATAATGATACTGTCACCTATAGACATACTGTCAGAGTCAATCTATCACAGTCAGAT
The DNA here is from genome assembly GCA_037788925.1 of Mytilus galloprovincialis. Taxonomy (NCBI): domain Eukaryota; kingdom Metazoa; phylum Mollusca; class Bivalvia; order Mytilida; family Mytilidae; genus Mytilus; species Mytilus galloprovincialis. Next base: position 87,837,028 of record CM075334.1, read on the forward strand.
GATTTATCCTGTATTAATAATGATACTGTGACCTAAAGACATAGTATCAGAATCAATTTATCACAGTCAGATGATTTACCCTGTAACAAGAAGGATACTGTGACCTATAGACATAGTGTCAGAGTCAATCTATAACAGTCAGATGATTTATCTTGTAACAATAAGATACTTTGACCTATAGACATAGTGTCAGAAACCATCTATCACAGTCTGGTGATTTATCCTGTAGCAATAATGCTACTGTCGCCTATAGACATAGTGTCACAGTCAATTTATCACAGTCAGATGATTTATCCCGTATTAATAATGATACTGTGACCTATAAACATGGAGTAAGAGTCAATCTATAACAGTCAGATGATTTATACCGTAACAATAATGATACTGTGACATATAGACATGGTGTTAGAATCAATCTATCACCGTCAGATTATTTATCCTGTAACAATAATGATACTTTGACCAATAGAAATGGTGTCAAAGTAAATCTATCATAGTCAGATGATTTATCTTGTACCAATAATGGTAGTTTGGCCAATATACATAGTGTCAGAGTCAATCTATCACAGTCAGATGATTTATCCTGTAACAATAATGATACTGTGACCTATAGACATAGTGTCAGAATCAATCTATCACAGTCAGATGATTTATCCTGTAACAATAAGGATACTGTGACCTATAGACATAGTGTCAGAATCAATCTATCACAGTCAGATGATTTATCCTGTAACAATAAGGATACTGTGACCTATAGACAAAGTGTCAGAGTCAATCTATAACAGTCAGATGATTTATCCTGTAACAAAAATGGTACTGTGGCCTATAGACATCGTGCCACAGTCAATCTATCACAGTCAGATGATTTATCCTGTAACAAAATGGTACTGTGACCTATAGACGTGGTGTCAGAGTCAATCTATCACTGTCAGTTGATTTATCCCGTAATAATAATGATACTGTGACCTATAGACATGGTGTCAGAGTCAATCTATCACAGTCAGATTATTTATCCCGTAACAATAATAATACTGTGACCTATAGACATGGTGTCAGAGTCTATCACAGTCAGATGATTTATCCTGTAACAATAATGATACCTTGACCAATAGAAATGGCGTCAGAGTAAATCTGTCACAGTCAGATGATTTATCCTGTACCATTAGTGATACTGTGGCCAATAGACATAGTGTCAGAGTCAACCTATAACAGTCAGATGATTTATCCTGTAACAAAAATGGTACTGTGGCCTATAGACATCGTGCCATAGTCAATCTATCACAGTCAGATGATTTATCCTGTAACAAAATGGTACTGTGACCTATAGACGTGGTGTCAGAGTCAATCTATCACTCTCAGTTGATTTATCCCGTAATAATAATGATACTGTGACCTATAGACATGGTGTCAGAGTCAATCCATCACAGTCAGATGATTTATCCTGTAACAATAATGATTCTGTTACCTATAGACATGATGTCAGAGTCAATATATTACAGTCAGATGATTTATCCTGTAACAATAATGATACTGTGACCTATAGACATAGTGTCAGAATCAATCTATCACAGTCAGATGATTTATCTTGTAACAATAATGATACTGTGACCTATAGACATAGTGTCAGAGTCAATCTATCACAGTCCGATGATTTATCCTATAACAATAATGATACGGTGACCTATATACATGGTGTCAGAGTCAATCTATCACAGTCAGATGATTTATCCTGTAACAATAATGATACCTTAACCAAAAGAAATGGCGTCAGAGTAAATCTATCACAGTCAGATGATTTATCCTGTACCACTAGTGGTACTGTGGCCAATAGACATAGAGTCAGAGTCAATATATCACAGTCAGATGATATATCCTGTAACAATAATGTTACTGTGACCTATAAACATGGTGTCAGAGTTAATCTATCACAGTCAGATGATTTATCTTGTAACAATAATGATATTGTCACCTATAGACATGATGTCAGAGACAATCTATCACAGTCAGATGATTTATCCTATAACAATAATGATACTGTGACCAATAGAAATGGTGTCAGAGTCAATCTATCACAGTCAGATGATTTATCCCGTAATAATAACGATACTGTGACCTATAGACATGGTGTCAGAGTCAATATATCACATTCAGATTATTTATCCCGTAACAATAATGATACTGTGATCTATAGACATGGTGTCAGAGTCTATCACAGTCAGATGATTTACCCTTTAACAATAATGATACCTTGCCCAATAGAAATGGCGTCACAGTAAATCTATCACAGTCAGATGATTTATCCTGTACCACTAGTGGTACTGTGGCCAACAGACATAGTGTCAGAGTCAATCTATCGCAGTCAGATGATTTATCCTGTAACAATAATGATACTTTGACCTATAGACATAGTGTCAGAGTCAATCTATCACAGTCAGATGATTTATCCTGTAACAAAAATGGTACTGTGTCCTATAGACATGGTGACATAGTCAATCTATCACAGTCAGATGATTTATCCCGTAACAATAATGATACTGTGACCTATAGACATGGTGTCAGAATCAATCTATCACAGTCCGATGATTTATTTTGTAGCAATAATGGTACTCTGGCCTAGAGACATGGTGTCAGAGTCAATTTATCACAGTCAGATGATTTATCCCGTAATAATAATGATACTGTGACCTATAGACATGGTGTAAGAGTGAATCTATCACAGTCAGATGATTTATCCCGTAACAATAATGATACTGTGACCTATAGACATGGTGTCAGGGTCAATCTATCACAGTCCGATGATTTATCCTGTAACAATAATGATATCTTGACCAAAAGAAATGGCGTCAGAGTAAACATATCATAGTCAGATGATTTATCCTGTACCACCAGTGCTACTGTGGCCAATAGACATAGTGTCAGAGTCAATCTATTACAGTCAGATGATATATCCTGTTACAATAATGATACTCTGACCTATAGACATGATGTCAGAGTTAATCTATCACAGTCATATGATTTATCCCGTAACAATAATGATACCTTGACCAATAGAAATGGCGTCAGACTAAATCTATCACAGTCAGATGATTTATCCTGTACCACTAGTGGTACTGTGGCCAATAGACATTGTGTCAGAGTCAATCTATCACAGTCAGATGATTTATCCTGTAACAATAATGATACTTTCACCTATAGACATGATGTCAGAGTCAATCTATCAAAGTCAGATGATTTATCTTGTAACAATAATGATACTGTGTCCTATAGACATGGTGTCAGAGTCAATCTATCACAGTCCGATGATTTATCCTATAACAATTATGATACTGTGACCAATAGACATGGTGTTAGAGTCAATCTATCACAGTCAGAAGATTTATCCTGTAACAATAATGATACCTTGACCAAAAGAAATGGCGTCAGAGTAAAGATATTACAGTTAGATGATTTATCCTGTACCACTAGTGGTACTGTGGCCAATAGACATAGTGTCAGAATCAATCTATCACAGTCCGATGATTTATCCTGTACAAGTAATGATACCTTGACCAATAGAAATGGTGTCAGAGTCAATCTATCACAGTCAGATGATTTATCCCGTAATAATAATGATACTGTGACCTATAGACATGGTGTCAGAGTCAATCTATCACAGTCATATGATTTATCCTATAACAATAATGATACCTTGACCAATAGAAATGGCGTCAGAGTAAATCTGTCACAGTCAGATGATTTATCCTGTACTAGTGGTACTTTGGCCAATAGACATAGTGTCAGAGTCAATCTATCACAGTCAGATGATTTATCCTGTAACAATAATTACATAATAATTAATTATGTAATAATTATGTCATAATGAAATTATCACAATTTGAAAGACTAATCTTTCTTCTTTCTTTTGGTACCTCGTTTATAAAATATAAAGAAGGATGGAATGAACTACATCAGTTTAAAGTTGTCTGTTTGGGAATGACAAAAACTTTGTATTGTGCTACCTTAAGTTATACAACATTAATAATTATGTTAAAATGTACATTTGTGTATCAATTTTAAACCTGGATCATGCAGTATGAGCAATGAAAACCTGTCCGCATCTCTGAACTATATCATGACTTTATTAAAACAGTACATATTATATATTATTTCTTATTTTATTCAAAAATCTTGAATTTGTCGTCTGTTTATTTATCATTCTACATTAAAAATTCATAACGGATACAGTAAAAACGGTATTTCAGGATTCGCACATTATATACACTGAATCTCTAGTTATACTACATGTACTAAGTAGTTGTGATAATGTGTTTTGAGACAGTGAGGCAATTTTGTAAAATGTATTTAAAATTTTAATTTTCAATTTTATTATTAGATTGTTGGTTCCGAGTATGACCTGCCAATTTTGAAGGAAGGTGACAGGTATGGTCACAGAGAGAAGAAACAGAGAAATAAGCTGTACACATGGGTGAAAAACCTTTGTGTGCAGCATAAGCATGGGAATGCTTATAAAGCAGGTACATGTATGTATAACTACATGAAATTAATAACACAGATTGATATACTGGGTTGTTGGTGGTCAAGTGGTTTAAGTAGTTTATCTACAGGGATAAATAGCTTGTCAACACTAACAATGACTGAGATTGTGAGATTATGAGGTGCATTTGACGGATATCTTTAAAATTGACAAGGATTACCATTTTTGCTGTTGAAGGTCAATACTCATTGATGGTTCTCTCCAGATAGTATGGCTTCTTCCACCAATAAAAAATGGCTACCGCAATATAGCTGAGAGTGCTTAAAGTTGAGTTCATCACCAACAAAGAAACAGATTGATTTGTGTATGATATTTAAAAACCAGTTTCTTTGCTGTATTCTTTGTTATTTGATGCAAAGTAAATACATGTATAATCTGCTTATCATGATCTATTATGTTAATATGAGGCAGGAGTTACCTGTAAAAGGGGATGAAGTGTGTATAAATTATTTTTGAACTTGATTAAGCATATTTTAACTTTTGTCTTTAGTGATTTTGTTAGTTATTTTTACCTGCATCACCAATGTTAAAAGAGGTCTAGTAACCCCTTGACTTTGCACATCATTCAGTTTGTCTGTACGTATGTACATCTGAATAACCCTCTGTAGAAAACTGTCTAACTTGTTTTGGCTTCTATAAAAGGAGGCAATTTTATATTTGGTCTGGAAATTGATAATGTTGATTTGTAGCATGTAAACAATTTTTAGAAGCTTTATGTGAACATGCTCAAGTGTGTGATACAATATTTCAGATTCTTCACTCATCTGAACTGCCTTTTTCAGAATGTATAATAATAATAAGAGAGGAGACCTGTTTTCATGGTTTTTGTGTGTCTCTTTGGTTCCTTTTCTTCTAGATAAAATCAAGCAACTTGGCTCACTACTGTTAAAGGGGCATTTTGTGTGTATTTCAGTATAGACACCATCTGATTAACCATTGAGGTAACCTCCAAATTCTGCCGACGGTCATATAACTTGATATAAATATAGATATAAATAGATAGCAAACCTGTGCAATTTGATTTTTTCTAGGTTTGTTTGATTTCATATTATAGATTAAAAATATATGTTAATCATCATTTTTGTCGAGCCTGCAACTTTTGTTGCAGAAAGCTCGACATAGGGATTGTGATCCGGCGGCGGCAGCGTTAGCTAACTTTTTAAAAGCTTTATATTTTAGAAGGTGGAAGACCTGGATGCTTCATACTTTGAATATAGATGCCTCATGTTACGAAGTTTCCGTCAGTTACATGTCAAATGTCCTTGACCTCATTTTCATGGTTCAGTGACCACTTGAAAAAAAAGTTCAGATTTTTTGTAATGTTGAATTCTCTCTTATTATAAGTAATAGGATAATTATATTTGGTATGTGCGTACCTTGCAATGTCCTAATGCCTGTCAGACAGTTTTCACCTGACCTCCACCTCATTTCATGGATCAGTGAACAAGGTTAAATTTTGGTGGTCAAGTCCATATCTCAGATACTATAAGCAATAGGGCTAGTATATTTTTCGGTGTATGGAAGGACTGTAAGGTGTACTTGATTTTGTGTTTTGGTCTATTTTTCTTAAACTATAAGTAATAGGTCAACTACATTTGTTTTACTAAAGCATTGTTAGCTGTACATGTCTGCTTGGCATGGTTCATCTGACCTTGACCGCATTTTCATGGTTCATTGGTCTTTGATTAGTTATCTTGGTTAATGTTAAGTTTATGTGACAGTTTTTAATAAAGCTTTATACTTAGGACTATCAACATAATATCAATGATAAGTAAAGAAGGCGAGACATTTCAGTGTATGCACTCTTGTTACCTGTATAAGAATGAGATTTTGTGGATCGAATCAGTCAATCAAATGATTTATCCTTGTTTCACATTTAATGTTGACATTCTTTTCCTTTTAATAACAAAACACACCTTATTCTTGCTTAACCAATATCTAGATAAGGGGTTAAATTGAAGGTCACATGAATATGGATTAAATAAAGTAAAATTATTCACTTGCAAGTTAATAATTCGTCAGCAATCTTTCTTAGCATATTCTGACAAAATTGAACCAAACTGGCTGCTAAAAGCGAATTATTATTTCACTATTTCACTTTCATTAATGATTGAACCAAAAAAAAATCATATTTCAATTTTTATACGCCCGTTTACGGGACATATTATGGTATACCGTTTGTCTGTCCGTCCCTCTGTCCGTCTGTCCATTCGTAGTCAACATGTCATACAATAACTCAAATACGCTTTAACCAATTTGCATGAAACTATGGTGAATTGTTTATATCTATTGACGTGAGCTCCCTTTTGATTTTCATAAATTTTAGATTTTACGTTTCCAAGTTATGGGGTGTTATTCATTAAAAAAGGGTGATTTTTCCAGTTTTCGGACAATAACTCAAAATTGCTTCAAGCAGTTTTCATGAAACTTTGTTTATATTACTTGTTTATATCTATTGACCTAAGCTTTTGTTTTTTTTTGAATTTTAGGTTTTATTTTTTTCGAATTGTGGGAATTTGTTCATTTAAAAAGGGGATTTTCCAATTTTCAGACAATATCTCAAAAATGCTTTGAGCTGTGAGTGAGTTTTTATGAATCTTTGAAAATTTATTTATATCTATTGACTTGAGCTCCCTTATTTATATAAAATTTAGATTTTGCGTTTCTGAGTTATGGGGTTTTATTTATTAGAAAAAGGGGGATTTTCCAGTTTTCAGAAAATAACTCAAAAGTGCTTTGAGCAGTTTTCTTGAAACTTTGGTGACTGGTTTATATCTGTTTGAATAACCTCCCTTTAGTATTTTAGTCATAATATGCACTCATGGCGCAGCTGTTTATTTTTATATCTAGTAGCTAATGCCCCTTTTATGTAGTATGCAAACTGAGGTTTGTTATTCACCCTTGTGATTATTTATTTTAGGATGAATAGGAAAAAATTCTGAAAACAAAATAATTTCTTGGTATTCTTTCTGTCATTTGCATGAACCCGTACACCAGATTGTGGATTCATTTATTTTCTTGGGTACCAATTTTCATGATGATTGAGAAACAATTGTATTTATTTTGATATTTGATTTTGTGATTTTGCAAAATTTTGTATACAAGTCTAAGATTTAAACTTTGTTGAACATTTAAAATAGTGATTTCCTTACATTACCCTGGAAATCAACTAAAGTTGGTACCCCACAAATGATAATGAATCCTGAGTATGCTTCTAACATGTTTAACCCCGCCACATTATTTATGTATGTGCCTGTCCCAAGTCAGGAGCCTGTAAATTCAGTGGTTGTTGTTTGTTAATGTGTTACATATTTGTTTTTCGTTCATTTTTTTACATAAATAAGGCCATTAGTTTTCTCGTTTGAATTGTTTTACATTGTCTTATCGGGGCCTTTTATAGCTGACTAACCGGTATGGGCTTTGCTCATTGTTGAAGGCCGTAAGGTGACCTATAGTTGTTAATGTCTGTGTCATTTTGGTCTTTTGTGGATAGTTGTCTCATTGGGAATCATACCACATCTTCTTTTTTATATTGAATTTAAATCACACATCTCTTTATGCAGGTGTGAAAGTCATTAAAACGACTTGAAAACACTAAACACTGAAACTGAAATAAATTTCATTCCTTTTAAATGATAATTATTAGTAAATCTGTGTAACTGTGTTTATGAGGATCATTGACTAAAAAACTATAATTTAAACATGTTAAAGCTGTGAACAAAATTTCTTTGCCTCATTATTTGGGACTCATCAAGTACTATATAGTATATAAATTAAAGTAATAAGTGAATAATTTGGTTATGATATTACATTCATGTTTCATATTAAATATTTTTAGGGTTTGAAAAGCAATGGCAACATTTTGCAGACCTGAACCCAACTTTGGTTGTGGAATACGTGCAGAAAAGGCCAGCTTTAATGGCATGTATAAAAAAAGGTGTTTGAAAAAATTCTGTACTGTCTACCTTTAACCATACTTTAGATACGATTTGAAACATACAAATGCAAAATACATTTTTTTCTAGAAAAGATTTTATGTTGATGGCACAGTACTGTGTGAGTTTTCCTATGAGTTATTGTATTTTGTATCCACTTATTCGATTGCCTAGCTCAAATGGCCATGAATGAGCTATTGCCATCATTTTGCATCAGTAGTCTATCCATAATAAAAGGACACGTGAGGTTTTGCCATCACCAAGATCACTAAGCGTCCATTATAAATTTTTCTCAAGATCTTTTCCTCAGAAACTATTTAACCAATTTAACCAATTTTTGAGTAAATGATTCAACAGTATTGGATATAAAGTTAATAATTTTGTCCTTGATTTTCAAAAAACATGGCTTCTATTATCGCAAAAAAGAAAACAGGGTTAATAACAGTTTTTATCTTGCATCTATAATAATATAAAGCAAGTAAAAATTATAAGCATATGCATCATGTGATCTATTTGCCAGAAATTTTCAGACCAATCAGACATCCCAATTTGGAGTTATTTCCTCTAAAATAATAAATCTTTACAAAATTTATTTGTTCTTGTCTCTCCATGACAGACTAAAAAGCAAGACATAGGTATGTGGTTTCTGATGTCGGTGGCAGCAGCAACTAAGGTGGCATCAACAATATATTAGTTTGTGATTAGGTCAGTTTATAGGGAACCACTAGTGCTAAGTCAATGATATTTGGTATGCAATTGAATTAGCATTGACACATTAAGATTACTTTGTCTTGCCCTCCCAGTCATGGTCTTTTGACTTTAAACATTTGCTTAGTTTACATGTATAAGTTTGTGATTATGTCAGTTTATGGGGAACCGCTAGTGGTAGATCAATGATATTTGGTATGCAGCTGTATTAGAAATGGCACATCTCATTTCCTTGGAGATTTTTTGGCCTCACCTCTAAGGTTATGGTCTATTGACTTTGAAAAGTTTACTTAGTTTACATGTATTAGTTTGTGATTAAGTCAGTTTATGGTGATTCATTAGTGGTAGGTAAATGAAATTTAATATGCAGTTGTATTAGCTTCAGCAAATCTCATTTCCATGAAATGAATGAATGATTCTAATTCTAAAAAAACTGAACTTCGTTAGAATACTCCCGTAACAAAAGTTGAAATGTTCAACTGAACATTCTTTTTTTTATTTGGTGTTTCTATAGAATATTTTGGAACCTGAGGTTACATGGTTAGTACTACAGACAAAATTTCACATAACATTTCATTGCATATAAGAAAATAACCATCACTGGAAGTTAACCAATCAAATTTTCACCTTTTTTTCCTGTGTACATGCTTTAGTAACCTGACCTTGACCTCATTTTCATGGTTCAGTGGTTAAAATTAAGTTTTTGTGTTTTGGCCTGTCTTTCTGATACTGTCGTAAACTATATTTGATGTAAGGAAATATTTTATGATGTACATGTTAGTTTGGCATGCTTTATTTGACCTTGACCTCATTTTTTACAGTTCATTACTCAATGTTAAGTTTTTGTGTTTTGGACTGTTATTCTTAAACTATAAGCAATATGTCAACTTTGATGTATGGAATGATTGTAAGGTGTACATGTCTGATTGGAATGTGTCATCTGATATTGACCTCATTTTCACAGATCATTGGTCAATGTTAAGTTTTCCTGGTTATGTTTGTTTCTTAGATAGTATATGCCATAGGGCAACTATATTTGATCCATTGAATGATTGTAAGGTGACATGTCTGTATGGCAGGGTTCATCTGACCTTGACCTTGTTTCATTGGTCAATATGAAGTTTTCAAGGTTTGGTCTGTTTCTTGTATATTTACTGTAAGTAATAGGTCAAATATGATTGATATGTATGGAATGATTGTAAGGTGTAATGTATTTCTGGCTTGATTTATCTGAGTATGCCCTCATTTTCTTGGATCAAATTAAGTTTATATATGTGATACACGAAGTAAAACTTCATATTTAGGACTATCAACATAAAATCAATGCTCAGTAAAAACAGGTGAGACATTTAGCATGTGCACTCTTGGTAGTCTTAGGGGGAGGATTGGCACCTTTAAACTAATTTAACATCCAACATTCTGTTTGTACCTGTCCCTAGTCAGGAGCCTGTAATTCAGTGGTTGTCATTTGTTCCTGTGTAACATATTGTTGAAGGCCATACAGTGACCTATAGTTGTTAATTTCTGTGTTATTTGGTCTCTTGAGGAGAGTTGTCTCATTGTCAATCATACCACTTCTTCTCATTTTTATATTGACTACTGTGATCTATCTTGCTTTTTCATTTGTACTTAAAAAAAACCTTTAGGACTTCTAACAGGGGGTAAAAATCACTATCATTTTATATTTTTGTTGTAGTGACCACGACAGAGACATTTCTACACAATAAAAACCAATTATACCAAGCATGTTTCATAAGATAGACCATCTAACATCATAGTACTATCTTACTACACAATAAAAACCAATTATACCAAGCATGTTTCAATAGATAGACCATCTAAAATCATAGTACTATCTTACTACACCATAAAAACCAATTATACCAAGCATGTTTCAATAGATAGACAATCTAACAGCACAGTACTATCTTACTACACAATAAAAACCAATTATACCAAGCATGTTTCATTAGATAAACAATCTAACATCATAGTACTATCTTACTACACAATAAAAACCAATTATACCAAGCATGTTTCATTAGATAGACAATCTAACATCATAGTACTATCTTACTACACAATAAAAACCAATTATACCAAGCATGTTTCAATAGATAGACCATCTAACATCATAGTACTATCTTACTACACCATAAAAACCAATTATACCAAGCATGTTTCAATAGATAAACAATCTAACATCATAGTACTATCTTACTAAACAATAAAAACCAATTATACCAAGCATGTTTCATTAGATACACCATCTAACATCATAGTACTATCTTTCTACACAATAAAAACCAATTATACCAAGCATCTTTCATTAGATAGACCATCTAACATCATAGTACTATCTTACTACACAATAAAAACCAATTATACCAAGCATGTTTCATAAGATAGACCATCTAACATCATAGCACTATATTACTACACAATAAAAATCAATTATACCAAGCATGTTTCAATAGATAGACCATCTAACATCATAGTACTATCTTACTACACCATAAAAACCAGTTATACCAAGCATGTTTCATTAGATAGACCATCTAACATCATAGAACTATCTTACTACACAATAAAAACCAATTATACCAAGCATGTTTCATTAGATACACCATCTAACATCATAGTACTATCTTACTATACCATAAAAACCAATTATATCAAGCATGTTTCATTAGATAGACCATCTAACATCATGGTACTATCTTACTACACAATAAAAACCAATTATACCAAGCATGTTTAATAAGATAGACCATCTAACATCATCTAACATCATAGTAATTACTTATTACACAATAAAAACCAATTATACCAAGCATGTTTCATAAGATAGACCATCTAACATCATAGTACTTTCTTACTACACAATAAAAACCAATTATACCAAGCATGTTTCATTAGATAAACAATCTAACATCATAGTACTATCTTACTACACAATAAAAACCAATTATACCAAGCATGTTTCATTAGATAGACCATCTAACATCATAGTACTATCTTACTACACAATAAAAACCAATTATACCAAGCATGTTTCAATAGTTAGACCATTTAACATCATAGTACTATCTTACTACACCATAAAAACCAATTATACCAAGCATGTTTCAATAGATAGACAATCTAACAGCACAGTACTATCTTACTAGACAATAAAACCAATTATATCAAGCATGTTTCATAAGATTAACAATCTAACATCATAGTACTATCTTACTACACAATAAAAACCAATTATATAAAGCATGTTTCATTAGATAGACCATCTAACATCATAGTACTATCTTTGTACAAACATGTTTCATTAGATAGACCATCTAACATCATAGTACTATCTTTCTACGCAATAAAAACCAATTATACCAAGCATGTTTCATTAGATAGACCATCTAACATCATAGTACTATCTTTCTACACAATAAAAACCAATTAAACCAACCATGTTTCATTAGATAGACCATCTAACATCATAGTACTATCTTTCTACGCAATAAAAATCAATTAAACCAAGCATGTTTCATTAGATAGACCATCTGACATCATAGTACTATCTTATGTCGCAATAAAAACCAATTATACCAAGCATGTTTCATTAGATAGACCATCTAACATCATAGTACTATCTTACTACACAATAAAAACCAATTATACCAAGCATGTTTCATTAGATAGACCATCTAACATCATAGTACTATCTTTCTACGCAATAAAAACCAATTATACCAAGCATGTTTCATTAGATAGACCATCTAACATCATAGTACTATCTTTCTACGCAATAAAAACCAATTATACCAAGCATGTTTCATTAGATAGGTCATCTAACATCATAGTACTATCTTACTACACAATAAAAACCAATTATAAAAGCATGTTTCATTAGATAGACCATCTAACATCATAGTACTATCTTTCTACGCAATAAAAACCAATTATACCAAGCATGTTTCATTAGATAGACCATCTAACATCATAGTACTATCTTTCTACACAATAAAAACCAATTATACCAAGCATGTTTCATTAGATAGACCATCTAACATCATAGTACTATCTTTCTACACAATAAAAACCAATTATACCAAGCATGTTTTATTAGATAGACCATCTAACATCATAGTACTATCTTTCTACACAATAAAAACCAATTATACCAGGCATGTTTCATTAGATAGACCATCAAACATCATAGTACTATCTTACTACACAATAAAAACTAATTATACCAAGCCTGTTTCATTAGATACACCATCTAACATCATAGTACTATCTTTCTTCACAATAAAAACCAATTATACCAAGCATGTTTCATTAGATAGAATATCTAACATCATAGTACTATCTTTCTACACAATAAAAACCAATTATACCAAGCATCTCTCATTAGATAGACCATCTAACATCACAGTACTATCATACTACACAATAAAAACCAATTATACCAAGCATGTTTCATAAGATAGACCATCTAACATCATAGCACTATATTACTACACAATAAAAATCAATTATACCAAGCATGTTTCAATAGATAGACCATCTAACATCATAGTACTATCTTACTACACCATAAAAACCAGTTATACCAAGCATGTTTCATTAGATAGACCATCTAACATCATAGAACTATCTTACTACACAATAAAAACCAATTATATCAAGCATGTTTCATTAGATAGACCATCTAACATCATGGTACTATCTTTCTACGCAATAAAAACCAATTATACCAAGCATGTTTCATTAGATAGACCATCTAACATCATAGTACTATCTTTCTACACAATAAAAACCATTTATACCAAGCATGTTTCATTAGATAGACCATCTAACATCATAGAACTATCTTACTACACAATAAAAACCAATTATATCAAGCATGTTTCATTAGATAGACCATCTAACATCATGGTACTATCTTACTACACAATAAAAACCAATTATACCAAGCATGTTTCATAAGATAGACCATCTAACATCATAGTACTATCTTACTACACAATAAAAACCAATTATGCCAAGCATGTTTCATTAGATAAACAATCTAACATCATAGTACTATCTTACTACACAATAAAAACCAATTATACCAAGCATGTTTCATTAGATAGACCATCTAACATCATAGTACTATCTTACTACACAATAAAAACCAATTATACCAAGCATGTTTCAATAGGTAGACCATTTAACATCATAGTACTATCTTACTACACCATAAAAACCAATTATACCAAGCATGTTTCAATAGATAGACAATCTAACAGCACACTGCTATCTTACTAGACAATAAAACCAATTATACCAAGCAAGTTTCATAAGATTAACAATCTAACATCATAGTACTATCTTACTACACAATAAAAACCAATTATATAAAGCATGTTTCATTAGATAGACCATCTAACATCATAGTACTATCTTTCTACACAATATAAACCAATTATACCAATCATGTTTCATTAGATACACCATCTAACATCATAGTACTATCTTTGTACAAACATGTTTCATTAGATAGACCATCTAACATCATAGTACTATCTTTCTACGCAATAAAAACCAATTATACCAAGTATGTTTCATTAGATAGACCATCTAACATCATAGTACTATCTTTCTACACAATAAAAACCAATTAAACCAAGCATGTTTCATTAGATAGACCATCTAACATCATAGTACTATCTTTCTACGCAATAAAAATCAATTAAACCAAGCATGTTTCATTAGATAGACCATCTGACATCATAGTACTATCTTATGTCGCAATAAAAACCAATTATACCAAGCATGTTTCATTAGATAGACCATCTAACATCATAGTATTATCTTACTACACAATAAAAACCAATTATACCAAGCATGTTTCATTAGATACACCATCTAACATCATAGTACTATCTTTCTTCACAATAAAAACCAATTATACCAAGCATGTTTCATTAGATAGACCATCTAACATCATAGTACTTTCTTTCTACACAATAAAAACCAATTATACCAAGCATGTTTCATTAGATAGACCATCTAACATCATAGTACTATCTTATGTCGCAATAAAAACCAATTATACCAAGCATGTTTCATTAGATAGACCATCTAACATCATAGTACTATCTTTCTACGCAATAAAAACCAATTATACCAAGTATGTTTCATTAGATAGACCATCTGACATCATAGTACTATATTTCTACGCAATAAAAACCAATTATACCAAGCATGTTTCATTAGATAGACCATCTAACATCATAGTACTATCTTTCTTCACAATAAAAACCAATTATACCAAGCATGTTTCATTAGATAGACCATCTAACATCATAGTACTATCTTTCTACACAACAAAAACCAATTATACCAAGCATGTTTTATTAGATAGACCATCTAACATCATAGTACTATCTTTCTACACAATAAAAACCAATTATACCAGGCATGTTTCATTAGATAGACCATCAAACATCATAGTACTATCTTACTAGACAATAAAAACCAATTATACCAAGCATGTTTCATTAGATACACCATCTAACATCATAGTACTATCTTTCTTCACAATAAAAACCAATTATACCAAACATGTTTCATTAGATAAACCATCTAACATCATAGTACTATCTTTCTACACAATAAAAACCATTTATACCAAGCATGTTTCATTAGATAGACCATCTAACATCATAGTACTATCTTATGTCGCAATAAAAACCAATTATACCAAGCATGTTTCATTAGATAGACAATCTAACATCATAGTACTATCTTTCTACGCAATAAAAACCAATTATACCAAGCATGTTTCATTAGATAGACCATCTAACATCATAGTACTATATTTCTACGCAATAAAAACCAATTATACCAAGCATGTTTTATTAGATAGACCATCTAACATTATAGTACTATCTTTCTACGCAATAAAAACCAATTATACCAAGCATGTTTCATTAGATAGACCATCTAACATCATAGTACTATCTTTCTACGCAATAAAAACCAATTATACCAAGCATGTTTCATTGGATAGACCATCTAACATCATAGTACTATCTTTCTACACAATAAAAACCAATTATACCAAGCATGTTTCATTAGATAGACCATCTAACATCATAGTACTATCTTTCTACACAATAAAAACCAATTATACCAAGCATGTTTCATTAGATAGACCATCAAACATCATAGTACTATCTTACTACACAATAAAAACCAATTATACCAAGCATGTTTCATTAGATACACCATCTAACATCATAGTACTATCTTTCTTCACAATAAAAACCAATTATACCAAGCATGTTTCATTAGATAGACCATCTAACATCATAGTACTATCTTTCTACACAATAAAAACCAATTATACCAAGCATGTTTCATTAGATAGACCATCTAACATCATAGTACTATCTTATGTCGCAATAAAAACCAATTATACCAAGGATGTTTCATTAGATAGACCATCTAACATCATAGTACTATCTTTCTACGCAATTAAAACCAATTATACCAAGCATGTTTCATTAGATAGACCATCTAACATCATAGTACTATCTTTCTACGCAATAAAAACCAATTATACCAAGCATGTTTCATTAGATAGACCATCTAACATCATAGTACTATCTTTCTATGCAATAAAAACCAATTATACCAAGCATGTTTCATTAGATAGACCTTCTAACATCATAGTAATATCTTTCTTCACAATAAAAACCAATTATACCAAGCATGTTTCATTAGATAGACCATCTAACATCATAGTACTATCTTTCTACACAATAAAAACCAATTATACCAAGCATGTTTCATTAGATAGACCATCTAACATCATAGTACTATCTTTCTACACAATTAAAACCAATTATACCAAGCATGTTTCATTAGATAGACCATCTAACATCATAGTACTATCTTTCTACACAATCAAAACCAATTATACCAAGCATGTTTCATTAGATAGACCATCTAACATCATAGTACTATCTTTCTACACAATAAAAACCAACTATACCAAGCATGTTTCATTAGATAGACCATCTAACATCATAGTACTATCTTTCTACGCAATAAAAACCAATTATACCAAGCATGTTTCATTAGATACACCATCTAACATCATAGTACTATCTTTCTACGCAATAAAAACCAATTATACCAAGCATGTTTCATTAGATAGACCATCTAACATCATAGTACTATCTTACTACACAATAAAAACCAATTATACCAAACATGTTTCATTAGATAGACCATCTAATATCATAGTACTATATTACTACACAATGAAAACCAATTATACCAAGCATGTTTCATTAGATAGACCAAGAAATGCCAGACTAGGATGTTACAAGGGCATGACTGGGGTGTTAGATGAAGACATTATAAATGAAGGTAAGATAGATACAATATGACAATTATTACAAAGATATGATGTCTGTATGTATTATAAAGTTGATTATGTATGACTAGGATGTCACAAATGCCAGACTAGGGTGTTACAAGGGCACGACTGGGGTGTTAGATGAAGACATTATAAATGAAGGTGTGATAGATACAATATGACAATTATTACAAAGATATGATGTCTGTATGTATTATAAAATTGATTGTGTATGACTAGGATGTCACAACTGCCAGACTAGGGTGTTACAAGGGCATGCCTGGGGTGTTAGATGAAGACATTATAAATGAAGGTGTGATAGATACAATAGAACAATTATTACAAAGATATGATATCTGTATGTATTATATAGTTGATTGTGTATGACTAATATGTCACAAATGCCTGACTAGGGTGTAACAAGGGCATGACTGGGGTGTTAGATAGGACATTATAAATGAATGTGTGATCGATACAATAGAACAATTATTACAAAGATATGATGTCTCAATGTATTATAATATTGGTTGTGTATGACTAGGATGCACAAATGCCAGACTAGGCTGTTAAAAGGGCATGACTTGGGTGTTAGATGAAGACATTATAAATGAAGGTGTGATAGATACAATAGAACAATTATTACAAAGATATGCTGTCTGTATGTATTGTATAGTTGATTGTGTATGACTAGGATGTCACAAATGCCTGACTAGGGTGTTACAAGGGGATGACTGTGGTGTTAGAGATGCAGACATTATAAATGAAGGTGTGATAGATACAATAGAACAATTATTACAAAGATATGTGTTAGATGTAGACCTTATATATGTAGGTGTGATAGATACAATAGAACAATTATTACAAAGATATGATGTCTGTATGTATTGTATAGTTGATTGTGTATGACTAGGATGTCACAAATGTCAGACTAGGCTGTTAGAAGGGCATCACTGGGTGTTAGATGAAGACATTATAAATGAAGGTGTGATAGATACAATAGAACAATTATTACAAAGATATGATGTCTGTTTGTATTATATAGTTGATTGTGTATGACTGGGATGTCCCAATAGCCTGACTAGGGTGCTATGAGGGCATGACTGGGGTGTTAGATGAAGACATTATAAATGAAGGTGGGATAGATACAATAGAACAATTATTACAAAGATATGATGTCTGTTTGTATTATATAGTTGAATGTGTATGACTGGGATGTCCCAATAGCCTGACTAGGGTGCTATGAGGGCATGACTGGGGTGTTAGATGTAGACCTTATATATGTAGGTGTGATAGATACAATAGAACAATTATTACAAAGATATGATGTCTGTATGTATTATAAAGTTGATTGTGTACGACTAGGATGTCACAAATGCCAGACTAGGATGTTACAAGGGCATGACTGGGGTGTTAGATGAAGACATTATAAATGAAGGTAAGATAGATACAATATGACAATTATTACAAAGATATGATGTCTGTATGTATTATAAAGTTGATTGTGTATGACTAGGATGTCACAAATGCCAGACTAGGGTGTTACAAGGGCATGACTGGGGTGTTAGATGAAGACATTATAAATGAAGGTATGATAGATACAATAGAACAATTATTACAAAGATATGATATCTGTATGTATTATATAGTTGATTGTGTATGACTAATATGTCACAAATGCCTGACTAGGGTGTAACAAGGGCATGACTGGGGTGTTAGATAGGACATTATAAATGAATGTGTGATCGATACAATAGAACAATTATTACAAAGATATGATGTCTGTATGTATTATAAAGTTGGTTGTGTATGACTAGGATGTCACAAATGCCAGACTAAGCTGTTAAAAGGGCATGACTGGGGTGTTAGATGAAGACATTATAAATGAAGGTGTGATAGATACAATAGAACAATTATTACAAAGATATGTTGTCTGTATGTATTGTACAGTTGATTGTGTATGACTAGGATGTCACAAATGCCTGACTAGGGTGTTACAAGGGGATGACTATGGTGTTAGAGATGCAGACATTATAAATGAAGGTGTGATAGATACAATAGAACAATTATTACAAAGATATGTGTTAGATGTAGACCTTATATATGTAGGTGTGATAGATACAATAGAACAATTATTACAAAGCTATGATGTCTGTATGTATTATAAAGTTGGTTGTGTATGACTAGGATGTCACAAATGTCAGACTAGGCTGTTAGAAGGGCATCACTGGGTGTTAGAGGAAGACATTATAAATGAAGGTGTGATAGATACAATAGAACAATTATTACAAAGATATGTTGTCTGTATGTATTATAAAGTTGATTGTGTATGGCTAGGATGTCATAAATGCCTGACTAGGGTGTTTCAAGGGCATGATTGTCATGTTAGAGATGAAGACATTATAAATGAAGGTGTGATGAATACAATAGGACAATTATTACAAACATATGATGTGTTAGATGTAGACTTTATATATGCAGGTGTGATAGATACAATAGAACAATTATTACAAAGATATGATGTCTGTATGTATTATAAAGTTGACTGTGTATGACTAGGATGTCACAAATGCCAGACTAGGATGTTACAAGGGCATGACTGGGGTGTTAAATGAATACATTATCAATGAAGGTGTGATAGATATAACACCCGAGTCATGCCCTCGTAACACCCTAGTCAGGCACTTGTGACATCCTAGTCCTACACAGTGTTAGATGAAGACATTATAAATGAAGGTGTGATATATACACTAGAACAATTATTACAAAGATATGATGTCTGTATGTATTGTATAGTTGATTGTGTATGACTAGGATGTCACAAATGCCCGACTAGGGTGTTACACGGGTAAGACTGGGGTGTTAGATGAAGACATTATCAATGAAGGTGTGATAGATACAATAGAACAATTATTACAAAGATATGATGTCTGTATGTATTGTATAGTTGATTGTGTATGACTAGGATGTCCCAAATGCCTGACTAGGGTGTTACAAGGGCAAGACTGGGGTGTTAGATGAAAACATTATCAATGAAGGTGTGATAGATACAATAGAACAATTATTACAAAGATATGATGTCTGTATGTATTGTATAGTTGATTGTGTATGACAAGGATGTCCCAAATGCCTGACTAGGGTGTTATGAGGGCATGACTGGGGTGTTAGATGTAAACCTTGTCTATGTAGGTGTGATAGATGCAATAGAACACTTATTACAAGATGTGATGTATATATGTATTATAAAGTTGAGTGTGTAGGACTAGGATGTCACAAATGCGTAACTAGGGTATTACAAGGGCATGACTGGGGCGTTAGATGAAGACATTATAAATGAAGGTGTGATAGATACAAAAGAACAATTATTACAAAGATATGTTGTCTGTATGTATTATATAGTTGATTGTGTATGACTAGAATGTCATAAATGCCTGATTAGGGTGTTACAAGGGCATGAATGGGGTGTTAGAACAGTTAGATGGAGACATAATAAATGAAGGTGTGATAGATACAATAGAACAATTATTACAAAGATATGATGTCTGTATGTATTATATAGTTGATTGTGTATGACTAGGATGTCACAACTGCCAGACTAGGGTGTTACAAGGGCAAGACTGGGGTGTTAGATGAAGACATTATAAATGAAGGTGTGATAGATACAATAAAACAATTATTACAAAGATATGATGTCTGTATGTCTTGTTTAGTTGATGGTGTATGACTAGGATGTCACAAATGCCTGACTAGGGTGTTACAAGGGCATGATTCGGGTGTTTGAGGAAGACATTATCAATGAAGGTGTGATAGATACAATAGAACAATTATTACAAAGATATGATGTCTGTATGTATTATAAAGTTGAATGTGTATGACTCGGATGTCACAAATGCCAGACTGGGGTGTTAGAAGGGCGTGACTGGGGTGTTAGATGAAGACATTATAAATGAAGCTGTGATAGATACAATAGAACAATTATTACAAAGATATGATGTCTGTATGTATTATAAAGTTGATTGTGTATGACTAGGATGTCACAAATGCCAGACTAGGATGTTACAAGGGCATGACTGGGGTGTTAAATGAATACATTATAAATGAAGGTGTGATAGATATAACACCCGAGTCATGCCCTTGTAACACTCTAGTTAGGCACTTGTGACATCCTAGTCCTACACAGTGTTAGATGAAGACATTATAAATGAAGGTGTGATATATACAATAGAACAATTATTACAAAGATATGATGTCTGTATGTATTGTATAGTTGATCGTGTATGACTAGGATGTCACAAATGCCCGACTATTGTGTTACAAGGGTAAGACTGGGGTGTTAGATGAAGACATTATCAATGCAGGTGTGATAGATACAATAGAACAATTATTACAAATATATGATGTCTGTATGTATTGTATAGTTGATTGTGTATGACTAAGATGTCCCAAATGCCTGACTAGGGTGTTACAAGGGCAAGACTGGGGTGTTAGATGGAGACATTATCAATGAAGGTGTGATAGATACAATAGAACAATTATTACAAAGATATGATGTCTGTATGCATTGTATAGTTGATTGTGTATGACTAGGATGTCCCAAATGCCTGACTAGGGTTTTATGAGGGCATGACTGGGGTGTTAGATGTAAACCTTGTCTATGTAGGTGTGATAGATGCAATAGAACAATTATTACAAGATGTGATGTCTGTATGTATTATAAAGTTGAGTGTGTAGGACTAGGATGTCACAAATGCCTGACTAGGGTATTACAAGGGCATGACTGGGGCGTTAGATGAAGACATTATAAATGAAGGTGTGATAGATACAAAAGAACAATTATTACAAAGATATGTTGTCTGTATGTATTATATAGTTGATTGTGTATGACTAGAATGTCATAAATGCCTGATTAGGGTGTTACAAGGGCATGACTGGGGTGTTAGAACAGTTAGATGGAGACATAATAAATGAAGGTGTGATAGATACAATAGAACAATTATTACAAAGATATGATGTCTGTATGTATTATATAGTTGATTGTGTATGACTAGGATGTCACAACTGCCAGACTAGGGTGTTACAAGGGCAAGACTGGGGTGTTAGATGAAGACATTATAAATGAAGGTGTGATAGATACAATAAAACAATTATTACAAAGGTATGATGTCTGTATGTCTTGTTTATTTGATGGTGTATGACTAGGATGTCACAAATGCCTGACTAGGGTGTTACAAGGGCATGATTCGGGTGTTAGAGGAAGACATTATCAATGAAGGTTTGATAGATACAATATAACAATCATTACAAAGATATGATGTCTGTATGTATTATAAAGTTGAATGTGTATGACTAGGATGTTACAAATGCAAGACTGGGGTGTTAGAAGGGCATGACTGGGGTGTTAGATGAAGACATTATAAATGAAGCTGTGATAGATACAATAGAACAATTATTACAAAGATATGATGTCTGTATGTATTATAAAGTTGATTGTGTATGACTAGGATGTCACAAATGCCAGACTAGGATGTTACAAGGGCATGACTGGGGTGTTAAATGAATACATTATAAATGAAGGTGTGATAGATATAACACCCGAGTCATGCCCTTGTAACACCCTAGTCAGGCACTTGTGACATCCTAGTCCTACACAGTGTTAGATGAAGACATTATAAATGAAGGTGTGGTATATACAATAGAACAATTATTACAAAGATATGATGTCTGTATGTATTGTATAGTTCATTGTGTATGACTAGGATATCCCAAATGCCTGACTAGGGTGTTACAAGGGCATGACTGGGGTGTTAGATGAAGACATTATAAATGAAGGTGTGATAGAAACAATAGAACAATTATTACAATGATATGATGTCTGTATGTATTGTATAGTTGATTGTGTATGACTAGGATATCCCAAATGCCTGACTAGGGTGCTATAAGGGCATGACTGGGGTGTTAGATGTAGACCTTATATATGTAGGTGTGATAGATACAATAGATCAATTATTACAAGATATGATGTCTGTATGTAATATATAGTTGAGTGTGTACGACAAGGATGTCACAAATGCCTGACTAGGGTGTTACAAGGGCATGATTGGGGTGTTAGAGTTAGATGAAGAAATTATAAATGAAGGTGTGATAGATACAACAGAACAAATATTACAAAGATATGATGTCTGTATGTATTATATAGTTGATTGTGTATGACTAGGATGTCACAAATGCCAGACTAGGGTGTTACAAGGGCATGACTGAGGTGTTAGATGAAGACATTATTAATGAAGGTGTGATAGATACAATAGAACAATTATTACAAAGATATGATGTCTCTGTATGTATTATATAGTTGATGGTGTATGACTAGAATGTCACAAATGCCTGACTAGGGTGTTATGAGGGCATGACTGGGGTGTTAGATGTAGACCTTATATATGTAGGTGTGATAGATACAATAGAACAATTATTACAAAGATATGATGTCTGTATGTATTATATAGTTGATTGTGTATGACTAGGATGTCACAAATGCCAGACTAGGATGTTACAAGGGCATGACTGGGGTGTTAGATGAAGACATTATAAATGAATGTGTGATAGATACAATAGAACAATTATTAAAAAGATATGATGTCTGTATGTATTGCATAGTTGATTGTGTATGACTAGGATGTCCCAAATGCCTGACTAGGGTGCTATGAGGGCATGACTAGGGTGTTAGATGTAGACTTTATATATGTAGATGTGATAGATACAATAGAACAATTATTACAATGATATGATGTCTGTATGTATTGTATAGTTGATTGTGTATGACTAGGATATCCCAAATGCCTGACTAGGGTGCTATGAGGGCATGACTGGGGTGTTAGATGTAGACCTTATATATGTAGGTGTGATAGATACAATAGAACAATTATTACGAGATATGATGTCTGTATGTATTATATAGTTGAGTGTGTACGACAAGGATGTCACAAATGCCTGACTAGGGTGTTACAAGGGTATGACTGGGGTGTAAGAGTTAGATGAAGAAATTATAAATGAAGGTGTGATAGATACAACAGAACAAATATTACAAAGATATGATGTCTGTATGTATTATATAGTTGATTGTGTATGACTAGGATGTCACAAATGCCAGACTAGGGTGTTACAAGGGCATGACTGAGGTGTTAGATGAAGACATTATTAATGAAGGTGTGATAGATACAATAGAACAATTATTACAAAGATATGATGTCTCTGTATGTATTATATAGTTGATGGTGTATGACTAGAATGTCACAAATGCCTGACTAGGGTGTTATAAGGGCATGACTGGGGTGTTAGATGTAGAACTTATATATGTAGGTGTGATAGATACAATAGAACAATTATTACAAAGATATGATGTCTGTATGTATTATATAGTTGATTGTGTATGACTAGGATGTCACAAATGCCAGACTAGGATGTTACAAGGGCATGACTGGGGTGTTAGATGAAGACATTATAAATGAATGTATGATAGATACAATAGAACAATTATTAAAAAGATAT
The DNA here is from genome assembly GCA_037788925.1 of Mytilus galloprovincialis. Taxonomy (NCBI): domain Eukaryota; kingdom Metazoa; phylum Mollusca; class Bivalvia; order Mytilida; family Mytilidae; genus Mytilus; species Mytilus galloprovincialis. The sequence continues at coordinate 87,862,154 of CM075334.1, forward strand.
GATGTCTGTATGTATTACATAGTTGATTGTGTATGACTAGGATGTCCCAAATGCCTGACTAGGGTGCTATGAGGGCATGACTGGGGTGTTAGATGTAGACTTTATATATGTAGGTGTGATAGATACAATAGAACAATTATTACAAGATATGATGTCTGTATGTATTATAAAGTTGATTGTGTACGACTAGGGTGTCACAAATGCCTGACTAGGGTGTTACAAGGGCATGACATGGATGTTAGAAAGGACATTATACATGTAGGTGTGATAGATACAGTAGAACAATTATTACAAAGATATGTTGTCTGTAAGTATTATAAAGTTGATCGTGTATGACTAGGATGTCACAAATGCCAGACTAGGGTGTTACAAGGGCATGACTAGGGTGTTAGATAAAGACATTATAAATGAAGGTGTGATAGATACAATAGAACAATTATTACAAAGATATGATGTGTTAGATGTAGACCTAATATATGTAGGTGTGATAGATACAATAGAACAATTATTACAAAGATATGATTTCTGTATGTATTATAAAGTTGATTGTGTACGACTAGGATGTCACAAATGCCAGACTAGGATGTTACAAGGCCATGACTGGGGTGTTAGATGAAGACATTATAAATGAAGTTGTGATAGATACAATAGAACAATTATTGCAAAGATATGATGTTTGTATGTATTATACAGTTGATTGTGTATGACTAGAATGTCATAAATGCCTGACTAGGGTGTTACAAGGGCATGACATGGATGTTAGATAAGACATTATATATAAAGGTGTGATAGATACAATAGAGCATTTATTATAAAGATATGATGTCTGTACGTATTATAAAGTTGATTGTGTATGACTAGGATGTCACAAATGCCAGACTAGGGTGTTACAAGGGCATGACTGGGGTGTTAGATGAAGACATTATAAATTAAGGTTTGATAGATACAATAGAACAATTATTACAAAGATATGATGTCTGTATGTATTATTAAGTTGATTGTGTATGGCTGGGATGTCACAGATGCCAGACTAGGATGTTACAAGGGCATGACTGGGGTGTTAGATGAAGGTGTGATAGATACAATAGAACAATTATTACAAAGATATGATGTCTCTATGCATGCTATGTATTGTATAGTTGATTGTGTATGACTAAGATGTCCCAACTGCCTGACTAGGGTGCTATGAGGGCATGACTGGGGTGTTAGATGTAGACCTTATACATGTAGGTGTGATAGATACAGTAGAACAATTATTACAAAGATATGTTGTCTGTTTGTATTATATAGTTGATGGTGTATGACTAGAATGTCATAAATGCCTGACTGGGGTGTTACAAGGGCATGACATGGGTGTCAGATAGGACATTATAAATGAAATTGTGATAGATACAATAGAACAATTATTACAAAGATATGATGTCTGTTTGTATTATATAGTTGATTGTGTATGGCTAGGATGTCACAAATGCCAGACAAGGGGGTTACAAGGGCATGAATGGGGTGTTAGATGAAGACATTATAAATGAAGGTGTGATAGATACAGAAGAACAATTATTACAAAGATATGTTGTCTGTTTGTATTATATAGTTGATTGTGTATGACTAGAATGTCACAAATGCCTGACTAGGGTGCTATGAGGGCATGACTGGGGTGTTAGATGTAGACTTTATATATGTAGGTGTGATAGATACAATAGAACAATTATTACAAAGATATGATGTCTGTATGTATTGTATAGTTCATTGTGTATGACTAGGATGTCCCAAATGCCTAACTAGGGTGCTATGAGGGCATGACTAGGGTGTAAGTTGTAGACCTTATACATGTAGGTGTGATAGATACAGTAGAACAATTATTACAAAGATATGATGTCTGTATGTATTATAAAGTTGATTGTGTATGGCTAGGATGTCCCAACTGCCTGACTAGGGTGCTATGAGGGCATGACTGGGGTGTTAGATGTAGACCTTATACATGTAGGTGTGATAGATACAGTAGAACAATTATTACAAAGATATGTTGTCTGTATGTATTATATAGTTGATTGTGTATGACTAGAATGTCATAAATGCCTGACTAGGGTGTTACAAGGGCATGACGTGTGTGTTAGATAGGACATTATATATAAAGGTGTGATAGATGCAATTGAGCATTTATTATAAAGATATGATGTCTGTACGTATTATAAAGTTGATTGTGTATGACTAGGATGTCACAAATGCCAGACTAGGGTGTTACAAGGGCATGACATGGGTGTTAGATAGGACATTATATATAAACGGGTGATAGATACAATAGAACATTTATTACAAAGATATCATGTCTGTACGTATTTTAAAGTTGATTGTGTATGACTAGGATGTCACAAATGCCAGACTAGGGTGTTACAAGGGCTTGACTAGGGTGTTAGATGAAGACATTATAAATGAAGGTGTGATAGATACAATAGAACAATTATTACAAAGATATGATGTCTGTATGTATTGTATAGTTCTTTGTGTATGACTAGGATGTCCCAAATGCCTAACTAGGGTGCTATGAGGGCATGGCTGGGGTGTTAAATGTAGACCTTATACATGTAGGTGTGATAGATACAGTAGAACAATTGTTACAAAGATATGATGTCTGTATGTATTATAAGGTTGATTGTGTATGGCTAGGATGTCACAAATGCCAGACAAGGATGTTACAAGGGCATGACTGGGGTGTTAAATGAAGACATTATAAATGAAGGTGTGATAGATACAATAGAACAATTATTACAAAGATATGTTGTCTGGACGTATGGTATAGTTGATTGTGTATGACTAGGATGTCCCAACTGCCTGACTAGGGTGCTATGAGGGCATGACTTGGGTGTTAGATGTAGACCTTATACATGTAGGTGTGATAGATACAGTAGAACAATTATTACAAAGATATGTTGTCTGTATGTGTTATATAGTTGATTGTGTATGACTAGAATGTCATAAATGCCTGACTAGGGTGTTATAAGGGCATGACATTGGTGTTAGATAGGACATTATATATAAAGGTGTGATAGATACAATAGAGCATTTATTATAAAGATATGATGTCTGTACGAATTATAAAATTGATTGTGTATGACTAGGATGTTACAAATGCCAGACTAGGGTGTTAATAGGGCATGACATGAGTGTTAGATAGGACATTATATATAAAGGTGTGATAGATACAATAGAGCATTTATTATAAAGATATGATGTCTGTTCGTATTATAAAGTTGATTGTGTATGACTAGGATGTCACAAATGCCAGACTAGGGTGTTACAAGGGCTTGACTGGGGTGTTAGACGAAGACATTAAAAATGAAGGTGTGATAGATGCAATAGAACAATTATTACAAAGATATGATGTCTGTACGTATGGTATAGTTGATTGTGTATGACTAGGATGTCCCAGCTGCCTGACTAGGGTGCTATGAGGGCATGACTGGGGTGTTAGATGTTGACCTTATACATGTAGGTGTGATAGATACAGTAGAACAATTATTACAAAGATATGTTGTCTGTATGTATTATATAGTTGATTGTGTATGACTAGGATGTCCCAACTGCCTGACTAGGGTGCTATGAGGGCATGACTGGGGTGTTAGATGCAGACCTTATACATGTAGGTGTGATAGATACAGTAGAACAATTATTACAAAGATATGTTGTCTGTATGTATTATATAGTAGATTGTGTATGACTAGAATGTCATAAATGCCTGACTAGGGTGTTACAAGGGCATGACATTGGTGTTAGATAGGACATTATATATAAAGGTGTGATAGATACAATAGAGCATTTATTATAAAGATATGATGTCTGTACGTATTATAAAGTTGATTGTGTATGAGTAGGATGTCACAAATGCCAGACTAGGGTGTTACAAGGGCGTATTTTTAGATGATTCTATTTTTAGAACAACCAATACATTTATAAATTCCGTATAAGTCATCATTTCACCAAAGTAGGCACGGGGTTTAAGTATGCATTTTGCTGCATACATAAACTTTAACGATATATTTTTCTATGAAAAAAACTTATTTGTTCATTAAATTATGGTATTATCCTTAAAGGCTTTTACATTATCTTTCAGATGCACCAAAAATTAGCTCAATTGCGTTAATTTTGGTAAAATGCTGACACTTTGAAATTTGAAGACGTATATATGATGGCCTATGCGCTTGCTTCAAACATATAACTTAAGAGTGCACAGTCTTTAATCATATATAATATATCTCAATTAAACTGATATATATATTGCTTTTTATTTAGTTAAAAAGATATATTTAATAAACCGATATATACGACTCGTTAAAAGGTCTTTTTTTCTAGCAATGAATCTCAAGGTGTCATTTTCATCGTAGAGGCCTTGGATAACTTTAACATGTGCTTTTCAATAGAGTTCTTATATATATATTTAACTACTAGTATGCTGTATTCATTGTTGTAATGCACTGAAATATGAGCCTTTCCCAATTATTGTTATTGTGTTTGTGCCAATAAAATATTTGTATATTTGTATTTGTATATAAATAGGTGCTTTATTAAGCGTGTTAAATGAAGACATTATAAATGAAGGTGTGATAGATACAATAGAACAATTATTACAAAGATATGTTGTCTGGACGTATGGTATAGTTGATTGTGTATGACTAGGATGTCCCAACTGCCTGACTAGGGTGCTATGAGGGCATGACTGGGGTGTTAGATGTAGACCTTATACATGTAGGTGTGATAGATACAGTAGAACAATTATTACAAAGATATGTTGTCTGTATGTATTATATAGTTGATTGTGTATGACTAGAATGTCATAAATGCCTGACTAGGGTGTTACAAGGGCATGACATGGGTGTTAGATAGGACATTATATATAAACGGGTGATAGATACAATAGAACATTTATTACAAAGATATCATGTCTGTACGTATTATAAAGTTGATTGTGTATGACTAGGATGTCACACAATAGAGTTCTTATATATATATTTAACTACTAGTATGCTGTATTCATTGTTGTAATGCACTGAAATATGGGCCTTTCCCAATTATTGTTATTGTGTTTGTGCCAATAAAACATTTGTATATTTGTATTTGTATATAAATAGGTGCTTTATTAAGCGTAAAACACGATAAACCACCATAAAAGCCTAGAAAAACCAACATAAAGGCAACTACCCATAAGAGTAAAAATCTTCCCCCAGCACCACCCAGGCATTTGTGTATATTACAGGTATAGCCCAAACAAATGCTTATAGTGTCTTTTACATGCCTGAATCTTTATTTATAATACAAAAATATGTGGACGTAGGCCAAACATTTTTAATCGACCCTACCCTCAATTTGGATAGCCAGACGCCAATATTGACCATACCAACCCCGGATCTTTTCACCCTAGTGACCAAACTGACCATATTATTGGTCTATACAAGGTGTCATTTTCATCATAAAGGCCTTGGCTAACATTAACATGTGTTTTCCAACATAAATAGGTGCTTCATTAAGCGGAAAACACGATAAATCATCATAAAAGCCTAGAAAACCAACATAAAGGCAACTACCCATAAGAGTGAACATCTTCCCCCAGCACCGCCCAGGCATACCATTGGTTATTTCTTGGCAGCCAGTTTTTATTATTGTCAGTGGAGGATGCCGGAGTGCCCAGAGAAAACCACCGACCTTTGATAGGAAAACTGACAATCCTAATCAATTAAGTAGAAAAGGTCCAGTGCCAAGTATTTCACGTATTATCAGGACGAAAGAGTACAATAGGTATATATCTGCATTGAAGGTCGGGAAAAGGAGTAGGTCCGGTGAGGCCCCTTTTTGTCCCAAAAATATAACAGTTTTACAAAATTGTTAAAATGTAAACTTTTAGTTATTTATTGGACAGTTGAATGCTTCTGCTACATAAATATGGGCTGTTTTTGACAATACAATGCACATATATAGGGTTGTAGCACCATTAAGTCATGGTAAATTACTGAAATCTTCAAAATTCTATCATTTTAGTTAAATTTTAGACGGTTTCCGTGTAAAACGAAAGTGGCCGCATTCGTGTTCATCCTTAATATTGCAATGAAAGTTGTATTTTATGATAATACATAACATATATAAAGGTTGTGGATGAACATGGATGCGGCCATTTTCATTTTTAACAAAAATCATCTGAAAAGTGACGTTTTTTGGCATATTTGAGAGATTTTTCATATTTGAGCTTCAATCGGATCGTTTTTAATGACTTAATCAGTTAAAATCTTTCACATAAACTAATTGAATTGAGTGAAATAGACACTTAAGTGTTTAAAACATGGTCAAAATCTTTCGTCAGATGAAACTGAAATTTGAGGCCAAAATGAGTCCTTACCGGACCTACTCCTTTTAGCATTATAACTGGGTACCTACCCCGGGTATCTACGGACACCCAAAAAGTTGTTTCAGAGGTTATTCAAAATACACAGATTTGTATGGTAATCTCAAAACATTAGGCATAAGATTTCACGTCTCCTAGCTTTCTGAATTCAATCATCACACACAGTCAAATTGACCACCCGCTCTAGCAATGGTTTGACTGCCGGTAAAACACGGAAATTGTCACATTTCTATATCTCAGTCACCATTGCAGTTTAAATTTGTTTACGAACAACATATACAAAAAGCGAATCTACAGCATGTAGCCATATGCGATCATGTCTTTTCAAAGGACACGGTAGATAAAAAGGCAGCAAAAATCATTGATGTATAGGGTATATAACTGGTAATCACAACATCAGATCACAACAAAGGTAGGCAGAGATCAGACATTGATGTATAGGGTATATAACTGGTAAATCACAATATCAGATCACACAAAGGTATTGAAACATGTTAAAACAAATTGTAATTTAAATAAAAGGTGGAAACTAAATATTGGAATTTCACCAAGGTACAGTGTTTCGATATATTTGTATGCCCAACCTACGATAGTAGAGGGGCATTATGTTTTCTGGTCTGTGCGTCCGTTCGTCTGTCCGTCCGTCCGTCCGTCTGTCTGTCCCGCTTCAGGTTAAAGTTTTTGGTCAAGGTAGTTTTTGATGAAGTTGAAGTCCAATCGACTTCAAACTTGGTACACATGTTCCCTATGATATGATCTTTCTAATTTTAATGCCAAATTCGAGATATTACTATAATTTCACGGTCCAATGAACATAGAAAATGATAGTGCGAGTGGGGCATTCGTGTACTGAGGACACATTCTTGTTTTCTTTTTCATTGATTATATTTATTAATCAATTCATTAGTACCCTTTTAGCTCTACGTTACTTGTGACGTCATTCCTGGCTTTGTTGTGAGTATATCAGCACTGTTTCAATTCTTTATCTTCCCATACAAATTATTTTGGTAAGAAAAAGTTAAAAAGGATAAAAACGTGTTTGAAAACGTACTATTTGTTTTATTTCCAGAGGAGCAGATCAGTGGGAAACATTTCACCAGGAATTGTAATAAGAAGGAACATCAAGACTTCTATCAGCCTATTTTCAGGCTTTTCAGAAGGAGAGGCAAAAGACTTGGCTGAAGATTTCAGCAACATTGTTGAAAAAGCGATGTCTTTACTAGGCTTAGTAAAATTTCCTCATCAAAAAGAGAAGCTAATGAAGTTCGGTAAGCTATTAAATTTTACAAGCCCCTCCTCTTTGGTAATAATTCTAAATAAAAAAAAGTTGTAAACTGCATAAAGTATGCAATGAAATTAGTTAAAAGCTGCCAAGAAAATAAAGGTTGTGTATTTTTGAGTATGATGAAGGAATAATCATTTGCTTTTCAGAGGTCAAGGTTATTTTGGAAATTTTTATGATATATTTGTTTGGCAATAACTTGAATCAAATAACTGTGGAAAGATAGGATGAACATTCATAACTAATCCGAAAAATTTCAGATTAAATCAGGATATGGTAATGAAAAAACATGATAAAGTGAAAAATGATCATATTTAACTTATCCACAACCAAAATATATTCTCTACAATTATTATATAACAGAAATTTAAATCAAATAAAAACAGCATAATTATGTGAAAAAAGGAAATTTTAGGCAACAAGAAATGCGTCAAGATTGACTTATAATTTCCCTTCCATCTTTATTCTACTTAATTGTTAGTTTTCTATTTGTTGTTGATTACTTGTTGCATTTGAATTGCAATATGCAATATTGTACTCAAATATGCATGTATACTATTACAAAAGGAGTGATTACTTTAATTCAAAATCCATGACCCAAATATTTTTACAGTTCAGATTCACACCCCCTACTTGCTATTTGAGGTATAAAACATGAAGAAACAAATTTGGAAAGGGTATAAAAATATAGCAAGTAACACACTGTTCACACTACATGCACTATAGGTACTATATTCGTAGACAATGAAAATCAATGGACGATAAATGTGTCCCCTGACCAATATTGACTGAGGTTACCTCTGGTCACCTTACACCGCTCTTCATATGTTGACTTAGGTTACCTCTGCTCACCTTGGACACATATTGACCATGTTTACCTCTGGTCCAGTTACAATGATGCTCTGATCACATAACACACTCATTTAATTTGGTTACCTCTGGTCACCTTGTACATATATTCACTATGTTGACCTCTGGTCACCTTATATTAATGCTCACATAACACAATCATTCACTTTGGTTACTTCTGGTCACCAAACACATATATTGACGATGGTAACCTCTGGTCTTCCTAAACCGCTATTCATATATTAACTTCGGTTAATGTTTGTAGATAATAATGGTCAGTACTTGTGGTACAGTTAATGTGTACGTCAAGAAGACAAAGCATTTTCAAAGTTTTAATGGTTGCATACATTAGTACTCACGAGGGTTGGATGTTTGTAGATCATATTGGTTAACACTTGAGGGACCAATGTAACTTACATACGCCCAATTCTGATGTACTCTGATGGATATAACATAGGAGGGTGTAATACGCATAATACCATAGATACTCTGATGGATGTAACATAGGAGGGTGTAATACATATAATACCATAGGTACTCTGATGGATGTAACATAGGAGAATGTAATACGCATAATACCATAGGTACTCTGATGGATGTAACATATGAGAGTGTAATACGCATAATACCATAGGTACTCTGATGGATGTAACATAGGAGAGTGTAATACGCATAATACCATAGGTACTCTGATGGATGTAACATAGGAGAGTGTAGTACACATAATACCATAGGTACTCTGATGGATGTAACATAGGAGAGTGTAATATACATAATACCATAGGTACTCTGATGGATGTAACATAGGAGGGTATACTACACATAATACCAAAGGTACTTTGATGGATGTAACATAGGAGGGTGTAATACACATAATACCATATGTACTCTGATGGATGTAACATAGGAGGGTGTAATACACATAATACCATAGGTACTCTGATGGATGTAACATAGGAGAGTGTAATACACATAATACCATAGGTACTCTGATGGATGTAACATAGGAGGGTGTAATACACATAATACCAAAGGTTCTCTGATGGATGTAACATAGGAGGGTGCAATACACATAATACCATAGGTACTCTGATGGATGTAACATAAGAGGGTGTAATACGCATAATACCATAAGAACTTTGATGGATATAACATAGGAGGGTGTAATACACATTATACCATAGGTACTCTGATGGCTGTAACATAGGAGGGAATCTCAAAAGATTGACACAATGGAGAAGCCAGTTAAAAGTTACATGTATGACAAAGGTTGTGCTATCAGTGGTGTTGTTTCATTTATCAGCGCTAATCCGTATATGGCGTATCCAGAAATTTTCATAAGTGGGGGCCCACTGACTGACCTAAGAGGGGGCCCGCTCCAGTCACGCTTCAGTGATTCCCTATATAAGCAACCAATTTTTTTCCCAAAAAGGGGGGCCTGGGCCCCCAGCCCCCAGCCCCCCCCCCCTAAATCCGCCTCTGAAATTGAATAATTTGTGTCCGATTCCGAAAACCCGAATATAAAGAAACGAAATGTTGAGTTATATCCAGGAAGAATAGTTTAAAAGGAAGGATGACAAGTTATAGAAATTAAGGTTGAGACAGAACAACAAAAATGACCATTATATTTATATATCTGAATAAAAAAAAAAATCAGTGTCGAAATTTTAGTGAGGCAATTTCCTCATTTGCCTCAAGGGTGGCTACGGCCTTGCGGTAATATAGTGCATTTGTTCTTTGTCACAAATTACTCCATATAGTGAATATAGTTTATTCATATTTTATTATGGGGCCGCATCGACTTGGGGCCGGATCGACGTGGGCCGGATCGACTTGGGCCGGATCGACTTATAATAACAATCTGTGAACTTTATATCGTGTGAGACAATAGTTTAGACAAAGGAACGTTTAGTGATATATTTGATTCTTTTTCCGAACACCACCACCAATCTTTTCATTTGGTAACCTTATACCTGTTTACGACAGGGTGCTCCGAAGTCAACGGAGGAATTTACCAGCACAACAACAACAACAATAATGGCTGTTGACAATTATCACTCACTTATTTAAAGTTTATTTTAGATTTTAGCAAGTGTATATATATTCACGGAGTGTGTACATACTTAAAGACTTTTATCCATATTACCCTCAAAAGAGGGGTGTTCCTAACAGAGGAAGCTCATACGAAGAAAAGAAGGTAAATCAATAGAAAGTAGAATTGCGTATTTTTGGATTATTCTATTTTTAGAAAAACCAATACACAGAAAAGCACTATTTATAAATGTTGTTTCTTGGTACCTAAATAATAGGAAATTGGATAGGGAAAGAAACGTGAAATTATCGCAATTAGTGAAGAAATTGATCACTACTTCGAAGTTTTATAAATATCTACACAGCAGTGAACATTTTAAATTTACTAGTTAATAAATTTTATTAAAACTGAAGAATATCCTCATCTCATGGGTTTTTCGTGCTATTAATTTTTTGTGACATCACAATTTTAATTGAGAAAGCAAGCATAGTACATATTCATGCATATATAAAGTACGAAAACATTGATCTGATCATATGTGGGGAAGAATATTGAGGCCCCTCATGGGGGGGGGGGGGGTCCTAGTAATCATATAATCACCATTTTTTTGCCAATATAATCACATAATCATTAAATATTTGCTTATCTTTAGTAATCAAATAATCATAAACTAAAAATACAGTCCTAGGTAATCAAATAATCATGAAATATTTGGCTTAATAATCAAATAATCATTAAAAAAACGGCCAAGTAATCACATAATCAAAAACCCCATGAGGGCCCTCAATATTTAAAACTCTTTAAAACTACCTGTCAATTAACAACATTCAATCGTAAAAAAGAAACCCAGAATATATGCAGGCTTTAGAAAAAAGAAGACTATAGATGTAAAGGTTTAAATAACATGTACATTATGTAGAAATGAGACAATTTTATACAGGAGACCAGATGACCCAGAAATAATAACTATAGGTCACCCCGTAAGCCTTTAACAATGAGCAAAGCCCATACCGCTTAGTCAGTTATAAAATATAAATGTACATGCAAATATTATTATAATATAGCCGTCTAGGGTTTTAAAACGCGTATCACATGTTTAAAATCAGATTGTTCAATTAAGAAATTATGCTTCTTTTAATAATTTAATTGAGTTGTAAAAGTGTTGACTGAAGCACAACTTGTACGAAGCGGTTCGTTCGAAAAATATGCACACGATCAACAATATAAAATCCCCCTTCCCTTTTACCACCAAAAAAAAAAAATACAAAAAGTGGCATTCATTTCTTATAATTATATTTCTATGCTAATAAAACAACACAAAAAGTTTGATCAAGTTTTTCATTTATATACCAGTGCACTTTTTTTTGCAGCACGTGTCAACTCCAATTTAACATATAATTTTGATATTCCTTATGTATTTTTAATTTCAGACAAACTACTCGTAATTTCTTGAAAGTTTTTGATTACATTTATTTTTTTTCTACAAATATAACTTCCTTGCCAACAGAACTGCCGTTTTGTTTGTTTATTAACAAAGACTTCCGAAAAGAAATGTTATTCTTATCCTTAATATATACGCTGACTTTAACGACCTTATACTTGTTTAAATACAAAATCAAGAGATGTTCCGGTGATTGCGACTTAAGTAGTAATTTAACAATATTTTTTTTTTTAAATTGTATAAGAAGGCACAAAATTTAAAGTAGGCACGTATACATTTTGGAGGCCGAGTTTACACATTTCCCGATTTTTTATTGAGTTTAAAGTAACATATTTATCTTAAATTGTTATAAAAAACATATTGTACGTCCAAACAATATTAATATAACATCAAGATTTTCGATAATAACCGATTTCTTAAATTCTTTGAAAATGCTGAATCATGCTTACTTTAGTAGCTGTTTTAACGCATCGGGACTTTGGTAGCAATTAGTTAGTATATATATATATATATATATATATATATATATATATAAGTAACTAGAGGTCACCTAACGGTCTTAATTAGCAAAGTTAATCAGATTGGTACAACTAACACAGAGACGAAAGATACAAACAAATGATTTCCAAAATACCGATTTAGGAGTACTCATAGTTACTTGAAGTTCAAAGTCAATGCCATCTAATAAAAAAACTTGAAGATTGAATTTACTTTATACCAATCATTTTCAAACTCTTTTTATCTTGAATTTTTATATCTTTGCATTCTTCTGTTCCACTTTACCAATATTTCAAATAAAAATACAAAAATTTGAAAAAATGTATATTCCATATGCAGTTGAAGTAGGTATAGTAGTCCTTAGGTGAGGAATAATTATAATTTCAAAATTAAAATCGTCTCGTTTGTCATAGATTCTGGTACTGAGTTTTTCCACTTATGTCAAATTCGAAGTATTAGTTAAAAACATGAGGTAGAGGCAGCCGTGCCTGTTCTTTAATTTTTAGTTCTGGATGCTGTATTTATGGAACCCAGTAAAAAAAAATGAATTGTTAACAAAGGTTTCTGCTTCTATATACTAAGTACTTACCATTTTGACATCTCTCCCCTGACGCACCATGTTTACAAAGACATTGTGCTGTACCATCTTGTTTTGCAATACATTCACCACTGTTCTGACAAGGAGAGGAGAGGCATGGATCTAATAATTATATAAATGATTTCTTACCATTTTGTTTATTAACCTTAAAAGTATCTAGTGCGTGGGTATTATGAACATATCATAGTATATAATTAATGAATATATATCAAAATGTAGCTACGAAAACCAGAAAAGAAGAACAAATAAAATAAAAATAAAAATAAAATTCATGCAGTATTGTCTGAAATGGGCGTTCGTAAGGTAGCACAATACAAAGATTGTTTTACTTCCAATCACTAACCTTTAAATGCTGTTACTTTCTTATGAATGCATACAAAATAATAAAAGAGGTATATATAGATAGATAAAAGTTTAAACTTTTAAATGAATGCAATATTTTTATTATGCAATCATTACGTAATCAATTATTATGTAATTAGTGGCAAAATCTCGGTCAGTTTACTTGAACGAATTTAGCTCTTTCATCTCTTTAACTATACAGAAAATTTTAACGAAATCTTAATCAACACATTATGGGCTTCAAAAGGGTGTCTCAAATTGTCCCTATGGTATTTCATTCTCTCATAAATCTCTAATTAGTGTGAACATCATTAAAGAAGATAATGTTTAATTAGGTGTAAAATTTGTTCTATACATTCTATCTGAAATCTGAGACACCCTTTTGTAGATAATGGCCATAGGAACAACATATAATAAAATCAATCCTCTAGGAATACCTATAAGGAAGCTAATTTCAATTGAAAGTGGAAATTTGAGGAAAAATATTTTAGATACAGTTAACATTATAATTGGTTACATAATTGTTGCATCATACTAACATTGCATTAATTTGAAAGAGTAATGATAGCTATCCATAACTACCACTTTTGTATATTTTCAAGCATTATTAAGAAAGTTACAACATTTAAAAACTTGGGAGTTCGAGTTATAAAATCTTTGTATTGTGCTACCTTAAATGAAAATACTCAGATTAATTGAAAATAGACTACATGTACTTGAATCATCTTTTTCCTCTTAAAAAAAAAGGATTATTTGTTATACGTTTTCAGGCAATAACAATGCAAAATAAATATGCACGTTTCAATAAGAGTTTCTCGGAGTAATTAGGCGAAAATAGAACTTTTTTTTTCAACTGCTCAAATGACACGGATTTTGTAAGGTGCATTTAATTTCTGAACTAATATAATACCCAACACAACTGTTGTGATCCTCAAATAAAATGAAAATGTGCAATCATTTCAAAATCTTTTCAATTTGGCTATTCTTTTGTCTGTAGTTAAAATAACTATCCAATAGCTTAAATGAGATCATCAAAATAATTTTGTTATGAATTGCTTTATTGGCAGCAAATTTTGCTTTAAATCGGACCATTGAAATTTGATATTACAGTAATGACAACATATGTCATGTTGATCTTCTGTTTTGAATTTTCATCTTCATTACCGTCAAGTTTTTTATAATTATGATAAACTTCAACAGATCTAGAATGAACCAGATCCCTACAGTGAAGCCACATCTGTTTAAATATAAGAATTTTTATATCACATATATATTTCAAAGGGGCACATTTCTGTCAAGATGTGTATTTCTTTCTGATTTTCAAACTTGGTTTAGATATTGTTTAGGATATAAAATTCATTTTACTTCTATAGAAAATGTAGGCATGAGAGTAAACATCCGAAAAACGCTAAAAATAATTAAACACCTATATTTTTTTCATTTGGTTTGATGATTCCTTTGATGAGAACTAATTGAAAGATCACTGTAGACATAAAGGTGTAAAATAACAAAAATACTTAACTCCAAGGAAAATTCACTCAAACGGAAAGTCTTTTTATGAAAAGCTCAATCACAACAAACGAATAGAAAACAGTTGTCGTATTCCTTACTTGATACACTCTATGTGTTTAAGAGAGCCTACATTTATAGTTTTCCATATTGCTGGCATGAAAGCCAATCGGCATAACTCAACCCTTATTTCAATGTCCCAGAATACAATTATTTTAAAATATTTCTGTCTTTGACATCAGTGTTATCAACATTCATTGAGAGCTATGGGTGTCGTTTTGTCTATTATAGCGGACAGACACACATCATTTTAATGTAAACATTTCGTTCAGCAAAGTACCTTCGTTGTTTTGTAATACCAGTATTCTGGAATTTAAATGGAATACTATTGTATTAAATACATCTTTTATAAAGAGTACTGACCGTCAACTGGGTAGATTTATTCACAAACTGAATTTTACAAGATCTTTCCAAATCGGAGTATATCGGTTTATAGCTTTACTAACATAACGAGCAATTAAAAACACATTATAGGCAGCTTTGTCTGGACAATACATGACTAAACCAGCTTAACAAATCATACCTTTAGGTTTAACATATATAACTGTGCACTGTTCTATTGAAGCAAATCTGTAAAGAAGAAATAAGAATTCAATTCAATAAAGGAACTTTATTTTAGACCCATTTGTTTTTAATAACTATCGACAATACATTTGCCCTGACCGGACAAAATCATATTCATATACATATACATTTAGAGAAACAAAGATTCTGATAAACTAATTTGGTACAGTCTAAGGTAAAAAGTGTGACACCGCCCAGAATCCACCCTACATATTTCATATCAAAACAATTTTGTTAAAGCATTTTCAAAATGTTACACAAAGTCTTATCTAGATGTTGTTTTTTAAATGTCGAACTCATCATATAAGACTATTTACCGTGTTTGCCATAACATAAGCAACACGACGGGCGCCACATGCGGAGCAGGATCTGTTTACCCTTCCGGAACACCTGAGATCACCCCCAGTTTTTGGTTGGGTTCGTGTTGTTCAGTCTTATGTTTTCTATGTTGTTTCTTGCGTACTATTGTTTGTCTTTTTCATTTTTAGCCATGGGGTTGTAAGTTTGTTTTCGATTTATGAGTTTGACTGTTTCTCTGGTATCTTTCGCCTCGCTTTCATTAACAAGTATAGACTTTTATGGGTTTTTTTTCTTCTTTTGGAAATACAAGTAAAATCACAAAAATACATAATTAGTATTTAAACAGGGATGTCAATGAAAGTATCAATCATAAGTATATTTCCAAACATGTAAGAAACTGCATTTTTTAAATTTAACTTCATGGTAAAACGTACATTTAATTAGGATAAGAAATAAGAAAAAGGGACATTAGCTATTAAACTCATGATCCTCAATTTTACTTAAATTTACATCACATACTAAAACGTAAATCCAAATAAAAAAAGTTCCATAGAATCAGAGTGGTATACTTCAATTTCTTATTTGTTCTCAATAAAAAAAAGTTACCGAGACTGTAAACACTTTTATTATTGTCATTTGTGGCATTAGCTACCTAAACGATAATTTCTACAACCTTACTTGTCTACAGCTTTAGCACAAAACTGTTTTTCTCCATGCCTAGGGTCCTTGAAACTAACTTCCATCATCCAAGTTTTCTGTGCAATGTTAGTTGGGGCATGTTTCAACTGTCCTCCTGTAGTTAAATTGAATAACTCTTTTCTTGTAATAAGAATGTTCATTATGCCTCTGAAATAGAATATATTCAAAATTAATAGTCAAATTTACTTTTCATAAGAAAGAAAAAAACATTACAAAATGTTGTCGAGCAAACCATATTCCCACACTAAATATGAAAAAAACACAAATTGGGAATTGGTTGTCTGACATATTTCAGAAGTGGTCTCCCACAACAATGTATCATAACCAAGCTGCTGAATTAAAGTGAAGTTATACTGCTCCGAAGTACTCCATAAAATGTCAAGTAAAATTTTAAAGTTCATTCAACTTATTGAAAAACTTCAACTTATCACACACAAGAAGAAAATGTCTAACTCATCATTATTAAGTTGCTTAAAAAATATGCATTCTGTACAGTAGTACATGAGACAAATGTGACGAAAAATTTAAAGTCCATTTAAGATATTGAAAAATTCGAGCTATCGACAAACAGGAAATGTGAAGTCTCACAGATTTAAATTTTCTCACACATTACACCTTTTCATTGTCCATCTGATAATCATGAAGTCTTCCTGTTCAGTACTAGTGCACTGATACAAGAGTAAAGTGGGATGACAAAAATATTGTCAAACAAATAGAAGAACAGATGAATGAACACAAATGATGAATGCAATAAAGACAACAGTAGTATACCGCTGTTCGAAAGTCATTAATCGATTGAGAGAAAACGAATCCGGGTTACAAACTAAACTTTAAAAAAATTACTGATCAAGATTGAATTTTCAAGGTATTCAAGATAAAATAATTTACTACATAAGGTATTACATGTACTTTACATCATCAAAGATCAATTAATATGAGGCTAGATATATATTAACACTCAGCATTGACTATGGAACCATGAACATGAGATCAAGGTAAGATGAAGCCTTGCATGCGCATCTTATTACTGTTCCATATAAACCAATATATTGTTCATAATATGTGAGAAACAAACAAAACTTCAAAAACTAATGATTGGCCATTGAACAACGAAAATAATATCCATATCAGATTAAATATGCTAGTCGGACTGGACATGATCATCTTATAATAACTAAGTATAATAGTAAGGCTACTGCCTATGGTATGTGAGATAATGAATTGACAATCGAAACTAAACTTTGATCACTGATCCATGACATGAGGTGTACAAGTCATTAGCCGACCCTGTTTGAAGGTTACATGTAAACCGTGCAAAAAATGAAAGAAAAAATTCTTTAAAATTGAATACGTTCGAAACACATTTCTGGTTTAACCATCAACAGGAAAGCTGAAAGCCGCGCATTTAAAAACATTTGTATAAGAACTATGCGACAAAAACGGACCTAAAGTATAACACCCAAATCAATCAATGGTCTACTTTGCCTAATTTGTTTTTTTAGATTTTTGAATTATGTAAGAAGTGCTAATGAAAAATGAAAATACTATTGTTTTTCTGTTTGTCTTTTTCATTTTTAGCCATGGCGTTGTCAGTTTGTTTTAGATTTATGAGTTTGACTGTCCCTTTGGTATCTTTCGTCCCTCTTTTATAATTGCAAACATCTGATGCGCTTTACTGGAAGAATCTCAAGTACAAAATATAGTCATCCTGTTAATCAGTTAAACATTTATGTCACACAAAAAATATACGGTTTTAAGCAGTCAATGAATCATGAAGGTGAGGTCAATGACAGTAAACATATGACAAAGCATAAGGCATATATATACAAGATACGAAGTCTTACCAAGTAAGTATTCTTCCTTCCTAAATATAAAATTTTACACAAATAAGTTCCTCGTATCTAGCTTAACGGTTTTTATGCGAGTTAAACAGGTAAACAAATGGTTAAATGGTCTTATATTCTAAACATCTGTCTAAAAATACGAATACTCTTGCTAAGACTTTTAAATTTTCCAAATTGAAAAGGGGATAACTCGGGAAAGGTAAATGACTAACTGTCCCAATCTGAACTCTGTCTGCGTACAGTGGTTCTTAGCGTTATGCCTAAGTGTTTTAAAGTTTGCACGAGGAAAACTTCAGTTACATTGCAGGAAATGAAAAAAATTAACTCTATTACTAAATTGTGATGCAATTTTAGAATTAACTAGTGTTAATTGCTTTTAATATAACTCAAACCAATGAAAAGCAGACATTTTACTGATGCATTAAATAAATTCATCTCTAGACACTATGGGGTGTAATGGTGAGAGAGCCATTTTTCAGAGGTTGAACTTGGTTTTCTACGATTTTCAATGGTGAGTTTTCTGTCTTGTACGGTACTCACCTTCTTGATTATGCCAAATTTCATTTTTCAACACCATGGTGATAAAAGTGGAAACGTTTTTTGTATATCTGCACAGGGATGACTTAGAAAAACAAAGTTTTTGAAAATGCAAACATATGTTACTGTAGGTTGTGCTTATTATTCATTTAGGTTTCTAAATGTTAATACTACGATATTATTCAAGAAAAAAATCCTCTTTTTCTATCTTACTGATTTTAAGTCTGTCTTTACTATTTTTATTTAACTAAAATGCCGTGCTTAAAATGTCACTTAATTACTTTTAAATCTTATAAACAGTTTATTGACAATATCGGCTATTTTAACTTATTTGTAGATTCTGTCTTTTTGATCGTATGTTTAGTGTTTTAATAAAAAAACATATAATGCAAAAAGTGGCATAACTCATGTGTAAGTGGCAATAATTCCTATAAGAAGTAGTATAACACTTTCAGTTATGCTGATTTATTTAGAGATTTGTTTTGCTCATCGTTTTGCTATTGAAAGTCTCCTTTTATGTATTTATTGGTTTCATGATAATGTTGGAAACTTAACAGTTAGGGCAATAACTCCTATAAGGATTCAACTGATGATGGTCATTTAACAGATATGTTAATATTGTCTTTTTTGATAATTTTTGGTAATCAAATTCGTGTTAACCGATTTTACTCAAATTCTTATAATTGATTTAAATCATTCTAAAACGTATACTAGAATGTTAGATGCATCAGTAGTATAAGCTGTTTAATAGAGATTTACAATAACTGTCTGACTCCGACCAGAGTCATGAATTTATTAGGCAAAATCAAAGCCGAGACACACACCGGAACCGAGATAAACACATCAACCCGTAAAGTTGAAAGGGTTTAATGTAAGTTGCAAAACTTGTTTCCCAATCCACTATAAATAAATATGTTTAAACTAACTAACTATAAGAGGGAAAAACAAAACAACAAAACACTAACATGCAACAAAAACAAAGGCCAACATACATAGAAACGGACTATTTGATAATAACTGACATTCTAAAATAGACAATTAACAACGCACGGATTCAATAATATGTATCAACTTTTCCTGTGTATTTTGTCAGTTTATTTTCGACATTGAACTTCCCGATGGTATTCTTTGCCTCCCTTCTTCAGGATGAGAACATGAAAATGATCCCAGTAGTGATCTAGACTGACACAGATTCAGAAATAATCATCTTAGTTCTTTTTAAAAGTCCACATGAAAGATATATATAACCCATTTCACAAAATTACTGCAATATCAAGCTACAAGATTAAGCTTATTCACCGTGTATGAGACAATCAGCAATTACCAGTTTGTAATATTTTGTCTCAACCATCCATGGATCAATATAAAAAGCATGCTTCTATGAGACCACTGAGCGAATAAAACCATTGAGAATAACTCGAGCATGTAAACTCAAAACACTATTAGAGTCATATATGTGGAAAATACCATCTATGCAATATCATACGCATTTCAAAAATTAAATAAAAATTCTGACCAAATATTTCTGCATAAATAATTCTTACCCAGGAGTATCTGTTGTTGCATACAACGGAAATTTACACACAGAATCAACCTGACATACTATGTCTTCATCTGCAGGGAAATGCAAGAAATGTGGTTTTCCCTATTAAATATAAAATGTAATTTTATTTCAAGTCTTAAATTAAAGAACACTGCTTTAATGCTCATTCAAATTCCATTATACTTTACATCTCGAAGTCTAGATATTTTCCCAATATTAAGTAAGTACAATAGCCTTACGTATTATTCTATTAGAGGAAACTAGATTGAAAAGCGCCACATCAGAATGTTTGTTTACATTTTTCCTATTATGAAAGGACTTTCAAAATTTGACAGATACTATTCAATTTTCTTATCAATTATGTTTGTTTGTTAATAATTCGTCTTCATACAATACTGTGGTTTATAGAAAGAATGCATTTTGTGTATGTGTAAAAGTTTTAAAAAATAAGGTGTAATTGTCAATGAGACGAATATCCAGCATAGTGTACTAGTATATTAATGCAAAAGTTTCATGACCCCATATCAATATCCTCAGAGACATCCTGGCCACGGGCCAGATTAAAGTGATGTTTATCATTTTGTGCACTCTGTAGACTTTGTGATAACTAAACAGACATCAATGTATGAAAGTCATCTGCATGTATTGCCACTTAGAAATTTATCTAAGATAGAATATAACTGTTCCATTAAATGGAATGCACAGTCATACTTATTCAGAAATAAAATCAAAAGAGTGTACTCACTTTCAAAGATAAAACTGGTTTCAATGGCATATCTGAAATGAATTTTGTAAATAAAGACCAACTCATTGCTATTTTGGGCACCATTGAGTCTTTAAACTTTTTGCAATAACTATAAATCTCCGAGTTGAAAGTTTTGTACATGGGAAAGCAGTTGACGTGAATAGAAAGAAAACTAAAAGATAGGATTCAGTTTTAAACTTTTCATTATGTTTATTAAGATGCATTATCTGAGTTATTCCCCTGCATGCATCTTTATGTGTAGTAAATGTCTGTATGTTGGTGAAGCTTATTATCAGTTTAGAAGCGGTAATTTTAACATGTCGTTGTTTAGAAAATATAGATTTTTGGTCCAGAACACTTATACGGTCCAAGTCTATTACAAATAAACAGAAGGCCGTACGATTACCTATAGCTATTAATTTAACATAATTTACTTAAGTATTTTTCTGTCCTGGGTTATCTTGCATTTATTTGTACTGTATTCCTGTCATGCAATGTTATCATTTGAGCGATATATTTTACATTGCCATATAGCGCGATGTTTGGATAGCTATGAAAAAAGTAAAATCACAAAAATACTGATCAATTCGGAAAGTCCATAATCACATGGCAAAATCAAATAACAAAATGCATCCAAAACGAATGGACAAGAACTGTCATATTCCTGACTTGGTACAGGCATTTTTAAATGTAGAAAATGGTGGATTAAACCTGGTTTTATAGCGCTAACCCTCTCACTTTGATGACAGTCTCATCAAATGCCGTTATATTTACGTTGATGCGTTAACTAAACAGACACAATAAATAAAATAGTCAGAATATGGGTACATCAGTTATCATCGTATAACAATTTTAAAAGGAACAATTTAACAGAACACAAAAACATCTATCTACAAACACATTCATTGATGTGTGTGTCTGACGTCAGAAAATTGTATACGTCACATAGATTTGTCGTTCAATGTGCATACAAACAATTTTAAAATTTACCTAGGCAATGTTAGCCTACAGGGTTAAAAAATCAAAAGCATGTAAGAATAAATTTCAGAAAATGACCGAGATTTAAACTAGTCCAAAAGTTATACATAGAATTTATAAAAATCCACAAATAGTTAATTCCACTACGCAATTGAATGATTTTGACGTTTGTGGTTCAACGTATATTGTAATTCATAATAGAAATATATCATAATGACATAAAATAGAACAATATCATACTGACGGGATCTTTTAAAGTACAGAGTCATGTTATAAGAACCAGAGAAATACAAAAAGTCGCATATACAAAACACACCACCAAAAAAATGAAAGACAATACAAAAACATTGACGAGATGTATAAGTACCGAGCCACTTCAAACGGATATCACATAAAACCATTCAATAGTAAAAGTAATATTAATAACAGAGCAAAGACAAATTAAAGAACTATAAAACACGTTGTTAAGATGATAAACAACATCAGTACGCAGAATCTATACATCAAGACCATCGTGTATTATTTGTGAAGTTGATACGGAATATTTATCAACAATGTCTTGGTACCTTCCAATGAACCTTTTTAGAAAAAGGACTATGAAACCAGGTTCAAACAACCATTTTTTCTTAACATGTATTGTACCAAGTCAGGAATATGGCAGTTGTTATCTAATAGTTGGTTTCTATGTATGTTACATTGTCGTTT
Source organism: Mytilus galloprovincialis (assembly GCA_037788925.1). NCBI lineage: Eukaryota > Metazoa > Mollusca > Bivalvia > Mytilida > Mytilidae > Mytilus > Mytilus galloprovincialis. Next base: position 87,885,068 of record CM075334.1, read on the forward strand.
GTTTTTGGTTACACTTCAGTGTTTCTGTAATTTAGTTGTTTTCCTCTGAAAGTTGATTTGTTTCCGTCGGTTTTAGTTTGTAACCCGGATTTGTTTTCTATCAACCGATTAATGACTTTTGAACAGCGGTATACTACTGTTGTCTTTATTTAAGATGCAACCATTAAATATTTATAAAAAGATGAAATTGCGGGAAATAAAATCTAATAAAGAAAAAAGAAAAACCAAATGACGAAATCCGGAAAAATCCCTATTCAACTGATTTACATAATTTTTTTTTCATGAAAACACTTTTGATTACATAGATATGGTTTAATAGGATTTAGGGCAAACAGTTAACAATCACACAATGGGGACGATTTACGATTAATATTACATGCCCATATAAATATTACGGTGATTCTAACTTTTTTAATTTGGATTTCCTTCCTAGGCCTACAGGAGTTGAAAAATATATGCGATGCACATATAACAGAATCTGAGTACAGTAAAATTTTGAAATCATTCAAAAATAAAAACACTACACTAAAGAAATATCACGGTCTTTTATTACTGTTTGATTTTGAAAAAGCGTTTCTCTAATTCTTAATCGATTCATCTTTTGACCTGTTGATTTTATTTTCATTTAATCAACATGTGGTTCGTTTGATCTCAGTTCTTTATTGGTCAAAATTAGATTGTGACGTCGAATTTTTATGATTTCCTCTGAAATTCATATTGTGACGTCATGAAAATGCGACCATGCCTGATTATGTCGCATAGAAAGAACGCATCTTTTTGCAAGTCGTTCGAAAAGGAGGATCAAAATTGTTTGTCAATTGTCTAAAAATCATAACAGAAACAGTTTCCACTACCAAATCTCATGCAATACGATATTTATCCACTCTCGACATATAAATTTTATTTAACTGTCTCGAGCGGCTAAATATCGTATCACACTCCATGCAGTGGTAACATCTATATTTAATGCGCTAGACATTTACTGAAAAGCAATTGGTCTGATTTATTATCCGTATTTAGTTTAGGAACTGGATCGTATCTTCTTACTCAAATATATCTAGTCTTGTAGCTAATAATCGAGTTTGGTCTAATCCATTCAAAAATGAGAGTTGTATTCGACAATTTTTACCGTAGAACTGCTTGAAAGTGGTATTCGGTAGAACAATCCGATATATGGCATTCAAATTAGAAAAACTGAGATAAAAATTTCATAATCTTGCTGATGATACCACTTGTTTTCTGAAAAATACAAGTTATAATGATTTCCTTTAATGATTTTGAGAGTTGTTCTGAATTAAAGTAAAGTTTTCTAGAATTGAAACACATAGTTTGTGAGAAATATATTCAATAGAGGCAATAGTAGTATACCGCTGTTCGAAAGTCATAAATCGATTGAGAGGAAACAAATCCAGGTTACAAACTAAAACTGAGGGAAACACGTCAACTATAAGAGGAAAACAACGAAACCACAGAAACACCGAAGTGTAACAAAAAACCAAACTGCAATGCAACACACACAGGAACGAACTTTAAGATAACAACTGCCGTTTTTCTGATTTGGTACAATACATGTTAAGAACAAATGGTGGGTTGAACCTGGTTTTGTGGCTAGCCAAACCTCGCGCTTTTATGGCAATGTTAAATATATCACTTAAATGACAACATTACATCACAGAACTACAATACAAATAAATGCAAAAATTTTAAGGACAGAGAAATACACAAATAAACAATACAATAGAACATTTCGACATGTTAATAGTTATCAAAAGTACCAGGTTTATAATTTAATACGATAGATGTTCTATTCGTCTACATAAGACTCATCAGTGACGCTCAGATCAAAATAGTAAAGAAAGCCAAACAAGTACAAAGCTGAAGAGCACTAATGAAACAAAACTCCAAACAAATTTGCCAAAAAAGGCTAAGGTTATTTATGCCTGTGATACGAAAATCCTTAGTATTTAGAATAATTCATGCACAATTTTGCTTAGAAAAATTACCATATAAGTGATATTCGTGTCAACACCGAATTGGTATCTAACCACAGAATAAAAACGAACACGTAAACAACATAGGGCAGCACATAAAAACAGCACAACAGAACCACTTATTGCCTGTCACACGAATGAATCGACGCCACAAATTAAAAGTTACGTCAAAGCTAAATATCTACAAATTTGATACAGTTCAAGATCAGGTTTGAAATTATGGTATTTTATGTATTTTAAAACAATAAGATAATTAATTGTATTATCTAGTGATGTCGGTATTCCTTCTAAATCAAACTGTAAAACAAATAAATCGTGTACGTTTAGTTGCCCCAAACTAAAATTGTATACATAAACTGGGTGATTAATTATCTTTACTTTTACATACAAAAAGAAAATAAAAAAAACCATTTACAAGTACAATTACACACGAAAAGACATTTAACAATACCCTATCAGAATTACAAATACAACATCATAACTGAATACTAGTACATGAACGTTCGGTACTTAAAAGACCAGACGACGTAAATGGCAAACCACAATCTAAGACGTGGTAAACATGTCCTTAGTTAGTTAAGATAAAGACACATAGTATGGATCAATCAATTCGTGATGGTATCTATAAAATTTACGGAGTGTCATTTTTAATCTTTCCTCCAAATAACTTTGTTGGAGCAGTTTCTGCGAAAGGAACACACTCCTGTATATGAAGTCCGTATAGTGTGAAAATGCACGAAAATAACGTTTCAACTGAGATATGTAAACACTATACGAAGGAGCAGAGGGTATGTTAGTGCTGAGAAATGGGAAATTGATAATTCCGAAGTTGAAATCGACCAGTTTGTCAGAGATTATAGTGTGAAGTCGTCCATCTGTGTCAACATTAGGGAAAACATCAAGGTATGAAGCTGTCCTTCTAGTATCAGTAGTATCCTTAATTTCAAGTTCACTGGGATATATGAGATGTAACGTCACGGTACCCAAATTGCACCGAGTACCCAAATTGCACCTATTCAACATAAACAGCTGAGAAATTTTTTAAATTATTCATTGAGACTAAGCCATTTGTATTTTGATTATGTGACATCAAACACGTCTTACAAAATAGGTGAATATATTCAAATATACACTAAACGCTCACAGTTCATATCAACAGATCAAGCTTTCACTGGAAAAGAAAAATGTACAAAATTGCCGCCATGCGACGTTCACAAAAAGTCATCTTTTAAAAATGAACACCAGAAATATGTTACAAGCATTAATTTGAAAAAAAAAAATAGTGAGCATGTACTAATGTCAAATATTTGAAAAAAATAAACAAAACATCTCTTATTCGATTTTTAATGATGTGAATTTAAGCATGGATGCAATTTGATTACTCCTAATTACGAAATCATGGATAATTTGGAGGTGGATTCAAAACCATTTTTCTATGACTCTATATGGATTAAAAATCAAATTGGTGTACCTATAAAATAACGAAGGATACGGCTACAAAATAAACATAGAATGGAAATTTTTGTCTTGATCATAAAAAAACGTAGATGAAAAACTGTCAAAATAGGTGCAATTTGGGTACCGTCACGTTAAAGTTGCATTTCTGTAAATATTGACAATGCAATTTCCCATAGGAACTCCTTTTACGGCTAAAACTGTACCATTTTTACTATGAAGTTTTGAAAAAAATCTTATCATAGAATTGAAAGTTCATATGCACTACAATTTTTTTCACAGGTCAAAATATAGGGCTGTGCGGCATATTTTCAACGTGTATATGCCCTGAGCTTTTCAGAGTTTAAACGAACACTAATTTTCTTAACTACCCTACCTCGAATGAAGGGTTACCACAGATTTCAATATAAACAATATTTACATGTATATTTACTGGTAACATTCCCAAATTATGTATTTATGAGATGGAACACAGAGAGCATAACTGGGAACCAGTATGTAAACAAAATTAATTTTCTATGAATATTCTAAAGCTCCCCAAAAGAGGCGTGGTTTGAGAAACAGCTGTATTTACAAAGTGCAACCTATAGTATTGGCTGAAATATGGGTTATTCAGTGACAGGACATCATCAATATCTCTGAAAGTAAAATTAAAGAATTTCACAAGGGACTTTTTTGTCTTTTAGAAGGTTCTGAATGAATTCTGCTGCATATGAGTGCAAAAACAAATCGGCCAGTAGGGGTGCAGAATTAGTACCCATTGGAATACCGACTGTCTGTTGAAATATCAATCCTCCAAACTCAACAAATATATTGTCGATCAAAAAGTCACGCATTTTGATAATATCATTTTCAGTATATTTTCTGGTAGTTTCAGTGTGGTTCTTCACAAAATGAGAATTATTATAACCCGAAACAAGAAATTTGTATCTGCGATTCCCATTTTTATAGAGAAAGTTCTGTTTAATGAAATCGTGAAGTCGATCTTTCAATTGACCATGGGAAATAGTATAGGTAACAATGTACCAAATAAAATTACATGGGCGGAGCCATTTTATGAAGGGAACATGACATAGAGATAAAAATAGATGGCTCTCTGTGATTGGTTGTTACATCTTTTATATATTTTTCATCTGGAAAGCATTATGAATGAAGTTTCATGCAAGCACAAATTTGTCCTTAAATGTATAGTATGAAGGGCCGGAAATATTTTTTTTATGTTGCTCAAAATTAGGGAAATTTTTCTGCGAAATCGTCAGGTATCGTGAAAAAACCCAAAATTCACCAAGAAAAGCCATGGGACCATATATATTTGAGTGAGGTAAAATCGCAAATAGATATCGAGCTTCAATAAGACACAGCAGTTTTTCCATAATTAGTTTATTAAAAGCGCCTTTTAAGGAAATAATTGCTAAAAATATCATTGCCGGCAATGGGGCCACCATTTAGTACTTTATATCCTGTAAAGCGCAGAGAAATCAAAAGTCTTAATGTTGCTGCAAAATTGCAGAGATTGTGATCTAAGATTAAGCAGTAGAACTTTAGAATTTTTTGAAATCCAAATCTGGTTAACACCACTGGTAGAATATATTTCATCACAATATTTTTACTATTTTAGAAAATAAATAGAGAATGTAAACGGGGAATGTGTCAAAGAGACAACAACACGACCAAAGAGCAGAACACAGCACAAGGCTACCAATGGGGCTTCATCGTGTTCATTTAAAATTGTTAACTTCAATAAGCGTATCAATATTATAGCGGTTCAAATTTTTATACATTTAATCAATATTGTTTTATGTGCATGGTGTAAGTCTATCATAGTTAAACTTTTATGAAAAAAATGATTTCTACTTATTTAGATACATATACAGAAAAAGTTGAAATAGTTGTCAAAGAGTGAAAGATCAGAAATATTTCCTTGATCGGCAAAATTTGTAATTCTCAAATCACTTATCTAATCTCATTTCTGTCATTTCATCTAATCGTGTACCAATATCATATCCAACTGGAATACAAAGTGATATTAAAAAAACTAGGAACAGGTATGAGGTTCGTTATTGATATTGTATTACTTTTAGTGACATTCTATGTATCAAACTTGGTATGCCATGTGATTTGAAGGAGTTGTATCATATTTCACCTAACATTACTCACTTTGCCTAGTTTTTGTGCATGAAAATTAAAAGAAATGCCGAACAGTAAAACTGTTGGCAAAAGATATTTACTCACTTTCTCATATTACACAACAAATTTATGAATGAAGCTTTCATGTAGAAATTTGAGAAGAAAACTGGAAAAATATTTACTAACTGCCTTTCAAGTTAACTGTAGAAAGTATACAACACGCCTGTCAATAAAAAAATTACATAGACTAGTCTTTCATAGTTATCTTCCTTAAAAACATAGAATAACAGATAGTAGTGAATGTGCAAGGTGTAAAGAGGTAGATTATAATGTTTTGACTGTACTTAACTAAAGCATTTGTGGGTAGAATTTTATAATTGGGAGTACATGTATTTTGTTTTGGAATAGATATATCGTAACTTTTGGTGTTTTGATATCTAATAACATAGTTTTAACTTATTAAATTCTGTAATCTTTTTAAAGAACGTTAGAATATATAACTCATTATTATTTCTTAGTTGCATGTATTTCATTGACTTATGTCTGCGCTGAAGTTTAAACACCAACAAGATCAACATATGTTCAAGGATCTCAATATTGACGACTTCCAGTCGTACCTTTCTCATTGCAAATGTGCTAGCTGCACATATATATCTAATCAGGCTTGCTACTCAATATATGGCCTTATGACATTTACCAAGGAGGAATCCCATAATAATCATATATCTGTTAGTATTTCAATCGATGATAAATAATTTAATCTTCCTTCACTGTATTTGATACCTAAATTGCGTACTTGTCTTTACAAAAACATTGTTATATTGTGTGTGTCTCTCAAAGAACTTGCCTTTATCTTTATGATGCGCTATAAAGATAGTGTCATCTTTCTAAATTATTCAAATGTCGATGACTATGTTGAATGTAACTATACGATTATACTTGAAACAAATGTTATACTGCAATCAGCTATTTTACTATACAGATAAAGCTATACGTATAAACGTGAGCTTTATACGTCAATGACCTCAACTAACCTATAAGCTCCGCCTACTTACCCGAACTACTGTATTTCATCAACAACGTCACGTCACAACCATGACAACGTGTAGTAACAATGGTCAAACAATTATGAATTTAAACTTGTTGTCTTAAAATTAGTTATTTATATACCATGTTTATTAAATGTTATTAAATAAGTTCATTTTCCCTTTCTAATTCCTTAAAATGTCAATGTCTTACCGCCTGGACTACGCACATAGGGAAATACTCATGAGGGAAATTCCAAACACTTTTCAATATTTGTTACATATTTTTTGTTATTTTTTGTTATTTTCTATCGATTTCAGTATAAAGATAATATACGTATAGTGTCTTGAAATATGAAATTTATTTGTATTCGGCACGAAACGGGAAAATGCTCGGTACAACCTCGAATTTCCCCCGTTTCTAAGCCTCATACAAATAAATTTCATATTTCAAGACACTATACGTATATTGTCTAAATACAACACATGCAATAAAGTCTGCTTCATATCTAGACTTACATCTAGAATTGAACATTCGAAATGAAGAATTGCTTGAGCTATTTAAGAAAGGACTATTATTCAAAATTGTATTTTGTGGATCATTTATAGTTAAGACCTGGAACCGTGATTGATTTATTTGACTGGTGTGAATTTATAGCAATATATTGTACATTTTAGTTTGATTTGATGTGTTTTTGTATATTTTTAAATTACATTTAATAATGAGTCGATGTTTTTGAGTTGCATATTTTATTAATACAAAATAGTAGTAGCATTCAGAAATTTCAAAAATATTCAGTTTAGATAACATGTATGTTTTACTTATTCATTAATAATTCTTTTAAGTAATCTTAATCCAAGTTGATTAAGTTTTTAGAGTTGATTTGATGTTGTATGTTTTTAAACGTTATAATGCGCTTTGAAAATGCCTTGTTATAATAATAATAATAATAATAATAATAATAATAATAATAATAATAACAGTTAGGGTCGTTTGAGAACAAAAAGAATGATTTCAGCAATCCAATTGTTAACTTTCCATGTGTATGTAGTAACATTGCAGCAGTGCCTGTTATCGAGAAAAAAATCTCCTAGTTGATACGAGCATGTATTTTCTTTTTATGGTTTCCTGATAGAGGGTTGCTGCTTACAAGAAAGCTAATGAACCAAGAGGTCCAACTGATGGAGTTGAAATCATCATTTTTTATATTACTATGGCTTCGGCTTGTTTTCGACTTATGAGTTTGAATATCCATTTGGTATCTTTCGCCTCTTATCATTTTATGTAGTCTTATGATAAATTACGGCAAAATCGTCAAATTTACTGACTCAAATCACTTTATTTTTATTAGATACAAATGGAAAAAAATAATTAAATTACCTTTTACAATGATGGAAAAACATCGGAGTGGTGAGTCATTACTACAATATTAAAATAAAAACATTAACACACTTTAAAATATTTCAAAGCAAATATTTTAAAATTATACCAAGTGGAATTCATATATCTATAATACTAAAATTACGAGGTCCAATTTGTCAGCCGTCATCGGGTAAAAACTACAAATCAAAGAATTCAACTCTATATATAACTAATATAGGACAATGGTGTAGATTAAAAATTACACCACTCTAGACCCTTTTGTTTTCCACATAATTAATATTGCCAGTAATTAACAAGTCCCGGGTCTAATCCGATACCGATACCAATAGTATATTCACCTGTTAGCTATTACCTTATCTGTACGTTCCTCATTTGACAGGCGCACCACCAAACGGTGTATTTAGGATTTTGCTATATACACGGGTCATAATCAAAGGGCTGACACTACTAAATTCAATCATTGTCAAATTGTTCCCTATTGTAGCTTTATTCAGCAATCAGCAAGACTTTCTAAGATAACTAATATAGGACAATGCTGTTGATTAAAAAATACCCCATTCCTGGATAGCCTAGACCTTTTGTTTTCCAAATAATTAATATTTCCAATAATTGATAAGTTCCAGGTCGACGGGTTCAAACAGAAAGATTTGAAAGCAGAGAAAACTGTGTATCTTATAATCGACATGACTTTATCAGATGACAATACCAATTACTAAAATAAGGCTTAGGCATAGTTATATACTTTAATTCAGTCACGGACCCGCGATATCACGGGTGTGTACTTGTTGTAATGATTTGGAAATATCAAATGTGTTCGATCCACAAATGATTTGAAGAATTTATATGGTCGATTCAAGCTTAAGTTGGTTTGTTACGTATCATTCTAAATAACCAAGATAACATTAAGTACTCATCTGGACTGTTTTCCGTGTCGAATTCAAAGTTTTTATTACCTCTAGATAAGCTAGATAAGTTCTGTTTAGGTTATTAATTTCAAATCAATTGTATTGCACTTTTGGTTGAAATAATTGTGTGTTACTTATTTTTTAAAGTTAGTTAATCTAGTACACATGTTCTGTATTCACCCACATTTGTGTTTTATAATCCAGCTTATTTTGATAAGTTCATTTTTTTCAATTATATCATTGAGATTTTAAATTGTTTCTGTTAAAATAGTAATGTGTTTTTATACTGACTCTTAAGAGAAATAAAATACCACTCCAAGACAGTTCTTATAACCCTTACACACATGTACAAAAAAAGGAACAGTCCAATGCTTATGAATAAGTGCGCTGAAACACTCACAAACTACAATTTTTGATTTAATCATACCCTAATGTGTCAACAACATATGAACAGACGAGATGTCTCCCGGCTTCACTTTTTTCAGATGTCCATTTCAAGTTGATTGATTGTACTCGGGGACCTAACTCTGGTCTGTCAGTCACAGGACTTTGAGCAACATGTATTCCGTCACGTCTTGTTAATAAAAATTGGTCAATCACAGTTGTACTGGAAAAAAAAACAAGCATTTATCATTAAAATATTTTAAACGACATGACAAACCTGTCTATATCCACACAATTGTCCGTTTATAAATTTTGAAATTATTAAGAAATTTAGGTTTTAACTCCCTCAGGCAAAGTTGATTTTAGATGAATTTTGGTATCAATTTTAGGTATTTTTGACATATAGCTCTTCGACGGTTTCAGTACTTATACATCCTCGGATTTCAAATATTTGGCTTTCAGCGCTCCTGATAAAGGTTAATTCAGAAAAGCGCTCCGGACGCATGAAATTATAAAACGTGTTGTTTTCAATATTACTAAAGGCCCTTGGGCTGATATTGGTGTCTCGGGATGATACGACATATGATAAAATTTTGACATGTTTTATACGCTTTATCATATATTTCAACATAAGAGTATTATATTATATGACCTGTTTTCTGATCCATAGCACTGGGTTACTTTCAGTTGTACTTTTGTCTTGTTTTAAAAGCCTTAAAAGAACTGCTCAATTACTTATCCAAAGCACATGGGTTACCTTACAATTTGCGTGCTGTTTTAAAAATATTTTGTTTATTGCTGTATTTTTTTGTTTGTTTTGTATTTTTTACAGTTGCATTTAGTGAGCCAAAAAAAATTAGAAATTTGACGTTCGTGACGTCACCTGTACATACCAAACAATGACGTCATTCAATAAATTACGTCACGCCCGAATGACCGTACCTATTTTGAGGGAAAATATTTCTTAACAGTTGGAAAGCAAGTCCTTGGAAACGTCCGTTGTCGTCAAGCTTTATCAGCAACAATAGCAGGGGGAATTAATTAGGTGGCGCTACAGTCGTCCGTTACGTCAAAAAGTCCGCCAAATTAATCGGCTAAAAGATTGATCAAGATTGACGTTTAAAGTATTTTTTCCACTTGTCATGCTTTTATTACAATTAAATTTTAAAATTTGTAGGCTTTGTGACCAATATAATTTCTTTACGACATACAAACATTACAAAAAATAGCTTGTTATTGCTATTCCTTTATCCTGTCCGTTCTAAAAAAAAAATAGACATCTTTTTTGTTCGCCAAAAAAATCGATTTTTCCTAATTTGACGTTTGCGTATCCAAATACAGAAAAGAACGGTTATAATCTTAAATGAAACCGGGAAACCTATTTCAAATTTATACACTGTTTTGAAGCCATCATTTTTTACTTTTATACATCAATTTTAGTGACCACCAGCCATGTCAATTTTTATCTGGTTTTAGCTAGTCTACGTTTCTACTTCAAAACAGTAAAGTTTAGCTTCTTTTCATTGTACCTGTTTCAAAGTGCTCTAAAATACTGATTTTATTAAAGACATGAATGAAATTTTGATTAAAAATTGTGGATTTTCACAATTCCATACGATACTTGTATTTTAAAGTAACTAAAACCCCTTTTGATCCCCTACACAAATTGACGGTGACATTGTTTTCTTTTTTCAACATACATCATGTAACGTTTATAACAAAATATGTGTCAGGGTCATGTGCATAGTAAAAATTTACACATTGGAAAAGTGAAACAAAAATAAAGATCTTCTTTATTGCGTTTAAAGCTGTATGGATGGACAAAAGCACAAAAATAGCAATAGAAAATGCATTGCAAAGAAAATTCTGTAGGAAAAAAAACATATGAAAAAAGAAAATGAAGGTCAGTTAATAAAATCTTGCTTATATTATTATCTCTTTACTTAGTAAGCTATATTTCCATTCTCAATTTTATGGTAATAAGAGCAAAAACTAGCTAATGTCAAGCCAAGTCAGCCAAACAAGAAGTTTATTCATAGAGATGTGTTCTTACAAAATTGAATTTATTCAAATGGCAAATTCTTGTCAAATTTAAGCATCTTTGATCATTATTGAAGTAAAATGCACAAAATTTGTCCCACTAGTTTCATTTCATTTCCTATTACTAGTATTCAGGTAAAGTATATACACAAAACTTTGTTTATAAATATGTAATTATTTAAAGAAGCTGATACAGCAACCTGTTCAAGAGAAGAAGCCCCATTTTTACCAAAAAGTTTACTTTCATAATCTATAAAATACCCTGAGAAATAAGACAAAGGGCTACTGTGCAAGCTAATCTAATAGTTTAATTTTACAATAATAATGATTCTGAAATTCAAAATTGTGTCACTTTCACTTATAATTTAAAGCATATTTTTTTACAGAATTTCTGTCAATATTTTTGGTATAAAACTTATAAATCCCTTTTTTGTATTTTACTGTTCAACTAAGAAACATAGGCTTGAGTTTAAAGGCTCTCTTAATTTGAAGAAATTTGCTGTGACTCTTGGTCACACTTTATAGAATATAAAATATATATGATCAGTACTATTTATTAAATAATTATATCAATTTTCAGAAAGATTATTGAAATTGTATAAACTATGTTTTATTGCATTAAATATAATCAGAAGTGTTTATAAAAAAATTCTGCTGAATGATCCCACATATAAAAATTACATGTAGTACATTTCATCCGCCAGATCTAATTTCTTTCACTATAGCTAGGTTTTTAATTTTACATGTATAGGTGTCATTATCCACATTTCTGAATTGTTTTTTTTTTTTACTGCCAGTAGTATTTTGTCTTTTAATATTTACATTTATTCCTTCTCTGAAAAATAGGGGGAAGTATCTCTTCTTTATATTATCATAACATAGTTATAAATCGAGTTTAGTTTTTTTTTTCTTTCTAATTTTTGTAAAGTAAACTACTTTTTTAATTTTTATGCATTTTGCTGGGTTTTGATTTTTGACTGGTGATATTAAGGGGGGATAACCACTTGCACAAATCGCACAAATCGGCATAAAAACCACCGCTTCGGTTTGAAATCAATTTGACGTTTGCGTATCCAACATTCTATTGCCGAGATATTCATATCGAGTGTTTGTCTTAATGAGATGCTTTATTAAATTTAAATTAAGCCCATCATTTTTAGTTTCCTCGTAAATATTTAGATTTTTCGTTCAGGAGACTTGACAATTTTCACCCAAACTCCAAGTTTGCAGATAAAATAAAGAATAAAGGACTTTGATTTGATGTGTGAGCTATGACGAGAATAAACTATGGATACTCAAGATTAGTTAGGTCAATAAGCTTTTATTACGACAATAGTATTCAGTGAGTTAAAATGAGGTTTGTCTCATCCGTTTTTTTACTGAATTTTCACGGTCACGTGACTCTATTGTTGCTGATAAACTTGGGGTCAAACCGTGACCTGCTTTCCAACTGTTAAGCTTACATAAATAAAAACTGACTATGTAAAAAAGTAAAAAAAGTACGGGTGTGATAAAGGGTAAATGTGTGATAGAGGGTAGGGTGTGATAAAGGGTATTCGATAAAGGGTTCGCATCAAAATTTCGCGATATGGATTAAACAGCAGGCTATTTATCACATATTCAAAGCTACTGTATTTACTACTAAACATATGATAAAATTATATATAGTCACATAAAAGTATAATTTGTCATGGCTACAATCGTAGATTATTGTTATTGATATCAGCTGAAGCCTACAAACCATCGATTATAATCGGTTGCATATTTAGTTTGTAGTGAAAGTAATTGTCAGCAGCTAAACAAATGTTAGTATGCACACTATTGATCCTTTTAGTTTTAAGAGAGTAAAGAATGAAATAATTAAATATCCTTCCCCTTCAATTTTTACAACTATGTTGTGTTTAATTTCTGCGTTACGTAGAACTTCCATTGTTTACCCTCGTGTTTGAATGTATAATAAGCAACCATACCACAGTGTTGTCGGACAAATTTAAGAAAATGTATGGTCTCTTTTTTTAATTTGAACCAATAGTTGGGCCTAATAATGTCCTTATGGCTCCTACTTTTTCCATTTAAAAAAAAAGCAACAATTTGTTTTAATCAATTAGGATCTAGCAGTTCCTTTTGAGCTCTGATCTGGCTTTATCTGGAACTAGATTCTTTATCAACGGATCACATAACTAATAATCCATAATTTGTGATTGAAAATGAAAAATGGAGTGACAAATCAAGAAAATGTCACTTATTTTAAGAGTTTAATGGACCGATATACTTCACGATTAAAAATCCACATAACAATAGAGGAGACATTTTACTACCATCTTAGCCCTGTCAAAGATTTTTCTACGGTGTATGTTTCTTTTGGTGATTTTTTTGTTGTTTGAATAAATACAGATGTTTTAAAGATTTAATAAAGTTGAGATGTTTTTTTTTCTTCTTGTGTTTTTTCGAATAGATCATCAATTTATACCATATTGGAACACATCCGAAATAACCCCGAGGATTATGGGTAGTGCTGATTCAATTAGATAAGTAAAGCAGCTTATGTCGTGCTATAAAGCCTATATATAGTATAAAAAAGAAGATGTGGTATGATTGCCAATGAGACAACTCTACGACCTTCAACAATGAGCAAAGCCCATACTGCATAGTTAGGTTTCTTCTTCTTTCTTTTGGTACCTCATTTATAAAATTTAAAGAAGGATGAGTGGAATTACATCAGTTTAAAGATGTCTGATTGGGGTTGAAAAATCTTTGTATTGTGCTACCTTAAAAGGCCCCGAAATGACAATGTAAAACAAATTAAACGAGAAAACTAACGGCCTTATTTACGGGGCGCCGAATGGGACTCTTGTGGTTTTGTACAAAATTCAATTCTGTCATAACAAATCATTTTTGTCTTACAAAACTATTTGATACAGACTTGTTTTATGAGAACTTCAATTTTGTGATGACAAAATTCATTTTTGTAGACAAAATTCATTTTTGTAGACAAAATTCATTTTTGTCATGACAAAGTTCATTTTTGTAGACAAAATTCATTTTTGTCATGAACTTATTTGCATACAAAATTGACTTTTGTTACCTGATATGGAAATTAAAACACAAAATTCAATTGTGTGAGATAAGATTCAATTTTGTGACACAAAAGTCAATTTTGTGACGACAAAATACAATTTTGTGACGACAAAATTGACTTTGGTGAGACAAAATTGACTTTGGAGAGATAAAATTGAATTTTGTGAGATGAAATTGAATTTTGTCAATTTTGTCAGACAAAAGTCGATTTTGTATGCAAATTAGTTCACAGAATCCAAACTAAACTAATTTGCATACAAAATTGACAGTTGTCGCCCAATTTAAAATAAAGTAACACAAGTTAAGTCTGTGTTACAAAATGAATTTTGTTATGACAAAAGTAACTTTTGTCTACTGAAAGATAATTTTATATGACAAAATTTTAAATTTGTAGTATGCTACAATTTTGTTTAACTGAACTCGTTTTTGTTGAACAAAACTCACTTTTGTCCGTACAAAATTGAATTTCGAGTACAAAACCACAAGAGTCCCATTCGGCGCCCCGTATTATTCATATAAAAAAAAGCACGAAAAACAAATATGTAACACATAACCAAACGACAACCACTAAATTACAGGCTTCTGACTTTTGAAAGGCACAAACATACATAATGTGGAGGGGTTAATTGTAATTTTAATTTGATTCTTTTGTTACCTATTCTAACATCGGACTCGAACTTCTTTAAACTGAGATTTACTGTGCGTATTGATTTGGGTTAATCTTCATTGGCTAGAGGTTTAGGGAGAGGGTTGAGATCTCACAAAACATGTTTAACACCACCACATTTTTGAAAATTGGTGTCTTTCAGTTGTTATCTGCTCATTGGTCGGGTTGGTGTTTCATTGACATATTTTTCATTTCCATTATCAATTTAATGTACAAGAAGAATACATTTTGATATATTTAAATAAGGAAAAACACTTTGCATGTGATGATAAATCAACTTTCGAAACAACACGTTTCAAAGAATTATGTAACCATCAGACTAGTCCAAATGTTTATCCTGCAGACAAAAGTCATACAACGAGACTATTAAGTACTGGCTGAAACTAAAAACATATCTTGTTTCTGATGTTTTAGATCAGTCCGGGCATAATGCTGTCTTAAAAAACTAGCAGAGAGTCTCCATGAAGATCTGTTCGTGAAAAACGCATCTTGGTTGTTTTATTGTTTTCTAGATACATATTGTTCCTTTCTATTAGATCATTATTGATGCGGACAAAAAGTTGGAAAACAGTTCGCAAATTTAAATTATTTATATTTATTTACGTCACAATTTAGTATTCAGACAGCTTTACAGTGCATTGTACCTCTCTGATAGATATAATAGATCTATTTCCACTGGGGTAAAGCTGATGACCGTAACTGCATTCACGGTCATCCCAAGATGTCGGATGAAAAATTAGGTCAGTTTCTGCATTGCCTGTTAAAGGGTTTCTATATCATTTTCTTTACAAAGCATACATTGGTACGATGTAATTTTATAAAAGATTTACACGGAAATCACAAATTGCTACCAAGAAATGTTTATGAAACAGGAAATTGGATTTGAAAAAATCTCTAAGATGACCGTAAATCATAATCGAGATGACCGTAACAAGATCAGCGATTCATAACAAGGGTGACCGTAATTTGCTTAAAGATGACCGTAATTTGTAAAGGATGACCGTAACTTTTAAAAGATGACCGTCAATTCAAAGAAATATCCATATATGTATGTGTAGCTTTTTATTTGTGAGTTTGTCTCAATAGGGGTTCGGTAATCGGATATAAATATGTTTAATCAATATCTTTTTAACTAATTGCCGTATTTTGAGTTTAGACAATGATAGTAAATTGCATATTTCTCGTAAATAATTGAATATGTATTGATAACGACGTTAAAATTTTAATACAAGTTGACAGCGATACGAAAAGAAAGTTGCAGAAAAAAACCCATAAGTTAAACATAATGAATATCCAGTAAACGAGGCCATGTGTATGGTTCCAGAGGAAGCAGATTAAAATCTTAATTAGTTTTGAGATATGAAAAAAAAATCTGTTTATACAATTTGACAAGGTTCCCCCTTGCAATACGCTATTCGCACAAGACTATTTTAGGATCTATTTTGCTGGAGCTCACCTTCACTAGTTTGGTCGTAGTATTTTAAAAACATTTTCTGTTATTTTACTTGCAAGACAAAATGGAAGACCAATCAACATTGGCATTTCTAAAAAGATGTATTTATTATATGACATTAATAACAATCCCAGAAATAAAAAAAATCTTTTGGTTTGTAGTTTGAGGCTACATATGGTGAACTATGAATTTGAAGCACGTCTTATTTTATTCTACCTGTAGGATAATGCTGTCTTATAAATACGTTTTATACCAACACGATTAATTATTTGACAAAAAAACAGATGCTCCGCAGGGCGCAGCTTCATACGACCGCCGAGGCCGAACCCTGAACAGTTGGGGCAAGTATGGACACAACATTAAAGCTGAATACAGCTCTGAATTTGGATTGTGATTAAATAGTTGACACAGCAGAGGTTTCTGATACAGAATGAATGTGGTCTAATTAACTTATTTTTTTTTGCTTTTGAGCAGTTCACTATGCTGTTGAATATTAATCCCCTAAAAACAAATTAAATTTGTTTTCACCTCCCCTTTCCCTTATTCCAATTAGAATCTCATTTCACATTTCTAATGGAGTTTGAAACAATATCTACTCATTTAAATACATCATAAAATATTAAAATATAAAATGACATACAGACACAGTCATGGTTATAATTAGTATCAATTAATAGTAACTTCTTCGAATAAATTACAGCTACACATCTGAAGACAATCATCCTTTATTAATACATAATATTCAAGCAGTGTAAGGGAGGTAATCAAACATATGTATAACAGTATTCTCTCAATTATAATCGAATTGCCTCCCTTACACTGCTTTAAATTGTCTGAATTGCCTTTAACTAGAAAAATTCTTGTTTACCTCCTTTTCCCCCCTGTTAGCTAAATGACTGATCCATAACCCCCCCCCCCCCCCCCCTAACCATCCCTTTGTAGTATGAAAACTTGTGGTTTAATTTCAGAGAGATTTATACACTTCAACACAAGTTTATGACTAGAAACTACAAAAGTGCTCATATGGGCCCCTTTTTTGGCCAGCCTTTCCTTTGTAGTAGGAATCTTTGTAGTATAATTTCAGAGAGATCCATACACTTAAACACAAGTTATTGCCTGTAAACTAGAAAAAGGCTTCTTTTTGGTCCTTATTTTGGCCACTTATTGCTAAATGTTCGGGGAAATTAATCCCAAACTGAATCCCGGCCTTCCCTTTGTTATATGGAACCTTGTGGTACAATGTCGGAGAGATCCATACAGTTTTACACAAGTTTTTGTCCGGAAACTAGAAAAATGCTTGTTTTGGTCCCTTTATGGTCCTTAATTCCTAGACTGTTTGCCCCTGAACCCTTAAAGTAAATCCCAACCTTCTTCTTAAGGTATTAGACATTGTGGTACAATTTCAGAGCAATTGAAATATTTAAATACACAACTTATTGTCCTGAACCTAGAAAAATGCTTCTTTTGGGCCCCTTTTGGTCCCTAATTTCTAAACCTTTGGGACCATAACTCCAACCTACCTTCTGTGGTTATAAACATTTTGTTAAAACTTTATTATTTACTTATACTCAAGTTATTATCTGGAAACCATCCGTCTTCAGACGACGCTGACGACGACGTGATACCAATAAATGACCAATTTTTTTTTATAATTTTGCGTCGTATGAAAAGATAATACAAATATTTCTTTGAATTAATTGTCACCCTTTAAAAGTTACTTTCATTTTTCAAAAATTACGGTCATCCTTTTCAAATTACGGTCATCTGTTTACCAATCACGGTCATCCTCGGTCATCCTAAAAATATTTTAGTGATGATTTACAGTCATCTTAGCGATTTTTTCAAATGCAATTTCCAGTGTCATGCATATTTCTCGGTAGCAATTTGTGATTCCCGTGTGAATCTTTTATAAAATTACATCGTACCAATGTATGCTTTGTAAAGAAAATGATATAGAAACCCTTTAATAGACAATGCAGAAACTGATCTAATTTTTCTTCCGACATCTTGGGATGACCGTGAATGCAGTTACGGTCATCAGCTTTACCTCAGTGTATTTCATTAGTAGATGACAATTATGTTCATATTATATGATGTTGTCAAGGACTGGTTATAGAAATTAAGAATGATTGTCTAGGGTCTAAAAAAATAAAGATCATTGTTATGAAGGTGTTATGTTTTATGGGCATTTTACGTATGGTGAAAAGAAAGATTTTATTCAAAGAAGAAAAATTGTGAGAAATTTATTGAAAGCGTTGTTTGGACATTGACGTCCCCATTCTTCTCCTTTTTAATTAAAAGTCATTTGCACTGGAAAGGTCTTGTCTTAACAAAGAAATAGTTACAGTTTTTGGTTTAAAAATATTTATTAGTTTAGGGTAGGCAAAAATTCTCCCTAAGACAATTATTTGGTTTTAACATGGCAATGATAAATACATAAGGTTTACATTACTAGTAAAGATATGGGGACTGTTGTGGAGACATCTTTCATTTGATATTTTTTTACTTGCGCGTACAAAATACAAAATAATTCTGTTAACAAACAATTTCGAAATATGCATGTTATGTTATTTTACGAAGAATATTCAGCTGCACAAAGGAAATGCTTGTGCATATTTAAACATTGCCAAAATGAAAAGTATTTTAAAGGCATTTAACCAGAAGCAAACAAAAACATGCTCGAGGATACATATTGCATCAATTATGATTGTCCAAAGACTCATACCTGTACTCTATAATGACAAAACAAAAAAGATTCAAAGAATTTTTATTAGATTTATATTTATTAAAGATATATAAAGATTCCAGTAAATCAGCAAAAAGTCAAGTTATGGTACAATGTATGAAAAATATACTTTGATCTGGACCGACAAACCTAAAAACGGAAAAAATTCTATTTATCAATCCCGACAATGTAGTTGTTTTATTAACCAATACCTTTATGGTAATTTAAGAGTTAAATTTTAGTTTATACGATAAATAATTCCTGCCTACGTCAGGTGTGATATTTATAGAATACAAATTGAGATAACAGAGAGAGATATTTTTAGAAATTACTAAGAGAACTGAGATGTTTTTAGAAGATTGGTTAGCCAATCAGATAGGAGATATAAGTAAAGTATTAATAAGCTCGTTTTAAGCTGCCAGTTCATCGTAGCAGATTTTTATTTTTGTTTTCAAAAAGTTCATTACAAAGTAGTTGTTTCAGTATTTAAACTGCTGTGCATAAACTATAAGTGTTGGCTTATTCATACTTTATTTGAACTCAAATAAGTTATCCCGTATGATGAAAATATCAGGAAAAGGAGCATGGAATAAACTTTGAACAATTCACGTGTTTGTACGGTGAGAGTCTTCATTCATACGATATGTGCTATTTTATATTTTGATTTGGAGTTTTATTATTCATAGAACTGAGGTCTGTTTATTTATTTATTCACTTATATTGCATTTGACATTACATTTATACCCATGCACGGACGCAATGGGTCCGATTAGGAAAAAGAAAAACAATAATGCAGTTATATATAATCCTACATTACTTGAAAATTGGACAATTGCTAGACTAAAAGCAGAGTTAGAAAGAAAGAATATCGCTTTTCCATTAAATGCAAAACGTTTGACATTGGTACGTCTTTTGAAACGATACGAAAATTCCGATAGTATCACATCAAACACAACAAACGCACGTGGGGAGGAAGCACGAGGCGAAAATACACGTGGGGAAGAACCCTTAAATGGTAGTGCGGTATACCATCATGCATTGCCAATACAAAACGCACGTGTAGATGAGGATCCGCGATCCCATGATGCACCAAACATAAACAATAATGAAAACACGCCCAGTAACGACAATCGTGTTTTGATAGGAATTGTTTCAAAATTATCATCGACTGTACAATCTCTACAACAGAATGTTTCTGGCCTAACAGGAAAGGTTAATTTATTACTTCAAGCAAGAAATGAAAATACCAGTACTAGTAGAATCGCAGAAACACCAAATGCAACTGTCTCCGCTCCGGAGGATAATGTATCCAATATCATCAATCATAACTCTACAAATTCAAGTCAATCTTGTTCAAATTTTAATCTTCAGTCCGCATACAATGCATTGAAAAATACACGAACTGCACCGAACGCAGCCACAGGAAGCGAGGAACAGCTTTTAAATATGGGAAATTCAGGCAACATGGTGAGAACAGCACACGGCTATTCTGCAGAAACTCTACCGTTTGTGGAAACAATATCACCCCAGTTACGAAAGAATATTATATCAGGTATGGACATTAATCTAACTTCTTTATTGATACCATACTATTCTGGTTCAGGAACACACGAGTTAAGCTTGAGTGAAGACAAAAAAAATAAATTTGACCCTAGGAGTTCAAGATCATTGTCTCTGGGCGAATTTATTCAGGCTTTTGGGATTTATAAGAACATAATGTGTACAACATTTCCTCACCGTAGGAGTGAGCTGGATCTTTATGAACGTGATTTGGTTGATATGGCCACCAGGTATCCGGGTAAGGGATTTTACGAGTACCATAAACGGTTTTCTGCTGATGCGGCAGCTCATTTAAGGCATAACAATATTCCTGTTGACTGGTCTATCAGAAATAACACTTTATTTTGCAATATTTTTGCGAACATTAAACCTAACACATGTAGCATTTGCAGTAGCACTTTTCACTCAAGTAGTTATTGTAATCAGTCAAACAACAACAATAGGATTACGACAGTGTCAAATAGGTCAGATCAAGATATACACGGCAGGGAGCGTTCTTACCATGGAGGAAAGGAAATCTGTAATAATTTCAACGGGAAAACAGGTTGTTTTAGACCTCATTGTAGAAATTTACATATTTGTCTAAGTTGTTATGGAGAGCATCCTAAAACAGTATGTACGAGTTCAAAAAACGAGGCACTAGGACCCAACAAAATCGGGTCCAATATGCAGAGAAGAATGTAAACGATCAAGTTATTCTTAGTTTAGGAGTAACAACACCCATTGTGATTAGTAATTTAGTTCATGAATTAGAAAATCATCCAAATAAGGAATTTAAGAATTACCTAGTTTCTGGGTTAAGTCAAGGTTTTTCCACAGGTATTACAACATTACCATCTAAGTCTATTGAGTGCAAAAACTTAAGATCAGCGTTATCTCAACCAGCCCACGTTTTAAAATTAATAGAGACGGAGGTAGAAAAAGGTTTTTTAGAAGGACCATTTGATTTTATTCCATTTAAACATTACCGCATTAACCCTATTGGTGTGGCAGAAGGTAAATACAATAAAAAGAAGCGTTTGATCGTAGACTTGTCAGCGCCTCATGAGGATCCACAAAATCCTAGTTTAAATGAACTTATCGATAAAGATGAATTTTCTTTGCAATATGTTTCAATTGATGATGCTATCAGAACTATCAAAAGCCTAGGTTTTAAATCTTGGCTTTTAAAAACCGATATAGCCGACGCCTTCAAGGTTATGCCCCTGTCGCCAATGTTATGGCCGTTTCATGGAATTAAATGGGATGACAGATATTACTTTTTTAATAAATTGGTGTTTGGGTGCAGGTCTAGCCCAAAAATCTTTGACACTCTTTCACAAGCAATTTGTTGGATTGCTCAGAACATTACAATATAGAGCACATTTTACACTTGTTAGATGATTTTCTTGTTATTGTACCAGAACAAGACAATGCTTAACAAACTATGAATACTTTTTTAGGTATTTTTAAGTCATTAGGTGTGCCACTTTCATTTAAGAAAACTGAAGGACCATGTCATAAGTTAGAATATTTAGGGATATTTTTAGATACTATTAATATGGAGGCTTACCTCCCTTTAGAAAAGGTTTTACGAATTCAAGAAATTATAGAATATTTTAGTAAGCGCAATTCTTGCACAAAAAGAGAGTTATTAAGTTTACTAGGGCATTTAAATTTTGCGTGCAGAGTTATAGTGCCAGGTAGATCATTTGTTTCACACTTAATTAAACTATCTTCTACTGTTAAAAAGTTGCATCACCATGTACACTTAAAAAGCTGTAAACCAGATCTTGTTATGTGGTCAAAATTTTTAAAAGATTGGAATGGTGTTTCCTTCTTTTTAAATGATAATATAACGAATGCTGCGAACATTCACTTGTTTACTGATGCTACACCTTCCTCATTTGGAGGTTTTTATCAAAATGAATGGTTTCAAGGTGACTTTCCTTATGAACTATTGTCTAGTGAACAAACATCTATGGCGTTTTTTGAATTGTATCCAATTGTAATGGCATGCGTACTGTGGGGAGATAGATGGAAAAGAAAACGTATATTATTCAATTGTGACAATTTAGCTACTGTTGATATTATAAAAAAGGGTAGATCTAAGATTCAAAGCTTGATGAAGTTAATGAGAAAGCTCACTTATCATTCAGCAATTAATAATGTTGTAGTGCATGCCAAACACATTCCTGGTATAAAAAACTGTATAGCTGATTCTCTTTCTCGTTACCAGATGATGAAGTTCAGAGCCTTGGCACCACATGCAAACGCGATACCAACTCCTTGTCTGCATCCCTCAGAGCTGATGATGGTTTGAATTTAAAGATAGACGAATTATGGGATGCGACTTTGAGCGAAAGCACTAGATTGACATATAAATCCGCTTTTAAATGTTTCAGAACTTTCTTGATAATGAATGGTCAACCGTTCTCCGAAGTTAATCTCCCTTATGTAAAAGAAGACCTTCTAGTCTATTTCGTAACTTATTGTCAAAAAACACTTAATCTTAAACACCAGACTCTATCTTGCCGGAGTACGTCATTATTATATAAGATTTTTAGAATATGATCCTATGGCGAATGCTATCAGATTACCAGTTATTCTTCGGGGTATTAAAAAGTCTCAGAACAATGTTGTCCAAGAAAGATTGCCAATTACATCATCAATTTTGAATAAGCTTTGTGCTTTATTATCGAAAGGAATATTTTCACCAATGCTAGACCTCATGTTTCAGTGTGCTTTTAAAATGGCATTTTTCGGTTTTCTTAGGTGTGGAGAATTTACCTGTCGGTCTTATAATGATAATTCATGTATAGTACTTTTGCAAGATATCACTGTGGATCCGACGAAACAGTTCTTCATTTTTTCGCCTGCGATCATCTAAGCGTGACCCCTTTCGTCAAGGGGTGAATATTACTATTTATGAAAATAACACATTTAAACCAGTGGATACAATGAGTAAGTATCTGTCTATAAGATATAACAATGGCGCTTTACCAAAATCTCCACTTTTTGTCGAGGATGAATTTCAATCATCACCGTTAAGCAGGGAAACATTTATTTCTTCATTGAGACAATTATTGGACACACTTGGCTATAATACTGTTAAGTTTTGTGGTCACTCCTTTCGTATAGGAGCAGCTACATCCGCAGCAGCATGTGGTGTCGAGGATCATATTATTCAACCATTGGGCAGGTGGTCATCAGACTGCTACATACGATACATACGAACTGATGCCAAAGTATTGAAAAGAGCTCAGCATGATATGTGTTTTCATAACTAATTCATTTGTTGATGTTTATAGCTTGAAATGTAAAATACAGATTATTATTGTTTCTTTTTTTGTAGTTTTACACACATGTAATTTTTTGTTGTTGTAACTTTATGTGACATTTGAGTAGTAAAAAACATGGGGACAATTTTAATTCCATATTTTAGTAAATTTAGGTTAGATTGATTCAATGTTCAATTTTTGGCTTCATATATGCTGCAACTGATTATTTTAACTTTGTGAGAACACTTTCGCACAAACGACTGTTCATAAAAAAAAAAAATAAAAAAAAAATAAATAAATAAAAATAATATTAAATCGCAATAAATGATGTATCTATCTTGGGGGCTTTCACTCATTTAATGGTATTAAATTCGCTTAATTTGGCCATGTTAATTTCGGGGAAATTATTTTTTACCACCAAGTCAATTATACATCAGTATAGTAAATATTCTTAATTATCAGTTCCAATTATTATTTTATAAGTAAGCATGGGATTCTTTTGCATATCGTGCTGCTGGTATCCACCGCAGCCGATACCCCGCTGCTGGTATCCACCGCAGCCGAAACCCCGCTTCTGGTATCCACCGCAGCCGAAAAACCCGCTGCTGGTATCCACCGCAGCCGAAAAACCCGCTGCTGGTATCCACCGCAGCCGAAACAATGTTGCAGGTATCCACCGCATCCTATAGTTAATAGGTTATTTTTAGAATAATGTTTCAAATTATTGTTTAGATTGGGTAGATTTTTTATAAAGTGAGTAGCCCCCGAGAAAGCCAAAACATAGATACATTTATTGATTATATTGTTACATTTTTTATATGCTGTCATGTAGTTTTTTAGCAATTATATAATGGAAGTAGTATAGCTTGTTTTTTAGTAGTCTAGATAATAAATATATATACCACTATGCTATATTATGATGTTTGTTGTTTATGTCGTCTTAGATAATGCGAGGTTTAGAAGGGATCGGAACTACTATAGACAATAGCTTTTACTGATTGTCATTTAGAGAACATGTGTGCTTATACAGTCATATAGATTTAACATTTGGGTTGTCGTAATTTGTCTTTGGTTAGTCGTTTTTTCAGTCACTTATACTAGAAAAGTATGATTGTATAAATGGTAATTTAAGAGTTAAATTTTAGTTTATACGATAAATAATTCCTGCCTACGTCAGGTGTGCTATTTATAGAATACAAATTGAGATAACAGAGAGAGATATTTTTAGAAATTACTAAGAGAACTGAGATGTTTTTAGAAGATTGGTTAGCCAATCAGATAGGAGATATAAGTAAAGTATTAATAAGCTCGTTTTAAGCTGCCAGTTCATCGTAGCAGATTTTTATTTTTGTTTCCCACCCGCCCTCACCTTTACCTTGTATAAATGTATTCATATATATATGAATTAAATATTGGGGCTACTTACTATTGGTCATGTTAATTTCGGGGAAATTATTTTTTACCCCCAAGTCAATTATACATCAGTATAGTAAATATTCTTAATTATCAGTTCCAATTATTATTTTATAAGTAAGCATGGGATTATTTTGCATATCGTGCTGCTGGTATCCACCGCAGCCGATACCCCGCTGCTGGTATCCACCGCAGCCGAAACCCCGCTGCTGGTATCCACCGCAGCCGAAAAACCCGCTGCTGGTATCCACCGCAGCCGAAACAATGTTGCAGGTATCCACTGCATCCTATAGTTAATAGGTTATTTTTAGAAAAATGTTTCAAATTATTGTTTAGATTGGGTAGATTTTTTATAAAGTGAGTAGCCCCCGAGAAAGCCAAAACATAGATACATTTATTGATTATATTGTTACATTTTTATATGCTGTCATGTAGTTTTTTGGCAATTATATAATGGAAGTAGTATAGCTTGTTTTTTAGTAGTCTAGATAATAAATATATATACCACTATGCTATATTATGATGTTTGTTGTTTATGTCGTCTTAGATAATGCGAGGTTTAGAAGGGATCGGAACTACTATAGACAATAGCTTTTACTGATTGTCATTTAGAGAACATGTGTGCTTATACAGTCATATAGATTTAACATTTGGGTTGTCGTAATTTGTCTTTGGTTAGTCGTTTTTTCAAGTCACTTATACTAGAAAAGTATGATTGTATAAATCCTGGAATAATTTGGCGATATGTGAAACATTGTCTTAAATTTAACGGTTAAAGTCCAGTAATTCTGGACCAACAGAGCCAATATATTTTAGAATGTAAGGACAGCTTTTTTTCTGTCAATTCTATAAATGATAAAATATGATAATTGGCACACTTCAACTAAGGTACTAAGCGTTGACGGACAGATAAATATTCAGACTATGGTGTAAATAATACCTCCTTTTATAGAATTTAACTTTGCTACCTTTTGAGATTAAAATATCTGTAAATATTCATAATTTTTCAAAGGTCTTACCGTTGAGACTGTTCACATAAGCAAAAATTATATTAACACGAATATCGTCTGATATTCAAGGGGCTGTAGAACGCTTCATCTTTCATGAGGTAAATGCAATTAAACAACCGAAATTTGAGTAAGAAAGTAATGTGGTTATTACATTTTCTTACCTGCTAATATCCGTGGGTCTAGCAAAAATATTCACATTAAATGCTGCTCCACTGTAAATTTCATAATGTTGACCATTTGGTGGGGTTGGATCGATAAACTCAGGTTCATTCAAATGATCGACAACTTCAAAGTAAAACTGTAAAAGCAGTTTAAAAATAAGTTATGTAAATGTAAAAGTGAAGCTGATTGGTAAAAATAAACAATCATAACAAAAAGTTCTTCAACCATCTGATATTGAAGAAATATTTAATAGTATAATAGTATTTTTTGCAACTATAAGCAGTATTCTGGAATTTTATTTCTACTGGAAGAAATATTACGTGTGTTCCTGATCTACATCACTTGATGAATTTTAAGGATTTTTGTATGCGTTTTGTTTGAAATGGAACAGTATTAACAGCTTTCAATAATCGGCAGTATTGACAAAGGATATTTACAGTTTGTTCTTATGTTATACTGTTACACCACTCTCCATTCTATGGGAGGTTTGAGCGATCACAGCCATGCTTGAAGATTAAACCGTTGGCTTCCCTGTTTGAATTGTTTTACACTAGTATTGTTTGGGCTCTTTTAAAATAGCATGATGTTCAGTGTGAACAAAAGCCCCGTGTTAAAGGCTTATAATTGTGTACTTTTTGTATATTGTGACTCAGATGTAGAGTTGACTCATTTGGCATTCGTACAACATCTTCTTATTTATATTTGTAGCACACTGAACCCCGATGGTACCCCGAATTGCGATGGTCAAACTAAAGTTAGAACAGCGTTGGTTAACACGATGAAGTGCGATTGTGTCATGTAAACCCTTTCTTATCGCTAGAAACGCTGAAATGCGTCGCTTAATTGATACGCCGATATGCGTTGGTGGATATGCTAAAGTTCGATTGTCTAACTATATTTGATGTGCATACATTTTTACTATTACTAAATATGATGGCCAGACTTATTATTGAGTACTCAACTGCGATAAAGAAAAAAAAAAAAAAAAAAAAAGAAAAAAAAAAAAGAAGGTCCAAAGTGGCGGTTTAGTACAATCTAATTAAAAACCGATCTCTCATCGCTCCTGTTTCTGATATATCGCGTGGGAGATCTAACGAAACCGGCTTTGAGGTCACATGTGAGTGAACTAAAAGTTATGAATTTATAAAGATATGCAAATGAGTTGACGACCTATTAATAAGCCAATCAAAAAAGTTTATGAATTATTTTGACTGACGATTTCGTCGTAAATAAAATGAGTTACATCCCTTTGCCTTACGTTAAACTTCCAAGATCGTGGAAGACTCAATTTCATTGGTCGAAAAAGACACACCTACGAGGTCACTCACATGTGACCTCAAAGCGGGTTTCGTTAGATCTCCCACGCGACATATCAGAAACAGGAGCGATGAGAGATCGGTTTTTAATTAGATTGGGTTTAGTACTAACTTGACAGGAGTTCATCAAATTTTATCAAATATACTAGTAACTTTTTTCTCGTCATATCTAGATAATTGCTTACAACACTCATTCATCCATATATCTGATTTTATATCAGTTTTTATAAATGAAAAAATACCGAGTACATTTATGCTTGATTAGTAGGAAGACATGACACATTGTCTGTCCAAAGCTTGAGAACAAGTTGCTCCTCCGCTAGGCAGCAGGAATTTAGAGGTACACCAATAGGGAAAATTCAGTTTATTTTTCAGGAGAATATTAATGTAAGCACACTAAAATTACACATAGTTCGTGTTTTCGTACAAAGTATGATTCATCTAAAGAATAAAACAGTGGAATTTCTACCTGATAAAACGAAAACATAACTTATGTTGGAAAAAAAAGAAAACAGTGCTTATAATTAGTTTTATTTTTTATTATATTTAACTGTCCAGACAAAAATCAAAATGAATATCAAGATCATGACGTTTATTTGTCGTTAAAAAAGTTTAAATTTATGCCGTATACATTTTACATGTTTTGTACTTTCGAACTGGTTATGCCATCTTCAGACCAAGATCCTCTATTAGCCGCCTTGTTCCCTATGGTTTGCTGCCTGGTTTAGATATACACACATTGTAACCTCCACCTTCAATACTTCATATTGTTCGTTTTATACATTTCCTTTCTTTTGAACGCAAAAAACTTTTAACTACAAATGTTATGCTTCCGCCTGCAAATGCATTTTGTATTTGATACTGTTGTATTTCAAAACGTCACACCAGACCATTACACTTTAGCGACCATTGCACCTCGACATTGACCAATGATCTTCAGCGTGACCATCGCACTTCAGTATCCGCTTTGAGTCCTACATATTAACCCTGTAACACACTTTCTGTGCCTCGCCAAAATTAGAAGCTCGTTATTCTGCAATTTTTTGTTCGTTTCATGTCTATCATTTCCGTTTTAAAATAAATTGCATTGTGTAATCAGACCGTCAATCTACTCGACGAGTGAATTATTTATATCACAGTCGGGACCTTTTATATCTGACTTTAAGTTATACCACTGTTGCCTTTATTAACGATTTAATTTTTTTTCTCAGTGTTGAAAGCTATACTTTTTATGGTCTGTCTCTTATTTCTTTTATTTTTGCTATTGGATAGTTATGTCATAGGCATTCATATTACATTTGATATTTATAGTGTACCTTCAATTCCACAAAAGGCAACTAGCAATCTTAGTAATGTGTGATTGGTTGATTGCTGCTTGTTAAATACTAGTGTCAGTAGTAATGTTTAAATTAAAAATGTATAGTGGGGTGCTCATTTTCGCCGGGGACACAATTTCGCCGTTTAAGGATTTTGAGGTGTAAAAACTTCAAAAGATGGCTGAAATGGAAGAAATGTACCCGTAAATTATATTTTTATAACAAATATAATATTTTTTTAAACTGAGACAAAATTGCGGCTCCTTCCGAAAATGACCGAAAAACGGACAACGATTTTCGGACAATTTCCTGAATAAAAAACACGATTTCAAAGAAGTATTTCTAAAGTAAATATTTGACTGAATGCCCTAATTTTGAATTCTTTATACCTTTGAAATGTTTGCTATTCATCTATAACGCAATTGATTTGATAAAAATTGTTAAAAGCTGCGGTTATTTGGTTTTAAATAGATGTGTAAAAACGGCGAATATGTGTCCCCCATTGACAAAACATCCGGAAATTTCAAACACCCTTAAATCTAACTTTTCAGATGATTTTCTTAAAACAAACCGGGTTTCAAGCTTAAGTATATTTTGCATTTAAAGTTATTTTCATATAGAAATATCAGTTTACTTCAAAAACATTTAGACCTGAACATAAACTGTAGAAAACATGGAAAGATGTGGCGAAAATGAGCACCCCACTCTAATGTCATTTTAAATGAATTTAATTTTAACTTTTACCTTTTGGTAATTTAAAGAAAAAGAGACATCCATATATATGAAATTGGAAAATAAAAATAAGGTCTATCTGATATCCCGATAAAATGTAACCTCCTATAGTATATAATTTTAAACACATTCATTGTATAAAATGTAGGTGCTGAAAATATATATAATATAGATAGGAAAACGAAAAATTAACCAGACCACTATGATATGAAGATAAAGTGAACAAGTGAAACTGTGAAACTGTGAGCTACTGCTCACTGATATACCCCCACCCAAATGCGTAAGGTTAAACAGGAAGTTGTTGCGTGATGAATCTGTAAACGCATCACACGGTATAGCTGACTTATGTAAACGTTAAGACCAAATTTCAAAAACT
This sequence comes from Mytilus galloprovincialis, assembly GCA_037788925.1. Lineage (NCBI taxonomy): Eukaryota > Metazoa > Mollusca > Bivalvia > Mytilida > Mytilidae > Mytilus > Mytilus galloprovincialis. Next base: position 87,915,447 of record CM075334.1, read on the forward strand.
GTGTAATGAAGTTCCTGAGAAATATGTGACCAAAACTTCTATCTTAAATATTATGTGAAAAATGATGTAAGTGTTCGATAACCAAAAGTTGTTAAGAGAAGAATATGAAAACGCAACACATGGTATAGCTTACGTATTTAACATTCTTGAAACAAATTTCAACAATCCTTGTAATATAGTTCCTGGGAAAGATTCGTCGGAAAATATTCATGGGACGGACGGACTGACGGATGGATGGATGGACTGACGGATTGATAGATTGACGATCGGGCTGAAGGACGGACAGACGGAGGTTAAACAGTGTACCCACATTTTTTTTTAAGTTGAGGTATATTGATACATGAAAAATGTCAGAATAGTATTCATATTAAAATCTCTAAGTGCAATGCGATCAAGTTGAACTGTTGGTTCTTTTTCTCTACCGATACCAATGTAACAAGTACAAGTCATGTAATCAGTATGCAGGAAGTTAATCAGCAAAACTGTGTGATTCCCTGATCACATAGTTTAGCATTCTAACATAAAGCTTGTGAACCTGGCTGACATTGGTTTATTTAATGATTGCCATGTGCTACTGTTACATTTAAAAAACAATCCATAAATCAGATTATTCGTTTTATGTTGACCTATCAAAAGACCTTTAAAAACTGAATTCTTAAAGAATCAAACCTGTTATTTTGATCAGTCAAGATATGAAAGTCTGCAACGTATTTCTTTCAAAATAAGTCAATCTATGAATAAAGGTGACTAACTCATTTCCAAATTAAAGGAGAGGTCATGGGTTGTAAAAAAACTAATATATATCAAGTATTAATCAATCAACAATATAATCAAATATGTAATTAAAACAACTTGCCTGTAATGGAACTGCACTAAGAGATCTAGCTCTTACACTATTCCCAGAAAATATTTCTTCGTGATTTCCAGATACAAGTACTACATCATGTTTGGTAAAATCCATTACATCGACCAAGATTAGTCCGGTGTCTCCAACTTTATATTTACTTACTGATACATCAAATTTGATATTACATTTAGTCTAAAAAAATATTTAAAAAACTTAATTTTATTACAATTTTGTACTACACAAACACACGCGGCTCTACATATACCGTCACATTTCGGACATTTGAACCAATGAATTGCAAAACAAAATCGTAATACATACAAGAACAATTTTCCATTGTCCCATATTTTATCTGCTCATGATCAATAGCTAAAGATATATGTTTTTTTTTAAATATCTACAAAGACGTGGAGGCAGGAGATCGTTAACGTTGTAAGATTCCATATATCTTTATTATGAAGAGACTCTTTACAAAAATGATCGGCACTCTTGCAAGACCTTCCAGTGCTGATATTAAATTTTTGTAAAATTGTATTTTGAGACAGGAGTAGGTCCCTTAAGGGCCGATTTTGGCCTCAAATTTCAGGTTCAGATTTTGGACACTTTTTAAACACTTAAGTGTCTATATCAATTGATTCAATTAGTTTATGTGAAAGATTTTAACTGATTTAGTCACTAAAAACGCTCCGATTCAGGCTTAAATATGAAAAATCTATCATATATGCCATAAAACGTCACTTTTCAGAAGTTTTTTTGTCAAAAATGAAAGTGGCCGCATCCGTGTTCATCCTCAACCTTTATATATGTTATGTATTATTATCAAATACAACTTACATTTCAATATAATGAATGAACACGAATGCGGCCACTTTCATTTAAAACGGAAACCGTCTAAAATTTAAGTAAAATGCAAAAAATGTGAAGATTTCAGTAATTTAGCATGATTTATGAATCTAGTACACATAATTTGTGCATTGTATTGTCAAAAACAGCCCATATTTATGTAGTAGAAGCATTCTACTATCCAGTAAATAACTAAAAGATAACATTTTCACAATTTTGTAAAATTGCTACATTTTGGGGCCAAAAAGGGGTCTTACTGAACCTACTCCTTTGTATATACATTTATATCAACATATGATTACTTACCTGTGTAATCGGTGGAATATTACAGGATACATCAAGAAACCTTGGACGTCTGATGTAACAATGTAGCAGGTATATTTAGTGAACAAATATATAGTGTCGTTAAAAATATAAAAAAATAGATAAATGAAGCGCTTTCCATACACCAAATTTCAGCATATTTCACATAGTGTTTAGCATTGTACAATTACCTGAAATCACATATTCGCACTTATTAAACTTTATTCTCAGTTCAAATTATGGTTGAAAACCACTGTTACGTAAGTAGGTAATCGAACGACAAAATCAAAAGCTCAAACACATCGAACGAATGCAAAACAATTGTCATATCCCTGCCTTGGTACAGGCATTTTCTTATGTAGGAAATGTTGGACATTACTTCAGCTTCTCAAATGTAAACTTATGGTATAAGATATGTAGTATCTTTCTAGCAGCACTTGCATACGGAGTGTATATCTTCGATTTGATACAATATTCCAGGGCTTGTATTTCCTATCATGATTTCCTTGATAGAATGTTTCTACTCACATGGAAGCTTCTAAACCAGGAGTCCCAAGTGGTGGAATTGTTAAAACAGAAATAAAGCAAAATACCAACAGACAAACAATAGTACATAAAACATATCTAAGAAAACTAGACTGTGTAACTAAAACAAAACTTGGAGTGATCTCAGGTCCAAAGGAAGAATAAGCAGATTTTTTCTTCATCGTCATGGCGATCGTAATATTTTGAAATTACTTCAACCTTGTCACTTAGAACCCTTTGTTTGAAAGCTTCATTGTAAGGAGCAACTCTCTTTCAACAGAAAAAATGATAAAAATTGCAGGCTCTAAAATATTATATCAGTTGGAAGGTATATACGTAATATGCAGGCGCTGCTGGGATGTCTCTACATATTAATTGAAAGTGCACAATATGAAAGCTGAAATCATCTCTCTTATTGCAAGGGAATGTTCTAAACTGACCCTTATTATTAATTCCTAGACTTTAGTTCAATATTTGCAGGAGGCAAAACTGAATTTATTACATCCTTTCTTTCAAGTTCGATGAAACAAACGCTGAAGTATTTAGTGAGAGGACAAGTCTATATTGCGGTACAAGGAGTTAAAGGATAATGCTCCCTTATTTTCATATGTCCAAATGCGCTCCTGATAGGTTTGCAAATGGTTGTCTTCAAAAACACAATCTCTTAAAACTTCTTCAATAAGTTGTCAATTAATGAATCCACCATCTTGACGATTTTGGTTTCTGATTATTTATTTTTTTTCAACTAGAGAAGGTTTTGTTATTCAAAGTATGACTTGTCCCTCACTAAAACAAATTATCTTTATCTAACAATCATTTAATTTTATGAAGCAAAGTAAGACCAATTCTTTTAGTTGATCTTTCAGTTTAGAATTGGGAATTAATGTGTATAGAGTATTAAGTTAAATGCTTGTATATTATCAATTGCCTATGGGTAGAGACTAAGGTTGTGTGTACTTTTACAGATCATTGAAATGTTTCAGAATCCACATCTGATTCACTCACAATGTCCTTAAATTAGGTATTGTCACAATAACTGCGAAGCCAAGTTTTGATAACTGATCAAATTGAGACCAATAGGTTAGACAGATGTTTCGTTGTGCAATAAGAAGACTTAGCAATATAACCTTGTTGATAAAGACATTTGATAAATTAAGGTATTCAATAAAGAGAAGGAAGATCCAATTTTTCATCCTTGATTGAAAGTTCAATTATTTTAGGATTTATATTTTGATGAGTGCCATAGGGTTATATTTTGAGTTTCAGAGTGAAATATTGATACTGAATTCTATGTGTTTACCAAACAGTTATTGTAATAATATTTACACTTAAAGATGTTCTAGTTGAAGTGGCAAATCAATTATAATATTATTTGCAAATTGACGCCACTGTTGAGGTAGATAAAAAGGCACGATCATGTCTATCTGCTTGTGATACAAAAACTACATATTGTATATCATGCAGATTTATATTGATTTTAGTGAAGAGACAACAACCATGCAATGTAATAAGTTACCCTATCCATTGACAGTCCACTTGGTTGCTGTACACCATTACTTGTTCCAACGCCAGATAAATCACATCGGACTATATCATCATCTTGGTCAATGTAATTAATTTTAATCGTTGTAATTTTGTTGATTAGAAACCTAAAAAAGTAATCATACTTAACAAACTTGATTCAAGAATTCACCTAATGTATGCTTTTAATTAACTATATAATTATTTCATTTATACGTATTTATGATGAATTGAATTTAGTTCTACTTCAAATATCAACACTAGCTGAACACAAAAATGAAAATGAAGCAAAAACTTTTCATTTTCAAAAAATGTCGAATTTTCAGTACACCCATGCTAAAATTTTATTTCTTATGGAAATTTCAGTTGTAATGGTTTAAATGAAAGCTTGTCGGATTTGTGATTCAGAACATTAAAAATAAACCCACCTTACATCTATTTTGATAAGATTAAACTGCATTTAAGTCCGATTTTGGGGGTATTTGTGTGCGTACAGTGTCAGAAAAACACATTTCAAATGATTTTTTTCCGATTTTCTGATCGCCTTGATATCTGCAAAAGGGACTTTTTAAGAACGATAATTATTACTCTAACGAAAAATCGTAGCCTCTTTATGATTGCATGTAACATATTATCTACAAACTTTATTCAATCAGCGTACGGGAGGTTCATGTCCATCCTGTTACCGCTACTTAAATCAGCCGTTAAATTATTCTCCCTATATTGTATCAGTCAGTGTTGATTTCAAAAGTGCAAAGTAATTTTAACATTTAAAACGCCTCGTTTCTTGATCGACAGTGCAGAGAAAAGAAATTTCAAGACATTTAGTGAAAAATAGAGTGTACTTTTTTTCATATCTATGCTGTTACCAACAATTTTGTTTAATTACACCAACAGTATACCTGTAAAAAGTGCAATAACGTGTTTGAAACCAAATTCACAATAGAAAACCATAATCACTTCACCAAAGGGAGTAGTTATTTCACAGCAGCAATCAAAAACGAGGAAATTTGTCTATCCTGTTACTATGGTTGCTATGGTTACAGTAACAGGATAGACAATTGTAGACAAAAACGTCTTTAAATTTTTTATCTTAACATAAAGGTGCAAAACGAATGAAATATTTCGTTGTTTGAACTCATCTTAAGGTTATAACGGCTTAATCTTCCTAATTAAGCATTTGCAGGTGCAATACTAATATCGGTAACAGGATAGACTTTTATATAGTGATATATCAGAAACGTGCGTCCCTGTTACCAATGAAATAAAGAGAAAAGTAAACTAACTTATGAGGGATTTACTTGATGTTGGGTTTATTTGAAAAGGTGAAAAAATGCCGAACAATATGAATTGTTATCTTAGACTTGCCTTACTGGTGGTAATTTTTACAACCTTTGAAAACCAATTTTTAGAGGCATTTTTCAGTACAACCAAGAAATTGGCAAATAATCTATAATTTTACAGAATGAATATATATAGAAGTTTATTCTGTTGAAAACCGTCTAATTGGCTACGTAAAATAAGCTTTTATTTTTAATCTAAAATCTGATTTATTGCACTATTGCTGTTATAATGAATACCATGTCTACAGCATTTGACAGGGCACCCCTGTAGTGTTAGTTTTACGGAACAAACAGGGAGATTGTTCAGTAAATTAATAATAATAATAAATGGTTAGATTTACATGTAACAAGCAATATTATGTATACAGATTACTACAGAAATTAATTTCCGGAAAAAAATTCGTGAGCCGCTTTGACTCTGTATATATGCTAGTTGACCTGGTCATGACCTATTGGGAAAACGGTAGTATTTAATTTTCCCAGCATTAGGTTGGCCTTTTGTGTACCCAAGGCAGGTGAAGGAAGTCAAATTAGGAGCGCTGTGATTGGATGTAAGGGTACAATATATTTTTTATTTATCTATGAATAACTGCAGTGTGTATATTTACAATATAAATTTTAAAACCTATTGAAATATTTTCTAGAGAATTATTCGAAAAGACTTGCAAAATTTCATAAATTTGGTGCAAAATGACGGTGGGCATGGATAACATAAACAAGCTCCGTTGGAAGTTGGTCATGATACTATTTGGCTTTAATTTTTAAAACAGAGTAATAAAGTACTAACACATTATATAACTGTTTTATCCAGGTTTTTATCTTAAAAAGTGGTAAATTTAGAAAATGTTAACATTGTCGCCAATGGCAGAATAAATAGTACCGTTTTCCCTATTGATCAAGGATCACACGATGAAGGCAAGTAACAGGCGAAGCAGTTTATATATATATTAATTATGTAGGTGTACATACTTGGTTGCGAATTGAAGTGCATGATATTAAAAACAAGCTTACCATTTTACCTAAACCTTTTCTAAATAACCTAAAATTTCTTTTGAAAATGGTAACAGGATAGACAAAATATTGTACCGACGATCAAAAACTGTTTCATGATATTCTTGTATGACATCATTAAGATTGTTAAGGTCTTTCCTCTCCGTGAGGAAAGATCTTATTGTTTTTCTAATGTTTTTTTTTCTTTTTCTTTTTAAGGTCTTTCCCTTACGTGAGGAAAGACCTTATTGTTTTTCTAATGTTTTTTTTTCTTCCAACATTTTTTTGACATGCCCTCCCCCCGTTTCTATTGTAGTCATCAAGACAAAATATTGACCATCGATAGATCTCATTATGACGTATTACCAGATGAGGCTGTGTAGGATTTCATCATCTCCTTTGAGAGTTATATCCCCTTGAAGCATTTTTCTTATTTGCATTTTTCTTAAAAAGTATTAGAGATAGAATAGAATTGAAAATGGCAGCATGTACAGGAACAGATGGCAATGTTAATAAACATAAACAAATAGTAGGTTTGTCAGCCTGATAAGAAGTTATTTCCCTTGAAATATTATACATTTTTGGAAAAATTATAATTTGAGAACCGGAAGTCGTAGAGACTTGGGACCTTCACCAATATTCTTTAATTCATGTGACCTTTAATTTGCACTAAGGTCAAAGGTCACTGAGTGCAAAAAGAAATTACGCTGCAATTTCAAGCTTGCATATTAAGAAAACTATAAGAGTTTGCTGCACTCATAGTGTATATAAAATGTTCCTCTCGACGAGCTCTACATTTTATACATTAAGCTAAAAAATGTCCGACTGTCTGTTCAAAAGCTACAACAACATAATTCTTAAAACTATAGTAACAAGTGTATATCTTTTAAAAGGTAACAGATATCAACCTACTATAAACTGCAAAGATGATCAGTAATTCAAGACCTTCAATTTGAGGTCAATTTCAGGCCATGATGAAATTTAACCTTGATCTTTAAAGTGTAGTATGACCATGACCTTGTCACATTTGAAAGGCCAAGTAGTCCTGAGTTGATTGGTGGTAGTCCTATGTCTCTACCACTTCCGGTTCTCAAGTTTGTTATTGCATCATATATTTGATGATTCATTGTGACCTTGATGAACCTTGGAAGTGTCGAAATCTTTTTCTACAATGTTGTCCTTCAACTGCAGATCATTTATCATTTAACAGATTGGAGATATCTGCTGTCGTTTTAGAGATAATGCAGTTTGAAATTTTGCGAGCGGAGGCATGTATTTCTGAATCAACAACAGATTACCACCTAAAATATTTTAGAAATTGAAGAGGGTAACATAGTTATATGTTTGACCAAATACCGAAAACATTCCATGAAAAAAACCCCAAAAAATCAATTTGAAATATTCATGTTTTGCATTGACTATGTAAGTTGCATAAGTTCTATTTATATAATTGATATTGCGTCATGTTTGGCACTTTGCAAAATGGGGTCATATGATACATCAAATTGAAGGTCTTAATGAGCTCTACTCAAAAATGAAAATTTCAAACCCCTTTTTCATCCCAGTGGGCAGGGTTGGGTCATTAAGTGCAAAACTTCAAACTTCTCAAATTGTTAGGGTGTCGCATATCAAATGAAAGTCCATAAAGCGTACATTTCGAATATCAAATTGACGTCCCCCAAAAATGGGTTGGGTGGGGTCATTGAGTGCAAAAACAAATTTCTTTGAAGGTAAGGTTGTTGTATATCAAATGAAGTACATTTCAAATATCAAATTCCTGTCCTCAAAAAATGAGTTGGATGGGGTTATAAGTTACAAAAACCAAACTTTCTGGAACATGGCGTTGTCGCATATCAAATGATAAATCATCAAGTCTTAAATGGTACATATATCATACTTCCGATCTCGAAAATGTAGGCGGATAGGGTCATTAGGTGTAAAAAGCGAAAAGTTTCAGAAGGTATGCTTGGCGTATATCAAACGAAAGGTCATACAAAGTACATTACGAAAACATCACTTTTACAGGAAAGACCTTTCAATTGTTTTACAAACAATTGAGATACTAGTTTTTTCTTTTTCTTTTTTTTTTTCTTTTTCTTTTTTTTCTTCCAACATTTTTTTGACCTGCCCGACTCTTGTTTCTGTTGAAGTTATTAAGACCAAATATGGACCATCGCTAGACCTCACCAAGATGTATTACCAAATGACTCTGTTAAGGATTTCATCATCCCCTTAAGAAGTTATCTCCCTTTTATTGATTTTTTTCAACATGGCCCCCCCTCGTTGGTTTTTAAGATATCATGACCTTAATTGGACATAATGTAGATCTCATCATGATGTATTACCATGTGAGGCTGAATAGGATTTCATCGTCCCCTATGAGAGTTATATCCCCTTGAAACAATTTCTTTCCTTTGCATTTTTCTCAAAAAGTATAAGAGATAGAATCGATTTCAAAACGGCAACATGTACAAGAACAGAGAACAATGTTAATGAACATGTACAATCATTTTGGTATTAACCCTTATAAGGAGTTATTCCCCTTAAAAAAATGTCAATAATTTTAGAAAAATTGTATTTCGAGAACCAGAAGTCGTAGAGACTTGGGACCTTCACCAATAATCTTTAATTCATGTGACCTTTAATATGCAGTCAAGGTCAAAGGTCACTGAGTGCAAAAAAATTACGCTGCAATTTCAAGCTTACATATTAGGAAAACGATAAGACTTTGCTGCATACATACAGCGTATAAAATGTTCCTCTCGACGAGCTCTACATTTTATATGATAAGTCCAAAAATGGCCGACTGTCTGTTCAAAAGTTACAACGGGATGGTTCTTAAAAGTCTAGTATTTTGTGTATATCTTTTAAAAGGTAATAGATATCAACCTACTATCAACTGCAAAGATGATCAGTAATTCAAGACCGTCAATTTGAGGTCAATGTCAGGTCATGATGAAATTTCACCTTGACCTTCACAGTATACAATGACCTTGACTTTGTGATATTTGAAAGGTCAAGTGGTCCTGAGTTGAATGGTGTTAGTCTCATGTCTCTACGACTTCCGGTTCTTAAGTTTGGTATTGCATCATATATTTGATGATTAATTGTGACCTTGGTGAACTTTGAAATTGTCCCAATTCTTTTTCTATAATGTTGTCCTTCAGCTGTAGATCCTTTATCATTTACATGATTTAACAGATTTGAGATATCTATTGTTGTTTTAGAGATAATGCAGTTTGAAGTTTTGCGAGCGGATGCATGTATTTCTGAATCAACAAGGGGTGCTATAAACAGTTTCGTATAAAAAAAAACTAGGGGTTATTCCCCAACTAAAAATAGACATGGAGGGAAGTTCCTTTTTATCAACATAATTGGTGAAAAAGTATCATGTTTTTTGTATTTGGTTGTAAAGATATGTTAATTAACTTCAATTAAAACCGGTTGAATGATTAAAATAATTTTAAAAATTAGATTAAATATTCATGTTTTGAGGGGAGACAACACTGTAAACAGTCTGTATTTTTGGCAGTGAAAATTCAAAACTTATTTGCAGCCACTGTAGCTCTTTTCGGAGCAGGCGAACGTACCCTGAAGCATGAATTTTTTGAAAGACCAGGTAAAAATCTATGAAATTCATACAACTTTGATTATGAAAAATGTGCAGGTATCATGTCTTCAGGGGTGTGCACATGACCTGATTTCAGGTTTTTAAGCTTAAATTAGGCAATGTTTTTCCCAGTTTCTCTGAATAAAACTGTTTTATACTATTAAAAGTACACTTTGTTTTTATTCCATTATAAACTAGAGAACATTCTGATTCCAGTGATATCTAGTTTTATACAGGTATCTTTATTAATCAGTCCACCACTAAGGGTCACTTATACATGGTCCCTCAAAATATGACGTCATAGAAAAAAACTGTTGATTGCACCCTTAAGACAAATACAAAATATAGTGATGTTTTAGAATAGAAATGTGTTTGCGAATGGAGTAAAATAATTCTGAAAAATATTGTACGGCATGTATACATTAATTTAAAAGCATCAGTTTGGTATATTTAATGCAAATATTACAGATTTGTACATAGCAACCAGATATAAGAAAACCAGACTCTGCGAATATTGAAGTTTGTTAATTTTTTGCGACGTCATGATATTTTTATTCAATCTCTCGTATATTTGGAACCAAAATTTGCATATGAAAAGTGTAGATTTTTTCTACTTTGACCTTTACTCCTGATCAGTGTAACATAAAGTTTTATTCATTATAATATATATTTGGTACTTTTTATAGTCAAAAAGGTGCACATGCCATTCCTAAGAAAAACACTATTTCAATATTTTCTCAACTCAGCTATAACTTAGTTCATATAGTACTAGGGACAAAATCTATTAAAAGTAACTTTATTCATGCCTATTTCATAGTTTTTATTCTATCTATTCAAAAGAAACCCTATTTTATGATTTATTTTCTTTGTAAAACTGATGAAAATGTGATACAGGAAATGTTTGGGATTTGCGAGTTAAACTGTTTGCCACTGGCCAATATGCCACTACTGTGCGACATAAAAAAAAGAGCTGTAGTTTCACTATTTGTGATCACAATCCTTAAAGTAAGACATCATTTTAATCGGTATAGTGTACAGATTCAGAAAAGCTGAGAATTTTTTTATATATCGCATACAAGGTTTTGCTTAAGGGTGCTATAAACAGTTTCGTATAAAAAAAACTAGGGGTTATTCCCCAACTAAAAATAGACATGGAGGGAAGTTCCTTTTTATCAACATAATTGGTGAAAAAGTATCATGTTTTTTGTATTTGGTTGTAAAGATATGTTAATTAACTTCAATTAAAACCGGTTGAATGATTAAAATAATTTTAAAAATTAGATTAAATATTCATGTTTTGAGGGGAGACAACACTGTAAACAGTCTGTATTTTTGGCAGTGAAAATTCAAAACTTATTTGCAGCCACTGTAGCTCTTTCCGGAGCAGGCGAACGTACCCTGAAGCATGAATTTTTTGAAAGACCAGGTAAAAATCTATGAAATTCATACAACTTTGATTATGAAAAATGTGCAGGTATCATGTCTTCAGGGGTGTGCACATGACCTGATTTCAGGTTTTTTAAGCTTAAATTAGGCAATGTTTTTCCCAGTTTCTCTGAATAAAACTTTTTTATACTATTAAAAGTACACTTTGTTTTTATTCCATTATAAACTAGAGAACATTCTGATTCCAGTGATATCTAGTTTTATACAGGTATCTTTATTAATCAGTCCACCACTAAGGGTCACTTATACATGGTCCCTCAAAATATGACGTCATAGAAAAAAACTGTTGATTGCACCCTTAAGGGACAAATATAAAATATAGTGATGTTTTAGAATAGAAATGTGTTTGCGAATGGAGTAAAATAATTCTGAAAAATATTGTACGGCATGTATACATTAATTTAAAAGCATCAGTTTGGTATATTTAATGCAAATATTACAGATTTGTACATACCAACCAGATATAAGAAAACCAGACTCTGCGAATATTGAAGTTTGTTAATTTTTTTGCGACGTCATGATATTTTTATTCAATCTCTCATATATTTGGAACCAAAATTTGCATATGAAAAGTGTAGATTTTTTCTACTTTGACCTTTACTCCTGATCAGTGTAACATAAAGTTTTATTCATTATAATATATATTTGGTACTTTTTATAGTCAAAAAGGTGCACATGCCATTCCTAAGAAAAACACTATTTCAATATTTTCTCAACTCAGCTATAACTTAGTTCATATAGTACTAGGGACAAAATCTATTAAAAGTAACTTTATTCATGCCTATTTCATAGTTTTTATTCTATCTATTCAAAAGAAACCCTATTTTATGATTTATTTTCTTTGTAAAACTGATGAAAATGTGATACAGGAAATGTTTGGGATTTGCGAGTTAAACTGTTTGCCACTGGCCAATATGCCACTACTGCGCGACATAAAAAAAAGAGCTGTAGTTTCACTATTTGTGGTCACAATCCTTAAAGTAAGACATCATTTTAATCGGTATAGTGTACAGATTCAGAAAAGCTGAGAATTTTTTTATATATCGCATACAAGGTTTTGCTTAAGGGTGCTATAAACAGTTTCGTATAAAAAAAAACTAGGGGTTATTCCCCAACTAAAAATAGACATGGAGGGAAGTTCCTTTTTATCAACATAATTGGTGAAAAAGTATCATGTTTTTTGTATTTGGTTGTAAAGATATGTTAATTAACTTCAATTAAAACCGGTTGAATGATTAAAATAATTTTAAAAATTAGATTAAATATTCATGTTTTGAGGGGAGACAACACTGTAAACAGTCTGTATTTTTTGCAGTGAAAATTCAAAACTTATTTGCAGCCACTGTAGCTCTTTTCGGAGCAGGCGAACGTACCCTGAAGCATGAATTTTTTGAAAGACCAGGTAAAAATCTATGAAATTCATACAACTTTGATTATGAAAAATGTGCAGGTATCATGTCTTCAGGGGTGTGCACATGACCTGATTTCAGGTTTTTTAAGCTTAAATTAGGCAATGTTTTTCCCAGTTTCTCTGAATAAAACTTTTTTATACTATTAAAAGTACACTTTGTTTTTATTCCATTATAAACTAGAGAACATTCTGATTCCAGTGATATCTAGTTTTATACAGGTATCTTTATTAATCAGTCCACCACTAAGGGTCACTTATACATGGTCCCTCAAAATATGACGTCATAGAAAAAAACTGTTGATTGCACCCTTAAGGGACAAATATAAAATATAGTGATGTTTTAGAATAGAAATGTGTTTGCGAATGGAGTAAAATAATTCTGAAAAATATTGTACGGCATGTATACATTAATTTAAAAGCATCAGTTTGGTATATTTAATGCAAATATTACAGATTTGTACATAGCAACCAGATATAAGAAAACCAGACTCTGCGAATATTGAAGTTTGTTAATTTTTTGCGACGTCATGATATTTTTATTCAATCTCTCATATATTTGGAACCAAAATTTGCATATGAAAAGTGTAGATTTTTTCTACTTTGACCTTTACTCCTGATCAGTGTAACATAAAGTTTTATTCATTATAATATATATTTGGTACTTTTTATAGTCAAAAAGGTGCACATGCCATTCCTAAGAAAAACACTATTTCAATATTTTCTCAACTCAGCTATAACTTAGTTCATATAGTACTAGGGACAAAATCTATTAAAAGTAACTTTATTCATGCCTATTTCATAGTTTTTATTCTATCTATTCAAAAGAAACCCTATTTTATGATTTATTTTCTTTGTAAAACTGATGAAAGTGTGATACAGGAAATGTTTGGGATTTGCGAGTTAAACTGTTTGCCACTGGCCAATATGCCACTACTGCGCGACATAAAAAAAAGAGCTGTAGTTTCACTATTTGTGGTCACAATCCTTAAAGTAAGACATCATTTTAATCGGTATAGTGTACAGATTCAGAAAAGCTGAGAATTTTTTTATATATCGCATACAAGGTTTTGCTTAAGGGTGCTATAAACAGTTTCGTATAAAAAAAACTAGGGGTTATTCCCCAACTAAAAATAGACATGGAGGGAAGTTCCTTTTTATCAACATAATTGGTGAAAAAGTATCATGTTTTTTTGTATTTGGTTGTAAAGATATGTTAATTAACTTCAATTAAAACCGGTTGAATGATTAAAATAATTTTAAGAATTAGATTAAATATTCATGTTTTGAGGGGAGACAACACTGTAAACAGTCTGTATTTTTGGCAGTGAAAATTCAAAACTTATTTGCAGCCACTGTAGCTCTTTTCGGAGCAGGCGAACGTACCCTGAAGCATGAATTTTTTGAAAGACCAGGTAAAAATCTATGAAATTCATACAACTTTGATTATGAAAAATGTGCAGGTATCATGTCTTCAGGGGTGTGCACATGACCTGATTTCAGGTTTTTTAAGCTTAAATTAGGCAATGTTTTTCCCAGTTTCTCTGAATAAAACTTTTTTATACTATTAAAAGTACACTTTGTTTTTATTCCATTATAAACTAGAGAACATTCTGATTCCAGTGATATCTAGTTTTATACAGGTATCTTTATTAATCAGTCCACCACTAAGGGTCACTTGTACATGGTCCCTCAAAATATGACGTCATAGAAAAAAACTGTTGATTGCACCCTTAAGGGACAAATATAAAATATAGTGATGTTTTAGAATAGAAATGTGTTTGCGAATGGAGTAAAATAATTCTGAAACATATTGTACGGCATGTATACATTAATTTAAAAGCATCAGTTTGGTATATTTAATGCAAATATTACAGATTTGTACATAGCAACCAGATATAAGAAAACCAGACTCTGCGAATATTGAAGTTTGTTAATTTTTTGCGACGTCATGATATTTTTATTCAATCTCTCATATATTTGGAACCAAAATTTGCATATGAAAAGTGTAGATTTTTTCTACTTTGACCTTTACTCCTGATCAGTGTAACATAAAGTTTTATTCATTATAATATATATTTGGTACTTTTTATAGTCAAAAAGGTGCACATGCCATTCCTAAGAAAAACACTATTTCAATATTTTCTCAACTCAGCTATAACTTAGTTCATATAGTACTAGGGACAAAATCTATTAAAAGTAACTTTATTCATGCCTATTTCATAGTTTTTATTCTATCTATTCAAAAGAAACCCTATTTTATGATTTATTTTCTTTGTAAAACTGATGAAAATGTGATACAGGAAATGTTTGGAATTTGCGAGTTAAACTGTTTGCCACTGGCCAATATGCCACTACTGCGCGACATAAAAAAAAGAGCTGTAGTTTCACTATTTGTGATCACAATCCTTAAAGTAAGACATCATTTTAATCGGTATAGTGTACAGATTCAGAAAAGCTGAGAATTTTTTTATATATCGCATACAAGGTTTTGCTTAAGGGTGCTATAAACAGTTTCGTATAAAAAAAACTAGGGGTTATTCCCCAACTAAAAATAGACATGGAGGGAAGTTCCTTTTTATCAACATAATTGGTGAAAAAGTATCATGTTTTTTGTATTTGGTTGTAAAGATATGTTAATTAACTTCAATTAAAACCGGTTGAATGATTAAAATAATTTTAAAAATTAGATTAAATATTCATGTTTTGAGGGGAGACAACACTGTAAACAGTCTGTATTTTTGGCAGTGAAAATTCAAAACTTATTTGCAGCCACTGTATCTCTTTTCGGAGCAGGCGAACGTACCCTGAAGCATGAATTTTTTGAAAGACCAGGTAAAAATCTATGAAATTCATACAACTTTGATTATGAAAAATGTGCAGGTATCATGTCTTCAGGGGTGTGCACATGACCTGATTTCAGGTTTTTTAAGCTTAAATTAGGCAATGTTTTTCCCAGTTTCTCTGAATAAAACTTTTTTTATACTATTAAAAGTACACTTTGTTTTTGTTCCATTATAAACTAGAGAACATTCTGATTCCAGTGATATCTAGTTTTATACAGGTATCTTTATTAATCAGTCCACCACTAAGGGTCACTTATACATGGTCCCTCAAAATATGACGTCATAGAAAAAACTGTTGATTGCACCCTTAAGGGACAAATATAAAATATAGTGATGTTTTAGAATAGAAATGTGTTTGCGAATGGAGTAAAATAATTCTGAAAAATATTGTACGGCATGTATACATAAATTTAAAAGCATCAGTTTGGTATATTTAATGCAAATATTACAGATTTGTACATAGCAACCAGATATAAGAAAACCAGACTCTGCGAATATTGAAGTTTGTTAATTTTTTGCGACGTCATGATATTTTTATTCAATCTCTCATATATTTGGAACCAAAAGTTGCATATGAAAAGTGTAGATTTTTTCTACTTTGACCTTTACTCCTGATCAGTGTAACATAAAGTTTTATTCATTATAATATATATTTGGTACTTTTTATAGTTAAAAAGGTGCACATGCCATTCCTAAGAAAAACACTATTTCAATATTTTCTCAACTCAGCTATAACTTAGTTCATATAGTACTAGGGACAAAATCTATTTAAAGTAACTTTATTCATGCCTATTTCATAGTTTTTATTCTATCTATTCAAAAGAAACCCTATTTTATGATTTATTTTCTTTGTAAAACAAATGAAAATGTGATACAGGAAATGTTTGGGATTTGCGAGTTAAACTGTTTGCCACTGGCCAATATGCCACTACTGCGCGACATAAAAAAAGAGCTGTAGTTTCACTATTTGTGGTCACAATCCTTAAAGTAAGACATCATTTTAATCGGTATAGTGTACAGATTCAGAAAAGCTGAGAATGTTTTTATATATCGCATACAAGGTTTTGCTTAAGGGTGCTATAAAAGTTTCGTATAAAAAAAACTAGGGGTTATTCCCCAACTAAAAATAGACATGGAGGGAAGTTCCTTTTTATCAACATAATTGGTGAAAAAGTATCATGTTTTTTGTATTTGGTTGTAAAGATATGTTAATTAACTTCAATTAAAACCGGTTGAATGATTAAAATAATTTTAAAAATTAGATTAAATATTCATGTTTTGAGGGGAGACAACACTGTAAACAGTCTGTATTTTTGGCAGTGAAAATTCAAAACTTATTTGCAGCCACTGTAGCTCTTTTCGGAGCAGGCGAACATACCCTGAAGCATGAATTTTTTGAAAGACCAGGTAAAAATCTATGAAATTCATACAACTTTGATTATGAAAAATGTGCAGGTATCATGTCTTCAGGGGTGTGCACATGACCTGATTTCAGGTTTTTTAAGCTTAAATTAGGCAATGTTTTTCCCAGTTTCTCTGAATAAAACTTTTTTATACTATTAAAAGTACACTTTGTTTTTATTCCATTATAAACTAGAGAACATTCTGATTCCAGTGATATCTAGTTTTATACAGGTATCTTTATTAATCAGTCCACCACTAAGGGTCACTTATACATGGTCCCTCAAAATATGACGTCATAGAAAAAAACTGTTGATTGCACCCAAGAGCTTACCACTTAAAATGTTTTACAAATTGAAGATGTTAATATAGTTATATGTTTGACTAAATACCAAAAACATTCCATGGAAAAAAACACCAAAAAATCAATTTGAAATTTTCAAGTTTTGCATTGACTTTGTAAGTTTCATAACTTCTATTTATATAGTTGATATTGCATCATTATTTGCACTTTGTCAAAGGGGGTCATCTGATATATCAAATTGAAGGTCTTAATAAACTCTACTTACAAATGAAAATTTTAAACCCCCTTTTCATCCCAGGGGGACGGGTGGGGTCATTTAGTGCAAACATTCAAATTTCTCAGATGGTAAGGTTGTCGCATATCAAATGAAAGAACTTAAAGCGTACATTTCAAATTTCAAATTGACGTCTCCCTAAAATGGGTTGGATGGGGTCATTGAGTGCAAAAAAAAAATAATTTTCTTTTAAGATAGGGTTGTTGTATATCAAATGAAAGGTCATGATGTGTACATTTGAAATATCAAATTCCCAAACTTTCTAGAACATGGTGTTGTCGCATATCAAATGAAAGCTAATCTACTCTGTTCCATATATCATAATTCCGATCTCAAAAATGTAGGCGGATGAGGTCATTAAGTGTAAAAAGCGAAAAGTTTCAGAAGGTATGCTTGTCGTATATCAGACGAAAGGTCGTACAAAGTACAATACGAAAACATCACTTTTACAGGAAAGACCTTTCAATTGTTTTACAAACAATTGAGATACTAGTTTTTTTCCTTTTTCTTTTTTTTCTTCCAACATTTTTTTGACAGGGCCTCCTCCCCTTTCTGTCGAAGTTATCAAGACCAAATATGGACCATCGATAGACCTCATCATGAACTTTTACCAGATGAACTTTTGTAGGATTTCATCATCCCCTTTAGAAGTTATCTCCCTTTTATTGATTGTTTTCAACATGCCCCCCCTTTAATGTTTTAAAAGATATCATGACCTTATATGGACAATAGGTAGATATCATTAAGATGTATTACCACATGAGGCTGCATAGGATTTCATCATCCCCTTTGAGAGTTATATCCCCTTATAGCAATTTTTTATATTTGCATTTTTCTCAAAAAGTATTAGAGATAGAATGTAATTGAAAATGATAGCATGTACAAGAACAGATGGTAATGTTTATAAACATAAACAATTAATTTGTTACTTACCCTTATAAGGAGTTATTTCCCTTTAAAAATTATAAATAATTTTTGAAAAATTCTATTTTCAGAACCGGACGTCATAGAGACCTTGAACCTTCACCAATAATCTTTAATTCATGTGACCTTCAATATGCACCCAAGGTCAAAGGTCACCGAGTGCAAAATAAAATTATGCTGCAATTTCAAGCTTACATATTAGGAAAACCATAAGACTTTGCTGCATACATACAGCGTATAAAATGTTCCTCTCGACAAGCTCTACATTTTATATTATAAGCCCATAAAGGTCCAACGTTACAACGGGATGATTCTTAAAAGTATAGTATTTTGTGTATATCTTTTTAAAGGTAACAGATATCAACCTACTTAAACTGCAAAGATGATCAGTAATTCAAGACCTTCAATTTGAGGTCAATGTCAGGTCATGATGAAATTTCACTTTGACCTTCACAGTATACTATGACCTTGACCTTGTGATATTTGAAAGGCCAAGTGGTCCTGAGTTGAATGGTGCTAGTCCCATGTCTCTACGACTTCCGGTTCTTAAGTTTGGTATTGCATCATATATTTGATGATTAATTGTGACCTTGGTGAACTTTGAAATTGTCCCAATTCTTTTTCTATAATGTTGTTCTTCAACTGTAGATCATTATCATTTAACAGATTTGAGATATCTATTGTCGTTGTAGAGATAATGCAGTTTGAAGTTTTGCGAGCGGAGGCATGTATTTCTGAATCAACAAGAGCTTACCTCTTAAAATGTTTTAAATTGAAGAGGTTAACATAGTTCTATGTTTGACCAAATACCAAAAACATTCCATGGAAAAAAACGCCAAAAATTCAATTTGAAATTTTCAAGTTTTGCATTGACTTTGTAAGTTTCACAACTTCTATTTATATAGTTGATATTGCATCATTTTTGGCACTTTATCAAATGGGATCATCTGATATATCAAATAAAAGGTCTAAAAAAAACTCTACTTAAAAATGAAAATTTTAAGCCCCCTTATGATCCCAGGAGGACGGTTGGGGTCATTTAGTGCAAACATTCAAATTTCTCAGATGGTAAGGTTGTCACATATCAAATGAAAGAACATAAAGCATACATTTCAAATTTAAAATTGACGTCTCCCAAAAATGGGTTGGATGGGGTCATTGAGTGCAAAAAATAAATTTTCTTTTAAGATAGGGTTGTTGTATATTAAATGAAAAGTCATGATGTGTACATTTGAAATATCAAATCCTAACCTCCAAAAATTAGTTGGATAGGGTTAATAAGTGCAAAAATCAAACTTTCTAGAACATAGAGTTGTTGCATATCAAATGAAAGCTCATCTACTCTATGTTGCTTATATCATAATTCCGATCTCAAAAATGTAGGCGGATGAGGTCATTAAGTGTTAAAAATGGAAAGTTTCAGAAGGTATGCTTGTCGTATATCAAACGAAAGGTTGTACAAAGTACATTACGAAAACATCGCTTTTACAGGAAAGACCTTTCAATTGTTTCACAAACAATTGAGATACTAGTTTAAAATGTTGTTCTTAAAGTACTGTTTGTTTTGATTTGCTTATGTAGAGGGTTATTTTAATAAGTAACTTTTAATATTTTTTTCAATTTCAAATTCGACATTTTTTTTTAATGACCCTTATGATGATTTTGTTTATTGAGGACCCGAAGTCCAAGAAAAAATTTGACAATGTGATGCGTATTCGATCTGTTTTACTATTTCTACAATGATATACAAACATTTTTAATTTATGTATTATGAAACTATTGTGTTATTCAAATGAAAAGGTTTTTAATATCGCCCGTCGCAGTGCTTCCTCGTATCAATAGATAAAGATGTTGCATCATGACGTTAAATTTGTGACATGTGTCCTTTTAGTGTTGAACGGCAAACAGAGTACACCTTAAATTAAACAGAGAGAAATATTTTAAAAACCCATCCGTCTTCATAAATATTTGCTTTTTATTATGTTCAGGCTGCTGTTATTTTGTTTTTCATTTTCCGGTTTATTCTAGTTTGGACAAATTAATGTTTTTACAACTTGAAGAAGTTTGTTAGATGCGGGTTTTGTGAAAAAATCATTAGCTTGATTATGACAACTTTGCTGCGTGTGATAAACTATAGTTACAGTTGATCTATATTTTATTTATATAAAAGTCATGTAATTCATCACAGTGTCCCGGGATTCATCAACAAAGTTTGTAGAAAGAAAAATCACAAAAATACTAAACACCGAAGAAAATTCAAAACGGAAAGTCCCTGATAAAATGGCAAAGTCAAAATCTCAAACACATTAAACGAATGGATTACAACTGTCATTTTCCTAACCTGGTACAGGCATTTTCTTTTGTACACAATGGTGGATTAAACCTGGTTTTACAGCTAGATAAATCTTTCACTTGTACGACAGTCGCATCAAATTCCATTATATTGACAACGATTTGTGAACAAAACAAACAGACATAATAGTTAAAAATGTCAAAAATGGGGTACAGCAGTCAACATTGTGTTATAATCTTAATCACTATAAAAACAATAAATATATAACAAAGAAGAACAAACATGCATATAGACAAAACACATTAGCTATAACGAAAGACGAGAATACAAAAACACAATGACGGGATGTATAGGAACAGAGCCACGTCAAATGTATCAAAGAAACACAAAACGGGATATAGACAAAGAACATAAGCAAAGATGGAAGACAAGAATACAAACATTATAATAGAAAAATAACACAATGACGGGATGGGATGTATACGTACAGCAAAATGAACAGAGCCACGTCATATCACTGTATCACGGGATTCATCAGCTAAGTTATTAGATCATTGTATCCGAAGATCTTATGGTGTAACACCACTAATTCAGGCCAGAAAGCACATACCAGAAAGTAGTACATATTTAACACAAAATAGTTCCTACGCATGGACATAACTTTCAATATATTTAGAATATTTTATTAATTTTGGTATCAAATGAAAGCTGCATGACTGGTGATCATTGCAGAACAATTTTTGACTGATAAATTTGAATAATAAAAAAATGGCATGAAATTTCAAAAGGAGGGTACATTTTGCCTTTTTGTCAGATCGGACGTACCTGTTTTGGTACATCTGAAGTTCCGGGAACCAGTTCTTTCTTATATGCAATGTAAGGTATGTTGATTTTTTCAGTACAGGACACCAGAAGGTGTTGCTTTGACATGCAATGATTGTCACTTTATTTGAACTTAAGACAAAAGAGCTGTGACCACTCGAAATTGAGGAATTTAACATAGAAAGCAATGGGGCCATTAATTAGTGGTGTACTTCCTTATATCTATCTATCTATTGACGTTCTTATCTGTGGATTGCCAGAACCGTGAGGTAAACAAAAAATGAGTTAAAAAATATTTCACATATCTATGAATCTGTGTGTACATATTTAAATTCGATTTCAAAATATTAAAGCTGTGGACATTAAAACCAACCAATCTAAGTCTTACCAGCAATTTTGAGTGATAGCTCATTATCTGCAAGAAATGATTTCTGAATATGATTTTTACAAGGGCTTACCTTTATATAAATAAATAGAACCTTAACTTTATGGTGTTATTCATCTGAAAATAATTGTTGAATGGGTCCCACTTTTCTGATTCAAACAAAACAATTGACATTACTTATATGTTTTGACTCTAGGAGTTATTAACTAAGTACGGTGTAGTCATCTGTTCCCGATAGTAATCAGTTCTCGATAGCAATGCGCGTGGTTAAAATTAAAGTATTTCGCGAAATCGCATATGGTTTTTATTGGTCATTATTTCAAAGACAGAACAAAAAGTCGCTTCAAGCATGCAATAATTTCACCATTCCAAGTTTTCAGACATGGTACAACAGTAAAAATGATATTTTCCAATTTTAACCTACTTTTCCTTATTCCCTAAACAACCTAAACTTCATCCCCTCGGTTCATAAATAGCAGGTTTTTACATCAGAGGCCCCTAAGGGGCCTCGGGTGTATTGCCATCACCTACTTTTCAAAGATCGAAGAGATGCATATATAATTAGTTTTGGAATAATAACCGACATTATAGACCCGCGGACCTATATAGTGCAGAATAAAATTCCGTATCGCTTCTTTTAAATTCATGTTTTCAATGGATACTCAGTTTTTTTTATTTTTCTTAATGCAAATTTATAATATGAAAATGTTTTGTCGTTAGAAATATTTGTATATTAATCAAACGATCTTCAATATCAATGACGTGTCGAAAAATTGTTGTTGCGGATGAATACCACGAGTGCGCAAGAGGGCAAGAGCGAGCGTGTAGAAAATCGAGAGGAAATCAATTCACACATTTATACACAGAAAGGTAATTATATTTCAATTATTTGATTTGGAGTAACCTCTTTAAACCGTTTGTAGCATATATGTCTATAATATTAACGTAGCAAAATCAGGAATATTTAATCTGACACAATATTAAAATAATTTATCAGGCCGCGTCCCCCGCAGCCATTTTGAAAATACCAGCAGATTGGGTATGAGTAACAAGAACCTGCAAGGCCCTTAAAGACGAGGTTACTTTTTGTGCATTCTTTATTGCAACAATTTGGGTTTTTTTTTAAATCTCAACAATTTTTGGAGTTAAATTTCTTTTCTTCGTAAATAACAAGTAGATTGATCACTTGGACACACACGTGGAAATATTTTCTGTTTTTTAAGGTACTGTTTCGGATTTTCGCTCCTTCTCCGACTTAGTTTGTTGCATTAGTATATTTGATTAATTATGTCCCTTGACTGGAAAAAACGCGGATTTTGTTAATGAATTTGTAAGTAATTCTAATATATATAATTATTGGTTGAAATTATTGTATTTTATGTAATATTCAGAGAATCTTCGACTTCTTATTCTTCCAATAGAGTTGGACTTTTTGAGTGCGTATAATAAATCAAGAGTTATTTTACACTGAAATGTCACAATTAGTGGCGTTGTCCGTTACCATTTACTAGCCTATAGATATATTGGGAGAATCCTTACAGTTTTGGAGATATAAATATAGAGTAACTGTCCTGTTTTTTAAGTCTTCCTTGCAGTATTGTATAATTTTGACCATACAGCACATGACATGACGTATTGCCAAAAATATATGATAATTTGATGACATACATGTGCTAATCACACTCAACAGCATTATTTAAATTGTGTAACCATATCCATGTAAAATTTTAGTAATTTGAATTAGACATTTGTTCACGCATACATGAGTACTTGAATTGAGCAAATACAATCAGTTAACTTTCACTACGTGCACCCATGAGATCTTAAATTGAGCAAATATGATCACTTACATGTATGAGTAGAATTTGAGCTAGATCTACTCAATTGAGTTAGATATATCAATATTGAGACTAATCTAAATGGTTAATTTGAGCACACATGAGGCTATTTATACTAATGAGAGCGATATTGGGATTCTGTATGAGCAAACTTAGCAAATCTTTATTGAGACAAACCTATGAGCGCTATGCGGTGCATATGACTGCAAGAGATATTTTAAAAGTTTTCCGGAACCCCAGATTAAAAGTTGAACTGCAACATTGCAAAGGGTTAGTGTATTATTATGTTTTATCAAAATGTTAAATGTTTAACAATGTTTAAAATGTTTAATGTTTTTTGTTTATTTATTATTCTGTGGAAATTTAAATCTGAAGAATCTTTCTGCGAGTTTGCATGAATAATTCCATGTTTTAATTTGTACTATAAGCCCAAGTCACGCATAAGTTAACAGGGATTTACAATGTCCACGATTAAAACCACATGTACATGTATATTGTAGATAATTTAAACAAAATGTTCAGCAACATTTAAAGGAACCTATCTATTTTTAATTCCCAAACATAATTGTTATTACTTAAGCAACCTTGTTAACAGTTTAGATTTCTATCAAATCGGATGAGAATCCAGGAGTTTTAAAGGGGGAGGGGTCTAGCTCCCTCCTCCCCCAAAAAATCTGCCTCAGCAATTTTAAACCCTCTTACGCTGTATATTCATGTAGCTGTACATTGTAAGTAGACATCTGAATCACCGAAAATCAACCTATATTTTCATGTATAATTTGATAATAAAATTTTAACACATTTATACATTTTTTTTAAATTTGTTCTTGACAATTTTTTGTTCATTTAAAAATATAGGGACAACAGAGTTGATGTATGTGGGTTCGATTCCCAATCTAGGCATTCATTTATATTGGCTGGTGCAAAGCGGCAGTTAAGCTTAGTGGCCCCACACTGACTCTGTTGTTCATATGTCACTTAAAAAAATCAGGCGGCCTCCTTCAGGTCTTGCCATCTTTATTTTTCTTTTTGTAAATCATACACAACAAAACCATTGAATAATTGTGAAAATTATACCACAGATAACTATGGTAAAACTTTAATTGTTTTTGGCATAATTAACCTTGGCTGCCATCCAAGATCAAAAAAGTTTTTATATTGATGAATTATATATATCAGATTTGGATTCTTTTGGTCACAAAACCTTTTGGATGGTAGGTGGCGGCCAAATCTTTATTCCTAAAGGCTTAATTTCGGGTCTGAAAATTGCCCAAAATCATATTTTGACAAAATTTGGAACATAAAATGTATTTATTGAGCATTAAGACTTTTGAAATAGACCAAATTACGAAACCAAATTGTGAACTTTTTGGAGCTTTATGTTAAAGTTTATATTTTTGGCCATTTTGGGCAATAAGTGAAACTTGTCCTTTGAATCAGTGGTTTCACAATAACCATACTAAATACTAAGTATCTGTTAGAAGATAGCTCTTTCACAGTACATTGTTATACTTAAAGATAAATATATACCAACAATGACCAATATTAATGATGGAATGAGATTATACAATGTAAATATACTGTTTTATATTGTAACATGTACAGTACATACATAAATGAAAATTAACACCAAACTGTTGTCATTATTCATAAAAAAGAAACGAAAAGGGAGGTATGATTGGTATTCAGACTCCAGCTCTATACAAAATGATGAAAAAGAAATAAAGCTTACCATACAACACTTTTACAATCAGAAAAAAACTATACGTACATCAGTAAGAAATAGCCATGAAATGACAAATGTTAAACAATATATACAAGAAAACTAATGGCCACATCAATGTACAAACGGAAAATCAAGATATACACCAGTAACACCAAAAAATTACAAGCCCTGTTTTACATGCTTCTTACTAAGGACTGACACATTCATATGGTAGTTGTGTTCTATATGTATGGTGCAAAATTTTCTCATTGCTTAAACCAGTGGTATATCCAAAGTATTAAATCCAGAACAAAGTAAAAAAAGGCTAACAGTTGAAAAACTATCCAGATGTTGTGAAATGCAATTAACAAAAATACCATCATTAGCGAAAGGCTATCTACATATAATACATTGTAATATTTACAATGAACCATTTAATAATTAGAAAACAGAACCTACAATGTACATGTATAGCTGCTGATTTTTTTTTTTTTTTTTTTTTTTTTTTTTTTTTATATATAAATAAAATGGATAAATGATTGACTGTGTTGCAATAAAACCAAGATAACTCAGTGAAGCTATTTATGAACATTTAAAAAGTTTTTGTTGACTGCAACAAAAATCTGGAATAAGGGATCAAAGTAATATTGCTGTGTTAACATCCACTTAATTAGCGATTGATCCAAACGCTAAATGTTTCAGAAAGTAGAAGACCTGGATACTACATGAACAAACATTGTTAATAAATGTCATTTGTAGAGCAGGATCTGCTTACCCATCCAGAGCACCTGAGATCACCCCCAAGTTTTTGTGGGGTTCGTGTTGCTCAGTCTTTAGTTTTCTATGTTGTTTCTAGTGTACTTTTATTTGTCTGCATGTCTTTTTTAGTTTTAGTCATGGAATTGTAAGTTTATTTTCGATTTATGAGTCTGCTGTTCATCTGGTGTCTTTAGCTCCAATATTACAATTTATCTGTTTTAATATGATTGTCTTGAACCTCTTTATCATAGTTCAGGCCACAATTAAAAAAAAATTGGTTTGCCCAAACCCTACCCAAAGGTTGAGACAGTGGGTAGGTAGGTAGGCATTTTCTTTTCTTTTTTTCAAAAATAGAAATTGAAGTATCAGGTGTTAATTAGTCTTCATGCCTATCTGATTAAAAAAAAACTTCTTCAAATCAGGACAAAAAAAGAATTTGAGTAGGCAGCTTTTTTCTGGGTAGGTAGCGTTTGGGCAAACAAACCTATTCTTTTTTATGGCCTCAGTGAGTGACTATAGTATATAGCTACTCGAAGAATTGTTTGTTATGTTGATTCTCTATTATAAGTTATATGCTAACTATTTTTGTATGTGTGCAACTATATGGTCATAATGCCAGTCTACATGTAACAGTTCTCATTTGACCACATAATCATTGATAATTCACAAAGTTAAGTTTCCTAGTTCAAGTCAGTATCTCAGATATAATATATATATATATAGCAAATTATATTATTTGTACTATATTGTAAGGTGAACATATCTGTCCGGCAGGTATAATATAAACACCTGTCATTTATCAATAAGTCATCATAACTTGAGGTCCTCTGATGTTCAGTACTTCAGTACTTTGATTTAATGTTACCAAAACTTAGCTCGAAAAGAAGGCCTGCGTAATACACAATTGTTAGATATCGATGTGGTGTGACGTCGCTATGGAAAAATCTATAAAACACAGTTTGGGCCATATCTTATAGACTTGAAAATTTAATTCAATTCAATTATCAGAATAGTAATGCCTTTATTTTGTTACTGTGACATTAAAAGCAATAACAGCTGTAACAACATCTTATAACTTATAAGAGTTGGTTCAATAATTTAAAATCATCTAAAAAATATCAAAGATTAATATTCAATGCATTTTTTTCCTTCATTGATAATTCCTAGATGATAATTAGAGATACCTTAATTGATCGATAAGGCTATAATTTACCCAAAAAAATATTTGTTTTTAATCAAATGATACTTTATTGATACTTTTCTTCAATTTGCGTAATTTAAAATCTTCTATTAATATTAAACATGCTTACCATGCTTACCATACTATACTATTCACAACTTTTCGTATTGCACACAATGTCAAATTTGAGCACAACAACAGATGTTTTCTTGATTTACGCAAGAGAATATCGTGTGAATAATGGGAAATGAATAAATGAATCTGCTAAATTAACTCAATCAGCTTTGACAATATTTTATTCAAGAACTGGCCCTACGTAGGAAAAGTATGTTATAATATCGAAAACCGATAACACTAGGATATGTTTTGAATCAAATCCACCTGTTTCTTTTAATCTAAGCCCTATAGTGACCCTAAAATCATTTGTAAATGGTGGCAGGCTGATAATTTTGGTACCAGGATTAATTTGGAATTTTACATGTATAATCATAAGTCGTCTGTAAAACATTTTATAAAATCTTTGATATTATTTAATAGTTTTTTAGCACTTAATCTTGTCAATGATAAATCTATGAGAAATCAAGAGAGATAATTTTCCAGTCAAAATTTCAATGGCTAATATCTCGGGAAAAAAAAGCACACCGACCTATAATGTTTGTTCGCTCTTTTTGTTCCTTTATTAGACCCCTATTAATGTATGCTAGTTTAATGAAAAGCTTGTTATTTTGAAACTGAGTAACGAATTTCCTTAAAAGATAAAGTTCTGCAATAGTCGCATGTGTTCATATAAACCAATGACAATATGGAGTAGAAATAGTGTACGTCAAATAAACATTTTGATGTTTTATAACTAGACCAATTTAGACAATGCTTAAGTTATGATAAAAATTAAGTTGTTGTCATCCTGTGAAGACACACTTTAAATGTATTTGTTTACTTCTAAAGCTCCCATTAAAGGTTAATACTTTTAGTTACACTAGAACACTGTGTAGAGATTGTTTTTTTCTTAATAAGTGGTATTTAGACTTATGGCCTATCACAGTAGTCAAGTCTTCAATACTGTTAGTATGAAAACTCTACTTTCATCGGTCTAATATACACATACAAATGCTAACAATAACAAATTTTGAGCTTTAAATGTGTTTTATGAATTTATTTGAATCGTTCTTCTTAAAAAAAGTTTATGATTAATGTCTTTGTCTGATGAAACCTCTTAGATTTAAGAGACGTAACACCACAACTAACACTATCCGTGTATTGAACTAATCCCCGCCTACAAATATCATATGAAATACCCGCGGTCTCCATGCGGTTACTTTTAGCCAATCATATTCCTAGAAATACTAGTATATATGTAACACTCCCAAACGTGTCCTTCCCCCTAAACGTGTCCGATTCCCCCAAACGTGTCTATTCTCCCTAAACGTGTCCTAAATATTCAATATTGCCCAAACGTGTCCGATTTCATAACCCTCAAAAGTGCCCAATAATTGTTATTCGCCCAAACGTGTCCACTTTTAAACGTCATATATAACGTCTCGCGTATTTTCGCGCTAATACATGTTTGTCCCAAATGACATCAATAACATTCACGGCATTTCTGTGATCGGAGACATAGTTGATGAAGGGGTCATTAATTAGCATAAGTTTATTCAAATTGAATGCTTGTTGTTACTGATTACCATAACTGAAAATTTAATCTGTAAGATATGAATTAAATTTTGACTGAAATCGCTTTTTGTCCAGTTGCAAGTATTTCATATTTTAGAGCGAACATACACACAGTTCTATTACAGATGAATTAATCGTCTAATATGTAAATTATATGTTATCAATAAACTCCGGTCATGCCTTTTATTCAATTCAAATATTGCACGGCGGGCTTTCAGCAAAATTGAAGGCCGTGCGGTGACCTATAGTTGTTAATGT
This sequence comes from Mytilus galloprovincialis, assembly GCA_037788925.1. NCBI lineage: Eukaryota > Metazoa > Mollusca > Bivalvia > Mytilida > Mytilidae > Mytilus > Mytilus galloprovincialis. The sequence goes on from CM075334.1 coordinate 87,944,943, forward strand.
GTGTGTCCTTTTGGTCTCTTGTGGACAGTTGTCTCATTGGCAATCATACCACATCTTCTTTTTTTATATTCACTTTTTTCAACAGGTTTGATATAGTAAAAGCTCTCCAAATCATTAACTGCGTAGTAATCAGGTTTTTGAATATTTTTTAGGTTTCCAGCATCAATAAAGACACACGAACAAGAGATATAACATTCAGTGACAAATATTTCATGCATTATTTGAACGACATCAGTAAATACTGATAGGTCATATTACCAGGCTTACCTGTATACGTAATTTGGAATTATGCATAAATTTTTACGGTTACTCGGGATAAATACTAGTTGGGATTTTCATTTAAAAAAATGAACAGCGAGTAAAAAGACCCGACTTTTTAATGACTTCAGTAAGAAACTATTTATGAAACTCAAATATTTAATCGAGGCCGTTTTATATGAAAATTTCGGAAATTTAAAACGAGCCAAACGGACGCCCAAACTTTACCAAGGTTATTCTGCCAGTTTTAAAAAATATATTTCTATTTTTTAATGAAATAGTAAAATTAGTATACGTTAATAAAAAAGCAATTATACCTAAATAACCAACGTATTTATGATATTATAGCCAGGCTATTTGCTGGGTATTAAAATGAAGATTCAAGTCGGTATAAAGTTTAACAATTTAATAAACGATCCAACAAGAATATAAACGATGTTACAATATTGAGTCCGGTGTTGACGGTTTAAGAACCTATCCAAAACTGAATATAAATTATTTTTAAGAAGTATATAAAACAGAATAATTAAGAAATGCATGTAACAACGGATTAGGCAATTATTGTCCATTGTTCAGATAATCTGCTAAAACTGTCTTTGACACGTAGATACGAAGTCCATTATCGGATTAGTCGAAACATACATTTTAAACCAAAGATAACTGTGTGGGAATATTTCAGCTAAAAATGACAATTGAAAGATATAGTAACTGTAATTAAAGTGAGAAAGATGATAGTCCAAATAATTAGCATGCTTTTCGTCCGGTCATAATATGGACAAGAATGATAATTCCAGTAAAAGAAAAAAAATAAGCTTGATATAGACACGTTTGAGGAATTGGAATTATATAGAGGCCGTTTCAAATAAAAGTTGCGGGAAAAAAATGTTGCCTTCCAAAATACAACTAATGGGTCATTTTAAAGAGTGAAATGCTAAAAAATTTAAATGTGCAGAGAAAAAGAATTTAAGTAATTTATCTTTATCTTTTAATAATTTAATTTTGGATGTAACGCGTCTTCTGATTGCCTGACATTATTTTGTTATCAGCCCATAGACATAATTTAGTCATGTGACCGTGACGTCATCGGCGTTTTTTCATGGTTTTCTACGGTTCTATATAGTATGTAATTAAAGTCAGAAAGATGATAGTCCAAATAATTAGCATGCTTTTCGTCCGGTCATATATGCCCCTCTCGTCCAGAATCACGTCCACGGGATTTGAATTTTCATAACTAATATCTTCTTCCACGGTATTGATAGTTACGCCTGTTTTGATGATAATTTCCTGAATTTGTTCGAGTGCTGTTTTTTAATTGTTCTAGTTCATGTTCGTAATTTTTGCAAATTGCCTTTAAATCAAGTTCACTTTTTCTAACTACATTGTACATTTCTGAAACATCACTACAATGTAATTTCCAATTTTCTTTTTCTTCTTTTATCTCAGTGATATAGTCTGTTATTTTGTCGTGTCCTTTCTCATATCTTTGTACGGTGTTCTCCAGTTCGATAATTTTAACGTCTCGAATTTTAATTGTTTCTCGAAGCTTCCGAGTATTTTCTAGTTCTCTTGTCAATTCCATTAATGTAGACGAATGGATGAAATTTTCGTCTTCCAATTGGGTTTTTAAAGTTTCAATTTGGTCCCTTAGAAAACAATCACTATTGATAGTTGAAATGAAGACAGCATTCCCGGTTTTGTTAAATGGAAGTTCCTGAAGTGTCCGTTTTCGATCAAAATAATCTTGAAGTCTTTTAGAATCTCTTTTCTTTTTCTTAATTGATTTCTTATTGTTACAATTTTCCGTTTGTGTCGAAATTGAAACAGTTTTAAGTTCATTCTTATGAATTTTAACTCGGCCCACACGAGTGAAGCACTGTCGAGCAAAATGTCCTGGTATTTGACATTTGAAGCATTTTGAATTTCTAGCGGGACACAAACTCTTGTTGGTATGTTGATTTCCACATTTTCCACACATTCTGATAAACTCTCTTCTTTCTTGATTAACTCGATACGGCATATAATTCCACATCCATGCTGGTCTTAAGGAATATCCGTAATAATCCATAGTACTGCCAAATATAGTTCGTCCGAAATATAGTTATTCTGGGGTAAACTAGTCACTTGTCTGTAATTTGTCCTTGGGGAAATTTCGCTTGCCTGCGGAGGTAACGGAATCTTGTGTTGATCTATAAAAGATAACACTCACGAATCTCTAAACACCATGTATAGCCAGGCTGTTTGCTGGGTATTAAAATGAAGATTCAAGTCGGTATAAAGTTTAACAATTTAATAAACGATCCAACAAGAATATAAACGATGTTACAATATTGAGTCCGGTGTTGACGGTTTAAGAACCTATCCAAAACTGAATATAAATTATTTTTAAGAAGTATATAAAACAGAATAATTAAGAAATACATGTAACAACGGATTAGGCAATTATTGTCCATTGTTCAGATAATCTGCTAAAACTGTCTTTGACACGTAGATACGAAGTCCATTATCGGATTAGTCGAAACATACATTTTAAACCAAAGATAACTGTGTGGGAATATTTCAGCTAAAAATGACAATTGAAAGATATAGTAACTGTAATTAAAGTGAGAAAGATGATAGTCCAAATAATTAGCATGCTTTTCGTCCGGTCATAATATGGACAAGAATGATAATTCCAGTAAAAGAAAAAAAATAAGCTTGATATAGACACGTTTGAGGAATTGGAATTATATAGAGGCCGTTTCAAATAAAAGTTGCGGGAAAAAAATGTTGCCTTCCAAAATACAACTAATGGGTCATTTTAAAGAGTGAAATGCTAAAAAATTTAAATGTGCAGAGAAAAAGAATTTAAGTAATTTATCTTTATCTTTTAATAATTTAATTTTGGATGTAACGCGTCTTCTGATTGCCTGACATTATTTTGTTATCAGCCCATAGACATAATTTAGTCATGTGACCGTGACGTCATCGGCGTTTTTTCATGGTTTTCTACGGTTTAAAATGGAATTCAGAATTAAATTATAATATGGTGCTCACTGTTAAATAACCCGCTTCGCGCGTTATTCAGTGTGCACCAACTTTTTTATGTTATTTCTTCATAGACAGAAAAAATATTATAGTCATTCCTTAAAAATGAAATAGTAAAAGATCGTAAAATGAGTATACAATAACAAAAAAAAACAAGAACCACAAATAACCTACGTTTTTATAATATGAACACGAATGATAGATGCAGTAAAATAAAAAAACAAAAGCTTGATATGGACATGTTTGGGGGATTGGACACGTTTGGGAGTTTATTAAAAAATGGACACGTTTGAGCGTTTATTCAAATAACACGCTTTGGCGCCCTTTTACATTTAGAGATGTTTTGCAGTTCAGTGACGTCGATGTGGACACGTTTGGGGAGATCAGACACGTTTGGGGGGAAGGACACGTTTCTGAGTGTTACATTCCATAATATCACATCTCACTCTACCTCATACAAAAGTTATAATGTTAATTCATATTACTTTATTTAATAGTTTGATAGCGGGACAAACATGTATAGTAGTCATGTAACGTGATTTTGTCTAAAATAAATTATATCATCTACAAACTGACATAGTTTAAACTGTCAGAATATACTATGTCAATTAACAAGCATGAGGTAGGATTTATTTGTTCTGTTTATTTACATAAATTAGGACTTGTACATGTATTTGAGTATGCTAAATATAAAATTCCAGAGCTACAAACCTTTGGTACGGTTTAAGTTGTAAAACTGGACTACGATTACTCATATGCGTGTCACTCCTAACGGCAGCTCTTATCTTTGCCTCCATCCAAAATACATATTGATGATATCTATTTTGAGAAATAGTTGAGTGTACCCAATAATTTTGAGAAATAGTTGAGTGTACCCAATACTTTCCTATAAATCTGCAATACATATTAACGATTAGTTTGTAAAACTGAATACCTATGTATCGATCTGATGAGTTAAAAGCCATTTTTAACTAATTTTTATTGTATTTACCCGTGTAAATTATTTTATTTAACGTCATTGTGTCCAAGATTATAGTTGTATTTCTGATATTGTCATCTCCCCTTTTGTATCGGTATTGTTATGGTGTATCGTGTTTCTTGTGGTTAGTACTTCGCTTAAGGGTTAGTAATGAAAGGCGTTGTGTTCATATCAAATGATATTCAAGTTATGAGGCGTTGCGCACAAGGCAACGTTACGTAAACAATAGGCAACGTAAAACAATAGGTAACGTTAGTGACGTTAGTTACTTAGTAAATGTACAGCAGCTAATACTTTACAATAGACAACTTTCGAGTGCATCCGTCACCGGAAAAAACTCGTCAATTATACGCGCTTTTATCACCGTCATTTGTGCGTTTTGGGGCGTCGTCACTTCCCTTCCAATGTTGAGCGAGTGGTTGGAAAACTATAGTTCTATATTATACGAATTATTCGGCAAATTGAATTCTCAAAATTGACAATCAACACTGCTGTCATTAGGGAATTGTCAGTAAGTACCTACAGAGCAACCATTATTTCTAGTTTATCCTGCACAAAGACGATCACTAAGACGCTTGATGAACGTAAATAGTGCAGGGATACAGGCGACCCCCTCTATCTGGTAAATGACGTCATAAAGGCGTGCATAATTGACGAGTTTTTGCCGGTGACGGATGAACTCAAAAGTGGTCTATTGTACCTACAGTGTGTCAAAGATCAAATTTATTCGTTCAGTGTATGTTTACAATTTTGAACTCGAAAATATTGTGTCTTTTGATCATGACAAAATAAAATTTAAAAAAAAACATAAAGGTTTGCATTGATGAAAAATTGCAGTTATCAAAATAACTTTGCTATTATACTGTCTGCCAACTACAAAAACCTTGTCAAAGTTTGTTTCATGAAAATAATGGTCCGAAAAAGACATTGATGTTGAAAATCTTTAACCACGGTCGGAACCTGAATATTGATGATGCCAATGAAAAATTCTAAAATTTATATGTCTCACCTTTGACGCAGGCTAGACAATATACCAGATCATTCAAGATCATAGTTGATTGCATGTAAAACATGAACTGTTTGTATTTGCCATGTGAAGTGAAAGGTGTAAGCAAACAGCAGGTTCTTTAAAACAAAAGATTGTAAGTTGTAAATTTTGATGAGTACTTGAGATAAACAAAGCAACAGCACTTTTATTGGACGGTGTTCTTCGTTCATGGAAAGTACGAATACAAAAATAATTCAGGTATAGGAGATACAATGTAAACATTTATTTTTAAAATGAGGTCAGATCATATGTTTCCGTACGTCATATAAATTCGTACTGTGTATGCTTTTTCAATAGCTTGTGACGTACAACAATGCATTCTATTGAAGGCCGTTCATTGACCTATAATGGGTTACTTTTATTAATTGTTATTTGGATGGAGAGTGGTATCATTGGCACTCACACCACATCTTCCTATATCTAATTAATAGCACAAAAACCAATGAGACAAGAGCATGTATAGTTTTCATCGATAAATAAAAGAAATCGTACTTTATATCCATGTAGTCTGTGTCTTGTGAAATCATAACGGGAATATCTGCCTGATCCATTTCCCAATGTAGGCCACGGTTCAATAATTGTATCTTTTCTTTGATGTGACTGTTTACCTCAGAAGTCAAATTTACAAATGTTGTTTTAACTTCTCTACTTATACCATATACACCCTTTTCTCCTTCCCATATTCCTAGGTATTCAGGACCATATTTATGTAACAAGTCCCGTCTAGAGGAGGCAGTAGATCTACCAATGTCAGTGTAGTTACAGTCAGCACCACAAGGACCTGTTCCAATCTTCCAGGCTGTTAGTACTTTGATATGTGCCTAAAAAGAAATAAGAATGTTTGTCTGGACAATAGAATTTTCTTTCGTGTGATGAAATGGTAAAAAACATGAATGAAAGGAAACGTGCGGTAAATGGTAATAAGACAGCAACCTAAAGATATAAACACAAAAATGACTAGATATCACAATGACTGTTAAGAATTGTTATGATATTGAATTAATACATAAACATCTATAATAAAGCCTAAATAAGCTAGTCGTATATCTGAACTAATCGTTGTATTGTAATCTAAAGCCAAAACATGTTTCAAATATCTACTAGCGTGCAATCTCATCTTTATGGTCGACTAATGTCGATTTGAGATGTAGGGCAGATATAATTTAATTTGCCACAAATTTGTTAAAACTTCAAAAAAAATCTTTAGCTACGATATTGCTGCTAAATTCTGGAAATTTTATAATATCAAAATTTAAATCACCTCGCTTATCATATATTTATTCCTTCTATATATACGTTTTCGTGCAGAAATTCATAATTGTCTTTCATCAGTTTTTTTCATTGCAACTAAAAAAAAATAACTAAAGGAGAATTTTGCGTAAAAGTTGGTTTTTATATGAATTGGCAAAAGTTTTTTTTCAATTATGAGAAACATTTGTGACCTATGACTGTACTGCAAAACATTTTATTGACTTTTACCAAAAAATACGCTACGTACAAGTAACTTAAATACACAAAGCGAATAGCTTACTAAAAGAAATAGAGAAATAATTAATATATCAGATATCAAAAAGTAATTTTAGTTGTAACAATTATCTTAGAGGATATATTATCTTTCTATTTAACGCTTGAAGAATCAAATTACTAATTTTTTTCCATAATACATAATGAAATTTATAAATTATATATAATCAAAAACAACATTGAACTTTTTGTAGCAATCTAGATTTGTTTCATGCTATCATCATGGATAAAAAAAAATAAGTTGGCATTTATATCAGTGTTTAGCCGCTTACCTTAAAGTCATTGCCGAATTTCTCAATTTCAAAGCTCATTGATCCACCAAAAAGCTCTGCATGTTTTGTTAGAGCTCCATTGTAAAGTTGCATAACCATGAAAAACCATAGACCTGTAACGCTAAAAATAATTAAAAAAAATAGGCGTAGAACGCTTGCTTACATTGTGAAAACAATAATCACCATTATCTTTTGAGTATTTTTTACAAAAAGTTGTTTAGCATCCAAGATCATGTCTATTGAAATTGTTTCGGAATCATTCATCTAAAAAAAATGCTTTTGAGACAGTCATTTTTATATACTAAATACTTAGAATTGAGAATGTAAATGGGGAATATCGTCATTAAGACGACAATCCGACCAAAAAAGCAGACAACAACCAAAGGCCACCAACGGGTCATCAACGCAGCGAAAATTCCTGCACCCGGAGGTGGTCCTCATCTGGCTCTTAAATAAAAATGTATACTAGTTCAGTGAATATGGACGTCATACATAACTCCAACACAAATAATTGAACTAAAATTAAAAAAAAATATACAAGACTAACTAAGGACAGATGCTCCTGATTTGGGACAGGCGCAAAAAATGCGGCGGGGTTAAACATGTTTTGTGAGATCACAATTCTCCCCTATACATCTAGCCAATGTAGAATATAAAACACACAGTATTACGCACAGTTAAACTTTAAAAGAAGTTCGAGTCTGATGTCAAAATAGGTATCAAAGGAAACTAAGGAAAATGACAATGATACATAAAAAACAAAGGATCACTGGCAGTTACTGATAAACCTCAAATAAACTGATTGGCCGATTATGTCTTTATCATATAAAAATCAAGCACAATCCCACCCGTTGGGTGTTTAGTATCACAACATCATAAAATATATGAGAAGAACATAACCCGTGTCATTACAACAACTGGTTTTAGAATTAATGTGCTTATTTCCGATGCAAAGATCCTATGAGTGAATGAATATTAATACCAAAACATGCCATCCTTAATCCCCTTACAACAGTATCGTAACTATATCTCTTTTGAATAAGTGTGTTTACATCCCAGATCCTTTGTTCTAACAGGGGTGATCTGAGCCGGATCACCCCTACCAGATCACCCCAGTTTTAGTTTCTTTGTTATGCATGCTTTCCTTTGTTCTGTAACATTTTGGCGGGAATGTCAAATCCACTATAAAACTTATAATTAATTATCCGGAAAAGACTATCTTTAATAGTTATCCCATAAGGACGCGGTGTGTCAGTGTAAGATCATCCCGATGGCCGGAGGCCAGAGGGTGATCTTACACTGACACACCAAGTCCGAATGGGATAACTATTTTACATCCCAGCTGTTTTAGATTAGACGAAAAACCTTTTACAATTCATAAAATCTAGTTTAGAACGCCACACAACCATTATAATATACTTTATATATTACTATATGATGTATACCCTTTATGACCCCCTAACACGATGAGTAGATATCAAACAATGTCAACTCGCCCCACTGGCCAATCGGCCCACACTATATCGTCACTTTATTAAAAAATCGCCCCACTCTTGTAACCGACTCGCCCAACTTTAAAAAAGTGTAAAATCAAATTGAACAATCAGTCTGACAACTCATTTATTTAACGAAAAGGGTTTAAACCCCACTGAGTAAAGGTCTGCCAACTCGCCCCAGTTATAAAAATATCTTGCTTCCTTTAAGTATGTTAAATTTCTGAAAGTTCGTATCCAGTTGTCCTGGTGAAGTGGTATGTGTCGTGGCTTCATATGCTAAAGATCTTGAGTTCAAATCCCAGCATATACACTGGATTTTTTCTACGTGAATTTTGATAGATAGTCTTCTCCGTATAATTAATTATAAGTTTTATACTGGATTTGACAATCCCGCCAAAATGTTACAGAACAAAGGAAAGCATGCATAACAAAGAAACTTAAACTGGGGTGATCTGGTAGGGGTGATCCGGCTCAGATCACCCCTGTTAGAACAAAGGAGCTGGGATGTAAATCAAAATTCACGTAGAAAAAATCCAGTGTATATGCTGGGATTCGAATTCAAGACCTTTAGTATATCAAGCCAAGACACATGCCACTACACCAAGGCGACTGGATACGAACTAACAGTAATTTAACATAGTTAAAGAAAGCAAGATCATTTTTATAAGTGGGGCGAGTTGGCAGACCTTTATTCAGTGGGGTTTAAACCTTTTTCGTTAATAAGTGAGTTGTCAGACTGATTGTTCAATTTGATTTTACACTTTTTCAAAAGTTGGGCGAGTCGGTAAACAAGAGTGGAGCGAATTTTTTATAAAGTGGCGATATAGTGTCGGCCGATTGGCAAGTGGGGCGAGTTGACATTGTTTGATATCTACTCATCGGGTTCGGGGGTCATAAAGGGTATACATCATAAAGTAATATATAAAGTATATTATAATGGTTGTGTGGCGTTCTAAACTAGATATTGTGAATTGTAAATGGTTTTTCGTCTAATCTTAAACAGCTGGGATGTAAAATAGTTATCCCACTCTGACTTGGTGTGTCAGTGTAAGATCACCCTCTGGCCTCCAGTCATCGGGGTGATCTTACACTGACACACCGCGTCCTTGTAGGATAACTATTAATTAAAGGTTTTGTTACCTGTTCAAGTGAATGCCGACATTTTTGTGATTTGCAAAGAATGTTACCATGAAAGATTGGATGTGAAATACTTGAACGTATAAAATATATGAGAATATGTGAACGTATAAAATGTCTGCATGTTGATTTTTTATTTACGGATGATGTCCTTGTACCGATGATACAATTTTGTAAATTTCTTGTTTGTGATATAAAAAAAAAACCTGGTGTAATAAATTTTTCAGTAATACAGAGATTTCTTTCGTTAAAATCAAATACGTTGCTACATACACGAGCGGATCGAACAAGTTGAGATATATTAACACCATAAAATTGGGACAAGGGGACGTCACCACCGAAAAATATATAATTAACAATAGGAATTGAAAAATCATCTTTTATCATAAACTTAGCTTCCCGTTCAAGTTATAGATATCAAGAAAGGGCAGTGTTCATTGTTAGTATAAGCTTTATTTAAAGTCAGATGTTATATACAGTTTAACAGATAACTAAATAAATTTGGAAAACTTTAAAAGATTTTAAATATTATGCAGTATTAAATTTGCTCTTTCCGATAGCTCGTGATTGTAAAAATAATCTAGTATAAATAATTTAAATAATTATAGATTAATGCTTATTGCAGTGTAAATAGCAGAATAGACAAATAGAATATTTCTCCTACATCTGACGTTGCAATTTTCAGAAATATTTTGTTGTTACATTCGTCCTCCATTTGTAGGAATATAGCCATAGAATAAATATATAGAGTGAAAATTCTTAAAATAAAATATAAATGTTAACTTGAAATTATGAATTTCTTTAATATACTCACATTCTACAGGACTTCATCATTTTCTGTAGACTATGTATAGTTTTGTAGTTAAGTAATTGAAATATGTGTCACCTTAACTTTATCTTTAAGATAAACTTGGCATACATATGCAAGGACATGTATTAAGCTGACATGTTAAAACAGTTGTGTTGCTATTTGCTTAAAGAAAAGACACAACAAAACATATTTAATTCTCGTCCTCTTCCATCCTCCTCCCCCTCCTCCTCCTCCACTTCCTCAGCAACAGAAACGTCGTCATCATCATCAGCAGCAACAACAGTAGCAGTAGCAGTAAAATCTTACATACATCCATCTCAGTAAATTTGCTATATGAGTAATATTTATAAAATTTTGAAAAAAACAGTGGTGTGTTGAACAAGAATTAATTATCAACATCAGAGTATTAATAAACTTGTTTGTTATTTGGTCTCTGATGGAGACTGAGTTGTCTCATGATTGGCAATTATATCACATCTTTTCTTTATGATCATCGAGTTACCAACTTTTCTCAATATGCTACTTTGTTTGTAGTAAAAATAAATACAAATAGAAAACGACGTTTTCGCAGTCTTTACTCTTTTGATATCAAAATATTCTCTTTATTTTATTGATTGTTGTTTATTCCCAATTGTGATATGTTTAATGAGTATGAACTAGTATGGTGGGTGATGGATGTATAGCAGCAGACCGCATGCATCCAGTCTCGCTCCTTTTCGCGAGGAGGTCTTTTTTGACGCCAACATTTTCTTTCATAACACTTTTACTGACTTATACCGGCGTCACACATCAGCGTATAGCTATGACGTACGCCGGCCTTGTTAAAATAATCATGTACGCTGCCAACACGCTAGTAATTTTGGATGCATTCATCCTGTCAATCATATCTGTAACGTGTGCACACCGAGCTTTAAGCGTGTATTGGGCGTACCAAAAGCGTTCCTAAGCGTTTATCGGGCGTTCAAGAAATGTATGCTGGCGTATGTCTGGCGTTTGTCTAACGTAGATTGAATGCACGCTACGCTGGAAAAAGGTTTTTTGAACGTATTTGAGACGCGTCCGGGTCGCATCTTGGTCGTTCTATTATGGGGTGTTTGTGACAAACATACCCGTTTACGTATGAGTTAAAGTCGCACGACCTTGAGGCGTATACAACGTGCCCTAAACGTGTCTCAAACTTATCTGTAACGTTTTCAACGCGCTTGTAGCGTAGGTATAACGTGTGTGTAGCGTACAGGTATACGCTAGACACAAGCTTGAGCTGAATGAAAATTTTAATGCTGCTTAAAAATTTCCTGAGTTGTAGCGTTCACCAAGTGTATACCTTTGTATTTCAACGTACTTCAAACGTATGCAACGCACGTTTTACGATATAGATGTGTTTTTGTTTTTAACATGTGTTTGTGACTATCTCCCGTTATCAACACAACACGTTTGCTCACTTGGGAACTTTGGATCAATTTCAGTCGCATTATTGTCCACTATACTATTACTGTGTTAGCATGTATGTTTTAATATGTACCGTTGATTTCATAATGATTTCTGTGATGATTTGAAGTAATTGCACAAGAAACTGATTTTGATCGATGATTATCTTACATTGTGTCAGTTTTTTGGCATTTTAGCCAGTTAAATACATGTACATTTCATAGTAGTCTAATCTCATTTTTTTAAGCATTTGGTCAGCATCACCCTCTTAAATTTTTATTTTTGACATAATACTGAAAATTGAATTTTTGAAAACATACTTTTGTAGTTTATCTTTTGACATCCAATAAAGATGTGTTTGGAGAACTTTGAATGCATGTTTGGATTCCACCGGTTATACTTACTATCACCCCTTTTAGGCTGCACTTTGTAAATACAGCTGTATTTCAAATCACGCCTCTTTTAAGATGTGGATACTTAAAAATTTCAAAGATCTTTTAGAGTACATACAATCTTACTCTCTTTCATCTTGTAATAGTATTAAAACATTTGACTTTTCTACACTTTATACAGGTATTCCACATTCCAAACTAAAAGACAAATTGAAAGAGTTGGTATTGCTTTGTTTCATAAAAAAAGGAATAGCCAACGAAGATACAAGTATCTTGTCTTAGGAAGGGATAAATCCTACTTTGTAAAGGATCACTCTGATTCAAACAAAAAATTCTTTAAACTGACATTATCAAAATGCTTGATTTCTTGATTGACAACATATTTGTCATGTTCGGAGGACGTGTTTTTCAACAGACTATCGACATTCCAATGTGTTAACGTACTGGTTCCCATATATGATCTCTGTGTTTCATCTCAAAGAGACATTATTTGGGAATGTAACCAGTATAAAAAAAAAACATGGTAGCGCCTGAATTTCAATTCTTAGGAAGTCCAAAAATGGAGGTAAGGGTGGTATAGAATTTTAGTATAAGTTTAAACTCTTAGAAAATCAGAGCATATACATGTTGAAAATATGCCGCACAACCCAATGTTTTGACCTTTGAATAAAATAGTAGTATATATAAACTTTCTGTTCTGAGTATTAATTTTCACGAAACTTCATAGTAAAAGTTTCACAGTTTTAGCCACACAGGAAGTTTCCATAGGAAATTGCATTGTCTATATATACCAAATTGCAACCTTTTTAGCACAAAACAAAGCTTATTATGTTATTTTGCTGTGAATGTCCTCTATGTATACTAATATAATGTTGTTATTAAGTTTAACGGAATTACCTGTAAATGACTTTCAGAAGGACTAGACTGTTAGGTAGAATTCAATATGTTGATTATTAACTAAAAAATTAATATTGTAATTTATAATGAGAACAAAACTTCTTCTGGTTTATTTTACGTGTAAATAGTTTTATAAGTCAAAAACACAGAAAATCCTTGTTTTCTAATGGGATACATGTGAGCAATGAATTTTGAGTAATGTCATCTAAAATGATAAGACTTATCTTTCGTTGTACTGATTTTTTGTGTTATTGCAATGTTAATATACTTGTATTTCTTTTGGCTTTGAGAGTTCTTACTATTTCTGTTGCGCAATACTAAGTATTTCGACTTTCTGACGTTATATACTATTTTACGTGCAATTTTCATTTCTTCGATATTTCATACACCAAATTTGTTTGACAAATTTATTACATTAAGATTAAACATTATGATTTTTATTATTCCTAAATCATTATTTTTTCTTTTTTTTTGTATGTATTAGTATGAACATTGAGATGAATATGACGTATGGTGTGTGGACTTTAATATTCAATTGGTTTATTTTGATTTTTTTTTTTATAATTAAAACTGTTTGGTGTGTATCTCCTGCCTATTAGTCTTTGTTGTTTCTTTATATAGAATCAGAAATAATTTATGTTCGGACGAATAAAGCGAGGTAAAACATAAATATATACATTAATTCAATGTACAATTTTTTTTATCAAGATGTGTCTGTTTGTATCTATGATGAGTTTATTTAATATATCGCCAAAACAAACTGGTTACAGATACACAAAACACATGTCAACATAGAAAATACAAACTCCACTAAAACCGATGGATTCATCATGCAAAGGTTGTATGCAAAATTTTAAACAAATCTGTGACAAAAAAAATAGCTGTTCTTATTGGACTTCACCAGAACACAAATATGGTTAATTATTTTTCAACCGAAGTCCTAGAAAATTGTATTAAAAAGCCTTAAGTTTCCATCTTCGACTATCCTCGACTTGTGTTTAGCTATGTTCTCACTGTCGTCTCTCGATACATCCAGTTTAAACTATAATCATTGATAACTCGTGAAGACTTAAAACAGTGTTGACCTATACCATGCAGTGTGGGCCTGTGTTATCACTATCATTGTTTCATCAGAATACTTAACTGTGAATTAAAAAATGATATGAATGTTGCACCGTGTTTTTAATGTTATTTTTAAATTTTCTTTGTATTATTATACATGTTGTTTAGATGAACCATGAACAAAATTAATTCGAAAGAATAGCAAGATGCTATTTCGGCAGACAAAAAAGTACTTTGAACTGTTGTACAAATAAATACATATACGATTTTGTGCAAACTGTTAGCAAAACAACTACAAGAATAACACCAAAACAAAGAAAATACATCTTTCTGACCAACATGCATTGCCAACCAACACACACAAGTAGAAACTATACACACAACTCTAAATGATCACACAAAAATAATCCAGCCACGTTATCTTGGGACAATTATACATCATATAGTTATCATATTGTCATACAATTTTTCCGAACGATTTTGACAATGTATTTTAAATGTATTTTCATTAAATGAAGTTGGTCTAAATCCCATAAAGCCCCATTTATTTTAGCCACCCATATTTTTCTAATGAATGTTTTCTAGTTCTAGTTTCTATATTCACTGAAAAATATGAAGTGACCAAGCAGTGTTTATAAATATATGTATAGTGTTTATCTTTCTTGGTGAAGATATCATATTTGTTTCAGTTGAGGCAAAGGTTCGACCCAATATGGGTACAGACTGGTTACTGGGAAGTGCTAAAACCTTTGCTACTTTGTAAACACTTTAATCTTCATTTCTAAAATCATCTCTGTTGAAATAACCACATCCGGTGGGTAAGCATGTGTTGAAAGTCTATAAAATAGGAGACTATTTACAATCAAAACTAGCCACGCTGCCATTTGTTTTTCGAGTTTCAGTATGCATAGTTGATTCAATATGATAAGGTCAAATCGGTTTGTGTATGATTTTGCTTCTCAAGATGGTGCATTACATTTGCGCGCATTAGCATTACTTTTACACGCCAGAATTATTACGTTTGCGCGCAGTTTTTGATTAAATTTGCGCGCATTCTTTTACGGGTCAAATCAAGTTAATATATAATATATAAAGGACGCATGAAATTTTTGCACTTAATAACCCGATCCAACTAATTTTTGGAGGTCAGGAATTTGATGTTTCAAATGTACACATCATGACCTTTCATTTGATATACAACAACCCTATCTTAAAAGAAAATTTATTTTTTGCACTAAATGACCCCACCCAACCAATTTTTTGGAGATGTCAATTTGAAAATTGAAATGTACGCTTTATATTCTTTCATTTGATATGCGACAACCTTACCATGTGAGCAATTTGAATGTTTGCACTAAATGATCCCACCCTTCCCCCTGGGATGAAAAAGGGGTTTAACATTTTCATTGTTAAGTAGAGTTTATTAAGACCTTCAATTTGATATATCAGATGACCCCATTTGACAAAGTGCCAAAAATGATGCAATATCAACTATATAAATAGAAGTTATGAAACTTACAAAGTCAATGCAAAACATGACAATTTCAAATTGATTTTTTTGGTATGTAGTCAAGCATATACCTATGTTAACTTCTTCAATTTCTTAAACATTTTAAGTGGTAAGCTGTTGTTGATTCAGAAATACACGACTCCACTTGCAAAATTTCAAACTGCATTATCTCTAAAACGACAATAGATATCTCAAATCTGTTAAATGATAAATTGTCTACAGCTGAAGGACAACATTATAGAAAAAAAATTGGGATAATTTCAAAGTTCATCAAGGTCACAATGAATAATCAAATATATGATGCAATACCAAACTTGAGAACCGGAAGTCGTAGAGACATGGGACTACCACCATTTAACTCAGGACCACTTGACCTTTCAAATATCACAAGTTCAGGTCATAGTATACTGTGAAGGTCAAGGTGAAATTTCATCATGACCTTTCATTGATCTCAAATTGAAGGTCTTGACTTACTGATCATCTTTACAGTTTATAGTACATTGATATCTATGAACTTTAAAAAGATATGCACACAATACTATACTTTTAAGAATCATCCCGTTGTAACTTTAAACAGACGGTCGGACATTTTTAGGCTTCTATAATACTAAAATTACGAGGTCCAATTTGTCAGCCGTTATCACGTAAAAACGACGAATCAAAGAATTCAACTTTATAAATAATTAATATAGTACAAAGGTGTAGATTAAAAATTACACCACTCCAGGCCCTTTTGTTTTCCACGTAATTAATATTGCCAATAATTAAGAAGTTCCGGGTTGAGTCCGATACCGATACCAATAGTATATTCACCTGTTACCTATTACCTTATTTGTACGTTCCGCATCTGACAGTCGCACCACCAAACGGTGTATTCAGGATTAATATGCTATATACACGGGTCATATTCACAGGGTTGACACTACTATATTGTGCAATTGTTACCTATTGTAGCATTTTTATCAGTAAAACTTTCTAAGATAACAATACGAATACTAAAAATCTGGACTAAAATAAGGCGTATAGGTACAGTTTTCAATTTGTTAGCGGGCATGACGTAAAACAGCGAATCAAAGAATTCAACTTTATAACTAATATAGGACAATGCTGTTGATTAAAAAATATCCCATTCCAGGACCTTTTGGTTTCCCTTTTGTTTTCCAACTAATTAATACTACCAATAATTGATAAGTTCCAGTTCGACGGATTCAAACAGAAAGATTTGAAAGCAGAGAAAACTGCGTATCTTATAATCGGCATGACTTTATCAGATGACAATACTAATATCAAAATAAGGCTTGCGCATAGTTATATACTTTAATTCAGTCACGAACCCGCGATATCACGGGTGTGTTCTAGTATTGTATAAAATGAAGAGCTCGTCGAGAGGAAAAATTTATACGCTGTATGTATGCAGCAAAGTCTTATCGTTTTCCTAATATGTATTTTTTTTTTTTGCACTCAGTGACCTTTGACCGTGGGTGCATATTAAAGGTCACATGAATTAAAGATTATTGGTGAAGGTTCCAAGTCTCTATGACTTCTGGTTCTCGAAATAGAATTTTTCAAAAATTATTTATATTTTTTAAAGGGAAATAATTCCTTATCAGGCTTAGTAACAAATGAATTGTTTATGTTTATAAACATTGCCATCTGTTCTTGTACATGCTGCCTTTTTCCAATCGATTCCATCTCTAATACTTTTAAAGAAAAATGCAAATAAAAGAAATTGCTTCAAGGGGAAATAAATCTCCATGGGGATGATGAAATCTTACGCAGCGTCATATGGTAATACATCATGATGACATCTACCTATTGTCCAGATAAGGTCATAATATCTTTAAAAACAACGAGGGGGGGGGGGGGGGGGCCATGTCGAAAAAAAAACAATAAAAGGGAGATAACTTCTAAAGGTGATGATGAAATCCTACACAGCCTCATCTGGTAATACTTCATGATGAGGTCTACCGATGGTCCGTATTTGGTCTTGATAACTCCAATAGAATCGAGGGGAGGCCATGTAAAAAAAATGCTGGATGAAAAAAAAAAAAAAAAAAAAAACATGAGAAAAACAATAAGGTATTTCCTCGCGTAGAGGCCTAGACCTAAAATACGAAGTATAGACGAGTTTGCACCACAATCAAGTCAAAGTAAAAAGAAAAAGAAAGAACAGTTCTTAATGCAATTTTATGAACAGTATTGAACAGGTGGTATATCCAAAGCCCATTACGTACGTTCTCTAGAATATAAATGCCAGGGTAGAACGGACTTTTAGCATTTAATTTATTATATCCTTTTATCCTCTCGTGCTGAATTTTAAGGTGTAATACCACCAAATCATTGAACGTCAAATCTGATTGCATTTGAAAATAGGTAAAAAAAATAATTCTCTAGAATTTGACAGTTGCATCCTACATTTTATTGCAGTAAAACATTTCTAAGTCATAAACATACATCTTGAGTAATATTTCAAAGCACCATTGTTTATCTATTTGAGGTTTCTATAGAATATTTTGGAAACTTGAGGTTACATGGTTACTAAAAGCTTGTACACAGGTTAAATAAGGGGGGATTATTTGGTTAACTTCTAGTGATGGTTTATTTGTTTATATGCAATGAAATGTGATATGATTTTTTTTTTCTGTAGTACTGGACAGGATAAAACTTTACTCATGCCAAGTATTTTTTGATATGAAACAAAGATAAATTCTGCACATTTTTTGAAAAGTGCAAGTTTAACAAAGACTAATAGGGGAAAATTAATGGTGATATTACACCTTAAAAGAAAAGATTATTTTTTTTATATTGTGATGTTTTGATTCAATCAGAGGTTTTTTTAATCATTTTTTATAATTATAAAATGGGTAGATTATACTTATTTATTACGGTTAAGTTCGTTTTATAATGCACCGACAAATAGTACTAGAAATATTCAGATAAAAATGTAAAAGCAGGACAATTAAAGATTTTAAATACACATGAGTTTACAGTCATAGTGTGCTGAATATTTGAAGCCAATAATGCGTTGTGGCAACTAGAACACTCCCAACACATAACGGTACGTCCGTGACTGACGCCTCATAAAACACAAAAATACATAGATAATATGCTAAATAAAATTGTTCGTTGCCGTTTGTAGTACGCCTGGATTATGCTGACGGTAATGACTTTGATGAAATCAGAACACTTTTGAAATACCTTTACAATTATTTTCAATGCATAGACATGGAAAAAAGTAAAATCACAAAAATGCTGAACTCAGAGGAAAATTTAATCGGAAAGTCCATTATCACATGACAAAAACAAATGTCAAAACACATCAAAAACGAATGGACAAGAATTTCCCTTGACCTAAATGCTGTCCATGCTGAAAGTGGATACATCGCACACTAACGATTTTCCCCCGATTTGTTTCAAACAAACAAAATTCAATGTTTAGGCCTTGACGAAGCTGAACAAACTGGCTTAAATTATTTTCTATAATATTTTTATTCTCATAAAGCCAAAGCATGGCATCAGTAGAGAGATAACAACAATAATTATTTACAATATATACAAAAAAGGCAAGGAGACACCGTTACAAAAGTCACTAGTAAGAAGGACAAAAAAAATATAAAAAAAAATTAAAAGAACAAACTAAGCTTCTTCATGAATGGTTTCCGTGTACTTGACATAAAATCAGAGAATTTAACTGTATTATGTCGTTGTACAAAATAGGAGGTTAACACTCTGTTCGTTTTTGATCGAAAAAGGTTCATTCAAATATATATACATGTAGTTAAAGCGAGCACTATTTGATAAAATTAGGAAAGGTGATAATTTTTTCCTTGAAATGTTATTAAAAGTTGGGTGAATGTGATGCACCCTCTTCAGTTTTATTTTTATCTGTTATGACAGTATATGTAAAAGTCAACACATCCAATAGGTGTTTCGGAAAAAAAAAGAGATTCATACTAAAATAAGGATCAAACATGCAACAACGGGTAAAAAAAATATCTAAAACTTAAAAAATAAGTTACTTAAAATCCATATTATTTTGCTTTAACACTCGTCTGCATACTTTCGATTTTATAATGGATTGAATATATCTTTCTCAAATATTCCTTAAAACGGACAAGAATCCATTCAAACATCCTTGCCAACTACACAAATGTTCATGTCGTATAGAAATAATTAAAAAAAAAAAAACGTAAAAGATTGTTTTCAAAGGAAAATACCTACGAATATTTATTGTTTTATGTTATGAAGATTAAAGGATCTACACTTTAATTGAATATGCATATTTAATAAATTTTATAGAAAACTATAATAATAGAAATATCTCTGGGATTGCTATAGAATAAAGAAGCAATAAAGTAAATTTCTTCTATGATGTTTAATAGATTTAGTATGTGTATCTGATTGATTATTGACAATCCTATTTAAACAAACCCCTCTGCATTGCAATTATGCAATCTCTTGACATAAATTAAATCAATTAACTTAGTACGTTTACTTAATGGTAAATGATAAATGTTAGAAAATCAAATCAAGTGGAATCTTAGTATCAACATTTAAATCTCCCATCATGATAGCCCGAATTTTCTTGTTAATTTATCATTTTAACCTGTCTTAAAAGAATTACAGAATCTACCAGAGGTAAACTTATTATTGATTTCACGTTATTATTAAGTAGCTTTGAGGCATATTAGGTCATGATTCAGCAAATGAACTGGTTAATGATACAGTTTAATTATCTAATTTGACACTTTTTAATATTCTGTCGTAACATCTGAAAGAATGAAGTACCAATATTATGTCTCGATTAATTTAAATTAATTTGAAATGTTTTTTTTTTTTAAGTTTTTTTTTTTCATAAAGTAGTAAATACAGGGAAACAGCCACACAGTATTTCAAGCCCTAAATCGCAGCGAAAAGTTTTTAATATTCTTCTGTAAAAGACGAAATAACAGTCGTAAGGTAACCACTAACGAGGAACATAAACATATGACAGGGTTTAACTTAATAATACCATTTAGCACTTAGTTAAAAGTGCAATTAAAATTTATCGAGTTTAGAAAAAGGACTTTACTTTGATAGGCAACAACAAAAAACAGGAACGTATCGCAACACGAAATAACACGTATCAAAGAATGAAATTGCAGTCACAGAAAGAAGGCTCAAAGAATTTATTTTACAGTCGAATTTTCTACTATGCAAATACATGTGCACAGATGATACGAATCGATAACGTATGCTATGCATTTATAGTCTCCTGGTATTCTGCTTTTGCATTAGAATAACAATACTAAAAAGAAAAGAAAGAGTTTAATGTTGATTTTAATTATGAATATGGATTAAAATGAGAATGGAAATGGGAAATATGTCAAAAGAGCTAACAACCCAACCAAAGAGCAGATAACATCCGAAGGCCACCAATGGGTCTTCAACGCAGCAAGTAACAAAAAACCAGCAAATAACAAAAAACAAAATTGTTTTAGGTTTTTTTGTTGTTGTGTATATTGAATGATGTGGTGTAATTGCCAATGAGACAACTTTCCATTGGAGACCAATAGACGTAGAATTGTACACATATAGGTCACCGTACGGCCTTAAACAATGAGCAAAACGCATACCGCAAAGTCAGCTATAAACAGCTTAGGAGGGACATGTGTAAAACAATTCAAACGAGAAAGCTAACGGCGCAATTTATGTTAAAACAGTTAATGAAAAACAAATATGATATGCTACAGCAAACGACAACCGCAAATCTATATTTAGAATCTTTAGGTCTTGTTATAAACCCAGTTCGTTAAAAGGTCTGCTTGATTCATGCAATTGTGCAGAACTAAGTCATTCCATAAAAGAGGGACGAAAGATACCAAATGGACAGTCAAACTCATAAATCGAAAAGAAACTGACAACGCCATGGCTAAAAATGAAAAAGACAAACAGACAAACAATAGTACACATGACACAACATAGAAAACTAAAGAATAAACAACACGAACCCCACCAAAAACTAGGGGTGAATAAATAATCACAAACAAAGAGTCCTCGAAACGTTGAAATCGTTATCAAATAAATCGTTAAACTAGTTTTTTGGTGATACGCATTTGAATTTTTTGATTTTATCATGACGAATAAAATAATTTCATGCTTAAAATGATACCTCCAAAACAGCACGAACGGTTGTGTTACGTACCAACCGTACCTGATACGTAGCAAATCGGGGAAACCTCTACTAGGCGAGAGAGAAATTTACAGATGTTCAAATCTTGTACATCGACCAGGAGGCAAATCAATGTAGCACGATACAAATACAATACTACAGACAATGTGCAATGAGTGGGTCAGAGTCTCCTTATATGCAGGCATTTAGTTTAAACATATTTTGTTTGCTCAAAGCAAAAAAGATCAGACACAAGTAAAACATACTTATACAGTCTTCTCCACAAATCAAAATATATAACAATACGAACTGAACGTCAGCATGCATTTAAGAATTGAATGCTTCTTTTTGTAACTTTATTGGGGTGTAAAAGCGTTGACCGAAGTACATTTTTTATGAAGCGCTTCATTCTAAAAATGTACGCACGGTCAACGCTTTTACAACCCTATAAAGTTACAAAAAGAAGCATTCAATACTTATAATTACATTTTTTAGCTATGATCATGAAAACACGAATTTTATAATTTTTTTATTTAATTGACCTGTGCACTTTATTGTGGGACCACGTGTTATCCTGAATGAAAAGTTTTATTGAGCAATGCAATTGCTTAAGGAATAACATGTGATGTGCAGTTAGCCAATCAGAATAAAGTATTATAATGAAACATACATCTAATGTAATTATTATCTAATATAAACAACATAAATATTACTAATTAAAAACTATACTGAAAAAAGGAGACGGAATTAGGAAAGAACGACAGAGATTAGGATGATGATGATAATGATGATGATGTGCGCTTTACATATGTTGATACTATAATACGAGAATCGTTTTGATCTCTTTATAAAATTGAGTACTGGTTTAACAATTTGCGCATTTGCTCATAGGAAAACGCTTCTATTCAAAACAAACAATAGTTTTAAGTCCATTCATTATGTCCATATGCATGCATCTTTAATATCGAAATACCACAGTCGGTAATAGGACACAAAAAAATTCAAACGGGAAACCTGATGTATAAACAAAACAATGAACGAAAATCAATATGTTAACACCAACAAACGACAGCACTGAATGACAGGTTTCTGTCTAGTTGGAGGCACATACAGAATGTGGCGGGTTAAACATATTTGAGGGCGCCCAAGCCTCCACATAAACTTGTACATTGATGATAGAGCAAATCATAAGTGACGACATCAAAAGATCAATGTAGGATAAAAAAAACTTAATTCAAATAGTTTGGGGGGGGGGGGGTGTGTAAAATTGCTGCAAGTTTTGTTTGTCCAAAATCGATTTTACATATATCCTTATTGGTCAATCATTTTTTCACAAATTAAGTTAAGAGGTGAGGGTCGGAGTCAGTAAAAAACTATGAAAATTAAGTTTTTTATCCTACAATGAACTTTTGATGTAAGATTGTATGTTTGTGCAAAGGTATAAATCTGGTTGTCAACTGGACGCTTTACATCAGTACAATCACAAAACCAGATGATTTATATACCAAAGAAACGTTGCAGCTAAATAAAGGCAACAGTAGTATACCTCTGTTCAAAACTCATAAATCCATGGACAAAAAACAAAATCGGGGTAACACACTAAAACCGAGAGAACGCATTAAATATAAGAGGAGAACAACGACACAACACTAAAAGCTAACAGATTTATCTTTTTGTCAATCTATGCATATATATATATATAAATATCATTTTTATGGCCCTTTATAGCTTGCTATTCGGTGTGATACAAGGCTTCGTGTTGAAGACAGTACTATGACATATAATGGTTTTACTTTTACAAGATGTGACTTGGATGCAGAATTGTCTTATTGGCACTCATACCATATCTTCTTATATATTTATAGATACAAAGTTGAACTCAATGTCTGTCAGGTATTTCTACAGGTGGACAATAAAAAAAAAGTACAAGTTTTAGATACACCATTAGACAAACAAATACAGAAAAAGAAAAACAACATTTCAAAGAATACTTCAAGGACATTCAAAACTTAAGGACCCGATTGCCACCAAAACCTCTTTGAAATGATGTACTCAGTAAGGATCCCGGATATATACAGTCATTGCTACATTCGTGGAATACGTCGTTTACAAAGATATAGGAAGATGTGGTTTGAGTGCCAATGAGACAACTCTCCATCCAAATAACAATTTAAAAAAGTAAACCATTATAGGTCAATGTACGGCCTTCAACACGGAGCCTTGGCTCATACCGAACAACAAGCTATAAAGGGCCCCAAAATTACTAGTGTAAAACCATTCAAACGGGAAAACCAACGGTCTAATCTATATAAAAAAACGAGAAACGAAAAACACGTATAACTTACATAAACAAATGACAATTACTGTACATCAGATTCCTGATTTAGGACAGGTGCAAACATGCCTTAATAAATGAATACGGTAAAATATTTGCCTCACTGGTTGAGTGACTGTTTACTTGTCGTAACTTCTCCGATTATCAACTTTGACACAGTGTTAATCAAAACAAATTTAAATCCTGTTTGGTTCTACAAATACAATTGATCTGTTATTATTGAGCGATGGTCTTTATTGGGATTAAGATTTTAATAATTACAGAGTTACAGGAATTTGAATATCTGGCCAATAAGAAAGGAAAAAATATTATCAGTATAAATCTAAGGAAAACTTTGATCTATATCAAGATAGGCATATAGCTTTAGACATATCTATGTCATATATTCAAATTAAATACCGAAAAATATAGGACTTAATTATTACTTCTCTCAAAGGCAATGGAGCCTTTTCGGATTCCGAGGGGGTGAGTTATAAATTAAGAAAATCCTACAAAAATCGCAACATGTTTTTTGTTTTATGTTACACGGTACTTAAGCAAACTGGAGCAGTATAGAATCAACACCGAAATATCGTCTCTAAAACTAACAATTTGTTTTGATAGTTCCCTTTTTTCGCGTTAATCCCTTTCTTGCAGACTTCGTGGTAGTCCTATACTATACGAGTTTCATATCATTCACATTCAACGTTTTTTATCGGATATTTTTTGTTACTTTCAATGCTGAATATCATTTACATTGAACGTTTTTTATCGGATATTTTTTTCTACTATCCATGTTGAAACCATTGATAGTAACAAAAAATATCAAAAAAAAAAAAACAAGATGAATGTAAATGATATGAAACTTCGAAGTTTTATATCATAAGACTAACTTCGTGGCAATTTAGTTTTGCAAGTTACTTATAAATAGAGAACTAAAGTTACACATCTTCAAGAATCGGATTGACAAGTAGTGCCATTTTGATATCCCGCCTTTGACGATATTTTCTGGTCTGTGCGTCTGTCATTTTGTTCGTTTCGTATCAACTTATTGAAATCATTTTGATAAGATAGTTTCCCATAAAGTTGAGGCCATATCAACCCTAAAGTGAAATATACTCGTCAGTCTCACAATATTCTTGAAATATACCAGAACTAACGACTTCTTCGATTAGTTTTTACATTTAGCTATTACATTGATCGATGAAGAGGTTGGTGGTTATGTAGTAGAAACTCAAAATCTTTATGGTACGTGTGGTAGTAATGGTGTCTTGCAATTTTGGAATACAAACGGCCAACAAATAATTATTGGTGCAGATTTTTATAGAAATCGTCCCACAAAAAACTAACGATAGGTACAAGGATTTAATTTTTGAACGCTCTCCATCTAAGTCACAATTTGTAAAAAAAAACACCATAATAGGTCAAAAGACGGTCTTCAACACGGAGCCTTTGCTCACACCGAACAGCAAGCTATAATGCTTAGAGTATAAAAGAAGCAGTTAATGCCAATTCTTATGTCTTTGTTTGAGGGTCTCTAGGGATTGAACCTTTTGTTTTTGGAATTTTCAAGTATTGATACTTAGGGTGGAAAATCTTTTATCAGATCTTCTCCCATGTTTATTTAAAAAAATGATCATTGAAAGCTTTATTTTGTAGAATAACAGTTTTATGTTTTTGTCTGACTATCCTACTAAACAATGGAGCTTCAGCACAACATGCAGAGATGTTTGGTGGTTCAATGAGCTTTGAAATTGAGAAATCAGGAAAGGATTTTATGGTAACAGTTTCAATACTTATAGATTTATCTGACAACTGCCAATATTTTCCCCATGATGCGAGCATGTAAGCAGAATAAAGATTACAAAAAGTTTTGTTTGACATCAATATTCAAAAATGTATTAATTTTTTTTAATTCTATTTTCTTTAAATTTGATTGTTGAAATTATGAATATCTTTAAGCTTTCATAGATGAATATAAGACCTCAGGACATGAATGATAACTATCACAACTCCTTTATTTCCCCTTATGATATAGTCATGGTAATATCCTATAAATACAATTTGTGTGTGCCATTTATTTTGTGTATTTGAGAATGCATTTAATGCAATAAATATAAATCTCTATGCTAGTTATAAGTATTTTATAGGACCTAAATTTCCTTATAGAAATAAACTTCGGAAAATATACTTCTTAAATAAATACCAACAGTGTTACTAGGATTTAGATTTGAAATGGGTATTTTAAAGGACCATTTTTTGTCCCACCTGCAACGAAAGTCGACGAAAGATAGATATAGGGATTGCTATTCCGGTGACTGCTGCAGTGACGGTGTCAACAACTGTACAGTTACAGTTACTTCAAAGTCGAGTGCGTGCATCACTTTGTCTAAGATTGTTAATGTATATCCAGCTTTTGTAAAATCATCCAATGAATGTAAGTTACTTAATAATCATTATATAATACCACTGTTCCTTTCAACTTTATTGTATTGAAGGCTAAAATAAAAGTACTGACATCATGGAAGATTGGAACTGGTCCTTGTGGTACTGACTGTAACTACACTGATATTGAAAGATCTACTGCTACAGTTAGACAGGATTTGATTAATAAGTATGGTTCTGAATACCTTGGAGTATGGCAAGGTGAAACAGGTGTATATGGTATTAGTAAATCTAGGAAGTATGTAAATAAGACTGATGAGGTAAACAGTCACATCATAGAAAAGGTACAGTTATTGAACATGGGCTTACATTGGGAAATGGATCAAGCTGATATTACTGCAACAATTTCACAAGGCACAGACTACATGGATATGAAGTAAGAAAAAAATAATCATATTGTTACGGCCAGAATCACCTTTGAATTGTAGCCAACAAAAGACACAAAGTAATAATAAAATTTAACAAGATTTACTATCATAATACACAAGTTTACAAGAAGTATTACACAAAAAGAAATGTCAACTTAACTGTCAAAACATATGTCCGAAATCTTCTCGGGAATATCCAATCAAAATATTACGTCCAATAGGTCACACTTCAGTATGAGAATACTGATGTCTAACGATGTCTATGTAAGAACGTTTAACTTTAGTGTCTGTATATATATAGTTGTCACGGAAATCTCTAGAACACGGTAGAAAGCAAAGTCCTAGAAAACTGTAGGACGGAAGTTTCTAGAACAATGTAAGATGTTTAAATAACGCATCTTTTATTATAATCATTCTGGAATCGTTATGTAAGGCAAATTGAAAGTTCCAATCATTCCATCTGTATCTATGATCGTTCCAGTGATTTCTAAACTGCACAGTTATAAGATTATTATGTAAAAAACTATCAGGTCACACAAAACAAATTAGGCCAACATAAATAAACATAATAATTACAATACCATAACAATATCTAATACAAAGTTGCAACTATCAGCCATCTGACTTATTTGAATGTTTGTATACTGACAATAATAGTCATCTTGACCTTAATATCATTTTTGGGGCAACCGACTTGTCTACGTTTAGAACTGTTAAAACATGTTTTTGTTTCACAAAAATGAGTACACTCGATCAATTTCTTTACTATCAGACGCAATATTCCAATTGAAACCTGTTTATGTCCGTAGACAGATAAAGTCAATTGCTAGCCCTTGCCCTCTTACGTTCAGATGGTACTACACTCAATCGGCAAACTATCATCCTTGCTCTTACGGAAAGACTGTAATGATTTTTGTCTATCCTAAAGAACAAAGAACATAATTCTGCTACAGTTGCTGCACTTAAACATGAAGGAAGGTTTCCTTAAAAGCGACAGTCCCAGTAAAATAATTATTTTGAATGAACACTTTTGCTCGGTTTTCAGGAAAAAAGATTTCAAACCATACTTCGAAAAAGACGTGTATAATATGAACGCAATATCAGTATTTAAGGGGCATAAGGTGTTGAATTTATGTTTACCGATTTGACTCAAATTTTCATATTTGATTGATAACATACTTAAACGCATATCCAGATTATCAAAAGTCTATAAAAAGAATTTAAAATGCATGGGCTCGATAATATGTATCATCATTTTGTGTGTAAAAAAGAAAGAATGTCGTCATTGTGACGTGGAACAAAGCAGCTAGGAAGAAGAACCATTTATTGATATATTCGACCAATGAAATATCTTTCATATACACTAAAAAGGTTAAAGTGATGATTAACATATTTTAGATATATGACATCAAAATCAAACAGAAATAGAAAATCATCGTAACATAATTGCAGATGCGTGTATGGGAATTTATATATGTTAATATTAGGGAATTGACCATCAGCATTCTACATAATCTGAATGGTTAATAATGAAATACACCTGAAATGCTTATGCATTATTATGGGTCCATTTATTGTTAAATATGGTTTTTTGTACTTTTTTGTAATTGAGATATATGTCTCAGTATGTTATAAATCAAATATCCGAATTTGAGTCAATCTGAAAATACATTCCTTGTTGGGAACATGTTGTAAAATACATTTACCATTGTTAAGGAATCTTCTTTGTAGTTTTATACAGTATATTTTCAGTTTACACAATAATCATTAATATGTTTTATAGATTTATTGGAAAGTATTGGGTGACCTCAACAGTTTCTCAAAATGTAGATCCTCAACAGGAAATGTGGATGCAGACAAAGATTAGAACTGCTGTTAGGAGTGATACACAGATGAGTAATCGTAGTCCAGTCTTGCAAATTAAACCATATCAAAGGTTTGTAACTTGGATATATGCAAATATTTACAGATCTAACACTGTTGGGCTTTTTTTAGAATATATTTTAACCATCACTGGCGATCACACTGATAAAATCTGTCGTTGTGTTGTCACTGGTTCAGACGTGAATAATGGTTTACTTTTATAAACTGTGAATTAAATATAGAGCGGTCTCGTCGGCCTTCATATCCTATCTTCTTAATATATCTGTGTAATACAGATAAAATCGTACCTTATGTTTGTAACATAACGAAAGTTTTTTCTTAAAGTTCAAAAATCTGTTTTCTGTTTCATTTTCAATCATTTTGTGTTCAGCAAGTATTGATATTTCGACTAGATGAGAACGTTTTAGTTTATTTATAAATGAAATTATAATAGAATGATTCAATGTTTTAAAAACTGACAGTAGATGGACTATGATCAGTAGCAGTATCTTTCATTCTTTCCAAACATTTAGTGGAACCACGTTTTTTACATGTACAATGTACATATGATTAATTTTTAAGGTTTCTAATTAACAAAACTACAACAATTAGTGTTAATTACATTGACCAAGATGATGATATAGTCCGATGTGAGTTTTCTAGTTTTGGAACAAGTAATGGAATAAAGACACCAAATGGATTATCAATGAATAAGGTAACTAATACTAGTAGTACTGCATGTTATGAGGCTCTACACTTAAATCGATAAAATCTTCACACGTTTCAAAATGTTGAAAAAGTATGACTATTCCAAGTACTGCAACAATGGCATCAATTTGTTTATAAAATTAATATGTTATTGCCACTTTCATTCAGATACAAAAGTATTTCCTTTTTGTGTGTTAATCACAAATCACCATCAGCTTGATACAGGAATACATTTTCTCTCTTCGACGAATATGATGCCTAATTTACATGTCTTCCAAGTAGTTCAAAAAATTGTTCTTAAATGTTTAAAGGAATCACAACTAGATTTCAGAGTGATCTAAAAATTACCTACTCCATGGGTGGTGGGAATTAGAGGTGGATACTAAATTCCAAAGATCACATACAATATAACTCTCTTTCCTCTTGCAAAAGTATAAAACATTTGACTTTTCTACACTTTACACAAGTATTCTTCATCTAAACTTAAGTTAAACTGAAAGAATTGATCTTAGTTTGTTTCATTAAAATGAATAGCCACGATAGATACAATTATCTAGTTTGAAGGAGGGACAACACATACTTTCTGAAAACAAAAATACCCTGAAACAGAATTTATCAAGATGCTTGATTTCTTATTTGAGAAGTATGAAGGACATGTTTTCTACAAACAATATACATTCCTATTGGAACCAACTGTGCTCCTCTTCTTGCTCACTTGTTCCTGTACTCATATGAGGCTGACTTCATACAGAGATTCTTGGGACTAATTCAGAGTTTGGTAATTATTTATCGATCACATTGAACAAGAAATAAAAGATACAATACATTCATTTAAGTCCCTCAATTTATTGACTTGCATCTAGAAATGATGGTCGGTTGAGGACAAAACTCTGATTATTAACCCTCCATTTCTATTTAGAACAATCATTTTAGACAAAATCGTTATGGAAGAAGAAAAAAACTATAAAATATGTATCCTTACTAAAGGATTCTTTATCTTCTACATCAATTGGGGGAGACGTCCTTACATTTTTAGCATTTAACTAGCACATGTCTTGTTCGAAAGTCCTTTATATACTATAAACGTATATCACATACGACACAAAGATGAACAACCAGGTGAAATTTCTAAACAATTTTATGATATCTATCAACTTAAAATTTACATTCAGTTTTCATTTTCCTTTTCGTTATAAATACTTTATTACTACACAGTCTACCCTGTTCGTCACAGCTTCATATAATTACTCGCCAAAATGCTATACTTAAAAAATAAATTGAGGAGTGAGCGTATACATATAATATATAGGCGCAATTGCTACATAAGTAAGCCATCTAACAAAACCAATAACAACCACAATCATGTAGAGGTTAAAAACTTTAAGCAATTTAAGATAAAATATACAAACAATTCTGTTCAATCATGAATTTTAATGACAACTACTTAGCGCCTTCGATAACGTCACTGAATTCGCTGCCGTCGACAATGATAATGTACGAACTAAAGAATGTCTACATCATGCAACTTCTCGACATATGGGGGGCCGCAAAAAGTGATTTTTGTAATAATTCCACATTTACTGTCGATATATGAAAATAAATTAGTTAAAAAGTCTCTCTCTCCATGAATGAACTAAACTGGATTAAGTTTAAGTTCTTCACCTGAATACATTTTTTGGATTTAACCACAACAGTAATAAAGGAGTAGATTCAGTAAGCAGTTTTGCAAAATTGTGAAAATGTAATCTTTTAGCTATTTTTTGGAAAGTAGAATGCTTCTGCTACATAAATATGTGCTGTTTTTGACAATACAATGCACATATATCGTGTACTAGCATCATAAAGTCATGCTAAATTACTGAAATCTTCACAATTATAGCATTTTAGTTAAATTTTAGACAGTTTCCGTCTTAAATGAAAGTGGCCGCATTCGTGTTCATTCATAATATTGAAATGTAAGTTGTATTTGATGATAATACATAACATATATAAAGGTTGAGGATGAACACGGATGCGGCCACTTTCATTTTTGACGAAAATCATCTGAAAAGTGACATTTTTTGGCATATTTGATAGATTTTTCATATTTAAGCTTCAATCGGAGCATTTTTAATGACTGAATCAGTTAAAATCTTTTACATAAACTAATCGAATCAATTGAAATAGACACTTAAGTGTTTAAAAAGTGTCCTAAATATCTCGTTAGATGAAACTGAAATTTGGGGCCAAAATCGGCCCTTACCGGACCTACTCCTTTGTTAGTCTACTTCATCATGTTTGTCTACATTGGTTATCCACTTCTGTGTCCTCTTCCAGACCTTCATGCTTGCATTTCGTTTTGATCGAGTACTTCTGTGTGTTGTGTCTTCGTGTTGTTCGTCAGTGTTATCGCCTGTAGAACCCGACTGTATCTCTTATGCCTCCAACGGAAATAGTTTTGAGATCAGTCGGATTTTTTCTGGTTTCTGTTTTCTGGTCTGTGCGTCCTTCCGTCTGTACGTTCGTCCGTTCGTTCGTCTGTCCGTCCGTTCGTCCCACTTCAGGTTAAAGTTTTTGGTCAAGGTAGTTTTTGATGAAGCTGAAGTCCAATCAACTTGAAACTTAGTACACATGTTCCCCATTGGTTGATCTTTTTACTTTTAGGCCAAATTAGATTTTTTACCAAATGTCACGGTCCATTGAACATTTAAAAAATGATAATGCGAGTGGGGCATCCGTGTACTTTGGACACCTTCTTGTTCGTCTTTGCTTACATGTACCCATACTGCACGTGCAAGTCCATCATTGCCTCTTATGCGTTAATTTACTATTTCATGTTCCTAGTTATCTCTAGGCAATTTATTATGGATTTGAACATTGTCTCCAATATGAATAGATAGTTCGTGGTTTTTTTTTTTCTTTCGGTTTGTGAAATTGGCGTTATGAAACTAGGTATTTAGACTTGCGTCTGTTACAGAAGTGTTGTATCAGTAAGGGTTTGTCTTCGGGCACATTTGCTGTGTTCTTTATGATTCAAATAGGTTGGATCGTTGTGTTCCTCTACGTCTACTTGCGGATATGTCAACGCTGGTTTTCTTCTTCGAAACAAAATATGAGCATGGATTAATGTTTCACAGTCTCTAATAACTGTTGAAAATATGTTAGTTTCTATTTCTGTCACGCCAATCGGTAAAGTTTCCATGCTGACTTGAGTGTCTTTTTCAAGTCTGTCTTTGTAAGAGAAATACGTCTCTCCGAGAATCCACCATACCTTAGTTGTCTGATAAAAGTATCTTAGCTATTGATTAACGGCTGACGAAACGATGGAAAGCTTAAGCAAACATAATTGCGGTATGTTCTGGTCCCACTTAGAGACTTAGAGATGAACTGCTCAGGTAGATGCACAAGTTTACAGTAAAATTGAGAATGGAAATGGGGAATGTGTCAAAGAGACAACAACCCGACCATAGAACAGACAACAGCAGGTCACCAATAGGTCTTCAATGTCGTGAGAAATTCCCGCACCCGAAGGCGTCCTTCAGCTGGCTCCCTAACAAATATATATTCTAGTTCAGTGATAATGGACGCCATACTTAACTCCAAATTGTACACAAGAAACTAAAATTAAAATTTATACGAGACTAACAAAGGCCAGAGGCTCCTGACTTGAGACAGGCGCAAAAATGCGGCGGGGTTAAACATATTTATGAGATCTCAACCCTCGCCCTATACCTCTAGCCAATGTAGAAAAGTAAACGCATAACAATACGCACATTAAAATTCAGTTCAAGAGAAGTCCAAGTCTAATGTCAGAAGATGTAACCAAAGAAAATAAACAAAATGACAATAATACATAAATAACAACAGACTACTACTAGTCTAGCAGTTAACTGACATGCCAGCTCCAGACTTCAATTAAACTGATTGAAAGATTATGTCTTCATCATATTAATATCAGGCACAATCCTTCCCGTTAGTGGTTTAGTATCATGCCATCATAACATAAATGAGAAGAACATAACCTGTGTCATGCCAACAACTGGTTTTTAGTGGAAGAAGACGTCAAGTCTTCTGAAGACTTAAGAGCTGACCATTGGCATTGAGTCTCCGTATGCCGCATTCATTTCGTGTATTACAATTTCAAAACAACTTAGATTCCTGACACCGATTTTTACACATGATTAGGCATCTGAATCATTTAATTTGTAAATTATGATTGTAAAACAATCACTATCGTAAATATGACCCTTTTATTTATGTAAAGTATTAGATTTCATCTCATCCACATGAACGTTATTTGTTTACTTGTAACAGGATGTTTTAACTGTAGATATTTGTGTTACGCATGCGTGAATTTGGTATCGGGACAACTCGCCCTGTTTACAAGTTCGCCCTTGAAGTTACGAATTTGCAATCCTGCAGACAAGAAGATTTTGTTTTTATATAAATAAAAAGGATATATAAAGTGTTGTCTTTATTCATGGTTTTTCTTTGTCATGTGAATTAGATGCCCTTCGTAACATACATGTGAACCTCCCGTTTAGGAGAAAAAACTCCCGTGTATGATATTTTTCAGACGCCATATTTGATCATTTCTTACTACTGTACGGGTGTAATTGACACCTGTGTTAAATTTTACCTGAACATCAAAGAAGATGTATAATTATATGGCTTCACTTGACAGCTTGGGTGTCAAACATACTGGTAATCAACGATGTTTACCTCCGGCTAACTGCCGTTGTGTTATCAAAACGATGTGTATTGGGAATATTGAAATACTTTTTTGTTACTTCCCTTTGTTTTATCCTGTTTTCAGTTATTTTGCTTTTAAAAATGTAAATTGTAAAAAGACTATAAATGATTAATATTTTAATCAAATAATCATAAAAGGATGTTGATTAAATGAATTTAAATGATTTTGGACAAATAAAAAAATTAAAATTTATAAATTATTTTAGCAATCTAGACCTTCTTTCAAGGATTAAATTGAAGTTTATATCATGATTTTGTTTACAACAGAATGTTTTTTTAATCAATTTACGATGTTGCAAATATACATGTGGAGCTTATTTCTTTCTTATTTGTCTATACATTTACAAATGATAAGGAGATGAAGACATGAACAAAAATATATACAGATAAGATATATAAATATAATGATTCATTTGCTAGCAGTGAACAATCATTTGTCAAAAACAAAACAAAACAAAACAAGAAACAGATTCTTCTTATTATTTTATTTTATTCAAATAGAGAGGCAATAATGGAACTATAAACATTACAATTTGATGGAAATTTGAAGAAAAAACACAATTTCTACATCATTTGGTTACATTTATGACAAAATTTATGTCGATAAAAAAACATGATGTTTTGACCATTCAGTACTTAACCCTTTCCTCCATAATGACGCTTTTTGACGCCACCCCCTTTACTCCATAATGACGCCTTTTGACGCCTGTGTAGTACCTCTGTTGAAACACTTTGACTACAAAGTGTCTGCAGTAGACTCATTAAAATTTGTATCCAATATGAAAAGGAATATCATAGGAATATTCTACTTAAATTTATTTAATGAAATATTTGTTTTTTGTAATGCATTTTAATACTTTAAAGCCTATTTTCAGCATTTTATTGAAAAATTCTATTTTGTGTTCATTTTTTACAGTGGGTTGTGATGATCTTCCAGTTAGGTTACCCTCATTTGGAGTGTTGTTCCCAACCTGTTAAAGGTCCATCTTTGTGCATAATTCAAAATTGGAAATTTCAACAAGCATCTAATATTCTTAATCTGGAAAATAAACCCTGGTCTGCTAGCTTCATGTATATTTTTTCTACCGATTTAATATATAACTAGAATCATGCAAACAGACTTAAGGAAAAGGCATGTAAGTTCATCATACAAATATGACACTTTTTCTAGACAATCCAGATCTTGCAAAATACGTCGCTAAAAATTGTAACCTTTAAAATTGTTGTGCAGTAAAAACCCATATGGGAACTTTCAAAAGTTGGCAGGTATGTAACAAGTCTTACTATTTTTATGCTCCATTTATGGGCAATATGTTTTCTAGTCTGTCCGTCCGTCCTGCTTCTGGTTATAAAGTTTATGGTCGAGGTAGTTTTTGGTGAAGTTGAAATCCAATCAACTTGAAACTTAGTACACATGTGTTCCTCTTGATATGATCTTCTTAATTACTGCCAAATTAAAGATTTTACCTAATTTTCATAGTCAACTGAACATAGAAAATGATTATACGGATGGGAAATCCATGTACTTATGACCTTTTCTTGTTTGAAGAAAAAAAATACATTTTAACGATAATGGAACAAAGCAGCCTGGGTAAGTGGGGCTGCTTTTATGGTAATTCAAGTTACCTTTTATTCACCTTCTTCCACTTCAGAGCTATCAGCTCTTTGATTAAATACATGTGTTTAGTTCCGATGCAAAGACCCTATAAGTGAATCAATATTAACGCTAAAATATGCAATCTTTAATGACCTGACAACAGTATCGTAACTATATCCCTTCTTAACAAGTCTATTTAAAGGTTTTGTTAGCGTCTGTCGTGAATACTGACACATTTGTGCTTTATAAAGAATATTTCCGTAAAAAAAAAAAAGGATATGAATACCTGAACGTATAAGAAGTCTGCATGTTGAGCTATATGTACGAATGATGTAATTATACCGATGATAAAATTAAGTAAATGTTTTGACTAGTTTGTGATATCGAAAACCCTGGTGAAATAATTTTTCAGTAATACATAAATTTCTCTCGTTAAAATCTAAAACATTGTTACATACATGAGCTAATCGTACAAGTTGAGATATATAAACACCGTAAGATGGTGACAAGGG
Source organism: Mytilus galloprovincialis (assembly GCA_037788925.1). Classification (NCBI taxonomy): domain Eukaryota; kingdom Metazoa; phylum Mollusca; class Bivalvia; order Mytilida; family Mytilidae; genus Mytilus; species Mytilus galloprovincialis. Next base: position 87,981,470 of record CM075334.1, read on the forward strand.
AATGTCACCATCTAAAAATGGACAATTAACGATAGGAAATGAAAAATCATCTCTTTTATCATAAATTTTAGTATTAAGCTTTCCGTTAATGATATAGATATCAAGATCGAGGATAGGGTAGTGGTCATTGTTAGTATTAGTCTCATTTAAAGTAAGTTCAACAGGATAAATTTCTTTAGTATACATACTGAATTCGTCATTATTGTGAGCCAAAATATCATCCAAATATCTAAAAGTATTATTAAATTTGTGTATCAGATGGTGTTTCGATGAGACTTTGCTGATCTTTGTCATAAATTGTAACTCATAGCAATACAAAAACAGGTCCGCAATAGTTAGTCCCCATATGTACGCCTTTTTAAACTTTTATGTTCGTCTCTTTCATGTAACGCTCCTGTAAAATGCACTCCAGGGCCCACAAAAAGTAATGCTTTCTAAAATATGATTTTATACAAAGGTGGCGTGTATGGCACAACGTACATTGCAATGACTTTCCGACAAATGACGCATTTGAGGAGTAATTCCTTTGCATACTGTCGAATAGTTGGTATTCAAAACATTTGTCTAATGTGGTTCCAATACCTGACAAACTACAACATATGAAGTCTCATCATGTGTTTGTGTAGTATATCAATCACTAAATTGCGCCTTTTATTAATTTGACTAGGCTGACTGTATCATTAAATTTGATGTATCAGTAATTGAATATCAAGTTGGAGACACAGGAATAATTTTGGTCGATGTAATGGATTTTAACAAGCATGATGTAGTACTCGTATCAGGAAATCACACAGAAATATTTTCCACTGGGAATAGTGCCACGGGTAGATCTCTTAGTGCAGTTCCATTACAGGCAAGTTGTATTATTCTCTTATTTAATGCGTTTATTAACCGAACGGGCTTAAATTATGTCAACTTAACCCAAACCTAAATTCATGACATCTTCAATTTGTAAGTGTTTTTTCTAACCTACTTTTAAAAGACATTCGCAATGACTTGAACGTTGTTGTTGCGCTCTTCAGATTGGAATTCATTCAAAATTATAAATCGGGTGTAATTTGTTTCATCATATTTAAATGTTCAACTGGTCAGGTATTAAAAGGTTACAACAAAATTCATCAGAACATCTATATAAACTTTCAGGCATATTTTGATTTAAAACAATTTTGACAGTTTTACGTAGTAGTTATTATTTACATTTATATAAATGTTTAGGCATATCAAATTTTGAAAATTTTGAAACTTGTTTAACAGTTTTACTTTGAAGTTGTGGATCATTTGGATGAACCAGAATTTATAGATCCAACCCCACCGAATCAACAGCATTATGAAATTTACAGCGGAGCAGCATTTACAGTGAATATTTTTGCCACACCAACAGATAATAGCAGGTATAAATTTCTTATCATCTAAATAATCTCTTAAAGGAGGAGTATGTAATAGCTGGATAATGATTGGAAAGTAAGATCATTGAACACATTTTCTATTCACAGATAATTTTATGCCCCTGCTGTAGACAATAATGGCATTAAGGGTTACTCTTGACCGTCTTGTCGTCCGTACATCTTTCCAATTTTCATGTTTGCAATCATACTTTTTCTCTTCCAAATGTTATGAAACTCATATAAAATGCTAAGAACCAAAACTCGCAGACAGATTTAAGCAGTGGGTCATTTACCATTCAAAAGCTATGCAATTTTTTAACTTGAATAATTGCTAAGTTTTTGCGAGGGCATTCTTCTTTTATTTTGTCATAAAGAGAGAATTGGTTTGTATTTAGAAATAAAGAAGAAACACATATAATGTTTTATTTCAAACTCCCTTGTAAAAGGAAATCAACAAAATGCATTGGAAAGTTTTTAAAGTTGCTGAAAATGTGGGTAGACCCCAAACTAAATGTGTACCTGATTATAATTTGTGGTGTTGGCAACACTTGATGTTAATAGATGATCGGTAAGATACATTATCCGATTGAAAATACTACTGATAATTATAGGTCTAATAACGAGTGAGAATTTGATATCGCTTGATATCGACTCGAGTTGTTTTATTTTAATATAATTTTAAAACGAGTCTTCGGCGATTTTAATATTACTATTCAACTTGAAAAATTAATGATAGTTTATATCAAACAATATCTAATCATCTCAAGTTTTTAAACCAATTTTTATCATGGTCAACATTGTTTTTGTGTTAAATCAAAAATTCTGCGAATCACTGATCTAATCTTTTGCACATAATGCGTGCAGTTTGATTGATAAGTGATATATCTGTTCATCTATAAGATATAGATAAAAGGCCACAACTATAAGAGAACCTAGTTTTGCATTAATTTCTACGTGTGATTTACAGATAGAGATGTTTGCTGTATGATATATATGTATTATGTATGTTTGTGTTTTAATGTCATGTGTACATGAACTACTTGCTGTGTGTATTAATAATTTACACTTTAGATGTATACATTTTTCAGCACTACAGTGATTGACCAGTTTTTATTAACAAGACGTGATGGAATACATGTTGATAAAAGTCCTGTGTCTAAAAAAACAGACTTAGGTCCAAGAGTACAGTCCATTACCCTGAAATGGACACCTGAACGAAATGAAACCGGAAAACATCTCGTGTGTTCATTTGTTATAGATACACTAGGGTATGAATAAATCAATAGTATGTGTAAGACTTAAAGCAATGGAACGTTTTATTTTTGTTTACCTGGATGCGAGGGTTTTTATATGAACTTAACCGTTTGATTAAAAAAAGTCATCTTTCAAACTTATGTTTAGATAGGCTGGGCTTAAGCTTGTTTACATTATACTTAAATGATGTTGGATGTTGAATATAATCATTACAAGTTGAAACCCCACATTTCTATTGATTACAGATATCAATCTTAATAACAATGCTTGAGCAAACATTTATCCAAAAAACAAGCAAGCCAACCAAACCTTTAAACTAAAAGCATTAGGAAAATAGCGCTAAGATTAATTTTACATTCATAATTGTCCATAAATGTGTATGGCATTTTGGTTATGATGATAGTTGTGTATGATTGAAATAAACAAATCTCTTAAAAAATATCATCCTGTAATAAGCCTGTTTACCTAGATATAACTAAAAGGATTATTTGACAAGCATTTACTCCTTTTAAAAATAACATCAGACCGTATCTTGCTTATTTTATAGCTACATCAATATCTTTTATTAAAATCTCTTAAATAAACTCTGACATCATATAAACCCGGATTGAAATTTCGCGTGTTTTGTCTACAAAAAGACTCTCGAAAAAAAAGTTTAAAAGGCCAAATAAAGTACGAAGCTGGAGAGAATTGATGATACAAAAATCCTAAACGTTTGGTCAAATACAGCTTAGGTTATGTATTCATAAGGTAGAATGCGTTTGAAATATTTGAAATACAAGAAGTTGTGTATGTTTTTAGCTTCATACTAAATAAGAACTTTCCTTGTATACTCTTGATGATGTACTTAACAGCCTGCAAATCTTCTTCTGACAAACAAATTGACTTCTACATTGACATGTTAACACGAAAAACATTAAATATATCCTTATGGTATCCATCACACCTCAGCATGACAACCAACGCACTACAGTATAGCCATTAATAAGATCGCATCACAATGCCACCATTGATATCTTTTTTGGCGTGTTCAAATACACTGCTCAGCGTCAAACCATCGTGACCACGGTATAGAGTGCCAAAATTGTTTAGAGTCCGACATATATACTAGATTAATCAAGGATGTTTAGCACAAATCGATTAGTTATTAATAACCTGAATAGTACTGTAGATATTTATCTAAGATACAATCTTACAGAGTGTTTTACCATAGAACACAACCAAAATTAGTATCTAATTGAGGTGAGATATGCAGCAGAATACTGAATTAACAAAATATGAATACATCAAGCAAATCCTCAATTCAGTTCAATTCACTAATTCAATATTACCACAAATGGTCAAAAAATTTCAATTTTAAATGTAATTAGTTTAATTTATTTGTTTATAAATAGTTCAAGTATTATTTATGTCTTAACTTTTTATTTTGTAGTAATGACTCTCCACTACGATGTTTCAACATCATTGTAAAAGGTAATTTAATAAGATGTTTTATTGTTTTCGAATGAGTTTAGCAGGCTGTGAATTGGGATGATTAGATTTACATGTATTAGTAATCATTTGTTATAAGGTCGGTTTATGGCAAAATACTAGTGGTAGATCAATGATATTCTGTAAGATTTGTATTATCACTGACACATCTCATTTTCATGGAGATTAGTTACTTTAAACATATTTATTTATAATGGATTGGGAAACAAGTTATTGCAACTTATATTAATCCCTTTCCACTTTGCAGGTGCGAGTGCTGCCTTGTAGCGGCATAAGCCTGATCTTTTTCGAAATCTACAAGGGTGTCTATTTTACGTACAAGAGATATGACTCTCTCTTAACACTGGTCAGCCGTTTATTGTCCCCACTCCGACGGACTATCATCGTTTCCTCAAGACCATACTCGCAAATGTTGTCAAGGGAGAGCCGAAAGTTCAGTCTCTGAAATTTTCATCCCGGAACGGGAATCGAACCAGAAACCTTTGTGTTAGTAGTCCGATGCACCAACCACTAAAGCAACGTTCTCCTAAGTACGCCCCACCCTTTAGTCATTTTCTGTTGATTTTGAAACCTTTGTTTTGTTTACATATTTTGGTTTTTGCATATGTCAGTTTATGAGCAACCACTAGTGGTAGGTCAATGATATTTAGTATGCAGTAGTATTATTATTCATGTTATTGGCACATCCAATATGCATGGAGATTATGTGACCCCCACCCCTCAGTCATTGTCTATTAATTTTGAAACTTTTGCTTAGTTTATATGTGCTCGTCTGTGTTGAGGTCAGTTAGTGGGAGTCTCTTGATGTAGTTTAATTGTATTTTGTATATTAGCATTGGCACATCTCATTTTAAGTCATTGTTTATTGAACTTTATTATTTTGCATAACTTACATGTCAAAGTATTTCTTTTTCAATTCCTACATTTACATTTTATTGTTAAAATAAGGGGAGTCGATGCTTATCTCAGTATAAACAGGTTTTTCATAAATAGCTTTTAAAAATAAATCCAACTATTCCTATCTTACAGACAGTTTTTCTTCCCCCTTTATGTCACCTGAACCAATCAATTTACACCACTTGGTCGATGCAACTCTGTAGGACGTTTCGTCCCCGAGGGTATCACCAGCCCAGTAGTCAGCACTTCGGTGTTGACATCAAAATCAATTATATGGTCACTTTTATAAATTTGCAGTTACAAAATTTTGAATTTTTCAAAAAACTAAGGATTTTCCTTTCCAAGAAATAGATTACTTTATCCGTATTTGGCACAACTATTTTGAATTTTGGCAAAACCCATACTGCATAGTAAGTTATAAAGTCTCCTAAACGACAAAAAAAAATCAAATTAATAGCGTTCTGGCTTATGTAAAAAAAAACAATAAAAGACACCACAATATTATACACATATAATACAGGCTTCTTTCAATTTCAATTTCAATTTTGTTTCTCACGGCGTTTAATGCTTTGGCAATTTTTAGAATTCATGAGTTCAAAATTGCCTATGAAACAATTTCATAATTAAAATGATTACGTTTATGACGAGGTCGATTTAAAGGAAACGACTTATGATAAAAGGGTTACATGATGAAGTTTATGACGCGGTAGTTTTAGGAGAACCACTGATAAGTAATAATTGGTATACAGTATTAGCATTGACATATCTTATTTCCAAGAAATTATTTTGCCCTGCAATTTCCTGGTTCTTTGGATATTTTGAATAATTTAAATCTGAAAGAATTTGCATTTCAGTATCTTAATAACATGCATGCAAGCAATATCTCTGTTCAAACAGTTTATCTTATGGTTACATATTTTTTTTTGTACAAACACAGACAATGTTTTCATCCATTCAAATTTAAGACGGTGTGATATAAGGGGGGATACTTAAGATAATGTATCAATAAATCAATGTATAGAAAGTGTCTATAAACACATTTATGAGAGCTTCTTTATTTGGCCTATGAAATGAATACAAGTGTACATGTCCAACTGGCAAAGGTCATTTGACCTTGACCTCTTTTTCATGAATCATTGATAATGTTTAGTGAACGTGATAACTGAAGTAAAACCTTTATATGATTAATACAGGTTCAATCCTTAGAAAAGCAAGAAAGACATTTCTGCGTATTTACTTTTATCATTTTATCAATTACAATGAATGTCTTTCAATTAAAATAAAAGTTGATACAGCCTTGTGTTCGTGAAAACATTATGAAATAAAGTCAGTTAGTTAGTTATAGCGAAGAGGTTGCAGCTTAATAGAGCCTTCAGTTTCGATGATTTGGTCTTTATTTAGAATGTATTTTCAGAAATGCCACTGAAACCAGTCATATCTCTGAAAGTGAGTACATTTGTTTTGTTTTTGCATGTATACATCATTTTTTTTAGCAATACTGTTTAATAAAGGCAACAGTAGTATACCGCTGTTCAAACTCATAAATCCATGGACAAAAAACAAAATCGGGGTAACAAACTAAAACTGAGGGAAACGCACCAAACATAAGAGGAGAACAACGACACAACACTACAATGTAACACACACAGAAACGGACCATGCATCAGACAAAATCCAACGAGAATAACAAATATAACATCAAAACTAAATACATGAATTTGGGATAGACAAGTACCGTGACACGTCTTATCGCAATGTAAATTTACACTCAAAAATAAGAGATAACAAACGACGCAACGTTAAAATGTAACACACACAGAAACGAACTATAATATAACAGTGGCCATATTTCTGACTTGGTACAGGACATTTTTAAAGGAAAAAATGGTGGGTTGAACCTGGTTTTGTGGCATGCCAAACCTCGCACTTTAATGGCAATGTTAAATATAACATTTAAATGACAACATAATATTACAGGACTACAATACAAATAAATAGGAAAACGTGTTAGACAAAGAAACACATGATTAATGGATTACAAAAAGCATCAGGTTTAAAATTCAATACGCCAAAAACGCGCCTCGTCCACACAAGACTCACCAGTGACGCCCAGATATAAAAGATCGAAAGTGAAAAAAAGTACAAAGTTGTACAGCACTGAAGATCAAAAGTTGAAAAAGGTTGTGTCAAATACGGCTATGTTTTTAAGATTGGGATAAGAACATCCTTATCATTTAGAACAATTAATGCTGTTGCAAACAGTAAATTTCATTAAATGAATATAATAGATATATACATAATGAAACTGAAGTATTAACTAATTACAGAAAACAAACACGAATACATAATGCAAAGACCAACACAATAGACACACCCGACTCAGTCCAGGCTTCAACGCAATAAATCATAATAATGACGTCACATACGATGGTGAAAAAGCACGAAAATTACGTCACATTTGAATTTATGAAATTTGAAAACGGATCATCAAAAAATGAAAAATGACGTCACATTTGAATGAATAAGATAGAATTAGGATTGATTTAAGATTATATTTGAACTAAATACTGATATTGCATTTAATAACAATGCACATTTTAATACTTATAAATAGCAAACTAAGGAAGCAATAAACTATTTATTATAAAGCTATGTCCGGTTTGTTTTGAATCTAACTTCAAACGTAAAATATCGTACTGATTACGTTGAACAAAATATAATGCGGTGATTAATTTTCTTTACCATATCACATAAATATAATAGAAAAGACGTTAACACATTTGACAAAATCCGATGAGAATTACAAATATAACATTAAACATTTAAACTAAATAACCGTAACACGTAACACGTCTTATAGTAATGCGAATTCACACTCAGCAAAACAGTCACGTTTGGTAATTAAAATATTAGACGACATAATGACAAACCACAATCTACCATGTAGTAAAAATGTCCTTAGCTAGTTAGTCGTTTGTGTTTTCTCTTATTTTTGAGAAATTGAGATAAGACGTGGCACGGTACTTGTCTATCCCAAATTCATGTATTTGGTTTTCATGTTATATTTGTTATTCTCGTGGTGTTTTGTCTGATGCTTGGTCCGTTTCTGTGTGTGTTACGTTTCGGTGTTATGTCGTTGTTCTCCTCTTATATTTAATGCGTTTCCCTCGGTTTTAGTTTGTTACCCCGATTTTGTTTTTTGTCCATGGATTTATGAGTTTTGAACAGCGGTATACTACTGTTGCCTTTATTTAGTTTGGTTAAAGACACATCGTATGGATCCACCAATTCGTGATGGTGTCCATAAAATTTACGGAGTGTCAATTTTAATCTGTCCTCCTCATAACTTTGTTGGAGCAGTTTCTGCGTAAGGAGCACACTCCTGTATATGAAGTCCGTATAGTGTGAACAAGCACGAGAATAACGTATCAATTGTGATATGTAAACACCATACGAAGGGGCAGAGGGTATGTTACTGCTGAGAAATGGGAAATTGATAATTGGGAAGTTGAAATCGTCCCGTTTATCATAGATTTTCTTGTGAAGTCGTCCATCTACGTCAATATTGAGGAAAAGATCAAGGTATGAAGCAGTCCTTCTAGTATCAGTAGTATCCTTAATTTCAAGTTCACTGGGATATATGAGATGTAGGTATTGGCTGAAATATGGGTTATTCAATGATAAACGTATTTATTTAAAGTGGATTGGGAAACAAGTTTTGCAACCCTTTCCACTGTGCAGGTGCGAGTGCTGGCTTGTAGCGGCATTAGCCTGCTCTTTTTCGAAATCTACAAGGGTGTCTTTTACGTGCAAGAGATATTTTATTCATAATCAAAATCTGGATCCTGACTTTGAAAATTGTTTGTGTATGTCCCCACTGCGGCGGGGGACAATAAGTGCAGTAAGTTAATACTTCGGTTTTATCATGTATATCTATTTTATATAATTACTTTTTGCAAAAGTATACATTATTCTAAATAATAAGGATGTTCTTGTCCCAAGCAGAAAACCTAGCCATATTCAGGAAAACTTTTTTGAACTGTTGGTCCTCAGGGCTGTTCAACGTTGTACTTGTTTTTGGCTTTCGAACTTTTTTTTATCTGATCGTCACTGGTTAGTCTTGTGTGGACGAAACGCACTTCTGGCGTATTTCATTTTTTTCATGGTGACTTTTGTTAGCTATTATTCTTGTGTTTCTCTGTCCTATAAGCTCACCTATGTATTTGTATTGTTTTCCTGTAATGTTATGTTGTCGTTTTGATGTTATATTTAACCTTGCCATTAATGCGGGAAGTTTGGCATGCCACAAAATCAGGTTAAACCCACCATTTTGTTTTCCCTAAAAAATGTCCTGTACCAAGTCAGGAAAATGGCCATTGTTTTATATTATAGTTCATATATGTGTGTGTTACATATAAACCGTGTGTCTTTTGTTTCCTCTTATATTTGAGTGTGAATTCACATTGCATAAGACGTGTCACGGTACTTTTCTATCCCAAATGCATGTATTTAGATTTCATGTTATATTTGGTATTCTCATCAGATTTTGTCTAATGCTTAGGTCGTATCTGTGTGTGTTGCATTTTAATGTTGTGTTTCTGTTGTGTTGTTGTTTTCCTCAGTTTTAGTTTGTAACCCCGATTTTTTTTTCTATCGATTTATGAGTTTCGAACAGCGATATACTACTGTTGCCTTTATTTACCCTTGTCCATACCTACGTCGAAAAAATTAGATTCCATTCTTCAACTTTAGTTTGACCCAACCAAATATAATTAATCAAACACAATGCTTACTATCATTTAAAACAGATCAAGTGAGAATTTTGCTTGCGTCACTTTTATCTTTCTTGAGTTATATCACTTAAAATGTTTGGACACATTCTCCATTCATTAGTTTTCAATCAGGGTGCTATGGATGTGAGACTATAATTGTCTAAAGTAAAGATTCACTAATGTTGGTTGATGTAGTTTCATTCAAATAACTGAAAGACCTGAGGTATAGATTTTATCAATGATTCAATATGAAACCATTGTGTCTATGTTAAAACTCTTAGTTTAATGTATAATGCTGGAATAGTTTATTATTTATATGCAATGCAATAGTCTCCGTCTGCTTTATCATGCTGTCAAAACATAAAAAAAAACAGAGACTACTGGATGAATTCTAGTCAGTAAAGGTGTTTCCAGTCGAGAGACAAAAAAATAATATGTTTTAAAACTACTGATCAAGTTATTAGTGTACACTCCATGTTCCTATAATCTATAGTCGAATTTATCGTCCAATATTTTTTTTGGTCATACCGTAAAAAGAAAGTACTGACATAAATGACTTCCTGTTTTGGAAAACTTCTTAGTACAAGTCCTGGTATTCATAGCATAAGATTGCATGCATTGTTGTTATAATTGTTTGATGTATGAAAGGTATAACGAATTGGAGGTATTACAGCCGATTTCAATCATTGTGTAAGTAAAGGTAATAAGAGTAGACTAGTCCGACATATAACCAATCTATCTGTCTGTAGGACTAGGCCATTCGAAAGGAGGATAGTTTACCTTACCTAACAATGACTTAACGGTTCAGCTAGCAAGCAAGCTAACTAAAAAAATTACCTTTAGCTACACATTTCATTGAAATCGGGTGTAAAGCAAATGAAAGTTGGATTTGCGTTCTCTTATGTGTAATTCAAGATTAAACTTGAAATATAAGTATATATTGATTTCTTTTACTTTATATTAAATTAGGGGAAACCTTATTTCTTACATTTCCCTGCGAATGAGGACATTGTTTGCCAGGTTGATTCTGTGTGTAAATTTCCACTGTATGCTTCAACAGAAAATCCTGGGTAAGAATAGTTTACATAGAATCACTGATAGGAGTGTATAGTATATATTTGAAATATTCATTTAATCTTCCAAATGCACACATTCCCCGATAAGCATGTATCATTCAGAAGTTAGAGTAAAGACCGGTTGGGTCGCATTCAGAAAAAAATGTGGCCACATGTGGCGATATATGTTCCAGGAGACTGCTCAATTGTAAATAAGCAAAAACAAATAGATATATCTTTTGTAAGAAGAGGCGTCATTCATAAGATTTTGATTGTAAGAATAATTTGTATTACACTGCACTTAGTTCATATCAGTAGCAACCTTTCACTTTGAAAATAATTAGCTAAAATATCAAAGAAGATGACCAGTTGGTTCCAATCAAATGAACAAATTGCTGCCATATTCAATTTACAATTTTGGCTTGCAAGTTTTTTAACAACAATACACAACTTTAAAGGCTTTGATCATTCTAAAGTGGGTTTGTTCATTGGTGCAATCACAACATATCCTGTTTTTTTGTTTTTCTTTTGAAGGGTTCCTTAAGGTTGCAGTCTTGTAATTGACGGCTCCATAGGCTTACATGCAAAACATTTTTTCTCTACTTTCTGTTTGCTGATTTTACTAGGCCGCACCACTTCCAGTAAACATGATGATATCCCCCAAAAGATGCAAGATTTTTTTAAAGTATATATATATGTTTCAATTCAGCATAAAAATTTGAGTTCAGAAAAAAAAATTCAGGAAAAAATGCACTATTTTATTTCCCTCCTTGTTTTGACATGCACCGGAAACTGGAACCGGAAACTGGAGTTTTAATACAAGACTGGTATCTTAATAATGATTAGTAATTATTCTCATATATCTGATTATTTATCTGTATAATCTGTTTCAGAGGTATTGTAAATATACTTATCATAAGAAAGGAGTTGTACAAATTAAAAACAGAAGGACAGTTAGAGTTGAAAAGTAATCCAACTAACACTACACAGAAAACTTGGATGATAGAAATTAGTTTCCAGGACCCTAGGCATGGAGAAAAACAGTTTTGTGCTAAAGCAATAGACAAGTAAGGATGTGATAATTATCTTTAAGCTAAGGGCAAAAAGAGACAATATTATAAGTTGTTTACCGTCATTTCTGTATTTTAACACTATCTATGAAGCACCCCGGTACACCCTCTACTGACATAAACATAGATAACTAATGTATCCTCGGATTTAGTCGAATCTGGTGATTTGAAGGGAAATTTGGCCTAAACTGTAACATGAAAACAAGAATTATTTGCCCCCACTTCAGCGGAAAAGAACGGAATTAAGTGTTACCCTTGTCCATCTGTACGTTCGTCTGTCCATACATTTCAAAATGCGTTTTCGTTAGGAAACTTTAGGTTTTTTTCAATTAAATGTTACGATACTTCTACACAATGCTCATTACCACAAAACACAGAAAAAGTTTTAAATTGGGTTGCATCAATTTTACCATTCTTGAGTAATGCTCCTTTATAATGTTTTATGCAAGTTTGGGCATCATCTGTGTTCTATGAAAATATTCTTCATTTATTTATAATTTAAATGGTTATATTGAAATTTGAAAATTTGCCGTTTTAATTTTTACCCTACAGGTAGTCAAGTAATAGACTTTTTAGTTTAAAGACAGAGAAACTAGAATAAATCAGATTCGGCACTGAATGTCGGTTATTTGCAAAGCTAGGTCAGTAGTCCCATGCATTGACAAAGTGCTAGCCAAGTTTTAAATTTACTGTAATAAATGCCAATGATCAGCAATGCATCATTGGCTAAATAAAGGAAACAGTTGTATACCGCTTTTCGAAAATCGTTAGTAAATTACATTGTATACGCCTGTTAACGCGACTTATTATGGTATACTGATGTCCGTATGTCTGTTCTTCCGCCCATACCTAGTCCCTCGACAACATGAACAATAACTCAAAAAGGCGTTAACTGATTTTCATTAGACTTCGGTTATGAATTGGATATATCTATTGACGAAGCCCCTTTTCGAGTTTTTATAATAAGATTCAAGTGTTCCGAGTTTTGGGGTTTTTAAAAAAGTTGATAAAGGGACTGGTGACTGATGCACTCATGGCACAGCTCGTTATTGATTATAGATATCATGGATATTCTAGAGTTCCATTTTTCACTGAAAACAACCAAGGAACTAAAGAACATATATGTTAAGTGTTCATTTACTTCGAATAAAAGTAAAGAAAAAAATGTGTTCCGTTAATTGTATGTCCTACTATAGGGATTCTGATTCTAGTTCTTAAAGTCATATCAGGACATGGAACACAATTTCCTACACCATTTTTAGCTCACCTGGCCCAAAGGGCTAAGTGAACTTTTCCCATAACTTGGCGTCCGTCGTCCGTCGTCTTTAACTTTTACAAAAATCTTTTCCTCTGAAACTACTGGGCAGAATTTAACCAAACTTGGCCACAATCAATATTAGGTATCTAGTTTTAAAAATATGTTCAGCGACCCGGTCAACCAACCAAAATGGCCGCCATGGCTAAAAATAAAACATAGGGATAAAATGTAGATTTTGGCTTATATCTGAAACCAAAGCATTTAGAGCAAATCTGATATGAAGTAAAATTGTTTATCAGGTCCAGATCTATCTGCCCTAACATTCTAAAATAGATCGGAGAACCCGTTGTTGGTTTGCTGCCCCTAAATTGGTAATTTTAATGAAATTTTGCCGTTTTCGGTTATCTTGAATATTATTATAGATAGAGATAAACTGTAAACATCAAAAATGTTCAGCAAAGTAAGATCTACAAATAATTCAACATGACAAAAATGGTCAGTTGACCCCTTAATGAGTAATTGCCCTTTATAGTCAATTTTTGACAATTTTTTGTAAAGTTTTGTTATCTTTTACAAAAATCTTCTCCTCTGAAACTATTAGGACACATTTAACCAAAATTGTCCACAATCATCATTAGGGTATCTAGTTTAAATTATGTGTCCCCGCCCGCGAATCAAAATGGCAGACATGGCTAAAAATAGTATAAAGGGTAAAATGCAGTTTTTAGCTCATATCTCTGAAACCGAAGCATTTAGAGCAATTTTGCTGGAATAAAATTCTTCATTAGGTCAAGATCTATTTTCTCTAAAATTTTCAAACCAATCGGGCAACTTGTTGTTGGGTTGCTACTTCTGAATTGGTAATTTTAAGAAATTTTTACAGATTTTGGTTATTATCTTGAATATTATTAAGGTAGCACAATACAAAGATTTTTTTACTTCCAATCAATAACCTTTAAAATGCTGTAACTTTCTTATGAATGCATACAAAATAATAAAAGAGGTATATATAGATAGATAAAAGATAAATCTTTTATATGAATGCAATATTTTTATTATGCAATCATTATGTAATCAATTGTTATGTAATTTGTGGCAAAATCTCGGTCAGTTCACTTGAATGAATTTAGCTCTATCATTTCTTTAACTATACAAAAATTTTTAACGAAATCTTAATCAACACATCATGGGCTTCAAAATGGTGTCTCAAATTGTCCCTTTTGTTTTTATCTCATATCTCTGAAACCGAAGCATTTAGAGCAATTTTGCTGGAATAAAATTCTTCATTAGGTCAAGATCTATCTTCTCTAAAATTTTCAGACCAATCGGGCAACTTGTTGTTGGGTTGCTACTCCTGAATTGGTAATTTTAAGACATTTTTACAGATTTTGGTTATTATCTTGAATATTATTAAGGTAGCACAATACAAAGATTTTTTTACTTCCAATCAATAACCTTTACAATGCTGTAACTTTCTTATGAATGCATACAAAATAATAAAAGAGGTATATATAGATAGATAAAAGATCAATCTTTTATATGAATGCAATATTTTGAAAGTGGAAATTTGGTGAAAAATATTTTAGACACAGTTAACATTATAATTGGTTACATAATTGTTGCATAATACTAACATAGCATTAATTTGAAAGAGTAATCTGTTAGCTATCGAAATCTACCACTTTTATAAATTTTCAAGCATTATTATGAAAGTTACAGAATTTTTAAACTTGGCAGTTGGAGTTATGAAATCTTTGTATTGTGCTACCTTAAAGATAGAGATAAATTGTAAACAGCAATAATGTAAAGGTGAGTAAGAGCTACAAATAATTCAACATGACAAAAGTGGTCAATTGATCCCTTTAGGAGTTATTCCGCTTTATAGTCAATTTTTAACAATTTTCATAAATTTTGTCAATTTTTGTCAATTCTTACAAACTATTTTCCACTGTCACTTCTGGGCCAAGTTCTTTACAGGTAGATATAATTGTAAGCAGCAAGATTGTTCAGTAAAGTACAAAAAATGTAAGATCTACAAACGCATCACCAACACCAAAACACATGTCATGAATCCTTCTGTGTCCTTTGCTTAATATGCACATAGCCCTAGGTGAGCGACACAGGCTCTTTATAGCCTCTAGTTTAAATATTATTTTGATGATAAATAACATACTACTGTGATTATTGATCAATCAGTAGTTTTCAACCATATGCATGTAAATTTTGCATTGAATGCATTTAATAACTTTTCTTTTGTATTTGTGACCTTTGACCCTGGTGATGCTTAACGAACTTAACGATGACAATGCCGTTGTAAATGATCTGTTTTCTGATTAGATGAAAATGTTAATGTCCATATTCGAACATATGTTTGTTTGATATTTTGTTATTATACAACAGGTGGTTTTTATACATATAGATATCTGGAATAGAAAAAAAAACTGTATAACAACAATGGTTCATTTGATGTATTTTTGATAAAAATAAAAACTATTTACTTCAATAAAATATGTTGTCTATTGTGTTGAAGATTTCAAATGTCAATACAAACTGTATGGTGGAGTTCGTATAACTTAGTCTTTAGTTTTTTTATGTTGTGTCCTATGTACTATTATTTGTCTGTGTGTCTCTTTATTTTTAAGACATGGAGTTGTCAGTTTATTTTCGATCCGTGAGTTTGACTGTCCCTCTGGTATATTTCGCCCCTCTTCTATAGAGAACACATCCACCTGACACTGCTTTATATTTCTGGTTTTTAGAGAACTTAAAACCCAGATCATTCATGAGATTAGACTACTTAAGGGATGAGAAATGTAACATCTTTATAATGAAAACCATCAGATATACATAATGAAGGTATTAAATAAGTCAGTACCACTACTGTGCAATTATTTTCAATCTGGAATCTTTTTAGGTCACTGTCATCGCAATCAACTATCATTGTAATGCCTATGTGGCATATACGGGATGAAAATGTGGGATGTCGGATACAGGGGTTAAAAATGGTGTGTGTGGAAAATAAGGGATAAAAGCGTGTGCTTTGGGGGAAAGAAATATATAGAAAAAAAGTGAAAAGATTTATTTAAGTCGGATTTAGAAATTGAGCACATCCTCATTTTGGGTTCCGTAAATCTACAAATAAAGCATTATTATCTCTAATTGTATATTATTAATCTTTAATTGACTCTTTTCAACGTTAATTTCATGTTCACGGCGGGTAAGGTTGTCCTGCGTGAAAACGTTCTGTGCTGGTGATTCTGTTTAAATTATTACACAGTCCAATGTCTTTCAGCAACTTTTATCAGCAATACAAAAGTTTTACCCTCACAGCTTCCATTCAATACAAATATTCTTGAAGCAATGAATCATTTTCAATGCACAAATGACAATTGTAGCCTTTGGTTTGTTATTTATATATGTATTGGAATATATTATAGGTAGCAGGATGTGAAATTAATGACATTTGGAATACTATGCGTAGATCTAAACATAAACAAATCAGTTGTGGGTACAGAACTTTGTATAAGGGGATTGGCGGTGCACTGAGTGCCATAAGAGGGAGCTGTCACTGTCATGCTTTAAGGATTCGTTATACAATCAATCAATTTTGTATTACAAAGGGGGGACAAGCCCCCAACTCCCCTGTATCCTCCAATGCTGATAATTATGATGTTTTAAGTTTTTGCAGTTTTGTTTTGTTTAAACAAATCGACACACAAATTGAATATTATTTTTCAACTTAAAATGTTGACCAGACAGAATTGTCATAAATTCAAAGTGTAGGCACATGTCCAGCAGCACCTGCATACGGGGTATATATCTCCCAATTGATACGATATTCCCGTGCTTGCACTTCCTATCATGATTTTCTTGATAGAGGGTTACTGCTCACAAGGAAGCTATTAAACCAAGAGTTCCAAATGGTGAAGTTGAAATCATCCCTTCGTAAATTTTACGGACGCCATCACGAGTTGGTTGACCGTTATGGAATAACCGTTTCACAAATGATATCGGATATGTTCCTTACGTCGTAACTACAATCCCCTTCCCTTTCATGAATGTGACCTACCGAATTAGACTATTTACTGGAAATGTAATCACATAAGCAACACGACGGGTGCCACATGTGGAGCAGGATCTGCTTACCCTTCCGGAGCACCTGAGATCACCCCTAGTTTTTGGTGGGGTTTGTGTTGTTTATTCTTTAGTTGTCTATGTTGTGTCATGTGTACTATTGTTTTTCTGTTTGTTTTTTTTCATTTTTAGCCATGGCGTTGTCAGTTTGTTTTAGATTTATGAGTTTGACTGTCCCTTTGGTATCTTTCGTCCCTCTTTTATCATTGTTCATGGTAACCTAGGTAGAATAAAATGTGTCAAAAACAATATTTTCAATTATTTAAATAAAACCTATTTCTTATTGTAGTTTTGATTCAATAGAGCAGTGCACAGTTATACATGTTAAACCTAGAGGTATGATTTCTAACCAGTAAAAGTAATTTCTGCTTTTCCAGTCAATACTGCCTAAAGTACGGTTGCAGTTTCTTGAAAAACACAACAGAAAGTTGTTTTTAAACAGAAGTCATCTTATATACTACCTTCAGGACGATCTAGATCTTGTGAGATGAAGATAATATCGTTTAATAATAATTTAAGGCTCTATTGTTTTGTAAACAAAATAGTATTTGTATGCCTTTGGTCTAGGAACAAAGACAAAAAATATGTAAAGTGACTTGTTGGTAAGGCCATAGCATATTCAAATATGTAAAACAATTTCATTAAATCTAAAAACAAATCCTGCTTGAAGCTCTGGATCTCCTACTGTATTGAACTTTAATCATTTAAAATACTACGCATTTTTTCATAAGTTTCACGTTAAGTGCCTTCATTAAACTACCGTAGATTATTTAAAAAACAATGATAAGTTTACACTGGTTTCGTTACATTTAAATCACTTAAACTTTTACATGATTATTAGATCCATGTCTCTCCTCTCCTTGTCAAAACAGTGGCGAATGTATTGGAAAGAAAGATGGAACAGCACAATGTGTTTGTAAACATGGTGCTACAGGGGACAGATGTCAAAATCGTAAGTATAAAGTATCAGAAACATTCTTTTATGCTTGATGGTCTTTTAGTTTAAAGATTAAATGTTGCGGCTGGAAATCTGTTTTTTTATGTATTTGTCAGTTAATATGTAACGGGAGTCTGATTCCAACTGACGTCGCCGTCTTCTAGTTGTCTACCCAAGTTCTGCGATACTGGATAAACAATAAGAATATACAAACAAGCTGTTTATTTAAAAGACTATACTATTATACAAAAAATACTTTTACGGTGGAGACTAGTGTACTTTTCTTTTTAAAATTCAAAACGTGAGAGCCAAACGTAGTAACGTCTGCTCAATGAAATCATAAGCGGTAGACGACACTGAACCAGATTCATAAGGACAACGAACCTTGCCGCGTTATATGTAAGGCTCGTGCAAGAAGCAAGTAAACCGACAAGACTTTTTCCATGCTGGTGTCAGGAAAATTAGTAACGGAACTTAAATGAAACTATCATTAACCAATTTACCCAAACAAATAATCTAAATAAGTAAACAAAGTGAAATCCTACCGAATTAGACTATTTACCGGCTTTGTAACATGAGCAACACGACGAATGCCACATGTGGCGAAGGATCTGCTTCCCCTTCCGGAGCACTTGAGTTCACCTCTAGGTTTTAGTGGGGTTCATGTTGTTTTTGTACCCCTATTTATGACATTTGGTTCACTAATCATTGCCAATATAATAGTAATTGCTACGACTGTACATTTGAGAGGTTTAGTGCTATATAATCAGGTTCAATTCACCATTTTCTACACTTGAAAATGTCTGTACCAAGTCAGGAATATGACAGTTGTCCATTCGTTTGATGTGTTTTATCATTTGATCAGGGACTTTCCGTTTTGAATTTTCTTCAGAGTTCAGTATTTTTGTAATTTTACCTTTTTCCATTACCAGCCGTCACTCTTAGAACCTAATGTGTCCATACGGTGAGATTAACTAAAATTCCAAATTCCCTCCCATAAAAAAATTAATATGTATATACTGAAATATGATAATTCAAATGTTAATGATTGTCCATTTAGGTGGCTTGCGGTTCTAAATTAAAATTTTATTTTAATATAGGATTTCGCTATATTTTTCTACAAATTAACTTATCTTATACTGAATAGAAAAATAAAATAAAAAAGATGGAGTCGCCGTTCATTTGCGCTCACAATCTGCCTTCGAAAGAAGCATACATTTTTGTAAGTTACCTTTTTTCTGTTAGTCCGGCGGCTTTGTAAAAAATTGTGCACATCCTGTTACAAGCATGAAATTTAGCATAGACCTTCCTCAACTATTACTCTTTTATTTCAGATAGGGAGGCATTTGAAAAAAATGTCTCACTTCCGGTAAAATCCAAAATGGCGGACGTCATACTTAAATCAGCCCAATATCGAAGACTAGCGTGTAAAAATGTCCTATTATCATGCTACTATCATAATATTTGGTACAGACCTTTGTGTTTTACTACTTTTGGATAAATTAAATAGATTAGATGTCTTCAGAAACCCCACTTCCGGTTAAAATCCAATATGGCGGACATTGTACTTAAATAAGCTTATTTTTTAGGGAGGGTAATTGAAATGTGTTTTAACGTATTGCTACTATAATTACATTGTGTATGAACCTTTCTTTGGTGCTTCTGATGGAGACAATGTATAAGACATATGTCTTAAAAATCCTTACTTCCGGAAGTATCCAAAATGGCGGACAGAGAAATATCAATTTTTTATTCAAATTTTCAACTTTCTTCAAAATGTAAAGAAAATGATTTTATTTTGTGCTGGTCATTAAACTTTTGGCTTTAAGTTATCCCCAAAACCACTTATTCTAGCATGTTGTTAATATTTAGATATAAAGTTGACACTTCCGGTAAAAATATGACGTAAATTCTAAAGATGAGTCCTCAATCTATTTCTTCGATGTAGAGTTTTGGATAGATTGATTTAAACAAAATAAAATCACTATAGTACTAAAAAATATTTAAAACTACTTCTATTTGGACAAGAATACATGCTTATTCACAATCACCACCACATGCACACAAGGCAGTGCACGGGAGACCCGATTTTACACATTAAAAATAACCGCGGAATCCTTTCTTACATCCATAATGTACAAGCTTCTGAAAAAATGATGAGGTCTCAGAAAGAGTTTTTTTTAAAGGGACCCTCTTTGTCCCTTCGCAATCCATTAGTGACAAGACTAGGTAGCATAAGAGTCAATCCAAAGCTCGTCTCACTAAACACCTGCATTAGTATATTACACGTTTTACATGCTTGAAAAGACTAGAACAAGTCGTGGGAATAGCCTCACTTAAAATGAGATTTCCCTTTTGTGCAAAAATTGACTTTCTTGGTTCGTTAATCATGTTAGATCTGATAAGTTTGTACAGTACCACCCCGGTGATTTAGGCTGATCAATCATCATTCTTTATGTTAAAGTCACATCTTCAAATACCATTAATGTCTCCCACGCAGTCTTTTTTTCCTTTTCAAGCAAAGAGAGAACAGTATCACAACCCGTCATAAGGTATTGGTCAGAAATAAAAGTGTGTGATCACTCATTGCCTAGTGCATTTGAAAGGCCATTGATAGATATTAATCCAAAGATTTTTGCCTCCCCAAATACAATCAATAGTTCGTCTGCCCCTTTGTTACGGAATAGCGAAATACTGGTAGTTTTAAAGCTGCTAAAAGAAGCAAGGGCAACATTTAGGGGAAAGGGAATACACAGACGAACCCAGGATTAAAAACATCCTCAAAGATGGGAAAGTTTTCTGAGAGAAATACAATTTTGAGTACAAGGTAGTTGAAGCAACAAATGCTCAGGATGTTTAGTGTTATCCACCACTTGATGATGTTTCAAGTTTAGCACCATGTTTACACGAAGAGACTGACACTAGAATCAAGATAGATGTGTCTGATGCAGTGAAACATAGACTTAACTGAGTCATGACTCAAACAGTCGATACTGATGTCATTGCTGTTTCGCTATTCCGTGACATAGGGCAGACAAACTTTGGTTTGCATTTAGAGGGGGAAAAGTATAAGATATATATCAATCAATGACCTTTCAAATGCACTAGGCATTAAAAGATAACACGTTCGCTGGAAAAGGAACTGCGTTGGTGACATTAATGGAGTTTGAAGATGTGACTATAGCATTTAGAATGATGATTGACCAGCCAACATCACCATATGGATTTGATATTTAATGTCATTGAAAACGATACGTGGTTTTGTTGGAAGATAAAAAAAAAAGAAACAGATTAGGTTAACAAGGCAAGAAAATATGTGTTTTTGCAGAATTTATTAAGATGTGAGAAACGATACCAATGTCTTTGTAAATGTTGGAAATCAGCTCTCCGATTGTGAATTGCGGCCTACTTAGTATGCTGATTGGGTATTATGTCCTTACCTAAATAAAATACCTTGAAACTGAAATACGAGTGGATGAAGTCTTGGATGCGTATGGTAGTTATAGCAACAAATGGTCAGGATATTCTATCTTATCCACCACGTAATGTATTTCAACTTCAGCACCAAGTTCACATTTAGAGGCAGACACTAAAATCATGGTGCATGTGTCTGATGCAGTGAAACACGCATTTAAACGAGTCATGATTCGAACAGTCGTTAATGATGATGTTGTCAATACTGTTTCGCTATTCCGTGACATAGGGGTAGACGCTGTGTTTGGGAGGGCAAAAGACTTTGGATTAATATCTATCAATGGCCTTACAAATGCACTAGGCAATGAGTGATCTGGGTGATCTGAAACACTTATTGTTATCCATGTCTTTACCTGTTGTGATATGGTTCTCTCTTTGCTTGAAAGGGGGGAAAAGACTATGTGGGAGACATTGATTGCATTTGAAGATGTGACTTTAACAAAAAGAATAATGATTAATCAGACTAAATCACCGGGGTTTTACTGTAAGATCGCACAAACTTAGCAGATGAGTAAAACATGGTTAACGAAGCAAGAAAATAACTATTTGCGCAACAGGGACGGCTTTTCGAGGCTATTCTCTCAACTTGGTCTAGTCTTTTCCAGCATGTAAATAATGCAATATCCTTAGGCAGGTGTTTAGGGAGACGAGCTTGGGATTGGCTCTTATGCTACCCACTCCAGGCGGGGACAAAGGGGATAACTTTTGAAAAACTCTTTTTGAGGCCTCATCATTTTGTCTAAAGTTATTACATTGTGGATGTAAGAAAGGATTCCGCCGACATTTGTAATGTGGAAAATCGGGTATCCCGTGCACTGCGATGTGTGCATGTCATGGTGACTGTGAATAAACATGTATTCTTGGCCAAATAGTAATAATTTTAAATAATTTTTAGTACTATAGTGATTTTATTTTGTTTTAATCAATCTATCCAAAACTCTAAATCGAAGAAATAGATTGAGGACTCATCTTTGAAATTTACGTCACATTTTTAACCGGAAGTGTCAACTTTATATCTAAATATTAACAACATGCTAGAATAAGTGGTTTTTAGGATAACTTTAAGCCAAAAGTTTAATGACCAGCACAAAATAAAATCATTTCTTTACATATTGAAAAAAATGAAAATTTGAATAAAAAATTGATATTTCTCTGTCCGCCATTTTGGATATACCCGGAAGAAAGGGTTTTTAAGACATATGTCTTATGCATTGTATCCATCAGAAACACCAAAGAAAGGTTCATACACAATGTAAAGATAGTAGCAATACGTTAAAACACATTTCAGTTACCCTCCCTAAAAAATAAGCTTATTTAAGTACAATGTCAGCCATATTGGATTTTAACCGAAAGTGGGGTTTCTGAAGACATCTAATCTATTTAATTTATCCAAAAGTAGTAAAAAACAAAGGTCTGTACCAAATATTATGATAGTAGCATGATAATAACACATTTTTACACGCTAGCCTTCGATATTGGGCTGATTTAAGTATGACGTCCGCCATTTTGGATTTTACCGGAAGTGAATCATTTTTTTCAAATGCCTCCCTATCTGAAATAAAAGAGTAATAGTTGAGGAAGGTCTATGCCAAATTTCATGCTTGTAACAGGATGTGCACAATTCGTCTGAAATATGCTTGTAGCCGCCGGACTATGTTGAACTAATAGGAGAAAAAAAGGTAATATCGAAATGAAAAAATAGCTAAATTACAGAAATCGCTAAAATTTTACGAGAGTTTAGTTTAAGTACATTTTATTTGAAAATAATAAAAAAAAAATATAGGTCACCGATGAGTTATAAAAGATATTTCAATTTAATGTTAATGCCAAAAAAATGTCATTTTTGCACCAAAGGGATATAATTTGGAGCTTTTCAATGAAAATATACATTTCAAAAGTCATCAGGGGCGAACAAAAACTGATTTTTTGAATGATTGTTGTACCATATGATGAAGAAACAACTACTTTAGGTAGTAAATAAAATTTGAAATGAAAAATAAATGTTTAATTTTTTCCGAAGTTTTTATACCCTCGAGCCTCCTTAATCGTGTTCTAGGGTCAGAAATTCCACGCCAGAAATCATTCTTTAAGAAGGAATCCAATTGTCAAATTCAAGAATCTAGGCACTAGTCTTGTCCAAGCAGGTTCGGGGTAGATCAAGCACTGTGCCATCCAAATAAGGCAGCCAAAGAAGTAGTCCTCAAGACTTATTCAAGTTATCAGCAAAAAAGGCAAACATAATTAACTATATATTTGCATTCAGGTATAGCAGATCAAATTTATTCGTTCATAGTGTGCTAATTTACGTTCTTTGATTGAGTTAAGCCCTCCAATTGATATGTTATCGTGTGTTTGTCTATGCTGTGATGTTATACTATTGTTTAGAAAAGGGAGAAGGTTTGGTACCATTGAAACGTTTAATCCCGCTGCAAATTTTTTGCACCTGTCCTTAGTTAGGAATTTGATGTACAGTAGTTGTCATTTGTTTATGTAATTTATACGTGTATCTCGTTTTTTTATATAGATTAGACCGTTGGTTTTCCCGTTTGGATGGTTTTACACTAGTAATTGTGGGGTCCTTTATAGCATATTGTTCGGTGTGAGCTAAGGCTCCGTGTTGAAGTCCGTACATTGACCTATAATGGTTTACTTTTAAAAATTGTTATTTGGATGGAGAGTTGTCTCATTGGCACTAATACCACATCTTCCTATATCTATATAGAATCCCAAGTGTTCCCTCATTGTGGCCGCTATCTACACTCAAAATAACAATATCAGTTTTATCTCTACATTTTGTCAGACACAGGAATAATAAAGAGACACATTCATCCAAAAAAATAAAGCTAACAAAACGCCGAAAAAAACAGATAAGCACATCCAATCTTATAACATCCCTATTCATTAAAAGTCTATAGAAGTCCTACAACGATAAGCACTGCACCACTTGATCAAGGGCCCGATTATTTAATTTCATACTCATCGAAAGCAGTAAGCCCATTGTATTAAAAACCGATAAAATACACATATGAATACTGACATTCGTGTTAGCTGTTTGTTTATTTATCAAATACTTAAGAATCACAATGGCATATAGAACAACTGGACTATACGATAGATCATCCCTTGAATTCCAGTAATTCCCACATAATACTTTTGAACCAATAATGTCAAACAAATACATAAGCAACAAGAATAAACCATAGTTTATGGCTGTCCTCGTGCAATTATATTGGTACATAATATATTTTCAAATTGCCAGTGTGCCCCACCGAAAGCAGCTTCACATTGCTAAGATATTTATTCGTATAATTTGCAAAAATCTAGTAGCAAAAACATGCAGACAATTTAATTTCCTAAAATAAATAATCAAAAACAAGTAAACAAAGTGAACACCAATACAGAACTACTGGTATTGTGCTGAAATGAATCTGAAATTCAGTAAAACTAAGTGTTGTCAAAATTGATTTAATCTACAGGATTTATTGTTAATTGTTATTGGCTGTAAAGGATGAAAACGATATGTTTTCTGTACTGACTAGAAATACTATTGTTACTACTGGATCTAAGTTGGTCATTAATTTTGGTGAAAAGAATCTAAACGGGAAAATATTTTTAGACTGCCTTTGATGTTACTGAAAATAGTAATTTGCATTGGTTGCAATCGAGCATTTCATCATAGCAACAAATCAGCTTCTATTTAAAATAACACTTACTGGTGGTCCTTTATGTACATGTTATAAAACAGAAAACGGTTTTATAGAACATCTCTTGGTGTTAGGTATTTTTGTTATTTTACTCTTGATGGTATTGCATTACGGTACCAAAATTCTTTTTTTAGGTTATTGATAACTGGCTTCTTCGGTTCGAATATAGACTGGTTCAAAATATTACCAAACAACCTTCATGCATAATTAAAGATGCATTTCTCATCTCACGCAATTGCAATATAGATAGCTGTAAAATAAAATACGAAATACAGAATATGACAATGTATTGAAAGCTTTTGAAAAACTGTTTTTCATACTAATGGCTTTTATTGTTATTTACTAATAGCTATTTACTATCAATTTATTTTTGAGAACATATTGTTGTCATGTTATTTTAAAAACTGATGATATAAAAGGCCCCGACATGAAACATATGAAACACTCATTTAATAACACTATATTACAGGTCCAGATCCGTGTTATGATAAAGAATTCTGTAAAAATGGTGGTCAGTGTATACAAGGTGGTTATTGTTTCTGTCCTCCAGGAGTAACTGGAATGAACTGTGAAAATGGTATTTACTTTGTTAATGCAAATATATGTTGCTTATGGTTATGAATAACTTTATATAAACTTGCATTATAAGAAGAAACATATAAACATATTCGTCCCCGAGGGTATCACCTGCCCAGTAGTCAACACTTCTGTGATGACATGAATATCAATAATGTGGTCTTTTTTTTTTTTATAATTTTCTGTTTACAAAACTTTCATTTTTTCGAAAAACTAACGATTTTTTTATCCCAGGAATAGATTACCTTAGCCGTATTTGGCACAACTTTTTGGAATTTTGGATCCTCAATGCTCTTCAACTTTGTACTTGTTTTGCTTTATATATATTTTGATATGAGCGTCACTGAGAGTCCTATGTAGACGAAACGAACGTCTGGCGTACTAAATTATAATCCTAGTACCTTTGATAACTATATAATAATAACTTAGAAAAATTAGGAGATCAGTGACCATAAATAGTGAATTGGTTATGTATGAAATTATCTCGTTTAAATCTATGGAAAAATAAAAGATGTGGTATGATTTTCATTAAGACAACTCTCAACAAGAAAGACACAACTGTAAGTATCCGTATGGCCTTCAACAATGCATAAAGCACATACCAAATGTCTAGCATCCTTCATTTAGTTTGAGGATAGATAAGCAATGATCATCCCTATCTTTTAAATTAGTTATCTTGAATAAAGCTGAAGATGAAATATAAAGTCCTTAATGAAAATATAAAGAAATATTTTGATAATTTCAGTAACCTTTAGTATCAATACTTAATAGCGTGTTAAGTCTCTTGTGATTTGTCCCCAGAAGTAGTTTAGCATCCACATTGTTAGTCCGTCTATGTGGGTGTCTGTAACAAATCAATTCTGCTATTTAACTTCACAACCCCTTAGATATGAAAATAAGGAGAAGTTGTATGATTGCTAATCAATGAGACAATTATCCGCCAAAATTCAAATGAAGTGGAGGTAATCATGTATAATGAACCGTACGACATTCGACAATGAAAATAACCCATACCGTATATCGGTAGTTGGTAAAAAAGTACAAAACATGGAAAATATGAATCAAATTCAATTTCTAAAACTAACAGCCTAATTTATATAACAAATATTTACGAAAAATAAACAAGACATATTTAATCCTACAACAACCAGTGAACTTCAGGCTTCTGGCAGTTAGAGTTTGGTTAATGACATTTTACATGATAATTAACTACTACTAGAACGAGTGCTGGATAAGAGGAAGAGACAGTAGATTTAAAGCCAGGATGTAAAACTTAGTTGACCTTAATCGTGTCTATATGAACAAATACAATTGGTTAGGTTAGGTTTTTGAAGACAATGTTGTCATTCAGAAATATACTCACCATGGCATAAAATGTTTACAAATTTTATCCAAAGGATAATGGTGAAAACGTTAAAAATCATCTCTACTCTGTGCTAGTGGATGTTTTAATTATTCAACTATGAAAAGTCATTCTAAATGAAAGTAGAAAATCATTACATGTCGGTTATATTTCAGTAAAATTTTACTTTTCGTTAGGGTATGAGCTATATTTCGTTTAAATACGATTTTTATGCCTGGCATATATTTCGTTACATTCTTACATTACACAACTGGTAAACTTTTATCAACTGATTTGATATTAAGGAATTTGTTATGTTTGACTACATGGGTCTAGAATATATTAAACATTTTCAGATTTGTCATTGTCTTGTTCTGCAAAACAAATTTCAATTCTTTTTTTTTCCAAAACAATGAAACGATGGTCATTATAGTTTTCAGTAGCTGTGACCAGAATGTTTGCCAAGGACATGGTATGTGTATAGATACACCTGGAGGACAACAAGACCATGAATGTCTATGTACAAACTTATATACAGATCAACAGTGTGCAAGTATGTCACATGTATACTCATATATCTAATATATACCTGTTAAATTTAGTTAATTAAGGTGGCTCGGGCGTATTCGAAGTTTCTATCAGAATTGCCGTATTTTTGGTTATTTTATTCTTTAAAGAAAATGAATCAAATTGGTCGAAAAAAAATAGGGGGTCACGGAACATTTAAGCTCAAAATTTTACTTTTAAACAGGTATGTAAAAGGGACCATTTTTCAATGAAATGATAGGGGAAATAGAGATGTTGACATATTTTTTTCGGAATATCAAAAAAACGTTCTATGACAATTGTTCCAAATCTGTAATTTGAAAAGCTGGAATACAGCTTCAAAGAATGAGTCAATAAAAAACATAGGTCACCGATAAGGAAAAAAAAATATTTTGCCTTACAACCCAAATTTTGGCGGGAAAATGGTAAAAATGGATGAAATGTCATTTTGACCCTTTAAAAAAATACCGATAATAACGAAAATATTCTATTAGTCACATAACTACAATGATTTTATATTTCTAATCAATCAAAATATTAAAAAAAATTACGACAAATACTTTTGTAATTCATGCGTGAAATTATGCGCAGTCGAATAGTCCCGAGCCACCTTAAGCATGTACTATCTTTGATAAACATTTGTTGCGGGTTTCATTTTGAAATACCATGTATTGAATGCAGTTGTTCCCCTCCGATGCAAGGATTTGACATCAACTGTCTTTATATACGTCTCTCAGTCTGCAATAAGGAGCTATCGAAGTTTTTCATAATTTGCGGCGGGATTTAGCCTACTTAGTTGCACAGGTTAACTTTAAATGATTATGTCTGATACTCAGCAACCATAAAAAAAAAAGGTCAACGGTATTTTGTATATGAACATGTATTTGTTTAGAGGATTAAATGTCTGTCATATATATAATCTTGGCCTCATTTTTACACGTGATTATACATAAAGTTATAAATTGTATTTTTTAACTTTAGATTTTGCATGTTTAGTTACATAAGAAATCAATGTTTTCAGATTACATCGAAACTTTGCAGATTTATTATTTCCAAAGAGCTGTATAGTAAATGATTTTTTACTGACATGTGGTTTTTTTCAGCCAACCCATTTCCATTTATTGATTGTATCATAACTCCAAATGATCCCAAATGTGTTAGTGAGTATATTTTTAATTATTTTAATTTCTTATTAAGTGCAATGAGTATTAATGGAACCTTTTAATATATTTATTATACTTTATAACCTGGATAAACTATTCAAATGTTGTTATGGTAAAGGAAATATAAAAAGATTTATTGAATGCTTCATTTCATGTAGAATCATTGTCAATTTTTAAAACCAGCATATAGAATTAATTGATAATCTTGTATAGTTTTTTGTTTATTGATGGTTTATATGAAAAATGTTTTAACATACATTTGAAAGTTTAAGGACGGATAGTTTCATTGTTGCAGCATACCTTACATTAAATTGAAAAAGGAAATGGGGAATGTCTCAAAGCGGCAACAAACCGACCATAGGGCAGACAACAATATGTTTTAAATACTTTGAGTGTATTTTTGTATCGTAGGTTGTAACATATCGCCTAATCCTTGCAACACAGGGAAGTGTAAAATGCATAATGGCAGTCATACATGTATTTGTCCAGAAGGGTTTGTCGGAAAAGATTGCCAGACAGGTAAATAAATCGAACAAATAAATTTATATGATCGAAATTCAGGATACTCTTAGTAGATAAGAAAACCAATTTTTGAATTTGTCTAATTTTGGATTTATGTAATGAATATTTTTTTAGAATTATCTAGAACTTAAAGATAAGGAACTGGTTGATTGTATGTGTAATTGGTTGGATTGAGTATTTAAAATGTATAACTGACCTTTTGTATAGGCAGAGTGTCACTGTCAACACATTTTACAGAAATCTGGTACAGTTTAGTACTGCTCTGTTTCATACATCATCCTCATTTAAGCCTTACCGTCATCCCCCATTATGATGAAAAATAGAAGTAATTTTCTCCCTCTGTTTCTGTTGTAGAAATGGTCTTCTTATGCTTTCGTGTTCAACTTAATGCTTAAGTTCTAATATTTTTTGTTAAAGAAGACGTTTGGAGGATATTGATAATTTTTTCTATTATTTTAGCAATTGATGTAACAAGATCAGGTTTAAATGTAAGTCTTTCTTTAAAAGTAATGCGCATAATATTTTGTTTTATCGTTTTGTTAAAAAAAATCATCACATGAATTTGACTAGAAAAAGTGATATTAAGTCTGTGGCTAGTGAAATTTACATTAAAGGTCCTGTAAGCTTTGTCATTACTCGCCATGTGTTGCCTGTGAATTTATATATTTACACTTTTTTCTTTTTTTTTTGTTTTCAATTAGATATCAGTAAAGACTGCCATATAATTGGCTTTTCTGTTTGGCTGAATTTTATAATAAATCTTATATTTTAATGACAGTAAGATAAACAGTATAAATCATAAATTTATGGGAACAGAAATATTTTAATTAGCCTCTTTCCACACTTGGTTAATTGCTCAGTGTTTTGTTTTTGTGTTTTGGGCTGGTTTAATTATATTCAATGTATATATCTATCTGGCAGGTGTAATCTGATCCTAACATCTTTTCTTCATTCATTGGTCAATGTTAAATTTTCATGGTTTAGTTTGTTTCTTAGATATTTTTAAAAGCACTCTTGCTTCGAATTTTCTTCAAACTATAGAATAAAGAGAAAAACTTTAAAAAGCAAAATATATAAGCAAACCAAAATCTACAAGTAAATCAACATGGTACAATAGTAAGACTTTGAATATGATTTAATGCCTTTAAATGTCTTTTTTAATTATTTTTTTATACGGCCGTTTACGGAAGAGTTAAGGTATACCGTTGTTCGTTTGTATGTACTACCGCCGTCAACACGCAGATAGTTACTCTAAATCACTTTATCAAATTCCATGAAATCTTGGTGAATTCTTTATATCTATTGATGTCAGCTCCCTGTCGATATTTATAAATATAAGATTTTAAGTTTCTTGGTTTTTTTCCATAGAAAAGGTGGGTTTCAGTTTTAAGACAAAATTTCAAAAATGTTTGGGCAGTTTTCATGACACTTTGGTGACTGGTTTATATTGATTAGAATAATCTCACCTTTTTATATAAATTTCTTATATGAAATTGAGGAGTAATTGAACTTAAATGATTGATACAAAATGCCAGACATGCGCTCATGGCACAGTTCTTTATTACTTTTTTTTCTATAATTTTGTAAATTAGTTTGACAATCTTTTATTGACAAGTATTATATAAATGGGAACATTAACATGATATTTTATATTTCCTACTCTGTAAGAAATGGTATATGAAGAATAAAGATATAAGAAGATGTGGTATGAATGCCAATGAGACAACTTTGCATCCAATTCACAATGTGGAAACGTAAACCATTATAGACCAAGTACGGTCATCAACACGGATTATTGGCTCACATCGAACCCTTAGCTATAAATAAAGGCAAAATTAGTATACCGATGTTCAAAACTCATAAATCGATAGAAAAAAACAAATCAGGGTCACAAACCAAAACAAAGGGAAACGCATTAAATATAAGAGGAGAATGACGACACATTATTAAAATGTAACACACACAGAAATGGACTAAGCATTAAACAAAATCCGATAAGAATAACAAATATAACATCAAAACTAAATACATGAACTTGGGATAGAAAATTACCGTGACGCGTCTTAAAATAATGTGAATCCACACTCAAATAGAAGAGGAAAATAATGGGCCACAAAAAAATAACTAGTATAAAGTGATAGGAAGATGTGGTATGAGTGCCAATGAGACATCTCTCCATCCAAGTCACAATCCATTCAAACGGGAACACTAACGGTCTGATCAATATAAAAAATGGGAAACGAGATACATCTATGAACAACGTCAACAAAACGACAACCACTGACCATGAAGTTCCTGACAGCGGGTTTAAACGTTTTAATAGGTACCAACCTTCACATTTACATGAAACAAAAGTGTAACATCACAACCTAAAAAGACACTATATAAAATATCAATTGATATGAGTTAACTCAATCAAAAGTCATATGAAGACAAACAAGTGAAATACACTGAACGAATGAATTTGATATATGACACAATGTAGATATGTATGTCAGATTATAGTTACAGTTTATAGAGTACAGGAACTAGCTGGATATTTCAATACAAAAACAATACTTAACACATTTATTTTTACCTGCAGTCCAAGTTTGTATCACCAACATTGGCAGCAGGGTCAGTTATTACATGTGATCCTTTATCTGGTATAACTAAATTAGGTGCTACTGATAACTGTGAATTTACAGTACATGTGTTTTGGAATGGTGATCATCTCAGGTAATTATATTTCTACAGGTAAATTGCCCTGCAATTTGTGTAAATCTTGATAGGCCGTAGTAGAGGTTTATATGCCCCAAAAAGGTGATTTAACCTCCAGTACATTGTGTGCTTGGATAAAGTCGAGACATCTTGACATTGTTTGTTTTTGCCTGTATTAGTTTGAAAATCTTTTTTACAGTGATGTTGGATGTTCGTGGACTATTGTAATGTGTAGGAATTTTGTTGTTTACTGTTTTCTTATGATGTAAAGTGTACGAAAAACTAATGTTACAGAAATAACCGCGCCTAAACCATTGTAAACGTTACTTGATTATTTTTTTGTTTGATATTATGTGATTTAGTGTGCAATTGGATACTACAGAGATTATTGTGTATTCACAGCTCTGGCATGACATAAAAGTAATACAATTTTAATAGGTCTACTTGTTCATCATTTATAAAAAAAAATGTAGACAAAAAAGAACAAAGCTTGTTCAGTTAAATACATGTACACATACATTGCACTGTACGAGCTTCGAGTTCAGTATTTTCAGACAGTTAGGATACCTTTTTCAAGCACTCTATATGTCCTTTTTCTCCCGGACATACTAAGATATGTGCCGTTCCCCTTATCTTGTATTTTATGTATAACTAATTGGACACTCCTTCCTTGCTTGCTTTTTATTCTTAAAATCTAAATCTAAATGATAGTCGAACAGCCCAAAATCAACGACATTGTACATTGGAAATAGTGTCAATGGAAAGACTTACGTTGTTTTTCTTCTTCTATTCTTTTGATAACGATTTATCAGAACAAATGTATCACACATTTTATCTATTAAACTTTCTATATACAAGTAATTTTATAACATTTCCAAATGACAAAATGCGTTTAGATAACGTTTTGCGGTAAGTAGATGTCTAGGATTTATTACACACGTTTAGCTGTGATACTATATTTTGATCCAACTTTGTTTACATGAATCATTCTTTTTACAGTGTCGTTTAAGCTTAGCAGTCATGTTGCAGTCTTTTTGCATTCATGTAATGAACACTTTAAAGACGCTTTCATTTTTTTCTATTATTACATTACATGGTATAACATAACTGGCCCTGACAAATGAAGTTATTGTAGTTGGACGACAAATGATTTAATGGCTTCTATGTTCAAGATTTTGGTCACGTAACAAAATTTATGAGTTTATGGGTTTGAATTGATTTATTGGTTTTAGTCTCGCCAATTACGAAAGTCTCAATATGCGAGATAAAAGTATTACTATCGGAAGGGGGCTGCATGAACTTTTTGTGTAGCGTTTTATATTTAAGAAGGCAGAAGACCTAGATGCTTCATACCTTATATGCAAAACAATATGTTACGGTTTCCATCTGTCATATGTCCCTTGTGCTTGACCTCATTTTAATTTATCAGCGACTGCTCAATTATGAGTAGGAGGATAGCTGTATTTGGTATAAAGAGTTCATGCAACGCCTAAAAATGTCCTTCAGACAGGATATTCACCTGATCTCAACCTCATTTCGTGTATCAGCGATCAAGATCATAGTTACATGATAATGTCCGTTTTTCAGGTAATATAAGTAGCAGATCAACTATATGTGATGTTTTCAAAGATTGTAAGGGGTACATGCCAAGTCGGACAGGTTTCATCTGACTGTGACATTATTTTCCTAGTTCATTAGTTAATATTTGTGTTTTGGTCTGTTTTGCTGGTACCATAAGCAATAAGTTAACTATTTTTTATGTATGGAATGAATTAAGGTGTACCTGTTGTTTTTGTGGTATCATCTGACCTAAACCTCCTTTTTATTGTTCATTGGTCAATGATAGGGTTTTGCAATTTTGTCATTTCATCAAATACTATAAGCAATCGGTCAACTATATACACTGTATGGAATGATTGTAAGATGAACATATCGGTCTAGCTGGTATCATCTGACCTTGACCTCAATTTCATGGTTCATTGAACATTTTTTTTATTTCTGTGGTTTGTTTTATTATTCAGATACTATAAGCAATATGTCAACTATTTTTTTGTGTATGGAACGATTGTGGTGTGCACATGTCTGTCTGGAAGAGTTTATATGACCTTGATCTCATTTAATGGTTCATAGGTTAATGTTCAGATTTTGTAGTTTGGTCTATTTCTCTGGTACTATAAGATATTGGACCACTACATTTTGTTTATATAATACTTGTAATGTGAATATGTCTGTCGGTTATGGATCGTCTGACTGTGACTCCAATTTGATAGAACATTGATAAAATTTAAGTTTTATATGTAACTTCTAGTTAAACCTTAATATTTCAACATAACTTGCAATAACACTCGAAGATGAAATAAACAAGTTTTTGAAAAACAAGGAGGGTGAAAATAGACATAATGAAATATCTGATAGATCAATAACAATGTCAGAAGTAAATAAACTTATAAAATCATTTTAAATGAAACAAATTCCCAGGTTCAAAATCCATTGTTAATGAGGTGATTAAATATTGTAGTCCAGTAACAATTACACAAAACTGTTCAAGATGCACTCTGTATTCAGAGTAAATTTTGAGATAAAAACGCAGCTATTTTATCGAAAGGGTCCACATGAACCT
This sequence comes from Mytilus galloprovincialis, assembly GCA_037788925.1. NCBI lineage: Eukaryota > Metazoa > Mollusca > Bivalvia > Mytilida > Mytilidae > Mytilus > Mytilus galloprovincialis. Next base: position 88,016,370 of record CM075334.1, read on the forward strand.
TAATGATAAACTTACCAACTGGTTTGAAGTATCTAGAGGGGTAATAAGATTTTAAATAGAATGACTGTGATCCCTTGAAAATAATAGAACACATAAATAATGGAACTCTCCTATTTGCCGATGAAATACTGAAATTTTCTGAAACTAAAGAGGATCTTCAGTCAATTTACACCATATGTCCCAATACTGTGGTAGATGGAAGTTAACTGTAAATTGTAAGAAATGCTCTTGTAATATAGCTATTCGATCTGAATTAGGCAGATTCCCTATTGATTGCTTTATAAAAAGATAAATCCTTCTATTATAGACTTTTAAGTGATTAGTAGCCTTACGAAAAGAAACACTTAATTTGACAAAAACTTTACATAGTTAAGGTATTTATTATTGGTACTCTTGTGTTATTCATCTCAGACATCAAAACGATTTAGATATTGATAAATTAAAAAGGATAAAAATGATTGGAAAACTCCTTTTAAAATTTATATAATGATTAGATATCTAATTCGAAGAAGTAGTAGACTCCCATTTATTTTTTTTAATACCTACTTTGCCAAAACTTTAAACATTGACAAGCAATTTTAACTTTCGAAAAGTGACCACTTTGCCGAAACCTTAAATATGGACAAGAAAAATGTAACTTTTAATAAAAATGACCACTTTGCCAAACCATTAAACAATGACAAACAATTTGTAATTTTCGAAAAAGTTACCACTTTGCCAAAACTTTAAATATGGACAAGCAAGGTTTATTTTTTGAAAAAGTTACCACTTTGTCAAAACTTTAAACACGGACAAGCAATTTCTAGCTTTCGAAAAAGTTACCACTTTGCCAAAACTTTAAACCTTGACAGGCAGTTTGTAACTTTCGAAAAAGTGACCACTGTTTTTTTATAAAAACTCGTAGTTACAGAAAAAAATCCTAGAGATTTAATACAATGTACACATTGTTATTTACTAGATGATGAGTTCAATTTCTTTTTTAAATTTAGATAAATGAACTATTGAGAAAAGAATTTTTAAATGCAAAACAATTTCTTAACTTAAACGATATAGATAAATTAAAACATATCCTTTATCCTAAAACCAAACGGGACACTAACAAATTTGGCTCCTTTTAAAAAAAAGTCATTAGGACTGAGGCCCGGAAGTCCTTGATACTATCTAAATCTCTTATATATATGAAGCCATTGTGGTCGGGTGGTCTAGAGCGTTGGATACAGTGCAGGCGATTTGTTATACAGATATCTCAGTAGTATGAGTTCTAATCCTTTCGAGTGAAGAACAAAACAATTGCGAAAGCATATTTAAAGATCTTACATTGTTGAGCTGATGTTAAGACGAATTGCATATATCCTACAAATTAATGCAAGATGCAGTTACAGAAATAATTCTATTTATAAGTACGTCTGAACAAGTGACAACTCTACAACAGATTTATCCATCGGATCACCAGCAGTGGTACATGGCTGTGTACATTCTGTATATACAACTGGTCTAAACATCAACCCAACAATGTTAGATCTGTAAGACTGCTTTCGCAATTGTTTTGTTCTTCCCTCGCCGGGATTCAAACTCAAACTACTGAGATATCGTGGAACCAAATCGCCTGCTCTATTTCCGGCGCGCTAGACCACTCGACCTTGGCTTCACAATAATAAAGCTTTTGGTGACCGGGTGTTACTTTTTCTCGTCAGTTCTAATCTAAGATGGTATAGTTACAGCTAAATTATCTATTGTAAAGGATCCTACAAATTAATGCAATACACAGTCACAGAAATAATTATATTCACTGCTGGTGATCCGATGGATAAATCTGGTGTAGAGTTGTCACTGGTTCAGACGTAATTATATATATATTTAAGTCTGAAAATTACACCCAACAGTGTTAGAATTAGATTTTTCTGCTTGTAATTTTTTGTCCGTCCCTCACCGGGATTCAAGCTCACACCTTTGATACATTTCAGAACCAATCGCTTAGCCTCCTGTCCAGACCTCTAGACCACTCGACCACATCCACTAATATATATATATATATAATAATATTTTTAAATTTGCAAACTACATTTCACATCAAATAATAACAGTTCGTTAAAATATTGTCACTAGCGCTTTCATGCCTTCTGGCAATCTTCAGGCGACGTTTTAACAATGTCCTTGACGACACTGCCGTTGGTAACGTTTATTACGTTACAATAACGGTAAGGGGAGATAAATCAAACGTGTTTACGTAGATCCGTTTAATTTTGGCTGAAAGTCCTGTATAAAGTGTGTTTCCTTTGCCAGTCTTTTATATTTGTTCGATTCGTTCATTTTATAAAACGGATATACGGTAAATTTTCCACTACTGCACGTTTCGAAATGTTCGCTCACATCTTGCATTCGTGTGGATGGATCTCGTATCTGTTGTCTGTGAACACGAACTCTTTGACAAATTGAGTTACCAGTCTGTCCGATGTACCATTCCTTGCAAGTGCTGCATACAATACAGTAAATAAGGTTAACCGTTTTGCAATTCATGTCTGCATTTGGAACAATGGTTTGGCCGTTTTTCAATGTTATTTGCGGGCCGTTTGCCATATATTCACAAAGACCACATCTAGGGTCATTACATTTTGAAACGTTGTTTTGTATTCCAGTTGGGTCATAAAACTTAGCCCTTGTTTAAATCTTTTTAAGATTTAAAGGCTGTCTTTTACTTTTCAGGAATTATTCTGTAGGGAAAAGCTTTTTTAATTTTTTCGTTTTTTGTAAAACTGGCAAATTTGCTTTTATGACTTTAAATATGTCAGGATTGTACGGGTTATGAGTGCTAACAAACGGGATACGTTCTGTATTACTCTCTTTGTGAATATATGGCAACCGGCCCGCAAATAACATTGAAAAACGGCCAAACCATTGTTCCAAATGCAGACATGAATTGCAAAACGGTTAACCTTATTTACTGTATTGTATGCAGCACTTGCAAGGAATGGTACATTGGACAGACTGGTAACTCAATTTGTCAAAAAGTTCGTGTTCACAGACAACAGATACGAGATCCATCCACACGAATGCAAGATGTGAGCGAACATTTCGAAACGTGCAGTAGTGGAAAATTTACCGTATATCCGTTCTATAAAATGAACGAATCGAACAAATATAAAAGACTGGCAAAGGAAGCACACTTTATAAAGGACTTTCAGCCAAAATTAAACGGATCTACGTAAACCCGTTTGATTTATCTCCCCTTACCGTTATTGTAACGTAATAAACGTTACCAACGGCAGTGTCGTCAAGGACATTGTTAAAACGTCGCCTGAAGATTGCCAGAAGGCATGAAAGCGCTAGTGACAATATTTTAACGAACTGTTATTATTTGATGTGAAATGTAGTTTGCAAATTTAAAAATATTATTATATACATTCTGTACACCGTGTTGATTTACTTTTGCTATATATATATATATATATATATATATATATATAAAGAAATTATTATCGTAGAAAGTGTCTGTAGTGGTGTTTTTTCATTGTATTACTTTAGTATATGTATAGCAAGTATACTGTGTGTGAGCCATTGGCCCGTATGAGCGTAAATAAACTCATCAAATATACCTGGATTAAAGTTTTGTATTTGCGCCCGACGCGCGTTTCGTCAACGAAAGACTCGTCAGTGCGCTCGAATCATTTTTTTTAAAGTCCAAGTAAAGTACGAAGTTGAAGAGCATTGACGACAAAAAAATCCTAAAATGTTTGCGAAATACATCTAAGGTAGTATATTCATGAGGTAGAAAAGGATTAGTTTTTCCAACATTCAAAGTTTTGTAAACAGTTAACTTATAATTATGACCATATCAACGATAAAAAGTGCTTTGTCAATAAAGTTTATAAAGTTTATAATAATAAGTCGATCTAACAGGACATTTCAGCGTGTGAGCTCTTGTTATACTTAATTTCATTCCTTTGGTTATTTTCTTAATATTTGATCATTGAACATATATAATAAGAAATGTAATATTCAAGGGTTAATACACTTCATATACAGATCATGATTTAACACAAAGCTCATCTATTGGGTATGGACAATTTAGCAAAACATTTAAATCTACATGGGGACAGTTTAGGGCAGATATTAAAGCCCATGTAAGCGCAGGGTTTAACAATTATCATTCATTTGATACTTGTCAATTTATGTGAATGCTATTTTTGGATGAAAACTAAAGAGTTGCAGAACCTTCAGTAAACCATTTAGACAGTATAAAGACAATCAAGGTAATTAAAAATATGATTATCAAATGCATGAATCAGTAATTAAATTGTATTTCTTTGTGTTGAAATATAACAATACAATGTATCTTGATACAAAAAGTTGAATTTAAAAAAAGGTTGTTACACACCATCTACGGTTTAAATGGAGTTGGGAAGATGGGGTGTGTGGCTCCAAACTACTGGAAAGTAAGTGATTCCAAATCAAATATAAAAAGATTTACAGTCTGCATTTATTTACAGTAAGAAACCTGTTGTAGAAGGAACATCCTTTTCTAAGGATATGAAAATAGATAGACATTCTGAAAAATTGCTGAAAATACTAAATACAACAAATACTGGTGGATTTGACAAGACACTGACAGCTATAGTTCAACTACTTAATCCAGACAACCAGCAGTTTCAAATAGGCATGCATGACGTTTGTTTGTTTGTTAAACAGTAAGTTGTTACTGATATAAAAGTCAATAACTACGAGATAACAAAAATGTTCTCGTGGGTTCCAATATAATAAAAATACATCCCTTTGAATTTTGAAGTTTTAATTTGTTATCAGAATTCATAAATGATATATCTGACATTTATCGCGAACCAGATGAAATATTTCTAATGAGCCGTCTTCTAATTATCAAGGTATTTAAGCTTTTGTTAGTTCTAATATATACAATAGCTATTGTTCTTTGTGTAGTTTATATACTTAGACCTGTTAATTTCTTTTAAGAGAAGTCCATCATTCATTGGTTGATTTTCCGTAATAAAAAAAAATTATCGTCTTTGTAGATTATCATACAAGCATGGACGTGAAATAAACAAGGAATAACAACGATTAATTATCATGTATCAATATCCAGTACTAAAGTCATATGATTTATTCAATTAATGTCTCAACGGCAAAACCCCCTTGACTACAATATTCGATGTCACAGTTTGTAAATGGCATCTTGAATTTCTTATCATTCATATGATTTTATAACAAGGTGGCGCTGTATCATATGAAACATCTACCTTAGAAAGAAATCGAAAGTGGTAAAAAACTGACGAGAATTGTTCAAACTAAAACAGTATAGCATGGAAATTGTCTTTGTTTTTACATATTTTTAGTTCAACAACCTGTTTTAAACTGAACTAAGAAAGAAGATTGAAAGCGGATCTGTTGTAAAAACGGGTAATAACGATGAAGCAGTCAGGTTTCACGTTATAACTTAAAAATGATAAAGACACATGTACACATTAAACTAATCTACTGCTGAAAGCTGCCAAGTTTATCGAGATTTATAAGAGGATATTTACTTTTAAGTCTTCTAGGGTAATACATTTGTAATGAACCCCATTGGTATTAAAATTAAACAATCAAAATCGGGATAATAATCTCGTTAATAGTTATCACCGGTACCAGGCCTATAATTTAATACGCCAGACGCGGGTTTAGTCTACATAAGACTCATCACCGACGCTCAGATCAACATAGTTAAGAAGCCAAACAAGTATATAGTTGAAGAGCATTAATGACCTAAAATTCCATAAAAGTTGCGCCAAATATGGCTAGGGATATATATGCCTGGGATAAGAAAATCCTTGTTTTTCGAATAATGCATTCCTTTGCAAACAGTAAAATAAAAATGACCATATAATTGATATTCATGTCAACACCGAAGTGCTGACTACTGGACTGGTGATACCGTAACGCATGTGAAATGTATATCTATTTTAATAAAGTGTTTGATAACAATTGAATTCTAGTAATAATTAACAAGTTACTACCAAATAAAATGAGCTTGATGCTATATTTCTACATTCTATAATTTATTCTATATGAAACAGTTAAGGTACAAATTGAATAATATTAAAGTTCTAAATTATAAAATTTAAATTGACTGATATATTTAGAAGGAGGACAAAACATATTTTTGTACAATTATCTTCTTAACTTTCGGAAATGGATTCTTACCTATCTTTAAATTTTAAATTTTAAATTGATCCACCCTTTTTCCACCATAACATATATGACAAGAGTTACTGTCGGCTAAAACTGTTAATAAAGGCAACAGTACTATACCGCTGTTCGAAATTCATAAATCGATTGAAAAAAACAAATCCGGGTTACAAACTAAAACTGAAGAAAACACGTCAAATATAAGAGGAGAACTACGACACAACAGAAACACAACATTAAAATCTAACACATACAGGAACGAACTATAATATAACAATGGCCATTTTCCTGACTTGGTAGAAGACATTTTAATAAAAAAAAAATGGTGGGTTGAACCTGGTTTTGTGGCATGCCAAACCTCCCGCTTTTATGGCTATGTTAAATATAACACTAAAATAACAACATTACATTATAGGACTACAATACAAATAAATGGGAGAACATATAGGACAGAGAAACACACGAATAATAGATAACAAAAGGTGTTAGGTTTAAAATTGAATATGCCAGACGCGCGTTTTGTCCAAACAAGACTAACCAATGACGCTCTGATGGAAAACGTTCGAAAGCAAAAAAACAAAGTACAAAGTTAAAGAGCATTAAGGACCAAAAGTTCCAAAAAGTTGAGCCAAATACGGCTAGGGTTTTCTGTCTCGGATAAGAACACCCTTATCATTTAGAATAATACATACTTTTGCAAACAGTATTTTTTTATAAAATGACTATATAATAGATATAAATGATTAAACCATTGACTAACTACAAAATAAAAACGGATAAATAAATAACCAAAACCAGCATATAAAAATTCACAGCCGCGTTTGCCAAATCGATAAACACACAAATTAAAGTGACGTCCCATTTGAATTTCTAAACATTTTAAAATCGAGAATAGACATAAATAGAAAAAAGCCTAAACTATACATTGAACGAGTGCCTCTAATCGGTAACGTAGTGAGACGAATTGTAACGAGTGAAATATTTAGGTTTCTTCGTAATTATATACAACGACAAACGGCCTGTTCGTCTTTTTCTGCGTACACGAAAATTACCATTTTTTTTTCAATGACTTGATCGATCACATGCCGGAAATCAATACGCATTTCAGGTCTTAAACTAATCAACTAATAATCGGAATATACAGTAGAAGGTTACACAGATGAACCTGGCGTAGTTATTATCCATCTAAATATAATGCTTACATGGTACAAGTATATGTATATGAGAGAAGCAATATTTAAAGCACTTATTTAGTTGACACAACAGAAACACAACATTAAAAGGTAACACACACAGGAACGAACTATAATATTACAATGGCCATTTTCATGACTTGGTACAGGACATTTTAATAAAACAAACTGGTGGTTTGAACCTGGTTTTGTGGCATGCCAATCCTCACGCTTTTATGGCTATGTTAAATTTAACATTAAAATGACAACATTACATTATAGGTCTACAATACAAATAAATGGGAGAACATATAGGACAGAGAAACACACGAATAATAGCTAACAAAAGGTGTCAGGTTTAAAATTTAATACTCAAGACGCGCGTTTCGTCCACACAAGACTAACCAGTGACGTTCTGATGGAAAAAGATCGAAATCCAAAAACAAAGTACAAAGTTAAAGAGCATTAAGGACTAAAAGTTCCAAAAAGTTGAGCCAAATACGGCTAGGGTTGTCTGTCTCGGATAAGAACATCCTTATCATTTAGAATAATTCATACTTTTGCAAACAGTATTTTTTTATAAATTGACTATATAATAAAAATAAATGATCAAACCTGTGACTAACTACAAAATAAAAACGGATAAATAAATAACCAAAACCAGCATTAAAAATTCACAGCCGCGTTTGCCAAATCAATAAACGCACAAATTAAAGTGACGTCCCATATGAATTTCTAAACATTTTAAAATCGAGAATAGACATAAATAGAAAAAAAGCCTAAACTGAACATTGAACGAGTGCCTCTAATCGGTAGCGTAGTAAGGCGAATTGTAACGAGTGAAGTATTCGGGTTTCTTTGTAATTATATACAACGACAATTGGCCTGTTCGTATTTTCTGAGTACACGAAAATTACCAATTTTTTTCAATGATTTGATCGATCAAATGCCGGGAATCAATACACATTTCATGTATTAAACCAATTAACGAATAATCGGAATATACAGTAGAAGGTTACAAAGATGAACCTGGCGTAGTTATTATCCCTCTAAATATAATGCTTCCATGGTACAAGTATATGTATATGAGAGGTGCAATATTTAAAGCACTTATTGAGTTGCTATCTAAGGATATTCCGTGGAAGTGTGACTTTTTCACTAGAGGTAAATTGGAGACTTTCTAAAGTTTGTTTTATTGTAAAAAAAAAACTCTAGGAGGTACGTTAAACTTGTTAATTGCAAATCATGATCGGCACAAAAAGATATATCTACCTTGGACATTTTTTAAAACCTGTCTTCTTCTTTGGAGTTTTGGCCCCTGAAATATTTATTTTTTCAACTTTTTTTATGCTATTGTAAAATACATATGAGCTGGATTAAAAGTGTCATTACCAAATTGATAAGCACTGCAAGGGCTAACAATTCATAATATTTCAGAAAATCTATCACAATTGTCGAGTTATTTACACTGAAAAATATCTTTTTCAATGTTTTTACATTATTTTATTGTAATTAGAGAAAAGCATATTTTTTTTAAATATAAACCTAAGACTTTGTTAGTAGGTCAGAACAATTTTTTCAGATTGACCTATCAATAACAAATGTTATCATTTCCTGCATTTTCTTAATTATAAAATTGAGAATATATTATTTTTTAGAGGAACAGTCCAAACGGACTATAGATGCTTCAGAATAAATGTAGAATTTGATGGTATGTAATGTTTTTGCATTTATGTATGTTTGTTACATTTACAGGGAATTGATATGAATAATTATCTTTGATAAATTGAAATAGATGCAAGGAAATGTTCACCCAAAGTTAGCAATGGTGTAAGATAATAGTATGTCTTTTTGGGATACAGAGACATATTGGTTTAACTGTATTCCTTTTGATTTAATATCTTTTTATTATAAAGGTCATTCAGGTCATACAAGTTTATGCTACTGCTATGTGCAATATCAAATGTTTTCTAGTTGAAATAAAAAATCTTTGAAAAGTTAGTATGGAGATATTACATAAACTATGAAATAAGCATATCATAATGTTGCTTCAGTCTTTTGATAACATAAGCCAGTGATTCTGAGTGCACATAGACATATGTTTTATTTACTTTCTTAGGTCGTTTCAAGAAAACATTACAGTATCTTAATGAAACCAAAAATAAATTCTGAATCTTGAATAATTTTGTATTCTAGAAAATTGATATTTCGACAGGTAACATGAAAGTGTATAAAAATGTAGTCGCGATTGAAAGCCCTGATAAGCCTAGTGCGAAAAATATATGTTTAGACAAAGTAAGAGAAAGAAGGGAATGCAATGATCAATCAGTATGTGATGAGGATATAACAGAAGACGAATGCTCAGATCATGTATTTATTATAAAATTAGAATTAGCAAATCTAATGGATTAGACTGGTTAACAGTCGAATTTTATATAAAAATTGGAGATACATTTGTCCATAGTTGTGAACATTCTTTATATTGGGAATTCAGATCAAACTCTTACATATTCACAAGTGTATTGAGACTTTTATCTAAAAAGGGTGATTCCTTGTCACTGAATAATTGTTGTCCTATTTCACTTTTGACATGCTACTTCTTTCATACCCTCTAGCACAACAATTAATATAGTTTTAGCCAAAGCTTATTAAAGAATATCAGAATGGACATATGTGGATAATAATAATAGAAAGATACCGGATATCATTAATATTCGAGAATTCAAAATTACCTCAGATTCAAATAATTTCTTTTTTTAATGTCTCCCTTATTGTTTTAATCTTGCATGCGATTATTTGTATAAAAATAATATGTGTTCATCTTTTTTTCAGTACTAAAATTACACAAAAGATTAACTAAGGTAAAATATTAAAATTCTGAAATTCCAGATAAAGATTTTTATATATTAAATATATGAAATATCTGAAAAGATTAATGTGAATAAGAGAATAGATAAACTTGACTTATACTTTTATTTTATCTGAAATATGATGTTACCGTTTCTTGTGAGAGCATACTTTTACAGTTTAGGCTTTACATTTTTTTTAAATGTTAAAAGAACTTCAACAAATATTTTTTTACAGGGTGACGGACGATTGTTTGAAAGTCCCACACTACCAGGAGGTTCTGAAATTGTTTGCGTAAAGGACAAGTTTTGCCATATCAATCTTTACACTGAATACAAACCATCACCAAACTGGTGCGTACACATGAACCGTTCGATAAAATATGTCACTGGCTCACACGTAATATAATATAACTAATTCTGTGACTGCAACCTACAGTAATTTGAAAGATCCTTTACGATAAATAATTCAGCTGATCTTTAAACAAAAATGTTCATGCCTTGTTTAACATTTACTGTGTTACGACGCTAGATAAAAACTGACGAGGAAAGGCAACACCCGACCTCCAAAAGCTTTATTTTTTTTTTAGGCTAGATGGTTGAGATGTCTATCGCTTCGGGCATAGTGCAAGGCGATTTGAGCATCTTCATGCCTTAGATATCATGTACTGTAGTACGATGCTAGATTAAAACTGATGTGGAAAGGTGAAACCCGGCCACCGAAAGCTTATGAAGCACAGGTGGTCTTGTGGTCTAGCGGGACGGCTACAGTGCAGGCGATTTGGTGTCACGATATCTCAGTAGCACGGGTTCGAATCCTGACGAGGGAAGAACAAAACTTTTGCAAAAGCAAATTTACAGATCTAACATTGTTGGGTTGATGTTTAGACGATTTGTATATATATATATATACAGAAAAAAATATATTACAAGTACGTCTGATCCATTGACAACTCTACCACAAATTTCATCCATCGGATCACCATTGATGGTAATAAAAGGATAAAAGCGTATTCTGTAATTCGTCTAAATAACAGCCAGACAATTTAAGATCTGTAAATTTTGTTCTTCCCTGGCAGGGATTCAAACTCATGCTACTGAGATATCGTGAAATTAAATCCCCTTGCACTATGCTTGTACTTATTATATAATTATTTCTGTAAGATCCTCTACGATCGATTATTCAGCTGATGTGTAATATTCCATCTTCATGTCTTATATATCATGTACTGTGTTCAAACGCTTGATAAAACCTGACTAGGAAAGGTAAAGCACATACATATAAACTCATCATAGATACCAGGATTAACATTTATATTTACGACAGAGGCGCGTGTCGTCTTCAAAAGACTCATCAGTGACTCTCGAATCAAAACATTTTCAAAAGGCCAAATAGAGTACGAAGTTAAAGAGCATTGAGGACCAATTTTTTTTTTTAAGTTTTGCCAAATACAGCTAAGGTAATCTATTCCTGAAGTAGTAAAGCCTTAGTTTTTCAAAAATTCAAAGTTTTGTTAAAAGTTAATTTATAATTATGAACATTTAAATGATAACTAAAATTAACACAGAAGTGCTGACTACTGGGCTGGTGATACCCTCGGGGAAATAAATCTCCCCTAGCAGTGGTATCGACCCAGTGGTTGCAAATAAACTCATCATAGAATCCAGGATTATAATTTAATATTTACGCCGGACGCGCGTTTCGTCTTCAAAAGACCCATCAGTGACGCTCGAATAAAAAAATGTATAAAAGGCCAAATAGAGTACGAAGTTGAAAAGCATTGAGGACCACACATTTTTAAAAGTTTTGATAAATTCAGCTAAGGTGATCTATTCCTGAGGTAGAAAAGCCTTAGTTTTTCAAAAGTTAAAAGTTTTGTTAACATTTAATTTATAATTATGAACATATCAATGATAACTCAAGTCAACAGAGAAGGGCTGCCTACTGGGCTGGTGATATCCTCGGGAAAATAAATCTCCACCAGCAGTGGCATCTACCAAGTGGTTGCAAACCAACTCATCATAGATATCAGGATTAAAATTTATATTTACGCCAGACGCGCGTTTCGTCTACAAAAGACTCATCATTGACTCTCGAATCAAAAAATGTTTAAAAGGCCAAATAGAGTACGAAGTTGAAGAGCATTTCGGACCACACATTTTTAAAAGTTTTGATAAATTCAGCTAAGGTGATCTATTCCTGAGGTAGAAAAGCCTTAGTTTTTCAAAAGTTCAAAGTTTTGTTAACAGTTAATTTATAATTATGAACATATCAATAACTCAAGTCAACACAGAAGTGCTGACTACTGGGCTGGTGATACCCTCGGGAAAATAAATCTCCACCAGCAGTGGTATCGACCCAGTGGTTGCAAATTTTATATACACATATTTCTATCATATTTTTAATATGTTTGTGATTATTGATTGTTGTATGGTATATGCCAAGAGGCAAATAATTCATGAATATTCATTAAAAATAAGATAAATTCTTAATAAGTTCTTGCTATTGTTTTGTATCGTTTGTATATATGTAATTATTGTATTTCTCTTGTTACACGTTTGTATTGGGTCTGAGTGATCAAATAAAGTTTAAGTTTAAGCTATGCAAAGTAGGTCGACAAAATGCAGGGACAGAAAATTTTTATTTTTACTGACAGACAAGGAAACATAGGACATCTGGCAATATTTTCACTTGAAATTGTTTATTTATTTGTTTGAAATGTCTTTTTTTAACTTTAATGTCAAATTATAGCTCTTGTTTTGATTCTTTCTAATGAAACTGTTCAGTCTTTGTTATAGTTTGGTCCGTTCAATTCACTAAGTCTAAATTAATTAGATAACTCAGTTATTAGACAAAGCTGTGTTTTTACAGTTTACCACCAGTGTTTCAAAGTGATGCACCCTGTACAGTGTTTGGACCTAGAGAAATGCAATTTTTCCTGAGTGGAATTGGTAAAGTTTGTCATTCTGATATCGCTTACAGTACAGGAGGCTTAGCCGTTGGGACAAAGAAGGATATTTGTTTTCAGGCAACGTAAGAATAAGTACAAGGATTGTATGTACCATTGTCGGTTGGCTTTTGTATTGACAATGACCTGAAATAAATTGAAGTTGCAAATATATGTCTAAATAGTAATCTGCAAATGGTCAGTAAGTGAAAAAACATTTTTTTTTATTATTGATCTTTTTGGTTTTCAATCTACAGTGCATACATACATTTTTACAATACATAAGTGAATGACATGATATTTATGGCATTGTCATACTATTGATATTTTACGAATAAGACATAGTAAAATTTACAGGTAACTGATGTAGATACTCAGTATATGATATATCTAAAGGATACTTTGGAATACATTAAGTATATATGATCGTATCAAGAATAAATTTAATTAAATAACTTCCATAATTCCCCCCTCAATTCCCCCCCTTCCCATCTGTCGACAAATGACTCGTGTTTGTCTTTAGAAAGATATAAATATGCTAATATCCCCATACGTCTTTTCAAAAACTTAAGAAAAGCTTGCACAGATATTAACAGTCTGTCTAATTGTGTGTTCTTTACATAATTAATGTAATACTTTGTTATCAGAATTCAATATACCAAAAATAACACTGTCTTTATTCAAAAATATTTTTTTGCTCCAAAAACTAAATACCACCAATTAGAAAATTCTCTCCAAAATTGTTTTATTTCTGTTCATTCAAAAAATGTATGCTCTATAGTTTCTATTTCTTTACAACTGGCACATTCATTAGTTAAGGAAAGTTTATATTTTTCAAGGAAATAATTATGTGAGACTGTTCTATGTAACACTTTATATTGGAAAGCTTGTAGTTTGCTTTCTATAGTACATTTAAAAGCTAGTGAATAAATATTGTTCCACTTTTCGTCACTAATTTCTATATAAAAACTTTCTTCCCACCTTTTTTGTGAAATAGGAGAAACACTTCCCCGATCGATAAAAAGTGAATATATATCTTTAGCGTATAATTTACTGATAGGCATTTTTTTATTCTCATGCTCAAAAACGAATCCAAATGAGTTGCTGTTAAGTGGCATGTGTTGTTGTTATAAAAAATCTTTCCAGTCACGTGGTATAGCAAGTTTAATAGATAGGATGTCTTCCAAACACATACAAAAAGTGAAAATAAATTTGCAGTGCCATAATTTATTAGGCAGACAAGGTATTTGCCGCGTCTATAAAAAAAACTCATATCCTTTATAGATTCATGCTAGTATAAAAGTTGCTATATAAGATAGTACGTTTAAGGTAAAATTTATTCATATTCAATCATATCAAAAAATAATGTTCTACTCATAGTAGAGTAAAAACTTCAAAAATTGCGGCAGTTACCGCTCTTGTATGTAGCATATATAATTTATACGAAACAATGTTATTATATTGCATAAAGTAAATACTAGCCGTTTTTATAACTCCGCAGCTTCAAATTAGTTCATAATGTTAAAAAGGTGTGAACTCTGAACATTTTCTCGTCCGGCCCTTGACCCGGATTTTAAAAATAAAATGCACCATATTTCAATTTTACAACCGGACAAAATGAAATCTACACACGTTTCCTTTTCCAAAGATATATGATTAAGTCGTGTGTTGGATAGGTGCATTCAAAATATTTTTTAGGTCTGAATGTTACTCGCCTATTAATGTCCATCCGGTATTTTCGCCTCTTTTTTATTAAGAAAAAAGCCATAGTGTAAATAAGTAATACATTTTATTATATTTCTATTTTTTAAGATCAGTAATCAATGAGAGGAGTTTAGGATTTAAATCATTGAAACATAATTAAATCAAACATCTCAAAACCAATACAACTTAAGAACAATTTGATAAATTTTGGTGAAATCCTGTAATGAGTGCCAACCTTTAATTTCAAAGATTTCAATAGAAACAAAACTTGTTAAAATTATCAATAGGATAGGAGTGAACCTGGTAACCTCTCATGTGTTCTAAATTAAGCCAGGTGAGAGATAAGTGAAATAGCCATAGGAAGAGTTAAACAGATTAGAACTTCTAGCTTGATTTAGTTAAGATCAACTAAACTAGAATTAAAATACACAATTCCTACTTATAAAATTACTTTTTTTCAGTCAAGACGGAGAGACTAGATGTTTTCTATTGCATATAATTGCCGATAGTAAAGGTAAGTAGTGCACGTATGAGACTTAATAGTAAAGGTTAGGTGACAGTGTGTATACATGATATTAGCTATATATAGTAAAGATAAGTCTGCATTGTCTACATATGAGACTGGGTAGTAAAAGTGAGTTGTAATCGTCAACATAAATAAAGGCAACAGTAGTATACCGCTGTTCAAAACTCATAAATCCATGGACAAAAAAACAAAATCGGGGTAACAAACTAAAACTGAGGGGAAACGCATTAAATATAAGAGGAGATCAACGACACAGCATTAAAATGTAACACACAACATGTCAGACTCTATTGTATAAGCGAGTTGTCATCGCGTACAATTGAGACATGATAGTATTTAAAAGTGAGTTGTCATTGTGTACAATTGAGACTTGATAGTAAAGATGAGTTGGCATTGTGTTCAATTGAGACTTGATAGTAAAGATGAGTTGACATTGTGTACAGGTGAGACTTGATAGAAAAGATGAGTTGTCATTGTGTAAAATTGAGACTTGATAGTAAAGATGAGTTATCATTGTGTACAACTGAGAAATGATAGTAAAGATGAGTTGTCATTGTATACAGGTTAGACTTAATAGTAAAGATGAGTTGTCATTGTGTACAACTAAGACTTGATAGTAAAGATGAGTTGGCATTGTGTACTGGTGAGAATTGATAGTAAAGATGAGTTGTCATTGTGTACAATTGAGACTTGATAGTAAAGATGAGTTGTCCTTGTGTACTGGTGAGAATTGATAGTAAAGATGAGTTGACATCGTGTTCAACTGAGAATTGATAGTAAATATGAGTTGTCATTGTGTACAAGTGATAATTGATAGTAAAGATGAGTTATCATTGAGTACAATTGAGAATTGATATTAAAGATGAGTTGGCATTGTGGACATATGCTATTCGAAAGTAAAGATAAGTTCATATTGTGTACATATGAGACCAATGGCACTTGTAACAAAGCTTCTTTCTTTGACCTGGTTAGTCTTTTTTAACCAAATTAAATCTGTAAAAAGTTATTAAAATTTAAAACAAGTGATAACATAATACAGACCTTGTAAAAATAGTTCTTCTATATTTATTTTAATTAACATTATTTTTGTTTTGTAGATCCCTGTTTATCCAATCCATGTCAGAATGAAGGGTTATGTGTTGCCTTGTCAGATGGAACACATTCATGTATCTGTAAATTAAGTTTCTATGGAAACAGTTGTGAAATAGGTAAAGTGAAATATGAATTTACTATGTATCAGACATTTCTTTTAAATGTTTGGTAAATAGTATTATTAGATTTTCTTTGATTAAATGCGATTAAATGTTGACTACACATCAAATCATAACATCACAGAAAGCAACGAAAACAACACAAAAGGAACAAAAGAAATCAATGTTTAGCCTGTAGATATAGACATGAGTGTCCTGTAAGATCAATGACAATTGTAAAAATGACATTCATAGGTTTTCTATTTACTTCTACGCTTGAGTTAATGAGATAATCAATTGAAATCTATGATTTCTATCAGGCGAATGATGAATTGCATCATAGTGATCAATATACTTTTTGAAGCACACTTCTGTATTAGAAATCATATAGCTGCTGAAACATAGTTGTGATATGTTTTGACATTTTCAGACCATAGACCAACACAAATCAGAAAACATGACATGAACGTTTATAGTTTGACATTATAACACATAAGTTTAATTTACATAAAGGTAGTTGTCCTGTAACAACGACCAATCAACAATACTGTCAAAATGATGGACATTGTCATACAGATAGTACCAAGAAAACATGTTTCTGTAGAATTGGGAGTATTGGTTCACAGTGTGGACACAGTAAGTATATATCTTCTTCTTCGAGCAAACATTTATATTATGCTTAGAACTCTCTAAAAATGCATTATTTTAGAAACTATTACGCATTCACAATAGACATACCAAACACCAACATTAGAATTTAACCTAGATTACAAGAATATGAATTACTAGTATGTCTTTTATGTACTTAAAGATAAAGGAAATTGTGATAACAAAAAAGGATCAAGATTGGTTACTTTTCAAAATCGAACTGATTTCGACCAATAACTCTTATGGTTCTCTAATTGACAGGCAAAAGTTTTTGTAATGATACATGTGTGACTGTCATATCGCCAATTGACCGAAGCAATTCTTTGACAAAATGCGTATGCGTGCTGATTTTGGGTACATTTGTGTAATAAGATGACTTATAGATCAAGTTTGTATTTGTTTCTAGTTTTCTGACTTATCTTTGAATCATTAGGAATGATAGGACTTTTTTTCAACCTCTGGACTGGGCTTTATTTAATTTTTTAGGGGGGATACACGATTTACGGTTATTTCGGACTCGGGAATTAATTTTTATCATTCTTGGATCTATAAAATAATTTATTTTTAGGACAACCAAGATTCGTCATTTATTTATAAGGAATTCCGAATGACTCATGAGTCTACCTCTCTCATTATAGGATTGTTTGTGTTTTGTTCTGTATCTATTTTCTTTCCCTGATAAGGTTGCAGGTCATGATGAAACTCACTATCTTAAGTAATAGTATATATTTATTCATACACATTGTTTTATATTTTAGAGCCCACAGAACGTTTTACCAATCCTGCAACAAGTGGAGTAAGTTAATTTGTATTCCTTTGGTATTTTCTAAATCAGACTATGAACGTTAAGATTTCAATAAATATGAAATGGTTTCAAAGATGAAAGTTTCGTAAACAAAAAAATGAAGTTGGCTTGTATTTTTATCCATCTGATGAGTTAAGCCTTTTCAACTGATTTTTATAAATCGAATGTTTAACATTGTCATTTGGGGTATTTTATAGATGACTATGAGGTATGGACTTTTTTCATTGTTAAAGACTGTATGGTGACCTTTAGTTGTTAATCTCTATGTCAATTTGGTCTCTTACGGAGAAATGTCTCATTGGCAATAATACCACATCTTCTTTTTTGCTATTGGATAGTGTGTGGGTGTGCATTCAAGTGTCCGTATGCATTTCATTCCAGTGTTCTACTTAAATAATGACATTAGATAAAACTGAAAGTGGGCATATAGTACTAAAATATATGTAGGACTCGGAGGTGCGATGGGGACCCTGAAGAGCGATGGTCTACGCCGAAGTGCGATGGTCCGTATGCTGAAATGCGATGGTCTGTTTGACGCATGACGCATGATTGCTAGTAAACATCCCTTTTTATAGACGTTCAATTATCATTAGAAGTAGATTTTTTAATAATTTTTTTTAATTTACATTCATTCTTGTCTATGACTGTCCTTAATTCAGTTACATATTAAATGAGAGATCGTACTCTTCGATTTCCTACTTAAGAATTCTAGATTATCGTTTTATCTAGGCCTATACGTTGTTTCTCTCATGAGTGCATCGTTTATAATATTTTAATGAAGAGATCTGTATTAAGGGAAATGTCACGCATTATCGTACGTTAAACAGATTCTTTTATAAATTTCCCCTATCCACCAAAAAATCCTCCCTATTTCGCGTAGTATTAAAAGTTTATAAGACCTTTATCTGCTAGTAATCATTTTGTATCATTGTCATTTTGCTTATACAATTAGTTACTTCTGTTACCTATTCTGACATCGGACTCTAACTTCTTTTTAACTGAGCTTTACTGTGTTTTGATGTTTTTTGGTTAATCTACATTGGCTTAAGGTATAAGGGGACGGGGTTGATGTCTCACTAATCATGTTTAAAACCGCTACATTTTTAGCGCCTGTCCCAAGTCAGGCGCCTCTGGCCTTTGTTGGTCTTGTATGTTTTTAAATTTTAGTTCTTTTATATTTTAAGGATCAACTTTATAGTATGACGTTCTTTTTAATTGAACTAGATATAGGAAGATGTGGTATGAGTGCCAATGAGACAACTCTCCATCCAAATAACAATTATTAAAAGTAAACAATTATAGATCAAGACTAGTTCACTTGTTAGTTTAGGGACTAGCTGAAGTCCGCCTCCAAGTGTGATATTTATTCGCTGTGTTGAAGACCCTTTGCTGATCTTTGGTTATTTCTTTACTCTTTGGTCGAGTTGTTATCTCTTTGACACATTCCCCATTTCAGTCTCTATTTTACATTGCCTTATACATCGACTAAAAAAGCTAAGCAAATGAGGTTTGTGTAGACCATCGCACTTTAGCGGTACCACCATCGCACTTCAGCGTAGCTTTCAACAACATAGCGTCACAATGACACCATCGCTCTTCGGCGTGATCAAAAACGCACTTCAGCTTCAAACCATCGCACCTCAGCGTGACCATCGCGGTTCGGAGTCCTACATATATAATTATAAAAAAACAAAAAGAAGAAACAAACACTTAAGTATAAAAATGCAAAGATTTCTTGTATAATAAATGTGTTTGACAACGTATGTAACACTTGAAGTTTTAATTTATCTCTAGGCTAAGTTTATTGGATCATCATTACCAACAACAATTAAATGTCATCTTGGAGATCCATGTGAGATACCATCTGTTTTGACTGGAGATCCTAATGTAAAGTAAGTCTTCTAATTCATATTGGTATAAATTTATCTTTCAATACCGTAGTTTATTAGATTAAAAAACACTAATGGCAGGTACAAAAGATGCATTGGTAGTAACAACTATTTTGATGAGAGGGAATTGATATAGCGCTGGTTTGTATAGTAATTAGTCCTCATGACACTTATATGGCCGAAAATGTTTAAAATTGTCATAGAAAATGTCTAGTCTATAATACTGTATAAACTTATACCAGTGGTAATATTTGGTGCCTCGGTCAGCTTCTTCTCCATCAGACTCAAATTTAAAATGGGAGGTATTTCAAATAGATACTTGTTTTGAATCAAGTGGTAAGTGTGTTACCATAATTCTGTTTGAACTACTACATAGATATAGTACTTGTCACCTATCATTGATGAACTGATATCTGTGGTGACAGATTTTTGTTAAATTTGCATGTAGGAAATATTTCAGAAATTATTGGTCTTTAATTATATGTTAAGTGCCATTCAAGTATTCAGGTTTTAAATTTTCTGTTTTTTGTTTTAATTTTAGACCCTCAATGAAGAAAGGTTTTGTGGACTCAAGTATCGAAGTTCAGGGCATGAATATGACTCAGGATAAAAATAGCTCAAATGTTTATCATACTGTTACTTCTATACTGCCAAAAAAAACAGGGAATCATAAAGTTTGTGTACAAAATGTGAATGCTGCTAGGTAAGTTCAGGGGATGACCCTTTAATTATCTGCGAGAGAGGTAGGAAAAATTTTATGAGGACCCAATATTCAATTCATGGCCTTATTGCATGAATTTTTTATTCTTTTTACACAATTATATATTTGTGGGCAATATATGCATTTTAATTCAGTAATGGGCAAAAATGTATTTTTAGTTCTTTCCAAGCCATCACTTCTATTTCCAAAACAGTTCTTTCACCAAATTGATGTGTTACCACACGCATGATCTGTGTCAAATTCTGCAATCTCATTAAAATACTGATACCGTATTAAGAATCCACTTACAAGGTTCTGACAACAATCTTTTTCACTTTCTTTTATAGTAACTTTAGTGTCAACCAATGCAACTTATGTCTGATAAAATGTTAACCAATGAAACTTATGTCTGATAAAATGTCAACTCAATTTCTGCTTTCGAATTTTCAAAGTTGTTTATAATATTATAAAACTTGAGGATCCAGAAATCTTCATTGCGTGTTCTCATATCTTTTAAACAAAGTATGAAAATACAACCCAAACATCTTATTTATGTATCCTTTGGTAATTCACTGTGCCGATTGAGTCTTGTTATTTTCATGTTATGTCAAGGAAATATACAGACTAACTAAACAAATAAAACTATCAGACTTTAAAATACCTAATTATAGTTATACGACTACTGGAAATCTGGTTGTATGTTCTGTACAAAACCCGACCAGTCTGAACATACTTGACATAATAACCTCTCCTTTTTTGTATCATTATAAACAAGAAAACAATTCTTTTGAAGCTACGTGAGAACCATCCTCAATATCGGTTTTACAGTAAACTGTAGTTTGACTAAAACCAATTATCATATATAACTCTTATGTTTTCAGTCAAACAGCTGATGAATTGTGTTATTCAATTGAAGTTACAGCTGGTAAGATCAATGTTTCAGATTTATTAAAGATTATTATGATATAAGAAAAAAATATATATTAAAGGTAAATTATTATTTAAGATAACTATATAAATAAGTTAGTAAATATATGAAACTATGTAAACATCATGTCCGTTTTTTATGAATATAATTAATATGGTTAATGAAAAGAAAAATCAAATTTGGACGAAAAATCGGGAGATTTCTTATTGTACAAATTTAATATGCATCTGCAATATAATACTGTTACAAGGGTAATACCCTTGTTCATTTCTGGTTATTTTCTACAAATTAAAGCATTCATAACAAATAATATGTTTTACTTTTAGAATTACCTAAACCTGTTTCTAATGTAAGTTTTATACTAAGTGGATTTATATTTTATTATTAAACCTGCATATAGTTTTAATCTTGTACACAAATTGTAATACTTTAAGCTGAGAATCCTTTTTTATTTTGTGGTTTTCTTTAAGAATTATTGTACAGCAAGGCATCCAGAGTTATATGTGTTTGACAATTTAAATAATCTCTGAAACTGCAAAGCAAAGTGCCCTAAAACTTTTGGAGAGTTATAATGGAAAACCATTTGCAATTTATATTAATCAGATGACAAACATGGCACCAATCAGTAAACATGACATAACTCAGGGTTTAAAGTAACCATTTAAACGAAATGGAAAATCACATTTTCATCATTTCTTAACTTGAGAGGAATAATGTTTGAAATAATATTGTGTTAGTTTGGATAAGATAAAAACCTTGGTGGCCAAAAGCAATATTTGATTCTGATAGTACATTTGAACAATTTAAAACCGAAGTTCTCTAAAATCTTGTAAAAGAAAAGTTTTAAAACTTTATTGGATTTGCTTTAAAAAAAACATCAACTGACAATCATCATTTATTGGTCAAGGGGACTGATGGCATATGATTCTCATTTAAACCATGTTGAAAAATCATTTTCTTCACTGGGACTACTTGGTCAATTTTTGTCTTCTAGCTTATTAACTTTTTAGTCACATTAAATTTTTTCTTCTTATTTAAACTTCATTAAACATTTTTATTGTATTCCTGCATTGAATGTATTCAATGTAACTTTTAAGGTCACTTAAGAAATAATTATAGTCAATCGTAATGTTGAATAACAAATTTTTAGTGGAATTTTGAAGGTTAAACTTGAATAAAAACAACTCAATATATGGAAATGCTACCATTATTTGTTATTGTCATGTTTTTGTTTTGTCTTTACAGAGTAAGCCACAGTTTATCTCCCCTACTCTACCAGATGGCAGTAGTGTTGAATGTTCAGTAGGGGAAGCTTGTCATATGAACTTATGGATAAAGAGTCAAGTGTATAACCCAAACTGGTAATACTTTTTGTGCACTGGATCTTTTACATGATAATATGATGGTAAAGATATCCTTCCATCTGCATTGAATTATTTTTTATCACCGAGTTCACATTTTGGCATAACGACTTATGACATAAGATTGTTTTTTTATGCACACCTTTAAGTTTCAATTTGAAATACCTTTTCCATACTTACAACTTCATAGAGGTAGCGTTTCTATAGTCTATTTAAGATCATGCAAGATAAAACGTACTGTCGTACAAAGTGAGAGGTTTAGCGCTATAAAACCAGGTTTAATCCACCATTTTCTACATTTGAAAATGCCTGTACCAAGTCAGGAATATGACAGTTGTTAGCCATTCGTTTTTCATGTGTTTTGTCATGTGATTAGGGACTTTCTGATTTCATTTTCCCCTGAGTTCGGTATTGTTGTGATTTTACTTTTTATTGGAATTAGCTTAATTTGACGTCAATTTTAGTGCTAGACATTGTAGATTTACTGTTATATTTTTTTATTGGATTAAAAACAACATTTTTCAGTCCATTAGTGGAGTCTGATATGAAAGCACCAGATGGGATCTTTGTTTTCCAATCGGATACAGACCCAAGTCCATGTTATACTGATGTATCCATACACACAGATATAGAAAGGACAATAAGTGTTTGTTTTACATTAAATACTCCTCCTGAAAAAATTGTACAAGGCCATGGGTAAGATATTTAGTAGAATTGTATGCTCATATTTCTATATATTAAAGTCTCATGACACTATTATTTTTCCATATAAATGGGTTACAACGCATGAATTAAATAAAGGAGGCTGTGTTTGCACATACGTTACAAATGCTATAAACTAAACAAAACCTAGTGTAAACCCTGGTATATGTTTATTTGCCTGTCCCGAACCCTAAATCCATCATTAGCATCTTATCTGAACCTCTAGGTTTGAGTTTGTTCTGTTATTTGAAGAACTTGGTGTTGACAGCATATCTTTAGTAGTGTCTTTGGTTATATTCCACTCTGAAGGAGCCGAGGGGTATATTGTTTTATCGATTTGGTATTGTATTGTATTTGTTTATTTGTTTTGTCAAATGTGAATCTAAATAAACGAGAAAGGTAATTATTTATATAAAATACCTTTTTGTTTTGTAGAGGAGAAGGAGAGAAAAGGTGTTACAGCATTATGATAACTAAAGAGATTTTACATGGTACATATGTTTTAGACTGCTAATTCTTCAGCCACTTGTCTTTAAAAAAATCACTTTAATATGCAATATTACAATTCATAAAATTACAGAAATACGTTTTACAGGAGATTTAAAAAAAAAAAGTAAAATCATAAAAATACTGAACTCCGAGGAAAATTCGAAACGGAAAGTCCCTAATCAAATTGCAATATTAATTGATGAAACATCAAATTTAAGGACAACAATTGTTATACTCCTGACTTGGTACAGGCATTTTCCTCGCTCTCGAAATTGAATCTTTTCTCATATTTCTTGCTTTTTGTACTCTATGGTCCGCACCCCGTCTGGAAGGTATAAGTTTGGAGAATAAAACCGCTGACTAGTCAATAAAATTGAGAATGGAAATGGGGAATGTGCCAAAGAGACAATAACCCGACCATAGAAAAAAACAACAGCAGAAGGTCACCAACAGGTCTTCAATGTAGCGAGAAATTCCCGCATCCGGAGGCGTCCTTCAACTGGCCCCTAAACAAATATATACTAGTTCAGTGATAATGAACGCCATACTAATTTCCAAATTGTACACAAGAAACTAAAATTAAAATAATACAAGACTAACAAAGGCCAGAGGCTCCTGACTTGGGACAGCGAAAAAATGCGGCGGGGTTAAACATGTTTGTGAGATCTCAACCCTCCCCCTATACCTCTAACCAATGTAGAAAAGTAAACGCATAACAATACGCACATTAAAATTCAGTTCAAGAGAAGTCCGAGTCTGATGTCAGAAGATGTAACCAAAGAAAATAAACAAAATGACAATAATACATAAATAACAACAGACTACTAGCAGTTAGGTGACATGCCAGCTCCAGACTTCAATGCCAACAACTGGTTTTTTAATAAATGTGTTTAGTTTCGATGCAAAGACCCTATAAGTGAATCAATATGAACGCCAAAATATGCAATCTTTAATGACCTGACAACAGTATCGTAACTATATCCCTTCTTAATAAGTCTATTCAAAGGTTTTGTTAGTTTTTGAGGTGAATACTGACACCTTTGTGCTTTATAAAGAATATTTCCATAAAAAATTGGATGTGAAATACCTGAACTTATAAGAAGTCTGCATGTGGTTCGTGTTGTTTATTCTTTAGTGTTCTATGTTGTGTCGTGTGTACTATTGTTTTTCTGTTTGTCTTTTTCATTTTTGGCCATGGCGTTGTCAGTTGTTTTGGATTTGTGAGTTTGACTGTCCCTTTGATATCTTTCGTCCCTCTTTTGAGCTATATTTACGAATGATTTCCTTATACCGATGATAAAATTTAGTAAATGTTTTAACTAGTTTGTGATATCGAAAACCTTGGTGTAATACTTTTGCAGTAATACATAAATTTCTCTCGTTAAAATCTAAAACATTGTTACATACACGAGCGAATCGTACAAGTTGAGATATATAAACACCGTAAGATGGTGACAAGGGAACGTCGCCATCTAAAAATGGATAATTAACGATAGGAAATGAAAAATCATCTCTTTTATCATAAATTTTAGTATTCAGCTTTCCGTTAGTGATATAGATATCAAGATCGAGGAAAGAGCAGAGGTCATTGTTAGTATTAGCTTTATTTAAAGAAAGTTCAACAGGATAAATTTCTTTAATATACATACTGAAGTCGTCATTATTGAGAGCCAAAATATCATCCAAATATCTAAAAGTATTATTAAATTTGTTTATCAGATGATGTTTCGATGGGTCTTTGCTTATTTTTGTCATAAATTGTCAAGCATTTTAATGATATAATTATAATCTTATGTTGGGAAAATACTGGCAAAAGGGTTTAAAATTCTGAGACTTTATTGGTCCAGTTCATGTTTATTTGCACTTTTTATGCCTCCACAACTGAATGTTTGGGGGCATATTATTTTACTGCATATTGGTTTTCTGATCCCAGGCAGATAACCTAAGCCGTATTTGGCACAACATTTTGGAACTTTGGGTCAGCAATGCTCTTCATCTTTGTTTGACTTTCTTCTTTATTTTGACTTGAACGTCACTAATGAGTCTTATGTAGACGAACTACGCATCTGGCGTATTAAATTATAAGCCTGGTACCTTCAATAACTATCATCATGTCGTAATGTTCTATTGTGTTGTTTATTTAAGTATTTCTCTGTCCTGAATGTTTTTCCATTTTTTTTTTTTATTGTAGTCCTGTCATTTGATGTTGTAATTTAAGTGCTATATTTAACATGACCTTAAAAGCGGGAGGTTTGGCTAGCCACAAAACCAGGTTCAATCAAACATTTTTTAATGTCCTGTTCTAAGTCAGTAAAATGACGATTGTTATCTTATAGTTCGTTTCTGTGTGTGTTACATTGTAGTGTGTTGTTTTGTTGTTTTCCTTTTATATTTGATGTGTTTCCTACAATTGTAACTTGTAACCCATATTTGTTTTTTCTAAATCGATTAATGACTTCCGAAAACAGCCTTTATTTACCCCTGTCCGTCGGTCCAATTATGGGTATATAATTATTGTTGATAACTCTTCCTACAGTTTGAATGCGAGGAAGTTTTTACTTTGCTGTTTGTACATATATTATGGGTGTGGCTTTGGTCAGAGTTTTGATTTTTATCTATATTTTCTCTTCTGGGAGATAGTCGAACTTGAAAGTTTTGAAGTACATACTTGCATAAAAAGCGCATAGGTTTTTTGATAACTCCTTCTACAGTTTGAATGTTAGAAAATGTAAATTTTGCTGGCAATTTTTACTTCTTTTGAATGTGTGCATGCGATGAGGGTTCTGATTTTTATTGGTATTTGCTCTTTTTTTAGAACGCTGGCATTTTGAAGCATATACCTGCATAAATGCATAGCGTTTCTGGATAACTCTTCCTTGAAGGTACCATTGGCTTAGGTGCTCCCATTTGTGTTTCCCAGACCCAATAATATATCAAAGAAAGTTCTACTTTGTTAAAATACAGTTACCTCAGAGTTAAGTACGAGTTTTTTCATATAATTATATAATAAGTTTATTAGCTAATTAACAATTTATTTGTAAATGTTTTCCTTCTAGCTAGAGGACCCTGTAGCAGACTGATTTGCATGAACCAAGGTTTCTGTAATGGCAAAGGAAACATAGGATTCTGTCAGTGTCCATCTGGATACTCTGGAACTACTTGTCAAGTTGGTGAGTACAAAAAGTCATACATTAGAATTTGAGAAAAATGAAATAAATTAACCCATCTGTTATAATGGGAATGATACTGTCAATTAAGAAATTATAGCATACATTTATTATTGCTAATTTTCAAAATCAGGATTCATTATTGTGATTTCCGGGTTATCTCCATACAGATAAAGTATTCCATCTCAGATTGTGAATTCTTATTGTTGTGATACTTAAGAAGTACAGGTAGAGTATCACACATCAGAATACAAATTCTTATTATTACGACTATCAAGCGGTCGCATTATTTACATTAACTAAAACCTCTATAAATTTACATAGTCTGATATTTCCTCTATGAACTAATGTCCTAAATTTATTCATGACAGATTTCAGAAACAAAAAGCAGCTATCGTGTTCTTTTCACAACTAACTTAATATAATGTTGGTGTATTTACTTAAATATTACTATCAGACTTGTAGGTTTACCCTTGTATATAAATATGTATCACACACCTGATTGGATTTCAGTTTCAATTTGTTTTAAAAGTCTTAAAAAGGTATTGTCAATTATATCCAGTACTGCAATCCTCTTCAGTTAACAAAACAT
This sequence comes from Mytilus galloprovincialis, assembly GCA_037788925.1. Classification (NCBI taxonomy): domain Eukaryota; kingdom Metazoa; phylum Mollusca; class Bivalvia; order Mytilida; family Mytilidae; genus Mytilus; species Mytilus galloprovincialis. The sequence goes on from CM075334.1 coordinate 88,044,214, forward strand.
TATTGATCATCATAACGTTCATTCTTTACTTGCTTGTTTTTTTTCTGTTTCAGTCCAGATCCAACTGCATTTTTCTTTCTTACAAAATCTTTTCGTGTCTTCATTACAAACACATCTAACAGAAAATCAAGTTTACTACAAAATTACTTTCATTAATGCCAAAATAATGACATCTTTATATATGAATTTGTTTTTATAGTTATTTGGAGGTTAGCTCATATTGTTTTAAGTGAAAATTATAAGATATATCTAAATATCTAATATTTTTAGCTCATGGCAATTCCCTCACAGCTCCACACTCACAGGTAGGTACATTGTTTTATGTTATTTTCTTTGGCTGAGTCTTATGAATGTATCAAGTTTGATGAGTATTCCAATATAGCTGAGAAAGTGACACAATTTATCTGTATACTGAAATTGAAATTATCAACATTGTATTTCACAGTACTTGACTTACTCATTCACTAGTTTCCAACATAAAACGGTCCTACATTTTAAGTTAAATTTACTAAGGGTAAATTGTACATACAATTATACAGTAATCAGATACTGATAAAAACTAAGTGTAAATTAATTGAGGCAACTGAAAGAGTATCTTCTTATGTGTTAAATGATAGTTTACATATGAAAAATACCACATCCAATTATTATATAAATCAAAAATAAAATATGGAAATCTGATCATGTGTATGTTAAAGATAATAAAATGTGTTACTCATATAAACATTTGTAATTTCAGCCAGGTTCAAAGACAGGAGACCATGTATTACCACAGAAAGTCGTATGTGTTTTGCATGAGGAATGTTCTATTCCATTTACAGTCACGTCAAGTGCTAAGTAAGTGATAGTAATACACACATGCATTTATGGTATATAGAGTATCCAAAGTATTCAAAGGAAGTTAACACATGTTTCATTTATTGTAATGATTTGGTATTATGTTGATGAATTCTTTGAATATATGTTTTAATTTCCCTATTCCTTTGGATTTCAGCATTTGGATTTTTAAATGTCCAAGAAGTTTTTTTATGATACTGAGAGTGTAAAATAACATATTTTTACAACATCTTATGCCCTAGTTTCCCGTCACGAAGATTTTTTTTGTCATTATATTGCACATTTGAATATTACACAAAGTGACCTGTTTTGAATAACAATTCTGATCAATGCTTTAATTGAAAGAAAAACAGTTTTAAAAGTGATAAAATGTGGCATTATATGAATTAAAACTATACACATTAATTTTACAGTCCACCTTCAGTGCGACCTGGACATACTGAAGCAGGATTGTCATCCAAGGGAACAACAATAATACCAGATCCTAAAAATCCTGGTACCTTCCTTTCTCAATTGAATGTGGTCGGTAATACACCTGGCGTACACAAAACCTGTGTTCAAACAGGCGATAATAGAGAGTAGGTATTCTGATACAGATACAAGCAGAATGTGGGGGGATTCTAGGTGTTACTATTCTTATAGAATTTTTGAAAAGTCTATCCTTGAGTTCAAGTGGAAGTTGTTTTTCTGCTGAATGTTGATCAATAGTATGCTTCGAAAATATGGGGAAATAAAAATAACTTTGAAGTGTACAACATCATTGGAAAAGCATTGGTATCCTAAAACATCTGTTTAAATTTCCAAAAAGCTTATAAGCAGGCCAATATTATATCAGTTTAAAATGAAAATCTAGAACACATAAGGTTTGTTAATAAAAAATGTAAGATAGTTTAAGAATGACTTGTGGATCATTAATTTTACCATTTACATGTACATGTAAGATGGTTCAGAAAAGACGTGCTGATAATTTCATGTCACAATATTCACATGAGACTGTTAGGTTGATGTGGTCATGTAAGAGTGATGGCTGATGAGAGATTGCAAGCCTTATGTAGAATTTTATAATAGTTGGCAGCATTATATGTCACATGAGTTATCCTTATTTATACAGCTCTTTTTTTATATGTATTTCAGGACAACTAGCGATGAATTTTGTTTTGAGGTCGAAGTAAAATCTCCAGGTAAATATGTATTCTCTGTAACCAATTGTTTTTGCCTTGCAAGAATAACATTAAAAAGAGCCGGTTAAGTTATTTTTTTCTTCATTCCCATGTGGCTGAGACCTGCTCTTTTTACTTTCAAAAATACAACTGAGAATAGAAACAGGAACTGTGTCAAAGAGACAACAACTCGACCATCTGTTATTGTTGAATGCCTTTATAGATTAGATTAGTAATACTGTTATTGCCTTTTGTAGTTTGAAAAGACTACATAAATTCTACATCAAAACATTTCAATATTGACTATTCTTATTAATAAGAATCTGTTTTGTTGATAGAAAAGTTCTTGTGTTTTGTAGATTCTTACAATCATGAGGTGAAGACGAGTCAGGTATGTATGCTTGTGGATGAAATTATCAATATTGACTAAAGTCTTACCTATTGTCAGCTAACTGGAATAAGCAAAAAATGTCTGTTTTGACAAATTTAAGGGCCTTCTTTTTAGTCATTCCCAGCTGCCAAACCTGCATGTCTTTGACACAGTTATGTATTTATGCCACTGGTTTAAAAAATGCTTTGGGTATCTATACTGCATTTGATTTATAAAATGTGTATGTTGATTCATGAAGCATTAGGGCCTTGACACAAAAGACTAACAAGCAACTATATGAAAATGTAAAAATGGCATTGTAAAACCAGACCCTTAAGCATGTAATTTGTTTTTTAAAGCAGTTTGCATGTTTATTGTAAGATGACATTTAATATAAATAAGTGTGACTTTTGATGAACTTTGAAATACCTATTTTTGCAGCCTTACTTTGTAACACCAACAATACCACATGATTCTGTAACACAATGTGTACCAGGGAAATCTTGTCATGTCCTCCTGTTTATGTCTGGTGGTGTTTACCCTGAATGGTAAGTGTTTTATACCAGTAAAATCTTGTCATGTCCTTTTGTTTATATCTGATGGTGTTTACCATGAATAGTAAGTCGTTGATATAAAAAAAATCTTGTCATGTGCTCTTGTTTATGTCTGGTGCTGTTTACCTTGTATGGTAAGTCCTTTATATCAAAGAAATCTTGTCGTGTGCTCTTGTTTATGTCTGGTGCTGTTTGCCTTACATGATAAGTCTTTTCTATTAAGATAATCTTGTCATGTGCTCCTGTGTATGTCTGGAGGTGTTTGGCCCGAATGTTTAGTGTTTTATACCGCAAAAATCTTCTCATGTCCTCCTTTAAACGTCTAGTGGTGTTTACCCTGAATGGTAATCCTTTATATCAAATTAAAGAAATCTTGTCATGTCCTTCTGTTTATGTTTGATAGTGTTTACCCTGAATGGTTAGTGTTTTATACCAGGAACATTTTTTTTCATTTCCTCCTGTGTATGTTTGGTGGTGTTCAGGTAAGTGCTTTTTACCAGAGACATATTGTCATGTCCTCTTGGTAATGTTTGGTGGTGTTTACCTTGAATGGTAATTGTTTATAACCAGGGAATTTTTGTCCAGATGATTTTTTAATGAGATGTTTGTTTTGTGTACTGTAGAAGAATCTAGCCATTACCTTCTGTTAATGACTGGTTAATTTTTTCATGGTCTTGCTGTGTTATGTACAACAGAAATATCTAACCATGGCGTCCTGTTAATGCCTGATAATTGTATGTATGGTCTGTTTGTTTTGTGTAATTGGGAAACTTTCTTTTAAATTTTGTTCAGTAGTGTTCATGTAGTGATAAGCACACTTTATAAGTGATGTGTGTCAGACAAATTTTACTATGCCTTTATGATAGTGCCTATCGTGTTTTTGTGTGTTTTAACGATAATTCCAAGAGGTTGAAGGTTTTCATTTATATCTTTCATTTAATCAATCCTCTTTTTCATTTACGAGATTTTCCCAGTTTTTAATGTTTATCATTTCTCTTATAAGGCTATGCTAAAGTTTGATACTGTAATTGATCCTAAACTAGATAAATGCAATTGATAAAATTGAGAATGGAAATGGGGAATGTGCCAAAGAGACAACAACCCGACCATAGAAAAAAAACAACAGCAGAAGGTCACCAACAGGTCTTCAATCTAGCGAGAAATTCCCGCACCCGGAGGCGTCCTTCAACTGGCCCCTAAACAAATATATACTAGTTCAGTGATAATGAACGCCATACTAATTTCCAAATTGTACACAAGAAACTAAAATTAAAATAATACAAGACTAACAAAGGCCAGAGGCTCCTGACTTGGGACAGGCGCAAAAATGCGGCGGGGTTAAACATGTTTGCGAGATCTCAACCCTCCCCCTATACCTCTAGCCAATGTAGAAAAGTAAACGTATAACAATACGCACATTAAAATTCAGTTCAAGAGAAGTCCGAGTCTGATGTCAGAAGATGTAACCAAAGAAAATAAACAAAATGACAATAATACATAAATAACAACAGACTACTAGCAGTTTACTGACATGCCAGCTCCAGACTTTAATTAAACTGACTGAAAGATTATGATTTCATCATATGAACATCAGGCACAATCCTTCCCGTTAGGGGTTTATTATCATACCATCATAACATATATGAGAAGAACATAACCCATGTCATGCCAACAACTGGTTTTTTAATAAATGTGTTTAGTTCCGATGCAAAGACCCTATAAGTGAATCAATATTAACGCCAAAATATGCAATCTTTAATGACCTGACAACAGTATCGTAACTATATCCCTTCTTAATAAGTCTATTCAAAGGTTTTGTTAGTTTTTTAGGTGAATACTGACACCTTTGTGCTTTATAAAGAATATTTCCATAAAAAATTGGATGTGAAATACCTGAACTTATAAGAAGTCTGCATGTTGAGGTATATTTACGAATGATGTCCTTATACCGATGATAAAATTTAGTAAATGTTTTGACTAGTTTGTGATATCGAAAACCCTGGTGTAATAATTTTTCAGTAATACATAAATTTCTCTCGTTAAAATCTAAAACATTGTTACATAGATATAGGAAGATGTGGTGTGAGTGCCAATGAGACAACTCTCCATACAAATAACAATTTAAAAAGTAAACCATTATAGGTTAAAGTACATACACGAGCGAATCGTACAAGTTGAGATATATAAACACCGTAAGATGGTGACAAGGGAACGTCACCATCTAAAAATGGATAATTAACGATAGGAATGAAAAATCATCTCTTTTATCAGAAATTTTAGTATTCAGCTTTCCGTTAGTGATATAGATATCAAGATCGAGGAAAGGGCAGTGGTCATTGTTAGTATTAGCTTTATTTAAAGTAAGTTCAACAGGATAAATTTCTTTAATATAATTACTGAAGTCGTCATTATTGAGAGCCAAAATATCATCCAAATATCTAAAAGTATTATTAAATTTGTTTCTCAGATGTTGTTTCGATGGGTCTTTGCTTATTTTTGTCATAAATTGTAACTCATAGCAATGCAAAAACAGGTCCGCAATAAGTGGTGTACAGCTAGTCCTGACGATATACGGAATCCCCAAAGCGAACAAAAATGTTATCTAGTAAAAATTCAAGGGCATATATAGTATCAAAGCATGTCCAATTGACATAGTTTTTTTGTTTATTGCTACTAAAAAATGACCTAAAAGAGTTTGAACATATATATTTACATTCTGACTTTTTAGATGCCCATTTAATTAGATGTGTGATTTTTTTCTTAATGAGAATGTGAGGCAATGTGGTATACAGGGTAGAAAAATCAAAACTTTGAACAGATTTAAAATCACCAATATAAGCATGCAATTTATCAAGTACTTCCAACGAGTTCTTGACACTCCAAAAGTAATTAATTCCACTATTTTCGAAGGCCTTATTTGAACAATTTATTATCAGGTTTTTAATTGTACCAAGTGTGCTGGTAAGAAGAATAGACAATTTAGTAGTGGAAAAATGGCTTGAAAACGAAATAAATCTATATTTGTAAGGTGTTTTGTGTAGCTTCGGAAGCCAGTACATAGTTGGGACTTTCATTGTATTTGGCTCTGCTTGTAAAGCAGTAGCTAAAAGTTTATGTTTGTTACAGATGTCGTTTTCTGAAAATGGAGTCAGTTGGAATGTTGGTGAATTGGTGATTTCTTTTTTCAGAACCTCAATGTAAAATTTACGTCAAACAATAATAATATTATTAGCAGCTTTATCTGCCGGGAAAAAAACAAATTTCTTGGCTAGTTCTTTTAGTTTATGTTTGATACGAGAAAAAGTTTTTTTTTGTGGTTATTGTTAATAGTAAAATAGTATGTATGTGTCAAACAATGTACAACGAATATAATGGTGTATTATGAGCTTGGTAGATATCCATTGATATATCTTAGATTGTATAATATTATAAGATACTGGTTTAAACTTTTATCAACGAATAATTGTATTCTTGAAAATTGTTACAAAGAACAGATACGGAATCAATTCAATATAATAACAGAAACAGTTGGATTTATAAGCTGAAATATTTATTGTTTAGTTTGGGTCTGAATGACTTCTGGTATAACCAAGATAATTTAGTTGTAAATGACACTCTTAAGTATTTTGTCAAAACTAGAATATTTGATCAAGCTAATCAATACTTGAATCAATTATTGGATGGCTCGCCAAAGTTTTTTTTGTCAAAATACTGAGTAAAAAATGTTTGTTTACAATTATCCCTTACTAAACATGTGAATTTTAGAGTGTATTTAACGAGAATAAGATTGTCTTCACATAGCTTATTTGTTGACACAGGACGATATCACGGTGTTAATAAATCAGAAAGAAAATGCACTCTCTGTACTTTAAATACAATAGAAGACGAGTTTCATTTCATTTTACAGTGTGATTGTTATAAGGAGACAGTATATTAAGCCATATTATTATAAGCGTCCATCGTCATTTAAGCTTATACAGTTGTTGAGCACGGAAAATGTAAAAGACATATGTTACATTTGTAAATTTCTTTTCCATGCATTTAAACGTAGAACAGACATGTTATAAGTTAACAATACTAAATATAGATCAATATTCTTCACGGATGTATTCATTTATCAGTTATGCATGTTTTATGTATTTATTTATTATATACTTGTATTTGCATATATATTATATTTGTACTGATGAGCATTATTTTCTCATAGTAATAAAAGAATTGAATTGTATGTAAAATTTATGGAATCAAACATGTATGATTTATTTCAGTCCCTCTGTAGAACAGACTCAAGGACCAACAGATGACCTCCATCTTTTTACATCTGCTGATAATTCTAAATTGATTTGCAACTGCACTGCAGACGTAACATTGACCCCACCTTCAGGATCAACCGGAAAATACAGATTTTGTTTCAAAACATTTATACCAAAGTAGGTATTACTGAAGATAAAATAAAATAGTTATCTGTTAATATTTACTGTTTATTCATGATTACATAAATGATACTCCGTATATGGAATAAAAATTGGTACTAGCCAATTACTAGAAACTTAATAATATCTAAACACATGTATTGGCAGATTAAAAAAAATATCGCCATGAGTAAAACTCACCATCTCTTCCTCCTACCTGTCTTATCAATTATTGAGAAATTCACTATGATTTCACTTTAACATCTTACTACGAACATACTTTTATGCCAGGTCAAGGCAGACAGTTTTTACCATCTGATACCCTTGACTGTTCTACCATCCATATGTTCGTCTGTCTCATTTTAGTTTCAACACTCTAACTTGAGATTCAAGCATTTATTGAATGTTATAACTAAAACAAACGTCTTGTACTATAAATTGTAAATGAAATTATCAAATGCCACAAGTGTTATCATAGTAACATACTATTATTTAAGACAATGATTGTGGGTTTATTCTCATAAGTGTTAAATAAAACATAGGACAATTTAGCAAATACTTGTATTGAAAAGGTGAACTTTGAAAATGTTTTCTGTTTAAATAACATATAGAAAAGGCAATGTTTCTGGGATTAGTACCGTTACATGTTATTGTTCTAAAAATATATTTAATGATTCCCAAATCAGTGATGATCACCTGTTGAACCTATATTATCATGAAATATTGCGGGATATCTTTCATCACTTTTCCTTCTGAAATGGACATTTTATATTCATCACTTTTCAGTATACCAGGAGAAATTCGATGTTTTTATGTGAAATACATGGATTATTCTGGTGAGTATGATAGTTTTAACTTCAGTCATATTATTGTTTGTCACAAAGTTTTCATTATCACCATTTTGATTATGCTATTTTTGAAAGAGCTATTATTCTCTTATTGAATGCATACGTTTTTATAATATGTAATTGTTTTATAGCTTCCTTTTTAACCATGCATCATGCCTTCTTAAACATTTTAAAAACATCCTGTATACAGTTATTATTGCTGCATTGTGTAACAGGCTTTGTTCTTTCAGACGATAATTAGAGAGACACTTCTTAAAGTTGCAGTATGGTTCATTTATTGAAATGAGCAATAGGTAAAATATTCTATTCGAGGGCCAAAGAAAGGTTATAGACAAGGAAATATGAAGCTGATGTGCTTTATAACTACCGTTGTAAGATATGTCTAACAACCACCTTCCTGTTTCGTCATTTCTGTAATGCACTGATACTAAAATTGCTAAAAGTAATGGTTATGAAGATCGTCATGTACTTAATGTATCTGAAGTTACCAATCCTATATGTACTTGTACCAGTGTTAAATTCAATGAGTTCTAACTACAGGCATGTTCAATGTCTTTGTCACTCTTGCTGTATTGAATATTTTTGTCAGTGGGAATGATTTTTTAATTCAGCTCCAAGTCCATCTTGCAAAGGGACCAGTTGTCAGGATGGTAGTGTATGTGATATTATTAATGGACAGCCAACATGTATTTGTGCTTTGTTACAGTCTGGACAACATTGTCAGCAAGGTATTTATACAAATAAATAGGAAAATGTTTAACGTGTCCTTTCATTTTATAAACAAGTGCTTCTTATACAGATTTATAGCTAAGTTGTGTCAAATTCAAAGCACACTTATCATAGGTTTATATTTTTTTTTCAGACAAAACTTTTGAGCCATTTACAATATCTACAAAACTTGGTATGATATATCCTTTGTGGTTTGAGAATATTTGTATTGATTTTGGGAATGTTGAGTTGAAGGTCAAGGTCAAGATATCGATATCCTGAAATTTAGAAAAAAAATTGTTTCTTAATATTATTTTTTGAACCAGTTTTTCCATTTTGTTTGATTATTGCTTATTATGAAAACCTCTATTGAATTGTGGAAAAAGCCGTAGAAACAAATGAAAGACTGAAATTCTTGTAGTGTCTTTGTTTTTTTGTAAACCCTAGTACGAATTGAAATTAAGTATGTAAAAGTCTCTAAATATAAGGTGGCACTGTTGTCAAGGTAAGTGTTATACTTAATTTTGAATTGGTGTGCAATAAATGAAAAAGTTGTTTTTGATGTGGTAGGTATGCAACATTTATGCTCCTGAATTTTCAATGCAATAAACAACAAAGAAATAAGGTTTGTTCAGTCGACTGGTCATAGTTTGGATGTGCTATCTTAATCATGGATATAACACTTGATATAACAGTTTTTTTTTAAAATAGTCTCAAGAAGAAGGTATGAGATCAGTAGGAACATTTGTGCTTTTGTTTCGGATGTAAACATTTGTCTTCCTCGTAGAACATATATTGCACCAGCAGGCTCGTGCAATATAAAATTCTACTCGGGACAATATCCCCCAATATTCATGCAATAACCCTATAATACCATATAAAATACGTGTCATATTTTTCTGTTACAGCTGGTTCTTCTGGTACCCCTCATACATCATCACCACCATTAATTACTGATTTACCTCTACCTAAAGTAATCCGATGTGAAGTTGGTACATTTTGTATAATACCTACGTTAGTAAATGGAGACATAAACAATCCGTAAGTTGCATTTTTTTTTTGTGGTTATATTCAAAATGTTATACATATTTCTATATAAATTTAGTTTTCCTTATTTGGATATGGGAGGACTTATTTAGTAACTATTTGTTTTAGCCTTTCACAGACTAACGCTATGATTAAACAATTATCGAAGGAGGAGGCTCCAGCAGATAGAGAAAAAAACAAATCCGGGTTACACACTAAAACTGAAGGAAACACATCAAATATAAGAGAACTACGACACAACAGAAACACAACACTAAAATGTCACACACACAGAAACGAACTATAATATAACAATGGCCATTTTTCTGACATTTTTAATATTTTGTCTGTATTTTGGTGTATCTGAAGTATCTTGCTGCCAATAGAGCAAATTTGAAATGCCAGTATTATGTCTACCTTATGGTCCATTAGTGAAACTTCCGGCGGTTTTTTTTTTTTTTTTGTTTTTTTTTAAATTTCTTTGGATTTCAACTTCTATAATACTAAAGAAAGAGACCGATTTAATTGAGCCGCAACTATATAATCATTCAAAGGCGGGTAAATTTGTGATTTTACGTATATATGTAGTGTTTTGTACTTCCTAAATTTGTCTTTAAAACATTCTATTTTCCACAGAAAATGCAAATTTTTGAGAATTTATCCAAATTCGAAGACTGATATCGTTTTGTGTCTTATAAGCTTTCGCGCATGCTCCGGCGACGTATTGACGGCGAAATTCAAAATATTTGTCATTGAAATGCAGGCTAAAACAAGAGGGCTTGGTTCCTGATGACGTGTTTTTTTGTCTTATTTTCCCGCCGATTTAAATTTGATGTTTCCATTATGTTTCTAATTTTGAATCCTTAAGGGGAACGGATTTTACGTAGCTCATACTGTTAGTAAGTAAACACGGCAAAAAACTACTGAAAATCATACTTTGTCAAACTTTTTCATTTTAAACCATGGCGTTGTCAGTTTATTTTCGATTTATGAGTTTGACTGTCCCTTTGGTATCTTTCGTCCCTCTTCTTAGGGTATTTAATATTTTTATTTTCCAACAGAGATGAATGGGGTCTTTTGCACTATGTTTCTCATTTCCATCTCTTAGAGAAATAGAATTAACTCTTTGTTTCAATCTTGCCAAATTGTACCGCCATTTCGCGGGCATTTTCAAGTATTTTTTAAAATAAACATTGCGTTTTATTCTCATCTATACGATCTTACAGTTACAGTAAGAAATACGTGCTGCCACAGATGGATATTAGTATCATCTAGTGTTATTGTACGATCGTTTTAATAGTGGTGAAACACACTAAACTACTAAAAATAATGTTGAAATATTTCAGGAATTCGAATTTACTAGAAAAAAAACATATACACTGGAATAAAATATTCTAAAAAGGGAAAGGCTCAATGTATCAAGTGTCTGTGAATAACAAACAGTTCACGTATTGTTTAACGGTTCATTTAGATTGTACTTGAAGTCAAAATATAACTTTTTGTAGAGAAAAATCGATTATGCTCATGCTTTTCCTATAATTGCAACTTAACATTCATTATATTCCATTATTAAAGCAAGTACATGTTACAAGAAATTGATAGATGATTTAAAATTTCATTTTAAAAATTCTCTTAATTTGAGACGCCTGGGAGGGTCATACATTATCAATACAGTAAAAGTAAGAGATTGTAAATTATCTCGTCATAGAGATTAATCACAAATATACACACGTGTTAACAACTTTGCAGATAAAAAAAAATAATTGAAAAATAGAAATTTATTTGAAAATTAAGAGATGTTTTATGATTGCCATTCAGTGCACTATCCTCAAATGAAAAGGATGCAAGTTTATATATATACTTATGATATGAGTTTGAAATGCTATAACTTTATTGTAGTCATACTTTTCATGTCAGTGGTATTGGTCTATCTACAAATGAAGTATAATAGCATTTTGTTTTGTTTATCTTTGTGCATGTATAAATACATCATGTAGATGTATAGGGCTATTGGGTTGATTAACTGTTTTGTTATCTGTGTAAACGTCTAACAAATAAAAAGAATTAAATATTAATTATTATCATAATTGTAGTTTTTAATCATTTTGTTAACAATGATACGTTTAATTTCTTCCATTATATTTGTTTTTTCCATTTCACAGACCGAAAGTAACAATACCTACTAGCAATCCTAATATAATATCAGCTCCTCCATCTATCCACCAAGATAGTAAATACCCTAAAGGAACATACAAAGTTGATGGTTCAGTAAACGTTACAAAAGAAGGAATATATGAACAGTGTATGATTATAGAGCATGGTGGGTAGGTATTGTACATAAAACAATCTAACTTAACTGCTGTTTACCTGAATTCATATGTGTATGTTGTAACTGTTGGAGTCGTAATGGACAAATGTTTGGAAAATAGTGTTATAGTTTTTATTATATATACATATTTGTTAGTCTTATATGTCTTTTTTATTTTAGTTCATTTGTGTATTTAAGATTTAGTATGACATCCTTTTTAGTGAACTAGTACATATGCATTTTTAGGGATTTTCTCGCTGTGTTGAATGCCAATTCCTCACTTTCATATATATATATATATAATAAAACACAATTTTTCATACGTTTCGGTCATCACTTCATTGGAATAAATTACAACATTGAAACAACAATTATAACGCTTGGATATATCACGTTATAACAACTACTATGACGTTCATTTGCCACGGGTTTTTTTTTTCTTTTTTTATAAATATTTTATGTTGCATTTAAAATTAATTTCTAGATAAATGACATTTTACTCAACTTGTGTTTAATAAACTTCAAACTACGTCATTTATACTTTGTTTAGCAGTTGTGCTCTGTTTCTAGGAACATTAAATGACAAGAAATAATTTATGAACCATTCCACCAATGCTTTTCAAATTTAAATATGTTGTTACCAACCAGTTTAAATTTTCACAGATTTCACTTTGGATGGAGTTATGAGCCCTGATTGATTGAAAACAGCACTTTGAACATGGAACTATTTAAATCTTGGATAATTTAAAATTTATTTATGAAATGTATGATAAAAAATAAAATCACTAAATCAGGTTAGCCATGTAATATTTCAATATAAACTGACTCACCCATCTCAGCCATGCATGCAGGACTTAGCCTCCTATATTGAGTTAGTTTTCATCATACATTTCATATCAATTTGCCATATTTGAATAATGCCTTGCTTTTATGTCTTGCCCATGTAACATCCTATGAACTGTCCAGCCAATGATTTAAGTAGTTGATTGATACTTTGAAATAAATGATTAACTACTCTAGTATTAGTGTAATACTTTTTCAAATTGTAATAATTTGCTGTAGACCAAATTAAATTTCATTTCACACTCTCTATCCTCTTATTAAGTTTGACATATATACAGAAAAGCGGGTATGTTGCTAATTTGGCAACTCATTTCTTTTTTTGATATATATTTGTAGACAAACTTGTTTTAAAATAGAAGCCTTCAAACACAAAAACAGTACTCAATCTGCCTCAAATGTAAGTACCAATATTGTATGTTATAAATATATGTAAATAAAACTAGTATGATTACATGATATAAACATTCTTATTTCTAATTTATTCAAAATATTGATATATGGCTCATTTCTTTTTTCATATGGGTGTATCGTTGTCTTCTGTCTGTCTGTTCTTCACTCTTTGTAATTCTTTTTAAACAAATTTTTCTTTACCCTTTCCTCCATAATGACGCCTTTTGACGCCATCCCCTTTACTCCATAATGACGCCTTTTGACGACTGTGTAGTACCTCAGTTGAAACGCTTTGACTACAAAGTGTCTGCATTGACTTAATAAAATTTGTATCGAAAATGAAAAGGATATTCATAAGAATATCCGACTAAAATTATTTGATGGAATATTTGTTTTTCGCAATGCATTAATACTTCAAAGCATATTTTCGATATTTTGTTGAAAAAGCCTATGCGAATGAAGTATGCAAAACAAAAATTTCAATGGAGGAAAGGGTTAAGATATCTAGTCAAATTTTGTTGAAATATTGAGTAGTTTGTTGAAATATTGAGTAGTTTGTTGAAATATTGTGTAGTTTCTGCTAATGAAACTTATTTTTTTTTTTTCATTTTTTTTTTTATGTTATTTTGAAACTATAAATAATTTATCATAGACGTTTTGTTAATAGAACTCTTGAAATTCTTTTTTTACTGATTTCTTGCAAATAGTTATCAAAGGTACCAGGATTATAATTTATTACGTTAGAATTGCGTTTCGTTTACACAAGACTCATTAGTGACGCTCAGATCAAATTAGTTATAAAGTAAAAAAGTACAAAGTTGAAGAGCATTGAGGACCCACAATTCCCAATAATTGTGCCAAATACGGATAAGGTCATCTACATGTATTCCTTGGATAAGAAAATCCATAATAGAGGGGGGAAATTGAAGGAAACAAATGTGTTCAGCAAAATATGACCAACAAATAAGTCAACATCGACGAATCGTCAATTACTGAGTAACCCCTTGTCATTCCTTGGTTTTGTGATTGTTTTTTGCAAAAAGTATAACAAATACAGATTTTGAAAGTATATGATCAAACTATAAAAGAAAGTTAGAAATTTTTCAAAGATAAATTGTTCAATACAATCCGATATACTAGAATGTAGACATAGATGATATGTCACTTAAGTTACATGATTTATATCCATTTAGTGACGCAAAAACTTTTAATAGATAGTTATAAACTGAAAACAGTAAAATAGTAATCTTTACAATACCTACAACAATGCAATTTGATAAAATCTACAAATAAGAAAGCATAACTGTCTAATAAAGGGAAACGAATACTTTTTCCAGGTGAGCGATTGAAGCCCTTGAGAGCATCTTGTTAGTTTAAATAATTGTTTTAAGTATACATTCGCTTTTTAGTTTCCTAGTTGGACTTGTTTTCCATTTGCCTTTTCTTGGCCTTTTGTAGCTTGCTATAGTAGCTTACTTCTTTTTAATTTTAATCTGAGATGAAAACCTGTCTTTTAGGCAATTATACAACGTATTCTTATATTTATACTGTAAATAAAATACATTAGAATATAACAATTGCATTTGTACTAGCTACCGTCTTCAGTTCAACACATGTTAACTTCAAGTACAGAAAACCTAACGGCTGTTTCCTATCTTACTGGTGAAAAGATTTGTTTTATTTTGCAGAAACAGGGATTCGCGTAACCATTTTTCTATCATATTTAGCAGAATGAGAAAACTTTGTAAATCACTTTTATCATTATGCTTTACAGACAAGTTATTTTGAAGGCGCATCGTTACCACCTGATTCTACAGTTGTGTGTAAACCAACAACTACATGTCATCTTATTTTATACCAACGACCTAAAAATGGAAGATGGTAGGAAGTATAAACTAATATTTGGAATTTGAGGGTTAAAATATTCAATTTCATATACGTTTTAGGTTTATCTAATGCGTCCTGGTAATGAAAGCTATTGAATACAAAATCATGGCTAACCTATTATATATGTGCCATATACTGTAAGTTTATAAAACAGATTACAAAAATTTTGTATCTAAGTCAATCAGGGCTTCAATACCTTGGTAATAAGTGAAGGATACAACAAAGAGAGTAAAAACTGTATCCTGATCTGTAGTAATCAAAATATTTTGTGATTCTATTTAATACTATTTGAATGGGTTGTCCGAAACAATAAAACAGTTATTAAATTGGTGAATTACGGTGGGTGGTGGGCAACTGGTGGACTGTCAGCTGCCAACAGTTTCCATACAATATTTTATGAAATGTTCATCCTATATGTAAAAAAGAAGATGTGGTAAGAGACCAAACTTGCACAGACATTTTAAACAACTATGCCTATTTTTCAATATATTTATAATAATGACCAACATGCAGTTCATGTTGATATCGACAATTTTCACTAGTACAATTTATGAGTGATGGTTCTTGATATATTCGAAATAAACACTGTATATTGCTTCTTTACAATTACTTATGAACCGTTGACCAATGCTAAAAAAGTAAAATTCTGTTAATAATGGCACAAAAGTGGTCTAATTCGATATTCACAATTTTCATTTTGCCATTCAGGAGTTATGACTATGATTCTTGATAGATTTGAAAATTGGCGTAAAACGAGCCAGGTTGACAAAGAGCCTTTTATAATGCAGAATTTGACAGTTCATTCCTTGTTGTGTACTATACTGTTCTACTTACTTTAAATATTTGATATTAATGAACTCAGATGTCTTGAAAAAATATCTTTTGTAGAATTCTGTTTTGTTTTTTATCCATTAAAGGTAAACTTTAAACAAAAATGGTAAATTTTCTTACAGTGCAATACACAAGGTTCAATTTTGATTTGCAAACAAAAACAATCTGATGTTCAGGCCAATAAACTAATCATAGATACATGATTCATTAATTAAACATATAAGTTATAATTTGTATCTTGGATATTTGCATAGTTGCATACTAGTATATGAAACTCTGTAATCTGTTTAGTGTGCCAGCTGTGGGGGAAACTGTACCAGGAGGTGCATATATTGTGTCGCCATCTTCTAAAGATGATTCTGGATTCTGTGAGACAGACATTGTTTACAAACCCTTGGCTGGAGCTAGGAGTCAAAAAGTGTGTGTCAGAGCCAAGGGAGATAATAATAGGTATTTTTTGTATATTCCTTTTATGACAACCCATCTATCCATGGGTGTGTGTGAGAGACAAACGGTTAAGTTTATGAACAATAACTTATATGTTGCTTATATTATGGCCTATATAAGAAATATGATTTGTCTATGTACCTACAATGGGAGATTTAATTCAAGGCAGCGTTTTGAAAATCCAGAGGAGATAATATTTTCTGTGTTATGCATTGTAATTTAATCTAAGATACAACATTAATAATTTCAATTATTGTCTTCTGTTATGTAGTTATGTTTTTGTTCTTTATGGATTGTTATAGAGTTGGCATACTTTGTTTAATTTATTCACAATTTTTCGAGACAATGGAGACTTTAGAGATACAAGACAATAACAATCAAAACCAAGGAGTAAACAAAGACTCATCAAACCAAAAGACATTTACATCAACAGTTATAAATAATAAATACAAAACAACACGAACTCTACTAAAAACCGGGAGTGAAATCAGGTGCTCTGGAAGGGTAAGAATTTCCTGCACCTTATACGGCACCCGTCGTGTTATTTCTTTGTTCAGTTCGGTAATGATGGTAGGTTATTATAACTGAGGAAGAATATCAGATATGATTTCTGACACACTTTTGTCATAATGATGGCGACCGTAAAATTTCTTCAGTGATGACCTTAATTTGATTGATTCATAGCACTTTCTTAGCAACTTTTGAGAGAGCAGTATTCCTCGTTCAACAAAATCAACGTTTTTTGAGCTAGATCTAGTGTAACGTATCAATTGAGACATATATACTCCATATGCTGGTGCCGCTTGGATGTTGCGACACAGAAATTGAAAGTTGACTATAGGAAAATTAAAATCATTGCGTTTGTCATACAAATTAGTTGCTTTTTCTTGGTATAAACATAACATTTACTTTTATTCTGAAAAAAGCATCTACAGAATTATTTCAGTGCCTTTGCTTGAATAGAGGTTTAGCCTTTTGAGCTTTCTAAGTTTATCAATGGGTTTGTTTTTCCAACTTATATAATGCTGATTTTTTGGTTAGTTGTGGGGTATTTCTCTGTTAAACAAATAGCAGTTTATTATAAGTAAACAAAATGTGACTTAAAATTGCAGTGATGGAGAATTGAGATGTTTCAAAATTGATCCGTCCTTAAACGACACAAATCCATGTCACACTGCAATATGTCATACAGGGGATTGTGTCTTGACAGTGGATGAGGATGTTGAATGTAAATGTCGTCTAGGAACAACAGGAAAAACATGCGAGCAAGGTGTGTATACATAGTGACATATAAATAAGAAATATTACACTTGACTTCTCTTGTCCTTGTTATTTCTACTCACCTTCAATCTTAACACAACTGGAATATGTAAATAAAAGTGAAATATAAGCAAAGCTGCATTGAACAGTTCTCTCATACATTGCTGATGCACAATGTATGCTACTTAGAACATCATATCCGTAACCAAAATTGACAAAATATTGTCTAAATAATTTGATCATATAAAAAAATTTCTTGAGAGTGTGCCTACTATTATAAGAACTTTACACATATCAGTGAGAGCGTGCTAATTGTAGGACATTTTGTTTACATGCAATCTGAAAAAGAGGCCTTCAAAATGTATGAACAGTTTTTAAACGTACATTTTTTACAGTTTATGTTAAAGAGAGTAGACTTTTTTGTTTAATTCCCTTTGAAAATTTGTCTTTATATTATATGTTTCAGTATGACGATTTTCTTTTTCAGATACAAAGAATTTGATCACCGGAAATGCTGTTAGTGAAAAGGTTTGTTTAACCCTTATATGTACCATACAACTTTTTAATAGACGTTTTTCCATCTCAATAATGTAATATCATTTTTTTGTTTGTTCAATTATGTACTGTTTGACTCCTTAACTCTCAGCCAGTTTTTAGCTGATAATAATACATCAAAACTTATGGAAAGATTTTCTAGAAGATTAGGTAGGTTTGTTTTTGTCTTTTGCCCTCCAAGCCCTGAATGCTATTTGAATTATAGAAAATCATTATATTTATAACTTTTGACAGCCTGGTTTTGTGGACACAGTCAAACCAAAAACAATTATTTGTTATACTGGACAGTCATGTGGAATACCAGTAGCTGTGAACAGTAATGGTGGACAAAGGTAACTTTTAAATTTATTAAATCTATGTTACACCAGCAATATAACGTATTTCAAAAGGTATGGTTTGATGATAATAACACTAGTTATATATTTCTTTGTGTACAACGAACAATTATTGATAACTGCTTGCTTTATGGCAACTCAGCACAAAAAGGCAGATCTATTATAATGTACAAAACTATAATGACCTTGTCTAAACTAAATAAGATAAATGGAATCAACGGTTTCTTGGACATTTCAATACTTTGGATGGACATACTTTATGCCAAAAACGATAAACACACGCTGATTTTGTAAAACTATTTGAAATATCTTCTTTTAAAAATTATTATAAAGTAATGTTTATAATTATTTGGAAATAAATCATTTCTATTGAATTTTCAAGATTTTAGTTACAGTCAATGATGTAGTTTGCATAGGTGTCCATTTTTCAGCTATGACAGTATTTAATAGTTCTATTCATTTTGTTTTTTCCTGTACATCAAATGTCTAATTTTATGTTTCAGTACTAAAGTAACAGTTACGGATGTACCACCAAAAGCAGTACCACCAACAGACTTGACACTTACACCTATACCAGGCACCAATATATCACAAACTGTTGTACAAATACAGTCTACCAACCCAGCAAATCTGACACAATGTGTTGCTGTTATTGAGTCAGGGTAAATATAAGCTATCTCTATTTATAGGTCACAGGAAATCAGTGATATGTTGGAATCTTGACATGCCAAAAGAATCAAAGTTATACGAACTGTCTGTAACATTGTTAAACCTTACTCATGTTACAATTTATCAGACATGCAAAATAATCATCTCTGATTTTCCATTGGTTTTAGATTTATTTATTTGAGTGTCACTTATAAGTCTTTTGTAGACGTTTGGTCTACAACTGTATATGTATCTTTAATGAGTTTATTATGCATTGAATATTTGAAACATATATATACCGTATAGAGGATTATTTTCGCGGGTGTAAAATTCGCGATTTTCATTTCATAAGGTATACGAAATATTTTGGCGGATTCAAATCTTTTATCAATACCTTTGCATTTACAGTTTTAATTTGGCGGAATTTATTTTGGCGATTTTGTTCTATCCGCGAAAATAAGCGAAAATTTGTACTCTGCGTAAATAACCCGCTTTACGGTATATATATGAGTACGCATACCTTTTCCTCTCTAGTGTGTGTTGTTTAGTTTTGTTGCTGTGTTGCTGTGTTGCTGTCTAAGTGACATCATGTTTACTGAAATCTTTCTATTAATTAGTTATGTCTTGTTTCTGTATACATACTATCAAGATAAAATCATCTTTACTCTGAAACTTTGATCAGAATTATTCATGTATTTTGATTGGTTAGAAAAGGTTGCTACAATTCTAGACGGATAAAGGCTGTTCTTCAGACCACCATTGTGTGATTAATGTACAGACACAGCATCAGTCTAGTTTCATCTTAGTTGGCTAAATTTAAAACTGTATTCGTTAATTTCAATTGTTTGAATTATACTTTTAGGACGGAAAAAGATAAATTATGCTACAACATAGAAATCATAACGGGTATGTATAAATCACAGAACAAACATTCCACTCTGTGTTTTTGTTAGATGTATTTCCATTTGTATCCATCTGATGAGTACAGCCTTTTTCAACTGATTTTTATAGTTCGTTCTTATGTCGTACTGTTACACCACTGTCTCAGGTTGGGATGGGTCGGGATTCCGTTAACATGTTAAACCTCGCCAAATTATGTATGTATTTTGCACATAAATTAGGCCGTTAGTGTTCCCGTGATATATTTGTCATTTCGGGGCCTTTTATAGCTGACAATGTGGTATGGGCTTTGCTCATTGTTGAAGGCCGTATGGTGACCAATAGTTTATAATTTCTGTGTCATGTGATCTCTTTTTGAGATTTGTCTCAATGGCAATCATGTCATATATTCTTTTTTATGTTCACTTCAAAGGAAAACTTTACATTTCAAAGAAGAAAATTTTGTGACCGCAAAGTATATTGTAGTTAATATTATTATATTTCATCAATTTGATAATGACATTTAAGTGAATACCACTTATTGACCTTGAAATGAGAAACTAAATAATGTTTTGTAAATTAAAATTATTTCGCCTTAATATAGGACGTTTCAGCTATTTTAAAGAATAAACTTATTAAATAAACATTCTGGGTCCTTTTATAGCTGACTTTTGGGTCATCAGTGCTCTTCAACTTTGTACTTGTTTGGTTTTCTTTACTATTTTGATCTGAGCGTCTCTGGTGAGTCTTATGTAGACGAAACGCACGTATAATGTAATAAAGTATAAGCCTTGTACCTTTGAAAACTATTAGCATGTCGAAATGTCCTATTTTAATGTTTATTTGTGTATGTCTCTGTCCATAATGCTCTTGCATTTATTTGTACTGTACGGTAGGCCTGTCATGTAATGTTATCATTTTAGAGTTATATTTAATATTGCCATGAAAGCGTGAGGTTTGGCTAGCCGCAAAACGAGGTTCCACCCACCATTTGTTTCGTACAATGTCCTGTACCAAGTCAGAAAATGGCAGTTGTTTTCTTATAGTTCGTTTCTGTGTGTTTCATTGTCGTTTTGGTATTTTGTTGCACTTCAGTGTTTCTGTTGTGTAGTTGTTTTCAAAGCTATAATTTCTGAAGAATGAGAAATAATATGTTGAAAATACAAAATAAAGTGTGTTTTATTTAATGCTTGCGTTTTTGTTTTTTTTTTTTTTTAGGTCCTGCACCATTTCAGGTAAGGTTGTTTAACTAAAGCCTGTTCTTTAATTAAAGATGGTTTCTTAATTTAATTTCCAGCAATTCTTACAATAAAAGTACATCTAAATTATGTATTTATTTTTTACTATTAGTAATTATACTACTGTTATTTATTTTTATTATCTATCAACACTGATATCCGAAGAAATTGTATGTTTAATGCCTACAGATAAATGTTATAGAATAAAGTAGAAAATCCTATTGCCTTGTAATAAAATTGGCTGTTGTTGAATTGGCTTTGAAATGATTATTCAATAAAAAAAAACTCATCATAGATACCAGGATAAAAAAAATATAATATTCCAAAAACTCAGCAGTGACGCTCGAATCCAAAAATGTTTAAAAGGCCAAATAGAGTACGAAGTTGAAGAGCATTGAGGACCCAAAATTCCTAAAAGTTAAAATTTCTTCTTTCATATTCTTTTTCTAATGTTTTTTTTTCTTAGAATGGATCCAAATTTACAGAAAACTCTCTTGGACCAAATTCTGAAGTACATTGTGAAACAAGTATTGTCTGTCATCTCATAGTGGAGACTTCGCAGCAAGGAACGCAATGGTAAGTAAACATAAGCATTGATAGCAGGTTTTAAGAAACAAAATTGTATAAAAGATTTCAGATTATCTCATTTGATAGGTAATTTTTATAGATACAAAGTTGTTTGTTTGAATTAATTAAAGGTAGTTATTATAAGCATAAGCTACTGATAGTACTTTTAAAAGATGGAAAAAAAGTGCAACTATCGAGGATTGTAGTTATTTTTTAAATAATACCAGTTCAAAAAAATTTAAATCTTTATTTTTTAGTCCAAAGATTAAAAATACCAACCCTAGTGTTAAAGGAGACGAGATATCAGACGTGTATGTGTTTGATCCAAAACAGTCAACTGTAAATTCTAAAATAAAATGTACAACAGATGTGGCCATTAAACCTAGTGTGTCAGAAGCTGGAAGAAAAGAAGTCTGTGTCACAATTGAGAAAAGGTAATGATAACTTTTGTCTTTAGACAAATACAGACAGAGTGGTGAGACATTCATGTAATTATATCCTGCTGTAAACAGTTTTGTGATTTTAACTTTATATGTTTTTACTTAGCTCCAAAATCAGTGAAAACTACGGTAAATTCAGATTATATAAGAATACTTTCGTGTACACTTTTTTATGCCAGGGGTTGAAATAAGTCATTTGAAAAGTACATCGAAGTTTGTTATGTTTTTATTTTATAATTTTTTTTATTTTAGTTCAGGAAGTCAAAGTGATACAAGATGTTACAAAGTTATTGTTGAAACAGGTATACTAGTTGTTAGAAACAAAAACGATATATCGTTGAACAAATAAGTAAATATATTCTAGCTTTCAGACTTTTTGTTGCATTTTTTCGTTTTTCTTAATACGTGTTCTCTTTTAAAAATTTCTCAGAAATATTTTCATAAAAACATCAACGATGCTTTGGTTTTACTCATTAGTATAAACCATGCAAATATATCAATGGAAAAATATATGTTTATAAATATCAAAAATATGTTGTTGGAAAATTATTCATGTCTACTTTACATTTACTTTAGGTGATGCTTGCAAACCAGTGGAATGTTTAAATGGAGGTATTTGTAAAAGTGTCGACAATAATGAAGGGATAGCGGTCTGCGTTTGTCCATTAGGCTACTCAGGGAACATATGTCAAAACAGTAAGTATCAATTTGTATGGAGTTTAATACAGTTTTGCTATAAGAATATAGACAAAGTATTGAGTTTATTAGCTACATTTTAAAGTATTTGGTATTTGCTTTAGAAGCATATTGTCATAAGGATATTAGATGGCAGTTCAAATTGCAGGAAGAGAGAAAACAAGGATGTATGTAATAACCTACAGCTCTATAAAAGCAGTATACATAATTATTAAGGTGATAGCAGTAACAATACAAAATAAAACTTACATTATGACACAAATAAAGAAAGAAGAACGTATACTCTCAAAATAAGATTATGACGTCATTAAATTTTGTAAATATTTCTTACAGAAAAAGACAATTCAGTGACACCATTCACAGTAGAAGAAATTCCAGTAAGTAATATAAATACATTTGAAACTTTCCTAGATAACTTTGCCTTTGTTATTGATATTCATGTCAACACTTCGGTGTTGACATGAATATCAATATTGTGGTCATTTTTATAAATTTCCCGTTTACAAAAGTTTGAATTTTCGAAAACTAAGGATTTTCTTATCCCAGGCATAGATTACCTTAGCCGTATTTGGCACAACGTTTTGGAATTTTAGATCCTCAATGCTCTTCTACTTTGTACTTGTTAGGGTTCATAAATATTTTGATATGAGCGTCACTGATGAGTCTTATTTAGACGAAACGCGCGTCTGGTGTACTAAATTATAATCCTGGTACCTTTGATAACTATTTACACCACTGGGTCGATGCCACTGCTGGTGGACGTTTCGTCCCCGAGGGTATCACCAGCCCAGTAGTCAACACTTCGGAGTTGACATGAATATCAATAATGTGGTCATTTTTATAAATTTCCCGTTTACAAAAGTTTGAATTTTTCGAAAACTAAGGATTTTCTTATCCCAGGCATAGATTACATTAGCCGTATTTGGCACAACGTTTTGGAATTTTAGATCCTCAATGCTCTTCTACTTTGTACTTGTTTGGCTTTATAAATATTTTGATATGAGCGTCACTGATGAGTCTTATGTAGACGAAACGCGCGTCTGGCGTACTAAATTATAATCCTGGTACCTTTGATAACTATTTACACCACTGGGTCGATGCCACAGCTGGTGGACGTTTCGTCCCCGAGGGTATCACCAGCCCAGTAGTCAACACTTCGGTGTTGACATGAATATCAATAATGTGGTCATTTTTATAAATTTCCCGTTTACAAAAGTTTGAATTTTTCGAAAACTAAGGATTTTCTTATCCCAGGCATAGATTACCTTAGCCGTATTTGGCACAACGTTTTGGAATTTTAGATCCTCAATGCTCTTCTACTTTGTACTTGTTTGGCTTTATAAATATTTTGATATGAGCGTCACTGATGAGTCTTATGTAGACGAAACGCGCGTCTGTCGTACTAAATTATAATCCTGGTACCTTTGATAACTATTTACACCACTGGGTCGATGCCACTGCTGGTGGACGTTTCGTCCCCGAGGGTATCACCAGCCCAGTAGTCAACACTTCGGTGTTGACATGAATATCAATATTGTGGTCATTTTTATAAATTTCCCGTTTACAAAAGTTTGAATTTTTCGAAAACTAAGGATTTTCTTATCCCAGGCATAGATTACCTTAGCCGTATTTGGCACAACGTTTTGGAATTTTAGATCCTCAATGCTCTTCTACTTTGTACTTGTTTGGCTATATAAATATTTTGATATGTGCGTCACTGATGAGTCTTATGTAGACGAAACGCGCGTCTGGCGTACTAATTTATAATCCTGGTACCTTTGATAACTACTTTATACATGTCAACAAATCTGATTATAAATTGAATTAATAATTTACTGTGTCTTCAGTGTTATTTACTCTCTAAAAAATAAATTAGCAGCTATGAAACGATGTGATAAACCAGTTAGATAAAAACAAATAATTTCATATGGAATAAATCTGATTATTTCACTCTTCTAACTTCATACAACAATGGGTGTTGTCAAGACATTGTTGATGACGTTCTATTAAAATGAATGCGTTGAAAAAATATATGGTTTGTTTTATTTTGTGCTTTGTATCTAAAACAAAATAGAATTAGCGGAATTGGTACAGTAGGAGATCATATGGTGTCATAATCGTTGGCTGAATCAACTGGCAGGGAAATATTTTATATTAAAAAAAATTATGGAAATTATTCTCAACTCGTATTTTTATTTTAGGATGCAGTTAAAAACAACGGAATTCCAAAATTTACAGCGACATCCTTACCTGAGACGATCCATTGTGTGGTTGATCAACCCTGTCATCTACCAATGAGAGTTACAGATCCTACTGGAAATACGTAAGTAATTATATCATGGAATGGATAGTATCACTTGAGAGTGACAGATTCTATGTGAAAAAAGTTCACCTTATTTCAAACTTGTTTCCTAATTAAATGTTTACAAAAACGTACCACTAGACTGGGTCACGTATTTGATGTGTTAAATGAATGAATGGGTTGCAATTTCACAAAAGTAGTATTTATGCAAATTAATCATAAATGCATTTTTCGATTAGACTACTATATAAACTGTTTCCCACTCAAATGTGATTTCAAATTGATAAGATAATGATACTTCAATGAAAAAGTTAGATAATCCCTTCAAATCAAGTTCAGAAGATTTCTTAGTAATGGGTTATGATTTAGTCTGTATAAAAAAATATCTGATAAACGTGGATCTTCAATATTTTATTGGGGAGTGTTTTTGAAATCCTAGCTGCACTTTTCTACCCTTAATCCTGTGTTGTAACATATACATAACTCGAGAAAAAAAATAGATCAATTCATACATTTTATTGAACAAAATTTAGTAAATTAATAGATAACACTGAACCAAAGCAAAGACACTGTGTAAGATTAGTGAGATTTCAATATAACATATTTATCTAGTTGTTACTTGTGATTTTAGACCTGTGATAGGATTTGGACAAGTAGATCCTGGAATAATTACATCCCCTGTCACAGTGACACCTAGTGGTAATAAAACATATACCACTGATGTGGTGGTTACACCTACAAAACTTGGGAAAAGAAGAGTTTGTGTACAGACAAAGAACACAGAAAAGTAAATATCTTATTTTGGTTCTAAATGTTAAAATATGTTAAGGTGCTGAAAATAATACTTTATTATAGTGTGTGCTTGACAGTATGATTATCTTAAGGCTACTTTCAAGAAGTCATAAATTGGGAGTTTCTGATAAAAAAAAATAACTTATATCATGATATGGTAATAAAATAAAGTAAATTTTACTCATAAGTTAGAAATATAGTTAAAACATTTTTGCATGGTCATTATTGATTTTTCCATACAATGTCATGTTTCAGTTAGATCCTTTTTTAATTAATTTCGAGTCCACTAATAGACTCACAGTTGCTTTGGAAATTGGTGTTTAAAAAAGTAAAATCACCAAAACACTGAACTCCAAGGAAAATTCAAAACGGAAAATCCCTTATCAAATGGCAAAATCAAAAACTCAAACACATCAAACGAATGGATAACTACTGTCATATTCCTTACTTGGTACAGGTGTCTTGTTATGTTGAAAATGGGGAATTAAATCCGGTTGTAAAGCTTGCTAAACTTCTCACTTGTATGACAGTCGCATTAAATTCCATTATATTGACAACGATGTGTGAATAAAACAAGACACAATAGGTAAAATGTCACAAAATGGGGTGCAACACACGAACCACACCAAAAACTTCATGTGATCTCAGGTTATCCGAAAGGGTAAGCAGATCCTGCTCCACATTGCTTTTTGAAGTTGCTTTTAGAAAAATAGTTCATATGTCCCTCTATTTTAATGTACAAATAAGAAAAGAGGGGTAGCATGTGTAAACTACTGTTCTTGTAAGATTTTATGAATATGAGTAAAAACACAACAAGTTATTAAAATTCAGTAGACATTGTATAAAGATTTTCAGTTAGTAACTTTTAAATTAGTAACATAAGCAACACGACGGGTGCTAAATGTGGGGAAGGATCTGCTCACCCTACCGGGAACCTGAGACTACCCCTAGTTTTTGGTGGGGTTCGTGTTGCTTATTCTTAAGTTTTCTATGTTGTGTCATGTGTTCTATTGTTTGTCTGATTGTCTTCTTTCATTTTTAGCCAGGCGTTGTCAGTTTATTTTAGATTTATGAGTTTGACTGTCCCTCTAGTATCTTTTGTCCCTCTTTTGTACCGATTTTAGAATAATTGCAATACATTCTCTCATAACAACATGTTATATAGAATAAAGCTTCGTGCTAATTT
This sequence comes from Mytilus galloprovincialis, assembly GCA_037788925.1. Classification (NCBI taxonomy): domain Eukaryota; kingdom Metazoa; phylum Mollusca; class Bivalvia; order Mytilida; family Mytilidae; genus Mytilus; species Mytilus galloprovincialis. Next base: position 88,071,733 of record CM075334.1, read on the forward strand.
CGACTGTTTTTGCACTGAAGTACAAATGTATGGGGCATTTTGTTTTACAGTCTGTCCATCCTTCTATGATTAACATTTTGATACACAAATTCATTTTGATATGAGCTTTACGAAATATATGCCAAAATATGGTTTTGACTCCGATTATAGTTAATTACAAGGAAATTTGATGTTGCAAGCAAAAGTGTAACCTGAGTGGGAAATCAAAAACAGTTTCTGCTCGACACGTAGCTTTTCATCACCATGAAAGTGAAGTGAGCGCAATTTGCGTCAAACAAGTTTATAATAGATCGTGTAACTGTTCCCCATGAGAGCCACTTTTTAATTGGTTTGGGTAAGTTTCATGAGAAAATATGGACTGTCGCCTGAGGGACAGCCATGTTTAATCCATCCACATTCTGTATGTATGTTCTCGTACCGAGGCAGGAGCCTGTAATTCAGTGGTTTGTTTTTTGTTTTTGTTTTACATTTTTGTTTTTCGTTCATTTTATGGATATAGTATAGGCCGTAAGATTTCCTGTTTTAATTGTTTTACCTTGGTCATTTCGGGGCAATTTATAGCTGACTTTGCGATATGTTCTTGTAAAATTTCAATCCTAGTATATATGATGAGTTTATTTGGCTCATAGTTGAAGGCCGAACGGTGACCTATAGTTGTTAATGTCTGTGTCATTTGGTCTCTTGTAATGCTTTGTCTCATTGGCAATCATACCAAATCTTTTTTATATGCCCCAGCTGCGTTGTGTTGTGGAGTTACCAATAATAAGTACCCCAATAGGCAATATAATACATTCGTCTGATAGTATTTCTATTTTGATTAATACTATGTTTAACTAGATTAACCGTATTAACGCTATTACAACTGTACTTTATATTTAGTGTTAATATGGATGAAGTATGCTACAACATTGAAACAAGCGGTAAGTATTTCCTTTCACAAATAATAATGACCACGATACTTAGAAGTAGGAGACAGCCTATATTAAAATTAAAAGTCAGATTTTTTTTTAATCAATTGCTTTTGATCTCAATGAAAAGGTGCCTATGTTTACCTGCAAACAGTAATAAATTATAACGAATTATGAAATATTTCACAGTTCTCAAATAACGTCAACAGAAACTGTCTATCAATCTAAAGCTTAAGCGAGCCTGGTGACTTATGATATCTGAGGAATAAAATTTAACTTGAGAGAAATCCTTTCAACTATGTATATTATGTTTTGCATCCGTATCTTCATACATATTTTTTTCACAGTTTTTACCAGGTTTTCAAAAAAACATTTCCTTGAAAGGAACGTCACATGCAACGTTTCAAAAAGTTTACTTTTTCACGGGATACTTAATCCGGTGATGGATAAACTATAAAAAGTAATTATAAAAAAGTAACCATTTTGTGTATTTTTACGAGTATTAAGTTGAAAATGGTGATTTTTTTACATGAAAACTAGAAATGTATCCCTTGAAAATGTAATGTGGTATAATTGACAATTGCCTTGAATTATTTGTTTGCCAATTTCAACTTCTGCAATAAGCAGGTAATATTTCAGGCATACTTTTTTTCAAAGTAGCTATGATATGCAAGGGAACATTGTTATCTTAGATTTAAATGATAGTATTTCTATGATATGGATGTTGTACAATTTGATATTTCAGAAAAGACTACTTCAGGTCAAGGATCAGTAAGTATTCTTAGTAAGATGTATGAATAAAAAGTTCAGGAACAATCAAACATTTGATTTTTTTTAAAGACATACTGTTAACCCAGCGTACTGAAAGATGCACAAGATGCGTGACTAAAAAATGAAAGCTTTCTACTATATCTGGGGATTACACTTTGAATTTTCGTTCATCTTTTAAGTGACTTTAAAAAGATATTGTCGTAAGTTCGAGGGGTAAAAGCTCGCAGAAAACATTTCATACATTAAACAAAGAAAACAGAACTATTATCGAAACATGTTTGACAAAGACCTCACTCCATTACGTAAAATGGATATTTAAAACAAATTCATGAATATTTATAAAAAAAAAAGGAATACTTGTGAGTTTACTAAAAAATCATTTACTGTCATTTCGATGTGACTACACTTTTCATTATTAAGACATACATTGGTTCTGAAGTATTTGTTCTCATATAGATTTAGAATGTAATTTAATTTGAAAAGATGTGTTTATCTTTTCAATTGCTCTACTAACAGTGATCATTTGGCTGTGTTTCTTCTTGAACAGTTTGGTTTGACAATATTGATTGTTTGTTAGTCTGATTTTTAAATGACAAAAGTGAAACACTTGAAGTCAAGTCATCAATTTTAATTTTTTCCGCGAATCTAACAAATTGCAACTTTATATAACATTTTCATAATTGGACACTACTATACTTCTGTTTATATCCAGCCAAAGTTTACAGAGTCCACTATCAGTGAGAATTCTGTTGTTGTTTGTCAACCAGGACAAACCTGTCACATTCCACTGACCTATGAGTCATCCAACAATACTTGGTAAGATACATGTATGATATGAATGAAAATGAAAATAAAGAGAATGTATTAAGCATATACATCGTAAACAAATAGTCATTTTTACTCCACGGAAATTACAATTACTAAAATGAAATGAAGGAAGAAAGAAAGAAATTGTATCACATTTTACGGAAAATATGAGTATTTAATCACATAAACTTACAATGATTTTTGAAGTGTCGCCGAACAATATCGATTTGATTAAATTCTTTTTAAAATAGATTTTGTTTTATTCTTTTCTGTTAACTGTTTACTTATAAAGATAATTTAATTTTCATTTCAGTGAAAAAGTTGCTGAAACAACTTTTATCAAAGAAGTTCATATCTTCCAAGATAGTTCAGCAGTCGGTCAAACATGTACTGTAGATGTAGGTTTTACACCCACCCATGATGCTGGTGGTACACAACATATGTGCTTCAAACCTGGGTTAGTTTGACATATTTAATAGCTGGGAAAACTCATGTATTGTAGATGAAGCTGTATTTGGCATAACTTTTTAGAATTAGGTTCCTTATTGCTCTTCAACGTTATACTTGTTTGGCTTTTTTTATCTGATCGTCACTGATGAGTTGTATGTAGACGAAACGCGCGTCTATCGTATTAAATTATAAGCCTGGTACCGTTTAACACTATTTACACCACTGGGTCGATGCCACTGCTGGTGAACGTGGCGTTTCCGATGGTATCAGCAGCCCAGTAGTCAGCACTTCGATGTTAACATGAATATCAATTATATTATCATTTTTATAAATTAACTGTTTGCAAAAGTATGAATTGTTGGGAATACAAAGGATTTTCTTATCCCTGGAATAGATATACTTAGCCGTACTTTTTAGCTCTGTTTGGAATTTTGGGTCCTCATTACTCTTCAACTTTATATTTGTTTGACTTTCTAACTATTTTGATCTGGGCGTCTGGTACCTTTGGTAATTTATTTTACACCAACCTTGCTGTGGTCGATAGTTACATATGTACTTAAAATTAAGGCCGTATATAAAGGCTATACACCAAATTTTTAACAGTGCATTTCATAACAAGTGAGTTTAAACATAAGAAAAGGCTTATTGAGATAAAAAGGAACTGTAGCTACGATAATTCCTGCTGATGTTTAACAAATTTAACCATGATAGGCTAACATTTCTACATCATTAGAAGTGTAATATGGATTTACATTCATATATTTATAGTTCAAGGAAAGCATTATTTGAAGAAAAAATAAAATTTATATATATACTATTCCTCTAAGATAAAACCATCTAAACAAGGGAATACAATCTAAATGCATGCAAACTGTTTTATATATAAATTTTATTCCAATTATGCAGACTACTGTATATTTTTAACCTGCTATATATCCTATTATCACAAAAAAAGTTAGAAATTCCATGAACTCAATATGAACACCAAAAAAATGTACTGACTTCAATTACAAATGTTGAAAATATCTATTTTTATAATTTCAGAAATAAAGGAGAAATGAGATGTATAATGGTGAACATTCAAGACACATCTTCATGTAAGTATATCATGCTATAAAGTCCAGTCTACCAAACAAGCAAGCCCCGGCAAACATATTATAGAGGTGATTATCAAAACCTAAAGTAATATATAAGTTTAGATAGCTGTTGTGATCCGTTTAGTTAATCAATACATATTCACATTTTAAAACGTCAACATGAAAATAAATGAAATGTTAAAAAAAAAGTGGTTTATTTGGATAGATATTTAATTATTATTTTAAGGTAAGAGATCGAAAGCAAAAAGAAATGGATTTGTTTTATTTTGAATAAATGATTTTTATTAGTGATCATATTACTACCTAAATATTATTCCTTTCAATTCAGACTAAGCATTTCGTAACATAAAAAAATCTCACTTGTAAATTTTACAATCAAATATAAAAATCAAGGGTTGTGTATATATGATAAGCTATTATACTTTTACAGTAAGTTCAACACCTTGTCAGAACCATCATTGTTACAGAGATGGATTTTGTTCAGTTCCATCCGGGACTCAAGCTGTTTGTACCTGTCGTTTAGGATCTACAGGACCTAGATGTCAAACAGGTTAACACTAACTATGGCTTAATCAGTCGTATTGACTTTTATACATTTAAACAACATTTGAAGAAATTAATGTATTCCTGAAAACCATGGTGATGTCATTTTAATACTGTTCATAAGGGAAGGACAGCTTTTTTAGCTTGCTAGTCTTCATGGATTAATAATGAAGCAAAAAAATTTGCATATGCATATTAAATATCAAACACAAATTCATAGATGATAGTTATATTATACTTTTATGTGCCAAATTGTTGTGATGATAGATAAGCTATAACAGTAATAGAAGTAGGGGACAGAAATCAGTAGCATTTCTTTAACATTGAATGCAATATGAATATTATTTTTTCTTTTCAGATTCAACCTCATCTGTTGTTCCGGTAACAGGGAGCGCCACTCAGGAGGTAAGTAATGTGATAGGATGCCTGAAATGTCTGTTTTTTTTCATTCATCGTTGTCAATATAATGAAATTTTATGCGACTGTCATACATGTGAGAGGTTTCGCTAGCCATAAAACTAGGTTCAATCCACCATTTTCTACATGAGAAAGTGCCTATACCAAGTCATGAATATGATAGTTGTTATGTTTGATGTGTTTAAGTGTTTGATTTTGCCATTTGATAAGGGACTTTCTGTTTTGAATTTTCCTCGGAGCTCAGTATATTTGTGATTTTACATATTACAAAGAAATATCACACTAAATTTAGGATTACAATAACTGTCGCATGGAAACGACTTTTATACACTGATTTTTTTTCACCTCATGGACTGATCTTTAGGATTGGGTTGATATGGACACATTTTTAAACTGAAGTAAAAATATTACCAAACTTAAATTTCAGATTTCAATTCAGTAGTTAAACTATTGCCATATCTTTTTTGATACATAGATCTGTCATTTATGAGGAAGGACATTAATCAATTATAGTACTATAACCATGAAATGGTTGTTTACCTTTGTAGCCTAATTTTGTCGATACAGTTGTACCAAGAGAAGTGAAATGTTACAATGGGAGAGAATGCTTGATTCCGTTTGCTGTCAAGGGAAAGTAAGCATATTGATAAATATTTAGTCAAATTTAATTTGTTGTCAAAAATGTTATTTTATATCAGAACCTTTCCTTTGTTACAGATTTTGCACTTAAAAAAGATACATACAATTAAAACTAAAAGCAGAAATGTACCTTACTTTACAGTGATGGTTTAAAAAATAAAAATATGTATAACAAACAACACGAATATCTAATAAGACGCCAAAGATTTTTCACCATTTAGTGAAGAACCTGCAAATCATCTGTCCAACATCTATTTTATTTTAAAATTGTTCTTATTGAAATTACGATGGAAGTTTTAAACGACCTTTGCTAGATATATAGCCCTTGCACGGTCGGTATTGAAACTATGTAAATATTCCTTCATTTCATAATGCATTGCATTCTATATTATCTATGGTAGTAGTCACTCAGTTGAAGTCGGAGATCATGACAATGGAATGAACACAACGATAAAACCTAGTACAAAACTAACGTCTACTGATGGTGTGTATGAACATATTTTATCTGTTACACCTCAAACATCAGAGGGAAAGAAGGAGATATGTGTCAGAACAAAAACTGGGTATGTGTTTTACCTATATATTTACATCAAAGGGATTTGAAGAAAAAAACATATTTGTAATCATAACAAGTATGTGGGGTTACAAATTGCTGTTGTAAATATAATAAAAAGAATGTAAGATATCATGATTATATGGATTTCTGTCACAATTTGTTTTTAAGAAAACATCAGCTCCTTAAAATGAAGGATGTACCCTAGGATAAAGTGTCTTTTTTCATCCCATATTCTACAATATATATCTTACACAGATCTGATTAGGTCCTACCCAAGAAATGTATGTTTCTAATCATTCAAACTCAAACCCTCAAATCCTAATATAGGTTGCTCATTACTCTTGTTAATGTCTTTTTGTCAGATATACAAAATCCTATATTTTCATGCATGTAATTTCATCATACATTTTGCCATCTGACTCCTTCTTTTCTTTTCATTATTTTAAAATGTTTGTTTTAAAAAACTATTTTTGAAAATCTTATAAAACCCTTGTTACTATGCCCCCGACGTCACCGATGGGGGCATTAAGTGTTACCCTTTTCCATAGGTACGTTTTAAAATTATTTTCAGTCTCAACTTTTAGTTAGCCACAACCAAATATTTTTCCTCTAATAAATGTGAAGAAACTTAAACACAATGCTTATAAATAAAAACACAAATAAAGTGTGAATTTGGGGGTGTCACTTTTACTGTTCTCAATTTATGCCCCTTTATAACGTTATATGTAAGCAGGGAATTTATTTTTTTTCATTGTTTCAAATAGATCGTTGTAATATAAAACAAAAATACTTTGTCTCATGAAAATTTAAATCACAAAAATACTGAACTGAAAATTCTAAACGGATAGTCCCTAATCAAAAGGCAAAATTATAAGCTCAAACACATCAAACGATAGACAATAGATAACAACTGTCATATTCCTGACTTGGACTTTCTTATGTTGAAAATGGTGGATTGAACCGTGTTTTATGTCTAGCTTAACTTCTCACTTGTATGACAGTCGCATCAAATTCCGTTAAATTAACAACGATGCTTGAACAAAACAAACAGACATAATGGGTAACATTTTTTTTATAAAATTGATAATATTTTAAATTCAACAAAAGGGTAATGACAAGTAAATTTATAAACAGAAACTAGACATGATTTATTTTAATGATTGAAATACGAATAAAGTATCATCATTTAAAAAAGACCATGAGTGTAAATTTAACCATTAAAATTGTGGTCTTTTACAGGAAAGATGACCAGATATGTTTTATAGTGGATGTAGTTGGTAAGTTTACGAAGCAGCAATTAGTATGGTATTTGGTATTGAACACTATCAAGAGATATTGTTTATAACTATTCGAAATAAATTCAATATTTTACTAATAAGAGGACATTAAATTAACCTAATCAAGATAACAAGTAAAATACAAAAAGAAACAATGCATTTACATCAATAATTAAAAAACAAAATTTTTTAAAATAAATATTACACTAGGCGTGATCAGGAATTCCAAAAAGAACAAAACAAGGACGTTATCACAACAAAAAAAATAACAGAAAAATTCCATAGAAAGTAAAATTGAACAAGCAATTTCAATGAATACAAAAATAAATCAAGCTAAGACTGACACAGAATCTCAAGGTCTACACTTGAAATTCATAGAAGCTTAAAAGACGCTTACAAACTTACAAAAAATCCACAAATAGTAAATAACAGAACAAATGAAAGGAAAAAAATTGGCTTATTAGAAATTTTATAATTGTTTATCTATTCCACTAGACATTGTAGAAAAATAAATAACTGAAACTGAGGTAGGTCTTATCAGGAGATAGATCAAAGTATTTAATAGAAAAACAAATTGAAAACTAAACATAACAGATCAATCTAAAAACTTGATTTACTTTCAGATCCACCTGCGAACCAAGGGGTATGTTTTAAATTTTCATTTCATTTTGGCCCGAAATATATACTTCAGTCTTTCAGGCTTTGTGCTGTCAAAGTTTTTATCAGAATGAAATGTGATTATGTGAGAAAAAAACAATTAAGGTTATGATGTTTTTTCAGTGTAGGAAGACTTACTATTTAACCTGATTGTCTTTTTGGTTTTTCTTTGGCATGTAACACAAACATTTGTATTATCTCATATGACCAAGTCCTTAAACATCTAGGGCTTATTATCAACTTTTAATACGGACCTACGATTGCATCTATTTAATGCATCTATTTCATAAAATTGACATGTTGTGTTATGTAGTGTCATACTTGTGACCATTAAATGAATTAAACATTTGAACTCAGGTTAGGATAGTTTCAGCTCAGTCTAGAAAATCTTTTGAGATACACTTTCATTGTCTTGCTTTGTAAAAATACTATAACGGGAGTTGGTACATTCTATTATGAGTGACACACGAAATTAACTTTTGACAAGTTATCTTTTTGCAAGTAACCTTGTACTAGTAATATAACGTTGATATAGTTGAACTTAGACTTGTTTTATTAAACAATTTTGTATATTTTCGTTCCTCAACACAAACGTATGTGATGGACCTTTGATATATTTTCTAGACAACACCAGATTTCACAGGAACAACATTAGGCCCAGACTCCACAGTGGAATGTCAAACAGGAACACTATGTCATGTTCAAATACAGACTAATCAAACTAATGGAAAGTGGTTGGTATTCATTTTATAACAATTCAAGTGTTGAATAGATTTATGCAAAAGTTTTCACTTTAATTAGTAAACAAAATAAACTTGTCTTAGTCAATAGTCAAAAGAAAATGAGAGACATTCTTAGAAATTTTCTTGAAAAAAATCATATTGTTTACATAAAGTGAAACCTTAAAACAATGTGGAATTTGTTTGGTTTTATAAGAAAGGTTTTGACTAGATTTCAGAGTTGACTTCAAACACATATGTAATAGTGCAAGTGGAATAACAGAGAAGAATGTTAGACAACTTGTCTTATCAATTTTGGTTATATTGATCACAAATTTTAACGCGATAAGTTAACTCAAAAACAAAATACTGTTTTGTCATTCGTTCAGGAATAGACTTGTATAATTTTTAATCTAATTAAATAGATGTTTTCTAAGTCATGATATGAACCTTAGTGATTTTCACCAGCTCTTAGATCAAGAGAACTATATAGCATGCATAGTATCTTACAACTGCAATTTGGTAGTCCCAAGTAAAATGTCTCTTTTAAATTTTGTTTAAATACATCAATAGTAACTTAGTTGGAATGAAAGAATTATTACAGCAGCTTGAAAAATGTGGTACCCACTCATATTCTAAAATAAAATGGAATCTTAAAAAGGACAGGCAATTAATGTATAACATGGTATGATATTTGGCAATTTCTATTCTTCAATAGGATTGATAAATTTCAATTTCTATTTTACAGCCCTGCTATTTTAGAAAATACAGACAAGACATCAATATCAGATGTACATATCTTCCCACCACAAACAAACCAATGTACAACTGATGTAGTTTTGAAACCTCGGGTGACAGAAACTGGACAGAAACAACTTTGTGTTCATTTTAACGCTGGGTAAGTAGTGTTGAGTAAATTTAGTGCGTATTGTCTTTTTTTTCAGTTCACGGTCTATAAAGTGGGAAGGTATTGTGAAGTAGATATAATGCATATTATCTTTGTTTCATATAAGGTTATATGCTGCAGGTAAATAAAAATTCTGTTCAATTACAAACTAAGAATTTATTTATTTATTTGTGTTTTGGGATACTTTCTCATTGCTGTATATCCCTTACTTCATGTTAGCTATCTGAAAGTTAAAAAAGGAAAATATAATGTAACATGCTTGATTTCAATGCAGGTTTGATAAAATGGATAAAATTACAGACAACATTTTCATTTTTCAAACAAGTAAATAGATAGAACAAAATATGAAATATATAGCTACACATATACGTAATAATCAACAAGTAATACAATAAATAAACGGTTATAAAATAGCATTCATGGTGTATCTGAGCGAACATTTCACTGAATGTTTTATTGCTGCCGTCTTTGACGTGAATATGAGTTGAGAAATTATAATTTTTTTATTTGCAACTGTTATGAAAATACAGCAGTAAAGTATGTTTAGAATAACTAAGTATTGTTTAAAATATTGTTTTGATATGTATTGAACTTATTCGACTTTCTAACACGCCACAATAACTTAAGGAAATATTTAAAATGACATCAATAAAAATGTGGGCTTATTTTTCTTTTAAATGCATTTATTTGTATTTTCAAATTATATAATTTAAAATTCCTTGCCTAGATTAATCCAGTGAAGAAAAGTTATGTTTTCAAAGCTCTACTTGTGCATTTTTAGAACTGTATCAAAACAGGAAAACAAAGAGAGATGTTTTAAAGTAACAGTTTCAAATACAATAGGTATGTGCAGCTTAAATTTTACTCACAATTTGAATCTTAATAAAAACAATGGTATGCATTCGTTTTGGTTTGTAAATATAATCTTTTGCACTTTTATATATAAATTACAAAATGTGGTATGATTACCAATGAGACAAATCTCCACCAGAGACCAAATGACATTGAAATTAGCAACTATAGGTCACTGTATGTCCTCCGATGAGGGAAAGTCCATACAGCATAGTAAACTCTAAAGACCTTGAAATGACATGTTTAACAGTTTAACATTTATGTACAAAACACGAGACATAAAAGAAATATGATATATTTCAGTATGCTTCTTTTTTTATGTTATGTTGAATATCTAATTTTCTGAAGTTATATTAAGATTGAGTTTTACTTTTTGAGACTTTTCTCTATCTCCTGCATGAATTTTAAAAAAAAACAACGACAGTTTGTAAAATTCCTTAAAACAAAATTGTGTACAAGTTAAAACACCAGATACATTGTTGCCTGGTACAGGTTAACAAACTATCATACTACATGTATGTTAAACATCATGTGTCATTTTAATGTATTACATATAAGACATATTTGACTGATTTTAGATCCTTGTGTTCCTGTATACTGTATGAATAATGGTGAATGTCAAATTAACAATGGCCAAGGGGAATGCATATGTCCTTCAGGATTCACAGGGGGGAAATGTGAAAATGGTAAGAAGGAATTATTGTTGGATTATCCATGTCTGCAAAATATGCATCTGACAATGTTAAGTTTGTATTAAGTACGTCAACATGTGCGGATATACACGAACACCAAGAACACCAAGATCTATGGGAAATATCAATGTATCACTGAAAGGGTTTATTCCTTCTATTTCTACATATTAAAATCTGGAATGTATGCATGTGTGTACATAGAACCCTTCATTTTTTCGGAGCACCCCTTGCAAGCTGCGAGGGTACAATGGAATCCGTGTATACTCCAAATATGGATTCATGAAGATGTGTCACTAACATATTGATAACAATTTAAACCAGGACAAGTGTTCTAATAAAATACCAGAGATGTGTATTGCAGGGTGAACATCACCCGTTCTGATGTACTGAAATTTAAAGCGCTCCAATTCAGAATGAACAGGGTACCTTCAGCACTTTAGCCATCAGAGAATACACCACCATATTGACGTTTCGTTTTAAAGTGTTTTCATTGGTTTAAACAACACTATATAGAACAAATCTCTATGAAAATTTCTATACAAATTACATTTATTAAACAGTGCCCCAGGTTGTGTCGTCATTAAAAAGTTGTATATCAAGTTTCAATTACCAAAATAAGTTGATAAATTTAAAATTCGAACACATCGCCTGCTTCATGTAAAAAAAACTTGGATACTAATATAAAATACCCATCAAAGCAGTTATTGGAATTGACAGATTAGAATAGCCCTAGACCACAATGAAATTCAAAAATAGTCTTTAGTTGATTCCTTGCTTAATTTCAACAAGGCTTTTATCAAAATTGTTTTATTTTATTTTTTAAAACCAATGACTTATAAGATAATAGAAACTTTATTTTAGATCTTTATGTTTCATCGTCTGCATTTGGTTGTTATCTAGTAAATTATGTCAACTTTTCTTTGCTAACGATGTTTAAAAGTGGGGAACATATTTTCCTCAGATAATAGCATTGTACACTAACTGTTATGTGAATTGCTGAGGCGTAAAATGTTTTAATAAAATATAATATTTATTTGATTTTTTATTTCAGTTAAATCAGAAAAAGTAACAGCAGTAAATCTAGGTGTAATAAATCCGGCAGTAAGTTGTAGTGATTTAAATTACTAACATGTACATTTTTCTAATATAATTTTATCAGTAATATACTTTTTTAATTGCCTATCCAAAGTCAGGAGCCTGCAGATCAGTGGCTGTCGTTGGTTTGTGTCTGTCAAACTTGCTTCTAGTCAATTGTTTTGTTATTGATTTGGCTGTTATTTTCTCAATTGATTTTATTTTTACTGAATTTAATTAATATTTATTATATACTTAGTAGTAAATACAGATAAATTGTATGTGTAATACAATCATTGGCAAGCTTGCTGTATCAGCCACCCGTGATGATATCGATATCAGCACGGTTACAAAAGCTTTATCACACCTTTAATCTGTATGACGTTACGTCATCGATTGCAGTCACTGCAAAGGTTTTCAAATCCCTAATCTGTATGACGTCATGTCAAACCTATAATCTGTATGACGTCATTTGAAACCTCCTTATCTGTATGACGTCATATCACATAAAAACATCTACTTGAGGTATACATATGTATATAATAAAGTGTATATGATATGGCTTTTTCAATATCACACACCGTATCAACCCTCAACTAATATAATCCCTCGAGCAGAGCTCTTGGGATTATATTGGTGTCTCGGGTTAATACGGATGCGATATTGAAAAAGCCATTTGACATTCTCTATATATCACCTGCAATAGTGATATATTTACCATAAAATAACTATTATGAGAAAAATGTGAATACATGGACTAAATAAAGAGACGTAATATTATGAAAATAGGCAATGAGACAACTATTAACCAGAGACTATGGAACATTAATGTTAACAATTGCTTCATCTGCAAAATTATGTTTTGGTCAACATTTTATTATTATATTACAACCTACTAGTAGCAAAACATTAACAATATAAAGTTGTAGCTTTTTCATGTTTTATATGCAACATATTACTCTTCAGCAAGAACTACCTCATTTTACAAATACAGCTGTCCCTAAGATTATCAAATGTGTACAGGATATGCCATGCCATATACCATTGACAGTTACCGATCTTAGTGGGGAAAAGTAGGTATTATGTATAGGCCTTAATGTTTCTGCTTTCAAATGATTTTTTATATCTACATGTAAGGTTATAGATAACAGCCATGGTATAAATGTTTTGTTTGATAGGTTTCATCTTCCCTTTAATTTCTTCTGCTTTCTACTCTATTTACCCTTAAAGGAATAAAACCACTTATCCAAAGCGCATTTGTTTTTTTATGTAAAATTATGCTTTTATAAGCATTCATAACTATTTTGTATTAAATTCAAATAAAGTGTCAGTTATTTCATAGTTCTATCCTTAATCGTAATAAGGGGTCACCACTTTCCAACCTTCAATAAAATACATGTATGTTGAAAGTCACTTGATAATTTTGGCTGCTAAAAGGGTAGGTCAACAAGATATAAAATTTAATATTTATTAATCTTCTAAATGTCTTGTCTTAGGGAGGGATAAATCCTACTTTGTAAAGGATCACTCTGATTCAAACAAAAAATTCTCTGAAACTGATATTATCAAGATGCTTGATTTCTTGATTGACAACATATTTGTTACGTTCGGAGGACGTGTTTTTCAACAGACTGTCGGCATTCCATTGGGATCAAACTGTGCCCCTCTACTTGCAGACTTGTTTCTTTATTATTATGAGGCTGACTTCATGCAGGAACTTCTTAGAAAGAAAGATAAGAAGTTAGCAATATCCTTTAACTCTACTTTCCGCTATATAGATGATGTTCTTTCACTAAATAATTCAAAATTTGGTGATTATGTGGAACGCATATATCCCATCGAGCTAGAGAAAAAGGATACTACAGATACAGTTAAGTCGGCCTCATATCTTGACTTACATCTAGAAATTGACAACGAGGGTCGGTTGAAAACAAAACTTTACGACAAAAGAGATGATTTCAGCTTTCCAATTGTGAACTTTCCATTTCTAAGTAGTAATATTCTAGCAGCACCTGCATACGGGGTATATATCTCCCAATTGATACGATTTTCCCGTGCTTACATTTCCTATCATGATTTTCTTGATAGAGGGTTGCTGCTCACAAGGAAGCTATTAAACCAAGAGTTCATAATGGTGAAGTTGAAATCATCCCTTCGTAAATTTTACGGACGCCATCACGAGTTGGTTGATCGTTATGGAATAACCGTTTCACAAATGATGTCGGATATATTCCTTACGTCGTAACTACAATCCCCTTCCCTTTCATGAATGTGACCTACCGATTTAGACTATTTACCGGATTTGTTATCACATAAGCAACATGACGGGTGCCACATGTGGAGCAGGATCTGCTTACCCTTCTGGAGCACCTGAGATCACCCCTAGTTATTTGGTGGGGTTCGTGTTGTTTATTCTTTAGTTTTCTATTTTGTGAAGTGTGCTGTTGTTTGTTTGTCTTTTTCCTTTTTAGCCTTGGCGTTGTCAGTTTGTTTTAGATCTATGAGTTTGACTGTCCCTTTGGTATCTTTCGTCCCTCTTTTTTACATTTGAAGCGAGAAAGAAAAGTACTCTTCTGTTATGTTATGTGCGTAAGTTACATTTTTTAACTAACCCGAACTAGTTAGGTTAAACAATAATGTGTGAAGAACTATAATACTTATCATTTCAATGGTAAAGGGTGAGTTTCATGCAGTCTATCAGTTTGTTTATCCATGGCTGAAAACTGTTCAATACAATTTTGTTTTGTAAATGATATTTGTAAGATATTATGTTTGAAAGACACTTTAACTGTAGATATACATGTTAAATGTTTGTAGACCATCGGTCAAGTATGGAAAAGTAGACCCAGGAATAGATACGGAAAAACCTGAGCTTACACCTATCAATGGAACAAAGGATTTTACTACTGATATTACAATTACACCACAGGAACCAGGGACTAAAAGTCTTTGTGTGCAGACCGCGACATCAATGGGGTATGTCTTGCTCTTTTCTTTACTTTTTCATAGTTCATTGATCATTTTTGTCATACTTGTATTTTGAGTAGTTATTTTTACTATTTTCTAAGGAAGTCAGATGTTTGCAGTTGGTGTGGTCTGTTGTACTATCCTTTATTTTTGTTATTAACTTTATCTCTCTTTCTAAAAGGTTTATAACACATTATTCTGTCATAAGTAGTTCAGCATATCAGTTTATTTTAGTTGACCTAACTTTATCATTTAAACCATGCATGTTTTCAATTCAGATTGCTCCTCAATCACATTTATTAATTTTACTTTTCGATAACATTTTGACAAATTGCATTTATTGATGGACAATTAAATTTCCATATACAGCATGCACAGTACCTGATTTTAAGAAATGTGCCGATTTATTTTGTAGCATGAACGTAGATGAAATTTGCTACCAGATTCAAACTTCAGGTAATTATTCAGATAATATAAGAACTTATAACATAGATATGTATGCACCAAGTTAGTGTCAAAATGCCATAAATTAATGACTTGGATGAAACATCTCGATCCAAAGTTCAATTCCGATCAAAATGTATTGTGAATGAAGTTAGATTTTGTAGTATGCAAAACATCAACATCCTTACAAATCTTATGTACTTACCAAACAAAGACACAATGCCAATGTATCCTGTTGTATATTATCCCGCTTGTATTCCACAGTTAACATATATATAACCTACTTTTCCACATTGTCCACATGTATTATTTCCAAATATGTTGCATGAACTCTGATATTTTGGCCATAAATGAAAGGTTAATCGAACAGCAACAATCCAACTAATTATAAGCAGTTTACTCAGGTTTTTCGGGAATGTCTACTCTATATATATCAGCCATTCAAAAATAGGTTATTCAAGCATGATGAGTACAATTTAGGAATGCAATGAAAAAAATTAAAAATGTAGAACCCTGCAGAATATTTAGAGCTGAAAGTCCCTAATCTAAATGTTAATGACGGATAAGTAACAAACTGTCATAATCCTGACTTGGAATGGGCATTTTCTTATATAGGTTAAACAAAGAGACATAATAGGTAAAAATGTCAAAATAAGAGATACATAAGTCAACATTGTCAACATTGTGTTGTAATCTAAATCAATATAAAACACACAAATCTGACAACCAGGAAAAACAAAAAGCACATTTGCAAAAGCGAAAGACAAAAATAAAAGAGATTAACCTTTCTCATTCCTTAGGAAACCTTTCCCTGTAATTTACATTAACCTGTATAAAACAAGTACATATCTTAGCCTCTACGTGTGTGCAACCTGTAAAACAACTTTTATTTTGACAGCTTTTTTTGCAAGTTTAATTAATAATTTACTCTTGTTTTAGTTTAGTTCAAAAAATTTTAAAACAGTTTCATCATTTAAAGTTTAGATTTTTATAGACCACAATTAGTATCTGAAATTAATACATGTTCAAATTATGATTTTGTTTAGTCCTCTTCTTATATGACATACAATTTTTAATGCAAAAAAATGCATTGAATAAATAATTGCACTTTTTAAGGCTTCATTACATACATTTATCATTGAAAAAAGTTGGTTTACAGCTTTCCAGCATTCAAAGCTTGTTTTCCACATCCTGTAATATTGTTTTGTTATCCTTTGTTGTAAATATCTAACCAAGTTCAATTTACAGGGTCTAATTCAAGTAAGTTTATAAGGCGTGATAAGGTTGTTGTGACGTGTGATTTATAATACATGGGTATCAATTGCCATGTAATTAATTTAACTCTAGCTCTTTACGAAAATAAGGATATAGTATTTCACAATTTTCTAATAATTGTAAAATTTTAAAAACTTTAGTGTATGTTCTATTCATTTTCATAGGAAAAGATTGATTGCAATGGAAAAACACTAGAAAAGAGTGTTTTTAGATGGCCACTATCTTTCCTGTATTTTGTCTTATGACAGTCAGTCATTAGAGAATATCATTAATTTCTTAGTTTCAAAATATATAAAATGAGATTTTGCCTACTAGTCCGGCGGCTTTGCAAAAAATTGTGCACATCCTGTTACAAGCATGAAATTTAGCATAGACCTTCCTCAACTATTACTCTTTTATTTCAGATAGGGAGGCATTTGAAAAAAATGTCTCACTTCCGGTAAAATCCAAAATGGCGGACGTTATACTTAAATCAGCCCAATATCGAAGACTAGCGTGTAAAAATGTCCTATTATCATGCTACTATCATAATATTTGGTACAGACCTTTGTGTTTTACTACTTTTGGATAAATTAAATAGATTAGATGTCTTCAGAAACCCCACTTCCGGTTAAAATCCAATATGGCGGACATTGTACTTAAATAAGCTTATTTTTTAGGGAGGGTAATTGAAATGTGTTTTAACGTATTGCTACTATAATTACATTGTGTATGAACCTTTCTTTGGTGCTTCTGATGGAGACAATGTATAAGACATATGTCTTAAAAACCCTTACTTCCGGAAGTATCCAAAATGGCGGACAGAGAAATATCAATTTTTTATTCAAATTTTCAACTTTCTTCAAAATGTAAAGAAAATGATTTTATTTTGTGCTGGTCATTAAACTTTTGGCTTTAAGTTATCCCCAAAACCACTTATTCTAGCATGTTGTAAATGCTAAGATATAAAGTTGACACTTCCGGTAAAAATATGACGTAAATTTTAAAGATGAGTCCTCAAACTATTTCTTCGATGTAGAGTTTTGGATAGATTGATTAAAACAAAATAAAATCACTATAGTACTAAAAAATATTTAAAACTACTTCTATTTGGCCAAGAATACATGCTTATTCACAATCACCACCACATGCACACAAGGCAGTGCACGGGAGACCCGATTTTACACATTAAAAATAACCGCGGAATCCTTTCTTACATCCATAATGTACAAGCTTCTGAAAAAATGATGAGGTCTCAGAAAGAGTTTTTTTTAAAGGGACCCTCTTTGTCCCTTCGCAATCCATTAGTGACAAGACTAGGTAGCATAAGAGTCAATCCAAAGCTCGTCTCACTAAACACCTGCATTAGTATATTTTACATGCTTGAAAAGACTAGAACAAGTCGTGGGAATAGCCTCACTTAAAATGAGATTTCCCTTTTGTGCAAAAATTGACTTTCTTGGTTCGTTTATCATGTTAGATCTGATAAGTTTGTACAGTACCACCCCGGTGATTTAGGCTGATCAATCATCATTCTTTATGTTAAAGTCACATCTTCAAATACCATTAATGTCTCCCACGCAGTCTTTTTTTCCTTTTCAAGCAAAGAGAGAACAGTATCACAACCCGTCATAAGGTATTGGTCAGAAATAAAAGTGTGTGATCACTCATTGCCTAGTGCATTTGAAAGGCCATTGATAGATATTAATCCAAAGATTTTTGCCTCCCCAAATACAATCAATAGTTCGTCTGCCCCTTTGTTACGGAATAGCGAAATACTGGTAGTTTTAAAGCTGCTAAAAGAAGCAAGGGCAACATTTAGGGGAAAGGGAATACTCAGACGAACCCAGGATTAAAAACATCCTCAAAGATGGGAAAGTTTTCTGAGAGAAATACAATTTTGAGTACAAGGTAGTTGAAGCAACAAATGCTCAGGATGTTTAGTGTTATCCACCACTTGATGATGTTTCAAGTTTAGCACCATGTTTACACGAAGAGACTGACACTAGAATCAAGATAGATGTGTCTGATGCAGTGAAACATAGACTAAACTGAGTCATGACTCAAACAGTCGATACTGATGTCATTGCTGTTTCGCTATTCCGTGACATAGGGCAGACAAACTTTGGTTTGCATTTAGAGGGGGAAAAGTATAAGATATATATCAATCAATGACCTTTCAAATGCACTAGGCATTAAAAGATAACACGTTCGCTGGAAAAGGAACTGCGTTGGTGACATTAATGGAGTTTGAAGATGTGACTATAGCATTTAGAATGATGATTGACCAGCCAACATCACCATATGGATTTGATGTTTAATGTCATTGAAAACGATACGTGGTTTTGTTGGAAGATAAAAAAAAAAGAAACAGATTAGGTTAACAAGGCAAGAAAATATGTGTTTTTGCAGAATTTATTAAGATGTGAGAAACAATACCAATGTCTTTGTAAATGTTGGAAATCAGCTCTCCGATTGTGAATTGCGGCCTACTGAGTATGCTGATTGGGTATTATGTCCTTACCTAAATAAAATACCTTGAAACTGAAATACGAGTGGATGAAGTCTTGGATGCGTATGGTAGTTATAGCAACAAATGGTCAGGATATTCTATCTTATCCACCACGTAATGTATTTCAAGTTCAGCACCAAGTTCACATTTAGAGGCAGACACTAAAACCATGGTGCATGTGTCTGATGCAGTGAAACACGCACTTAAACGAGTCATGATTCGAACAGTCGTTAATGATGATGTTGTCAATACTGTTTCGCTATTCCGTGACATAGGGGTAGACGTTGTGTTTGGGAGGGCAAAAGACTTTGGATTAATATCTATCAATGGCCTTTCAAATGCACTAGGCAATGAGTGATCTGGGTGATCTGAAACACTTATTGTTATCCATGTCTTTACCTGTTGTGATATGGTTCTCTCTTTGCTTGAAAGGGGGAAAAGACTATGTGGGAGACATTGATTGCATTTGAAGATGTGACTTTAACAAAAAGAATAATGATTAATCAGACTAAATCACCAGGGTTTTACTGTAAGATCGCACAAACTTAGCAGATGAGTATAACATGGTTAACGAAGCAAGAAAATAACTATTTGCGCAACAGGGACGGCTTTTCGAGGCTATTCCCTCAACTTGGTGTAGTCTTTTCCAGCATGTAAATAATGCAATATCCTTAGGCAGGTGTTTAGGGAGACGAGCTTGGGATTGGCTCTTATGCTACCCACTCCAGGCGGGGACAAAGAGGATAACTTTTGAAAAGCTCTTTTTGAGGCCTCATCATTTTGTCAAAAGCTTATACATTGTGGATGTAAGAAAGGATTCCGCGGTCATTTTTAATGTGGAAAATCGGGTATCCCGTGCACTGCGATGTGTGCATGTCATGGTGACTGTGAATAAACATGTATTCTTGGCCAAATAGTAATAATTTTAAATAATTTTTAGTACTATAGTGATTTTATTTTGTTTTAATCAATCTATCCAAAACTCTAAATCGAAGAAATAGATTGAGGACTCATCTTTGAAATTTACGTCATATTTCTAACCGGAAGTGTCAACTTTATATCTAAATATTTACAACATGCTAGAATAAGTGGTTTTTAGGATAACTTTAAGCTAAAAGTTTAATGACCAGCACAAAATAAAATCATTTCTTTACATATTGAAAAAAATGAAAATTTGAATAAAAAATTGATATTTCTCTGTCCGCCATTTTGGATATACCCGGAAGAAAGGGTTTTTAAGACATATGTCTTATGCATTGTATCCATCAGAAACACCAAAGAAAGGTTCATACACAATGTAATGATAGTAGCAATACGTTAAAACACATTTCAGTTACCCTCCCTAAAAAATAAGCTTATTTAAGTACAATGTCAGCCATATTGGATTTTAACCGAAAGTTGGGTTTCTGAAGACATCTAATCTATTTAATTTATCCAAAAGTAGTAAAAAACAAAGGTCTGTACCAAATATTATGATAGTAGCATGATAATAACACATTTTTACACGCTAGCCTTCGATATTGGGCTGATTTAAGTATGACGTCCGCCATTTTGGATTTTACCGGAAGTGAATCATTTTTTTCAAATGCCTCCCTATCTGAAATAAAAGAGTAATAGTTGAGGAAGGTCTATGCCAAATTTCATGCTTGTAACAGGATGTGCACAATTCGTCTGAAATATGCTTGTAGCCGCCGGACTATACGATGGATTGAAGACACAGTTTACATGTCTGACTACATGACAACCCTGAACCTGTCTTGAATTTTTAACAAAATTTTATTTTCTTATAGTTCATTTTAGGCATTGCCAACTTACAGAGATAACAAGCTACATTAAATACTAGTTCATGATAATTGATACCCAAATATTTTTACATGATAGATATTATATGTGTAGCTAGTGCTTCAGTTCAAATTGACTTTGACTTATATTTGATAAGGATTTATATGCATTTCTATTTTATCAGAAGCATACATGATGATTTCTAAAAAAAACCTCAACACATGATATACAATTCAAAAACATTTAGATCACCATGACCTACATCTTATGTTAAAATAATATTTGTTGACCTATACATTAAGATTAATAAGTTAGAATCCCTTGATAGAATATCTAGTTATTCCACACATAATAATGTTTCTAGATAGAATTTGAAGAAAACAATCTGTGAGTTACAGGTATATGCCCTTTCGGTAGTCTCAACTAAAAGTTTCTAAACTTATACATAATGCTTATTACCCAAAAAACACCCACCAAGTTTAAATTTGGTGGCGTCACGTATATCTTTCTAGCGTTATGCCCCGTTACCAAAACAAATAGCGGAATGTTTCGTTACAATTCTCAGTACTTAAGTTTGCCTCAACCAAATGTTATGAATCGTTTACACAAAGCTTATTACTACATTACACAAATTAAGTTTAAATTTTTGTGGCGTCACTTTTCCTGTTCTAGAGTTTTGCAACTTTACAAATTGAAAAAATACTGAGTTATGTCCAACTATAATATTATACTCATGCAGAGGCATCATGTGTGTCCCATTGACACATTATCGATTAGTTTTCATATATATTTTTAGTAAAATAAATAAAGTAATTTATAAAATACTTTATGGCCTGTATCAAAGTTGAATAGTTCTGTGATTCAAAACAATTGTGCTTAAGTGAAATTCAAACAAAATGATAAATGCACTTATCACATGAGTATAGTTAATTGTTGAGCATATTGGTTTGGGGTGGTTATATATTTTTTTAATTTGATTCCATCCTTCAACATGTTAAGAAATTGAATGCATAACCGTTGTGCAAAAATGTCCAAGATGACAGACATTTTTTAAGAAGATTTTATAGCCATACCTTTTTGATATATTATGAGTTTATTCTACCTTGTCCATTTAACAACATTTCTCATAAACATTCGTTTGCTACTTGTAAGAGTGCTCAAAACAATAGTAAAGAAAACTGTATGATAAAAAGTTGAAGGAACTTTCGTTTTCGTTTTCGGTTTAGATTTATTATTTTATCTGTCTGCACTCTCTACTTGATTACACATTGGAAATGGTTTTAAAAAAACAATGTTCATTAGTAGTGCTAATTGACTTGGTATATTTTGCGTGTGTATTCTTCTTAAATATATATCTTGATTTTCAGACTTTAAAAAAGATATGAATATTTACTCATATTTTGATTCATTGAGAAAAAAATACTTAGACTTGAGCCATATACCTAAAGCAAATACAATTTCAATTGTATATCAGAAAGTTGTATGACATCTGTAAAATTTATCTTATCTCCGTATGTAGTTGAAATATCTTATATATACATTTGAATTTGGTCAGTGGTCTGGATATATGAATATATAAATATTATATTCTAAATTTATAACCATTTGTATCAAGGCTTTTTGACATTCAGATTAACTGTGTTAAATGGTAATTAATATTTGTAAGGCGTTCTGTATTTATTATGTGTATTGTTCTCAGACAATATTGATTATAAAGTGACCATTCAATATGATATGTTATTGAATAAAACCAAAAGTTAGTATGCATTCATGAAGTCTGATTTACATACTGTTTTGTTATTTGCCACACTTTCTAAATGTTAAGCAGTATTATTTTTTTTCATAAAAACATCCATAATTTCATGCTTATTACTAGCTTGTTTTGACTTATAAGATATATATATACTGATTTTTTGTTAACCCTTATGTATTTGAAAGATATAATATGTTATTGAAAAAATGGTTGATAAGGCTACTAAGTTCAACCAAGCTCCTTGGAAAAATGGTTCTGTTAAATCTGGAATCTTACTATCACTTACAGAAATTTCATGGCTATATTTTTATTCTAACATATGCATTTTATATTTTAGCAATTAGACCTTCTCCTGGTGGTCATGTAAGTGTCAAATAATATTTTTACAAAGTTATACCTACAGAGGGTAGCAGGAATCACCAATCACACTGTACATTGCAAATATAACACAACAAAACATACAGAATAATATATTGGAAAATCATAATGATTAAACTCATATTCAGTTTTAAACTTTGAATAGTGATTAACTCAAAAATTGAAATTTACTCATTTATATCGCCAGAAAAAGGCAACCCTTCAAATGATGAACAATGTGCAATATATAAACTTTTAAAAATTAAGAAAAATTCAATTGGAAAAATTTGCATTTGTAAAAGCATTATTAGAATTATAAAACGATTAGACTTGTATAAAATTTTACTCCTAGACTTTTGTTACCCATTTTTAAACTGGTTTCAATATAAATCTCAATTTATCCCAAAACTTTAATCAATCAATAATATCTTCTTTTAGCCAGCTTTTACAGCACCAACAGTAACAGACTCTTCAACACTACTATGTGAGATAGGAGAAATTTGTCATATACCGTTGACTTATGAAGGACTAAAAGGCACTTGGTGAGTGATTTATCTCTTTTGTCTAATTATAAACTTGTATAAGCATGTGGTTATCCTGTCTCGCGATTCAACTGGTGAGTTATTTGCTTCTTTTGTCAAAGGTTACACTTGTATAGGCATGTGTTCATCTTGTCTGGTGAAACAATTAGTGATTCGTATGTTTATCTTGTCTAGTGGAACAATTAGTGAGTCAAGTGTTTATCTTGTCTAGTGAAACAATTAGTGATTCGTATGTTTATCTTGTCTAGAGAAACAATAAGTTAGTCATGTTTCACCTTGTTTAGAGAAACAATTAGTGAATTATATGTGTATCTTGTCTGGTGAAACAATTGGTGAGTCATGTATAAAAACTTGTCTAGTAAAACAATTAGTGAGTCATATGTCATACTTGTCTAGAGAAACAATTAGTGAGTTGTAGGTTTATCTTGTCTTGAGAAACAATTCGTGAATCTTATGTTTATCTTGTCTAGTGAAAACATTTTTTAGTGATTTTTATGTCCCCGCAACAAAGTTGTCGGTGCCATATAGTACTTTTATTGTCCGTAATTCCGTACTTTCGTCATTCCGTAACAAACCATTGTATGGAGGGCTTTTTTAAACGCCTTCAGATATTTGGCTGATTTTTTGGTATTTGAGTTAAGCATGATGAGTTACAGATCAAGTTTAAGTTTCTTTCCCCTGCGTTATTTTTTACCGAAATTACGGCACTTTGACTTTGATAAATTGTTGAAACTCACAGTTATACGTACATTTTTCTATACGCCCCCAGATTTTAAGCTAGTTTTTGATATGTGAGACTACCATCATGTCTGTGTCTACATGTGTTATTGAAATTGCAGATTTTCAACTTTTTACGATGGGCCATTCGTGTCGCTTTGAAAAATCTAGTTTTAAATTTTCATTGGCATTTAACTTCAACATTATAAAAAATTTACACAGTAAAATGATCATGTTCCATGGCTTACATTACTTTCTTTTGCTTTGCTGAAAAAGCTGCTGACAATTGTTGCTATAGGTATTGAACTTATTTCTGTTACAGTGAAGAAGTAAACGAAATGCCAACACACACAGCTGGAGTGCACATATTTAAACCACCTGTTCAACCCACTGCGGTAGATAAAACGTGTACAACAGAAATAGCTTACAAACCTTTAACAACTGGACCTACAAAACTCTGCTTTAAACCAGGGTAAAATATTGTACAATAAATTATATAACTTCATATACGCCATTTAGTATTGACCTCTGTCTAATATGTCTAAACCTATGGTAAAGCTTTGGTTGTATGAACAATTCCAAATGACGAGTTGCCGACTGACCTGTTCCATTTGTATTACAGTGAGTTGACTGTTAGTGTTGCTCTCCACCAATTGCAACTCATTCAAAATTTTGACCAAATTGCAATTTGTTTTTTAAAATCAAATTGTTCAACTGGTCAGAAATTTGAACCAACTGCTGTAGAAAACCACAGCCAAGTCATTAAAATGCAAGGTGATAAAATAAAACATACTTACAATCCTATAAGACTTTAACTCCACTTTAATGATGTTGTGACAAAATTAGTTTATCAGTTTGTATAGTTATATTATATTCATTTCCATGCTGAAGGGGAACTGTTTATTTTGAATTGCTATTAAATTGTCCAAACTAAGCTTTCATATAGTTTTTCTTTCTAAAAGTATTCTATATTTATAAGAATCAGATATCATTTTAAATAAAACATCATATATTCAGTAAAATATGTGTGAAATAACAATATGCTATTGATAAATTTTCAGGGGAGATAACCTAAAATATTATTCTTTTGAATAAAGACTTTTTGAAAGAAAAGTTATTATCTCCCCCATGGAAACTTCCTACAAACATATATTGCATTTTTACACATATTTTACTGAATATGAAATGTTTTAATTCACATAATGTCTGATTCTTATAAATACTAGAACACACCCGTGATATCGCAGGTCCGTGACTGAATTAAAGTATATAACTATGCGCAAGCCTTATTTTAGTATTAGTATTCTCATTTGATAAAGTCATGCCGATTATAAAATACACAGTTTTCTCCGCTTTCAAATCTTTCTGTTTGAACCCGTCGAACTGGAACTTATCAATTATTGATAATATTAATTATTTGGAAAACAAAAGGTCCTGGAATGGAGTACTTTTTAATCAACAGCATTGTCCTATATTAGTCATAAATAAAGTTGAATTCTTTGATTCGCTGTTTTACGTCATGCCCGCTAACAAATTGAAAACTGTACCTATACGCCTTATTTTAGTCCAGATTTTTAGTATTCGTATTGTTATCTTAGAAAGTCTAACTGATTAAAATACTACAATAGGTAACAATTTGACAATTAAGTAGTGTCAACCCTGTGATTATGACCCGTGTAATACTATATTACATATTAATCCTGAATACACCGTTTGGTGGTGGGCCTGTCAGATGCGGAACGTACAGATAAGGTAATCGGTAACAGGTGAATATACTATTGGTATCGGTATCGGACTCGACCCGGAACTTCTTAATTATTGGCAATATTACAGTAATTACGTGGAAAACAAAAGGGCCTGGAGTGGTGTAATTTTTAATCTACACCTTTGTACTATATTAGTTATATATAAAGTTGAATTTTTTTATTCGTCGTTTTTACGTGATGAAGGCTGACAAATTGGACCTCGTAATTTTAGTATTATAGATAGAATACTTTTAGAAAGAAAAACTATATGAAAGCTTAGTTTGGACAATTTAATAGCAATTCAGAATAAACAGTTCCCCTTCAGCATGGAAATGAATATAATATAACTATACAAACTGATAAACTAATTTTTGTCACAACATCATTAAAGTGGAGTTAAAGTCTTATAGGATAGTAAGTATATTTTATTTTATCACCTTGCACTTTCACATTTTGACTGAACAATTTGTTCAATTTTCTAACCAGTTGAACAATTTGGTTTAATAAAACAAATTGCAATTTGGTCAAAATTTTGAATGAGTTGCAATTGGTGGAGAGCAACACTAACAGTCAACTCACTGTAATATGAATTTTACATATTTAAGTGACAAAATTTTTCAGAAATATTTCATTATGTAATAAATGTCGAAAATGGCAAACACTAAATAAATTACTATAGTGAGAAGGAATTCAAATACTGTCATAAATTGATAAATGTTTTCTTCTATTCCTCACATAGATCATATGGAGAAAAGCGATGTATAAACATTCAAGGGGAACCAAAAGGACAAAAATGTAAGTCAATAAAATTAACAAACAAAACAGGTTGATATTATATACATTTCTATTGTTTATATCAGGAGTTAACAAACTATTTAGCTTGAAAAACAAAAGAGATATGTGACACTGTATAGAAAAAAAAATGAAAATATATTTCCAGAAGAGGATCTCAGCATATTCTGGGACTCTTGGTATTTTACCTACCACAGTGAAACGTTAATTCATATCACAAACTTGTCACTGTCATATACATTTTTAGTGCGTTTCCCTCAGTTTTAGTTTGTTACCCCGATTTTGTTTATTGTCCATAGATTTATGAGTTTTGAACAGCGGTATACTACTGTTGCCTTTATTCATATATATATATCTGTTAATGATTGTTAACTATTAATCAATAAATCTATTTTAGTATCAACTCCTTGCCAAAGTCAACATTGCAAAAATAATGGTGAATGTATCGCAGATAATCAAGGAATTGCAAAATGTTTGTGTACTCTAGGAAAATCTGGTGGAGAATGCCATCAAAGTAAGAAAGATTACCTATATAATGTTTTTAGGAACCTTTCCTTAGGGCACTGTATAATCTTTTCTATGTACCAAATATCGTTCACCAAGCATAAACATTTCACTGTCAATTTAAATACATTTTGCAAGACTGAGAGAAGTGAACAGTGTGCGGTATAATCCGTCCTTTCTATTACTGAAAACTATGAATAAAACCGACATATGGTTCATGTCATACAGGTTATTGTTGTTTATATGTTTTATGCACAGTGGTGCATTTCAAACAATTGTGTTCTAGATTTCTGTCTTTAGACTAGTCAGTTTGTTATTTATTTATTGCAGATTCAAGTAACTTTATAACAGACAGAGTAAACAGTACAAAGGTTTGTTGAAAAGCTGTATTTTAAAATGGGCATCAAAATATCTTAAATTTTCTTAATATTGTAATTTACTGAATACTTTATAAGTTAGCTGCTGTAAATATCTCTTACCCATTTCAATATTTAACATTATACGCACGGTGATTTTTAATTCAATATCGTCAGTTATATTAATTTAAAATGAATAACCGTTTGAAACCCATTACAAGAATATCTCATCGTGAAAGATTGAAAAACGAACCTGTTTTTGTATTGCAGCCTGCCTTTATAGACACAGTACTACCACAGACCATTGTTTGTTATAAACTGGAGAAATGTACAGTACCATTCGTTGTCACTAGTACTGCAGGGTAAATAGTCAATAAAGTTGATGATAAGGAAATAATACCTTTCCTGGAAATCAGTTGGTGTTCACCAGGACATTTCAATTTGCAATTTGAACCCCTCCATTGAATTGATTGATTCAAGCTATTGTTATCTTGTTGAGTTCTTTCAATGGGAAATTTAAAAAAAAATGAAAAAAAACAATCATTTGATTTTTGACTAACACCCTTTCCTTTGAAATTTATTTGATAGTTTCATTCCTGAGAAAGGAATTGTAACAACTTCAACAGATACTAGTATTTCTACATCAAGATTTATGTAAAGACCGTTTTCTGTTTGATGAGATTATATGATGGTGTTGTATACAGATAAGAAAATCATTAAACTTGCGTTTGATAAGATTTTATTTATATGGTAGGGAAGAATACAAAGAAGAAACTCATAAATGTTTAAAGAGACAAAGTAACCTTTAAAACGATTTTGCTTATTCAAAGTAGGCTTCCAAAAAATCTTAAAAACTCCGATCCATACATAGATAAACTCGTGTTATGTTCAGTGCTTTCAGTTTAGTTTAATACAGCATTATTTTTCTTAGAAGAATTAGTAGATATGATCCTACCAGAATATCTTATCTTAGATTTGAGTATCTTTAAATTATTTGCAAATAAAAGAACATTGTTGGTAGATACAGGTTCATATAAAATAGCAACACTGCGTTTATAGTGTTTCTCTTTTTGTTTAAGTCAGTTTTTCAGTTGCTGTTAGTAAAATAATAGAATATTTAAAGTTTTCTTCTTTCATTGAATAAAATCTAAGTTTTAATGAATAAACTGGAAATCTTGACATGTCAACTGTCAACTGTTTGTTATACCCCTCTTACTTAAATATAAGTCTGTTCTAGTGTTTGGAGCAATTAGTAATTGCGATATTTCTTCTTCTGTTAGAATGCATGGAAAATAACTATTGGTTTTAAGATAGTATGACCTGTTTTCTTTTATTTACAATTAATGCATCTTAGTTGTCCATCTTGTATATTTTGAATTTTGAAAAAAAAAGGTAGGTAGTAAAAATTGATCTGTATCACTTTACTGTTAGATATATATTTATGTTAAAAGCAGTGACACATGTCTGCCAAATTTGAACCATAATTTTTATATCATAGGATACCTACAGTCAAGAATGGACAAACAGACCCAGATCTTGTGGCTACTGGACCTTCCACACCAATACAGATCAAGGGTACAGACTCATATAAAACTGAGTTCACAATTAATTCAACAGATAATGGAGATAAACTAGCTTGTGTACAGACACAAGATTCAAGGTATTGCTTAATTTGTCATAGAAAACTAGTTTGTATGCAGACCCAATGTTCAAGGTATTCTTTAGCTTGTGAATTGATACAAGGTTACAGGTATTCATCAGTCTGTCTAAGAAAAAGTAGCCTATGGACAGACCGAATTCACGAGGAAATGTTAATCTTATCTAAGAAAAACTAGCTTATGTGCATACCAAAGGTTCAAGGTACTGTTAAACTTATTCAAAACAAACTAGCTTGTTTATAGACATAAGGTTCAATGTAATGTTAAACGTGTCTAGGAAAAACTAGCTTGTGCAAAGACCCAATGTTCAAGGTATTGTTAAACATGTCATCGAAAAACTAGCTTATGTACATACCAAAGGTTCAAGGTATTTTTAAACATGTCTTAGAAAAACTAGCGTGTATACAGACATAAGGTTTGTGGTATTGTTCGACGTTTTTTGGAATACTAATTACATACAGAACAAAGGCTCAAGTTATTGTTAAATTTGTCTTAGAAAGACTTGTAGGGTGGGGTTTATTGGCTGTAAAATGTACAAAATGTCATTGCATTAAGCCAGTTATATATTTATTTGACTTTCAGTGGTAAAACAGTAGATGAAATATGTATAAAGGTTCATGTTAAAGGTATGTATTATAATAAGAAAGTGAAAAGAAGTATTTCATAAAAGGATTGATTAAACAAAGTTTAAAACCAGGGAAAATTGTAGCGTTTTTCACAAGGAAATACAGACACCATCAAATAAACAAAGTACATTGTACGTAGCAGATAACTAGGTATAAATCGAAGTTTATTCTTGTTTACTGCTTGTTCATAATTATTGAACCAGTGCATGTTACTTGTACAACTGAGTAATGTTAGAATCGTCAAGTTCAGATGTAAAATCAAGAAAATGAAAAGTTCTGTTTCATAAAGTAATGAAATCAATACTATGATTTGAAAGTATTTGATCACTGTAAATAAAGGCAATAGTAGTATACCGGTGTTCAAAACTCATAAATCCATGGACAAAAAACAAAATCGGGGTAACAAACTAAAACTGAGGGAAACGCATTAAATATAGAGGAGAACAACGACACAACACCAAAATGCAACACACATAGAAACGGACTAAGCACCAGACAAAATCCTATGAGAACAACAAACACAGCATCAAAACCAAACACATGAACCTGGGACAGACAAGTACCGTGACACGTCTTATTCAGCTATAAACACGTCTTATTCAGCTGTAAACACTATTATTCAGCTATAAGTCATTACACATTAATTTGTTGGGAATACAAATAGCATATATAGTCCATCTCTGAGTGAACAACATGAACGGCTCAATAAGCATATATCGTGAGTGATGGGAAACTTATCACTGTTTTTGAAAAAAAAAATCTGTATTGAAAGTCTTGAACTATGTATTCTTCCTGACATTGACTTTTTAACCGGATTTTTGTGACACAAATGTCGGTTATTGATTTGGGGATGTACGGCGGGCGGGCGTGCGGGCGGGCTTGCGGCAATCAAATGTTGTCCGTGCATTAACTCATGAACCGTTCAAGCAAAGCTTTTAAAATTTTGATATGTTGTTACTGACAACTAAATGAAGGTCAAGTTTAATAACTGCGATTTTTACTCTTACCGTTCAGGAGTTATGGTTCTTGAAAGATTGAAAAATGGAGTTTCCAGTCATGTCCGCGCATTTACGCATGAACTGTTCTACCAAAGCTTACCAAATTTTAATATGTTGTTACTGATGACAAAATGGAGGTCAAGTTCAATAATGACGATTTTGACTTTTACCGTTCAGGAGTTATGGTTCTTGAAAGATTAAAAAATGGAGTTTCCAGTCGTGTCCGTGCATTTACGCATGAACTGTTCTACCAAAGATTCCCAAATTTTGATATGTTGTTACCTATGACAAAATAGAGGTCAAGTTCAATAATGATGATTTTGACTTTTACCGTTCAGGAGTTATGGTTCTTGAAAGATTGAAAAATTGTGTTTCCAGTCGTGTCCGTGCATTTTCTCATGAACCCTTCAACTAAAGCTTTTGAAATTTTTATATGTTGTTATTGATGACAAAATAGAGGTCAAGTTCAATAATGACGATTTTGACTTTTACCGTTCAGGAGTTATGGTTCTTGAAAGATTGTAAAAGGGCGTTTCCATTCACGTTGTTGCATTTTCTCATGAACCATTCAATCTAAGCTTTTTAAATTTTAATATGTTGATACTAATGACAAAATGGAGGTCAAATTTGATATTGACGATTTTCACTTTCACCATTCATCAGTAATGGTTCTTGTGATATTGCCAGGACACAAAAAATCCGGTTTGCTGTCGTTGTGACAGCCTCTTGTTATGTAAATAACTTAGAAAATGCCAGCAACTATATATTTTCTACGTGTTCTCGCGTTATTTAAATGCATTGTCTATAAAACACTGTTTGAAGTATGACATCAGAAGAGTGACGTCTAGATTTATTTTATATGTGTAATAAACATTTTGTATTCCCTGGCAAAGGTATTTCTTTTCAATCAATGTAATATATATTTTTCAGATCACCCCAACACAGCTACAACTGTAAGTTATAAATAGGATGTCTTTTTGTATTTTCTTTTTCTTTAGGAAACTTTACTGGAACAACAAAAAATATACATCACCAGTACTTAAAATAACATCTCTGTTCATTGATTGCTGAAATAATTTGCAATACTTTTCTTGCAGATGGGTTAGAATATGAAGCATGTTCAGCATCAAACTTTCAAGGTTTACAATATAATGCACTCTTTTTAAAATACATATGAACACTTATTTCCCTATATTCTGTAGGTTCATATATATTACAAGTACACAAAGTTTTACTTTTCGACGATGTTTGTGACGTTTTCAGACGGAACGCGCGGCTGGTGTATAAGATAATAAGCCTGATACCTTTAATAACTATATATTCTTAATAACTCTGCTCTTGAGCATTTTTTATTTCATATTTAATAGATGACTGAGTCTGTAGGATTTCATTTATCATTTAGTAAAAAAGAGCTTTAATATTAATTTGTTTATAATTTTTTAAACAAAGACTTTGCCAGGATTTACTGAGAAAACATTTAAACCAGAGAGTGTACTTGGGTGTAAAGTGGACCAGGATTGTCATCTATCTATGGAAACAACAAAAAACTCAAATGGAAAATGGTATCAGTTTTATTTACAACAGTTCATTAACAAAATGCAATAAACGTTCGGATCTTGCTAAACACTTGTTAACATAAAAATCAATCTGAGTTCAACAGGATATAAAGTTTGAAAATTTGATAGTATCATGTTTAATACAAAGAATACAAAGATGTTTTCATATAATGTCTAAGATTTCAGTTAATTATTCTTAACAAAAAAATGATTTCTAAAAGCTTTCTAAAAATAGTTTGTATTTTGTTGTTTCTGTTTACAGTTCTACTTTATCTAAAGATATACTAAAAACAACAATACAAGATGTCCACCCTATGGAGACCATATTATCTACAGTAAATAGTACTTGTCAAACAGATGTTGTTATTCATCCAAATAGAACTGAAATAGGTATCCATGAAGTTTGCATTCAAATTAATGTCAGGTAGGACATCAAAGTTTGTTAATCATTTGTTCATTAACCAAGAAAAAATGTTAGTTCTGCCTAGAAGTATTATAACATCAAAGTCAAGAAGGATATCAAAGTGTGTAAATTAAATCATATGTTGTTTATCGAATAACAGAAAACCTTAATTCTGATAAAAGTTGTGTATGGCATCTTAGTTTGTAAATTATGTTTTGTTCATCAACTTTTTTAGTTCTAAGAAGTAGTATGCATGACATCTAATTTGGTAAATAGTGTGTTATTTATCTTCCAACTGAATTTCGTGTTGACCTATGTTATACATCACATCAAATTTTATTATATTATTGATTCTCAACAAAAGGGGGCGAAAGGTACCAAAGGGACTCATACATTGAAAATAAACTGTAAGCCATGTAATTTAAAAAAAGAAAAAGACAAACAGACAAACAATAATACACAAAACACAAATAGAAGAATGAATAAACACTACGCAATACGATCAACACCCAACTTGGGAGTGATTTCAGGTGCCCAGAAAGGATTAGCAGATCCTGCTTTACATGTAGCACCCGTCGTGTTGATCATATTAGTGCAAACCCGGTAATAAGTCTAATTCCTTTGGGTAGATTCGTGAAAGACACATGTTCCCATTGAAGGTCGACCTGGTGTCTTTTGTTATGTTGTGTTGAAAAATAGCAGAAAACATTAGTTTAGTCTCAAATGAAATGTGCAAATTTTGAGAGAAGAATGTTATTCAATTGCAAGACCTTTAACGTAAATAAGGAAAAAATGTATATATTTTGCCCAGGGCGAGACGCGTTTCCGGGGACAAATAAATACTGGGAGACTGTTTATTAAAGAGTTATCCCTCTAGTAATATTAATAATACATGTATATGGCGCTTTCATGTGTACAATGCACGACATTTTTTGTATGAAACTAATATCATCAATGTCTCCGACAACATTCAAATTCAATGCTGATCAGCTTTTTTTTAAAGAGTTATGCCCCTTTGAAATATTAATTATGTGTAAAATGCATTGTAATCGATCTTAAGTGTACAATTTTATTAGATTTTTATCAATTCCATATCAAAGGTTTATTAAGCAATGACTGGGACAAATTAAAATTCACTGCTGATCAAATGCTTTGAAAAGCGTTTTGTTCCTTTGCAATTGCATTGTTTTGCCCTTAAGCCTTCATTTCGATAAGATATTTGTAAAAGGTTTTTTGGTTGTTTTGCCCTTTGGTTGATAACAATATGTGCAACCCGGTGTCATATGGATAATTAAATCACCTGATATTTGAACCCTTGATCAGGTGTAGCTTGAAAAAACATGATAAAAACTTCATTTTTTTTAAATTATTTGATAATTTGAGTTTGAAATTCAGAGTTCATTTGTAAATGTGATAAGCAATACCTTCTTCGGGTAATAATTAAATAGTTTAAATGAGCTTTGAAAACTGTTTGCTTGTAAAATAAATTATTAAAGATCTATTTATATTTTTCAGTCCGTCAGAAGAACCAAGATGTTATAAGTTAAACGTAACAGAATCACAGAGTAAGTTTTCAGATTATAAAAAGCTACCATTATTAAATTACATAATCTATTAATTAGTAAACCCTTCATACGAACTTATATATCCATAAACCGCCCTTTCTAGAGATTAATTTTAACAACAAAACGTTTCAAATTCTAAAACTATCAGTTGAATAATCTTATTTTCTTTGTGATTGAAGTAATGGAATTAACTAAGAGTCAATAACTAATCTCGGCTTTTACTCCATGTTGGTTGATCTGAATATATTAACTACTCTCAAGTTATTAAACTGAATTACAAAGTTTGAGGGTTTCGGGTATTGAAGGAACGCTTTGTTTTCTATTTACTTTGTAACATTGCTCTCCACTGCAGGGTACCAGTATTTATATCAGTACACATGTGTACTTCAATATCTAGGTTATAAGTTGTATTTAATAATGGTTTCAAATAGATTATTGCTATTTACAAATTAATAGCCATAATTTACATTTATATTTCAATTGGTAAATAAACTGAAAATTAATTATACTTTCTTCTAATATTTTAATCTAGTTAATTTCTAATCCTAATAAAGATGGAAGCAAATTTATTATTATTTTTGTAATGTGATTTTAAATGAAGTAACATTTTTTGTTGTTTTTTGGCATTTAGAAATATTTTTCATTAGTAAATACTGCCGGTTATCTTTAACAATAGTACCGAAAAAAATCTAGTTCCGATATTTTGAGTTGATAAGAGTAAAATGTAAATTTATAACAAACTTTGATCCCCTTAACTTAAAGACAACAGGATTCTACAATTGATAAGTTTGGTAAGAACTGAAAATGAATAAATGCTAAAGGTAATTTAATTTAATTGTGTTATACTTTTGAACATAAAGTATTGATTGTCGACATCCATCAAAAGCTATATTTATATCTTCCATTTTGAGAATCAACTGGAGCGAAGTTTTCACTTCGAATCAGAACGGTTTTCTCATTGGCATTAGCACTGATTTTATAACTCTAGTCAACCACAAATAGACAAATCTTAGTAGGCCCAAGGGTTTTATATACAAGATCAACTATTTACTTTTATAGTAACACCTTGTCAGGCCAAGAATTGTCTCAGAGATGGATTTTGTTCAGTTACGTCAGGGAATCAAACTGTGTGTACCTGTCGTATAGGGTCTACTGGACCGAGATGTCAAACAGGTAAGCAACTTCTCTGTAACATGACATAATAGCTTTATAAGTTCCAGTTTCTTGTTCTTGTATAATCTTAAGCCAATGAAATGACCACATTTTAGATTTGATTCAGGAAACATTAAATGATGTAGACGTATTTAATAAAAAATTTATGAGCAGTAATGGATGACCAAAGATTGTACTCACAATCTACCACATCTTTTTTTATAATATCAAATCAAAAGTTGATACTTTAACCAATAATTGTAAATAACTTTTTCAATATAATATGTAGCTGTTTATCAAAATTTAAAGACATTCATTGCTATTTTGTTTTTGAACAAGCAGGTAAACCGCCATATTGAACTTACACTCCTCTGAGAGACAGCAGATATATATTTTTTCCATTGCTTACCTTTTATATAAAAAAAACCTGGTAAAATGCTCTTAATGGCATAACAATAATGCAGAATATGTAAGTGCTCAAAAAAGGAGTATGTTCAGTAATGTCCTAAAATGTCCCCTGTTTTAGCTTAAATTTCAAACTCGGATTTATTGACCAATATCACAATGAATTATAGCTAATACAGTGACTAGATAGGAAATAAGCCATTTTGTTGAAAATTTTATGTTTCTGCGTTGACGTCACAAGTAGTACTCATATAGATTTTTCACGAAAATGAAAAAGGGTAAATTTCCATCGACTATGGACAAGAAACAGAGCGCATACGTCGACAACAAAGATCTCTTGAAATGATGTTTGTGAAGACAATTCACATGTCTTATTTGAATATTTGAATATTAGGTTTGTCGACGCCTGCGCTCTATGTTTCCTGGTCCTTAATTTGGTTGAAATCCAGCTGATTTTCTCAAATTTACCAAAATCCCTTATTTGACCTTTTTGGGATGTAAAAATCAACGTGTTAGAATTAAACTTTGACAAAAACAGTTCTGTTTAACTTTCTCACATGTCTTTAAGGCAACTTAAAACATTTATTGTCGTGTAACTATGAACTTTATAATTGGTGCAAAATATGGCCCTTACCGAACTTACTCCTTTCACACTTTATCAAAGATATTTTGTTTTTTTCTAAGAATATTATTATTTCATACATTTTAGTGCAAATTTGGTATAATGATATCCTTACCTGTCTGTTACTTGATATAGAAATAATTGAGAGCAAAATTGAGCAGCAAGTCTATAAACCATGATTGCAATTTGATTTTTTGTTAAAGACTGTATAAAATGTAATTAAAACCCTATGGTGCTGACTTTATATCTATATCGGATATATTTTCCACTACCTTTGATATTTCAAATGGTCTTATTTATTACAAAA
This sequence comes from Mytilus galloprovincialis, assembly GCA_037788925.1. Classification (NCBI taxonomy): domain Eukaryota; kingdom Metazoa; phylum Mollusca; class Bivalvia; order Mytilida; family Mytilidae; genus Mytilus; species Mytilus galloprovincialis. The sequence goes on from CM075334.1 coordinate 88,109,116, forward strand.
AAATATGACAGACATGAACCAAAAAGAACCACTGATCTACAGGCTTCTTGTTTTATATAAATATAAATGTTATTAGGAATACATGTTGTTTAAATATGTTTTATTTATAATAGTTTCAACTACAAATATACAATTATGAGCAAATATAATTCCAACTCAAATTTGTCTGTTGGTTTATTTGAAAGAATAACAAAATTGCAAAATGAAAGAATTCTTGACCCTTCAGAACTCTTTTTTTAAGATTCAACCTCATCCATTGTTCCAGCAACAGGAACTACAACTCAAGAGGTAAGTAATGTGTGTGAATCAGTAGATGATAATATTACAAGATTACATACTAAAAAAGTAGCTTCGAAAAGGCCGTAAAATGGCCTCTCTTTCTAGCAAAAACTATACATTAGGGTTAATTGACCAATTTCGTGACAAATCATAGCCAATACCATGACAAGATAGCAGGATATGTACTTTCATTCTATTCAAGACGTCCAAATAACCATTCCTTTTGATTTTCCTCGAGAAAAAAAATCGATGAATAACCAGGAAATTTCCAGAGATGTTTTTACCAGTAAAAATAGAGCGCATCCATTGACAATATTATGAATATAGATCTTTAAGAATAAAGATTGTTTTGACATAATACACATCTGTCTTGAATTGTTTGTTTGTGAATGCCTCTCCTCTATGTTTCCTAGGCGTTCGTTTTGATTGAAATCTGGACAAATTTGTCAAGTTTCTCACGTGTCGTTTTGTCAACGTTAAACTTTTCTTTTATCTTGAAGCAATAAACTTATAACTTCGGCCAAATATGACCGAAATTACTATTAAGATTACAAAAATTGTCGAATGGAAAGAAAAAAAAATCCGTCACCTTTTTGACTGTCTAAAGATGTCATTTCTGAAGTGAAACACTTGCTATACCTTTCCATGGATTATCGATGGTTTTGCATTTGGGTCCTCAACGCTCTTCAACTTTGTTCTTGTTTGGCTTTATAAATATTTTGATCTGAGCGTTACTAATGAGTCTTATTTAAACGGAACGCGTGCCTGGCGCAAAAAGAGTATAACCTTGGTACCTTTGATAACTATTACAAACGAGGGGATGAATTTCATCTACGATCTCATTACAGGGTTTGAAACACAATTGATAAAGTGTTTATGGTTGGGTTTTTTTTTTGCCTCTGACGTTTTTGATGTTTTCATTAAAGACGTCATATGCGCTCTTACTATTTCTGTCATTTCACAAATGAGAAGCATAAGATGAAAAATTATCACCAAAAAAACGTTTAAAAGAAAAATACACAAAATTACAATGAAATCATTGTATAGGTCTGTAATACAAGAGGAAGGTTATAACTTAATCAAGATATACTATTATCATGAAATGCTTGTCTTTCTTTTAGCCTTATTTTGTTGATACAGTTGTACCAAGAGAAGTCAAATGTTACAAGGGCAAAGAATGCTTGATTCCATTTGCTGTCAAGGGAAAGTAAGCATATTGATTATTATTAAGTTAGTAAGAAAATGCAACAGTAGGAAACCGCTGTTCAAAAGTCATAAATCGATTGAGAGAAAACAAATCCGGGTTACAAACTGAAACCGAAGGAAACACATCAACTTTTAAAGGAAAACAACGAAAAAACAGAACACTGAAGTGCAGCAAAAAAACGGCAATGCAACATACGTAGAAACATATTAGTAATGTGTTGTCAAAAATAGCATATAGATTTGTTTTGTATTTTCCCACTACTAATATTCCAGTTGTTTTGAACACATTTCACTGATCATGAGAAGTTTTATTTCAGTTGATGATATATGCATTTTAACCAAAAAAAACGGATAAGTGTTTCAATAGTTATTAAGGCATAGAAATTGCTCTTTTACAACCTTTTAAAACTGTTGTTTTTTTCTGCTGCATATTGTTGGCAAGTTCACCAAGAATGTCTTATGAGGCATAGTAATGATCAAAATAATGATAGCAATGATAGTTTAACATATTTGAGCATCATTGTGAAATTTCCTCCTGAGTCTGCCCTAGTGCACATTTTACATTTGCTGCAAACGAAGTAATGTTTCCACAAATTATGATTTTTAACTGCATAAAGACGATATTAGATCAAATTAGATCAAACGATAAAATCAATTACATCTAGTTACATACAGACACATTTTTGGGATCTAAACCTTCACCCATATTTAATTGTGTGCTCTTAACAAAAGTTACATACAAGAACATATGAATAAACTTAGAGAGTTTACCTAACTTTACAGAAATGGTATATAATATATCAAAAAGCACCAAAATACATGAATATCTAATACTGTACACAATATCTTTCGCCCTTACTGAAAGTTAGTAATTATATAATAATTCCCAGATTTTTAATGAATTGCATTCTATTTATTTGTTAATGTTAGTAATCAGTCAGTTGAAGTCGGAGATCATGACAATGGAATGAACCCAATGATCAAACCTAGTACAAAACTAACGTCTACTGATGGTGTGTATGAACATATTCTGTCTGTTACACCTCAAACCTCAGAGGGGAGGAAAACGATGTGTGTCAAAACAACAACTGGGTATGTGTTTGAGCTAAACATTTACATTTTACGGATATAGAAATAAGATATTTTTTTAACACTAAAACGTATGTTGGGTTTCCTAATGTAGAAATAGAAAAATGCCTCGATTATATGGATTTCTGTCAATAGTTGTGATCAAGAAAACCTCAGCTTCCATTATAATTTAGGTTGTACCCTAGGATAAAGTGCATAAATACATACCAGATTCTACTTTATGTTTGACACTTAACGTAAGATTTCCTAAGAAAATAAATATATGGATTGAAGCACTATTTTAGTTTCCAACTGTGGCATTTTTTACCTTTGTAATACCAGCTTATGAGTAAAAGATTCTTTTGGTATTGTGATCAACATTATTTTACAAAAAAAAACCCAGATCAAGTCAAAATTTGTTTTTACATATAATCAATTAGCTGATTGTTTTAAAAAATACAAAAATTCAAACTACCACACAATTTTCCAGGTTTATTGTAGTTTCATAACTGGGACTTATAGATTAATTATATTAGTTCATGATTAACATGTAACTGACAAATGAAGACTAAAACTGTAATGATCTTATAAAAGACATCTCACCTGATTGTAAAGTGTACATGTCTGTTTGACAATTATAATCTGACCTTGACCTAATTTTCATGATTCATGGGTCTATTATTAGATGTTGTGTCATTGTCTGTTTTTCAAATACTATAAACTTTGGTCAAAAAATTTCTACTTTCTTTATTTGTTATAAAATTGTCTCAATTTTGTATATTAAAGCACCCATTATACCCTCTTCTTCATTTTTTGTCATTTCTCTCTATTTTTTATTTTTTATTTTAAAACATTTTCCCTATTCTGTGACATATGCAGACCGTAAGTTAATTATGAAAAATCAACATTGATCTATAGATACATCATCAGTCCATTTTTTGAGACGATATGTATCTTTTTAAGAAAGACTGTTGTCTCGGTGCAATCTTAATTGTTATATTTTTTATAAGTGTTCAAATGAAATACTGAAAAAGAAAATGAAACTACAAATAATCTTTTCATAAATTAAACCCTATGCCTTTTCTATCTTTATCCTATGATGATCCGGTGCTACCATTAAAAGGTCTGTTTTCTTATCATACAAAACAGTATGTCTGCTACTCTTATTTTTCACTTTTTGTCCGATATTCGTTCTTTTCATAATTTTATCATATATGGTCTAAAAAGAGTTTTTTTTTATATTTCATAATCCTTGTTATTATGGCCCTAATATCACTGTAGGATGCATTAAATATTTGCCTTGTCCATTTGTACGTCCAAAAATTGTTTTCTATATTCTCAAACTTTAGTTTGCATCAACAAAATGTTAAGGAACTTATACAAAATGCTTATCACCACAAAACACAGTAAGTTCGAATTAAGGTGGCATCATTTTTTTCGTTTTCTCGTTATACTGTAAAACGTTATACAGCAGTCGGGGCATTTGTTTTTTTCATTATATTGAAAGAAAAAGGTGCTAATGTTAAATGTTTAAAAATAAAATCTAGAGACAATTATTTCCATCCCAAATTTTCAATTGATCATATCTCAAAACCGAACATAGACCTTTAATATGTTTTTCATTATTCAAAGGTGCGAACATCCTTAATCTTAATGTTATTTATTTTCAAACAACGTGTGATCATTCTCTGCCATGTGTTGTGTTTTCACATCTATCTCTTGTCAAATAATTTCTTGTACTGCAATACTTATATTTTTTATACATCCTGAAATCTGGTTTCAGGTGTCAATACTTACAAAATGTACCTTTTACAAAATGATCTTAAATTTTTTTCCTTTTTATAAATTTTCGCATATATATTCCTGTAATTTGATATTAATCTTTATGTGAGAATGCTATACTGTTTGATACTTCTTAACTTTTTGATACTGTTTACCCATATGTAGAGTATTGTTAATAAGTTATTGCTCACAGTTCAACTCGTTATCTATGATATTTTTATTTAACTATGGAATATTTAAGAGCTAGATATATGAGAAATTTACGTAAATACAAATGAAGTTAAATTTATGCCATGAAAATCTGGTCGGTTTCTAAAACATGCACCCTAACAGACATGCTGATTTGCTGTCAATCCCATTATTAATCAATTCTTTAAAAACAGAATGATATGGAAAAAAAGATAAACAGATTTTACCAATGATTTCTGACAGATCAAGATTCTTTTCTGTCGTACTTAATACTTGTATCATGATGAATAGAATTGCAGTTAAAACTACCATTGAAATTTCTGTTTATTGGGGTAATGTTACTTGATTTTGTGGTAAAATTCATTAAGATTATTTGTTTTTCTATTGATTTTTGAAGACTTTTGGGAACCTAGACTATATCATGAATATATATTGAGGCAAGTTTTTATTGTTAGGGGGAGAGAAGAGTGAACCTCCGAACTTTGGCATCGAAAAATAAATTGATTTGAACATACTGACATTATTTTGACACCATACTGGACTATCATTTGAGTAAACAACGTCACTTGAGATTGAAAATAGATCGTAGTCTAACATAAGTAAAATGGATTCTATTTTATATTCAACAATGTGGAAATGACAATCAATTTGTATTAACATAAAATATTTATTTTCATGCTTGGAATATGAAAACAAAGAATAGAATGTGAAATCTAGACCTTTAAACTGTTGTCTTTTTACAGAAAAGAGGATCAGATATGTTTTACAGTGGATGTTGTAGGTAAGTTTATGATATAGAAATTCATTAATTATTTGGTAATGCACAATATTGAGAGATATTTTACGTATCTTACAAGAAGATTTTTTCAAAAAAAAGATTGTCACCACAAGATTTGAAGTAATTACAAAAATAAATCAAAATGTTGAAAAAAAGTAACGATGCAATACCAAAATTCAAGGGATTCAAAACTATTTCAATGCATTATTGAGACTTCCAAAGAAAACATAACAAACAACTCATCTCGAAATTTTTTACATACAAATCTCATTCGAAACGAAATAAAACAATCCATTTCAATGAAGACATAAAATAAGGATATCGAAGACTAGCACTTAATCTCAAGGTCTTGACCTGAAATGTAAATACAACATAACAGTAGCTTAAAATCTTTAAGAATTGATTGAAATAAATCGAAAAACAATAAATAATAGTGCACAAACGTGACGAGAATATCTTGCATATTGGATAGTTTCTGTGGGCTTTTTTTTCACTAAACATTTGTAGTAATATAAGTAGCTGAAAATGATAAGGGTTTTAAATGCAGACAAATCAAAGTATTCATGTCTTTTAAAAAAAAAAAAAAACTGAACATAAAAAATAATTAACAAAAAATTATTTACTTTCAGATCCACCTACAATCCAAGGGGTATGTTATGAAATTATTCTTTCATTTTGCCTTGGAAATGTATCAGTCTTTCAGGTTTTATGTTCTGTTAAAATGTAGATCAAATATGATTATGAAAACAAAATAAATTGAGGTTATAAGGTTCTTTAAGTGAAGGAAAACATACTATTTAACCTAACATTATTAGCCTATGATATATACTTTCAGTGTCTTGTTAATAAGAATTCTGTAAAAGGACTTGTTACATACTATTATGGAGGACGAATTACCTGATTTCGACAAGTTATATTTTGGCAAGACACCTTGTACAAGTTATATAACTTTGTGATCGTTTGAATTAGACTAGTGGTATTACGCAATTATGTGTATTCCCATTCGACAGTATTTCATGTTTCTTCAAAACAAACAAATGAGATCGACTTTTGTTATTTTTATCTAGACGACTACACCAGATTTCATAGGAACAACATTAGGCCCAGACTCTACAGTGGAATGTCAAACAGAAACCCTATGTCATGTTCAAATACAGACAAATAAAACAAATGGAAAGTGGTTGGTATTCATTTTATTACAATTGACATGTTCAATAGATTTTATAATTATGCTCAAGTTTGTACTTTTGTCAATTTTTTAACAAAAAAATGTTTTTTTTTAATATGGTTTCTTTTTGGAAACTAAAAATATTTTGAGAAAAAAGAAAGAAAACGAAAGACATTTTCTTAGTAAAATTCTTGAAAAAAATCATGTTTGCTTAAATACAGTGAACTTAAGGTTTATTCTTCGACATGATTAATTAATTTCCATTTCTATTTTACAGCCCTGTTATCTTAAGAAATATAAACAAGACATCTATATCAGATGTACATATTTTCCCAGCACAAACTAACGACTGTACAACTGATGTAGTTTTGAAACCTGGGGTGACAGAAACTGGACAGAAGCAACTTTGTGTTCATTTTAACGCTGGGTTAGTAGTGTGATGTAAACTTATATATTGTCTTTGTTTCACTTCGGGTGTATATAGAGCGGAAAAGTATTGTGGAGTTCATTTAATGTGTATTGACTTTACTTCAGTTCAGGATATATAGAGCGGGGAAGTAGTGTTAAGTTAATTAATTGTGAATTGTCTTTGTTTCAGGTCAGGAACATATAGTGGGACAGCAAAACTGGTATTCTTTTCATACTTAGTGTTTAATAATTTGTGTTGTTGGGATGCTGTCTCATTGGTGTATGCTTTTTATCTCTTTTATGCTTTTTATAATGTAAATTCTATTGTAACAAGATTGTGGATGCAAGTTTGATAAATGGGATAAAACACTGTAAAAAGTTAATTTTTCCAAAGTTCATACATACATAGTATGAAAACTTTAACAACATAAATATCTAATGATCATCAAGTAATACAATCAATTAGCGGTTACTAGTATATACGAGCATTCATGTTGTATATGCGCAAAATTGTAAGTAAATGTATTATTGTTGCTCTCCTAGATGTAACCTGAGTTTGAAATATCTTTTTTATTTGCAGCAGGTATTTAAATACGTGAATGCATCCTGTAACATCAAATTATCTGCTAGTAATAATTCAGTAATAAATAGGGTTTTTTTTCAAGTTTATTTACATTAAACTTCTTGTCTTTTTAGGAATACTTCGAAACCTGAAGACAAAGAGAGATGTTTAAAAGTGACAGTTTCTAATACGACAGGTATTGTTAATAAATATTTTATAATGAAATATAAATGTTAAAAAAGCACTGGCATGCCTTTCTATTTCTTTTTGTAGATTTAATCCTCTGCACTGTTAGTATATATTATTTTAGGGTTTTTTTTATATTTTTTCTGAAGTTGTTTGAAGATTGATTGCACATTTTGAGACAATTTTTTCATACTGCATGTATATAATAACATAGCCAGTTTATGAACTGAAACCAAGGTAAAAATGTTTATAAGTTAAACCGCAAACCTTGTTGTCAAGGTAAAATGAAATTGACAACCATACTATATTAAAAATTATGTGTCATTTTATTGTTTTCCATAAAGATGAACTATAACATATTTCACTGTTTTAAGATCCTTGTGTTCCTGTTTACTGTATGCATAATGGTGAATGTCTAATAAACAATGGACAGGGGGAGTGCATATGTCCGTCAGGATTCTCAGGAAGCAAATGTCAAATTGGTAGGTATGGTTATTCCTGGATTTACAGCAATGTCTCCTAATAGCTAACATTGTTAAAATTGCATGTAAAATAAGGCAATGTGTGTGTATCTACACATACTGCAAGAATTAAAGACATCAAACATCAAATTTCATTGAAAGCAAGAATAATGCCTGGATTTATTACTGACAATCCAAGGAATTCAAGGAAACTTCTTAAAAATGTGTTCTGGTTTGTGAAAATCTGTTTATATCGCTTTCTAGAATTACATGACATTACTTGTTTCATGCCAGAAAAGAAACGGAAATACCAATTTTAAGTCTCAACAAGGCAATTATCTAAATTAAACCTTAGAATAGACCACAAGGATAATACAAAAATGTCTTAGTAAGCAACTCAATCCTAGCTAAGGTCAACTTCTAAATTCTAAAACAGTCTAACGTTCATTTCTCCTATAGATCTATAGGAAACACTTACAAAAAGGACATGTAAATTATGGTTATGAAACGTATTCACAAGATATCAATATAAATTGGAAATCTTACCGCAATTGCTACATATGTTATCATTATACACTAACTGTTATATTAATTGCTGTGGTGTAAAATGTTGTAAGCAAATATTATTTTCACTTGATTTTCGTTTCAGTTAAATCAAAAAAAGTAACAGCAGTAGATCTAGATGTATTGAAACCTGCTGTAAGTTACAGGGATTTTAATGATAAACACCCACATTTTACTTCAAATAATTTTAGTGATTAACACATCCAGTTATAGTGATTTTAAAGATTAACAATCACATTAAGTTATAATAATTGCATGACAAACAAACACTTGAGGTTATAACAGTATGTTACGATTATTTCAATTATTAACACTAGCTTTTAGTTTAAATGACAATCAACAGAAACAGTAATTTATTATGATATTATTGAATGTATATGCACCTGCAATAGTAACATATTTACCATAAACGAGTTCATGTTTGTGCTTTTATTGAAAACATTAGAATAAATGGAATAGATAAGGGCACCTTGTTTGATTGATTATCAGTACGACAACTATCTACCAGAGACAAAAAGACAAGAGATGTAAAACAATTTGCTGAATTTGCAAAAATGTGTTATGTTCATAGAAAGAAATCATATGATACTATCAAAACGACAATCGCATAAAAGCAAATAATTTTTAAAAAAAAGTAGTTTTTTTTATGTTTTTATATGTGACATTTTACACTTCAGCAAGAAAAACCTCATTTTACAAATACAGCTGTCCCTAAAATAATCCAATGTGTACAGGATATTCCATGTCATTTACCATTGACAGTTACCGATCCTAGTGGAAACAAGTAGGTATTATGGATAGGCATTCAGGTTTCTGCATTCGAATGTCCTTTATCTCTACATGTAAGGTAATATATTACTGCCATGGTACAAATGTTTTAATTGTTTAATAGGTATCATCTCTCCTTGTATTTGTGTTAGCTTTCTACTATTTTCCCTCAAAAGAAATAAAACCACTAAGTCATAGTCCTATTGCTTTCAATGTTGAACTTTTACTTTTTAAGCATACATAGCTATTTTGTCTTAAGTTTAAATAAAATGAATTTCATGTCATTTTTTACATGAAAATTGAGAATGGAAATGGGGAATGTGTCAAAGAGACAACAACCCGACCAAATAAAAAACAACAGCAGAGGGTCACCAACAGGTCTTCAATGTAGCGAGAAATTCCCGCACCCGGAGGCGTCCTTCAGCTGGCCCCTAAACAAATATATACTAGTCCAGTGATAATGAACGCCATACTAATTTCCAAATTGTACACAAGAAACTAAAATTAAAATAATATGAATAAGTGGTTCTTTACCTCCGTGGCTTCTTCTTTGAAAAAATATATTTCCTTTATCTTTCCCTATTATTTGACAACTATATAGATGTTTATCGAAAAACAATGATGAATTAGTAACCATGAATGTTCCTTATTCAGTAGGGTGACCATGTTATCTGCTCTACCGTTGGTGTTTTTACAAGAGCAAAGAAAGAAACACAAAACTATTATACAGAAAATATACAACATATATTTTACTTTAATATGAAGGGTTTTGAGGTATAATATTGAAAAAATATAACCCATAATCTCAAAACTTATTTACACCAGCAAGTTACTTATTTAGAAATAATTGTACGAGGTTAAACAATTGTCAGTGAAGAAATATTAAAACTAATCAATGCGATGGTTAACGGTGACTTTCATGCAGTTTGTCAGTTTTCATGTCCTTAGATTTTCATTCCAACCAACCGTTCTTGAATACATTCTTCTGAACTTCCTTCAAAACAATTCTGCTGAGTGTTGTTGTTAATGATATCGGTTATACATTACGTTTGAAGGACACTTTATCAGTAGGTATTAATATTTAATTCTTGTAGACCATCAGTCAAGTTTGGAAAAGTAGACCCAGGAATAGATACGGATAAACCTGTGCTTACACCTGTAAATGGTACACAAGATTTTACTACTGATATAAAAATTACTCCACAGAAACCAGGAACTAAACATCTTTGTGTCCAAACCCAGACATCATTGGGGTAAGTTTTGTTCTTTTCTTTACCTTTTTTTTTTTATCTTTGTTCACTGATCATTATTAGGTTTTTGTGATACTTGCATTGTATGTAGTTATTTTGACTCTTTCTTTAGGGAGTCAAATGTTGTGGTCTGTTGTATTGTCCTATGTTTTGGTGATCAATTGTTTCCTTTGATTTCAAAGATTAACAACATGTTGTTCTGTCTTAATCAGTTCATCTGTTTCAGTATTCCAAATCTTGCCATTCAAACTATAAAAGTTTTCAGCCACATTTATCAATTTCACTTTTCAGCAACATTTTTACAATTTGCATATACAGTAATTGTGTTTAAGAACTTGTACTGATTTGTTTTGTAGAATGAATGTAGATGAGATTTGCTATCAAATTCAAACCTCAGGTAAAAATTACGGATAGTACTTATAATAAAAAAGATATTCATTAACTTAGTACGTGTCAACATTTCATGACTTGGTTGAAGAAACATATCGTTTCAAAGTTCAATACCTATCATAGTGTGCATGTATGTGGAGAATGTTAGAGTTAATAGTATACAAAACATCAACTTTCATTAAAATCATATTGTCCTACAAATAGAAGACACAAACCAAATGTTACCTTTTGTATATCATTTCACTTGTTTTCCAAAAAATTAACAGTTTCAAAATTTATTAGCTCCTATTCGACAGTTTTCGCAAAAACGTTTCTGAAAATATTCGACAGTTTTCGCAAAAACGTTTCTGAAAATGTTACCATGTAATTTTGGCAATAAATGAACGGAATACCTATTCCATATGTATCAACCATTAATAGGTTATTCAAGTATGATGCGTATATTTGGAAATGTCATAACAAAAATTAAAATAATAAAAATATCAAAATCAGAGGAAAATTCAAAACGGAAAGTCCCTAATCAAATGGCAATTTCAAAAGCTCAAACACAGCAAACGAATGGATATCAATTGTCATATTCCCGACTTGTAGACAATTGCGGATTTAAGCTGGTTTTATAGATTTCTAAACTAAATTGTATAATACTTGCATAACATTTAATTATATTGACAACGATGTGTGCATAAAACAAACAGACATAATAGGTAGACATTTGAATAAAAGAGGTATATCAGTCAACAGTGTGTTATGATTTTAATCACTTTAAAGATTAAACGTTTGTCCACAAGGAAAATCAAAAAGTCATATACACAAAACACATAAGCAAAAGCAGTATACAATAATAATTTTTATAAATAACAGAATGATATTAACTTTTAGTTCATATTAGGCATTGTCACATCACAGAGATGACAAGCTACAGGGTATACTTGATCATGATAATTGATACCCAAACATTTTGTTAATAATAGATATTACTAGAACACACCCGTGATATCGCGGGTCCATGACGGAATTAAAGTATATAACTATGCGCAAGCCTTATTTTAGTATTAGTACTGTCATCTGATAAAGTCATGCCGATTATAAGATACACAATTTTCTCTGCTTTCAAATCTTTCTGTTTGAACCCGTCGAACTGGAACTTATCAATTATTGGTAATATTAATTATTTGGAAAACAAAAGGTCCTGGAATGGAGTATTTTTTAATCAACATAATTGTTCTATATTAGTTATAAATAAAGTTGAATTTCTTTGATTCGCTGTTTTACGTCATGCCCGCTAACAAATTGAAACTTATTTTTAGTTCAGATTTTTAGTATTCGTATTGTTATCTTAGAAAGTCTTACGGATTAAAATACTACAATAGGTAACAATTTGACAATTTAGTAGTGTCAACCCTGTGATTATGACCCGTGTAAATAGCATATTAATCCTGAATACACCGTTTGGTGGTGTGCCTGTCAGATGCGGAACGTACAGATAAGGTAATAGGTAACAGGTGATTATACTATTGGTATCGGTATCGGACTCGACCCGGAACTTCTTAATTATTGGCAATATTAATTACGTGGAAAACAAAAGGGCCTGCAGTGGTGTAATTTTTAATCTGTGTACTATATTAGTTGTATATAAAGTTGAATTTTTTGATTCGTCGTTTTTACGTGATGACGGCTGACAAATTGGACCTCGTAATTTTAGTATTATAGATATGTGTAGCTAGTGCTTCAATTCAAACGGACTTTCCCTTATATTTGATTAGGTGTTATGTGCATTTTTATTTTATCAGAAGCCTACGTGATGATTTCTAACACATGCTCAACAATTCAATACTATTAAGGTCAAAATACCAGATATTATTCGGTGGTGCTATAATACATTTTCTGGTGATATGTCCACGTGAAATTAGGATATATCCATCCTTAACTTTTTAGTTCTAACACTAGTAAGGAGTATTGCGAAAAGGACACGCATCTTAGGTTGAAATGACATTCGTTGACCTTACATTAAGATTTATTCTATAGAAACCCTTGATGGAATATATAGATATAGTTATTTTACTGCTAATAATGTTTCTTGATAGTTGAAAGCCTACTGGATCAACTTTTCAGGATTTGATAAATCCTTTTTGTTCCTTTTTATGCCCCTGCGGTAGCGGTGGGGGCATTAATTTAAACCCCTGTCTGTCCGTACGTTCAAAATAGGTTACCGTTCTCTACCTTCAGTTTGCTCCAACCAAATGTTATGAAACTTATACACAATGCTTATAACTACAAAACACAGACCTAGTTCTAATTTTGGGGCGTAACTAGTACCTAGAGTTATGACTTTTACAAATGGAGGAGTTGCTGAATTTTTTTTTCAATTCTCTTAACTTAAGTTTGCCTCAACCAAATGGTTCTATCCCATTGGTTTGTTTCAACCAAATGTAATATAGGTCGGGGTTTTTTTTTCTTTAAACATTCTGTGCCAAGACAGTAAAATGGCAGTTGTTATCTTATAGTTCGTTTGTGTGTGTGTGTCACATTGTGGTTTGGTTTATTATTGCACTTTAGTGTTTCTGCTGTTTCGTTGTTTTCTTCTTGTAGTTGATGTGTTTCCCTCAGTTTTAGTTTTTAACCCGGATTTGTTTTTTCTCAATCGATTTATAACTTTTGAACAGCGGTATACTACCGTTGCCTTTATTAATGAAACTTATACATAATGCTTATTACCACACAATACAGACCTACTTTTAATTTGGGTGCCTCAACCAGGTGTTACGAATCTTACACAGCTACTTTAGTACAAGTAATCTTGATGTACAGTTCTAAAGATGCATATCAAATGTACAGCTGTAAATATGTATATAAACTGTACATCTGTAAAGCTGTAAATAAACTGTACAGTTGTAAAGCTGTATATAAACTGTACATCTGTAAATCTGTATATAAACTGTACAGAAAAGCTGTATATAAACTGTACATCTGTAAAGCTGTATATAAACTGTACATCTATAAAGCTGTATATAAACTGTCACCTGTAAAGCTGTATATCAACTGTTCAGCTGTCAAGCTGTATATAAACTGTAAATATGTAAAGCTGTATATAAACTGTACATCTGTAAAGCTGTATATAAACTGTACATCTGTAAAGCTATATATCAACTGTACAACTGTCAAGCTGTATATAAACTGTACATCTGTAAAGCTATATATCAACTGTACATCTGTAAAGCTGTACATAAACTGTGCATAGATATCGTATCACACAATATGCAGTGGTAGAATCTATACGTTTAACTTATACACAGATTTAAAAATGTGCAGTTAATGTACATTTTTCAGAGTTGCAGTTTATATACAGCTTTAAAAATGTACAGTTTATATACAGCTTGTACTGTTGACATGCAGCTTTACAAATGTATACACAATGCTTGTTACCACAAAACGCAAATCAAATTGTAATTGGATTACGTCATATATGAAATATGAAATTGATACACTGTAAATTAGGTTATTTGTAAGTTCAACCAAATTCCTTGAGAAAAATTGTTTTGTTAAGTCTTGAATCTAACAACAGGCGTTTCATGGCTATATTTTTATATTTACATTTGATTGATGAATTTTATTTTTTAGCAACAAAACCATCTCTTCTTGGTAATGTAAGTATCATTTTTGTTATATAATATTTTTACAAATTAATACATAAAAAGGGTTACAGGAATCACCAAAATACTGTACATTGCAAAAGAACATACACAAATATGCAGGTTGGTATATTGAATCATATTCTTTAAACAAAAAAATCAGCTATGAACTTCCTATTTTAGCTCACCTGGCCCATAGGGCCAAGTGAGCTTTTCCCATCACTATGCGTCCGTCGTCCGTCGTCCGTCGTCCGTCGTCGTCCGTCGTCGTTAACTTTTACAAAAATCTTCTCCTGTGAAACTACTGGGCCAAATTAAACTAAACTTGCCCACAATCATCATTGGGGTATATTGTTTAAAAAATGTGTCCGGTGACCCGGCCAACTAACCAAGATGGCCGCCATGGCTAAATATAGAACATAGGGGTAAAATGCAGTTTTTGGCTTATAACTCAAAAACCAAAGCATTTAGAGCAAATCTGCCATGATATAAAATTGTTTATCAGGTCAAGGTCTATCTACACTCAAATTTTCAGACAAATCGGACAACCTGTTGTTGGGTTGCTGCCCCTGAATTAGTAATTTTAAGGAAATTTTGCTGTTTTTGCTTATTATCTTGAATATTATTATAGATAGAGATAAACTGTAAACAGCAATAGTGTTCAGCAAAGTAAGATCTTCAAATAAGTCACATGACCAAAGTTGTCAGTTAACCCATTAATGAGTAATTGCCATTTATAGTCAATTTTTAACCATTTTTCTAAAATTTTAGTATTCTCTTAAAAAATCTTCTCCTCTGAAACTACTGGGCCAAATTTAACCAAACTTGGCCACAATCATCATTTGGGTACCTAGTTTTAAAACTGTGTGGCTTGAACCTGCCAACCAACTAAGATGGCCGTCATGGCTAAAAATAGTACATAGGGGCGAAATGTAGATTTTGGCTTATATCTCTGAAACCAAAGCATTTAGAGCAAATTTGACGGGGTATAAATTGTTTATCAGGTCAAGATCTATCTGCCCTGAAATTTTCAGATGAATCGGACAACCTGTTGTTGGGTTGCTGCCCCAGAATTGGTAATTTTAAGGAAATTTTGCAGTTTTTGGTTATTATCTTGAATATCATAATAGATAGAGATAAACTGTAATCAGCAATAATGTTCAGCAAAGTAAGATCTACAAATAAGTCAAATGACCAAAATTGTCAGTTTACCCCTTAAGGAGTTATTGCCCTTTATAGCCTTTTTTTAACAATTTTCATAAATTTTTGTAAACTTTTAGAATATATTTTCCACTGTAATTACTGGGCCAAGTTCATTATAGATAGAGATAATTGTAGCAAGAAGAATGTCCAGTAAAGTAAGATCTACAAACACATCATGATCACCAAAACACAATTTTGTCATGAATTTATCTGTGTCCATTGTTTAATATGCACATAGACAAAGACCAAGGTGAGCGACACAGGTTCTGGAGAGCCTCTAGTTTTTCATTTGCAATTGACACAAAAATTGCAGCTTATTTGACAACTCCAGAAATAGACAACAATTCAAATTTATCATCATCTGCCGACATGGAACAACATACAAAATTTCTATTTAATCATCTGATACAATCTTCTTTTAGCCAGCTTTTACAGCACCAACAGTAACAGACTCTTCTACACTACTATGTGAGATAGGAGAAGTTTGTCATATACCATTGACTTATGAAGGACTTAATGGCACTTGGTGAGTAATTTGTTTCTTATGTCTATTGATACACTTGGTGAGTGATTTCTGTATCGTGTCTAGTGAAACACGTAGTGAGTCATTTGTTTTCCGGTCTAGTGATACACTGGGCGAGTCATTTGTTTCTGTTGTCTAGTGTTACACTTGGTGAGTCATTTATTTCTGTTGTTTAGTGATACACTGGGCGAGTCAAATGTTCTACATTTGAAAATGCCTGTACCAAGTCAGGAATATGACAGTTCTTGTCCATTCGTTTTTGATGCGTTTTGTTATTTGATTTTGCCATGTGATTATGGACTTTCCGAATTGATTTTCCTCTGAGTTCAGTATTTGTGTGATTTTACTTTTTTGTTTATGTTGTCTAGTGAAACACTTAGCGAGTCATTTGTTTCTCTTGTCTAGTGATATACTTGTTTTGTGAATTGTTTTTTCTTATCTAGTGAAACCTTGAGTGAGTCATTTATTTCTCTTGTGTAATGATACTATTGGTGTGTCCTTTGTTTCTCTTATCATAAGAAAGATTGAGTCAGTCATTTGTTTCTCGTGCCTAATGATAATATTGGCAGTGAAATTTTACCTAAAGATTTTCAATATTTTCTAGCAGATCCATGCCTAACATTACTATGTGTTCCCATGCAAAAATATTGGTTGACAATTGTTGATGTTGGTAATGACATATTTTATGTTATAGTGAAGAAATAAACGAACTGCCAACACATACAGTTGAGGTACATATATTCAAACCACCTGTACAACCCATAGCTGTGGGGAAATCTTGCACAACAGAAATAGCTTACAAACCTTCAACAACTGGACCTACAAAACTCTGCTTTAAACCAGGGTAACTATTATTTTAACAAATTGTACAATAGATTTTATAACTGCATATAACTGAATATACAGCAGCTACAGCTTACTACAGTGACCTCTGTTTGAATTATTTTAAACCTATGGTCTTGTGAAAAATTCGTAAATTAAAAATTTCGAAATGCTGTATGATTTATTTGAAGACCATGAAGGACCCATCTGATAAGAACCAGATGATATATCTTGTGAAAAACTTGTTGCCGCGTAAAATTTCGTAAATATTTTTAACTTTTACAAATTTAAATAAAAAAATATACCAGAAATAATTTCCTTTATATATGGTGAAAAAGATAAACATCACTGCTATAGTGGGAAGCACCTCAAATCGGATTGAATATTGACCTATATTTTGATTTTTTTCTTCACATGTAGATCATTAGGAGAAAAACGATGTATCAACATTGAAGGGGAACCATCAGGGAACAAATGTAAGTCAATTAAACTATCAAACAATATAACGCAATATTGGGATAAATGTTCAATGTTTATAGATATTAGAATAAGTTTAGTTTTGTTTGTAAGTGAAAGACATAGCAAAAGCTTTTTTTGGGGAAAAGTAAAAGTACGCCAACTCGGATGCTTCCATTTGAACCATTTAGAATTATAATGACGTTGCCTTTCCCAGTGGTTGCATAAATTGCAATAATTTTTCCGTGTAAATGTCATTAGCTAATGAGCTTAAAATTTAGCTTTAATGGCGAAATGATCATTATGAAAAATTGTCTTAGCTTATGTTGTCATGGCTTATATTAATCTTCTCCTCTTAATATGTGAGCTGAAATCGGTATAAAATTATATAAACGTAACAATGATGCCACCCGCCACCCAATATGACTGCTCTACTAAAAAAAGAAAAAAAATTATAATCAAAAATCTTGAAGTTAAAGACAAGGAAAATCTATTTGGGCAGGTAAAAAATTACCAAAATCATTGATCCATTCCTTATAAGAGTTTTTACTCAATTTTGTCGAGCCTGTGACTTCTGTCGCAGAAAGCTCTACAAAGAGATAGGAATTCAGTGACTACTTGAAAAAAGTTAACATTTTTTGGTAACTTATAGTTTCCCGCTTCTTACGAGTAATATAATAAATATATTTTGTATGTGGGTATCCATTTCATGCAGTTTTCATATGACCTCGATTTCTTTTATGCATTAGTGAAAAAAATCACAATAAATATAATAGATGCTTATAGCATCATAAGTATTGACTTCACCACGAAATCATATAATCTTTTGTAATTTAAGTGATATAGTTCCATCTTTTGTTAATATGTGTAAACAAGATAAATTCAGTTTTATTTTGAAAAGTAATTATACGGACATTAGTACTATAAGTGTAGCTGGAATAAGCGATATGTATAATTTGAACATTCATTTAAAGCAAACATAATGTTGTTAAGATCTAGAGCTTTTATATTATTAAAGCTGATTGTAGTAGCTTGAATTAATAATATTGTATGAATAACACCTCCACGCAATGTAAATATGAAATATGTATCTCTTATCATTGAGAAAATATGTTGGGTTTTTTTGTTTGTTTGTTTGTTTATTTTTGTATTTGTATTTTGTAAATGTCGGCTGATATCATTTCTGTATAGGAATTTACACCAATAAAATTATTTGATTTGATTTGATTTATATACATTTATATACTTTTCACTAATTGTTTAACATTAATAAATGAATCTTTTTAGTATCAACTCCTTGCCAAAGTCTACATTGCAAAGATAATGGTGAATGTATTGCAGATAATAAAGGAATTGCAAAATGTGTCTGTACTCTAGGAAAATCTGGTGTTGATTGCAGTCAAGGTAAGAAAGATTACCCATATAATGTATTTCAGAAAACTCCCCTTGCAACACTATCTTAATTTCCCAATATGCATGTTTTACATCATTCACTGTAAGAAGAGAACAATGAACAATGTGTGTAGTCTTATGTCCCAAACTATGAACAAAACCTGATATATTTGTAGGATTCGGAACCGCGATGGTCACGCTGAAGGGCGATGGTCTACGATGAAGTGCGATGGTTAACACGCTGAAGTGCGATGGTCTACGCTGAAGGGTGTTGGTTAACATGCTAAAGTGCGATGTTTAACACGCTGAAGTGCGATGGTGACATTGTGACGTTAACTTGTTGATATCTACGCTGAAGTGCTATGATGGTTGCGCTGTAGTACGATGGCCAACCTAAGACTTTGATGAAAAGCAAAATGTACAATGTAAAATGAGCTGTTTTAAAAAATAACACCATTAAGATTTGACAGAAGTAGCTGCTAGCCTCTTATTTAGAAGATGTTTTAGCTTCTGATTGGATCAAACCAAAGACTTTAATTTTTGTTTTAATCTAATTTTCCAAGTCTCCAATTCTCTTTTTAGCACGCAAGAGTATGAAATAAGGTGTTCATGGGAGAAATTAAAAAAGAGATTCAGCGTGTAGGTCTTTATAATAGTACTACGAAGTGTCCATCTCATTTATTTAAATATTATGATAAACTTAGTAATTGCTTAGAGGCGGATTAAGGGGGACAGGGGGCCCGGGCTCCCCCCTTTATTGGGAAAACAATTAATTGATTATATAGAGAATCACTGAAGCAGGACCGTAGCGGGCCCCCACTTATGAAAAATTCTGGATCCGCCACTGTTAATTGCTCACAACAATTCATCATTAATTTATATATACCTTATGTCCGAACAGTATCCACGAAGTAAAATACCGACAAGTAAATATTTGCTTGACTAATAGCGAGGCTTGTCAATTATTTCACGAAAAATAAAAATGTGGATGATAAATTGAGGAAGTACACGTAGGGTTTAGTCAGGTTAATTTCTGTCTGACATGTTGTACACAATCTGAAACCATTAAAAAAATAAGACTAGAGCGACGGTGTTCTTTCAAAACAAAACAAAAATATCTCGGGGATAAAACAACAATATATGAACTTGATATAGCAAAAACATTGAAACATTGCTAATACTAGCATTTTTTTATATTTAATTGCCCACATAAAATCATGTGACGCTTACGTAAAGATAAATTAAGGATGATATTTAGATATTTATCGTACAAAAAGTATGCGGCATAATTAAGAATACTGGTTAGCCCATTTGGTGACCAAGTTCATCTTTCAGTCGCTTTGCTGCCTAAAATGTTTAAACAAGGTTTTGTAACCTCAACATGTAATGTAAAACTGTTTGGGACTAGAATCGTTCGGGTTTTTTTTCCCTTACTTTCCTTTGTTAGTATGAAATCTTCATCTACAAAACCATATTCTCCTGCCTGCGAATCCATGTTGTATTTTGAAACATTACATTATTCAAACATCATACACAAAACCATCGCACTTCAGCGTACGGACCATCGTACTTCGGAGTGTACCATCGCACTTTAGCGTGACCATCGCACTTCAGCGTCCCCATCGCACCTCCGAGTCCTACATATTGATTGATTGTTGTTTGCTTAACGTCCAGTGGCAAATATTTCATGCGTGTTCAGGACGATACAACCTGATATAGATATGGTACATGTCATATGGGTTGTTCTCACAGAATATGTGTTGACCTTACATTAAGTCAGTTTTATGTATATATCTCTCATCCAGAAAAGTTTCTGCTCAGTAAACTTTTGTATGCTTCAACAAACTCATTTTAAACTAATCACAGGATTAATGGCAAATCAACACTTATCATATATGGTGTGAGCCAGGACTCCGTGTTGTAGGCAGAACTTGGCCTATAATGGTTTATTTTTTTAAATTGTGACTTGGATGGAGAGTTGTCTCATTGGCACTCATACTACATATTCGTATATCCTTGTACGTCCCAAAGTTTCTTTCCGTTCACTAACTTAAGTTTGGATCAATCTTTATGAAACTTAAACACAATGTTTATTACCACAAAACCACTGATGAAGTTCGAATTGCGGTCAATTTTACTGTTCTCGAGTTACATTAAATGTAAGCAGGTCATCCACAGTCTCCTTTTTTAACTATCATCATAACCTACCTCCAACTTAATGTTTATATATTTAATGTACAGTTGCGCATTTCAAATAAGTTTATGCTTAAATATTGTCTTGAGTCTTGCCAGTTTGTTATTTCTTTATTACAGGTTCAAGTAACTTTATAACAGACAGTGTAAACAAGACAAAGGTATGTTGAAAATCTATATTTTAGAATAGACATCAAAATATTTCATACATTCTTATTACGGTTATCTATCATTCAAAATTAGCTGATGTAAGCATCTATTAGTAATTTCAATACCATTATACGCAGGATACACACCAATTTAAAATTAAAAACAGTTTGAAATATACTTTGTCCTCCTCAGTTCTGACACTTGTATGCTAATTGGAAAACACTTCAATTTCCATATTACTAATAGCACATTGAAAAGACAAGATGTTTGATGCATGAATATTTCATTTTTGTATTACAGCCTGCCTTTACAGACACAGTACTACCACAGACTATTGTTTGTTATAAACTGGAGAAATGTACAGTACCATTCGTTGTCACTAGTACTGCAGGGTAAATAGTCAATAAAGTTATTGTGAAGGAAATGATACCTTTATTTAAAATCAGTTGTTGTTACCAGAACATTTTGTTTTATGAAACTTAAACTCTTCCTTAAATTAATACAAACGATTGATCTCTGTGGATTTTGTTAATGGAAACTTAATATTTCTCATAGATAAAAACAATCATGCAATGCCTAATTTGCCTTTCCAAAACTCAAATTAATGATAATGCATATATCAATACTGATAATGATTCACATGGATTTTGAAGTTTTGTTCCTTCTTTTTAATATTTGATCCACGGGATAAGAAATTGTGAACCCCCTTTTTTATTTTTTGTTCTACATGTTTACAAGTAGATATGAAGATTAGAACCTTGTATTTTATTTTTTATACTGTTTGATTTGCGAAGGTTACAATGAAAAAACATATAATTATTTCTATTTGGCTTATATTTATTTAGAAATGGGAGTGGCACATACCTTTCCTTGGAAGACCTAAAATTAATTTGTTAGTTTCATTGCTGAGAAAAGAATTGTGATGACTACAGTAGATAAAATTACATACAGATTTATGAAAAGACCCATTTTCTGTTTGATGAGATGATATGATAGGGTGGTTTTAGTAAACAGAGTAGCAAATTCAAAAAACAACTTGTGTCTAATAAGATTATTAAAACATGGTCGTGTAGAAGTTGCCAAGTAATTTTGTATACCCTTCTTATTTATCAGTTTGTCCCAGTGATTATTTTTAGTTTATGGAAACCATTCATGACTTATTTTCTTCTCCATTTGAACAATCGATTGGAAAGAAAACATTTTTTGTAGAAATATAGTAAGAGTTGTTTTCTTTTATTTTGACTTGTAAAGTATATGAATCAATACTTTGATGTAATATACATGCATAAGTTAACCATAGATTTTATACCATAGGAACAATCCAACAGTAAAGAAAGGACAAACAAACCCAGGTATAGTGGCTACTGGACCTTCAACACCAACACAGATCACGGGTACAGACTCATACAAAACTGAGATCACAATCAATTCAACTGATAATGGAGTAAAACTAGCTTGTGTACAGACCCAAGGTCCAAGGTATGTCTAAGAAACACTAGCTTCTGTAGACAGTAAAATATACTGTTAAATTTTTCATAGAAAAC
The DNA here is from genome assembly GCA_037788925.1 of Mytilus galloprovincialis. Taxonomy (NCBI): domain Eukaryota; kingdom Metazoa; phylum Mollusca; class Bivalvia; order Mytilida; family Mytilidae; genus Mytilus; species Mytilus galloprovincialis. Next base: position 88,132,087 of record CM075334.1, read on the forward strand.
TAGCTTGTGTACAGACCACAGATTCAAGGTATTGTTAAATAAAGACAATAGTAGTATACCGGTGTTCGAAAGTCATAAATCAAATGAGAGAAAACAAATCCGGAATTAAAAGAGAGAAAACCAAGAGAAAAAATTCAACTATAAGAGGAAATGAAGGAACAACAGGAGCACCGAAAAGCAACAAAAACAAACGCCAACACACATAGAAACGAACAATTTAATAACAACTGCGATATTCAAGACTTGGTACAGTACATTATCAGAAATAAAATGGTGGGTTTAACCTGGTTTGATGTCATGCCAAACCTCCCGAAATTGTCATAGCAAAACTAGCTAGTGAACAGACCCAATGTACAAGGTATTGTTAAACTTGTCATTGAAAACAAGCTGTATGGGGAAAGACCCCAGTTTTGAGGTATTGTTAAGCTTGTCATAAAAAAACAAAGCTTGTGTAAAGACAGGTATTGTTTAACTTGTCATTGAAAACTAGCTTGTATACAGCAAAGATTCAAGATATGTAGATGATAGTTTTAGAAAAGTTCTATGTTAAACAGTTATGTTATCTATCTTTACAGTACAGACGGTCAAGAACGTGTTATTCAGAATCATGACTTTGCAAACAATTTTGATAACATTTCTTCTTAAAATATATAATATATATTTTAACTGATAAAAGGGGAATAAGATAAAACAAACCATAGGTTTAGGTCGCATAAACATAAACTCATTGGGTGAAGGAAAATATCAAAAATACAAAGGCAGCATTCCACTAATCATTTCACTAAAAAGGTAAAACATAGGCAACAGGAACTCCACCAAAAACTAGGACTTTTTATATAACAACCCTCTGTTTAGGAAATCGTAAGATGACATGCAAGCCCTGGAATATTATATCAACTAAACGATGTGAGATATGAGGTAAATTAAGACCTATTAGTGTTTGTTTTTATTGGAGACGAAAGATACCAGAGGGATAGTCAAACACACAAATTGAAATGCCATGGCTAAAAATAAAAAGACAAACAGACAATTAATAGTACAGGGTGATGCCTACAACCTAGTCACCAAACTTCCTATTGTTCAGTGAGGGAAGATCCTATTCACAGAGAAAGTTGTAGATTATGATAATTTTTTTATGAATGTGAGACTAATAGTTACTAGAAGCAATCTTTCCTTATTTTAGTAAGATGCATTGCCCTTGACAAAGTATTCTTTTTAAAAGAAAAACAAGGGGTGGGGTTTATTGGCCGTAAAATGTTCAATACGTCAATTTGCATTGAGCTAAACATATATTAATTTGACCTTTCAGTGGTAAAACTATAGATGAAATATGTATAAAGGTTAAAGTTATAGGTATGTATTGTAAAAATAAAGAGATGGTAAGTTATCTTCCATAATGGTTATAAATTATATGCATTAAAACATAGGGAAATTATGTACGATTTTCCTCAAAGAAATACAGAAACCTTCAAATAAACAAAGTGGTTTTTTAATATTTATTCTTGTAGCAGATACATATGTATATGTTGAAGTTTATACCTGTATACTGCATTATAAACCTATTCATCGAACCATGAGCGTTTATAGAATGAATTATTTGATAATTAAAATATCAAAAATAACCAAGGAATGACTGAATATCATATGAATTAATAATAAAGTGAATTAACACTGTATTGAATATATTTTTTCTACATTTTCTGTCTTGGTTTAGGTATTATTCACAAATAAAGGCAACAGTAGTATACCGCTGTTCAAAACTCATAAATCCATGTACAAAAAACAAAATCGGGGTAACAAACTAAACATTTGCTAAAACCGAGGGAAACGCATTAAATATAAGAGAAGAACAACGACACAACACTAAAATGTAACACACACAGAAACGGACCAAGCATCAGACAAAATCCCAAAATCCCAAAATATAAGAGGAGAACAACGACACAACACTAAAATGTAACACACACAGAAACGGACCAAGCATCAGACAAAATCCCAACCCAAAAAAAAGAAGAAAATGCCAATAACTTTATTTTTTTCTACGTATTACTAGTTAATTCTAACGGGGTATCTTGATAACACCTTTTGTAGTATGACATAGGAGGAGTGAAGTCAAAATTTATTTTAGATGTGTTATTATCAGTTTTTATTCAACTGCAACTGTATTTCATTTCTCAACCAATGTTACATAAGTTTCATGGCACAGCTGTAGCGGAGGAGGCATTATGGTTTACCCTTGTTCGTTCATGTACGTAAGTCTCCAATTGGTTTTCGTTCCCTTACTTTAGTTTGTATCTACAAAAGGTTGCAAAACTTATATACAATGCGTATTACCACAAAACTCAGATCAAGTTAGAATTTGGTTGGCGTCACTTTTGCCTTTCTGGAATTATGTCCCTGTATAACGTTAAATACAAGCTTGGGTGTCATCGGTGTCTCATTGACACATTCTTCATTTTAAAAATTTTATTTCAGATCATCCCATGACAGCTACAACCGTAAGTTATTATTAGGATTTAGTTGGTATTTTCTTTTCGTTAAGAATATTTTACTGCAATATAAAAAAATATGTAGTAACAGTGCTGATAACAACATCCCTGGGTCATTGATTGTTTAAATTAACGTCCGAAAAGAAAACATGTTTAGCATCAAACCTTCAAGATTGACAATATAATGTACTTTTTAATCACACATATAAACACTTATGGTCCTACATCCTATAGATACATTTATTTTGCCATTGCGCAGTCATTCTTTTTTTCACACTGTTTGTGACGTCTTTAGACTTAATCTTTTAGATTATACTAATTTATATTTTGTATGGTAAAACATAATTTTTGTTAGTTGAATTTGACTTTTAAACTAGCTGTTGGTGGGTATATTTACTTTATGTCTGTTGATTGAACGTATAAAACAAAAACATGTGATACATTGTGTCCATCTAATTCATCAAGCCCTTTCAATCCAGTTGTTCACCTTGTTTCTGTTGTTCCTTACCAAATTTCAAGGTTTGGGGAGGGTTGAGCAAAAAAAGACGTTAAACCCCAGAAGTCAGCACTTTGGTGTTGACCAGAATATCAATATTATATGGTCAATTTTATAATTAACTGTTTGTAAATATATGAATTTGAAGTACCTCAGGTTTTCCTTTCCAAGCATACATTTCCTTAGCCGTAATTGGATTTTTTTTGGAATTTTGGTCCTAAATGCTCTTCTACTCTTCTACTTGTTAGGCGTTCTAACTATTTTGATCTGAGCGTCACTGATGAGTCTTATGTACTGGAAACGTGCGTCTGGCGTATCATAAACTGATAACTAGTAAGCTCAGTACAGACTTTATGTGACTGTCCTAAGTTTGGAGCGCGGTATATTCAGCAGTTGTTATGTGTGACATTATGTGACTGTCCTAAGTTTGGAGCGCGGTATATTCAGTAGATGTCATGTGTGACTGTATGTGACTGTACTACGTTTGGAGCGCGGTATATTCAGCAGTTGTCATGTGTGACTGTATGTGACTGTACTAAGTTTGGAGCGCGGTATATTCAGTAGATGTCATGTGTTGCTGCCTGTCAAATATATGGTTTTTGTTTATTGTTTCAGAATTAATCAGGCCATTAATTTTCATTTTGAAAATATATTGTTTCTTTTTTGTAAAATACCACAGGGTCTATTGTGGCTTACTATAGAGTAGGGTGTTTGCTTATTGGTAGGAGCCGTATGTGACCTACATTTCCGGTGAATAGTGCATAGTTTCATTGGCAATCAAGCCATATATCTTTATTCTTATATATCACTAATATAAAGTTTGGAACTACAGATGACATTAATGTAAATTATGTAGCGAATCTTGATTAATTGCACAAGTTATTTCTAAGTTCCTTTGACTTTGAATATTGGAGGTACAACGGTCTTAGTTCTTATAAAGCTCTGCTCTTGAGCATTGGTTATTTCTCAAAGACGACTGAATCTATAAGAATGTATTTATTATTTTATCGAAAAATGTTTAAATATTTATTTTTTTAACATAGACTTTGCCAGGATTTACTGAGAAAACATTTAAACCAGAGAGTATATTTGGGTGTAAAGTGGACCAGGATTGTCATCTACCTATGGAAACAACAAAAAACTCAAACGGAAAATGGTATCAGTTTTATTTCAATCCAATGACAAAATGCAATAAGGTGTTCTTATCCTGCCAGACACCTGCTTTACTTAAAAATAATTTCTAAGTTTGATAGAATAATTATTATTTGAATCAGGTTTATTCAAAAATTTCTTAAGAATTCAAAGATATTTTGATATAATCTCATTAACATTGTAAATTTATATTCTTTTTAACCTTAAAGATGATATCTAATAGCTTTTAATGAATAGTTTGTTTCTTATTTATTTCTGTTTACAGTCCTACTTTATCCAAAGATACACTAAGAACAACAATACAAGATGTTCATCCTCTGGAGACCATATTATCTACAGTAGATAGCACCTGTCAAACAGACGTTGTTATTCATCCAAATAGTACTGAAATGGGTATCCATGAAGTTTGCATTCAAATTAATCTCAGGTAGGACATTAAAATCATGTCTGATTTATTTGCAAACAGAAATTCTTCGTTCTGACTTGTTTATATTTAAATCAAAGTTTTTTTACAGATTTAAATACTATTCAGTAACTGAACTTCTTCTTTAAGGTCAAGTTATAGTAAATGTAGCATCAACTTCATTTGAATTTGGTGGATAGATGTTGTCCCATTGGCAATCATGCCACATCTCCTTATTTAATGAAGTCCTAGATTTTAGTAAAATAAATTGGCTTGTTGAACTTTAGCTTGAAATTGAAAAAAAAATAATACATCTCTTTATCATCTGAAACCACAACAAATTGAAATAAGTGCAGCATCATCATGTTGTAGGTAGTACAATGTCGAGGTTTGACGTTTTTCACTTCCAACTAGATAATAGAGTGGCCAATAGACCAAAACAAAGTCGCTTACCATATATATATTTTTTTTTAGAAAACTCTATGGATTTACGATTTGAGATTTGGTGACTTTAAGATCAATTTAAAAAACATTTTTGTTGAAGCTAAGTGCTCTCTTTACTAATTATCACATAATTTCAGATACGGAAAGAGATAAAGGCATTGATTTTTATTCTTTTTTAGTTAAAGTTCAACAAGCCAATGATGTATGCGAAAATAAAATTTTACCATATGTAACAAAGCCACGTTACTGTTCCTTGACCTTGAATACAATTAATGTCTTTTTGGTCATCAAAGTTTGTAAAACAGATTATTATCTGCATGTATTGCAATGATGTATTAGATTTTAGTGATTGGCTTAATTTATTGCAATACTTTTCACCAATTGTTCAGTTTTAAGTGATTAATTCAAACTGTAAATGCCTGATTTGTTTAATACCTGTTGATATAAAATCCAAGAATGGATGACTTTTGAGTTTGAATTCACGTTTGAGTGCTTTGATAGTGTACATTTGATGACCAATAAGTAATATATAAAATTGAGAATGGAAATGGGGAATGTGCCAAGGAGACAACAACCCGACCATAGAATAAAACAACAGCAGAAGGTCACCAACAGGTCTTCAATGTAGCGAAAAATTCCCGCACCCGGAGGCGTCCTTCAGCTGGCCCCTAAACAAATATATACTAGTTCAGTGATAATGAACGCCATACTTATTTCCAAATTGTACACAAGAAACTAAAATTAAAATAATACAAGACTAACAAAGGCCAGAGGCTCCTGAATTGGGACAGGCGCAAAAATGCGGCAGGATTAAACATGTTTGTGAGATCTCAACCCTCCCCCTATACCTCTAGCCAATGTAGAAAAGTAAACGCATAACAATACGCACATTAAAATTCAGTTCAAGAGAAGTCCGAGTCTGATGTCAGAAGATGTAACCAAAGAAAATAAACGAAATGACAATATTACATAAATAACAACAGACTACTAGCAGTTAACTGACATGCCAGCTCCAGACTTCAATTTAACTGACTGAAAGATTATGATTTCATCATATGAACATCAGGCACAATCCTTCCCGTTAGGGGTTTAGTATCATACCATCATAACATATATGAGAAGAACATAACCCGTGTCATGCCAACAACTGGTTTTTGAATAAATGTGTTTAGTTCCGATGCAAAGACCCTATAAGTGAATCAATATTAACGCCAAAATATGCAATCTTTAATGACCTGACAACAGTATCGTAACTATATCCCTTCTTAATAAGTCTATTCAAAGGTTTTGTTAGTTTTTGAGGTGAATACTGACACCTTTGTGCTTTATACAGAATATTTCCATAAAAAATTGGATGTGAAATACCTGAACGTACAAGAAGTCTGCATGTGAATATGAATAGTTTAAGTTTTATCTTTAGGATCTGTGAAATCTACTTGCTTGCAAAATGAATATTGAACATCTTTTTATACATTTCAGTCCGTCAGAAGAACCAAGATGTTATCAGTTAAACGTTACACAATCACTGGGTAAGAATTTCAGATTATGTAGAGAAACCATTTTTAAATTACGTCTGATGTATTTCCTTTCTTAATCAACCCTTCATATAAGCTTATAAAACCATATACTAGTAGAGCAAAGTCCAGACACGCATTTATAGAATCATTTATTTTGCTCTTAAATTATCATTTAAAGAAGCTTATTTCCCTTGTAAGGGAAGTAAGACTGATTGACAGCTATGCAGCTCAATTGAGAGTCACATATCATAAGCGGATTTGTATTCTGTTGACTTTAGATAATATTTGGTTTGTATAAATATAAAAAAATACTCTCTTTTTATCAAACTCAATTATAAAGCTTGAAATGTTATCTATTTACTCCACAACTATGCTCTCCAGCATTTACAACAATCCTCATGTGTACTCAATTGTAATTTCATATCAGATTCTGGATATCAATATATCAGCATATATACTTAACTTATACATGTATAATTCAAACGTTAAATACAATCAAAACTAATTATACCTGTTCTCTTTAATATTTGTAACTAATTAATACTTATTTATACTAATGGTGGAAGCAAATATATGATTAATTATTTGATATGATGTTAATTTCCTTTTTCTTTTGAATTCTTTTCTGAAGATTTCTTGTCTATCGTTGCTGAAAAAATATACAAGGAGGTGTAATCAATCAATATAATTCTTCCTGATTGTTTGTAACAATGTTTTATTTCACTTTCAATAATTTCTATAGACAAATTCTGTTAGATGTGAATGTTTTTGTAGTAACAACTACAACCTTCACCTCAACAGTAGCAACTACAACTAGCATGGAGACAACTATTACTACAACTGTTAGTAGTTTGAAAACTACAAAGGTAGCTGCAAAAACAAACAATACCAAAACAACAAAGGCAGCAACAACAAATACTAAAAATTTAGAAGCTTCAAATAGTAATAAGACAATACAGGGAATAGCCCAAACAAACAATCCCCAAACAGCAGCAACAACAGACATTACTAAAACAACCACAGCAGCAGCCAAAGTAAAAACCAAAACAAAAGCTACAGCATCACCATCAACCAATACTACAATGGCAGGAAATTTTACCGGTAATAAGACACTGAAAGGAGCAGCCACAACAGGTACCAATGCAAATTCAAATATAGCAGCAACCGCAGTTACAACGGCAGGCGACAAAATAACCACTTTAGCAAAAACCAATGAAAAAACAACAAAGATAGGATTACCAACCACCAATGGCAATCCAATCCAGGTAGTTACAACAGTAAATGGAAAAGCAACCACTTTAGCAGCAAGAACTAGTAGCCAAATAATCAAGACAGCAGCCACAGCCAACACAAAAAATGCGTTTGTAACAATATTAACTAACATCAGAAAGACAAAGGTATCAACCATCAATGCCAAAACTATGAAAGGCGCACAAGGTACAAATCAAGCAGTAATCTATTATATAACTACCATAGTACCGCTAGGTAAATCTTCCAAAACCATGCTTAATATGGCAAAGCTTGTTGTTAAACCTATAATTAGATTGGTAACATAATTTCTGCTTGTGTGGGATTCACACCTCATTTATGGGGTTTTCCATTAACTGGTCAGACATTTTTACCAAACTCGTGTGAAAGAGCCAGTCAAGTCACCAATGCTAGTTGTGCAAAGTGGGAAAATAAAAGGAGCAGTTCAGTAAAATGTCTGACAAGTTTAACAATTTGATTGTATGAAACACTTTGTAAATTTCACATACCTGCAGTGTTTCATCCTCCACACAACGTTTCTCATTCTGCTGTTGGTTTGAATTGAGTGTCTTTCTCTCATCGCAATGCTTCTCATTCTGCTTTTGTTTTGCAGTGTGTGTCTTTCTCTCATCACAATATTTCTCATTTTGCTTTTGTTTTGCAGTGTGTGTCTTTCTCTCATCACAGGTTTTCCTGTCAATGTATTTCCTATTATTCCTATTAACACATCTTTCCCGTCTACCTTCTATTTACAAACCTTTTATTTTTATTATATTTTGGCCTGTAATTACAAGCACTATGTTTCTTTGCCACACACTTTGAGTATCCTTCATGCTGGCCTATAATCACAATCCCACTGATTCCTTATCCCATACTGTAAGTATGATTACTTCTTTGATATATAAGACTAAGCATATCCTTGTTGCAAATCCTCACTATACCATTTGCTCACACCTCGTATTATGTCCCTTTCTGTAAACATATTTCTGTATGACACTACCTCAGCATTTTCCCATATTATATACCTCAGTATGCTCTAATGCCTTTCATATTCCCTTCCTACATTATAGCGTAAAATACAATGTATAGATTTATGTTTCTTTCTTTTTTAAATTGTTCAAATAAGATGATCTTTTTTTCAATTGAACATGTTAGTTGTTTGGTAAAATTAGTAAACTTTTTAACAAGATTGAATGTTCAACTCGTTGTTGATTGACAAAGCAGAGATATAAATGAAGCTGGTTCAAACGAAAGTTATTTCAAAACTACTTTTTTGTGAAACTACGTTTCTGTACTGAAATGATTTTTTCTATCCCTTTTCTATGAGAGAAAATCTGATACTGCACCCCTTTACTGAGTATAACAGTACATCTATTTCATCCAAGATATAAAGGCATACAATACAGTTTTGGTCACACTGTGAATTTTGGACGAAATTGTGTTCTAAGTATTTTTGACATAGACCATCTATGTATGTACTACAGAGATAAATGGAATCTTAATTTTAGACATTTACTCAAAATGTTGTTTCCTGGATATATATATATATACCTGTCCTATGGACAGACATTTTCGATTTTTTTTTTTCAAATGTTAACATAAGTAGATTTTTGTAAAACCATTTGGAACATACAAATGACTTGAAAATCACATTCAAACGAAATTGTAAAGGAACTTGTTGGTTTGGAGTAAGTTTAGTGTCTTTTAAGAGAAATAATTTTTTTGTAAAGTATTACTTCATGCACTAGGACTTCAAATATTCTGACTCATGGTATGTCTTTTTGTATTAATGAAAATGTACATACCATTTTTACTTTATGTAATATTATTAAAGGTATCATCTTGAATTGATTCATGGTTAAATGTATATGATATATATGTTTTATTAATATGTTGGGTTTTTTTTATTTTCTCAGGTAGCTGCAATCAAATGAGTAAGTATTGTCACTGCTTAACATAGTAACTATTCCGTGTAAATTAGTCAGAATTGTAAATAGGAAAACGTAGCAAGATAACATATTAACTGAACATTAGCTGACAAATTAATAATTACCGATTTGACTTAGATTCTCAATTTGTATTCCTAACATCATACTTTAACGTAAATCCAAATTAAAAAAGTCCAAGGCAAACAATTAACAATAAATCGACTCATGTAAATGCATTAACATTTTGTGTTATGATATTTCTTCCCTTGAGACTAACTTGATCACCAGTAACTATGACAAACAATACAGATAATTTATTTATAACTATATATTTTTAATTTTTTTTTTATATTTGTATTGGTTATTTTTTTGTAGCTGCTGCTCAAGCAGTAAGTATGGAATATTGTTCAGCAAATCTAGAGTAATGTAAATACAAAGACACACACAAACTACAAAAATGGTGACCTGTACAAGATCAACATACAAGACAATATGACTAAAACTATAAAATTGAGGAATTATTGTCTAAAGAAGATTTGCTTTGTCAATTTTGACAATAACTCTGTTATTTGAAAAAAAACTATATTTGATAATCAGAAACTGTAAACAGTCAAGCATAATTAGCATTAAAAGACTTACTCTAGTTTTGATAGGACATGAGTCATCTGTTGGCTCAATATAAGAGTTACAGCCCTTTGATAATAATTTCTAATGTGACCTTGAGATGAAGGGAAAATGTGACAAAATCCCTCTGATTAAAATTAGGAATGAGATTGGAAAGCTGTTTATTCAATATTGGTATTATGTTAATAGTAAAGCTTCTTTTACAAATTGGGTTTTGAATAATGCAGAAAGAGATATTAACTCAACTTTACATGCTATATATTAAGGGTAAAATAATAGACATAACATTGGTGTTGGTGTATAAATGTCATTAAATGCATTCTTTCTCTCAAAATATGGACAAAAAAAGTACTTATATTCAACTTGTTTTTTTCAGCTTGAGGCTGCTCAGATGGGCAGAGTTTCATGTTACTGTATGGTAAATGGTACAAGGAGAGAAATCATCAGAAGCAATCCAAAGGCAACAACTGAACAATTACTGAAGGCTGCTGGGATAGGAGCTGGAAGTACATCGGGTGCCATGGTGATAGCCTGGCTTATTTACATGTTGGTGTCAAAGGTCAAAAGCAGTGCTCAAAATAAACTACCACCTACACCCAGACCAAGGAAGGTTAAACCGTCGAGGAGAAAGTCACTTGGATCAGCATTTACGTGAAACTAACTGCCAACTTCTACATCGTATTGAACTTCTTGTCTGTTTATGATTTGTAAGAATGTACTGTGATTTGTTGTTGATAATTCTGTTATTTTTCAGTGATAAATTGATTTTATTTTAGTATTTTTCTCTGTGAAAATTTGATATGAATTCAATTATTTTTACCATAATGAATTGTTTAAAATAAATTATTTTTCATTTTATTTGCATTGATGTGTTGTAGTATTGGTACTCCAATAACATAGTTACTGTTTGATTTCAAAGCCATTATCAAAAGTGTTGTTTCTGTTTCTGTCTATTTTTCAGAAATTTATACAGAAAATATATTGTGGTATGCAGAAGCATCTAGGAGATACTGACCATACAATTCATAGTTATTAATTATTTTTTTTGCTAAATTATGTGGATTAAAGGAGAGGTGAAATATGCATCAGTGAGACGGCTATCCTATGACAAATTTAACCAAAAAGCATCTTTAGGTAAACACACATGCAGCCTTCAATCGACCTTTTTCTATTTCTAAGTAGTCTTAAGTCTATAATAGATTTGAGTAACAAATTTATTAATATTCATTCAAGTTTACTTTTAAATTCAGGGCTTACAGTCAAACTTGATTCAGTCTTGGGAGTACACAATGTGTGCTTGAAATTCAAAATCTGATAAATTGATTGGTTGATTTCTGTTTCGGAGTACAGCAATCTTATTCAAAATGGTTATGTCCACAAGGCCAGATACCAGTTGATAGGTGATCTTCAATCATATGACTTGGTTGAAGAATTCATATTTCGGTAGTGCAGCAACACCCTCAAAAAGAAGATCATTCTGACCTATATTTTATACTAACTAAACATGTTTGCAAGTCTTTTCAATCAGAAGTGGTGGTTGTTTGTGCGGTTTGTTCCACTCTCCAATACTTTTGGTACTAGATCCTGTATTTATGTATTATTATTTATTACCTCCGAGTTCTTGTGTCTTAGTCATAAAACTTAACTCCATACTTGTGTACAAACTTTGTGCTACGAACACTCAATCTAGAATTTCCATTGATTGATTTCTAGAGTCGTGAGTGCAATAATCGTCCTCAAAATATGCCTTGCAAGCAAAGCCAGGACAGTGTGTTGTTCATTCTTTTTGCTTAGAATAAGGATTCATGTTGGGGAGAAAAACAGCGTCCCACAAAAGTTAGTCACTCTGACCTCATTCAATCAAGTGTTACCTCTATCAAATTCAAAACAAGGATATTGAGTGACTTATTACCACACAACTTTATGATGACCTATAGATTAGGTTGAGGGCAAATAATGGTTGGCACAGAATAAGAATAATGTGTCCAGGTATGGTGATATGTCTTCTTACAGATTGTTGGTTACCTTGTGAAGTAGCATATTAAAAGTCCAGATCAGCGTGTAGGAGTAGTACAATGAAGGTTTCATATTCATATTTTTATTACAATATTTCTCTATCTAAATATGCATTTAGTGTACCGCTGGATGCTAATTAGGTATCCATGATGCTAAACAGCTACCCATCATCATCTTCTTGTTATGTGTGTCATTGGGTTGCTCTTATTGACATTAACCTATCAATCTATACATTTTGGGTAGGAACGCATCATCTTACTAAAAGTTGGTCGCTGACCAAAATTTTGTACTTCTTGAAAACAATTTTTTTTTTCAAATGATAAAATTTAAATCTTTAGGGTTGATATTTCACCATAAGGACTGCAACACAGTATCTTCTGTAGAGCTGAGTATCATGATAGTGTTGGGGAAATACAGTTACACATTATTGTTTTACTTCTTGGACATGGCCTTGTGAAAATTTTGATCTAGATCCTTGTTTTTAAATATTTTATTCTTCAAGGTTAATTCCCAGTGATGTAACTTATGTAGTAGAATTTTCGGAATTTCATCATAAATATATATATATTGTACAATAAAAACAAACACCAAAGGATACAGAGAGCAAGACTAGGTACAGAAACAAATTAGTTTGAGGTTAAACCAGTTTTCAAATCTGGACTATATTCTGTAAAAAAAGCCATGAAAAAACCTACACAGTGCAGATCAGTACTAACTTGAACCAGGTGCTCCTCAGGGCGCAGCTTTGTACGACCGCAGAGGTTGAACCCTGAACAGTTGGGGCAAGTATGGACACAATATTCAAGCTTGATACAGCTCTGCATTTGGATTGTGATCAAATTTTTTGACATAATATGAGTTTCTGACACAAAACAAATGTCAAGATCTTACAAATCTATTGCGCAAGATTGTGCAATTGAAAATTTCTTCTTCAAACTTTTCAAAAATTTGGAGTTTGAGAAATTGGGGGGAAAAAACTACTACCACCCCCTTTTTTTTTGCAATTAGTCCAAAACCTGACATTTCTTTAATACATAATTTACAAGTAGTGTTAGGGAGGTAAATCTGAACATACCAAACATTGCATGTTAAATATTTTTGAGTTACCTCCCTTACACTGGTTTTAAATTGTCTTAATTGTCCATTGACCAAAAAACTATTTTTTTCCTTTTTTTACCCCTAGTTCCAAAGCATTTTGAGCCATTACCCCCCAAAGTCAATACTAACTATCACTTCATGGTATGGAAACGTGTGGTATAATTTCAGAGAGATTCATACACTTAAACACAAGTTATTGAAATTGCTTATTTTGGGCTCCCTTTTTGGCCTGTAATTCCTAAACCTTTGGGACCATAACCCCCAAAATCAATCCAAACCTTTTACCTGTGGTATTAAACATTGTGGTACAATTTCAGAGCAATTGAAATACTATTACACAAGTTGATATCCTGAAAGTAGAAAAATACTTGTTTTGGCCCCTTTTGGGCCCCTAGTTCCAAAACGGTTTGAACCATCATCCCCAAAATCAATCTCAACCTTCCTTTTGAGGTATTGAACCTTTTTATAAAATTTCATAGAGATCCATCACTTAAACTAAAGTTATTGTCCGGACACCAAATGTGTCTTCGGACAACAAGGCAGACGACATCATACCATTATACGAATGCAAATTTTTTTTGCGGTCGTATAAAAAGGAAATGAATGAACACACAATTAAAAATACAGTGTTACAATGCGCTCACTATATAGCTAACATGAGGTCAACTAAGGTAATCTTAGCCACTGGAAGAATACTGTCGTATATAGTTGGAAGTTGGAGGCACCAATAAGAACTAAATAATCCAATTCAAATTCTTGTCTGTAGCAATTGTCTTCCAGCATTCCATAATAGTGGTCCAGAAATGTTGGTACTGGGTAAGATTGTTTGTCATCATGTGTACCATATTGTACCAAACTTGTGAGTTTACAATTTTCGAGGGAGTTTAGGATCAACACAGTCATGTCAACATTTAGGTACAATCTGTGAGGTTCAAGTTTTTAGATATTAATAATTTTGTCTACCCTCCATGGAATATCATGAAACTAAGCATATTTCAATTTCAAAAACTTATATTTACGACATCTGTTGTGATGCTAGGAAAATTATGAAATCCTATGAAAGATCAAGTAAAAAGACATCTGTGGATCCATGATCATTTCGTGGGATACTAATTTTTGTTGATTTTATGGGTGAAGGTGTACCCCAAATTTTTATGTTCAACTAAGAACAAATATTTCATAGGCTTGTGGCTAAACAAAAAAAAAATCAAATATCCTTGAAAATACAATTTTTCCTCAAATTTAAGGAAAATGAAAACCCTAGAATACTCAGTATCTACATAAGTAGGATGTGAGTGGATAGGTAACAGGACAAATACACACTTAAAATTATGGAGAAATTAATTGTAAGGCCAGTATAATAAATAAGAACAATAATAAACTAATGTTTAATGTACTATAGCACCATCTATGATCTAACAAGCAATGTATAACCATTTTGCAAAAACAAATCAGATTAACACTCCAAACGAAGATAAGTTAATTCGAGATCTAGTACTTCCATTTGAAATATATATAATATCACTATAACAATGACAATTGAAGGATTAACATGTGGTAATGATACAAAAGTTGATCATTCAAATAGTGACAACAAAACTAAATCATTATTAAATTCAGTACATTTATGTTAAAACACACAACTGAATGATGACCTCAAACTTGTAATATAAATCATGTCTTTAAAACAAATCTGAACACTCCTGATGAGAAGACATTGGTTTATAATTTAATTTTGGATGTAACACGTCTTCTGATTGGCTGACAGTGTATTGTCTATCAGCTCATAGACATAATTTTGTCATGTGACCGTGACATCATCATTGTTTTTTCATGATTTATTCTGGCTTGAAATGGAATTTTAAATTGAATAATAAGGAATGACTGAAACATTTTTTCTGTCTATACAAAATAAACATAAAAAAATGTGGTGCGGACTTTAAAATAACCAACTACGAGGGTTATTCAGTGTGTACCAAATTTTTTATTTTATTTCTTCATAGACAGAAAAAATATTAGTCATTCCATATATGATACAAGTGTATGCTTAACGTTTCCTTGGTCTAAAAAATTCATATATTAATCCCAGAGCTTTCAAAGTAAAACTGATGAAAAAGACTAAAAAAAATAATCTAATGGATGAAGTTCAATAATTTTAGTTGTTATCTTAAGCACATTAATATTATTGCAAAAATTATTCTGACGCCAGAACTTAACAAACTATAACTGTGGATGAAAATTTCCTTTTGAAAAGGGGGAAACCAAATTTATTTATTTTCCAATAGAAATTAAATTACCTCCCTGTAATGAGTTGTATGTGCAAGGAACATCAAAAATGGAAATTGGAAAAGTCTTCATAATTAGTAAAAGAGTAAAATGTAAGGTAGAAATTATGTGATGCTGTCCAAATCAAAATCAGCCTATGAAAAAGTCCAATGATTTCTATTGACATAATAAGAAAATTCACAGTAAAAATCTTATTTTTCCTATTTCACAAACAATACTTCAAAAGTAAAAGTATACCTTCAATGTGTATGTCAAAATCTAATAAATAAATAAAGTTCTGTACATATTTACAGAGTAACAAATAGCTGTTACTTTAAACAGTTGAAATATTAAAAATCATAAAATATATACTGTACAAAAATCACAACAGAAATAATTTTGACATCTACTTAAAGTACACATTCAAAATAACAAATAAAACTAGTTTGTTTTTGTTAGTTGTTAAAAACTTTTTTTGAACTTCAAATAAACATTTGTAATTTAAAGTAGCTCTGAAAACAATAGTGATGGTAATATGATGAAATGAATGGTCCTAATAAAAAAATATTTGAGAAAAAATGCACAGATGTTTTGACTAAATATGCAATGTAGTTCAATAAGTAAACTACACATTATTCAATAAATTATATGTAAATGTATAATAATGAGACCTCACTTCAAAAATACATGTGAAATGTTAGATGAAAGATATGATTGCATTGATGACATTAGTTTTGGCAGTGTTCACAAAAAATATGCCCTATAATATTATGTTTTTGGTTTACAGTCTTTACAATGTGAGTGTATATTATAAAGCTACCTTCAATATGAAAAAAAAAATTATATAACAGTGTATTTGTACCATGAATGATTACTTTTACATCTCAATTTAAAATATCTAAGATCTTTGATTACTTATTCATTAGGGATAAATTTCTATAAGTAGAAACCCTAAAAAAAAGTAATCTTCAATATTTTCTATAAATAAAAGATGTGAAGTATATGTCAATGAGACAGTAATCCAACAACACAAAATCCCAAATACAGATAAATGCAAAATCTTAAATTAATACTTATTCATTGGAAAAGCACAAAAGATAATTACCGTAATAGTTATTCACTGGAAAAACACTTAAACCAAAGTAACTATTTCAGTGTATATTTTCATTTCACGTTAGATTTTGAACATTTTTCATTTACCGCTAGCATGTAATTTGCCAGTCCTCATTTCACAGTCCCTTGTTATTTAGTAATGTTTACTTGATATAAATAAAATTTGTAATTAATTCTGCAAAATGGTGACAAAAATTAAATATTATTTTATTGAGAGCATAATTGGTGCAATTTTACATCTCAAATTTATGATAAAATTCACTTTTAAATGCAAGCAAAAAAAATTGTGGGTAAATCAATAACGCTAACATTCATAAATTTGTTTATAAAATGCTAAATGCAAGCAGAGATCTAACAAGAATAAATGCATTTTATCAAATATAATAGCACCAATAGTAATGTTTCCAATGTCAAAAGGCCATTCTTTATACCTGATGATGTGATTTCAAAATAATTATCCCTGATAGTGGAATTGCAGTCAAAATGCTTGTCAAAGGGACTTTATAGAACAAAACTAGATTCCTGGACTGGTGAACATAGAAATAAAAATGATAATTTCTATTTAGTTTTTTGACACTTAGTGGTAGGATCCAAGTGAAGTATGACTTTGCCTTGGGTCTCTAGGATAGTCTTGAGGTCGTCTTCCTTGATCCCATGACCTTGAAGTTTCGGGTGGATAATCTAGAATTCTTTCTCTGCTTCTTTCCCGATTCACAGGATTAGATCTTTGAGTGATGTTTACATCTCGTTGATCTCGACGACTTCTTTGATCGTTGTAATTGTGTGCCATTTCTCTTGGATCGACTGGCTTTCTTGGATCAGACATTGATGTTGTTGACACTCGATCAGATCTCAATGGCCTATCATGATAATTCTGCTGACCAAATGAACTTGGTTTCTGTGGAAGAGGTGGTGGGATATTTTCATAGTTCTGATGAGAAACTGGTGGGGGTGGGGGTCTTTCCTGGTAATGGTAATTAGCAGGGGGAGGTGGAGGGCGTTTACTGTTATGATTGACAGGTGGTGGGGGTGGAGATCTGTACTGATGATGAGGTGGTAGGTTCTGTGAATGAACTGTGTGTGTTATTCCTGGTGCAATGTCAGAACACATTGGTTCTTCATGGTAAGGACCGAGATGACCAGTAGAATTTGAAGCAGTTGGATGGTTATGACTGTATGATAGATGGTTCGGTTGTTGTTGAGCAGATTGCTGACTATTGTAATATCTTCCTGATTGATGAGGCATGGGTGGAGATTGCACCTGCTGACGTGATAGAATGGGTTGAGAGACTGATCGCTGTTTCGATGAAGAAGGCTGAGTTGAAGATTGAGTTGACTGTCGAGCTGGGATATTTTCATACAAATTAGCTGAACCTTTTTCTGGATTGGCATCACCAAGTTTCCTCCACACAACCTAAATAAAATAACAAAAGTAGACACAATAAAATATCTGGCCTATTTTAAGTTTTAAATATTTTGATTATCAATGAATGTTATATATTAAATACATTCACCGAAATACATGGACAAGGGAGTCTTAAGGTGGTACCTAACACTTTCACTAAAATTAATTTGGCTCGTTTAATTTTGATAAAATTTTGACAAAGTATTTGCTTTGACCCTTTAACAAAAATATAAAAATTTCAAAAATTTTGAACCAACCGTTTTGTCAGAAAATTTACACTGGTTATATAGCAGTTTGACAAACACCAATTTTGATCTTTCAGAAGCTTATTATTCCCTTTACAACACAATGTAATTAAAACGTTTAGCTGATTTTACAGAGTTATCTCCCTGTAGTTTTAGGTACCACCTTAAATTATTGGTGAAAGATCTTTTCTCATAAACATTAATTCATTCCCTATAAGTTATAACATAATATAGTTATAGGGGAGCTAATTTCTGATTGCATAGTGCCCTATCGTCTTCAGGTTTAATAATGCATGAATTATGTAATCTTTATTAAAGAAGGTAGTTTCAGCTGACAGTGGCAGAAAATGCTTGGGATTTTTATCTTGTCTTCAGACCCTATTATTCTAATGAGCCATACAAATGTTTTAGGTGGTATAAACCTCCCCTTGTAGTTTTTTTTCAGTACTATAAATTCAGAAATTATTGCGATGTTTTTATTATTGCGAAAAATGCGTCAGGGTTATAATTGCAATAACTTAAACTCGCATTTTGAGATTTTTTTTTCATGTCGCAAAAATTAAAATCGCATTATAGTCTTAAATAATAAAATCGCAATAATAATAAAATGCACGCAATAATTTCTGAATTTACAGTATTTACTACTATTCCAAGTTGTCAATACGGGTCAATTGATCTTTTTCAATCTCTTTAACTTATTCTAGTAAAACAATGGTCAATTGAGGGAAATTGCATGACCAGATCTAAACATTTTAAAAAAGATAAACAAAAATTTGATTAAATGACATAAATCAAAACATCTGTCATGTTATAGTGCATGATAAAAACTCATTTACCATATCCAATTTCCTTTAATGGCTTGTTTTCAACAAGTCAGGCATCTCTATCAATGTATAAAAGAGTAACAGCACTGAAAATATTTAGTTTGTCCTGCGTCACTTATCACAATGCAGCTGACATACTTCACCTCTGTACTGATACTATTGGGGTTTACAGAAATGGTCATGGGATCTTGTAACACAAAATTAAGTAAAATAATTGTACTATTTATTAGTTTATAAGATATAATTTACAAATGTATTTCTTCCTAAACAAACTATTTACATGGATGTAAGCCTTTGCTTGGAATTGTTTACAATAAAATCTTTTAGTGTGTCAAGGGAAATATTACATATTACATGTTGAATTGTAAAAAGAAAAAGAAAAGATTCTAATTATTTTGTTTATATTTTTTACGTTTTGTGAGTGTAATAAAGAAATATTAATGGTTTGTATTTTCAGAGTGTTCTCTCCTAAGTGATCTCCTTGAAATGGCAATGAAGCAAAAAAGTCCAGGTAAGTTTCATACACATACTTAGTTTCTTAAATATTTTTTTTTCTCGCTTAAACTTGCTACTCAAAATGATGTAACAAAATTAACGGCTAATAATTAATTGTTTGTGTAGTTGATTTAAAATAGTTACACATGATACCTAAGTTGTCTGCTTTGAAAAAATGAAATAAGATAGTTGATGAATTTGTTATCACTGAGACTGTTAAAATATTGTGTGATTAGTATAAAATTATTTCCCTTAACTGTTTTGTAACACTTTTTGTTTCTTGAATGTATATTTTCTATCTTTATCCTATTTTTTTTCTGATAGAGTTGTTTCCCCTTTTACAATTAACAGATACTGTAAATTCAGAAATTATTGCCTTGTTTTCATTATTGGAAAAAATACGACAGGGTTATAATTGCAATAATTTTAACTCACATTTTGATTTTTTTATATGAATTAAACAGAATTTTTCACAATATCGCAAAAATTAAAATCACATTTTAGTCTAAAATCACAAAATCGCAATTATTTTTGAATTTACAGTTAAACTTGACAACAGTGACTCTTTCTCTAGGTACATAGAAACAGAAAGACTGAACATGCACTCACATTTTTTTGATACAAAGGATTTCAATTTTAGCCATTTTAGACTTCTTCAATAATTCTAGTTATTATAATTTTATTCTTATTCATTTTAGGTAATGGCTGTCAGTGTCCTAGTAGAAAAAATATTCCAGCCTTTTCGTCGGTTTTGACAAAAAGTCAAGCCCTTGGTGGCAATGATGTTATTAAGTTTGACAGAGTTGTCACCAATAATGGGAATGGTTATAACCCAACTACTGGTATTTTTGCTGCCCCTGTTGCTGGAGTTTATCAGTTTTCTTATACAGTCATGAATGAGGGTGGACAAATTCTGGCAGTTTATCTTTCACACAATAATACCAAACAACAAAGTGTATGGATGAAAGGGTCATCTCATGAGATGGCTGCAAATAATATTATATTAAATCTGCAGAAAGGAGACAAAGTTGCAATTAAGTCACATGGCAGTTATTCTATTTACAGCAATGGAGACTTGTATAGCACATTTTCTGGATATCTTGTTGCACTATAGAAGAATACAGTTCAATATTTTGAAATAAGGATGAACTTTGAATAAAAGTTGAAAGTCTTTGCCTTTTACTACTTTCCAATAATGATACACATTTCAAGCATAGAGTCAAATCTCTGCTACACATTTAATATGAGAAGATTATTAACAATCTTGGACTTTTGCCAAAGTCAGAATACAATCCTATAGACAGTTTGTACTTGGTTGAACATTTAAATTCACTGTTCAACTATACCAATGATTTCACTGTTCACCTATACCAATGATTTCACTGTTCACCTATACCAATGATTTCACTGTTCACCTATACCAATGATTTCACTGTTCACCTATACCAAGGATTTCCACAAAAAATAGGTATCCAAAGAATTATAATTAAAATGCATAGTATGTAACATATTTCATAGGACACAACTTTTCTATACTGGTTATTAAATATTTGCACTAGGATTCTTGCTGCCTTATGTATCTACCTTTCTGTAGTATCATACACATTTAATTTTGACTCTGCTTACATGTACCTATTTAAGTATATTTTTTTTATTGCTTTGTTAAAAGAAGTGGTCATATGGTCTAGATATAGGACAAATATCAAATTGTCAGTGGTACCATGTAGCATTATCTTGACAAAGTGTTGTTCATTATTGTCTGTTTTTATAAGGAGGAGTGTTAGTGCTTGATGTGGTATGTTACACTGCTTAGTATTTTTATTTTAATTCCTGTTATCTGTTTTTATGTATCATCGTCATATCTGACTGAAAGATGTCGTCAAAATAGTAATCTCATTTTGACCCTTTTTTCCCAATTTGATTATTATAGGCTCCAATGTCTTATGCAACTTTGGATGAAGCATTGAATAAATTTACTAATACTGTATCTTCAATATTAAAGCAATAATACATACATTGCACATCTCTCTGACTATTGCTTTTTCTGTATCATCCAGGTTTTCTCCACCAACATCTACTTTGGGTCTCTCTAGATTCTCATGAACCTCTAACACCTGTTAACAAAATAACAATTAAATACATGGATGGTCAATGTTTTAAATGAACTTATCAAATTTATTCCAAAATGAAGATTAGACTCTTGTTAGCTGGACTGCTGTGCAGGTTGTTTTTATTGTGTGTTAAATTGTTAATTATGACATATTTTCTAGATTGGCAAAAGGGAGGTTTTTGACCTTGTAATACTGCAGTGCCTAATATACCATGTGTCTGTACCAAGTTCTTTGTTATTTTGTCTTTGTTTGCTCAGATATTTTTTTTTATATTGAGTCGGATGTTGATGGTTCGTTTGATCTCATGTAGTGTGCACTACTTAATTGTTTCTTTTCAATTTTTTAATGCATACTGAAAAACAACAGGATATTAGGTGGTATATATGAAAAGATATTTCCTAGCTATTTAGGTATCTAATCCTTTGAAAAAGAAACAGCACTTTGATATTGTTCCTTTTCTTGACAGCTACTTGAAGGGATTCATCTATGAGCTAAACATATGATCCTAACATTAAACATCCAAAAATACCTTTCTAGTTGCTAAACATGTGAGTGTGTTGCCATAAAAATGTAAAACCGTTATCGATTGTTAAAAGTTATCAGATACAGTTTTCCTAATTTTGAGATTTAAAAAATCATTAAATTGAATTGATATTCATAAGCATAATCACTGTATAAAAGTGCTATTAAATTGTCTGACAATTTCTGAATTCAATACAAATCTATAGACATGATTCGAACAGCTATCATGCCAAGTAAAAATCTATATGTTTAACAAACCTTCATTGCATGAACTACAGCTTCAGGTTTTGATGGACTTGTATTATCTCCCCTTGGTGTGGGTGTTGCGGACTTCCTACCACTATAATTGTCATCATTATTACCAACTGGAGCAGATCTCTGAATAAAGAAAATATTACCATTTACAGAATGACAGGTTTTTCTATAGAAAAAAAAATCTATTAAAGATCATATAATCTTGCAAGAGGCCATTTTTTCATGTGGAAAGATGCATTAAAATAAATAGATTCACACAAATCCAACATGTGTCTATGTCAAAATGAAATAATAAGTCGCAACCAATATCACAATCTGATGCAAAAATATTAACAACCAACAGAGGGCAAGTGTTTCTGTTCATTTCTTAAGAATATTAGGTGTGTATGTTTGGTTTTACAGACAAAGTGTGTTTTTATATTCGATTAAAACTAAAACTGGGATATCTTTTAAAGTGGTGAGACATTCAGTATCTTTAGCAATTTTCCATTATACTAAACCCATGAAAATTTCACATAAAGCATGTTCGAAATATACCTGTTACTTTGAAAATATATCCCCATCTTAATGTTAACTTATGGTAAACATAAATTTCTACAATTTACATACATTTTCTAACTTTTGTCTTGGACCTTTTCTATCCACTGGAGGTCTGTACCCATCTGCTGCATTACGTTCAGATTTCTAAAACAAGAGATTAACATCTTTACTTTATGCATTGGACTTTTATATTTTATCAAATTTATGCAAAACGTGTATCTGCAAAATGGGAGACAACTCTATTTTTCTCTTTATATTTTACTTTTGGTTTACAGCTGTTTGACTTGTGCATCAGTATAATTTTCCATTCTCTTCATGGAGTACCAGTAAACATCCTTTCACTTTTTCTGTTGCACTGCTAATGCAATGAGAGGGTTATTCATTCATGTCAATCATTCATAGTTAAATGAAGCTTTTATTGTTATTTGCACCATATTAAATTGTCATTAAATTTTGTTGGATATCCTGCATTGATTTTTCTATTTATCCTTAAAAAAGTCCAACTCCTGATAAACTTCCTCCTAAATTATCAAAATCCATCATTTTGCATTACATGTATCTAACTTTTATAAATGTTTCTTTAATTCTTTGTTAATTTATCCCTATCTGCACCCATTGTATAAAAAAATTTAATCAAAGTGTGGTTTGTTTGATCTCAGTTCTTTATTGGTTAAAATCTGTTTATGACCTCAAATTTTCTTGCTTCCTCTGAATCTCCTTTTGTGACGGCATGAAAAAAGGCGACCATGGCTGATGACGTCACATAAAAAGAACACATTTTTTGCAGATCATTAAAAAAGAAGGAATAAGTTTGCTTGCATATTGTTTGAAATCATTAGAGAAAGAGATTCCACCACCAAATCCCGTGTAATACAATATTTATCCACTCTCGACAGTAAAATTTTAAAAATTTAAAACGCTTGGCAAGCCTTGCGTTTTAAATTTGAAAATTTAACTGTCTCAATCAGATAAATATTGTATCACACTCTATGCAGTGGTAAAATCTATATATATTGTGTTCACTCAGCTAACATAGTAAATTAGATGTTATACATATGTCCTTATATTTTATTTTAAGAAAATATATAAATATGTAATTCTTCCGTTTGTAAATGAATCAATTATCTTGTATATTTTATTTGTTTAAAACTAACCTGAGCCAATTGTTTCTTCTCTTCCTCGAGATTTCTAACTTGTTCCTCCAGCTGTTGGATATATTGCCTGGTGTTGTCTTAACATATAAATTATATTAAATATTATACTACAAAAACTTTATTTGAAATATAATTATAATACTGGTAATAAAAAATAGAAAAATAATAAATGTTAACAAAATTAAATAGCAGACTTAACAGCAAGTTCTGATATAAAATAACAACATGATTTCACAGATAAATTTTTTTTCAATTTTTGTAAGCCTTTTTAACCAATTGTGGAATGATCTATTTTCAAGATTTTTCTACTTTATTCTATTTTATCCTGTTACATTTCAAATCTAAAAGAATGTGTAAAATTAACTATCAGTAATAAAAAAAAAATAACAAGATGTAAAATTTTGGTGAGTCTCAGTATATTTTAAAAATTGTATTTTTAAAATTTTTTGAAGGTTTTCATTCATCATCTAAACTTTTGACTCAATCTCAACAAGATGATTATCAGCTGCCATTATTTATCTTTATCAAAAAAAACTTAATTGTGCAAACAAACCTTGATTTGGTCTTTGTTCTGTAGGTGTAGGTACATCTGAGCCTGTACCATTCATTATCACACCATTATCTTCTAGTCCAGCAGTTGTGCTATTACTACTACCATCACCATCATCTCTTAAGTTGGAGTTATATCGCAGTCTCTCCTGATCTAAATATAAACATAGCTCTTTCAATTCAGAGTTTTCTAACACCAACTCTTCCTGTTTGCTTTCTAGATCAGCCAGTTTTTGCTGATACGTTGAAACTTCACTTCTCATCACACTTGATGTGTATCGTCCAAATCTCTGCCATTCTCTGGCTAGTTTACGACTGCGTTGGCGGTCATCATCAAGAAAACAACACAAGTCCCTTAACTCTTGGTTGTCATCCTGTAACTTTTGATTTATGTCTTTTAAACCTCTGATTTCAAGCATATATATCTGCAAACGTCTATTCACATCTTTTATTATGCAACTATGTTCAGCAACTAAAGATCTACTTTCAGATTCTAATCTGCGAATAATTCTCACAAGTTCATCTGACTTTTTCCCTCTTAATTCATCATCCTCAACTTTAGAAAGGGCAACAAGTGAACTGCTTGGTGAAAGAGTCTTGTAAGGTGCTAAACCTGGTGATAATGACATGTTAGTGGAAATAGATGTACTCCTATTACTAGATCCACTAGCTGCAGATGGCAATGAAGAAACACTCATTTTGATGATTTCACTGATATCAACTTATGTATATATATATAAAACTAGAATTTTTTTATTGCATCAACATAAATGCCAAGTTAAATCTGTACACAATAAAAGAATCATCACATAATAGAGAAAGGTGTGATTAAGCTGTAAATCAATTATAACCTATAATGTTTTCTCACTTATTTATTGTCTATTATTGCTCCAGGTGTTTACTTAATGTTGTCATGTGGTGTCAGATGACCTAATTGTTGATCTTTGAACATATCTTCCTTAAAAAATATTATAAACTTGTCTACATAATTTGTACATCTTTTGTCCACAGGAAAAATAAGTAAGTTTGTTCTCATCAGAATTCTACCTTTATCTGAAATACAAAAAAAAAATGTTTTATTATTTGATTACATTGCATAATTTTATGCATGGATTTATTCCAAATATTCTATTGTAATGTAGTAGTTTATCCTACAAAAAATGAAAAACTAATACATCTTTTTTCTGACCAAAAAATAGCTTTGTCAACCAATTAAGGTGGTACCCAACACTTTCACTAAAATTAATTTGGCTCGTTTAATTTTCATAAAATTTTGACAAAGTATTTACTTTGACCCTTTAACAAGTATATAAAAATTTCAAAAATTTTGAACCAACCGTTTTGTCAGAAAAATTACACTGGTTATATAGCAGTTTGACAAACAACAATTTTGATCATTGAGAACCTTAATATTCCCTTTACAACACAACGTAATTAAAACGTTTAGCTGATTTTACAGAGTTATCTCCCTGTAGTGTTAGGTACCACCTTAAATTGACTGCTGAAAAGAATGTTACAGTACATGTATGTATACATCTGTCATTATATTCTTGACTCATCTAGATTTAAATGAATCAAAATAAAATGTTAACTTTTTGGTGTTTTCACTTTTTAGCATACACTTTAGGTGTAAATACAAATATTTTAAGCTACAAACTGAAACATTAATAATGATTAAGCATTTTGAAGTTCATTCATCAGAATGACTCTGAATACAACTTTGAATAATTTCTTATTCACAATCAAACAATATACGTATTTTCTCAAATATTAATTTTAGTGGAATACTTTGAGGAGTCACTAACAATCTTAATTACATTTTATTAACCAACTAAGTACATTATTGCCAAAAATGACTGTTTATTAAAAACCCTAACTGGGCTTAATAAAGGCAAACTGGGCATTAATACAGGGCCATTACAGAAAAACAGTGTTAATATCAAATATAATAAATTTAACATGGCAACCGATTTTCAAAACAAATCGCCTTGAAAAAAAAAAGTCATCATAATTTTATTCTGTAAAATAACTGATATTACAGTTGAGAGGTACACCTGATTCCCAACTCCACAGTGTCAACTCTAATATGTTAGCAGTTAAAAATCGACAGGAAACAAACCCATTTAATAATCTTTGTGGTGCTTCTGTAACTGGTGGAACTGTAAACATTAACATTTTTTCAGTTAAAGAAGAAATTTGAATCCTCACAGGAATAGATGACATTTTCAAACCAAAAATGTTCAAATTTAATACTGTTAATGTTTTATTAAATTTAATTATGTTTTGAAAATAATATAATCACAAGACTTTTTTGTATTTTATTTAATTTAGGGACCAGTAACCAACATTAGAGGAACCATACATAGAGATCACTGTTCATCCTGTTTTTTCAACACATAACTTCTGTCAATTTAATTTCTTGGTTATTTGGTATATAAAAAGCTTTATTTATGGTGAAGTACAAATTATTTTTTTCACAACTAAACTGTCATTTAAAGAGTAGAGAGTACATCAAGTTGGCAGCAACACATACACTCTTGTTCTGTTGGTGAATAAATGTATTAGGAAATGTGCATTGACCATTATTACAGACCTTGGACATATAACAGGGCCATTATAAAAACACCCATTCATTAATACTATAGTTTTATACATTGCATATGCACATTTGTTATAATGAAATTGGATGATTTATCACAGGGCTCACCCTACCATGTGACTTGGGCGACAAAGTTGCTTTCCCGGCCAACCTCATGACCATCAAAAGCCCAATCTAGTCGCCCTGTTGTTTAGGTTACTCGCTTTCAGACACTTTCGTCGTCAGCAATATTAAATTTTTACCAAGTCGATGAAATAGCAATTTTTCATTTAATAGTAAAGAAATTCAAAGACGAAAATGTTGCAAAATATTTTCGGAAATATTTAAAAGAAATGATAAAATAACATGTGATTTCATTTGAGGTGGGCAAATATTAATTTTGTTTTCAAAATATGTCACTTCAGAAGAGTATAAATTCCATACCCTTAAATTATACATGTTAGGATTCAGAATATTACAGAACTCATTGAAAAGCCTCCGGGTGCGGGAATTTCTCGCTACATTGAAGACCTGTTGGTGACCCTCTGCTGTTGTTTTTTATTTGGTCGGGTTGTTGTCTCTTTGACACATTCCCCATTTCCATTCTCAATTTTATTATAAAAAGTATTTGTAAGTATTGTTTTGATGACAGCACCATTCCATTATACAGCAGCAAAATTTTGTGGTTGTATGAAAAGTGGATCATCCCGCTTTTTTAGGGTTATTTATTTTTATCCCTACATAAAACTTTGAAGTTGGTGTCAAAATCAGACTTGGTGTAATTGCAATCATTAATCAGCTGTAATTGATTATCTATTTTCAAGTAATTATTGTAATCAAATCTGATTATATGTTATTTAATTTAATCATTTACTTTTGAAAATACCTGGTAATTCCTATTAATTATTAAGTTATTAACATTCTAATTATTTTTAAATTGCATTTTATATCATCAATATACATGTTTCATGTCTTAAATGCACATTTTTATTATTCATATTTAATCAAATTTATAACTTGTGATAAAAATAGTTTTGTTAAAGTTACACATGTTAAGAAATATGTGCATGTTATTAGATACCAACAAAATGGTGTACTTTTTTATTTTTTTTAACCTTTATACAATGTCATTCAAAGTGGTTATTTTAAACTTCATTGTAATCAGATGTAATCACGATTACTGTCAACTTATTCATTAATTTAATTACTTTAAGACATTGTATTTAATAATTACATATAGGAAGTAATCAGACCCATCTCTGGAAAAAAAATGAAAGGTAAATAACACTGAATACACAAAAACTTGGTGAATTTGTAAAGTGTAATTATAACTTGTTGTAATACACTGTATTAAAAAAAAAAAAATGAATGAATGCAATATGTATAGGCAGACACTCTAGGATAGGTAATTGGCAATGATGATCGATTGCAAGACATTGTAATTTTATTAAATACCATATTACCGATATTGCTACAGCTGATTTCAGAAATGGTATTCTTTATGACTCATAATGAGCATGTTAATCTAGATTAAATTAAGAAAGGACACATTTATTCGGCTTGACTAAATGATAAAATCAAGCTGTACTAGTCACTAAGTACTACATTGAGTTTTATGAAAGGTATCCTTTACTGTGGTCAAAGTTATCAATTTTTATAGAAATTGTAGTGTGTTGCTGTCGTGAATTATACTTCCGCGTGCATGATGACAAACTTACAAAACAATATATTTGAGTAGTTAATGTGTCAGCCTCAGTCACTGAATATACTTTGCAAGTTACAAAATTATATTTTTTATTGTGTTTACCTGAATTTATCAATGGCGGATATGCACCTTTTACTTCCGGTTTACCTGCTGATACACCTAATCACCAACGTCTTCTTCCATATAAGAGTAAACCATAAAGGACAGTGATGTAAATACTAATAGCGAAAGTTTTATTTTGATTCGGTTTACTTTCTTATAACAATACAAACATAAGCGCTTGAGAGCTTTTTGACGAATATAAAAAAATATATTCCAGTTACATGCACAACTACACATCTAATGCAAATGTAACGCTACGGTTTACTCCTTTCTCTGATTTTTTTCCAGCGCCCGCGCAGCGGAGTATCTGCCACAGAAATTATTTTCCAGACATGGCATAGGCGGATCCCCCTGTCGTTGGAAAAATTTGGTTGATTATATAGGGAATCACTGAAGCATAACTGAAGCCCCCCCCCCCCCCTTTTATGAAAAGTTCTGGATCCGCCACTGCATGGCATTTCTTAGGAAGTTTTTTTTTTTTTTCAGAGTAGTAATATTCTATCCATCTTATATGGATTGTATTTAACAGTAAAAAGAAGAGCTAAATATACCAGAAGGACAGTCAAACTCATGGATCGAAAATAAACTGACAATAGCATGGCTAACAAAGAAAATTGAGACATAAAGAATTGTTTTCTGTTCCGTATACTTTACAGAAGCTTGTGAAATACAGTTCTATCAAGGATACTACTAGCAGTTACTGACATGTCAACTGCAGACCCCAATTAAACTGATTAAAAGATTATATTTTCATCATATGAAAATTAAGTACATATGATCCCTCCCTCCGTTATGTTTTTTTTTTTTTTGTATCATACCATCATAGAATAAATGAGAAGAATATAACATGTCAACAACTGATTTTTTAATAAATGTGTTTATTTCTGATGCAAAGACCCTATGAGTGAATCAATATTAATACAAAAATATGCAATCCTTAATGACGTGACAACAGTATATAACTGAAAAAAGTTTAAACAGATTGTCCATTGAGTGAT
Source organism: Mytilus galloprovincialis (assembly GCA_037788925.1). Classification (NCBI taxonomy): domain Eukaryota; kingdom Metazoa; phylum Mollusca; class Bivalvia; order Mytilida; family Mytilidae; genus Mytilus; species Mytilus galloprovincialis. The sequence continues at coordinate 88,162,363 of CM075334.1, forward strand.
GACTATGTGGAAAGGTTTCATTTGGTTCGTAATAAACAAAATATAAAGGGTTTAACTACAAGTATCACATACAATTTACATAACCAATGATCGATGACAATAGGGTCAAGGTAAAATAACCCCTTGGAGACAGATATTTACACCTTACAACCATTCAATACACAAATTATAGTTGATATTTTGTTAAAAAGTATCAAAGAAACGAACCAAACTGCGAAAATTAACTTTGCCTAATGCACCATTAAAGTTTGTCTAAGACCAGATGATACACAGCAGATATACATGTAAACTTGACAATCATTCCTTGCACCAAATAGAGACTTTAATAACAGGAAAGCGTAAAGTTGACAAATAAAGTAAACATTGAAAATGAGGTCAATGGCATATAAAACATGCCAGACTGACTTGTAAACAATTATTGGATGCACAAAATACAGATGACCTGTTGCTTATAACATCAGAAAAACATACTTTACATGAAACTGAATATTAACCAGTGAACCTTAAAAACGATGACGAGGTCAGATGAACCCTGTCAGACAGACATGTATGTAAACCTTACAAGCATTACATGCTTTAAGTATAGTTGGCCTATTACTTATACAAATTTTGTGCGCTTCGGACGCATGTAATTTGCATAACGTGCTGTTTTATTTTTTTACATCACTGTCTGGGTCGATTTATCTGCTGGTAGATTATCAGTTCTTCAGGGTATCATCAGCTGAGTACTGACATGATTTATAACAATCTATTTTAAAATTGTCTGTTTATAAATTTTGAAGTAATAAAGAAACCAAAGTTTCACCTCCCTCACACAAAGTTGGACTTAAATGGATCTGGCTATTTCATTAGGATAGTGTTAATCATATAGCTCTTCAATTGTTCGGCTCTTATAAATCCTTGACTTTCAAATGTTTGGCCTAGAGAAGCGCTTTGGACGCAAAAAAAAATGTGAAACGTGTTGTTTTCATTTATATATTTTAACTGAGAGGAGAAACGGAAACTTACTATTGACCAGTAAACCATAAAAATAAGGTCAAGGACAAATGAAACCGGCCATACAGACATGTATCCCTTCCAATCATTCCATACACAAGATGTAGTGAGGCTTGTATAGGTATATTGGGATACGGGATATTTGCCATTTTAATTTTAGGGATATGGGATATTTGTCCTAAAAGTAAATGGGATATGGGATATTGATGCATTTATAAGGATATTGAATTTTTAACATGAAAAAAAAAAAATAAGTGGAATTTAAAAGTTAAGTACAGAAATATTAATTTACATCTCACTGGATAAAATTGCCCCAAAAAGTTTAATATTAAAGGTCATTTTAGTGCTTTGTTGATTTAAATTGAGTTTATGGTCCTTTTATTTAAAAGTCATCCAAACCCAAGCGAAAAGTAGTGGTCAATTTTCGATGGTTATATGCTCATATGTACTGATTATTTTAAAAGTATTTGTTTTGCTTTCCATACTTCGTTTCTTATTGTTAATTTTCCTTTTTTTTGGATGGTGATGTTCCTTTGGCACTATCTTACGGTGTTTGTATATCACAACACCTCCGCTATGCCCCTGTCTGTTGTAACGTCATGGAATTTAATGAACGAAATCTATAAATTACTGGTAAATTATTAAGTCAGGGATTTCGGTACCACAAATCACTTAAAATCTTTACTAAATTCTAGATTTGGTTTTGAAGTTTGGTTCGACCATCTCATTTTTACGGAGATGTTGTTTACCGTGCCATTGGATGCTGGATGCGTAATGATTGATAATTTAGTCTCAGATGCATTACTTTTTATTAGTTGTAATTGGCTTTGAACGCTGTCAGTAACTGCGAGTACTCTCAGATCTGACTTAGTGTCATTTTGTTGATGGGATGTACAAGTACTCGGTCACGTCCAATCTCTGTTTTTGTTAGATGTATTTCTATTTGCATCCATCTGATGAGTTAAGCCTTTTTCAACTTATTTGTATAATTCGTTCTTATTATGTTGTACTGTTACACTACTGTCCCGGGTTAAAGGGGAGGGTTGGGATCCCGCTAACATGTTTAACCTCGCCACATTCTGTATGTATGTGCCTGTCCAAAGTCAGGAATCTTTAATTCAGTGGTTGTCGTTTGTTGCAGTGTTACATATTTGTTTTTTGTTCATTTTTTAATACATAAATTAGGCCGTTAGTTTTCTCGTTTGAATTGTTCTACATTTGTCATTACAGGACCTTTTATAGCTAACTATGCGGTATGAGATTTGCTCATTGTTGAAGGTCTTACGGTGACCTATAGTTGTTAATTTCTGTGTCAAATGGTCTCTTGTGACGAGTTGTCTCATTGTCAATCATACCACATCTTTTTTTTTTTTTTATATTATATGCTGATATGCATTGATAAATTTCTTGAAATAATCATAGATTTTTGTTAGATGTATCCATCTGATGAGTTAAGCCTTATTGTTGTCAATGTTTTTATTTGTTTTGATGCTTTATATGATTACAGGATATTTTCTAGTGTTTTACCTCTTATCTTTTACGTAGCGAGGATCTTCAGAGGTCTCCACGTTTCACAGATTGCTCTGATGTGCAACGGCTGTTTTGCCAGACAAGCTGGGGCCGAGGGACGTCAGAGCACGTCCCATAGCAAAAAGTAGATTTTCGCCGTATAAACTATGCTAATAACGAATAATTACTAAATAATCAATGTAAATTAATATATTTTCTTTCTATTACTGGTGTTGTGAGGAAGGAAATTAAAAAAAAGTAACAAAAATATTGGGATCTATGTAATTCATAAAGTTCAAGATCACAAAGTCAAATGTTGTGTTATTTCTTTGCAAAACAAGGGCTGTGCAAATTTTGTCTGCTGTAAAAATACTGCAACAGTTTAGTGTAATGTAGGTACATTATCAGAAAGCTTTCTTGTGTTAAATTTTGAGTTATTGAACTTGCATGCTAAATATCCACTTTTTGATATGGACGTGCTCTGACGTCCCACAATCTCAGCTTGTCTGGCAAAACAGCCGTTGGATGTCAGAGCAATCTCGGACAAGAGACAGGGTTGAGTTCTTCTGTTCTTTCCAACATAGGTTAACGTGTAGGATGAAGTTTCTTATTAATGAAAGAAGAATGCTATCAAAATGAAATTTTACAGTCATATGCATCACGGTTTGAACAATTAAAAAAAAATCTGAAACTAGACCCCTTACACTAAATTTATCGTTTAAGATCACATAAAAGGAGATTGTTATACAAGGCTAGATAAGATGGAACACTTCATCTTTTGGACACATATATTCTTATTTAACACTGGAAGTATGCACTGTAAATTTCCTTTAACACAGTTTGTTTTCCCCGTCAAAATTGTTGACGTTGTGATGATGAGGAGAAACATGCATGGGCTTGGGAATGAATTTATAATGATTTTTGGGGATATTTCAAAATAGTTTTAGGGATATGGGATATTTGTAAAAAATATTTATTGGGATATTAGGGGTAAACATAATAGGGATACGGGATTTTGGGATAAAAACTTAATGGGATATGGGATATTGATACCCCCCTAAACAAGCCTCTGTAGTGGACCTATTGCTTATAGTATTTGAAAACAGACATACAAAAATCGTTCATAGTGTGTTAATTTACGTTTTTTGATTGAGTTAAGCCTGCCAATTGATATTTTATCGTATGTTTTTCTATGTTGTGATGTTATGCTATTGTTTCAGAAAAAGGGAGAAGGTTTGGTACCATTAAAACGTTTAATCCCGTTGCAAATTTTTCGGCACCTGTCCTAAGTCAGGAATCTGATGTACAGTAGTTGTCGTTTGTTTATGTAATTTATACGTGTTTCTCCTTTCTCGTTTTTTTTGTATAGATTAGACCGTTGGTTTTCCCGTTTGAATGGTTTTACACCAGTAGTTTTGGGGCCTTTTATAGCTTGTTGTTCTGTGTGAGCCAAGACTCCGTGTTGAAGGCCGTACATTGACCTATAATGGTTTACTTTTATAAATTGTTATTTGGATGGAGAGTTGTCTCATTGACAGTCACACCAGATCTTCCTATATCTAAAAACACACACAAAAATAACAATTGCCATTGAACCATGGATATAGATGAATTCTGCTAGACTTACATGAACCTATGCCTTACAATCCTTCCATACACCACATAAAGTTGACCTACTGCTTATAGTATATGTGAAAATGAAATATTCACGAAACTTTAACTTTGATCACTGGTCGATGCAATGAGGTCAGGTGAGCCCCGTCTGCGGGACATGTAGACGTTGCAAGGAACCCAAAAAGGAAAATATATAGTAAACTCCAATTACTCATGATAAATGAAAATTCACATGACAAACTTTATTTTTCTTTTATTAGTAGTCGCTAGACCTTGAAATTGATGTCAAGGATAATAGACATATCGGACAGACGAAAACTTCGAAGTATAAGGTATTTACATATAATGTACGAAGCATCTATATGTGTCCACCTTCTGAATTATTTTAAAATCTTTATACCAATAATTTATGCTGCCACCGAATATTAATCTTTGTGTATCGTATTTTATGACTTTCGTAGCAGGCGAAACAAAAAAAGGTCTGAATAGATCTCTACACCGATGATGCTCTGATTCTAGCAAACGCTGTACCATGAAAGTGAGGTCAGGAATAATGGACAAATGAAACCCGGAAACTTCCTATTATAAGGCTTAATGTAAAGGTTATGAAGCATTCAGGTTTTCTACCTCTTTATACAATTAGTTTACGCCACCGCCGTCAGATTTTCAAAAACATAACTATATTGGTAGTAAAGCTATATATTGTATAAATAAATTAATTTTGCTGAGTTTTAAATGCAAAATTTATCAGAAAAATATAAAGAAAATCCTTCAACAGAAATTTGTAGCCAATGATTATACAATCAATAGATAGCCGGGGCTTTAGCTTGTATACATTATACTTTACATCCAATCTATAATACTAAAATTACGAGGTCCAATTTGTCAGCCGTCATCACGTAAAAACGACGAATCAAAGAATTCAGCTTTATATATAACTAATATAGTACAAAGGTGTAGATTAAAAATTACACCACTCCAGGCCCTTTTGTTTTCCACGGAATTAATATTGCCAATAATTAAGAAGTTCCGGGTCAGGTCCGATACCGATACCAAAAGTATATTCACCTGTTACCTATTACCTTATCTGTACGTTCCGCATCTAACAGGTGCTGACCCGGGTCCGATACCGATACCAAAAGTATATTCACCTGTTACCTATTACCTTATCTGTACGTTCCGCATCTAACAGGTGCACCACCAAACGGTGTATTTAGGATTATGCTATATACACGGATCATATTCACAGGGTTGACACTACTAAATTCAATCATTGTCAAATTGTAACCTATTGTAGTATTTTAATCAGTAAGACTTTCTAAGATAACAATACGAATACTAAAAATCTGGACTAAAAATAATGTGTATATATGAACCGTTTTCAATTTGTTAGCGGGCTTGACATAAAACAGTGAATCAAAGAATTCAACTTTATTTATAACTAACATAGGACAATGCTGTTGATTAAAAAATACTCCATTCCAGGAACTTTTGTTATCCAAATAATTAATATTACCAATAATTGATAAGTTCCAGTTCGACGGGTTCAAACAGAAAGATTTGAAAGCAGAGAAAACTGTGTATCTTATAATCGGCATGACTTTATCAGATAAAAAGTTATACTAAAATAAGGCTTGCGCATAGTTATATACTTTAATTCAGTCACGGACCCGCGATATCACGGGTGTGTTCTAGTAACATTTAAAAGTATAAGGTACAAGTATTCAAAGAACTGCAGTTCCGCCTATCTATGATTGCAGACGTCAATTTTAATTGCCAATGCTTGAGCAAACATTTATACAAGCAAAACAAGCAGGCCAACCAAACATTTAAGATACAAGCATTATGAAAAACGCTTTAACATATGTAAACTTGTTGATTGTAAATAACCGTATTAACTTTCAGATTTTTACCACATGAGTGAAGCACATACACATGAAATTGTCCCTACTTCTTTGCCCATCGGCACCAAGATAGCAAAATTTGTTCATGATCTATGTAGGCACGTGCATGTCAAGTCTGGTTTAAATTAGTTCTTCTTCTTCTTTAGGTTTCTAGCGATCCTTCAATTATTGAAGATTATTCGCCGGGCGTCGACTATAAAATTTATAATTTACATTTTAGCAGGAAAAAATCAAAAATAACAATATCAAGAAAAAACAAAATAACGTATGTACATTCAAAAAGATAAATTTTGATAAAACTATATACATTTGATAACAGAATAGTTAGGGATAGAATATGGGGATGAGAGCAGATTCTGTGATCATACTCTTAAATCCCTCTACTGTACTGCATGATACTATTTGTTGTGGCAGATAGTTCCAATTTATAATTGTTCGTGGATAAAAAGAATATTTATAACTGTCTTTAGATGTTTGTATTTGCCTAAATGAGTGCGGATTGCTATGTCTGGTTCTATTGTCTAGTGGTATCAAAAGGTTATGTGTAGGGACTGCAACAATTTCATGAATAATTTTGTAGAAGAAAACAAGTCTGTAACGTAAGCGCCTAATTTCGAGTGGGTACCAATTTAGGTCTGTCATCATTTCAGTAACTGGAAGCGATTGCATGAGAAGCGTGCTGCTCTTCTCTGAACTTTTTCGATTTGTGTAATTTGCTGTTTTTGATGTGGATCCCAGATTGTTGAGCAGTACTCTAATTTTGGTCTGACAAGAGCTTTATATGCATGTGCTTTAACTTTTGGAGAGGCTATTTTTAGGTTTCTACGAATAAATCCAAGGGACTGATTTGCTTTTGATGTCATGTTATCTATATGTTTGTCCCATTTTAAATTTGATTGAAGAGTTAGGCCTAAATATTTTGTAGAGTCAACTTTTTCTAGAGAGTGATTGTGTAATTTATAAGTGAAGTCTAAAGGTTTGCGTTTTTGAGTTACACTGAGAATGTTGCACTTATCGGGATGAAAATGCATGAGCCAGTCCTGCTCCCACCTGCCAGCCGCTTCTAAGTCATACTGTAATTTATATGCGTCATCTGTTTTTTGAATTTCCCTATAAATAATACTATCATCTGCAAACAATCTTAATGTGCTATGTTCAATATATTCTGCCAAATCGTTAATGAAGATTAAAAATAAAATTGGACCAAGCACTGTGCCTTGAGGTACCCCAGATGTTACAGGTATTTTATTTGATGTTTCACCTTCAAGGACTACAGTTTGTGTTCTGTTTGTTAAGAAGTCTTGAATCCAATGATATGCATTGCAATTTATACCGTAGAAACCAATTTTGTACATGAGGTGGTGATGTGAAACTTTATCAAATGCTTTTGCAAAATCCATTATTATGATGTCTATTTGAATGTTTTTATTATTTGAATTTGCAAGATCTTGAATAAATGATATTAGCTGAGTTTCACAGGAGCGGGACGATCGAAAACCATGTTGTAAATCATACAATATTTTATTTTTTTCCAGGTGTTTCATTATGCTACTAGCTACAACATGTTCTAATAGTTTGCAGCAGATGCAAGTCAATGATATTGGGCGATAGTTTATTGGATCGTGTTTGTCGCCTTTTTTGAATGCTGGACATACACTTGCGTGACGCCAGTCATCTGGGATCTTTCCAGAGTTGAGTGATGATTGGAATATGATTGTTAAGATGGGAGTGATGGATGATCAGGCCCAGCTGCTTTGTTGATGTTAATGTTATTTAGAAGTTTTTCTATGCCCTGTTGTTGTATTTTAATATCAGGCATTTGTGGATGTTTACTGACGCCCTTATCTGGTATTGGGTCATCTGTTACAGGTGTGAATGCTTTTTTGAACTGTTCATTTAGAATGTTAGCTTTCGCTTTTGAGTCAGATGTAAGTGAGCCCTCTTTTCGGAGTGGTGGTATATTAGAGCTTTCAGACTTTTGTGTTTTTATATAACTGAACAGATTTTTTGGAAAGCTCTTTGATATGGTAGTAGTGTTGTCATCAACTGGTATACCACATATCATATTTTCAATATAATTCCAATAAGATGTTCTTTGTTGTTTTTGTATATCATGTTTTAATTTTTTGAGTTGGTCTAGTTTCCCCTTGCCTTTCAATTTGTACTTTTGATATTTTTTCTTATACTTTTTCATTTGTCGTCTTATACTGTCTGTTATCCATGGTAAATTTTTGCTGTTTCTCATCATTTTCTGGGGTATGTTCTCAGTGATAGTGTTTTGTAATGAGTTTTTAAATGTTAACCAAAGAGTGTTTGTATCTTCACTATCTTTATTTTATACGATCTTTTGATATATTTCATCGATATCCTCTTTTATTTTTTGCCAGTTTGCATTTTTATATTTGTATACTTTACGTGGCTTGGTTTGGCATCTTTTTAATGAAAGTAAACATTCTATATATACAATATCATGGTCTGCCTCCCCTAATGGTGGCATGGTTTCAGTTTTTTCAATGATGGCCGGATAATTTGTTAACACAAGATCTAAAATTTTGTCATTTCGAGTTGGTATGTTTACGACTTGTGCTAATGAATGGTCATTTATTATATCTAACAGTTGTTGATGTTGTTTTTGGTTTGCTTTTCCAGGGATGACGCTAGTTGTTTCCCAATTGATGTTTCCTAAATTAAAGTCCCCACCAATAATTATGGCTGACTTTGAGTTTGCGTTTATTCTGCTGATGGATTCATTTAGTAAATCTAAAGATGTATCATCATCTGACTGAGGTCGATAATAAGCACCTATATAACATTTACGTGCATTTGATATCAATAGTTCTACCCATATCATTTCACATCCTGTGTCTAGTTCTTTGAGTTCTGTACATAAAAAATTATTTGATATAGCTATGAGTACGCCTCCATGACATTGTCATTTTTTATTTGGTGGTCTATCTTTTCTAAAAACTGTGTAATGATCTTTTGAAAAATATTCATAAGAAGATGTTTTAGGGTCTAGCCAGGTTTCAGTACCTATTATGATATCAGGCTGTGTGGTATCGACCAAAATATCTACTTCTGGTTTTTTGTTCTTAATAGATTGGAAGTTGATATTTACTATTTTTAAAGGTCTGAGTAACTTATTTTGGGTATTTATACCTTTTTTGTTTTGTTTTCTGGTGTCCTTTTGTGATATTGGTGATGAACAAGCATGTGGCTGTCCAGGACTACCAATGTCGCTTAACAATGAAAAAGAATTGTTTGTGACTGATGATGATATGTCAGTATGGTTGAAAAATGAACTGCTAAAGTTTGGGAGTCCACATTTTAAACAATTCCAGGACAGGTTACTGTTGTCCATTATGTTATACATTGTTGTTTGCATACCTCCTTGGCAGTCTACATGGTACCAAGTTTTACAAGAGTCGCACTCTAGAGCTTTACATTTCCAAGTGACATTTTTGCCACATGAACCGCATGGCCAGCGTGGCATTCTAGGGCCTGGGTTGAGTTCTATTTGACCACTTAATAAAAATTTTAACAACAAGTGATGGTTTTTCAGAGTTGCATGTAATGCTTTATTGCAGCAGTGTATTTTGCATGAATGATATAGCCAGAAATACATGGATACAAATTTGTTCTCTGTAATGTTAATTTTTGGAACAAATAACAAAGCATGATGATCTTCAGTGTCTTCTGGGTAAGATTTGATAAAGGGTGATCTACCTGTAGTTTTGCCATTTTCTAATGACACAAACTTATGATCTACTTCATGACACACACAATAAATCGTTATCAGTGTGAGTACTGTACTAAATAAAGACATTTTATTTGTCAACTGTTTATAATGTTTATTAATATGATGTGCTCGAACATAGAATGTGAGACAAAAAAAAAAAAAAAAATTTATAAGCGTTAGTTAATTAGTTAAGCTGCCCTTGAGAAGTTAACCATGTTCAGCCACCCAGAAATTAGCAAAAGCCACGATGGCCATATATGTTGACGAATGTCCACCAAAATAGCATACAGGTATCTCAAAGACTCTTAATAGTACTTCCGGCATGCATGATAACAACACATGGTATCTAAAGATTAAATTTGGGCTAGGGAACAACACAGAAGGTATAATTTACAACATGAATATTGTATGGAGGTAAAGTGCACAGAGGCAAATAATGAAAATATTCCTCTTATATTATGTGTTATAGGACATTTTGTAAGTACCACTTTGCTTGTTGCTGAATCTTTTTTTTATTATTACATTTATGTTAGATGATTGTCGTTTGTTGATGTGGTTCATTAGTGTTTCTTGTTTCTCATTTTTTATATAGATTAGACTGATGGTTTTCCTGTTTGACACAAGTCATTTTTTGGGCCCTTTATAGCTTGCTTTTTGTTGTAAGCAAAGGCTCCGTGTTGAAGGCCAGCCTTTTTTCTATAATGGTTTACTTTTACAAATTGTGAATTGGATGAAGAGTTGTCTCATTGGTACTCATCTTCTTATATATATCTATACAAGATAATTTATTCAAACATAATGTTCATGAAAGCAGTTCTACTGTACTATGTCCATTTTCTAACTAGTATTGAAAACTGTAGAATGCTTCATATCTGACATCTCAGATATCAAATACATTGAAAAATTTAGACCATTTTTTTTAGTTAAGGAATGTACTTCTCACTTTTTACATCAAATATTTTAAATAAATGACTAGTCACATGTTTTCATTCCTTGTCTTGTATTTCCCTATTGGTATATGTAATGGTTTTAGGAATAAAATATTGTATATACTAAGTTATCTTATCGTAGTACTGTAAACTGCATATCTGAGAATTAGACTGGAACATAAAACATAACCAGAACAAATTGAGGCAATATTTTAAATTGGAGTTATCTTCCTTTGTCCATACTTGTAGACAGAACAGATAGATTTATACGAAATGTACTACTTTCTGCAATTTGCGTCTAATTTCAATGAAAACGTTTTATTGACAACAATGATTATACAGATATAAATCAAAAACTAACTGTGTAACCCTCTTTAAATAAAGTATTGTTGTTGTTGTTATTTTGAAGTTCGAAAGTCTGATGATATATTATTGATTAAATGTTTGACCTGCAAGGCATAACAGACTCAACGACAGCTAGTTCCCTCGCTGTTTGTACTCTAAAAATTTAAGAAGAGTTGAATATAGGCTTAGTAAGGTACAATAGCATTTTTTAATGCAACCTTTACTCCAAAAATAACAAACTAAATGCTTGGTCTTTATAATATAATAAATCATAAAACAATTTACCAACAGTTAAACAAAGAAAAACAATACATTATAAATCATTTACATTCATATACATTAGTTTGGTAGACACATATTACATGTATCATAATTCATGACTAAAGTATTAACATTATTTGCTTTCAAGTCAACTGCAAAAAAGGGGGTATATTTATATCAACAATAAGCATAAGAGAATAATCAGGTAATGATGGCCATGAAAAAATTCTTCAATTGCATTATAAATACATATATGTTGGTTAGTGAAAATACAATCCTTTCATATTATGAATTCCTTATGACAAGAACTAATTTTCTTTTATTTAGGATAACAAATTGATATAACATATTAAAGCTTTAAGTTGAATATTGCACTTATTAAAAGCTTGAACTAAAAAATTAACTTTGCATTTGATTCAACAAGGACATAACCTTTATATTCGAAATATTATTATATTTTTATACAAGTTTAACTATTAAATACATTTATATTGCTGCATAAATTTTCTTTTTCAGATACATATAAAAGTTTTTTTAAATGGTTATCACAAACAAATAAGAGGAATAAAATCTGATCATTTTGTCAAATGCACTTCTGAAAAAAAATAATAATTGAAAAATAACATCTTGAATTCTTCTACAAATGTATAAGTTTAATTCTAAAACTGCTAAGCTCTCTGTTAAAACCAAAATCTGTTATCAAGCATTCAACACAAAGGTGCATGCACTGTTTAAGTTGTGATATCTGTTATCAAGCATTCAACACAAAGGTGCATGCACTGTTTAAGTTGTGATAATACTGTGTCTGAATAGATTTTTTTGCAAGCAATTTGTTTTTCGCAATTTCGCATGTAAAAAATAACCCATACAATAATTGTTGCAAATATGTTAAACTGGGGTCTTTTCTTAATTAACTACATCAGGAAAATTTGAAAATCATGGACTTATAATGCTGGGAAGAGGACTAGAAAGGGGGGGAGTATACATTAAAATATGTTGTTTATAGTATTCTCAAATCTCACTAACCTGTATGCTGTATGTCAAGCAAAGTACCTGAATGATTAAATTTTAGTTGCAGAACAACTCTGCTTAATTATTAATTGCTGTGTATGCAGTAACAAGACAAGTTTTACCATAGAGATGACACATATTTGCCAACAATGAATTACAATTTGATCAAGCAGAAAAAAAAGAAAGAATACAGAAACATGAGAATTTTAGGCCATCCAGACCCTCCAAAATAGTTTTTTTTAAGCCAAAAATATTTTTTAAAAGTTGAAAATTTTCTTTTTCTTTTTGGCACTGACCAAAATTACACTTTATGCCTAATGCACCATTCTAATGCAGGTTTTCAAATTGAATATAAACATACTGTTATTCGTTGGATCTTATCAGTGGAAGAAAAGAAGCCAAAACCTTTTGTAAATGTCAATTGCTTTCAATAATGAGACGAAAAATGAAAAGAATAAAACTGATGTATGACAACATTTAGTATGCCGTATCCATTCTTTTTGAAAATTACTTTTTAGGATGCAATGCAAATGCATATATACATTTGCTTGATAATACATATACTCCTTGAAATAAGCCATTAAGTTACACGTTTAGAATAGATATACATCATCAATATATAATATGTGCAGTAAATGAATAAATTCTATGTACTTAATATGTACTCAGATTCAGAATCTTTGACTTTTTATTACAAATTATAAAAAAAAGAATTAATTAGTATTTTTTAAAACATTTTTTCAAAACATTTTTTCAGAAACAGTAATCTTCTTCTTAAATTATAAAAGGTGCTTTTCAAAATGTGTGTGTTTTTTTTTTTTTTTTATAAAAATAATCAAATTTGAGTTAAATTGTGATTAAAACTTACAAAAGTCCTGCATAATAACTTAGTCAACTTGTTTTTCCATTGATTTGTATAAAAAAACATATGGATTATATAAAATGTACTCATAAATGACTTGAACATGTAGAATCATTAAAAAAAGCTGTAAATTTACAAATTTAAGAATTCCACAAAGCATGTTATAACTTTTAATAAGCATTCATTGTAACTCTTTAAAACAAACAAAAGAATGAAAATGCTGACTGCTTTTAAATTATCTACCCTTAGAAGCAAATTATTTCCCCTGCTGGAAAGAATTCCTAATACAATATAACATATTTTTTCTCCTCAGACTGTAAAGAAAAGATAAATATCTTGATCATCTTTGTCCATATTGACTACACGTAAATTAACATCATCAATACCTTCTGGTAAGTTTACAACAGTATTATATATTGGTCCATAATAATCAGGAATTCGGATATTGGCTGCATATGGCTTTGTTAGTTTCTGTGGAACATTTACAACACGGTTAATGTTTTTGTTTTCATTGTTTTCTGTGTCAATCACGGTTTGTGTTATGAGTTTATTTTTCCCAAACTTTAAGAAACATTCCTTTTGTTGATTTTCATTGTTCATAGAAATACCTTCCATCACTCCATCTGTTCCAATTGAATTTTTCTTGTCTAGTATAATCACTGGCTTGGAAACTATCTTCTTTCTGATCTGTTTATCTATTTTACTAGGAGTTTGACCAACATTTGTTTCATCAACTTCTCTTTTGATTTCAACTGTATCTATTTTATTACTTTGAACTGTATCTATTCTATTATTTTGAACTGTATCTATTCTATTACTTTGAACTGTATCTATTCTATTACTTTGATCTAGGTCTATTAGTCTGTTGTTTCGAACTTTGTCTTCTTTGTCATTTTGGAATTTACTTTCTTTGTATGGAGTTTCACTTTCTATCATATGGAATTTTATATCATATTTAAAATTGGGGACACTTTTCTCAGTATCAAAGATGCTACTTTCCTTTTTTACAGTTTTCTGAAGACTTTTTCCTTCTACATCCTCAAGATGATCTAATCTAGTTGCAGTATATATAAACTGATTTTCCTGCATTTCATCCAATATTTTTCTCTCGGTATAATCATGATCATGAACAATTACCTCTTCAATCAGAACATTGGGTACTGTATCAGTCAGCTGTCCATCCTTGAGTGATTGTACCCAATCAGAAATTTGCATGGTGCTTGGAGCAGTTACCTTATCAAGGGTACTCTCTTTTGAATTGTTTATAATATCATTTTCTAATATGTTTTCTTCGTAAATATCATCACCCTCAAAGTCAGACTCATGGTCCTCAGTATAACTATGTTCTTGATGACCATCTTGCTCATCCTCTATGTCCAATGGTTTTTCATGGTGACCATCCTGCTCAACCTCCATAATCAATGGTTTTTCATGGTGACCATCCTGCTCAACCTCCATAATCAATGGTTTTTCATGGTGACCATCCTGCTCAACCTCCATAATCAATGGTTTTTCATGGTGACCATCCTGCTCAACCTCCATAATCAATGGTTTTTCATGATGACCATCCTGCTCAACCTCCATAATCAATGGGTTTTCAGGATGACCACCCACCTTGTCCTGTATACCCAATAGATTGTCTTGATTACCATCCTGCTCAACCTCCATAACCAATGGGTTTGCCATTTTGATAAATTTACTGTCGCCATCTACAGCAGGTGTTTGCTTTCTTTTCCTGGTATTATTCACCTCCAAGGAATGATGCATGTCTGGCATTAGGTCAATTTCCAATTTGATTTCCTGTTTTGTTGAATCTATAACTGGTGTAAAGCAAAATGAAACATATTTTATTGTCTTATGAAATTTTCTTTTATGTTTAGATGCTTTGTCTATGTTCTCTACGATGACACCACAGAAATTACAACGATACTGCCTTGTGTCTTTTATATGGACTCTTTTATGATGTGCATTCAGATTTGTTTTATCAGGCAATATAGCCCCACATAAATCACAGACAAAAAATTCATCTGAAGTTACTTCAATCGCTTTCATTAAGCTGTTTGCAATGATAGTATTCTCTCCTGTAACAGTCGTTCTGTCTTGATCTCCATTCAACTCTTGTAGGTTAGCAGCAACACCTCTGTGACTTGATAATAGCACTTCATCTGTTTCATGATCATATCTTTGAACATGCTTTGATTTTGTTGGTTGAATACTTGTATTGATATCGCTTGTAACTGTACAGGTTTTGACCGAGTTGATGTTAGAATGAGAAGACTGTGCTGGGGTGACATTTGATGCTGTTTGATTTGGTCCTAATGATTTGTTTTGAGACTGGGCATTTTTTATCATTGGAACTGCTGGTATTTTAGATATTTGACTTTGTCCTGCACTTTTTGACTGAATTCTCCTAGACAACTGTGTTATTGTATCGTTGCAAGATAAAGATGGTTTATTTGTAGATGGCTCAATTATAGGTTCTTTCCTTGGTGAAAAATTCATTAAACTTTGTAAAAAGCTGACAGCATCCAAAGTTTCCCTTATTTGTTTTTTTGACTGATTCCCTTTCATATGTTTTGAACCTATAATCTTGGATCTATTTATTTCCTCTTTATTTGTGTGTGACAATTCAGATTTTTTACTTTTTCTTGCGATATACCTTGTATCTAGTGGAACAATTATTCCATGTTTCTTCTCTTTGTGTCTTCTGTGACTTCGTGACTCGGTGAATGTCTGACCACAGATATTACATTTATATTTGTTCCCATGATAAACCTTTCTGTGGTGCAACATGTCTTTAAAGTATGCAAAAGACATCTGACATATTGCACATTTGATCTTTTTTTCACGTACGTATACATCTTTATGTAGTCTTTCTATGTGCATTTGATATCCTCGCCTTGTCAACACCTTACCACAAAACTCGCATGTCCTCTTTGCAGAATCATGAGTATCCTTTTTATGAAAGTCCAAATCTTTTTGAAATGCAAAGGTTCTGAAACATATGGGACATGTAATATTTTTTTCAGTCAGATGTCTATTGACATGTTTTCTGCAATCCTTTAACCGATTTATAACCTTGCCACACAGTTTGCAAGCACATCTTTTGTCTCCCATTTTCATAATATAATCCTCGGCCTTTGATCCTTCAACAATATCAGTAGATGTGACATCAATATATTTTATGTTCTGCGGAGCTTTCTGAACATTTTTCTCTACTTTTGTGTAATTATGATCTTCCATTAAAGAAGATGTATTTGTCATTTCATTTGTGTGACGGACATTATGTATTTTCAACAGGTGTTGATGCAATGCTATTTCAATGGAAAATGGTGTATTACAAATATAACATTTACGTAATCTTTCTGAATGCATTCGCTTAATATGCACTTTAAGACAATGTTTCTGTTTGAAAATTTTGCCGCATTGATGACAAACTGCAGCATTTGTATATGTAAAGGATCTGCTGTGTTCACACATATAACCAGCCCAATAAGAACTCTTATCAAATTTGAAGAAATGGTTACAAACTTTACAATGGACACCATTTAGTTCTTTAATTGTTTTTTTATGTTTTTTGCGGGCATCTACAAACTTTTTTTGTAGTAGCTTAAATCGTTTCTTCTGCATTTCCCTTTTCAATACCAAACTTTTTTTCCTTTCCTCTTTAGACAATTGTTTTTGTTTTTTGCTGATCTGAAGTTTATTTTTAGCATTTACATGACTGACATCTATTCCTTCTTTATCTGGAGCTAATAATTCATCTTTTGCTTTGTTCTTCTTTTCATTGATATAAGCATCATTACTTTCCCTTGCACTTAGTAAAGGTAGTTCAGTAGAGAGTGTTAAGGGTTGAGTGTTGGAGGAATCATATTCTTGCTCATTTGTCTCTTTTGCCAGGGTATCAGACAAGTTCACTCCTGTGTTATTTGGCTTAACACATATTTTACTTTTAATATGTATGACAAAACTGCCTCCATTAGGAAAATCTTTCCCACAGGTACACACAAGAAGTTCCTGACCAAAGTGTTTCCTCGTATGCAAATCTAAAAATTCTTGGCGATTAAATTTTTCATTACAGATCTGACATGTGTATAATAACTGCAAATGTTCATGTTTCTTGTGAGGTTCGTACCATGGTGAACTTAATCTGCCTTTATAATATGTTGACATCTTCGTTCCTCTACCACAAACAAGACAGATAACTGGCCATACATATTTTACATCTGATAATTTGTGCTCATGCAAATGAAAATACAGATCACTATAACTGTTAAACTTTGCAGTACAAAGGTCACAGCAATAAATACCATCTTTATTACCTATATCAGATTCATCAATATCCATTCCAAATGAGTAAAAATCAGCAGTACTAAAAAGCTCTTTGAAATCTGGTTTCAAAGAATCTGTATTTTTATTATTTTTTGGCTTGCTACTTTCTGATAATCTAACATTCTTATCTATGTTGTTCTTAGATTCCTTTGACTGAATTGACGGTCTTTCTACAAATTTTGCATTTGATTTCTTGTGTCTTGAGCTTCTCCGTCTATCTATAATAGAGGACTGCTCTTCTTGAACGTTTACCCCCTGTTTGACACCTACACTATCAATGGATTGTTCATTAAAATCTGGTAACTGTTTCAAATCATTATTAGCTGAAGATTCTTCTAGAAAAAGTCCCTCCTTTACTGGTTGTTCATCAAGGTCATTTCCCTGCTTAACAAGAATGTCATCAACTGACTTTTCTTCACTATAAAGCTCTTGCTTGTCAACCTCACTTTTGTCCTTTTTGTTTTGTTTGTCAATAAATTTCATTTTGAGGCATCTTTTATAATGCGTAATGAATCTAGGGATTGCACTTTTAATTTTGTATTTATTACATATATCACAATTCAAGTATCCCTTGCTTTTCTTGTCATGGCATATCTGTTTATGTATTTCCTTCAACTTCTTACTTTTAAATGCATTAGGACTACATTTGTATCTTGTACAAATGAAAGGCAACATTTCCTGATCTTCCATTTTGTGTGTTTCCTTGTGAAGGTTAATTTCTTCTTTGGAAGAACGTGTATTATAGATGTATCCATGGCCACACTGAAAACAAATGAAGACATCTTGGCCAGAATGTTTACAAGGTAAGTGGACTATAAGATAGCGATAATTCTCAAAGCCAATTTTACAATGGCCACAAACAAATAATGATTGGTCAGTTCCTAAGTCCTTTTTAGTTGCATTTGCAGAATCAAGTTTTTGGTCATTCCTGTGTGCAGTTGTAAACTCGCCTTTATGACGTAATAAATGTCTTTCCTTTTTATTTAATATAACTTTATGTGGTTTCACTTTTTTCTTCTTGTATTTGGTTTTAGTATATGACCATGAATAAGCCAGCTTATTTTTCTTAATTGTACCAGAATGTGTTATGACTTCATCAGATTTAGTTTTCATGGTAATGTCTGTTTCATTGTCAGTATGATTTCCATTACTAATTGTATCAGGATTGCTGGATTCTAATTCTTTTTCAACAATTGATTCAGTATATCTGCTACTGCAACTCTCTTCCAAATCTTTCCGAACTGCTTTTTGATTGCTACTGTGGACCTGTATTTCTTTCTTTCTCAAACTATCAAGGTTTGAATTCCAATTAAATTTTACAGTGTTATATATAATCTTCTTTTTTTCTCCAGTGACAAAACCAGTTGTATATTTTTTATTTTGTTTACGAGTTCGTAGACTTCTACATTGTTGTTTTCCATCAGATGTTTCCAAATCATTATCTAAATCAAGTTCAATGCTTTCAGTTTCCGACTTTTTAGATGATTTAGAGGAAAAGCTGCTTTTACTTGTATTTCTTGATGTGTTGTTTGCTTCTAAAATATTTTTGTCAGACTCAATTACAGGATTTCGATTTAATTCTTTCAGATCATTGATACATTGAAACCCAGCTTGATCTTTATTTTGATTGGATGATTTTACAGATTTATCCCCTGCTTTTGTCTTCATGAATCCTGTTATTCTATCTGCAGATTCAGCAGACTCTGATTGTTGGTTAGTACCAACAGCTTCAGTTGCTGAGTAAACAGACTTTATTGGCTTTGTCAACTGGTCAGTAATAACAAATGCAGACGGAGATGCTATTGTTGTTTGGTTTGTATAGATAGTTGAACTTGTAGAAGTAACAGGATTTGTTGACCTTTTTGATTGTTCAGTGCAGTTAGTTGATAATGCAGATGTTGTTGCTTCAGTTTCCATATCAATGATTCCAGTCTTAAATGGGCAGTAACTGAGGACAGACTGAATGTTTCCTTGATTCATTATAGGGAGTAAAATTGGACTCTTCAACTCTGACAATTTACTGTTAGCTGTTAAACTTGACAAACTACTCTTATTTAAGACTCCTGCATTTTGGATTAAAGTTTGTGCTTCCGAAGTTTTACTAGGAGTTTGTATTTGTGTAGATAATTTTTGTCCTATCAAATCATTTGCATTTGGTATGTGTATGCCATGACTGAAAGCTGCTGACAATCTAAGTTGGTCCACTTTAACTGAGATGGGAACATTGGAAAGAGATAACCTATCCGAAATGTCATGACTTTTTTTCATTGGGTCAAATCTGAGAAATGATTCTATTTTCCCATCTTTTATAACAGGCAGAATTACACGACTACATGCTGTTTGACTTTTTTTATTCGTATCCACCTTAGACATGTTTTCGCTGCCAGTAGCTACAATTTTGTTATTTGTCTTCTTTAATTCATCATTTTCTTTGATGCTCTCTATATGAATTTCAGTGAATTCTTCGTGTTTACTGATTACTTCCATATCGCTCATGTTGCTGGTAGAAGATTTTTCATCTTTTCTAACGAAATTGCTTCTTGTTTTCCTTTTATCAGCAGATTTAGACACTAGTGAATCAGATTTCTCTGATGCTACTTGAAGTTTCTGTTTTTCACTATTGTTTATTTCTGATTCACTGCTGTTTGATTTGCATTCCTCCTTTTCACCATTTTCTGTATTAATCTCAGAAGCTCTTGAGGTAAACATGGCAAATAAATTCCTACCATCTGCACTTACAGATTCTTTCTTTTTCAAAGGCCTTTTGAAAATATACTGCCTTCCTCTGGGTGCTTCCTCCTTTTCTTTGTTCATTAATCTTTCTTCACTTTCATTTTCCTGAGATTCATCACAGTTCATATCTTTCATGTCTTTGTCAATTACCATAGTTTTGTTCCTTTCGTTATCTAACTTTTCTTCTTTTTCGAAAAATCCTTCTACAATAATCATATTTTCATCCATAATATCACCTTTGTTTTTTTGTGTTAGTGTTTTATATCTTTGTCTCGCTGCTCCAGGACATGTCTTCAGATGCTTTTTTAAATCAATTCCTGAGTCTAATCTCTGTCTACAGTTTGTACAATACTTGAAGCCATGATCTGATTGATGTAATTCATATTGTTGTTTATCAGTGAACATCCTGCTACAAACAGTACAGACATGTACAACAGTGTCGTCTGCAAGTTTGCTGTGAATGTTAATATGATGAATCATGGTTTCATAGTCACAGAAAACATTGTCACACACACCACATTTGAATGGAAAATCTTCTGTATGATCTACTTTGTTGTGTGTTTTCAACTCAGAATGTGTATCAAATTTCTTGTTACAAAGTTGGCATACTAAGAAATGCTTATCATTTATATGTATATTTAATTCCATTTGTCCTCTACATTTACGGTCACAATGTTTACACTCAAGTGGCGTATATTTCCCAGGGGGTGTATTAACTTTATCGCCAAAGTCATGAGTATTACGGGGACGCTTCTTCTTATTTTTTTTGTGCGCTACTGTATACAAATGTTTCTTGAAGTCCTTGGAAGAAAAATTGTCATTACATTGGTCACATCTCAATAAACCCCTTTCTTTATGTGTTATACCAATGTGTTTGTCCAGCATGTCTAAACACAAAAATTTACTGTTGCATACATTACAATGATACAAAAATTCTAATTTCTCAGTTTGATGACTCAATTTATGCTTATAAAACCGTGCTGTTCCACTTACTCCAAGTCCACACATACAACAGATATCCACTTTATCAAAACCATGTTCTTTAAGATGAAGGTATAATTTTTCAAACTTTCCAAAAGATTCTTGACAACTGAAACATCTATATATTTCACTTTTGTATTTATAGATTTTATGATTAATACTAATTCCCTCTTTTGTTGTTTCCTTGTTAACTCCAAAGTCTAAACATGACAATACTGAGCCTGAACATTTCCTATCATTGCAATCATCAGAGACTGCTTTTTTGTTTTTAAATAATGTTTTTGGTGGACTTATTTTATGATCTACTGTTAACATTTCGCATTTTTCTATTGGATCATTCAAATGATAATATAAGCCAACTCCAGACTTAAAGTCCTTTGAACACATGTGACAGTTGTATAAATAACTTCCATTGTGCACCTGCAAATGGACTTCTAACAATGTTGAATTTTGAAACTGTTCTTTGCAAATGGTACAACTATGCCTTAATTCATCAGGATTGCTTTTATGTTTAGGTTTGTGTTTATTATACAAGTGTTGGTTATCGAATCCTAGCCCACAATGAAGGCAAATCCTTGTTTCAAATCCTGAATGTGTTTTAAGGTGAATATATAATTTTGATGGTGTCAGGAATACCTCATTACAAAGACTACAATTAAAAACAGGTTCCCTGCTGATAAGTTTTGGTTTTTCTTTCTCATTGCCTTGGTTAATGTTCGGTAAATGATGCCTATAGTGTTTAACAAATTCTACAGGATTAACGGAAAACGTCTTATCACATGATCCACACTGGATTAGATCAGGATTTCTATGTCCTTCCATGTGAAAGTCTAGTAGGACTTTGGTTGTAAACCCCATACCACAATTGTCACATTCAAAAGGCATTTCTGGTAAGATATATTTCCTTCTAGTGATGTGGGTTTGATAATTATTTCCATCCCTGAAACCAGTGCCACAATTATTACAGTAGTTGAGTAAGTCAGATCTTGTAGCCTGATGATATCCCACTATGTGTGTGAACAGATCAAAGAATGTTCTAAATATAGCTCGACATTCAAAACATTGGAATGATCCACACTGATAATGGTTGCTTTCACATACTTTATTTGTAAGATTTTCATTTGAAGGAATGTCTCTTACAGAATCTGTATCTGGAATTTTCTGAGATCCTTCGAATTCTGGCATAGAAGTTTGCACCTCCTGCACAGAATCAGTGTCAATGGAATCGCCATCCATCTCCATCTTGTATGTGTCTTCACTTAACTACTCATACGTTACAAGAATTACAACAGCTCATGGTGGAAATATATATCCTGCAAAGAAAGAAAGGAATTCTAATTTACAGTTATGTATATATTAAGATCTACTTTCTTAAAACTAATTTTTGGTAATCTAAATGTCTTTGTTTATACATTCAATCAACCATATAAAATCCTTAGAAATAAAAAGATCAGTTGTTTTCTGATGTATGTTATAAACAACCACCATGTTTATTTGTATTTTCTGTGTGTCTATGATAGTATAGTAGACTTATGGATAATCAGATATCTAAAGAGCCTGTATCGCTTACCTAGGTGTATGGAAATCTTCACTCAATAATGGAAACCTCTAAAACATTATGGACTAGAAAGAATTCATGACAAAAATCTCTTTTTTATTGATCTTGTACTGCTTATTATTTTTTCTGTTTACAGTTTCTTTCTATCTTCCATTGCTTTTGCCAAAAAAGAAAAAAGGTAAACATAATGTTGTCATTTAAAGGCAATCCCTTTAAAGAGTCTAATATCGATTTTGGGAAATCTGACTTATATGTAGATCTTGTCTTGTTGAGAATTTTTTTTTAAAGTGTCTTTCTATCTTTTATGTTATTCAAGATGATATACAAAAACGCAAACAATTGTGGAAAAAATGCCATCTATAAGCAAGAACTCCAATAAGATATAAACCATGTTGACTTATTTGTAGATTTTGTCTTTCTGATATATTTTTGTCTTTTAAAGTGTCTCTCTATCTATTATAATTCTAAAGATAATAGGTAAAACCATTAAACATCATCATTAAAAAGATTAAAGCATTACAATTTCAACCATGTTAGTTTATCTGTAGAAATTGTTTACCTTATTATATTTGCTTATTCCAGTTTGTATCTATCTTTTATACTCATTGTACTTTTGAAGATCTTAGATAAAAAGTCAACAAATTGGTCAAAATCATCATTAAAGAGCAACAACTTCATTAAGGACCAAAGAAGTCATCTTACAAGTTTAGCAATGTTGTAAATCTTGTCTTGCCGATCATTTTTGCTGTTTCATTGCTTCTCTTTATATCTTTTATAGTTTTCAAGATATTATGCAAAAAATAATTTACATTGGTAAAACTTTTCGTTTCTAACTCTTGTAAGAAATTGTCTGATAGTTTTGATTCGAATGAACAATAGGTTGATCTTAACATTCTTGACAGTTTTCCCATGTCATATTTTCTCTATTTATAATGGTTTTCTAGATGATAGACAAAACTATGTTCTTTTTTGAGCACTGTTGAATTGGTTATCAGACAGGATAATTGGACACATTTTTAAAACTATTTACCCAAATAATGATTGTGGCCAAGTTTGGTCATATTTGGCCCAGCAGTTTTGTAAAAGTTAACTTATGGTGACAATGGATGACAGGCGCCAAGTGATGAAAAAAGCTAACTTTGTCCTATGATTCAGGTGAGCTAAAAATAGAAAAGATATCAACTATTGTAACATTTTTTTTTTCAAAACATCAAATCCATTACTCATGTTACTTATTATTTACTATATGATTATGGTCTATTCTATCATGTTTACAAATTTCAAATAAGAATATCAAATCGAAATATTCATGAAAATTTGTGAAATCCTTGTACAATTGTAAATTTTATCTAGTTTCTCTAGTATGAGGAAATCAACATGGAAGCATCTCCATTACAATACTGTAATTTCAGAAATTATTGTGTGTATTTATTATTGTGGATTTGTCATTTTAGACTAAAATGTCATTTTTATTTTTTTATAATATTAAGAAAAATCCTGTTTAATTCATATTAAAAAAATTCCAAACGAGAGTTTAAATTATTGTGATTACAACCCTGTTGCTTTTTCACAATAATAAAAACATTGCAATAATTTCTGAATTTACAGTATGAAATGGGTACAGATGCGCATTAGTTTTTCCATAGGCCGTAATGGTAACGTTTTCTTCTGTTGCTCAGTCCATATCGTTAACTTGGATGTGTGTGATGGCTCGTTTCGAAGCTGAGACATTTTGACATATGTGGTTAAATTTTCGGGGTACGAAGTGAGATTACTTTTTCCGTAAATTAGCAAACCCCGAGTATCCTTTTGTGATGCGGCTCCTCATGGTAAATAATCCCATTTTTAACACAAAAAGTTCTTTGAAAATTTAATACTTTGAACACATTTAATAGCTCCATAGATTTTACACATTTATTCTGTGTTCCCCTACTTTCTAAATTAACTCAAATGGTTAAGCTCAGTCACTTGTTTATCATAGAAAAGTGTCAAATATCACTACACAGAGAATTTTTGTTTACACATGACTTTTGAGTTCCTCATTTCAAGGCGCATTAGGGATCTTGTCCCATATTGAAATCCATACTTCTGATTTTTCCAAATATTTTTATGTGATCTTCATCGGTATAACATTCTGAATAAATCTGTGTATTTTTGTCCATTTCTGAAAAAAAATAAAGTTGTTTTAGCACTATAAGGCAATGACACTTTCGTCGCTATATTCATTTATTTTGAATACAATGAGTATGTATAAGTAATTTCTTCCAGAATACCTTCACTAGTCAAAACAAGGACAAAACTTCTGATTATAACCTCTTATTACAATACACAGACCCTGTTAAAGCATTCTACAAAATTTTCTTGTGCCTTAAAGTGCATTTTGACAGAGAAATTATGCAAAAATGAAGGTTGTATAAAAAAAAAACCACCAAAATAATTATTCTTACTAGTGGAAATCTGGTATTTAATACTGTTAAAACCACTCTAAACTACTTGGAAATCATCCATATCATATAATTAGAGTACAATATAGTGCAAATTTTCAAAACTTGTCCTTTCACATAATTCTATTTGAGAAAAAAATGTTTTTTACATGTATTTCAGTGAAAACCTTTTATCAGTGAGAAATCCACAAGAGGTCTTAACGGAAACATTGTGACATCACATGTATAATGGCGTCATTAAATAACGACAGATCAAAGTAGTGCTAAATATAGTTTGCAGTGTTACATGAGAAACAGTTGCCGCAAGATTTAACTCGAAATATTGAGTCGTAACGATCTGTAACTAAGCCTTTTCATTTAATACCAAGACCATAGCAACAGTTTTCATATTAGCATATTTTCAACATACCGACTGTAATTTCAATTGCATAAATATCATAAAAAACAATTTAGAGCTTGCCTAATAAAACAAAATGCTTACCAGTTATTCAGGACTTTTTAAAACCTCTAGTTTGCCATCTCAGGTTGAAAATAATGATACGTCTGGAACTGAAATAAGACAAAAAAAATACTCAGGCTTTGTTATCATTTGATTTAAATACATAAGTATTATTGAGAGAGAAAAATCTTATTCTTGAAAGTTTAATCACAAAGAAAGACAAATGCTTCTCCCTTGTGGCTTAGCCACCTTCATTTAAACCTTTTGTATTAGAAGCAATGGGTAGTAGCTAACTAGCTTAATAATTGAATAGGTGCAGAAATATTGTTTTCAAAAAAGTTTGACCCTCCCCCTTTTTCAGTGCTGAGAAATGACAATATCTTTTGTTTTGCTCATGTGCATTAAAAAATAATAATTCATGATTTTCTTAAAGCATGTAAATGTTTTTTCTGTTTTTTATGCATATGATATCTACTGACCAGGGGTCAAATCATTGGTTAAAAGCACATGCGATGATGTATCTCACTTTACTCGTATGAAGTGTGTTATCTCCCTTGATTATCAGGTATTCCTGTAGACCAGAGTGATAATTACATAACAAAGACTATATTGTGTCATGTTTACTTACAATTTAATAATATTTAAAAGTTATTTCTTGCCTTTTCAATGTAGCAAACAAATTCCTTTCGGATCTCTCGGAAGTAAACAAAGTTATGATTGTGCCTAAAAAAAGTGTTCAGCCCCGTGCCAGTAATGTATTTTAAAAGCGAAAATTTCCTTGAGTTTTTGCTGATCTTTATCAATAATATTTATCTTAAACCATTTATGATAACTAGGTATAAATAAAAAAATACTAACCATCATTTTCGGTGGTGTACAGGTGAAATCATCCATAAATCAGTCCGACAACTTCTGGAATTGAGCTTCTAAATTAAATTTGGGTACAGATGCGCATTAGTTTTTCCATAGGCCGTAATGGTAACGTTTTCTTCTGTTGCTCAGTCCATATCGTTAACTTGGATGTGTGTGATGGCTCGTTTCGAAGCTGAGACATTTTGACATATGTGGTTAAATTTTCGGGGTACGAAGTGAGATTACTTTTTCCGTAAATTAGCAAACCCCGAGTATCCTTTTGTGATGCGGCTCCTCATGGTAAATAATCCCATTTTTAACACAAAAAGTTCTTTGAAAATTTAATACTTTGAACACATTTAATAGCTCCATAGATTTTACACATTTATTCTGTGTTCCCCTACTTTCTAAATTAACTCAAATGGTTAAGCTCAGTCACTTGTTTATCATAGAAAAGTGTCAAATATCACTACACAGAGAATTTTTGTTTACACATGACTTTTGAGTTCCTCATTTCAAGGCGCATTAGGGATCTTGTCCCATATTGAAATCCATACTTCTGATTTTTCCAAATATTTTTATGTGATCTTCATCGGTATAACATTCTGAATAAATCTGTGTATTTTTGTCCATTTCTGAAAAAAAATAAAGTTGTTTTAGCACTATAAGGCAATGACACTTTCGTCGCTATATTCATTTATTTTGAATACAATGAGTATGTATAAGTAATTTCTTCCAGAATACCTTCACTAGTCAAAACAAGGACAAAACTTCTGATTATAACCTCTTATTACAATACACAGACCCTGTTAAAGCATTCTACAAAATTTTCTTGTGCCTTAAAGTGCATTTTGACAGAGAAATTATGCAAAAATGAAGGTTGTATAAAAAAAAAACCACCAAAATAATTATTCTTACTAGTGGAAATCTGGTATTTAATACTGTTAAAACCACTCTAAACTACTTGGAAATCATCCATATCATATAATTAGAGTACAATATAGTGCAAATTTTCAAAACTTGTCCTTTCACATAATTCTATTTGAGAAAAAAATGTTTTTTACATGTATTTCAGTGAAAACCTTTTATCAGTGAGAAATCCACAAGAGGTCTTAACGGAAACATTGTGACATCACATGTATAATGGCGTCATTAAATAACGACAGATCAAAGTAGTGCTAAATATAGTTTGCAGTGTTACATGAGAAACAGTTGCCGCAAGATTTAACTCGAAATATTGAGTCGTAACGATCTGTAACTAAGCCTTTTCATTTAATACCAAGACCATAGCAACAGTTTTCATATTAGCATATTTTCAACATACCGACTGTAATTTCAATTGCATAAATATCATAAAAAACAATTTAGAGCTTGCCTAATAAAACAAAATGCTTACCAGTTATTCAGGACTTTTTAAAACCTCTAGTTTGCCATCTCAGGTTGAAAATAATGATACGTCTGGAACTGAAATAAGACAAAAAAAATACTCAGGCTTTGTTATCATTTGATTTAAATACATAAGTATTATTGAGAGAGAAAAATCTTATTCTTGAAAGTTTAATCACAAAGAAAGACAAATGCTTCTCCCTTGTGGCTTAGCCACCTTCATTTAAACCTTTTGTATTAGAAGCAATGGGTAGTAGCTAACTAGCTTAATAATTGAATAGGTGCAGAAATATTGTTTTCAAAAAAGTTTGACCCTCCCCCTTTTTCAGTGCTGAGAAATGACAATATCTTTTGTTTTGCTCATGTGCATTAAAAAATAATAATTCATGATTTTCTTAAAGCATGTAAATGTTTTTTCTGTTTTTTATGCATATGATATCTACTGACCAGGGGTCAAATCATTGGTTAAAAGCACATGCGATGATGTATCTCACTTTACTCGTATGAAGTGTGTTATCTCCCTTGATTATCAGGTATTCCTGTAGACCAGAGTGATAATTACATAACAAAGACTATATTGTGTCATGTTTACTTACAATTTAATAATATTTAAAAGTTATTTCTTGCCTTTTCAATGTAGCAAACAAATTCCTTTCGGATCTCTCGGAAGTAAACAAAGTTATGATTGTGCCTAAAAAAAGTGTTCAGCCCCGTGCCAGTAATGTATTTTAAAAGCGAAAATTTCCTTGAGTTTTTGCTGATCTTTATCAATAATATTTATCTTAAACCATTTATGATAACTAGGTATAAATAAAAAAATACTAACCATCATTTTCGGTGGTGTACAGGTGAAATCATCCATAAATCAGTCCGACAACTTCTGGAATTGAGCTTCTAAATTAAATTTGGGTACAGATGCGCATTAGTTTTTCCATAGGCCGTAATGGTAACGTTTTCTTCTGTTGCTCAGTCCATATCGTTAACTTGGATGTGTGTGATGGCTCGTTTCGAAGCTGAGACATTTTGACATATGTGGTTAAATTTTCGGGGTACGAAGTGAGATTACTTTTTCCGTAAATTAGCAAACCCCGAGTATCCTTTTGTGATGCGGCTCCTCATGGTAAATAATCCCATTTTTAACACAAAAAGTTCTTTGAAAATTTAATACTTTGAACACATTTAATAGCTCCATAGATTTTACACATTTATTCTGTGTTCCCCTACTTTCTAAATTAACTCAAATGGTTAAGCTCAGTCACTTGTTTATCATAGAAAAGTGTCAAATATCACTACACAGAGAATTTTTGTTTACACATGACTTTTGAGTTCCTCATTTCAAGGCGCATTAGGGATCTTGTCCCATATTGAAATCCATACTTCTGATTTTTCCAAATATTTTTATGTGATCTTCATCGGTATAACATTCTGAATAAATCTGTGTATTTTTGTCCATTTCTGAAAAAAAATAAAGTTGTTTTAGCACTATAAGGCAATGACACTTTCGTCGCTATATTCATTTATTTTGAATACAATGAGTATGTATAAGTAATTTCTTCCAGAATACCTTCACTAGTCAAAACAAGGACAAAACTTCTGATTATAACCTCTTATTACAATACACAGACCCTGTTAAAGCATTCTACAAAATTTTCTTGTGCCTTAAAGTGCATTTTGACAGAGAAATTATGCAAAAATGAAGGTTGTATAAAAAAAAAACCACCAAAATAATTATTCTTACTAGTGGAAATCTGGTATTTAATACTGTTAAAACCACTCTAAACTACTTGGAAATCATCCATATCATATAATTAGAGTACAATATAGTGCAAATTTTCAAAACTTGTCCTTTCACATAATTCTATTTGAGAAAAAAATGTTTTTTACATGTATTTCAGTGAAAACCTTTTATCAGTGAGAAATCCACAAGAGGTCTTAACGGAAACATTGTGACATCACATGTATAATGGCGTCATTAAATAACGACAGATCAAAGTAGTGCTAAATATAGTTTGCAGTGTTACATGAGAAACAGTTGCCGCAAGATTTAACTCGAAATATTGAGTCGTAACGATCTGTAACTAAGCCTTTTCATTTAATACCAAGACCATAGCAACAGTTTTCATATTAGCATATTTTCAACATACCGACTGTAATTTCAATTGCATAAATATCATAAAAAACAATTTAGAGCTTGCCTAATAAAACAAAATGCTTACCAGTTATTCAGGACTTTTTAAAACCTCTAGTTTGCCATCTCAGGTTGAAAATAATGATACGTCTGGAACTGAAATAAGACAAAAAAAATACTCAGGCTTTGTTATCATTTGATTTAAATACATAAGTATTATTGAGAGAGAAAAATCTTATTCTTGAAAGTTTAATCACAAAGAAAGACAAATGCTTCTCCCTTGTGGCTTAGCCACCTTCATTTAAACCTTTTGTATTAGAAGCAATGGGTAGTAGCTAACTAGCTTAATAATTGAATAGGTGCAGAAATATTGTTTTCAAAAAAGTTTGACCCTCCCCCTTTTTCAGTGCTGAGAAATGACAATATCTTTTGTTTTGCTCATGTGCATTAAAAAATAATAATTCATGATTTTCTTAAAGCATGTAAATGTTTTTTCTGTTTTTTATGCATATGATATCTACTGACCAGGGGTCAAATCATTGGTTAAAAGCACATGCGATGATGTATCTCACTTTACTCGTATGAAGTGTGTTATCTCCCTTGATTATCAGGTATTCCTGTAGACCAGAGTGATAATTACATAACAAAGACTATATTGTGTCATGTTTACTTACAATTTAATAATATTTAAAAGTTATTTCTTGCCTTTTCAATGTAGCAAACAAATTCCTTTCGGATCTCTCGGAAGTAAACAAAGTTATGATTGTGCCTAAAAAAAGTGTTCAGCCCCGTGCCAGTAATGTATTTTAAAAGCGAAAATTTCCTTGAGTTTTTGCTGATCTTTATCAATAATATTTATCTTAAACCATTTATGATAACTAGGTATAAATAAAAAAATACTAACCATCATTTTCGGTGGTGTACAGGTGAAATCATCCATAAATCAGTCCGACAACTTCTGGAATTGAGCTTCTAAATTAAATTTGGGTACAGATGCGCATTAGTTTTTCCATAGGCCGTAATGGTAACGTTTTCTTCTGTTGCTCAGTCCATATCGTTAACTTGGATGTGTGTGATGGCTCGTTTCGAAGCTGAGACATTTTGACATATGTGGTTAAATTTTCGGGGTACGAAGTGAGATTACTTTTTCCGTAAATTAGCAAACCCCGAGTATCCTTTTGTGATGCGGCTCCTCATGGTAAATAATCCCATTTTTAACACAAAAAGTTCTTTGAAAATTTAATACTTTGAACACATTTAATAGCTCCATAGATTTTACACATTTATTCTGTGTTCCCCTACTTTCTAAATTAACTCAAATGGTTAAGCTCAGTCACTTGTTTATCATAGAAAAGTGTCAAATATCACTACACAGAGAATTTTTGTTTACACATGACTTTTGAGTTCCTCATTTCAAGGCGCATTAGGGATCTTGTCCCATATTGAAATCCATACTTCTGATTTTTCCAAATATTTTTATGTGATCTTCATCGGTATAACATTCTGAATAAATCTGTGTATTTTTGTCCATTTCTGAAAAAAAATAAAGTTGTTTTAGCACTATAAGGCAATGACACTTTCGTCGCTATATTCATTTATTTTGAATACAATGAGTATGTATAAGTAATTTCTTCCAGAATACCTTCACTAGTCAAAACAAGGACAAAACTTCTGATTATAACCTCTTATTACAATACACAGACCCTGTTAAAGCATTCTACAAAATTTTCTTGTGCCTTAAAGTGCATTTTGACAGAGAAATTATGCAAAAATGAAGGTTGTATAAAAAAAAAACCACCAAAATAATTATTCTTACTAGTGGAAATCTGGTATTTAATACTGTTAAAACCACTCTAAACTACTTGGAAATCATCCATATCATATAATTAGAGTACAATATAGTGCAAATTTTCAAAACTTGTCCTTTCACATAATTCTATTTGAGAAAAAAATGTTTTTTACATGTATTTCAGTGAAAACCTTTTATCAGTGAGAAATCCACAAGAGGTCTTAACGGAAACATTGTGACATCACATGTATAATGGCGTCATTAAATAACGACAGATCAAAGTAGTGCTAAATATAGTTTGCAGTGTTACATGAGAAACAGTTGCCGCAAGATTTAACTCGAAATATTGAGTCGTAACGATCTGTAACTAAGCCTTTTCATTTAATACCAAGACCATAGCAACAGTTTTCATATTAGCATATTTTCAACATACCGACTGTAATTTCAATTGCATAAATATCATAAAAAACAATTTAGAGCTTGCCTAATAAAACAAAATGCTTACCAGTTATTCAGGACTTTTTAAAACCTCTAGTTTGCCATCTCAGGTTGAAAATAATGATACGTCTGGAACTGAAATAAGACAAAAAAAATACTCAGGCTTTGTTATCATTTGATTTAAATACATAAGTATTATTGAGAGAGAAAAATCTTATTCTTGAAAGTTTAATCACAAAGAAAGACAAATGCTTCTCCCTTGTGGCTTAGCCACCTTCATTTAAACCTTTTGTATTAGAAGCAATGGGTAGTAGCTAACTAGCTTAATAATTGAATAGGTGCAGAAATATTGTTTTCAAAAAAGTTTGACCCTCCCCCTTTTTCAGTGCTGAGAAATGACAATATCTTTTGTTTTGCTCATGTGCATTAAAAAATAATAATTCATGATTTTCTTAAAGCATGTAAATGTTTTTTCTGTTTTTTATGCATATGATATCTACTGACCAGGGGTCAAATCATTGGTTAAAAGCACATGCGATGATGTATCTCACTTTACTCGTATGAAGTGTGTTATCTCCCTTGATTATCAGGTATTCCTGTAGACCAGAGTGATAATTACATAACAAAGACTATATTGTGTCATGTTTACTTACAATTTAATAATATTTAAAAGTTATTTCTTGCCTTTTCAATGTAGCAAACAAATTCCTTTCGGATCTCTCGGAAGTAAACAAAGTTATGATTGTGCCTAAAAAAAGTGTTCAGCCCCGTGCCAGTAATGTATTTTAAAAGCGAAAATTTCCTTGAGTTTTTGCTGATCTTTATCAATAATATTTATCTTAAACCATTTATGATAACTAGGTATAAATAAAAAAATACTAACCATCATTTTCGGTGGTGTACAGGTGAAATCATCCATAAATCAGTCCGACAACTTCTGGAATTGAGCTTCTAAATTAAATTTGGGTACAGATGCGCATTAGTTTTTCCATAGGCCGTAATGGTAACGTTTTCTTCTGTTGCTCAGTCCATATCGTTAACTTGGATGTGTGTGATGGCTCGTTTCGAAGCTGAGACATTTTGACATATGTGGTTAAATTTTCGGGGTACGAAGTGAGATTACTTTTTCCGTAAATTAGCAAACCCCGAGTATCCTTTTGTGATGCGGCTCCTCATGGTAAATAATCCCATTTTTAACACAAAAAGTTCTTTGAAAATTTAATACTTTGAACACATTTAATAGCTCCATAGATTTTACACATTTATTCTGTGTTCCCCTACTTTCTAAATTAACTCAAATGGTTAAGCTCAGTCACTTGTTTATCATAGAAAAGTGTCAAATATCACTACACAGAGAATTTTTGTTTACACATGACTTTTGAGTTCCTCATTTCAAGGCGCATTAGGGATCTTGTCCCATATTGAAATCCATACTTCTGATTTTTCCAAATATTTTTATGTGATCTTCATCGGTATAACATTCTGAATAAATCTGTGTATTTTTGTCCATTTCTGAAAAAAAATAAAGTTGTTTTAGCACTATAAGGCAATGACACTTTCGTCGCTATATTCATTTATTTTGAATACAATGAGTATGTATAAGTAATTTCTTCCAGAATACCTTCACTAGTCAAAACAAGGACAAAACTTCTGATTATAACCTCTTATTACAATACACAGACCCTGTTAAAGCATTCTACAAAATTTTCTTGTGCCTTAAAGTGCATTTTGACAGAGAAATTATGCAAAAATGAAGGTTGTATAAAAAAAAAACCACCAAAATAATTATTCTTACTAGTGGAAATCTGGTATTTAATACTGTTAAAACCACTCTAAACTACTTGGAAATCATCCATATCATATAATTAGAGTACAATATAGTGCAAATTTTCAAAACTTGTCCTTTCACATAATTCTATTTGAGAAAAAAATGTTTTTTACATGTATTTCAGTGAAAACCTTTTATCAGTGAGAAATCCACAAGAGGTCTTAACGGAAACATTGTGACATCACATGTATAATGGCGTCATTAAATAACGACAGATCAAAGTAGTGCTAAATATAGTTTGCAGTGTTACATGAGAAACAGTTGCCGCAAGATTTAACTCGAAATATTGAGTCGTAACGATCTGTAACTAAGCCTTTTCATTTAATACCAAGACCATAGCAACAGTTTTCATATTAGCATATTTTCAACATACCGACTGTAATTTCAATTGCATAAATATCATAAAAAACAATTTAGAGCTTGCCTAATAAAACAAAATGCTTACCAGTTATTCAGGACTTTTTAAAACCTCTAGTTTGCCATCTCAGGTTGAAAATAATGATACGTCTGGAACTGAAATAAGACAAAAAAAATACTCAGGCTTTGTTATCATTTGATTTAAATACATAAGTATTATTGAGAGAGAAAAATCTTATTCTTGAAAGTTTAATCACAAAGAAAGACAAATGCTTCTCCCTTGTGGCTTAGCCACCTTCATTTAAACCTTTTGTATTAGAAGCAATGGGTAGTAGCTAACTAGCTTAATAATTGAATAGGTGCAGAAATATTGTTTTCAAAAAAGTTTGACCCTCCCCCTTTTTCAGTGCTGAGAAATGACAATATCTTTTGTTTTGCTCATGTGCATTAAAAAATAATAATTCATGATTTTCTTAAAGCATGTAAATGTTTTTTCTGTTTTTTATGCATATGATATCTACTGACCAGGGGTCAAATCATTGGTTAAAAGCACATGCGATGATGTATCTCACTTTACTCGTATGAAGTGTGTTATCTCCCTTGATTATCAGGTATTCCTGTAGACCAGAGTGATAATTACATAACAAAGACTATATTGTGTCATGTTTACTTACAATTTAATAATATTTAAAAGTTATTTCTTGCCTTTTCAATGTAGCAAACAAATTCCTTTCGGATCTCTCGGAAGTAAACAAAGTTATGATTGTGCCTAAAAAAAGTGTTCAGCCCCGTGCCAGTAATGTATTTTAAAAGCGAAAATTTCCTTGAGTTTTTGCTGATCTTTATCAATAATATTTATCTTAAACCATTTATGATAACTAGGTATAAATAAAAAAATACTAACCATCATTTTCGGTGGTGTACAGGTGAAATCATCCATAAATCAGTCCGACAACTTCTGGAATTGAGCTTCTAAATTAAATTTGGGTACAGATGCGCATTAGTTTTTCCATAGGCCGTAATGGTAACGTTTTCTTCTGTTGCTCAGTCCATATCGTTAACTTGGATGTGTGTGATGGCTCGTTTCGAAGCTGAGACATTTTGACATATGTGGTTAAATTTTCGGGGTACGAAGTGAGATTACTTTTTCCGTAAATTAGCAAACCCCGAGTATCCTTTTGTGATGCGGCTCCTCATGGTAAATAATCCCATTTTTAACACAAAAAGTTCTTTGAAAATTTAATACTTTGAACACATTTAATAGCTCCATAGATTTTACACATTTATTCTGTGTTCCCCTACTTTCTAAATTAACTCAAATGGTTAAGCTCAGTCACTTGTTTATCATAGAAAAGTGTCAAATATCACTACACAGAGAATTTTTGTTTACACATGACTTTTGAGTTCCTCATTTCAAGGCGCATTAGGGATCTTGTCCCATATTGAAATCCATACTTCTGATTTTTCCAAATATTTTTATGTGATCTTCATCGGTATAACATTCTGAATAAATCTGTGTATTTTTGTCCATTTCTGAAAAAAAATAAAGTTGTTTTAGCACTATAAGGCAATGACACTTTCGTCGCTATATTCATTTATTTTGAATACAATGAGTATGTATAAGTAATTTCTTCCAGAATACCTTCACTAGTCAAAACAAGGACAAAACTTCTGATTATAACCTCTTATTACAATACACAGACCCTGTTAAAGCATTCTACAAAATTTTCTTGTGCCTTAAAGTGCATTTTGACAGAGAAATTATGCAAAAATGAAGGTTGTATAAAAAAAAAACCACCAAAATAATTATTCTTACTAGTGGAAATCTGGTATTTAATACTGTTAAAACCACTCTAAACTACTTGGAAATCATCCATATCATATAATTAGAGTACAATATAGTGCAAATTTTCAAAACTTGTCCTTTCACATAATTCTATTTGAGAAAAAAATGTTTTTTACATGTATTTCAGTGAAAACCTTTTATCAGTGAGAAATCCACAAGAGGTCTTAACGGAAACATTGTGACATCACATGTATAATGGCGTCATTAAATAACGACAGATCAAAGTAGTGCTAAATATAGTTTGCAGTGTTACATGAGAAACAGTTGCCGCAAGATTTAACTCGAAATATTGAGTCGTAACGATCTGTAACTAAGCCTTTTCATTTAATACCAAGACCATAGCAACAGTTTTCATATTAGCATATTTTCAACATACCGACTGTAATTTCAATTGCATAAATATCATAAAAAACAATTTAGAGCTTGCCTAATAAAACAAAATGCTTACCAGTTATTCAGGACTTTTTAAAACCTCTAGTTTGCCATCTCAGGTTGAAAATAATGATACGTCTGGAACTGAAATAAGACAAAAAAAATACTCAGGCTTTGTTATCATTTGATTTAAATACATAAGTATTATTGAGAGAGAAAAATCTTATTCTTGAAAGTTTAATCACAAAGAAAGACAAATGCTTCTCCCTTGTGGCTTAGCCACCTTCATTTAAACCTTTTGTATTAGAAGCAATGGGTAGTAGCTAACTAGCTTAATAATTGAATAGGTGCAGAAATATTGTTTTCAAAAAAGTTTGACCCTCCCCCTTTTTCAGTGCTGAGAAATGACAATATCTTTTGTTTTGCTCATGTGCATTAAAAAATAATAATTCATGATTTTCTTAAAGCATGTAAATGTTTTTTCTGTTTTTTATGCATATGATATCTACTGACCAGGGGTCAAATCATTGGTTAAAAGCACATGCGATGATGTATCTCACTTTACTCGTATGAAGTGTGTTATCTCCCTTGATTATCAGGTATTCCTGTAGACCAGAGTGATAATTACATAACAAAGACTATATTGTGTCATGTTTACTTACAATTTAATAATATTTAAAAGTTATTTCTTGCCTTTTCAATGTAGCAAACAAATTCCTTTCGGATCTCTCGGAAGTAAACAAAGTTATGATTGTGCCTAAAAAAAGTGTTCAGCCCCGTGCCAGTAATGTATTTTAAAAGCGAAAATTTCCTTGAGTTTTTGCTGATCTTTATCAATAATATTTATCTTAAACCATTTATGATAACTAGGTATAAATAAAAAAATACTAACCATCATTTTCGGTGGTGTACAGGTGAAATCATCCATAAATCAGTCCGACAACTTCTGGAATTGAGCTTCTAAATTAAATTTGGGTACAGATGCGCATTAGTTTTTCCATAGGCCGTAATGGTAACGTTTTCTTCTGTTGCTCAGTCCATATCGTTAACTTGGATGTGTGTGATGGCTCGTTTCGAAGCTGAGACATTTTGACATATGTGGTTAAATTTTCGGGGTACGAAGTGAGATTACTTTTTCCGTAAATTAGCAAACCCCGAGTATCCTTTTGTGATGCGGCTCCTCATGGTAAATAATCCCATTTTTAACACAAAAAGTTCTTTGAAAATTTAATACTTTGAACACATTTAATAGCTCCATAGATTTTACACATTTATTCTGTGTTCCCCTACTTTCTAAATTAACTCAAATGGTTAAGCTCAGTCACTTGTTTATCATAGAAAAGTGTCAAATATCACTACACAGAGAATTTTTGTTTACACGTGACTTTTGAGTTCCTCATTTCAAGGCGCATTAGGGATCTTGTCCCAAATACCTATCTGAATATTTATTTACAATAAACATACAAGTTCTTTCTCAAAAAGGATTTCCGACTTCTGTCATATTTGCGATATGTTTTTTTTGGTCATAGCTCTCCAACTGTTATTGTTTTGATAATTGCTTGACTTTCAAGTTTCAAATACTTGGCTTAAAACATTCCATAAATTTTACAGATGCCATCATGAGTTGTTTGACCGTTATGGATTAAACGTTTCACAAATGATATCGAATATGTTCCTTTTGTTGTAACTAACAATCCCGTTCCCTTTCATGAATGTACCGAATTAGACTATTTACCGGATTTGTTATAACATGAGCAACACGACGGGTGCCTCATGAAGAGCAGGTTCTGCTTACTGTTCCAGAGCACCTGAGATCACCCCAATTTTTGGTGGGGTTGGTGTTGCTTATTCTTTAGTTTTATATGTTGTGTCATGTGTGCTCTTGTTTTTCTTTTTCATTTTTAGCCATGTGGTGTTGTCAGTTTATTTCAATTTATAGGTGTAACTGTCCCTCTGGTATCTTTCATTTCTCTTCCAGATGAAGGAATATCAATTGTCCGATTCATGTCACACCTTGGAATTTGTCTGAAGCAACCCAAAAAGAATTCATACTTTTAACAAAAATACCTTTACACTCACTTCTCCTCATATGTCTTCATGAACCAAATACAATTACAGCAATGTTAAATATTTCTTGTCATTTCTTTGGGTTTCAGACTTTCAGTGAACCTGAAATCAGAGACATAACAATTAACAATTCTAAAACAATCTATCAAAATGTATTTGACATAAAATAATTATCTCCTGCTGTGTCAATTCTAATAATCTGCTTCGCTCAGCGCAGCTGGATACGCCCACAGAGGTACAACCATGACAGTTGGGGCAAAAATGGACACAATATTCAAGCTTGATACAGATCTGAATTTGGATTGTAATTAAATATTTGACATATTATAGGTTTCTGAATAAATGTAGTCAAAGAACTTGAAATTGATTATTAAATTTAATTTATATTCAATTTAAGATTTCTTGCTGTTGTGTTAATTCTCAATGTCATATTAGAAATTTATGAAAATCAAAAGGGAGCTTACTTCAATAGATATAAACAATTCACCAAAGTTTCATGAGAATTGCTGACAGCTTTTTGGAGTTATTGTATGAAAACTAGAAAATCCCCCCTTTTTTAATGAATAAAACCCCATACTCAGAAATGTTAAATTTTAAATTTATTCAAGTCTTAAGGGAGCTTACATCAATAGATATAAACAATTCACCAAAGTTTTATAAGAACTGCTGAAAGCATTTTTGAGTTTTTGTCCGAAAACTGGAAAATCCCCCTTTTTTATGTATAAAACCCAGAAACTCGGAAACATAAAATCATATATTTATAAAAATCGAAAGGGAGCTTATGTCAATAAATATAAAAAATTCACCACAATTTCTTGCAAGTTTGAATTGTGAAAGCATTCTTGAGTTATTATCCGAAAACTAGAAAATTCCCCATTTTTGAATGAATAAAACACCACCATGCCCACAACTCAGATATGTAAAATATGAAATTTCTGCTGTATATTTTGACAATAAAGATGCATAAGTTGTAGTTTTGATTATTTATTTTTCAGATTTTCTAAATAGTTTACAACGACAGATGACAGAAGACAATGGACGCCAAGTGATGACATATGCTCACAATCGCATGGGGACCTTCGACTTCGGGCCCCGGTGAGCTAAAAAGGAAAATTTGAATAAGAAACAGTTTGCATCAATTTTAAAAGTTAGCAATGGGGAATGTGTCCATGGGACGCAGATGACGGCCCTGTTTGCATACATGTTTAACATTATAAAGGGGCATAAATCAAGAACGGTAATACTGATGCTTACCAAAGTTATACTTGATCACAGTTTAGTGTGAATAAGCATGGTGTATAAGTCTCATCACATTTGGCTGAGGCAAATTAAACTAAAGTTAGATTTGTGATTTTTTTGTGTTTTAACGCCACTTTAAGCACCACATTTAGGCAATTTTGTGGTGGCCAGTTTTAATTGGTGGATGAAGCTAGAGTGCCCGGAGAAAACCACCAACCTTAGATAGGAAAACTGACAATCCTAGTCGATGAAGCTTAGAGTCGAGTGCACCCACACGAGTGGGGTTCGAACTCACAAACTTAGTTTTGTTAAAACAAGTAATACAACAAGATGGGTAGAAAAGGTTAGGAACTGTCAATGGATGTGTAGAAATGTTCCAGAATGGGTTTTCTCGCCGAAAAATCACTGACATACTTAAAATTCCCAAGTCAACCATTATTGACAATGTTCAGAAATTTATAGCTACAGGTTCTGTGGAGAATTAACCAAGAAGTGGACAACCATTGTTTGTAAAACCACTCGACTACCGCAAGCTAGAATGCATTGTAAAGACAAGTTGGAGGAGTGTGACATAACAAACAAGTTTAATGAAGAAAATTGTGTTCCCATGTCTAAACGTACCATTTAGCACCATTTACATAAACATGGGTATCACAGGTGTGTAAATAAGAAAAAAATAGTGATCAGGGAAGTCAAACAAAAGAAAAGGCTTGCATGGTGCAGAGAATAAAGGAGGTGGACAGTTAATAACCACTGGAAAAAGGGTATTTTCTCAGATAAGAGCAAAATTATGATTGGACATGATGAACATGTTTTCGTATGACAAGAAAGAGATGAGGGGTGGAGACCGGACCTTGTTCAACCGCAGACATCACAAACAAAATATCAAATCATGATTTGGGGTTGTATTTGCTGGAATGGCTTTGGTATACTTGCTCCTGTAAAAG
This sequence comes from Mytilus galloprovincialis, assembly GCA_037788925.1. NCBI lineage: Eukaryota > Metazoa > Mollusca > Bivalvia > Mytilida > Mytilidae > Mytilus > Mytilus galloprovincialis. The sequence continues at coordinate 88,203,269 of CM075334.1, forward strand.
GCAATATTAATGCTGTTAAATATCAAGAAATACTTGATGAACATTTGTGGCCAGTGATAGCTCAGCATTTTCCGGGAGGAAATTATTTTTTCCAGGATGACAATAACCCTGTCCATCGTGCAAGGTCAACGGAATAAAGGGTATGAACTGGCCTGCACAGTCCCCTGACTTGAATATAATGGAAAACATTTGGTTATATGTAAAAAGAAAACTTCAAACATGTACTGGGATGATTAAATCTAAAAATGAATTGTTCCAATTGACACTGTATTTGGGTCAGTATTACTCCTGACTATATTCAGTGCTTATACAAGTCGATTCAAAAGGAAATGTAATCAAGCTAAAAGGATTAGAGGTAAGTTTTTATTTTTGTTGTATTTCATTGGTTGATTTATTTACAGCGCAATTATGAACTTTGCAACTTTCGTTTTGAAACGTAAACACGCAGCCATTGTGACCAAATATTTTTTGCACATCTCTGTATGTTGTTTTTGTAAAGTGTTTGTCACCTGCATTTTTTGCTATATATTTCAGATAAAAACACACTTTTTCAAAAAAATATTTTTAGGGCATTTATGGTTGGATTTTTATCAACAAAGCCTTAAAAGATGTAGAATTGAATCCTGGACAACTCGGCCCCGGAGACAAGTTGGACAGAGTCCACTCGGACCGTCTAAGAAGACATCTCAGATTCTATAAAAATCATCTTTTAATACTTTGTCTGAGATGTCCTTATAGACTTTGTCGGATCCTCTGTAAGGACATCACGGACAAAGTATTAAAAGAGGATTTGAACTGTTTAAATTATAATAAATTATAAAACGATATATTTTAGATTGCAACATCAATTTTACAGCATGTTACTGAATTTGCAGGAAAATTATTTTATGTATTTTTTTTTTCTTATCATTATCAATTTATTATAAAATTAAAATGATGTTTTACTTAGTGCTCAAATCATATGTATCTTATGTGAATGACTTTCTGGTCTGGAGTTTGTGTACCTGCTATGTTTTACTTAGTGTTTTATATTGCAGTTATAGTTTTATTTTGAAATTGGAGTATTGCTTTCACTAATACGATGGTATTTTAAAATACTTCGTTCAAAGTATATGAAAAAGAGACTTCATCAAAACATAAGAACCATTATTTTCTCATACAGCTTTCAAGCAACCAAAATAAAAGTACTTGGGATCAACACTCAATTGTCTTTAGACAGTCTGAGTTATAATTATTTATATAAATCGGCTTCAAAACTTTCATCAGGCACATACTTTTCCCCCATTAAATCATTTATTTTGTCAGAAGTTTAATTTTAGACTCAGTCTGAGTTGTTATTATAGAGGGTCCGAGTTTTCTTATTGACGGTATGAGTTGTCTTCTTAGACGGTCCAAGTGGTCTTTTTAGGAGACGGTCCAAACTGTCTCCAGGCTGACTTGTCTTGCACCCGTAGAATTGTCTAAAGTATGTTTGTTTATTTGGTAATAGTTGTGTCTTCAGGTGTTTTCGTTTTCTCTTGATGTGAACACATACAATAAATTTATATAATGTAATTTGGTTGAATATATAGTGAATTTCTAAGCAGAAAATAATATTTGTGTTTATCTTGTGAAAAAAAATGAAAATGATTCTCCAAAAAAAAATGTAACCAAATAAACAAATAAACCTGTGACAATTCTGCTTCTATACAACTTATGGCAAATCTTGGCTGACCAGGTCGCTTGAACTTTTGACGCATACAACAATCACTTTTCCATTGTGGCGTCAGATATTTTGCTTTATGACATTAGCATTTTACGGGAACCTGTGTGATATCCAGTAATGGCGGACAAATAGCGATAAAGTGTCTTTGTACCAAGTTGCTTAAAATCAAACCAAAAATGACCCCAAAATAAAAAAAAATTTAATGTAGTTTTATATACAATATAGAGTGGGGGCCCATATTCGCCGGGGACACAATTTCGCCGTTTTATGATTTTGAGGTGTAAACACTCCAAAGGATGGCTGAAATGGAAGAAATATGCCAATAAATTATAATTTTATAACAAATATGATTATTTTTAAACTTAAACAAAAATAAGCCACTTACTGCAAAAGATCGAAAATCGTTGTCCGTTTTTCGGTCAATTTCCTGAATGAAAAACAGGATTTTCATAGATTTTTTTCTTAGCATTTTTTTTGACTGATTGGCCTAAATTTCTTTTTTTTTACACCTTTGAAATGTCTGCTGTTCATCTATAATGAAATTTATTTGATAAATATTATATAAAGCTGCAGTTATTTGGTTTTAAATAGATGTGTAAAAACAGCGAATATGTGTCCCCCATTGACAAAACTTCAGGAAATTTCAAACACCTTTTAATCTAACTTTACAGATGATTATTTTCAAACAAACATGTTTTCAAGCTTAGGAATGTTTTGCATTTGAAGTTATCTTCATATAGAAATATCAGTATACTTCAAAAACATATAGACCTGAACATAAACTGTAGAAAACATGGAAAGATATGGCGAAAATGAGCACCCCACTCTATGGCGAAAAATATCAAGTGACGAATACACTCTGTAGTTTGACAGTGACTCAGTTAGGTTTTATCAACTTTTGACGAGTTTTTCCTTGTTTTGTTTCACCAGCACTGAAAATACTATAACACAGAGATTGGTCACTCTCAATTTCCCTATTATTTTAACGTAGTTTCGTATTTTTAAAATTTACCGTTAGCAGACGACATGTAATTGCTCAATTAAAATTGAATAAAACAAAGTGAAATATTATTTTCAATGCTGTCTTTACTAATCATATTATATGAATATTATTATGATTAACCTACTTTAATAATTATTATATTATAATAGTTTTTAATAATAAACTTATTTTAATAGTTTTTCATAATAAACATATTTTAATAGTTTTTAAAATTAGCTATATGACTATGATATCATATGAGCCAGTCCATGCGAAAAGGTACAAAAAGTCCTTTTGGTAAACTTTACAGGACACGTTATCAAAGTTTGTTATAGTATTTTTGAAAAACGATTTTATCCGAAAAAAAATTACATTAATGTAAACATTCATAAGATTGTCAATTCTATCCCGAATTTGTCAACTAAAACCGAAAAAGACGTAGAAATATCTGAAGTTTTGGTATTTGAGCAAGTGTAAAATCATTTGTTCCCCGGACTAATGCTATACCGACCAGAAACTACAAAAAATTATGACACTACAGAGACAAAAGTCAATAATTTCCGTCAGTTCTACAGGTTTAAAGAAAAAAAGACAACATTAAAACATGAGGGAAAATGCAAAAACTATGACATCTTGTGTTTTAGAAATTGAAATTTAAGTTAAGTTAAGTTATTTAATATTATATAAATCAACCTTAGTTGCACGGGATGCGAACCGTTGCCCGGTTTGATTGCATTGATATCCGCATCGTAAGCGAGAGCCTTATCCCCACTGCTACCAGGTTTAACGTTAACAATTGGCAAATCAAGCCATTTAAACTGTACTTTGAAAATGATTGAAATATATGAAATAATTCACTAAAAATCTTGATAAAACTAGGGGGGGGGGGGGGGTCTCAACACTCGCAGGTGCGTGTAGCTCACAGCTTGATGATATGAGGGAAAGTAAATGTGTTTTATAAATCACAAGTCTACTACCAATAATTATGCACACTTTTTAGAATTTCGTAATTTTTTCGTTTTTGTACCTTTTCGCATGGACTGGCTCATATATCGATTGAGAATGGATTGTGTTTAGAAAATTCTCATAAATCCAACAAACAAAATTGTTAAGGTGAAACAGGTCCTGTTTATTGTATCTAATCAAGGAATCGTATAAACAATTCCTTGATCAAATATATACAAATGTTTTACCTGTTTTACCTACCTGTAAAAACAGTTGCATTTGTGAATTGGCTGGGATATGGTTATGATACACGTATACACATGCTAATTAAAAATGGAATTAAGATATATAAATTTCATCATCGATACTATTTAATATTTTTTTTAATTTTCATGAATGATTGATTCTATTAAAAGCTTTTTTAAAAACAAAATGGAAAAAGGCTTCAGTTTTTACCGTTTTTTCCAAATGAAAGTTAATTACGGCCACAGTGGCAAAAAGTATAAAGGAAGGTTTGGATGGGTTTCGACGGTTATTCATTGAATAGAGAATAATGGATGAAAAAAAATCAAGATTATAGAATAGGAATAATTGAAGAATAATCGATTGGAAATTTAGAACAGAAAAAAAATAAAGATTTATTACCAAATAATCGTTTTTATTTGTAAGCAATTCTGTTTTGTTTTGTCTTTTCCCTTTAAATCAGTCTAGTATGCTTTGTAATGAACTTGGGTTTTTACCCTAATCAAATTCTTTTCCAAATATAAAAATAATGAGAATGTCTTTCCTTAACAATTAAAACTGAGATTACTATAATGTGTTATAGTAATCTCAGATTAAAAGGGTCAATCATTTCAATTAATTTTGATCAGGTTATTACAAACAATGTAATTAGCGGCAATCATATAACTTAAAAATACGCTGATAGTGGGTCTTCTAATTGCCTGTGAATCTCAGACTGTTAGGGAAACTTTTAAGTCATATGCAAAAATTAATCTACATATTTGTAGCTCTCAGTCTGTGTTATAAGTGCATTTTTAAATAATTACAGTTTAAAATACAATTCCTACATCAGCCTCAGGCGCCAACGATGACGAAGTTTCCAATGGCTGTTTTAGGGTCCACTGGTTCTGAATCAAATTTGCGCGAAGGCAGAAAAGTTATAAAAATAATAGATACCAGTTCAAATATCGGAAATTTATCATAGTTATTCCGACATATATTTGTCTTTTCATTATTATTTGTCATTCACGCGTTTTATCAATCTGTAAATAAATGACTTTATTAGAGCGTCCAAGTGACTAAACTAGGCTGACGAAACACGCCGGCAAGACAACACAAAGCCTCCAAATATGGCACTTTCTTTTTCTACACCGAAAGATAAACCTGCTATTGGTAAGACTATTTTCTCTGATTTAGCAAATGCCAAAAGAAGGTGGATACTCTGTATCACTACGACACTACCATGTCAGATCGTCTGGCTGTCGAACACTGACACTGTCACTGTCTGACATTTGAGTCTGAGGTTTGAATCGCGTATGTGGCAGGTGTGTTCGACTCTTGCATATATCTAAATAGTCAATTTTTCTACCAAAAGTCCAGATTCTCTTTTGCATACAAGAACCGCAATAGATTGGTGGATATTGACCCCTCTAATTATTACAAACCCGGAGATTCAAGGACCAGAGGAGGCCACCGCATACACCAACAGCGCACTCTAAAAGACCAATACAGGTACTCCTTCTTCCCAAGATCAACCAGGGAATGGAACACTATCGGTAAAAGCCACAACAGCAGCTACACTAGAAGAGTTCAAGGCCAGCCTTACCATCCTGCCAGAGGCCTTGACAGGAGCTTCACACACCTAGATCTCCTTTGACCCCAGATGTACATAGTTTTATTTGTAAATAATTTTCCTGTAAATAGTTTTTATTAAGTGAGGAGGGAAGGCCTCATGATTTCACGAGCAAGAGTCATTTATACACTCAAGAAGAGTCCGACTCTGTACTGAAAGAAGAAGAAGAAGAATTATATGACAACACTGCCAATTTTTTCACCAACTCGTCCTGCTTTCTATTTACTCGCCCACTTCTTAAAAAAGTTATTATCTCGGGTTGAATTTACTCCTACCAACTTGTCCTACTTATGGAAAAGGGTAGTCCAAATAATTATGACGTCTTATAAGGCTATTATAATTTTTTTCTTTGACGCCTTACTTCGACGTCATAATGCTGAAGCCGCCATTTTCGGTTGGACTTTGAGAGCATATTTTGCTCTCCACTTTGAGACCCAATTTAGCTATGAAATTTTCATTGAAGGCTAAAACAAAATGCATATATAAAAATTCTTACCTTTTATGTGTTTGTTTGTGCAAAATATTTCCAATTAATCACTACAGAAATAATAATATAAGTAACAATTCCATCCGAGGCGGGAACATGTCGACTGCATTTTTTAAAACGTTTGTCTGATTTCTTTTTAGGAAATTTTTACACCAAACTCGGTAAAACCTGAATTTCCGGAACCATTGTTTTACATTATCCGGAAAATCAGGTTCGTCAAAATGGACCGATTTTGGTTCAAAAATATATTTTATACACCTAAAATGAAGCATCTTCAGGAGAAATCATCTAAACGTTTTAATAAAGCAGTAAATTCCCTCTGAAAGTCCAACTGAACATATGAGTTTGGCGTTATGACGTCGAAGTAAGGCGTCAAAGAAAAAAATTATAATAGCCTTTTAAGACCTCATAATTATTTGGACTAGGAAAAGGGTAGTCCAAATCACTATGACCTCCATCTTAATGACTTCTTGAAAGGCTACTTTTTTTTCTGTGACGCCTAATCCTAAGTCGTCACAATGCTGAAGCCATTTTTTCGTCTGCATTTTGAGAGAGAATTTTAGGCAGAACTTGAGATCTAATTTTGACATGATATCTTCATTAAAGGTTTAACAATTTTGCAATGATACAAGGTTTCTTTTTGTGTGCATATTGCCGAGAGAGTTTGATCGATTACTGATTGATAACTTCAAGTCATCAATCAAGTACTGATCAAATATGATCGATTAGTGTTCGATTACCGATCTGATCGATTAGTTAAGTCTGGATATTGGTGCAAAATATATCCAGGAATATCCATAAGAAATGATAAGATAAGCATGATAAGATACAATTCCATTTCAGGTGGGCAAAGTTTTTTAATTTCAAAATGGTTATTCAGGATTTAGATACATGTACAAAAAATGTATGTCACATCCTAAGAATATAAAGTATCAAGCTCAGTATAATTTTAGGGACCTGAATTTCTGGAATGTTTCATTTATCATGTTTATCATGTTTATACTATCTGGAAATTTGATTCTGCCAAATTTGACCACAACAGGGAATAATTTGACACTGAGGCTAATTAAAAAGTGATTCATGTTTGATTGAACTATTAGCTACTGACAAAATAATAATAACTAGGTATTATGATGTGTGATGGCTTTTATGAACAAAAGACAGGTTGATTAAAAAATTGCCAGCTTTCCTGGTATATTATTCCTTTTTAATCCGACCAGTCTGCAAACAAAATCTATTCAGGCTACTAGTCCATTGGACTAGAATGGACTAGTTAATTTAAAAATTAATCCTCCCCCAAATTCAGAAACAGGACATCTCAGCTGACTTTTCTTATACTGATATATAATATATTCTGCTCTAACAGCTGAGTGATGTTTTGATTTATTTCAGCTGCCTTGTTGACGGCAGAGTTTGTAGTGAAAGCAGGAAAGCCTGTCAAGATCGAGCTTGGAAATAATACATCATTGGTAGTTGATAAGTAAGTTTTTATACGACCGCAAAATTTGAAAAATTTTTTGTCGTATATTGCTATCACGTTGGCGTCGTCGTCGTCGTCGTCCGAATACTTTTAGTTTTCGCACTCTAACTTTAGTAAAAGTGAATGGAAATCTATGAAATTTTAACACAAGGTTTATGACCACAAAAGGAAGGTTGGTATTGATTTTCGGAGTTTTGGTCCCAACATTTTAGGAATTAGGGGCCAAAAAGGGCCCAAATAAGCATTTTCTTGGTTTTCGCACTATAACTTTAGTTTAAGTTAATAGAAATCTATGAAATTTTGACACAAGGTTTATGACCACAAAAGAACGGTTGGGATTGATTTTGGGAGTTTTGGTTTCAACAGTTTAGGAATTAGGGGCCAAAAAAGGGCCCAAATAAGCATTATTCTTGGTTTTCGCACAATAACTTTAGTTTAAGTAAATAGAAATCAATGAAATTTAAACACAATGTTAATGACTACAAAAGGAAGGTTGGTATTGATTTTGGGAGTTTTGGTTTCAACAGTTTAGGAATAAGGGGCCAAAAAAGGGCCCAAATAAGCATTATTCTTGGTTTTCGCACCATAACGTTAGTATAAGTAAATAGAAATCTATGATATTTAAACACAAGGTTTATGACCATAAAAGGAAGGTTGGTATTGATTTTGGGAGTTTTGGTCCCAACAGAATAAGGGGCCCAAAGGGTCCAAAATTAAACTTTGTTTGATTTTATCAAAATTGAATAATTGGGGTTCTTTGATATGCCGAATCTAACTGTCATGACTGTGTATGTAGATTCTTAACTTTTAATCCCGTTTTCAAATTGGTCTACATTAAGGTCCAAAGGGTCCAAAATTAAACTTAGTTTGATTTTGACAAAAAATGAATCAGTTAGGTTCTTTGATATGCTGAATCTAAAAATGTACTTAGATTCTTGATTATTGGCCCAGTTTTCAAGTTGGTCCAAATCGGGGTCCAAAATTAAACTTTGTTTGATTTCATCAAAAATTGAATAAATGGGGTTCTTTGATATACCAAATCTAACTGTGTATGTAGATTCTTCATTTTTGGTCCTGTTTTCAAATTGGTCTACACTAAAGTCCAAAGGGTCCAAAATTAAACTTAGTCTGATTTTAACAAAAATTGAAATCTTGGGGTTCTTTGATATGCTGAATCCAAAAATGTACTTAGATTTTTTATTATGGGCACAGTTTTCAAGTTGGTCCAAATCAGGATCTAAAATTATTATATTAAGTATTGTGCAATAGCAAGTCTTTTCAATTGCACAGTATTGCGCAATGGCAAGAAATATCTAATTGCACAATATTGTGAAATAGCAAATTTTTTTTTAATTAGAGTTATCTTTCTTTGTCCAGAATAGTAAGCAAGAAAATTCTAATTGCAAAATATTGTGCAATAGCAAGATTTTTTTTTAATTGGAGTTATCTTTCTTTGTCCAGAATCAACTTAAATCTTTGTTATATACAATATACAATGTATATTCACTTTTTACTACCAACTGATAAATTAAAATAATCTTTACCATTCAGTGATAACAAGCAGTTTTTTTACATCTTAATATTTTATGATGTATTTAAATGAGTAGTTATTGTTGCAAACTCCATTAGAAATTTTAATTGAGATTAGTTTTGGAATAAGGGAAAGGGGGATGTGATTAAAAAAATTGGGTTCAATTTTTCTCATTTGAAATTTCATAAATAAAAAAGAAAATTTCTTCAAACATTTTTTTGAGAGGATTAATATTCAACAGCATAGTGAATTGCTCTAAGAGAAAACAAAAATTTTAAGTTCATTAGAACACATTCATTCTGTGTCAGAAACCTATGCTGTGTCAACTATTTAATCACAATCCAAATTTAGAGCTGAATCCAGCTTAAATGTTGTGTCCATACTTGCCCCAACCGTTCAGGGTTCAACCTCTGCGGTCGTATAAAGCTACGCCCTGCGGAGCATCTGGTTATAGTTGTAACAATTATTTTCTATGTGGAATTGCTTCCAGGCCAACCTTAAAAATATGTTTGTTTGCAGTTTTCCGACTGTACCTTCAGACTGAAGGGTCGGTAGGTAGGAAAAATATTTTATTTTATCAGCCAAAATACAGTTTAAACAAGCAGTTACACTAAACCAAGTTTCTTGTAGAGAAAAAAAAAAACATTTTAAAACAACAAACACTGGACATGCTGATAACCAACATCAAATGAACAGGCATTTTCAGATAAAAAACTTTTTAACCAAAACTGAAACTTTAACATAGTGTCATTATCCAATTTATGACATAAAATATGGTATAATTATTAAATACTGGAACACTTATAAACAAGGAATGTCATTATGACAAGAACTGTTTTAAAGAAATATATTCAGACATGTATGCTTCTTGACTAGAATGTTTTCATGAGTAGAGTATTTTCATCAGAAAAATGTAGATATTAAAGATTTATAAGACAATGTATTAAAGAGTGTATTTTTAATAAAAAAAAATAACCATTGAATCTTCCTCAATTGAAATAAACAGCTGCGCCATGAGCGCATGATACGCCCGACGTCTTGTGTGGAAGTTTTATGCAATAATCATAAATAGTTTCTGAGAAAGTTTTAAGCAATAACCATATATTGTTTTTGAGACACGGCGGGACATGTGAAACCCCCAACCCTGTTTTTTTTTTACAAAAAACTAAATATCACTAAAATAAAATTTTGAATCAAAACCAAAAAGTATATAGATCTTTAGATTAATATAACAAAGAAGTGTGTAAAGTTTTAAGCAATAATCATAAATCATTTTTGAGATACGGCGCGACATGTAAAATAAACAGCTGCGCCATGAGCGCATGATACGCCAGACGTCTTGTGTGGAAGTTTTATGCAATAATCATAAATAGTTTCTGAGAAAGTTTTAAGCAATAACCATATATTGTTTTTGAGACACGGCAGGACATGTGAAACCCCCAACCCTGTTTTTTTTTTTTATTACAAAAAACTAAATATCACTAAAATAAAATTTTGAATCAAAACCAAAAAGTATACAGATCTTTAGATTAATATAACTAAGAAGTGTGTAAAGTTTTAAGCAATAATCATAAATTATTTTTGAGAGACGGCGCGACATGTAAAAAAAACCTCCCCTGTTTAACAAAATACTCAATAACTCAAAAATAAAATTTTGAGTCATCACCAAAAAGTATACAGATATTAAGATTAATATAACTAAGAAGTGTTTAAAGTTTTAAGCCATAATCAAGAATCGTTTTTGAGATACGGTGCGACATGTGAAAAAAACACACCCCTGTTTTAGTTACAAAGTGCCGTAACTCAAAAAGTTTTAATCTTATTTTCACCAAAAAGTATACAGATCATTTGACCATCATAAGAAACAACTATGTTAAGTTTCATGAAATTTGGATAAGTCGTTCTCAAGTTACGGTGTGACATGTTTACGCCGGACAGACAGACACCGGACATTTGTATACCATAATACGTCCCGTCAAAATTTTGACGGGCGTATAAAAAAGGCAACTTGAAAAAAATGTATTAAGACATTCAACTGTTTTCATATTTCTAACAATATTTAATTATATGTGATAAGGTTATATTTTTGCCAGGCTTTAATGAAAACCAAAGAAATCTAAAGTTTGGGGTGAAATCCATAGCACCCCATTAAAAGTAAATGGTCTGTACTGAAATGTTTTTAATGCATAAAAAAATTGGCAGCATAGCTCCTAAGGACATGTTTTAATTGAATTCACACAGGCCACATAGTTTGGGTATATTTAATATTGTAAGAAAGAGAATAATTGCAATGAGTGGGGCAGCCCCCCTTATCCTAAAGGAGCATACTCATTGCAATCGAAGATAGATTTAATATAGAGAGAGTATATTTATTTTTCAAGCTAACCATTCATTTTCTCTACATCTTTGTGTAGTTATGGTTGCTTCTTATTGATTTGGCATGATCTATATCCATTAACATTTCAAATGAGCCCTTCCACCGTACAGGCGTGTTTACAGATATCCATGAAGATTAAAGTCACGGAGGAGTGGTTTCATCTTTGTCGTCTTCACAACGATTTGTAGAAAATATGCCATACTTCAAGCTGCTGTCGAATTATTTAACCACTGAAATTGGTTCCATAAAGTCAGGCTCCACAGATTCTGTACCCGATTTGTTTGAGACAGAATGGTTATCGTGTCAGTTATGAATATCCGCTACATCATCGTCAATGATATCATCACACATCATTACATGTGCCTGAATCTGTATAAACAGTTTACTAATAAACTTTTTTGTTTGTTATTTGTCTTAAAATTGACACGAAACGACAGCGTAAAGTACTCCTCCGTGACTTCATGGATACCTGTAAACAATTTCCATGTGCTTTATCATTAAATGGTCACATGAACGCTTGACGGGAAGCTAAGAAAAACTGAACTTGAAATGCGTAATTGACCCAGACTTTAAATCATTTCCGGAAAGGACCCAAAGTTCTGGAACGCATCAATAGAAGTATTAAAAAAAATTTCTTCAAATTTAAAGCAATAAAATTTTCACAGTCGGGAGGATTTTCAAGGGTCGGTCGGTAAACTGCAAACAAACAATGTTTTAATTTAAGCCCCATTTGCAGCATTGAGAATCAACTTTGAGACTATCCACATGAAAAGTTATTTATTATTTATACTTTAATCTAATAATAAAATTGAGAATGGAAATGGGGGATGTGTCAAAGAGACAACAACCCAACCAAAGAGCAGATAACAGCTGAAGGCCAGCAATTGGTCTTCAATGCAGCGAGAAAATCCCACACCCGTAGGCGTGCTTCATCTGGCCCCTAAACAAAAATGTATACTAGTTCAGTGATATTCAAGGATCTCCATGGCCTGTTTAACGATGGCGCCCTGCCATCGTTCAAATGTTTTGCGCCATCGTCAAATGACTTGCGCCATCGTTAAATTGTCTTGCGCCATCGTTAAATTGTCTTCTGCCATCGTTCAAAACTTCATCGTTTTTTGCAGCCAGACGCCATTTTTTTTATCAATTATAATCAAATGCATGTTACTGCATAACCCTTAGGCTTTTTATGTCATAATCCAGTTCTAACGCCTAAGGGATATCCGGATTAAGATCGCTAATTACTTAATTGTACCTGAGCTTGTACAGGTAGATCAACAAACCACACAGGAGAATACTATCTGAGGATAGACGATCCATTTGTCAAATTAATCAACTAAGTTTCAGCAAATGATTATGATAATTTAGATTAAATAAAAAAAATAATAAACCAGTTTCAAAGAAAACAGTTTAACAAGTCGAACACGTGCTTTATTTTGACTTACGCAATCAGCATCCCCCTTTTTTAAGAAGTACAAAATAAGACGCAAAACAGTAAATATTATTTCATTGCAAATAACTTGAATACTGCTGTAACGATAATTTAGAATTACTTTAAAAGTTTAAAAGTAAAAACTTAAATATTTCCTGTAAAGAAATATCGTATCGTAATTCCGAAATTCATTTCGTATATTACAATCAAATTGATACATCCGCGTTTCCGGTTTCTATTCAGACTAGAAAGATGCATGTTTCACAGCATCAATTTGACAGATAAAGTCATTAAAAACGTTTTCATTTGTCAATGTTTGCTTTACAAATCTCTTAAAGGTTTTACATAACCCGTACGAATCGTTTTGTTGTTGCTGCAAATCAGCCATACCGGTAATGGGTTCTGAATTTGACAACTGTCCATGAAAAATAAGCTCCACATCATATGATTTTTAACCCCCATAACAATTACCAAAAATATAAGAAATCTACATGGGGACCTTCATGACAGCTTTTGGTCATTCTTGACTAAAGAGGGACCATGAAGACTTGGCATTTGAATGGTTAAAAACGGCAATAAATGAAAATATTGATACTTCTAATTCTATAATGAAAATTCAAATAAATATAATTTAAATAAGCAATGATTTAGCATGTTCACCATTCCTTGTATAGAGGGATAAAATACTTCCGATCGCACTACACTGTACAGCGTAGACACAGTTTGTAATGTGAAAGTTCCTCCATCGTTCAATTTTCATCCATGGAGATCCCTGGATATTGGATAAGTTGTTGTTAGTGATAAGATGTATATAAATGTAAGCCAGACATGAAATTCCTCACAATTTTCATCTGCAGACATTGAGAATCAATTTTGATACAAGGTACGGGACTATCCACATCAAAAATTGTTTATTATATACTTTATTCTAAGTTGTTATTTGTGAAAGAATTATTATAGTATAGATATAAGAATAATGGATGAAAATTCTACTTAAATGATTTGATATATAGATTTTTGTCATTACGGAGAGTTGAAATCCTTATCTAAATTTGGTTGTAAGTATTGGAAAGTAACCATTGGAATCTGCAGGATTGATTAATTTGAGAATTGTTTTAAGTGCAGGTTCTGCTCGAATCCTGATCATAATTAATCTCATAACTAAAATTAAGGTGAAAATTTCAGAAACATAACACATTTTTTGTGATTGCATTGTGGATATTATAAAAGAAGGGATATGGTGGACTTTTTTTTAACACAAAATCCCTGTAGACAACCAAAAACCCAAAGCCTGGGGAATAGATGTTTTATTGCTATTCTTCATCTCAAAGTCATAAAGAAGCCTCCATATGGGTTAACATGGTTAAAATCTCAACTCACTTCAAGTACAAGACTGACACATTTTCAAGTAGAATTCTTTGCTTGATTTCAATACAACATGTACATGTGTATTGAGGACTGGCAAAGATGAGTGGTTATATCAACAAATAATAGTCTTTGTAGTGCAAAATATTTAAAACAAATACAATAATTTTTTGTCCAAGTATTTCATTGTAAAATGCAGAAATAATTTAAACATAATTCAATAATACCCTTTGTTTTGACAAAAAGTATAGCATGATTGAATTTTAAACTTCTAATTAATGATGTTATGTTTTAGGAACACTTCATTCAATACAAACCACTCAATCTGTCGGTTTTTGGCCAGAAGTTTTCCAGAGCTTGGCATTGAAGGAAATACAGCTGTTGAAAAAACTGAGGTAAGTTGTCTCTATGAGAAAAATTATTTTCTGTTGTGGAATGTGTGGTTTGGATTTAAATATTGGTCCTATAAAAAATTGTAATTTAAATAAAGCCATTCTGGGCAATGTTAAATACCCATCAAGGCATGACTAGGACAAATCCACAATGTTTGTGCATATCATCATCATTATTATTATATTTTAGTAGAGGTTCAAATGTATCTTTTGTTTCAGTAGGAAATCAAATCTTCTGCACATTTCAGAAATAGAAAAGAGTACATTGATTTCCTTTTATTTTTATAGTGTGAGTCAGAATGAATCCTGAAAATGACTAGGGAAAATTTGACTAACAAAAAGCAAACATTTCTAAAATCTTCTGACAAAGTACCTAGTGTCTTGAATCATGTGGTCCCTTAAGGGCATACGATACAGTTTTGATCCTGTATTTACAAGTTCGTGAACATTTGCATATAGGCTATTTTTTACCTGATTAATTCAAATATGTAATAAAAAATATACCTTCATGTGCTACTTTTTGAGTAAAATGAGGTCGAAATTTTGTATATTTGCTCAAAATTCAGATTTGTGGTCGTAATTTCTTTTTCGAAAGAAAGACATAACTTTTTTGTTATAAAAGATAAACACAAATTGTTTTTTTGTTAAATAATCGGTAATTTCTGTATTTTATAACTATCCTAAAAAATTATGCATTTTTAATTCAGAAATAACTCATATTTATCAAATGTTCATGAATTGAGGAAAATACATCATTTTTTGCTGCATGTTTATCAAAATTAAAGAAAAACCTCTATTTACAGTTTTATAAAATTTGGGTCACATAATCTCCCTGCAAAATGAAACAAATTGCTGTTTTGAAAAATAGGGGTCCATGAACTCGTTTTCAAATTAAATCAGTTTGAATGATAAAAATCAGTCGAAAAATCCATCTTTTCCCGATATGTCACAGTTTGACGTCGCGAAAATAACATTTTACGTTAGCAACGTCATTACCTCCCCTGTAACTGTATCGGATGCCCTTAAGCAATTATATCCTATTATTATTAATTGTAGGTTGACCATTGGTTGCTGTTTGCTCAAGGGAGATTATCATGTGCTAATGATTTTACATCAGCAGTTGTTTACCTTGATACAGTGTTAGGACCAATCACCTACCTGGTTGGTCATAGTGTAACCATTGCTGATTTTGCAGTTTGGGAATGTTTACATAGTATGTTAAAATTAATTGTTTTTTTGTGGAATTGAAAAACATTGAGACAATTTAAATATAATTGAAATTGTCATCTTGGTTTGTACTGTATCTTGTGAGCATGTTACTTATAATTTATAAGAAAATCAAATTGTCTCCCCCGGGACCTCTGAGTTGCAAGTCAGTGCTCTAATTGACTGAGCTAAAGATGTACTACCCTAACTAAATGTTAGTCTGTTGTACCCTAGGGAAGTTAACCCCCACCTCAAGAGTCATCATGCAATTATAACTCTCACAACACATAACATATATACATTGTTTTGTTGGCTATAAAAGACCCTGGCATGACAAAAAAGTGAAACAATTTAAATAAAATCACCATCAGCCTCATGTATAACAAACAATAAAATAAATTGTTTCCTGACTTTGGACAGGACAAAAAGAATGTGAGGTTGTTAAACATGTTTTACTTCGTGAATCTACATTTCAAAATAAAAACAGACTGTGAAAATCAGTTATAAATGGCTTGATTCATCAGGTTGGTTGCAAGCAGCAAAATCAACATAAAAACAAAATACCACAAAGTACTGATCTAACAGAACTTATAGGAACTGAAACTGAAAACTAGTAACAACTGATAATTAAATAATACTGTCCTAGACTTAAGCCTATTAGGTTCTATCAACATTTGACTATAACATGTCCATTTATCATTTTACAAATCTAGATAAACAGTATTCCATTGTTTTCATATCTAAATATTATTTAATGATTATTGCATCATCTTGTTTTGTCAGATAACAAATATTTCTATAAATATATAGGTAATAGTGCATGGCAGAAGTTGTATACCAGTAACAAATATTTCTATAAATATTTAGGTAATAGTGCATGGCAGAAGTTGTATACCGGTAACAAATATTTCTATAAATATTTAGGTAATAGTGCATGGCAGAAGTTGTATACCAGTAACAAATATTTCTATAAATATTTAGGTAATAGTGCATGGCAGAAGTTGTATACCAGTAACAAATATTTCTATAAATATTTAGGTAATAGTGCATGGCAGAAGTTGTATACCAGTAACAAATATTTCTATAAATATTTAGGTAATAGTGCATGGCAGAAGTTGTATACCAGTAACAAATATTTCTATAAATATTTAGGTAATAGTGCATGGCAGAAGTTGTATACCGGTAACAAATATTTCTATAAATATTTAGGTAATAGTGCATGGCAGAAGTTGTATACCGGTAACAAATATTTCTATAAATATATAGGTAATAGTGCATGGCAGAAGTTGTATACCGGTAACAAATATTTCTATAAATATTTAGGTAATAGTGCATGGCAGAAGTTGTATACCGGTAACAAATATTTCTATAAATATATAGGTAATAGTGCATGGCAGAAGTTGTATACCGGTAACAAATATTTCTATAAATATTTAGGTAATAGTGCATGGCAGAAGTTGTATACCGGTAACAAATATTTCTATAAATATATAGGTAATAGTGCATGGCAGAAGTTGTATACCAGTAACAAATATTTCTATAAATATATAGGTAATAGTGCATGGCAGAAGTTGTATACCGGTAACAAATATTTCTATAAATATTTAGGTAATAGTGCATGGCAGAAGTTGTATACCGGTAACAAATATTTCTATAAATATTTAGGTAATAGTGCATGGCAGAAGTTGTATACCAGTAACAAATATTTCTATAAATATATAGGTAATAGTGCATGGCAGAAGTTGTATACCGGTAACAAATATTTCTATAAATATTTAGGTAATAGTGCATGGCAGAAGTTGTATACCGGTAACAAATATTTCTATAAATATATAGGTAATAGTGCATGGCAGAAGTTGTATACCAGTAACAAATATTTCTATAAATATTTAGGTAATAGTGCATGGCAGAAGTTGTATACCGGTAACAAATATTTCTATAAATATTTAGGTAATAGTGCATGGCAGAAGTTGTATACCGGTAACAAATATTTCTATAAATGTTTAGGTAATAGTGCATGGCAGAAGTTGTATACCAGTAACAAATATTTCTATAAATGTTTAGGTAATAGTGCATGGCAGAAGTTGTATACCAGTAACAAATATTTCTATAAATATTTAGGTAATAGTGCATGGCAGAAGTTGTATACCGGTAACAAATATTTCTATAAATATATAGGTAATAGTGCATGGCAGAAGTTGTATACCAGTAACAAATATTTCTATAAATATATAGGTAATAGTGCATGGCAGAAGTTGTATACCGGTAACAAATATTTCTATAAATATATAGGTAATAGTGCATGGCAGAAGTTGTATACCGGTAACAAATATTTCTATAAATATTTAGGTAATAGTGCATGGCAGAAGTTGTATACCAGTAACAAATATTTCTATAAATATATAGGTAATAGTGCATGGCAGAAGTTGTATACCAGTAACAAATATTTCTATAAATATATAGGTAATAGTGCATGGCAGAAGTTGTATACCGGTAACAAATATTTCTATAAATATATAGGTAATAGTGCATGGCAGAAGTTGTATACCGGTAACAAATATTTCTATAAATATATAGGTAATAGTGCATGGCAGAAGTTGTATACCGGTAACAAATATTTCTATAAATATTTAGGTAATAGTGCATGGCAGAAGTTGTATACCAGTAACAAATATTTCTATAAATATTTAGGTAATAGTGCATGGCAGAAGTTGTATACCAGTAACAAATATTTCTATAAATATTTAGGTAATAGTGCATGGCAGAAGTTGTATACCGGTAACAAATATTTCTATAAATATATAGGTAATAGTGCATGGCAGAAGTTGTATACCAGTAACAAATATTTCTATAAATATTTAGGTAATAGTGCATGGCAGAAGTTGTATACCGGTAACAAATATTTCTATAAATGTTTAGGTAATAGTGCATGGCAGAAGTTGTATACCAGTAACAAATATTTCTATAAATATTTAGGTAATAGTGCATGGCAGAAGTTGTATACCGGTAACAAATATTTCTATAAATATATAGGTAATAGTGCATGGCAGAAGTTGTATACCAGTAACAAATATTTCTATAAATATTTAGGTAATAGTGCATGGCAGAAGTTGTATACCGGTAACAAATATTTCTATAAATATTTAGGTAATAGTGCATGGCAGAAGTTGTATACCAGTGGAGAAGCACCAGTTAATGTCAAGAGATATTATAAATATTTATGTGAACAACCTGTCTTCTCGTCCATCATGAAAAAGACCCCTAAGGTTGAAGTCAAAGGAGGAGGCGGAAGAGATAAAAAGACAGAGTCTTCAGTAAGTGTGTTGAAGTTGTTTTCATAAAATATAATATAAAAATAAGGAGATATAGTATGATTGCCAATGAAACAAGTGTCCACCAAAGTTAAAATGAAATGGGTGTATGCAATTATAGGCAACTGTATGCCTTCAACAATGAGAAAAACTGATACCACATTGACTATAAATGACCTCAAAATGAAAAATTTAATGCCAACTTGATTGTAAATTTATATCTGTTTGAAACTTTTGATTTCTGCTACTTTTAAATGAAGATGAAAGTGAACTGATAGTTTAATGGACTGAGGAACAAAGTATAATTATGAAATTTACTGAACATGTCATATTTGTTTTTATGTCTTCAGGTAGAAAAATCTTATTTTCAAAATGTTAAAATACTGTGTGCTGAGATTGTTTGCCAACAGTTTGTTTCCCATGAACTGTTCAACAAGTGGGTGCAATCAACAGTCTTTTTCAATGACGTCATATTTTGAGGGACCATGCAAAATGACCCTTAGTGGTGGACTGATTAATAAAGATACTTATATAAAACTAGATATCACTGGAATCAGAATATTCTCTAGTTTATAATGAAATTAAAATAAAGTGTACTTTTAGTAGTATAAAAAAAGCTTTATCCAGAGAAAATGGGAAAAACATTGCATAATCTGAGCATAAAAAACCTGAAATCAGGACATGTGCACACCCATGAAGACATGATACATGCACATTTTTCTTTATCAAAACTGTATGAATTTCATAGATTTTTACCTGGTCTTTCAAAAAATTCATTCTTCAGGGTATGTTCGCCTCAGTGCTCCAAAAAGAGCTACAGTGGCTGCAAATTAGTTTTCAATTTTCACTGCCAAAAAAAAAACAGAATGTTTACAGTGTTGTCTCCCCTCAAAACATGTATATTTAATGTAATATTTTTAAATTAGTTTAATCATTCAACCTGTTTTAATTGAAAATAATTAACTTATTTTTACAACCAAATACAAAAATTATGATACTTTTTCACCAATTATGTTGATAAAAAGGGACTTCCCTCCCTGTCTATTTTTAGTCTGGGAATAACCCCTAGTTTTTTTTATACAAAACTGTTTATAGCATCCAATACTTTTCAGATTTTAATATGTTGTTATTAATGACTAAATTGAGGTCAAGTTTGATATTGCTGATTTTTACGATTACTGGTCAGGAGTTATGGTCCTTTTCATATAAGAAAATGACAATTTATGTCAACTACAAATATTTTACCAAATGTAACTTAAAAGTTGTCTATCTTTTGATGTTTGTAGGTTAAGAAAGATGAAGGAAAGTTTGTTGACCTTCCAGGAGCAGAGATGGGCAAAGTTGTGGTCAGATTTCCTCCAGAGGCAAGTGGGTAAGTGGAGATTATCATGATTATTGTTAACTTATTTCAATTTAGACATAATTTGTGACTTGGATGGAGAGTTTTCTCATTGGCACTTATACCACATCTTTTTATATTTATATATATTTCATGAACCAGTGAGAATGCCATGATTATGAAAAATTGAGTATGTTGAATATTTAAAAATTCCACAAGAATTTAACAAACAGTTAGAAATTAAATTTCAATATATATAATATGTGCTAAACTCATATGGTAAAATGGGTTTTATGTAATCTTTAAGTAGCATACGTTCATTATCACTATTGGTAGATATTTAATATTTTAGATATCTAGACATTGGTCATGGAAAAGCAGCATTAATTAATTATTACTATCGGGAGATGTTTAAAGGCAAATACATATTGAGGTTTGATGACACAAACCCTGAAAGATATTTTGCTGAATTTCAGAAGGTAAATGAATATGTATGAAATTGACCATTGTTTCCTTTGAACATCTCCTGATATATGTAAACAGAGCTGCTCATTGAAATATGTATGCTTGGCTTTATCCATCTTCTTGAATCTATAAGGCTGGGCACAAGGAATTAGATCAGTAGCTGAAACATATATATATTCATAAATGTATGTGGATGTATATTAACTCTTTCGTGAAAAAAACAAAGGTTTTTCTTTTCTTTTGAGATGTGAATTATCACATGAAAGTTATGTTTTCTTTACATTTGAATTTCTTACTTTTCAGATTTTTACATGTTGGACATGCTAAGGCAGCCCTTTTGAATTATTACTACAGAGAGATGTTCAAAGGAACGTTGATTATGAGATTTGATGATACAAATCCAGCTAAAGAATCATCAGAGTTTGAGCAGGTATAATCTAGAAATTTTTTGGCGTTTATATATATATATTGTACAATATATTTAATTGATGCAGTTAGAGTACTGTATCTTTATGGATAGTATGGGGTGGTGTGAGTCAGTCAGAATGAATAATTGATGTGTGTTTCTATTTTCCTGAAAAACGAACTATTTTTACATATTGAAGAATTGTAAAAGAATATTTTGTTAACTGAATAGGGGATCAGTTTTTTTCTGATCTACCCCTCTTCACACATGCAAGCTTATACTCAATTAGGGAACAGCTCTTATAGATGTTTTAAATTATTTAAAATAGACACTTTCATGATCATTTACAAATAAGAGAAGTCCAAGTGACTATAATTCAATACCACAGTCAACCCATGAGGAATATGAAATAGAAAACTTAAAGAATATGTGCACGGTAGGAAGACATTCAAAGTACATTCTAAGCTATGATATACCCTGTATTACAAAGTAGAAATAAGGATATGTGGTACGATTGCCAAAAAGACAATTATTCAACAAAATTCAAATGAAGAACACCCAAAAAAAGTATACCATAAAAAAACTACTACCAAGCTCACTGTGATAACTTACAAATATTGAAAGAGTACATATTGGTTTATTATCATAACATTTTGAAATTTTATTAAAAGATTTTTACATGTAGTATTGTCATTCATAATTAATGACATGCAAACAAAATATTGTTCTTTTTCTGATAACAAGAAGAGAAGTTAAGGTATTAATGAAGTGATAGAAAGTATTGAATGAATTCCATTTTAATTGTAGGTAATTTTGGAAGATGTGGCCATGTTGGGTATTAAGTATGATAAGTTCAGTCACACATCAGATCATTTTGACTTGATGCTAGACTTGTGTACCAAGATGATTAAAGAAGGAAAAGCCTACGTGGACAATACTGAACCTGAGCAGATGAAAAAAGAGAGAGAGGAAAGGGTAGAAAATGATAACAGGAAAAACAGTATGTATTATATAAGAAGGGAAAAGTAAAGAATTAAAAAAAAAAAGGATGGAAATTTCATCTTAATGAATGAATCAATCAGCATCAAACCACACAAAAAATACAAAAGACATCTCAAATTGGATGTATATGTGTGAATTCCATTTCTGATTGGAAAAGAGACTTATGGTTTAAATTTGTTTTCATTTGGTTAAGTTTGAATGATATGAATAAACTGCTTTTTAGCTCACCTGGCCCGAAGGGCCAAGTGAGCTTTTCCCATCACTTTGCATCCATCGTCGTCGTCCGTCGTTAGCTTTTACAAAAATCTTCTCCTCTGAAACTACTAGGCCAAATTTAATCAAACTTGGCCACAATCATCATTGGGGTATTTAGTTTAAAAAATATGTCCCGTGACCCCGCCAACCAACCAAGATGGCTGCCATGGCTAAAAATAGAACACAGGGGTAAAATGCAGTTTTTGGCTTATAACTCAAAAACCAAAGCATTTAGAGCAAATCTGACTGGAGTAAAATTGTTTACCAGGTCAAGATCTATCTGCCCTGAAATTTTCAGATGAATCGGACAACCCGTAGTTGGGTTGCTGCCCCTAAATTGGTAATTTTAAGGAAATTTTACTGTTTTTATGCCCCACCTACGATAGTAGAGGGGCATTATGTTTTCTGGTCTGTGCCTCCGTTCGTCCGTCCGTCCGTCTGTGCCTCCGTTCATCCGTCCGGTTAAAGTTTTTGGTCGAGGTAGTTTTTGATGAAGCTGAAGTCCAATCAACTTGAAACTTAATACACATGTTCCCCATGATATGATCTTTCTAATTTTAATGCCAAATTATAGTTTTGACCCCAATTTCATGGTCCACTGAACATAGAAAATGATAGTGCAAAGTTCAGGTTAAAGTTTTTGGTCAAGGTAGTTTTTGATGAAGTTAAAGTTACATCAACTTGAAACTTAGTACACATGTTCCCTATGATATGATCTTTCTAATTTTAATTCCAAATTAAAGTTTTGACCCCAATTTCACGGTCCACTGAACATAGAAAATGATAGTGGGAGTGGGGCATCCGTGTACTATGGACACATTCTTGTTGGTTATTATCTTGAATATTATTATAGATAGAGATAAACTTTAAACAGCAATAATGTTCAGCAAAGTAAGATTTACCAATAAGTCAACATGACCGAAATGGTCAGTTGACCTCTTAAGGAGTTATTACCCTTTATAGTCATTTTTTAACCATTTTTAGCTCACCTGGCCCAAAGGGCCATGTGAGCTTTTCCCACCACTTGGCGTCCGTCGTCAGTCGTCTGTCGTCGTTAACTTTTACAAAAATCTTCTCCTCTGAAACTACTGGGCCAAATTAAACCAAACTTGGCCACAATCATCATTGGGGTATCTAGTTTAAAAATGTGTCCGGTGACCCGGCCAACCAACCAAGATGGCCGCCATGGCTAAAAATAGAACATAGGGGTAAAATGCAGTTTTTGGCTTATAACTCAAAAACCAAAGCATTTAGAGCAAATCTGACTGTAGTAAAATTGTTTATCAGGTCAAGATCTATCTGCCCTTAAATTTTCAGATGAATCGGACAACCCGTTGTTGAGTTGCTGCCCCTAAATTGGTAAGTTTAAGGAAATTTTGCTGTTTTTTGTTATTATCTTGAATACTATTATAGATAGAGATAACCTGTAAACAGCAATAATGTTCAGAAAAGTAAGATTTACAAATAAGTCAACATGACCCAAATGATCAGATGACCCCCTAAGGAGTTATTGTCCTTTATAGTCAATTTTTAACAATTTTCATAAAATTTGTAAATTTTTACTAACATTTTCCACTGAAACTACTGGGCCAAGTTCATTATAGATAGAGATAATTGTAAGCAGCAAGAATGTTCAGTAAAGTAAGATGTACAAACACATCACCATCACCAAAACACAATTTTGTCATGAATCTATCTGCTTCTTTTGTTTAATATTCACATATACCAAGGTGAGCGACACAGGCTCTAAATCTAGTTGGTAAATCTTAGTAATCTTTTACAAAAATCTTCTCCTCTGAAACTACTTGGCCAAATTAATTCAAACTTGGCCACAATTATCATTCGGGTACCTAGTTTAAAAAATGTGTGGCGTGACCCTGCCAACCAACCAAGATGGCCGCCATAGCTAAAAATAGAACATAGAGGTAAAATGTAAATTTTGGCTTATAACTCTAAAACCAAAGTATTTAGAGCAAATCCGACTGAGGTAAAATAATCTATTAGGTCAAGATCTATCTGCCCTGAAATTTTCAGGCAAATCGGTCAACCCGTTGTTGGGTTGCTGCCCCTGAATTAATAATTTTAAGGAAATTTTGCAGTTTTTGCTTATTATCTTGAATATTATTATAGATAGAGATAAACTTTAAACAACAATAATGTTCAGCAAAGTAAGATCTACAAATAAGTCAACATGACCAAAATTGTCAGTTGACCCATTAAGGAGTTATTGCCCTTTATAGTCAATTTTTAACCATTTTTCTAAAATTTTAGTATTTTTTAAAAAAATCTTCTCCTCTGAAACTACTGAGCCAAATTTAACCAAACTTGGCCACAATCATCATTTGGGTGTATAGTTTTAAAAATGTGTGGCGTGACCCTGCCAACATCTGGCTGCCATGGCTAAAAATAGTACATGGGGCAAAATGTAGATTTTGGCTTATATTTCTGAAACCAAAGCATTTAGAGCAAATCTGTCAGGTTATAAATTGTTTATCAGGTCAAGATCTATCTGCCCTGAAATTTTCAGACAAAACAGACAACCTGTTGTTTGGTTGCTGCCCCAGAATTAGTCATTTTAAGGAAATTTTGCAGTTTTTGGTTATTATCTTGAATATTATAATACATAGAGATGAACTGTAAACATCAATAATGTTCAGCAAAGTAAGATCTACAAATAAGTCAAATGACCAAAATTGTCAGTTTACCCCTTAAGGAGTTATTGCCCTTTATAGTCATTTTTTAACAATTTTCATAAATTGTTGTAAATTTTTAGAATATATTTTCCACTGTAATTACTGGGCCAAGGTGAGCGACACAGGCTCTTGAGAGCCTCTAGTTTTGGGTTGTTTTTTAAAAGTTAAAAGGATTATTGAGTACTGTTGTAGATGTTAGAATAAAAATTACAGTAAACTTAAATGTTTCTCTTCAATATTGATCATATGATGTAGTTTTGATTAGGAAATTTTGAGATGGTTGTAGAAGAAGATATTTATTTTATGAATAGATTGTTTTATTGTTGTCCTTTTGTTGTAAAGGTGTGGAGAAGAATTTGAAAATGTGGGAGGAGATGAAGAAAGGATCTGACTCTGGACTGAAAAGCTGTGTCAGGGCAAAGCTAGACATGCAGTCAGACAATGGATGTTTGAGGGACCCAACAATGTATAGGTGTAAAAATGAGACCCATGTAAAAACTGGAAACAAATACAAGTAAGAAATTCATCTTTTCAATAATATATAGGTGTAAAATTGAAACCCATGTAAAAACTGGAAGCAAATACAAGTAAGAAATGTGTAATACTATATGGTGAACCCTCTTAAACATGAAGTCAGACAATGACCATTTTAAGGAATGATACACTGTTTTAATGAAACATGTAGGAACATGAAAACAAATAGGAGAGTGTATTTTATTATATACATGGAAGACAAGGAGAAAATAAAACGCTATTCATTTACTTTTTTAAAGTCTAATGCTGATTACTAAAATAAAAATTTGCAGAATAAGAAATACACATTTAATCCTCATTTCTGGAAAAAAATTACCTGTGAATATTTAAAGTTATCCTGCCATATTTTGTGTTTGTATTTTACTAAAGAATCACTTTTGGTAATTGTTTTACAGAGCGTATCCAACATATGATTTTGCCTGTCCAATCGTAGATAGTGTAGAAGGTGTGACACATGCTCTGAGAACCACAGAGTACCATGACAGAGATGATCAGTACTTCTGGTTTATAGAGGCACTTAGTAAGGCATTCTACTCTAATAAAATTTTGTTGAAACTTACTTTTGAAGTTGAGATCAGGACTAAGACCTAAGTTGTTGGTAACAAATCCATATTATAGAGGCACTTAGTAAGTCATTTTTCTCTAATAAAATTTTGTTGAAACTAACATTTGAAGTTGAGATCAGGACTAAGACATAAGTTCCTGGTAACAAATCCATATAACAGTTCAAGACCTTATTCTGATATGAAGGTTAATACAAAAACAATCCTGACTACTGGAGTGTGAAAAGCTATTTTTGTAAGCAATCCTCACAATATTTTTTATTTTTGATGAAAGTGAGTGCGTGGGGAGACATTTAGTGCAATTATTAATACTGCTCTTATGATATAACATCCATAGATAAGTTGTGGCTTGACATCTGTAACATTGTAGAAAATTATAATAACTTCAATTTTCAATTACAGAACTAAGAAAACCCCATATCTATGAGTACAGCAGATTAAATCTTCAGAATACAGTACTTTCTAAGAGAAAACTGACTTGGTTTGTTAATGAGGGGATTGTAGATGGATGGTAAGTCTTCACTTTCTAAGAAGTTTATCAGAAGGTTTTATCAATTTATGACGATTAAATATAAGTTAAAAGATATCAAAGGGGCTATTATAAATATAAGTCAAAAAATATCAAAGGGGCTATTATAAATATAAGTCAAAAGATATCAAAGGGCTATTATAAATATAAGTCAAAAGATATCAAAAGGGCTATTCTAAATATAAGTCAAAAGATATCAAAGGGACTATTATAAATATAAAGATATCAAAGGAGCTATTATAAATATAAGTCAAAAGATATCAAAGGGCTATTATAAATATAAGTCAAAAGATATCAAAGGGGCTATTCTAAATATAAGTCAAAAGATATCAAAGGGACTATTATAAATATAAAGATATCAAAGGGGCTATTATAAATATAAGTCAAAAGATA
The DNA here is from genome assembly GCA_037788925.1 of Mytilus galloprovincialis. Taxonomy (NCBI): domain Eukaryota; kingdom Metazoa; phylum Mollusca; class Bivalvia; order Mytilida; family Mytilidae; genus Mytilus; species Mytilus galloprovincialis. Next base: position 88,230,516 of record CM075334.1, read on the forward strand.
TCAAAGGGGCTATTCTAAATATAAGTAAAAAGATATCAAAGGGGCTATTCTAAATATAAGTCAAAAGAAGACAGAAAACACCAAAGCAAAAGAACAAAATGAAAATTCACCAGACCAAAATAACACTACAAAGAAAACTATACTTTTGAACAGAATCACCAGTAAAATGTATTTTCATGGCAAATTTCAAAAGAATTTCAGAAGAAACCAAATGAATGGAAATTAAGCAGTGTAAGACATGTTTTGGTAGCCACTTATTGGTATAAAGGGTCACAAACCACATTATATTTCAACAAAAGCCATGGCCAAGCGAGACATGTTAAGATCACATAGTAGTTTGGTTTTTATAAATGAGTTTACCAGAGGGATCATGCCTCATTATAGAATAATGTATTTGGTTTATTCTATGTTTTTTATGTAAATTTGAACTATGAAATATAATTTCTGAGATGCAAAAAAACTAAACTAATGATTCTTTGCCCTTACTTTATTGACATATTACAGGGATGACCCTAGAATGCCAACAGTAAGAGGTGTACTTCGGAGAGGACTTACAGTAGAGGGATTAAAACAGTTTATCGTAGCTCAGGTTAGTATTGTTAGATTAGTGGTTATAGCATAGCTAAGCTGGGGTCAGGTGTAAGGAGTTGCAAGAGTTTGATTGAAATCATGTAAATTTGTGAGAGGATCAATTTGTTTATTTTGCAGAACATGCAGCAACAATTTCAATGCCATAGAATTGGCAAGTAAAATCAATGGTTTAATGCACTTTTGTGGCTTAGGGGTTTTCTTTTTTATGATTTGTATACTCCCAAAGCTAAATTGTACAGCTGTCTTTTGAAAATGATCTATTATGCTTATATAATTGTAGCAGTTGCATGAGACTTACTGTAAACCAACTTATTTTCGTGGATACTTTATTTCGCGTTTTTCTCTTTTTAGTCCACTTCGCGGCTATTTATTTTCGAATTTTTCCAATTTACTTGACGTAGTTAAATAAGAAAAAATCAAAGTCTTCTAAATTAGTGACGATTTATATTCGCGTTATTTTTCTACTCATGAAAGTCGTGAAAAAAATTGGTTTACAGTATGTTATAAGATAAAATGTAATTTTTTGTAACAGGGGTCTTCCAGGTCTGTGGTAATGATGGAATGGGACAAGATATGGTCTGTTAATAAGAAGGTTGGTAAAGTTTTAGTATATTTACTGATCAGTACACCATGTATAGATCGATCATATTGTTGTACTTTGAGACATATAAAATGGGTACAAACAAGACTTTCCTACAGAAATCCTACATATTATACAAACTAGATTCTACAAGGTTCTGAGCATTTTTCACCAAGAACTATCAGTGTAAAATCAGAAGTTTTTTAAACTAGTACTGCTGTACATGCCAATTCAAAGTATGTTTAAACAGAAAAAAAAAAAATTTAATTTTTTAATCAGGAATTTTCATACTATGCTTTCTTTAATATCTGATATTTTTCAAAAAAGTATTGAAAAAGCACATTTTGTGTTTTGTACTTCAAATATGCAAATTTCAAACTGAAATATCTCAAAAAGCCATGGTATATTTTTCTTTGCATATTTCAATAGTACAAATGATATTGACCATGTGTCAAAATTTTAAGGGAAAATCAAAGAGATATCATTTTGTATTGTATACCTTGAACTTGAGTCACTTGGAGCTTGACACAGTAATAGGTATTTTAACATCTAGATGTCTTTGCTAGCTAAATTATTTTGCTGGTTTGCTGTCTTATTGATATATCCTTTAATTTGAAATCATGCTGAACAAAAAGATTAGTGGCGACAACAAGAATGGAAAAATCTTATTCATTGTAAGAAATATTAAACACCCATCATCTTACTTGATAGTATCTTCGTCTCATGGGTTTTTAGTGCTATTAAGAATGCATTGTGAGTTTGTGACGTCACAATTTCCATTGAAAAAGCATGCATAACAGAAGTTCATATAAAGTACGAAAACTTATGATCTGACCATAATGTTTGAATCTTGCAGGTAATAGATCCCATTGTACCAAGGTACACGGCTCTGTTGAAAGATGATGTAGTTCCTGTTACAATGAAAGGGGCCGTGGAGAGTATGAAGCAAGTTCCTAAACATCCAAAGGTTAGTTATTTGTTCTTTAATCTTCTGAAATTCTATTCCTTCAAAAACAAATTACAGAATTATTATTTAAAACCTTGTGGCAATATAGAAGTCTTATGCTGACGCTAGGTTGAGAAATTATCAATTATCCAATCATCTATGTAGAAACAAGGAAACATAACTGTTGCCTCAGAATTAAACTTACATGTAGTTATATTTTCCAAAAAAAACATCAAAATTTAGCCCTTCTATTTTGTATGGATGATTTTTTTTAATAAACCTGTTTACCTTTCAAAACAATCAATTACTGTCCCAAAAGTTCTTTTATTAAATGAGTTTACACAAATTTAATTTTTAATGTTAACCCATCTAATTCACCTAATACATGTTTTTATCAAACAGGGTTTTATTAGTCCCCTACCGATGAAGTAGAAGGCTATATGAGTTTTGCACTCTATCTGTCTGTCCATCTGTCAGTCCGGCTAATCAGTGTTCCAGACTTTTTCTTCATGCTTGTTATTCCTGATATACATTCAAGCTTTGTTTATATAGTCATGATAAGTTTGATATTAGTGCAAAAATGAATTCTAAATTAGTTTGTTGCTGACAAACCCCTTACTATTTTAGAATGGAGAAATAGGAGACAAGGATACATGGTATAGTCCCCTGATATATATAGAGGGCGCTGATGCAGAGTTAATATCAGAGGGAGAAATGGTCACATTTGTCAACTGGGGAAACATCAATTTCACCAAAATTGTCAAGTGAGTAGTCTTAAAATACTCTGTCCTTAAATAATTTACATCAAATAAGTTAATTTTTGTCTTTTATAGATACTCTTTTTGATATCCTTTCATTCATTCAATATTTATAGTGTTAGAAATTTCAAAGCTATAATGGAATGCAAATCCTATATCACTCCATTAGATGATCTTAAATTTTTATGTCTTTTCAGAGAAAATGGTAAAGTAAAATCTATGGAGGCTGTTTTGAACTTGGATAATAAGGTTGGTGTAAATGTGCTCAGATTTATGAAAAAAATATACATGCCAAGTATAAACTGTTAGATAAAACTGTTATAAATCAGCTTATTCGTAGATACTTAAGTTTGTTTAAAGCTCTTTTTAGTTACCTGTTAAGTGATATAGTGATATTTTTTTTTCCTGATTTTCTTAATTCTCGTGTACTGTTACTACATTCAGCTGTGTAAAGATACAGTTAAAAAATATCCTTTCATGTGTAAAAGAAATTTAAATAGATCTCATCTTAAATGCATGTTTATATTCTTCTAAAAAGTTTCTTAGGCAATTGTAAATTGTCAGGTTGTAAAATGAAATGGTCTCCTTTCAGGATTTTAAGAAGACTCAGAAGATCACATGGTTAGCTGTAACAGACAAGGCTCCATTCATTCCATGTGTTTGTGTCCAGTATGACCACATTATAACTAAACCTATACTTGCCAAAGGGGAGGACTTTAAACAGTATGTCAACAGGAACTCTAAGGTAAACTTTATCTTTCAATGTCTTTACTGGAATGTGGTATTGATAAATTTCAAAAAGATTGACAATTTATATTATAAAAAAACATTTTCAGCAAATATGACAGCAATTCCAGGAATGGGTATGCTTGAACCTTGATTTATGATCTTATTTTAAAAAAATGCAGCTTTAACTTGATCAATACATTTTCATATTATAATTTATAGTACTTTTGTTACTTCTATTTATCTTTTGAAATTTATAACCAGTCCCCTTGTATCATATAATGTAACTAGATCAGCAAGCACTTGATTAAATTCTTCCTCCTAAATACATCTGAATTTAAAACATTTCTAATATATCTATATGGCTAAATAAGAGGCAAGTCAAAACGTGGGCTTGGTTTGCTTGTTGTTGCTTATTATTTTTTGTGCTATACAACCTTTAAAAAAGATAATAAAACATTACAAATATCTCTCAACAAACACACATCTAGCTATTCCACACCAAATCATTATAATATAATGCAAATAATATACTATGTAAAATGTGTTGTACTTAGAAGTTACTGTGAGCACCTCGATACATATTATCAAGAATGGGCCTTATATATGACTATAGAACCCCGACCGTAATACTGCCTAAGAAATGCTTGTGCGGTACTAACCAAAGACTTATATATAGATACTAATCATATTAGTTCTTCAAACTAGTTCTACAAACTTGTTCCACAAACTTGTTCTATTTACTAAAGATAGAAATAGATTAAGGAAAATCCAAATATAACGGAATCGAAATAAATTTATTGTGATGACATGAATGTAAAAAGAATCAATTATTTTTAAGCCTCTGAAATGTTAATTGTATGGAAAATTACATTTAAAATTGCTTTGACATGTACAATTTTTGCTCAATTTATAATAAAGGTTTAGGTTGGAAATGTCTCCGTAATTTGTGCCAATCAAATATTTTAAAAAGAGATCTGCATTGATTTGCTCTCAAGCCTTCCTTCCTCCAAGATATTTTTATTTAGAAAAAGTTTTAAATTCTTTAATTTGTTTACAGCAAGACAATGTAATGTATGGAGATCCATGTTTGAAAGATCTGAAGAAAGGGGACATAATCCAGCTCCAGAGGAGAGGATATTATATCTGTGATCAGCCATATGAATCTGTGAGGTAATGGAATTACTATTGTAAACTCAGTATTGTTCTATTGAAACATGTACTAGGATCACAGGGCATATCAATGTTCTACCTACAACTGTAAAGCATGTATACAAATAATGCTAATATTATCGTATTATCGCAAACCATTTCCCATCACAATTTTAGGAATGATAAAAACGCCGCAATATTTTCTGAATTACAAATTTAGATATGTTGTTTCCTATGACAAAGTTTGATTTTTTTCTAATACGTCAGTCAATTATATGGATCAGTTCACGATAAAAGCCCATTGTAAGGTTTATTGGAATGTCAAATCCTTAACAAAAAAATCTTCTTATTCTTCCACAATGAAATTCTCTGATAATTCAGTTCTTTGAAGAAAATACAATTTATATCCATGGTTTTAACATGATTAATGATCTTAATTTAAAAACAACACAAATAGTTAAGCTCAGTTAATTCTTTAAAAGTATATATATTGAATGAATTGATATGTTCTGTTGCAGTGTGTTCACTGGAAAGTGCGGTCCATGTGTACTTCTGAATATCCCAGATGGTCATCAGAAAGAAATGCCCACAGCTGGTTCTAAACATAAACAAGAAGGCAGTGCTAAAGAGGTATGAATATGATATATGTATTATGAAAGAAAATAGGACAGGTTATGAAATTATTCTATTTTTTATTTTGTTTTTTTTTAAAAGAACACTAAAAAATGTTTATCACTCAACACTTAAAAATATACACCTGGAAAAAAGTATTGCAACACCAAATATAAAATGAAATAAAAAACTGAAATTTCAATTTTTGAATTTTCATTTTTATTTATCTGATAGAGTACACCTTTTCTACTTATTGACCTTAAATTAATTGTTTTTGCCCATGCATTTCCCCATGAGCTGTCTGTGCGTGGCCATCACTTATAACTTTCAAAAGTCAAGTTTAAGGTACGGGTCAAAATGTATGCTGTATGTTAGCTTGTTTGTGAAAAACTTATCAACAGTTGATGAAATGGGTCCTCCTCAACCTAATACTGATGTTAGATGGCAAATTATTGGCATGCGAGAAGCTGGATTGTCGTTGAGGCAGATTGCTTGACGCCTTGGCTATCACCATTCAACCATCGGCAGAATTGTAAGTAAACATCAAAATACCAATTCTGTGAAGGACCTTCCCAGATCTGGCAGAGTTCGTGTTTAGCGGCAGCCAAATTCCACATATGCCGAAAGGAACATTGTTGAGACAGTCCCTTTCCGTGGTGGGTCGGTTATGGGCAAAGATACCAGCAGAAAATCCTTGAGGCAAGTGTAGTGCCGCATTTTGACAATCCCCTGTTGAGGACAAGGCCCATTTTCATGGACGATAATGCACGACCGCATTGAATGCAGGCTGTAACAGCGTATTTTCACGACGAGTCAGTGGAGACATTGCCCTGGCCAGCATGTAGCCCCGATTTAAACCCCATAGAGAACATTTGTGACATCATCAGTCGCAAAGTGAATGCGAAAAATTACACCTCCTGTGCAAAATCTTTCAGAATTGGACAATACACTGCACCATGAATGGCAACAGGTAACACAACAACAAATACGACAGTTATGTGGTGGTATGATAAGGCGGCTGGAAGCAGTGATCTGTGTGAACGGGAATTATACAAAATATTGAAATTTCCAGTTTAAATTGACAAAATGAACCAAAATGGGTGTGTTTTACATCAACTTGAAGTTGTCCGATGGAATTGGAATTGCGTAGACCAATAGTTGTAAACAGTGCATTTGTTCTCGAAAATGATGTCTTTTTAAGAACTAAATTTTGTATAATTAAATTTGAATTGTCAGTGTTTAACATGTCTATCAGCTTTAAAAAGACCAATGCACCCCAAAAACTATGAACATTTAACCATATTTTAGAAAAAAAAATGGTACACGTAAGGTTTGAAATTTGTCTAATGAAAAAAATAAGGTGTTGCAATACTTTTTTCCAGGTGTTCATGTAATAATCCACTGGAAAAAGGTCAAAATCAAGTGAAATAAAATGATGCACCTTTTGTCATAAAGTTTAAATCACACTTATAAAAGAAAATACATTGATTCATGAATATTGAAGAAAACCATGCAGTGTTGTTTTTTTTTCATCAAATATTTGCATGCACTACTGTTAAAATATTTTCAAATTATTTATAGCCAAGTCTGTTTTACAGAAAGCCCAAAGTAAGAAAGGTAAAGCAGCAGAAAAATCACCAAAGGATGAAAACCCTCCATCATCTACAAACCTTGATGTAGTAGATTTATATAACAGGACCAAAGCTCAAGGAGAAAGGGTCAGGAATCTTAAGACTGAAAAGGCTAAAAAGGTAAGTGTTTACTTCAGCCATGCTCCACCAACAATTATCATGATAAACAAAAATTTAAATGTGTGTACTACTTACATCATACAAAAGTTCATTTTACTTATAGAGTTATATATGCACTTGATATTCTGGCTGATAGCCGAAGACTTTATACAAAGTATTTAACAAAACAATATCATTTCATTTTTATGCCCCACCTACGATAGTAGAGGGGCATTATGTTTTCTGGTCTGTGCCTCCGTTCGTCCGTCCATCTGTGCCTCCGTTCGTCCGTCCGGTTAAAGTTTTTGGTCGAGGTAGTTTTTGATGAAGCTGAAGTCCAATCATCTTGAAACTTAATACACATGTTCCCCATGATATGATCTTTCTAATTTTAATGCCAAATTATAGTTTTGACTCCAATTTCATGGTCCACTGAACATAGAAAATGATAGTGGGAGTGGGGCATCCGTGTACTATGGACACATTCTTGTTCACTATCATTTGGTCTTAATGCTAATTTCACAAAATTTTGCGTTTGAAAATGGAAATTATTGCTATCTTTTAGGGAAGAACATTTTTATTGATTCCAGTTGAATTGAAATGGGTGTGAAGATTGATTGTGTGCAGTTTTTTTACCCTTTTACTTGAGGAATTTACAATTTTCTATACCATTTTTATTGGGTTTTTTTCAATGTTGTATCAAATATTTTCCCATATTTAAGGAGTTGGTTGATACTGAAGTTAAGATACTGTTGGCCCTGAAAGCTGAATATAAGGCTGTCACTGGTAAGGACTGGAAACCAGATGATCCACCAAAGGCCACACTGCCTTCAGCAACAAGTTCTGTCAAAGGTGATGCTGGAAAACTGAATGAAGAGATTGCAGCCCAGGGTAATAAAGTCAGGGATCTTAAGAGTGCCAAGGCTTCAAAAGTAAGAATATAGTTAAAAGGTTAAGAATATTGAATAATTCTAAAATTGTAAATTAAAAATTAGTGATTTCTTTTAAAACCAACAAACATACGTAAAGTAAAAATTATTTTTTTGGTAATTGATGATTGTTGTATCCACTATATATAGTTTGTTGTTAGACAGCTTTTGGTAGTCATCCCTTATTCCACCAACTCAATTTTGTAAAAATAAGTCATAAATATGTTTTATTTAAAATAGGGTGACATTGACACAGCAGTAAAGGCTCTCCTGGCATTGAAAGCTGAATACAAAACTGCTACTGGTTCTGACTGGAAACCAGGATGTGTTCCACCTTCCATAGGAGCACCACCAGCTTCAGCATCCACTGGAGGAGCTGCTGCTGATATCAATAACAAAATAGCAGCCCAGGGAGATAAAGTTCGACAGTTAAAGTCTGATAAAGCATCCAAGGTAATAAATCTTCAGTAATATATAATCATAATATTGTATTATTACAGAAAAATATATTGGCTTATAAACTTGTCCTCAAGTTAGAAAGAGATAATTTTCTTAAAACTTTTAAACTTTGTTAACTCGAATTTTCACAAATAAAAAAACTTGAAATATATTTTGTATTGTTTCAATAAAGAATTTGTTGTTTTGTTTGTGTTGAATATTTAGTATTTTCTCTTGATTTAATTTGTAGGATCTTACTCATTTATGAAGGCATTAGATGTCTACTTCAGTAAACTAAAGTTTTACTGGCTCATTGATATGTATTCTATAGCTTCTTTAATTCATAGTCATATTTTGAAAAAAATAAATAAAAGACATTCCAACAACCCTTGCTTACCAAATATGTTCTGGTTTGGATTGATTAAAGAAATGTTAATATTTAAATCTTAAATATCATGTTTTATTTGAAATAGACTGACATTGACACAGCAGTAAAGGCTCTTCTGGCTATAAAAGCTGAATACAAAACTGCTACTGGTTCTGAATGGAAACCTGGCTGTGTTCCTCCTTCCTCTGGAACACCACCAGCTGTATCATCCACTGGAGGGGCTGCTGTTGATATCAATAACAAAATAGCAGCCCAAGGTGATAAAGTCAGACAGTTGAAGTCTGATAAAGCATCAAAGGTAATAAATCTTTCAGTAGTTTATGAAAGCTGTTTTATTTGGTTTACAGAAAAATGTCTGGAATTGTACTGCTATTATAATATAATTTTAAATGACTACATTAAAAGTATGTCATTTAAAAAGTACAAAGGATTTGTTTAAAAACTTATAAGAATGTAATTTTGTTCACTGCTCTTCTTTTTATTCGCCTTTCATAGCAGATGGGCATTAAGTTTTACCCATGTCCATCCCTACTCTAGATACATACCAAAATTGGAGTCTGTTTTTCAACTTTAATTTGCCTGAACCAATTGTTTTTGAAAATTATACGCAATGCTTATTACCTTAAAACACAGATCAAGTTTGAAGTTCTGTTGGGTCACTTGTACTGTTGAGTTATGCCCCTTTACAAATGGAAAAACTGCTGAATATTTTGTTTCTGTTCATTAATTTAAGTTTGCCTCAACCAAATGTTATGAATCTTATGTACAATGCTTATAACCACTAAACACAGATCAAATTTTAATTTTGGTGCTGTCACTTTTACCATTTTGGTTTTGTGCCCCTTTACAAATGTAACCAGGTGCTCCACAGGGCGCAGCTTTATACGACCGCAGAGGTCGAACCCTGAACAGTTGGGGCAAGTATGGACAAAATATTCAAGGGTGATACAGCTCTGAATTTGGATTGTGATCAAATTTTTGACATTACATGGTTTTTTTTACACAAAACAAATGTCAAGATTTTACAAATCAATTAAAGATTTCTTCTTCAAACTTTTTAAATCTAAAATTAAATAGTTGACACAGCATAGGTTTCTGACACAGAATGAATGTGGTCTAATGAACTTAAAAGTTTTTTTTTGCCTTTGAGCAATTCACTATGCTGTTGAATATTAATCCTCTCAAAAAAATGTTTGAAGAAATTTTCTTTTTATTTATGAAATCTAAAATGAGAAAAATTTAAACCCCCACCCCCTTTTTTTCACATCCCCGTTTCCCTTTTTCCAAAACTGATATCAATTCAAATTTCTAATGGAGTTTGCAACAATAACTACTCTTTTAAATACATCATAAAATATCAAAATGTAAAATAAAGTGCTTGTTATCACTGAATGGTAAAGATTGGTTGGTAGTAAAAGTGAATATACATTGTTTATTGTATAAAACAATAAAAAAAACTTCATCAGCAACATTTTATATTGGCAAATTTCCAATGAAGTTATTTACATAAAGTTATTGGCAAATAAAAATAGAAAATGACATCATAGTCATGTCTGGCAAATGTCCAACATACATTATCTAAAAACATTTTAGATAAGATAAGGAAAAAAAGCTTCATCAGCAACATTTTATATTGGCAAATTTCCAATGAAGTTATTTACATAAATTTATTGGCAAATAAAAATAGAAAATGACATCATAGTCATGTCTGGCAAATTTCCAACATATATTATCAACTACTATTCTATACAAAGAAAGATAACTCCAATTGAAAATTAATTGCTATTGCACAATATTGTGCAATTAGATATTTCTTGCTATTGTGCAATACTGTGCAATTGAAAATTTCTTGCTATTGCACAATACTTGATATGGAATCCTGATTTGGACCAACTTGAAAACTGGGCCCATAATCAAAAATCAAAGTACATATTTAGATAAAGCATATCAAATAAGCCCAAGAATTTAATTTTTGTTAAAATCAAACTTAGTTTAATTTTGGACCCTTTGGACCTTAATGTAGACCAATTTGAAAACTGGACCAAAACTTAAGAATCTACATACACAGTTAGATTTGGCATATCAAAGAACCCATTTATTCAATTTTTGATGAAATCAAACAAAGTTTAATTTTGGACCCCCATTTGGACCAATTTGAAAACTAGGCCAATAATTAAAAATCTAAGTACATTTTTAAATTCAGCATATCAAAGAACCCCAAGGATTCAATTTTTGTTAAAATCAAACTAAGTTTAATTTTGGACCCTTTGGACCTTAATGTAGACCAATTTGAAAACGGGACCAAAAATTAAGAATCTACATACATACTTAGATTCGGCATATCAAAGAACCCCAATTATTCAATTATTGATGAAATCACACAAAGTTCAATTTTGGACCCTTTGGGCCCCTTATTCCTAAACTGTTAGGACCAAAACTCCCAAAATCAAACCCAACCTTCCTTTTGTGGTCATAAACCTTGTGTTAAAATTTCATTGATTTCTATTTACTTATACTAAAGTTATTGTGCGAAAACCAAGAATAATGCTTATTTGGGCCCTTTTTTGGCCCTTAATTCCTAAACTGTTGGAACCAAAACTCCCAAAATCAATCCCAACCTTCCTTTTGTGGTCATAAACCTTGTGTCAAAATTTCATAGATTTCTATTCACTTAAACTAAAGTTATAGTGCGAAAACCAAGAAAATGCTTATTTGGGCCCTTTTTGGCCCCTAATTCCTAAAATGTTGGGACCAAAACTCCCAAAATCAATCCCAACCTTCCTTTTGTGGTCATAAACCTTGTGTTAAAATTTCATTGATTTCTATTCACTTTTACTAAAGTTAGAGTGCGAAAACTAAAAGTATTCGGACGACGACGACGCAGGACGACGACGCCAACGTGATAGCAATATACGACCAAAAAATTAAAATTTTTGCGGTCGTATAAAAATTGCTGAATATTTACATGACTCCAAAAAAGAATATTTTGGGATTGTATAAATGGTATAACTTTAGTTTAAGTTAATGGATCTCTATGAAATTTAATAAGAAGGTTCAATACTACAAAAGGAAGGTTGAGATTGATTTTGGGGATGATGGTCCCAACCGTTTTGGAATTAGTGGCACAAAAGTGGCCAAAAACAAGCATTTTTCTACTTTCAGTATATTAACTTTGTATAAGTATTTCAATTGCTCTGAAATTGTACCATAATGTTTAATACCACAAGTAGAAGATTTTGATTCATTTTGGTGGTTATGGTGCCAACAGTTTAGGTATTAAGGTAAAAAAAATAGCATTTTTAGCTCGCCTGTCCCGAAGGGCCAAGTGAGCTTTTCTCATCACTTTGTGTCCGTCGTCGTCGTCGTCGTCTGTTAACTTTTACAAAAATCTTCTCCTCTGGAACTACTAGGCCAAATTTTACCAAACTTAGCCACAATCATCATTGGAGTATCTAGTTTAAAAAATGTGTCCAGTGACCCGTCCAACCAGCCAAGATGGCCGCCATGGCTAAAAATAGAACATAGGGGTAAAATGTAGATTTTGGCTTATAACTCTGAAACCAAAGCATTTAGAGGAAATCTGACATTGGGTAAAATTGTTCATCAGGTCAATATCTATCTGCCCTGAAATTTTCAGATGAATCAGACAACCCGTTGTTGGGTTGCTGCCAATGAATTGTTGATTTTAAGGAAATTTTGTCGTTTTTATACGACCGCAAATATTGAAAATTTTTTGGTGGTATATTGGTATGATGTTGGCGTCGTCGTCTTCGTCATCCGAATACTTTTAGTTTTCGCACTCTAACTTTAGTAAAAGTGAATAGAAATCTATGAAATTTTAACACAAGGTTTATGACCACAAAAGGAAGGTTGGGATTGATTTTGGGAGTTTTGGTCCCAATATTTTAGGAATTAGGGTCCAAAAAGGGCCCAAATAAGCATTATTCTTGGTTTTCGCACAATAACTTTAGTTTCAGTAAATAGAAATCAATTAAATGTAAACACAAGGTTTATGACCACAAAAGGAAGGTTGGGATTGATTTTGGGAGTTGAGGTCCCAACAGTTTAGGAATTAAGGGCCAAAAAGGGGCCCAAATAAGCATTATTCTTGGTTTTCGCACCATAACTTTAGTTTAAGTAAAGAGAAATCTATGAAATTTAAACACAAGGTTTATGACCATAAAAGGAAGGTTGGGTTTGATTTTGGGAGTTTTGGTCCTAACAGTTTAGGAATAAGGGGCCCAAAGGGTCCAAATTTGATCTTTGTTTGATTTCATCAAAAATTGAATAATTGGGGTTCTTTGGTATGCCGAATCTAACTGTGTATGTAGATTCTTAATTTTTGGTCCCGTTTTCAAATTGGTCTACATTAAGGTCCAAAGGGTCCAAAATTAAACTTAGTTTGATTTTAACAAAAATTGAATCCTTGGGGTTCTTTGATATGCTGAATATAAAAATGTACTTAGATTTTTTATTATTGGTCCAGTTTTCAAGTTGGTCGAAATCAAGGTCCAAAATTAAACTTTGTTTGATTTCATCAAAAATTGAATAATTGGGGTTCTTTGATATGCCAAATCTAACTGTGCATGTAGATTCTTAATTTTTGGTCCCGTTTTCAAATTGGTCTACATTAAAGTCCAAAGGGTCCAAAAATTTAAACTAAGTTTGATTTTAACAAAAAATGAATTCTTGGGCTTTTTTGATATGCTGAATCTAAACATGTACTTAGATTTTTTATTATGGACCCAGTTTTCAAGTTGGTTCAAATCAGGATCCAAAATTATTATATTAAGTATTGTGCAATAGCAAGAAATTTTCAATTGCACAGTATTCAGCAATAGCAAGAAATCTTCAATTGCACAGTATTGTGCAATAGCAAGAAATTTTCAATTGCACAGTATTGCGCAATAGCAAGAAATCTTCAATTGCACAGTATTGTGCAATAGCAAATATTTTCAATTGCACAGTATTGCGCAATAGCAAGAAATATCTAATTGCACAATATTGTGCAATAGCAAGAAATTTTCAATTGGAGTTATCTTTCTTTGTTCAGAATAGTAGTTGAATCAACTTGAATCATTGTTTTATACAATATACAATGTATATTCACTTTTATTACCAACCAATCTTTACCATTCAGTGATAACAAGCACTTTATTTTACATTTTAATATTTTATGATGTATTTAAAAGAGTAGTTATTGTTGCAAACTCCATTAGAAATTTGAATTGATATCAGTTTTGGAAAAAGGGAAAGGGGGATGTGAAAAAAAATGGGGCGGAGGGGGGGGTTAAATTTTTCTCATTTCAGATTTCATAAATAAAAAGAAAATTTCTTCAAACATTTTTTTGAGAGGATTAATATTCAACAGCATAGTGAATTGCTCAAAGGCAAAAAAAAAAAAATTTAAGTTCATAAGACCACATTCATTCTGTGTCCGAAACCTATGCTGTGTCAACTATTTAATTTTAGATTTAAATAAGTTTGAAGAAGAAATCTTTAATTGATTTGTAAAATCTTGACATTTGTTTTGTGTAAAAAACCCATATAATGTCAAAAATTTGATCACAATCCAAATTCAGAGCTGTATCACGCTTGAATGTTTTGTCCATACTTGCCCCAACTGTTCAGGGTTCGACCGCTGCGGTCGTATAAAGCTGCGCCCTGCGGAGCACCTGGTTGGTTATTATCTTGAATACTATAATTGTTACAGATAAACTGTAAACAACAATAATGTTCAGCAACGTAAGATCTACAAATAAGTCAACATGATCAAAATGATCAGTTGACCCCTTACGGAGTTATTGCCCTTTATAGTCATTTTTTACCAATTTTTTGTAAATTTTGTAGTCTTTTACAAAAGTCTTCTCCTCTGAAACTACTAGGCCAAATTTTACCAAACTTCGCCACAATCATCATTGGAGTATCTAGTTTAAAAAATGTGTCCCGTGACCCGTCCAACCAACCAAGATGGCCACCATGGCTAAAAATATAACATAAGGGTAAAATGTAGATTTTGGCTTATAACTCTGAAACCAAAGCATTTAGAGCAAATCTGAAGCGGGTTAAATTGTTTATCTAGTCAATATTTATCTGCTCTGAAATTTTCAGATGAATTGGACAATGGGTTGTTGGGTTGCTGCCCCACAATTGGTAATTTTTGAAGAAAGTTTGCTGTTTTTGGTCATTATCTTGAATATTAGTATAGATAGAGATAAACTGTCAACAGCAATAATGTTCAGCAAAGTAAGATCTACAAATAAGACAACATGACCTAAATGGTCAGTTGACCCCTCAAAGGGTCATTGCCCTTTATAGTCAATTTTTAACAATTTTCATTAATTTTATAAATTTTTGTAAATTTTTACTAAATATTTCCTGTGTGTAACTAAAGGGCCAAGTTTATTATAGATAGAGAAAATTGTAAGTAGCAAGAATGTTCAGTAAAGTAAGATCTACAGACACATCACCATCATCAAAACACAATTTTGTCATGAATCCATCTGTGTCCTTTGTTTAATACATGTATGCACATAGACCAAGCAGGGCTTCCAAAAAATATTTGAGCCAGCCGGACATTTTTTATCTGATCCCGATTTTAATCCCTTAAGACTTAGTCACAAAAGGCAATTATGGTAATCAGATGGACATTCCAATGATTGACATTAGATTAAAAAAAAAACGATTTTAAACTTTACTTTGATATGAATTTGATGTTCGGATGTAAACTGTTAAATTGGCAGTGCATCATTCATAGTGTGCACATCAGCGTGCTCATATCTGCCTCAGATTCTTTATTTGTGCAAAATGACATTGTCAAAAACTTTACTTTGGTTTTTAAAATCACATTTTCCTAAACCAGATGTTGACTTAACAATGGTAAAACATGGACCATAAACGGATACGTAAAATCCGTGTACGTTTCAAACCACGACTGAGTGAAGAAGCTCTTTCCACGTTATTTCTTCAACAAAATACTTGAAATGAACGTTAAATACAGGTATCAATGATAATTTTTGCATTTTTGAAGAAATGTAGGTTGCATAATTAAATTTCCCACCTGTGCACATGCGCACACGTGTTCTAGTTCATACAACGTAGTTCTGACGAGTTTTCATTTAAAACCTTTTTAACTTTTTCATCAAATCATGTTGATGAACTAATTTCTTATAATTTTAATCTTTTTTACTAAATCAATTAGATACAAACCGCTGAAATGTAAGAAAATAATTGTGAATAGACCGATAATTTTTACGATGTCCGGTACTGAAAATAGTTTACCTGTCACCTGAACAGGTAGATTTCAGCTGTCCAACACCTAATTAGCCTTGATTAGAAAGTATTGAAGTAGGGGTTGTTTTGATAGTAATTAATCATCATGTCACTTTTATGACCGGAAATATGTGGATGTTGCAAAAGGTTGGGTCAAAAAGATCATGAATTATGTTAACATGACTGAAAAAGCCTTGAAAACTAAAAAATAGATGACCGATTCATGCTTTGCCCAGCCGGACTTTTACCGGACATTATACAAATGACCGGAATATATGACCGTTTTGGAAGCCCTGGACCAAAGTAAGCGACACAGGCACTTAAGAGCCTCTAGTTGTAATTTCTGGACAATAACTTGTGTGTATGTGTATGGATCTGTCTTACATTGTACCACAAGATTCCATATCACAAAAGGAAAGCTGGGATTGAGTAAGGGGTTAATTGCCCAATTCATGTGGGATTAAAGGGCCAAAAACAAGCAATTTTCTAGTTTCCAGACAACATGGATCTCTCTGAAAGTGTACTACAAGTTTCGATATGATACTACAAAGGAAAGCAGGGGTTCCAATTTAGTTGAGGGGTTCTAAATTTTTTTCAAACTTTTTTAAATTTCAATTTTTTTTTAATTTTCAAGAAGAATTTTTAATTGCACAGTATTGTGCTATAGATTTTTAAGAGCTTGATATTTATTTTGTGTTGGAAACCTATACTATGTCAAAAATTTGATCACAATCCAAATTTAGACAGAATGAAGCTTGAATATTGTGTCCAAATTGGCCACAACTGTCCAGGGTTCAACTTCTGCGGTCGTATCAGGCTGAGCTCAGCCTAGCATTTTATTTTGGTATCTGTTCTATAACTTTAGCTTGCCAAATCCAAATGTTATGAAACTGATACACTATGCTAATTACCACATAACTCTGACCAAATACAAGTTTGAGTAGCGTCACTTTTACTGTTCTTGAGTAATGTCCCTTTTTAACATTAAATGCCAGCGAGGGCATCATCTGTGTCTCATGGGCACATTTCCAGACATTTCCACATCCTTTTTAATTCAAAGTAATACAATGAATGAATGCCATATAAAGACAACTTTTTTTTTAAAAACAACACATTAATACCAACTATTTGAAAGTTTGCAAGGATAGAATATACAGTTAATGCTAAAAACTAAAATTATCATGTTTTATTTGAAATAGGCTGACATTGACACAGCAGTTAAGGCTCTCCTGGCATTGAAAGCTGAATACAAAACTGCTACTGGTTCTGACTGGAAACCAGGCTGTGTTCCTCCTTCCACTGGAGCACCACCAGCTTCAGCATCCACTGGAGGGGCTGCTGTTGATATCAATAACAAAATATCAGCCCAGGGTGATAAAGTCCGACAGTTGAAATCAGATAAAGCATCTAAGGTAAGATCTCTTTGAGTACGATAGTGTATGAGTATAGTATTCTTCAATTCACAGAAAACGTATTCTAGAAAATTTGGATTTAAGTGGGTGGATACTTAATTTCATGTTATCACTTACGCTGCCTACAAGCCTTTATGTAATTTTATAATTTTTTGAACTTTTAAATTCATGTACAAACGAAAGTGAACCAACGCCTGGTGAGTCTGTAGTATGGTAGAGTCCATAAAGTGGATACCCGAGGGTATGCAGGGTCGTTATGATAAAAAACATAAAATGTAGAGAGTCTTATAACAACAACACTTTAGGGAATGCTGCAGAAAATTTATTGATCGACATGTTTCGGTGCCTAGGGCACCGTCATCAGGATAAAAACAATACATAAAATCATGTTGAAGTACAAAATCAGGTTGTTAAAATTTAAACTTCACAATGTTACAATGGTAAGTAAAGTTATTAATAGCAACGTACTGAAAGTGAAAGTGAAAGTTCATTGTAAGTATGTAAATAAACTATAAAAAGAAATTAAAATAAAATGTTTTTGTTGTGAAAATGTTTGTTAAAATTATTCTGCCAACATGTGTTTGTCCTCTTGCATCATGGGAAGAATAATACAATAAGTTGTCAGGCTGTGTATATACTGTATAGGTTGTGTGGTCTGAATGTTCTGTTAACTTTCTTCCCCAAAATAGACGACATTTAATCAGCAATTCTGTACCATTTCGACTGGCTTCCCTTGGCCAGAGGTACTGCTTCCAATCGCGTTAGGAATGCTGTAAAATGTTTCGGTCGCCGAAAGTGAAGGACAAAGTATAAATATCACTAGTCTATGTTGAATTTTAACTATGTGTTCGTTCATCAAACTATCGGGAATGGCCAGTAATCTGTAAAAGTGGTTGTATCTCGAGGGTTGTGTGTTTAACATATTATCGGGAGCATCAGACTGAATTTGAAGAATACGAAATCGGGTGCATTTAATTTCAAATGAATTCTGTTAGAGAGAAATAATTTCCTATCACTGTTCTTTTCCTCCTTCAGGCTCGTTTTGGGTTAAGATGGTCCGTTATTATCTATTTCTTTTCTTGTGGTTGATGGCCGCATTCTCGGAAGGTTCCTGTGGGTGCCTCAATAAAATATAACCTTGTTTACTCTGTGCGAATGGCTGGTATGATTAGCGCTGGTTGTAACGGCGGTTCCTTTAAGGAATGCAGGGGTTCACGACAAAAAATAAAATCAATTACAAACGAAAGTGAACCAACGCCTGGTGAGTCTGTAGTACGGTAGAGTCCATAAAGTGGATACCCGAGGGTATGCAGGGTCGTTATGATAAAAAACATAAAATGTAGAGAGTCTTATAACAACAACACTTTAGGGACTGCAAGAGGACAAACACATGTTGGCAGAATAATTTTAACAAACATTTTCACAACAAAAACATTTTATTTTAATTTCTTTTTATAGTTTATTTACATACTTACAATGAACTTTCACTTTCACTTTCAGTACGTTGCTATTAATAACTTTACTTACCATTGTAACATTGTGACGTTTAAATTTTAACAACCCGATTTTGTACTTCAACATGATTTTATGTATTGTTTTTATCCTGATGACGGTGCCCTAGGCACCGAAACATGTCGATCAATAAATTTTCTGCAGCAGTCCCTAAAGTGTTGTTGTTATAAGACTCTACATTTTAAATTCATGGTTGCATATTCCTTCAAAATCCACAAAAAATCAACTCTTACGAATGATTATGTACCTAGAGAAAATTTCAATGAAAAAGCAACCCAACACAGAATTCCCAAATATGTGAAGGTTTGCTTTGACTGAAAAAAATTGTAAAAAAAACATTGTTTTATTTTAAATAGGCTGACATCGATGTAGCAGTGAAGGCGCTACTTGCATTGAAAGCTGAATACAAAACTGCTACTGGTTCTGACTGGAAACCAGGATGCGTACCTCCTTCCACTGGAGCACCACCAACTGCATCATCCACAGGAGGGTCTGGTGTTGATATCAATAACAAAATAGTTGCCCAGGGTGATCAAATCCGGCAGTTGAAGTCTAGTAAAGCAGCAAAGGTAATGTCTCTTTCAGTAGTATAAAACACCTTTAAACAAAATGGGTGCTCAAAATGTTTTTAATTTAACAGTGTTGATGTTAAATGCATGTTTTGTATGAATGTTTATTTTATTGATTTTTGTCTGGCCTGCAATGCAAATAGACTGGTAGGATTACTAACCATTAGAAATAGCAGCAGCCTTACCTATTTATATAAAGCTATATATTGTAGAAGGTGGAAGACATGGATACAGATACCTCATGATATGATATTTCTGTCTGTCATATGTACATTGTTCTTGACTTCATTTTAATGGATAGCTGTTGTGTCATGTAAATTTCTCACTTATTATTTGTATATGGGTTAAAGATTAAAGTTATGTGATTAGGTTCGTTTCTAGATTCTATAAGCATAAGGTCAGCTATATGTGGTGTATAGAATAATTGTCAGATGAATTTGTCTCAGTTCATTGGTCAGTGTTAAGTTGTAGTGGCCTCTTTTAAGAGAATATAGACAACAGGTCAACTATATTTGGTGAATGGAATGATTGTAAGCCTAACTTCTCTGTCTAGCTTGGTTCATCTGACCTTAACCTGGTTTTCGTTGTTCATATAGTTAATGTTAAGTTTTCTTGGTTTACATGTACCAATGCAATGTTAAGTTTTCTTGGTTTACATGTACCAATGTTAAGTTTTCTTGGTTTATGTAAAGTTTTCTTGGTTTACGTGTACCAATGTTAAGTTTTCTTGGTTTACATGTACCAATGTTAAGTTTTCTTGGTTTACATGTACCAATGTTAAGTTTTCTTGGTTTACGTGTACCAATGTTAAGTTTTCTTGGTTTACGTGTACCAATGTTAAGTTTTCTTGGTTTACGTGTACCAATGTTAAGTTTTCTTGGTTTACATGTACCAAATTGCAATGTTAAGTTTTCTTGGTTTACGTGTACCAATGTTAAGTTTTCTTGGTTTACATGTACCAATGTTAAGTTTTCTTGGTTTACATGTACCAATGTTAAGTTTTCTTGGTTTACATGTACCAATGTTAAGTTTTCTTGGTTTACATGTACCAATGTTAAGTTTACTTGGTTTACATGTACCAATGTTAAGTTTTCTTGGTTTACATGTACCAATGTTAAGTTTTCTTGGTTTACATGTACCAATGTTAAGTTTTCTTGGTTTATATGTACCAATGTTAAGTTTACTTGGTTTACATGTACCAATGTTAAGTTTACTTGGTTTACATGTACCAATGTTAAGTTTTCTTGGTTTATATGTACCCAAGAAATGATCAAAACTTGATATCCAACTAATACTAATGAATCCACAGTAAGTTTGAACTATGCGTTCCAACAGAGTTATAGAACTTGGATAGTATGTTGTATTTTAATGAATTTAGATTAATGCAGCTTCACATGGTTAATCTAAAGAGAGATACCGGTAAGAAAAATTTAATTGTAGTACAAAACAGGACAAATTAATATTTCTGAAAAAATTTATGTGTTAAGTTTAGTTCAGTGTCACTTAATCCTCAATCGTCTCTTATGATGTCAGCACTTTACCCTGATGATTTAACTTCATATAAAGGTGGTTTCTTTGATACATTCATGATACCACAGAAAGGCACTTTGAAAATGTGTTAACCATCTATAAAGGCAATTTAGGACTTTCTCTTGTATTTTCTTTGAAAAAATAAGTCTTTAACACCTATTCTCAGCGGAGATTTTAAAATGCCTTCCCTGTGTCTCCCTGCATGGTTTTATGGATAAGCCCTGAGTAATAACTAGGAACTCACAAATCTTCTACATTTGATATACAGTTTTACAGATGTACAGTTTATATACAGCTTTACAGATGTACATTTGATATACTGCTGTTTATATACAGCTTTACAGATGTACATTTGATATGCATCTTTAGAACTGTACATCAAGATTAATTGTACTAAAGTAGCTGTGTATAACTGGTAAAATTGTTAAGCTTGAGCTGGGGCAGACACATTTTTCTTTAATTTTGATATAAGACATCAATGGTTTCTTAAAATGTAATGAAACTTGGACAAAAGCTTTTTATGCCCCAACTACGATAGTAGAGGGGCATTATGTTTTCTGGTCTGTGCATCCGTCTGTTCATCCTTCTTATGCCCCACCTATGATAGTAGAGGGGCATTACGTTTTCTGGTCTGTGCATCCGTCTGTTCGTCCTTCCATGCGTCCTTCCGTGCATCCGTTCGTCCGTAGGTCCCGCTTCAGGTTAAAGTTTTTGATCAAGGTAGTTATTGATGAAGCTGAAATCCAATCAACTTGAAACTTAGTACACTTGTTGCTTATGAGATGATCTTTCTATTTTTAAAGCCAAATTAGACTTTTGACCCCAATTTCACGGTCATCTCAACATAGAAAATGAAAGTGGGAGTTTCAGGTTAAAGTTTTTGGTCAAGGTAGTTTTTGATGAAGTTCAAGTCCAATCAACTTGAAACTTAGTACACATGTTTCCTATGATATGATCTTTCTAATTTTAATGCCAAATTAGATTTTTTACCCAATTTCACGGTCCATTGAACATGGAAAATGATAGTGCGAGTGGGGCATTGTGTACTTTGGACACATTCTTGTTTAAGATTAAAAGAAAGAAAATATATTACCATAATTAATTAATTTTTCTCGTTTAATAATAAATGGACTTTTGCATGAACTTAAAGAGTCAAACTTCTATGGAGTTTTATGAAACTTATGCTGAAGCTTTTTTCTGATATTCTTGCAATAACTTCATTTTTGTTATGCAGGCAACATATAATGGCAAAGGGACTTTAAGTCACTTAGCCATCCTACTACTATCCATCATTATCAACATACAGTCTAAGATAATTTTGTTAGATTGTCATGAAATGTAATGAAACTTTGACATAAGCTTCTCGAAGATTCAAAAATTCCGTCTGAAGTAATAATTTGATAGTGAACATCACACATTTACACTGACAGACCATATAGGCAGATTCCATTATCAGGATATTTGTTTTATAAATTGATCATAGGTGGTAAATTATTTTCTTCTCTTGCTTCTAAGCATTATTCTACTGCTTTTCTCTTTGCAGCTTAATGAAATTTAAGTCATAGATCATATTTTTTTGCCCCACCTAGGGGCCTAATGTATTTTGGTCTGTTCTTCCGTTCATTTGTCTGCCCCACTTCAGGTTAAAGCTTTTGGTCAAGGTAGTTTTTAATGACGTTTAAGTCTAATCAATTTGAAACTGCACATGTTCCCTGTGATATGATATTTCTAATTTTAATTAGAAATTTGACCCCCAATTTCATGGTCCACTGAACATAGAAAATAGTAGTGGGAGTAGGACATCCGTGAACAGTGAACTTTGGACACATTCTTGTTGTTTGTGAAAATAAGTGTCTCTCATATATTAAATTGGGTTAGTACTATTTGGAGACATAATTTACATTGAAAATTAATATTGTAAGTGCTCTCTCACAAAAAGATGTGACACGTAAGCTTTTGTTGTAAGGATGTTATTTCAGATACTATAAACAATAGGTTAAGTGTATTTGGTGTATGGAATGATTGTAAGATATACATGTCCTTGTGGCAAGGTTTGTCTGACCTAAACCTCATTGAAATTCCCATGATTAAAATTGTTTCTCTGATACTACATGTATAAGTAATAAGTCAACTCCAATCTGTGTATGCAATGATATAAAGAGTACAGGTCTTTCAAACATGGTTTCATGTGACCTTGACATCGTTTTTATGGCCCATTAGTCAATGTTAAGTTTTGTGTTTGGGTCAGTTTCTTATGTACTACATGTATAAGTTATAGATCAACAATGTTTAGTGTATAGACTGAGTGTAAACCTTACATGTCTGGCTGGCTGGGTCCATCTGCTCTTGAACTCATTTACATGGATTGTTGTTTATCTGATACTTTTCGTAAAACATTTATTTTAAAATTAAGTCTTGGTTAAGTTCAATAGTAAGAAAAACCAGACTTGTAAAAATATCACTTATTAATTATGGTAGTCTGGATAGCCCTTTGATTTACTGGTGCAGGAGGCATTACATTTTGCCCTTGTCTGTCTGCATGTCCATCCATATGTCTGGCTATACGTCCTGAAAGTTCTGAAATTAATTTCCATTCTCTAACTTTAGTTTTCTTCAACCCAATGTTATGAAACTGATACACAATGCTTATAACTACCAAACACAGATCAAGTTTGAATTTGGGTGGACTCACTTTTACTGTTCTCCAGGTGTACCTTTTTTAATTGAAAATTGCTTAAGTTATTGTTTCTACACTCTTAACTTTAGGTTGTTTCCACAAAATCTTATAAAACTTATACACATTGCTTTTTACAAAACAAAATGGATCAAGATGGAATTCAGGTAGCGTCTCTCTCATAATTCTTGAGTTTTGTCCCCTTTGTAAATTGGAAAATTACAGAACTACACATATGTACATGTTTTCTGCTCTTTGATCAGGTTGCTGTCTCTTTGACAGATCTCAATTTTATGAAGGTTTCCATTAAAAACTGATTATATATTACTACCTTAATTACATTGCAAGCCTCATTGCTTGAATGGTATTTGTTTCTCATGGCACTTGCTTCTCTGTTATAAGTAGTTAAAAGTATCAGTTTGCAGAACAGGAAATCAACCAGCAAGTATATAGTTTTTCATTTGAAAATATTTTATTGTCAGATGGATCCAGTTAAGATAGTTTATAAGTAAAGAGTTATTTAATTGATATTATTTTTTGGTCATTCCTTTATAAACAAATTAATTCTTTTAAAATCTTTGATAGTTTTTCCATTGATTTTATTACATTTTAATGAATAAAACATGCCTGGTCTATTTATAACTTTAAACTTACAACTCCTAACTTTGACCTACAATCCTATTAAAATATTTAGCCACGTGGATTGATTTCTGATACATCTTACATCTCCTGCAGGTAAAATCAGACATTTAGTTAATTTCAGATTTTTTTATGATCATAAATAGGTTAAAATGCAAATATTTAGGATAAACATTTTTTTGTATTTTATGATATGTTCATGTGTCAAATCCCTTATATTTTGATATATTGAAGGAAGATAAATAAAGATTTGTTTACAAATGAATATGAAATGTGGTGATGCAATCATCTGAGGACATTGACAGGTGCTATGATAAGTTGTACATTGACAAAAATAGTGATCTATTACAATGTAATGTTAACCTATTTATACTATTTATACAATTTCCTTTGGTTGAATGAATGAAAGTTTCAAGTAATTTAAAGAATAGATAAGAGGTCTATTTATCTATCTCTTGAAGTAGAAAAGCTAATATACCAGTACCTGAAAAGTAGAAATTATTTTGGGTAAATTCCTGTATTGATATGAAATTTAAAAAAAAAATTGGCTCTGAAATTCTTATACATTTAAAAAGCCTAGCCAATTCTATTTTCATAATAAAAACATAAAAAATCCAATGTTTCTAAAACAATACAATAGTTATCAAAGGTACCAGGATTATAATTTATAGTACGCCAGATGCGCGTTTCGTCTACATAAGACTCATCAGTGACGCTCATATCAAAATATTTATAAAGCCAAACAAGTACAAAGTTGAAGAGCATTGAGGATCCAAAATTCCAAAAAGTTGTGCCAAATACATCTAAGGTAATCTATGCCTGGGATGAGAAAATCCTTAGTTTTTCGAAAAATCCAAAGTTTTGTAAACAGGAAATTTATAAAAATGACAAGCATTTTATGACTGCATTTTAATAGACATAAAAAAATAATCCAATAACTTTGAAACTTCTACAGGCTGCAAAAATACTTGAATTTTCTGTTATATACTTTTTTTTATTTTGTTTGTGATTTCATATTTATCTCACATTTATGATGGTAATATTTGTCCTTTTAATATGGAAATATTTTGATTGCCTCCTTTGTACTTTTTATACAGATTATTATTAAAATGAATGTATTTTCCTTAATTTATTTAACTTAAACATGGTTCTCTTTTTCAATAGTCCTATAGATTCTTAAGCAAATGTTCTATAATGTGGATATTTGTGAAGAGAATGAAAACTTTACTTGTGACAGATTGTCGTATTTTGTTCAATAATCTAGGGTATGGCATGTGTAAATTATGTAAAAGAAATGAAGTTCTTATAAATGGAGCATGTATAGATTTAATCACATGAATTATTGTAGCTATGGATTTCTCTATTTCACTATTAACACAATATTTCAAAGTCTTCATTAAAATGAAAACATGATGTCTCTTCTGTACTGAATTAACATAAAATTTGTATGTAAAAAAAGAGGCTTTAGTTACAGCAGATAACATGGAAGCAGGATGACTTTTTCATAAAAATCTCATTTGACTTCATTCCAAACTGATGAACCGGCTTTTTATTTTCTGGAAAATTTTAAGATTGGATTTTTGTAAAAGAAAAAATATTACACTTGTTATAAATGATCAAAAGTTTGTAAGTCTAAACATTTTTAGATGAAGTTAACATTTGACTTGAACAACATGATGTTTCATTCATTTCATAAATTAAGTTAACATAGATATTTTTGTCTGTGTTTCTTGTCGTATCTTTAACTGTTAGAATTATTCAGGTTAGAATTAGATCACAACTTTCTTGTCATTCAGGTCAGCTTTCCTGTCTGTTCAGGTAAAATAATTTCATTAAACATATAAAATGAAATTTTCGCTTGTATGGTTTTGAATAAAAAACAAAGTTAATAGAAAATTCATAAAACTATTTCTTTTAAACGTGATTATAACTTGATTAAAATAGTAACTATTGCTGCACTTTTCATAAATTTTTCATTTTTCCTCATTTACGTGCGAAATTTATTTTTTTGAAATAAAAGTATCACTTTATAAATGAATAGGTTCAGGGAGTATCCTTTAAATTCCTTAATATCCAACATCAATGATGCAAGTAAACATTTGATGATAAAATATTCAAGAAATATCTGACCTGTATAAAATCAACCACCATTATAAAATTAAGGAGTTAATCCATGGTATGATATTACAAAATTCAACAGAAAAACTAAGGACTGACCCAGCATAATGAATCATCACAGTTACAATGTTAAGAGATAAACTTAATAGTGTAAAAATTACACCAATTATCCTTATATGTATTTTATTTTTAGAAAGAAATTGATGAACATGTGAAGATATTATTGGATCTGAAAGCCCAGTACAAAACAGCTACAGGTAAAGACTGGAAACCAGCCCCAACAACTGCAACTCCAACTGCAGAGAAAATGCCAGCAACTACTAAAGATGCTTCAGACCTCAAGTCCCAGATAGATGCTCAGGGTGAGACAGTCCGCAAGTTGAAGTCATCTGGAGCATCAAAGGTAAATTATATTGTATTGACCTGACCTACTAATTTAGTGTAAGCATTTACTTTTATCAAGGTTAATACTAAGAATTATTTAGCTTTCTACAAAATAAAAAGTTAAAGAAACTACATTCTTTTATATTCCACTAACATTGTGTTAGCTAGGCAATTAGCAAGCCGAAAGAGTATTTATCTTTTTATATTTATATATATGTTTTGTACCTGTAAGTAGATAGATGTTTAGGACAACCTTTCACTCCCCAATTGATAAGCTGTCGTATTTTTGTAGGATGAAGTAGATAAAGAAGTGAAGACATTGTTAAGTCTCAAGGAAAAGTATAAAGAACAGACAGGGGAAGATCTGGCTGGAGGTGGTGGAAAGAAAGACAAAAAGGACAAGAAGGATAAACCTAACAAAGAAACCAAACAGGAAACTAAAAAACCAGTACAAGAAGATAGTCAAAAAGATCACAAGAAAATAACAAGGTATTATTATTGTCTAGTAACTGCTCGACTCTGTCTTTCAGAAAGAAATTTTCATCTAAGTTTCTAATGAAAATAATTATTTGGTCTGCAGCTTCATAATGTTCAGTTTTTATACGACCGCAAAATTTTTGCGATCGTATATTGGTATCACGTCATCGTCGTCGTCTTCAGTGTTGTCCGAAGACGGATGGTTTCCGGATAATAACTTTGGTACAAGTGAATAGAAATCAACAAAATTTTTACACAATGTTTATAACCACAAAAGGAAGCTTGGGATTGATTGTGGGAGTTATGGTCACAAGGTTTAGGAATTAAGGCCCAAAGGGGCCCAAAATAAGCATTTATCTAGTGTCAGTACAAAAAGTTGTGTATAAGTATTTCAATTGTTCTGAAATTGTACCACAATGTTTAATACCATAAGTAGAAGGTTGGGATATATTTTGTGGCTTATGGGGCAAACAGTCTAGAAATAAAGGGCTAAAAAGGGGCCAAAAACAAGCATTTTTATACGACCGCAAAATTTGAAAAATTTTTCGTCGTATATTGCTATCACGTTGGCGTCGGCGTCGTCGTCGTCGTCCGTCGTCCGAATACTTTTAGTTTTCGCACTCTAACTTTAGTAAAAGTGAATGGAAATCTATGAAATTTTAACACAAGGTTTATGACCACAAAAGGAAGGTTGGTATTGATTTTGGGAGTTTTGGTCCCAACATTTTAGGAATTAGGGGCCAAAAAGGGCCCAAATAAGCATTTTCTTGGTTTTCGCACTATAACTTTAGTTTAAGTGAATAGAAATCTATGAAATTTTGACACAAGGTTTATGACCACAAAAGGAAGGTTGGGATTGATTTTGGGGGTTTTGGTTCCAACAGTTTAGGAATTAAGGGCCAAAAAAAGGGCCCAAATAAGCATTATTCTTGGTTTTCGCACAATAACTTTAGTATAAGTAAATAGAAATCAATGAAATTTTAGCACAAGGTTTATGACCACAAAAGGAAGGTTGGGATTGATTTTTGGAGTTGAGGTCACAACAGTTTATGAATTAGGGGCCAAAAAGGGGCCCTATTAAGCATTATTTTTGGTTTTTGCACCATAACTTTAGTATAAGTAAATAGAAATCTATGAAATTTAAACACAAGGTTTATGACCATAAAAGGAAGGTTGGGTTTGATTTTGGGAGTTTTGGTCCTAACAGTTTAGGAATAAGGGGCCCAAAGGGTCCAAAATTGAACTTTGTGTGATTTCATCAAAAATTGAATAATTGGGGTTCTTTGATATGCCGAATCTAACTATGTATGTAGATTCTTAATTTTTGGTCCCGTTTTCAAATTGGTCTACATTAAGGTCCAAAGGGTCCAAAATTAAACTTAGTTTGATTTTAACAAAAATTGAATCCTGGGGGTTCTTTGATATGCTGAATTTATAAATGTACTTAGATTTTTAATTATTGGCCTAGTTTTCAAGTTGGTCCAAATGGGGGTCCAAAATTAAACTTTGTTTGATTTCTTCAAATATTGAATAAATGGGTTCTTTGATATGCCAAATCTAACTGTGTATGTAGATTCTTAATTTTTGGTCCAGTTTTCAAATTGGTCTACATTAAGGTCCAAAGGGTCCAAATTAAACTAAGTTTGATTTTAACAAAAATTAAATTCTTGGGCTTATTTGATATGCTTTATCTAAATATGTACTTTGATTTTTGATTATGGGCCCAGTTTTCAAGTTGGTCCAAATCAGGATTCCATATCAAGTATTGTGCAATAGCAAGAAATTTTCAATTGCACAGTATTGCACAATAGCAAGAAATATCTAATTGCACAATATTGTGCAATAGCAATTAATTTTCAATTGGAGTTATCTTTCTTTGTATAGAATAGTAGTTGATAATATATGTTGGAAATTTGCCAGACATGACTATGATGTCATTTTCTATTTTTATTTGCCAATCACTTTAGGTAAATAACTTCATTGGAAATTTGCCAATATAAAATGTTGCTGATGAAGCTTTTTTTCCTTATCTTATCTAAAATGTTTTAGATAATGTATGTTGGAAATTTGCCAGACATGACTATGATGTCATTTTCTATTTTTATTTGCCAATAACTTTATGTAAATAACTTCATTGGAAATTTGCCAATATAAAATGTTGTTGATGAAGTTTTTTTTATTGTTTTATACAATAAACAATGTATATTCACTTTTACTACCAACCAATCTTTACCATTCAGTGATAACAAGCACTTTATTTTACATTTTAATATTTTATGATGTATTTAAAAGAGTAGTTATTGTTGCAAACTCCATTAGAAATTTGAATTGATATCAGTTTTGGAAAAAGGGAAACAGGGATGTGAAAAAAGGGGGGGGGTTAAATTTTTCTCATTTCAGATTTCATAAATAAAAAGAAAATTTCTTCAAACATTTTTTTGAGAGGATTAATATTCAACAGCATAGTCAATTGCTCAAAGGCAAAAAAAAACTTTTAAGTTCATTAGACCACATTCATTCTGTGTCAGAAACCTATGCTGTGTCAACTATTTAATTTTAGATTTAAATAAGAAGAAATCTTTAATTGATTTGTAAAATCTTGACATTTGTTTTGTGTAAAAAAAACCATGTAATGTCAAAAATTTGATCACAATCCAAATTCAGAGCTGTATCACGCTTGAATGTTTTGTCCATACTTGCCCCAACTGTTCAGGGTTCGACCTCTGCGGTCGTATAAAGCTGCGCCCTGCGGAGCACCTGGTTGTAGTTTGAAGACAATAAATTGAGTTATCTTTCTTTGTCCAGAATGGTTGTTGAATCACCTAAAACCAATGCTTTATGAAATCTTCTTTGAAAATGCGAGTTATCTTTCTTTGTCCAGAATAGTAGTTGAATCAACTTAAATCAATGCTATATACTATATACAATGCAATATTCACTTTACTACCAACTGATAAATTAATGCAGTCTTTATCATTCAGTGATTACAAGCACTTAGATTACCATTCTAGGGTTATGCCCCTTTACAAATGGAAAAATTGAAGATTTTTTTAGTTTCTGTTCTCTTAACTTAAGTTTGTCTTGTCTCAACTAAATTAAATGAAATGTGTATATACTAATGCTTATTACTTCTAAACTCAGTTGAAGTTCAATTTTTGGCAGCTTTACTTTTACAGTTCTTGAGTTATGTCCCTTTATAATGTTATATGCTAGCGGGGGCATCATCTGTGTTCCTTTGGACACATTCCCCATTTATTTTTTTAGAAGTTACTATCAATTGATATTAATTTTAACCATGACTGTATGACATTTTATATTTTAATATTTTATGATGTATTTAAATGAGTAATTATTGTTGCAAACTTCATTAGAAGTTTGAATTGAGATCATTTTTGGAATAAGAGAAAAGGGGAGGTGAAAAAAAAAAATTCGAATATTTTTTTTTGAGAGGATTAATATTCAACAGCATAGTAAATTGCTCAAAAGCAACAAAAAAAAATTTAAGTTCATTAGACCACATTCATTCTGTGTCAGAAACCTATGCTGTGTCAACTATTTAATCACAATCCAAATTCATAGCTATATCCAGCTTGAATGTTGTGTCAATACTAGCCCCAACCGTTCAGGGTTCGACCTCTGCAGTCGTATAAAGCTGCGCCATGTGGAGCATCTGGTTGCAATTAGGGCAATTTTTACATCTGCTTGGTAACCACTTCCTGTTTGCCAATAGTTTGAAATTTTACAACACTCATTGCACAAGGAAAATGTTCCTAAAACTTTCCTTCACTTTTGATATAAGGTCTTTAAGTGATCATTTATGCTCTGGTATACATACACACTACCTCTAAATATACATTCTGTGATCCTGTATTCTCATCCAGAAATATCGATATATCAATACATGTATTACTGAATATTTTGGTAGTATCTTTTTTGTAGTAATTATTTTATTTTTACAGGTTAGGTTTAGAAGCCAAGAAAGAAGAGAATTTATCTGAATGGTATTCACAGGTGAGTTCTAAATATTCTTTATTCATTTCAACTCTTAATTTCCTTGCCTTCTCTAAATATAATGTTAAATGTTACATACTAGTATCATAAATTGTATTGAATGAGACAGTTAATAGCAGGTGACATTTTACTATCGCTTTGCAATTTTCTTATGTTTTAAATTATTTTATTTTGATTGTTTGATATATGTTTACAGGTCATTCAAAAAGCTGAGTTGATAGAATATTATGATGTAAGCGGTTGTTACATTCTCCGACCATGGTCATATTCTATATGGGAGTGTATTAAGGAATTCTTTGATACAGAGATAAAGAAACTAGGAGTGGAGAATACATATTTCCCAATGTTTGTGTCCCATGCAGCATTGGAGAGAGAGAAAGCTCATATAGAAGACTTTGCCCCAGAGGTAAGCAAGGACCAGAAGATAAAATAAGGGATTAATTTGGCCAATGTAAGGGACAGAGTGTGATACAAGAACTATTTTGGACAAAAAAAAAATATAAAGAACAGGGTATAAATCGCATTATTTTGGCCAATCAATTGATAAAAAAACAGCCAAGATCTGGGATTATTTTGGTCACACTGGGAAAATATGATTTTACCTATTAGAATCAAAAAATATTAACGCTTATACAATTATATGAAGTGTGTGTTCATTTAAAAGAGTATCCTACAGTTTATATCTACACAAGTAGCCTCACTCAGGCATGCGCCTGAAAGTAATCTTCAAAATGTTGATGGTTTTCTGTACCTAACTTTTTAGAAACTTTCAAAACTTTATTATGGAGGGTTTAGGAATGATGCATACAAACGTTCAGTTTGTCCGCTTTCACATGTAATATCTGTTGTTCACACCATACATCTATCAACCTATTTTTCTGACATAAATGCTTATTTTGTTTACTTTTCACCTTTCTAAATGGAGCAGGTAGTTAACTTTTTGTTATTACTGTTCGTTTCAGGTTGCCTGGGTAACTAGATCTGGAAAATCTGAATTAGCAGAACCAATAGCTATAAGACCAACAAGTGAAACTGTGATGTACCCGTCTTATGCCAAATGGATAAAATCTCACCGAGATCTTCCATTGAAGCTCAATCAGTGGTGTAATGTTGTGGTAAATACATATGTTATTGAATTATTTATTTAACTACAAAATAGAAATACTGGTCCAAAAAAAATTTTGATACCATTTTGGAAAGTTTTGATCATTTGGTCAGTCTGTTTTTATTATATGTGGATTTTAGCTGTTTTATAAGCATGATTTTTTAAAATTATTTTTGTCACTATTCATATACTATAGATATAACTTTTTTCAATTTCTGATGTAAAAAGATGTTTGTATAGTTAATTGAAGTAAATAGTGTAAGGGACTGAATTTTCCACACCATTTGCGAGTATGGTCTTGAGGAAACGATGATAGTCCGTCTGAAGGGATAAATGGCTGATCCGTGATAAGTGAGAACCATATCTCTTGCACGTAAAAGACACCCTTGTAGATTTCGAAAAAGAGTAGGCTAATGCCGCTACAAGGCAGCACTCGCACCGGCAAAGTGGAAAGGGATAAATATAAGTTGCAAAACTTGTTTCCCAATCCACTATAAATAAATATGTTTAAACTAAGTGTAAATAGTGTATCATTTATCATTACAGAGGTGGGAGTTCAAACATCCACAACCATTTCTCCGAACCAGAGAGTTTCTATGGCAGGAGGGTCATACAGCCTGGTCTAACAAGAAAGATGCTGAGGAAGAGGTGATTCTATTTTGATATTTAGTTGTATACCAGGGTTTGACCTCTGGGTCGTATAAAGCTGCACCCTGTGGAGCACCTGGTATTTATTTATCTTTGAAGAATTTAAATGAAAGCTTGGTGCCATCCATAAAGGCAAGCATTTTTTCAAGAGTTTTTGCTTTTTAATCATTAAAATTTCAACAATTATGAATTTCCGAGGTGATGATTCAACTTTTTCTAAAAGAATATTGAATAAAGAATGAGTTACAAATTTTGAACTTATATTGATGGCACAATTTCACTGCGATGTCATCTCAAATATTTTCTTTAATTTCTCGATCTTTTTGGCTGAATGCTGTTCAATTTTGTCAGTGTTCAGCCCTCCTGTTCGTAAGTATTATGATAAATAACAAATAAATAAGTAGGATAGGTTTATCAGAGACTCATGGAGAAACAGTATTAGTTGATGTATCTCCAATTAGGATTTAATTGAGAAAGAGGGATAGCTTCTTCTATCATTGTTGACAGATATTATCTAAATCTATTTAATTACCTGTTTTGTTTTTATGTAGGTATACACAATCTTAGAACTTTATGCCAGAGTTTATGAAGATTTATTAGCTATACCAGTTGTCCGTGGAAAGAAAACAGAGAAAGAAAAGTTTGCTGGAGGAGATTACACAACAACAGTAGAGGGCTATATCTCTGCCAGTGGGAGAGCAATTCAGGTAGGTCAGTAAAAACTGCTAGCTTTGGAAAAATCAAAAATAAGTTGTGTACCAAATAACAAAGAGATTTAAGAGGTAAAAGGATAAAATTTCAGTTTTCTCCCTTAGGAAGCTTAAGTATCCAACATATAAAAGATTTTTGAGTTTTTAAGTTTCTTCAAATTTTTAATATTTCTCATAGGCAATTATTTATAGGTAAGTTAACCATTGTATGACCATTCAAACATGACATTTTGTTTCTTTTTTATGGACTTAACTCAATTTAGCGAAATATTAAAGCATAATGTTGAAGTCAAGTGCAAACACAAATTCCCAGGACTTACACTCTTCATGAAGCAGCTAATAACCAAATTTAAAGATTTGTAAAAAATTGTTAAACAGAACTGTGTAAAAGGGGTTATATATGGCATGTGAGGCATCATGTAATCTGCACAGAAGTAAATAGAATCATTTTCAACCTATTATATATAAACAAGTGTTGCTCTTTGAAATTACTTGTTTTTACAATAACCAAAATAAAAATGCATTTTATTTTTGTATTATGATAATAGGGTGCTACATCACATCACTTAGGACAGAATTTCTCCAAAATGTTTGAGATAGTATTTGAGGATCCAGAAACCCAAGAGAAACAATATGTATACCAGAATTCCTGGGGATTGACCACACGTACGATTGGTGTAATGTGTATGGTACATGGAGATAACACAGGTCTAGTCCTACCACCAAGGGTTGCATGTGTTCAGGTGGGATATTATTTAAAATAAATAGCCTTACATTTAAAGTAAAGTGTGGATCCATTATTTGTATAGTTTTCACTATAAAATAGCTAAGATGTTTCATTGTTTGTCTTATAATTGTTAAAGCAAAACAAAAGATCAGAAAACTAGAACAAAATGAAAAGAAATGAGACAAATTTAACCAGAATTGATCATAGCTTGGTTAAGGTGAAGTCTTTTTAACAGATTCATTAATCATTAATGTACAGCTGATACTGTATCTATCATGGAGATTGTTTTGTTTTTTTTTCAAAAGTCACCATGCAAGAGAGGTTACCTTTCAATAGAGGTTCCCAAAAATTTCCCAAATCACCCATGGATAGGATCAAGGTAAATTGTTGTAGGTTTTACTGTATTTAGTTATTTTCTTTACATAAACTTTAAATGTGTATTTTTTTTCTTTCTAAAAGGTTATAATAGTACCATGTGGTATCACAGCTAACCTGTCTGTTGAAGACACAAAGGCTCTGATGGATAAATGTACCGAGTTCAAGGACTTGTTATTAAATGGTGGCATTAAATGTAGAGCTGACCTCCGTGACAACTATTCTCCAGGCTGGAAGTTTAATCATTGGGAATTAAAGGTAAACAATGCTAAACAATTGAAGTTATTACATAGCCAGATTATTTTGGAAGGAATATACAGTTGTTGCTTTTTGTTGCAGGCTGTGTTTCTGAAACAAATTCTTATATATATTCACTTTAGTGAATTGGAATGAAACTCATATGGGTGACAGATATCAATAAAGGGGGAGGAGTTGTAAGATTTTGGGATCAATAGGTCAAAGATCTAGGTTGCTAATCAAGAAAAAAAAGAAGACATTTATGGGCAAACTATTTGTTTTCTCATAACATGAGTTTTCTTTGTTAGATATAAGTCAAACATATGAAGATGAAAGATATATGAAAGGGAAAGCATCCTTTTTATTTCAGCTAATTAGGTCAAACCTCTACACCACAGAGACTAAAGAGAGACTAGAAATATGGAAATAAAAGGTGCAATTTGTTGTTTCTGGGTAATCACTTGAGGTACACTTGTTGGATATTAATACAATGGATTGGTATTAAGGCATATATTTTTAGGTCAAAGGTCAAGATCATTATTCCTAATATGACATGCTTTATTGGGGATCATCTGTACTGTTTAGGGCACATAATTTTGCTTTTCCAACTGTCTTCTTTTTCAATGTATTGACCAAAGAACAAAATAAATAAATTTATACAAATTAATCTCATTTCATTTATGACCTTTTGTATATCATTGTAAATTGACAGGGAGTTCCAATCCGTCTAGAACTGGGTCCACGTGATATAAAGAACAACCAGTTTGTAACAGTGAGAAGAGACACTGGTGAAAAAGTAACCATGAAGAATGATAATGCAGTCAGTCAACTAAAGACATTGCTAGACAAAATACAAGAAAATCTGTATTCAAAGTAAGAATTTATACTCAATAACAAATAAGCTAGAAGTATGTGGAAAACATTGGAAGAAAAAAAATAAACATCAAATAACTGGATTCCACCAAAAATTCTAAAGGCAGAGGATATTACAAAAACAGAGAAGAGAAAAAAATTATAAAACACTTAGTTCTTGAATATTAGAATAGAAATGGACAATTGTTAACAGTTTTTTTATCAATTTTACGAAAATATTTTAAACACATGTCTTAAATCTGAAGTTTCGATTTTAGCACATTGAATATGTGTATTAGTTGAAATTTTCTCAAAAACCTTCCATTTTTTCATAAAATGATGTGAAATGATGGTTACTATAACAAATGAAAGCAAGATTTTGTTTTTACTATTAAATTCTCAAACTGATTCACAAATTATTTCTTATATACTATGTTGTCATAATTTTGTATTACAGTGATTTGATTTATATTAGTTTCTCTTCACACCAATTGCAGTTCCTTTAAAATTCTAACCAAATGGCAATTAATTTCATCAGATCAAACTGTTCAACCGGTTAGATATTTTAACCAACTGCTGTAGAAATACCACAGTCAAGTCATACAAATTAATATGCTCTCCCTAATTTATTTGCAGGGCAAAGGCAGACTTAGATGAACATTTAACAATAGCTCATGATTGGACTAATTTCTGTGATATGTTGGATAAGAAAAAGATTATACAAGCACCATTCTGTGGAGGCATTGCTTGTGAAGAAAAAATCAAGAAGGATAGTGCAAGGTATAATAAATACATGTTTATAGAAAAAAGATAAATTTATGCCCTCATGCCTACATTAAGTGTTACCCTTGTGTCTGTCCATCTTTCTGTCTGTCCATCTGTTCGCCTCATTTTAATTTCTGTACTCTAACTTATGTGTTCCTCATCTAAATTTTATGAAACACAATTCTATGAACAAAACTAGCAGACAGTGCTAGAATTAATGCAGTGAGTCCATCCCCAGAGTAATTCCGTTTTAAAACTATTTAAAATTGCAAAGCTTGAACAGGGTCATTTGTGATCTCAGACACATTCTTTTTTTTATGCCTCCTAGGGAAGGGGGCATGAAGTTTTACCCTTGTTAGTCTGTATGGCCCAAAGTTGGTTTCTGTTCTTTAACTTCAGTTTGCCTTAACCAAATATTATGAAAACTTGTACACAATGCTTATTACCACAAAATACAGGTCATGTTTGAATTTTTGTGGTGTCACCGTTCTAGACTTATGCCCCTTTACAAACAAAACAGTTGCTGAATATTTCATTTCCGCTCTCTTAAATTTTATGAAACTTATACCACAAAACTCAAACTAAGTACAAATTTGGGTAGGTCACTTTTACTGTTCTTCAGTTATGTCCCTTTATAACTTTATATGATATGCAAGCAGGGGCATCATCTGTATCCCATGGACAAATTCCCTATTTTTTTTTTTTTTTTTATTTTACTATCTTTAAGAATATCTGGTTGATATCATGGTTCTTTAAGGACCTTGGATTATGCTTGTAGAATAATATTTTAAAAGCATTTTCGTAAAAAATACAACACAACTACTAAAAAAAATAGTTTGAAAACAATATTATGTGGGGTAATTCAAGCAGTTAATGCAGATATCTACTACATAAAATAACTTAACACAAAATGTATCCTATTTCAGTAAAAGCAAACTAGAAGTACATTTTGTAATACATTGTCATGTTTTGTATTTACAGCGATGTAGTTGTAGAAGAAGGGGCGCCTGCTATGGGGGCTAAAGGATTGTGTATAATCCTTTAAATCGATAAAGGATTTTTCGTTCCCTATTGTTAATTTTACATTTTTAGATGGTGATGTTCCTTTGGCATCTTACGGTGTTTATATTTCACAACTTGTTCGCTATGCCCGAGTCTGTTGTGACGTTTTTGATTTTAACAAACGCAACCTATGTATTACTGGTAAATTATTAAAACCGGGATATCGTTACCATAAATTACTTAAAACCTTTACTAAATTTTTCCATAGATATAAAGATTTGGTTTTGAAGTTTGGTTGTACCTGTAGAAAACTTATTTCAAACGGGATATCACATCCTCATTTTTATGGAAAATGTTGTTAACCATGCCCGGAAGTCTAAAAATGATCCATGTAAACTTGTCGCTCCTTTAAATAAACTTTTTCTAAAAGGTTACCTATACAACATTGAATATTGTTTTTATTGGTATAAACATTGATTTTGTTATCAGTAAATTAAAAACCAACTAAATATTACTACATATTCATGGATCTACAATCTGTCGAAACCTGTAACTTGGCATTGCACAAGGTCATGTTTTTCTCTGGCTGTTTATGATGTCTTTACACTAAATCCATTGGATATTGGATGTGTACAGATTGATAGTTTAGTCTTAGATGCATGATTTTTTTTATTAGTTGTTAGTGGCTTTGAACTAGTTGTCAGATAACTGCGAGTACTCTCAGATCTGTTCATTGTGTCTTTTTGTGTCGGGATGTATAAGTACCCGGCCACGTCCACTTGTATTTTTGTCCATCAGATGAGTTAAGCCTTTTTCAACTGATTTTTATAGTTCGTTCTTATGTTGTACTGTTATACCACTGTCCCAAGTTAGGGGGAGGGTTGGGATCCGGCTAACATATTTAACCCCGCCACATTATTTATGTATGTGCCTGTCCCAAGTCAGGAGCCTGTAATTCAGTGGTTGTCGTTTGTTTATGTGTTACATATTTGTTTTTCATTCATTTTTTTACATAAATAAGGCCGTTAGTTTTCTCGTTTGAATTGTTTTACATTGTCTTATCGGGGCCTTTTATAGCTCAACTATGCGGTATGGGTTTTGCTCATTGTTGAAGGACGTACGGTGACCTATAGTTGTTAATGTCTGTTTCATTTTAGTCTTTTGTGGATAGTTGTCTCATTAGCAATCATACCACATCTTCTTCATTATATATACCATTGTAATACATTGTCATATTTTGTATTTACAGAGATGTAGTTGTAGAAGAAGGGGCACCTGCTATGGGAGCTAAAGGATTGTGTATACCATTCAAACAACCTCAGAAGTTACCATCAGGAGCCAAGTGTATACATCCAGATTGTAAAGACAAACCACAATTCTATACACTGTTTGGACGAAGTTATTAAAAACTTACAAGCTTATAGATATAAATAGTTTATACAATAGTGACTTCAATACACATTTTATATTGCATGTTTAGGTAATCACAAGTATATAAAGAGTTCAAAATAGGCTAAGAAAAAATGAAGTTTATATTTTGTTCTTTACTTTTAATTATCTGCTTTGAGTATAAAGTTGTGTACTCAGTAAAACATCCAATATTTAAAGGAAATTTCTTGGAATGTACTTTGTACAAGATTATGAGAATATTTAATGCTTTGTTTATCTCAACAGAATTGACAACTTAGGACAAATATACCTGTTTAGAGACTAAATTAGTAATTATAGTCAGAATAATTGATTAAACCATCAAGCTGGATTAGTGCTGTTAGATTTGTTTTTTAATGTATTTATTTATTAGAATGTTATGACTGGAATACTAGTATTCATTTATTGAAGATTATTATCTGTTACATTTACTTCAACTACCAAAGTGTCACGAGATCATGTATTTTAAGCAAAACTATATTTTTCATATAATTATACACTAAATATAGAAATTTCTCTTTGCTTTCTTGAAAAAACAGGATTTTATTTTTATTTCCTAATACATATATGGAACTAGTAAGACATTGCTGTTACTTTATGAATAATCTACTTATGTTCACAACTACCAAAGAATTATGTTATTTATACTCAAAAAATTTGATAAGAATTTTCAGGTAAAAAATCAACATTTTATGATTGATTCAGAGTTTATACTGAATAGATTGGAAATATAATATTGATATTGAATAAATACATCATCACATGCAGTTTTATGAGTTGATACTTACATTTTCATCTACTTATAAGATACTTTTTTCTTGAGGCAAATTTATCAATAACTGATGGATTTTTCTTAGAAGAAATTTAAAGGTGTCAGTAAATAAACTCAACGGAGAATAATAGCTATTGGATTTTTTCAATGGGACAGACTCTAAGTGGCTGGCTTGATAGTTTTTCAGAAATCATCTTTGCATTTGGATGGGATCAAAACATTGAGCACAGCACTCAATACATCCTATCCTTAAACATTTGATGAAATATATGCTCAGATATTCAAATTCAAAAATGATGTGTATAGTGATACTGGTGAAGAAAATTTCCTAAAGATTTCAAAGTAAACTCTACTACCAGTCATTATGAATGTTCTATCAGTACCAAAATATCATTACTTGGTAAAACAAAGTTCACAATAAGAAGTTTGATTTCTATTAATTCAGTGGTTCCCAAGAAGATTTGTTAAGTTTATCCAATCAGAGATTACAAAAGGCAAATACGTCTTGTTTTTGTTTACAAATTGTTACTAAAGTTACCAAAATTAACACCAAGTGATTGAGAAATTTAAGAATGGTTTGCTCAGAATTTGGGTAGGATGACATGTGAACTGGCATGTTATACTTTACAAAAGCTTCATTGGTGCGTTCAACAAGAGGAAATCTTGATTTATAAAAGAGATTTTTGGTAAAAAGAACTTTAAATATGCAAACAATTTGTATCAAATGCTGAGGGGAAAAACTGACACATTACTCTATCTCTAGGCGAACTAGTCTTTAGTATTAACACCTGAATGCAGTGTGCTAGAGTAGCAGCAGCAAACACAGGATATTAAGTCTGGTTAAATGCTCTGAAGATTTAACACACTATTAGTTGCTCTCTCATTCTACCAAGGCAGAATAACACAAGACTGCACATGCTAAAATGTCTCTCCTGCCTAACTCCCATCTACTACTAAAGCCAGAGTGGACCCCTCTTATGCAGTCAGTGATCCCCCTTATTTAAAAAAATTTCTGGATCCGCCACTGATACATATTTTGGTGAACTATTTAAAAGCTCACATGAAAACTCATTTTCACATTTCATTTGTGCATTAATACATGTATCAAATACATTATGAACTATATGTCTATTAAATTCATAGTATGTTGATTAAGAGGTGAACACATACTTCCTAGTTTGTGCAGTGTTTTTCCAATCTTTCAAATAAGGAAAATTGGGGCTTATCAATGGAACAACACAATACCAGAGATGAAAATACAAGTGCCTTCATAAAGTCGAGAATCTCAAAAGTGTGTTTTTGTCAATCCTGTAACTTCTGTCAAAAAGCTTGACATACGGATAGTGATCAGGCGACAGCGTCGTTAACAAACTAAAAAGCTTAATATTTCAGAAGGTAGTAGTCCTGGATCCTTCATTTATATAAATGACTTATGTTATGAAGTTTGATCAAATGTCCATGACCTCATTTTCATGGTTCAGTGACTTCTTCAAAATAAAGTTATATACATATACTATCAAGTATTTATATACCTTCTAATGTGGACAGTTTTCACCTCAACCCCATTTCATGGATTAGTGAACAAGGTTAAGATTTTGTGGTCAAATCCATATCTCAGATACTAGTATATAAGTAATAGGTCTAGTATAGTATGTGTAGGTAATGATTGTAAGGTGTTCATGTCCAACTGGCAGGTGTCATCCGACCTTGACCTCATTTCCATGGTTCAGTGGTAAAAAATAAAGTTTTTGTGTTCTTGCCTATTTTTTTTCTAAAACAGTACTGTATGCAATAGGTCAACTATATTTAGTACATGAAAATATTGTATGATGGGGCATGTTATATTTGACTATGACCTCATTTTAAAGTTGCATTGCTCAATGTTAAGTTTTTGTTTTGGTCCGTTTTTTAAATACTACGTGTTTAAGCAATAGGTCAACTATATTTGATGTATGGAATGATTGCAAGGTTCTAATGTCTGTGTGTCAATTATCATCTGACTATTTGACATTATCATGTTTCATTGGTCAATCTTATTCAAAAGTTTCCCTGGTTCAGTTTGTCTATTAGATATTATATGCAATAGGTCAACTACATTTCAAGCATGTAATACATCTACAGTGTGCATGTTGGTCGGAGATGTTTTATCCAAGCTTAACCTCAGTTTCATGGTCCATTGATCAATATTAAGTTTCCCTGGATAGGATTGTTTCTTGATACTCTGTGCAATCGGTAAACTATATTTAAAGCATATTTGCTGTACAGAATGATTGCAGATGTACATATATTTCCAGTTTGGTTAATCTGGCCTCGACTATATTTTCTTGGATGATTTTTAAGTTTATGTGATAGTAGTATGTGTAGTAAAGTTTT
Source organism: Mytilus galloprovincialis (assembly GCA_037788925.1). Lineage (NCBI taxonomy): Eukaryota > Metazoa > Mollusca > Bivalvia > Mytilida > Mytilidae > Mytilus > Mytilus galloprovincialis. Next base: position 88,272,958 of record CM075334.1, read on the forward strand.
ATATTTAGGATTATGAAGTATTAACATCAACTCAATGTAAACTCGAGTAAAGTAAGAGAGACATTACAGCATGAGCAATCTTGTTATGTATTGTTTTAATAGTTTATGAGACTACTTTCCTATCTTTTTTTTTATTTTTAGACCTCTGCATATTTTAAACAGATCTTTTTCTGAAGACTGCCTTTGGAGTTTGACCTCTTGATGTTATGCTTTATCAGGTTGCTGTCTTGTGTTGATGTTTATTAACATCTTTTTTATTATTACATTGAAGTTTTAGCACAAATACATTGTAAAACTGACAAGACTAAAATACAAGATCTACTTACAGTGACTTGACTGTTAGTGTTGCTATTCACCAATTGCAACTCATTCAAAATTTTGACCCAATTGCAATTTGTTTTATTAAATCAAATTGTTCAACTAGTCAAAAATTTGAACAAACTGTTCAGCCAAAATGTGAAAGTGCAAAGTGATAAAATAAATCATACTTACAATCCTATAAGTCTCTAACTCCGTATAGTTATATTACAGCCATTACCATACTAAAGGTGAACTGTTTTATTTTGAATTGCTATAAAAATGTCAAAACTAAGCTTTTATAGAGTTTTTCTTTCGAAAAGTATTCTATATTTATAAGTATCACACATTATGTGAATAAAAACATTTCATATTCAGTAAAATATGTATGAAATAACAATATGCTTCCTTAGGGAGATAACCTAAAATACTATTCTTTTGAATAAAGACTTTTTGAAACCAAAAAGCGATTATCTCCCCTTCTACAAACATATTGCAATTTCAAATATTTTACTGAATATGAAATGTTTTTATTCACATAGTGTGTGATTCTTATAAATATAGAATACTTTTCGAAAGAAAAACTTTATAAAAGCTTAGTTTTGACATTTTTATAGCAATTTAAAATAAAACAGTTCACCTTTAGTATGGTAATGGCAATAATATAACTATACAGATTGATAGACTGATTTAGGAAATACATCAATACAGTGGAGTTACAGACTTATAGGATTGTCAGTATGATTTATTTTATCACTTTGCACTTTCACATTTTGGCTGAACAGTTTGTTCAAATTTTTGACCAGTTGAACAATTTGATTTAATAAAACAAATTGCAATTGGGTCAAAATTTTGAATGAGTTGCAATTGGTGAATAGCAACACTAACAGTCAAGTCACTGTAATGATCTTTTAAATTATTATATAACTAAGTCTGCATACAAGATCACAAACTTCGAATTTGTCATACTGTGTATATTTTGGATAATGTGTTACAAGTTTGTATAAATGGTGTTCATTCTACAAATCATTTTATTCCTTCAGTTGAATGCATACAAATTACAAGTACATTTCCAATGAACATGATACCCTTATCAAAGATATCAGTTTTTTATTTGAATGAGAAACCTATAGGGTGGTTCGGGAATAGAAATATGGTCAATCGGTTTTCTTCCTACTGACACACTTCCAAAAGTGTTTGGTGGTTCAGGATTTTTTTTAAATTCAAAATTTCTTACCAGAATGATGCAAAATCTGATGCATCTCTACACGTTAAAATCCCTTGCAATAACTCTTTGAGGGGTCGAGGTGGCCTGATGCAAGGTTAAATACAAAAGTCCTGATCCAATTTACCCTGGTTTTCAAATTTCCTGGCAACCCTGTTTACAGGACTTAACTATTGTATTTATTCTTAATATGTTCTCGTCCTAAGCATGCATAATTTTCCACTAGACATTAAACAAACAAAAACTCAATCAAAATTAGGAGTACATGCATTCACTTCATGTAATCATATCTTTTTTATTTCATTTCCTCACATATGGATTTGCAAACCATAATGTAATCTAAATGACTGGCATATGCATATAAATTCCTTGTTCTACATACCAATCTTAGATGACCTCAATGCTCTTCAACTTCAAACTTTATGTGGCTTTTTAAACATTTTTTGATTCGAGCGTCACTGATGAGTCTTTTGTAGATGAAAAGCTCGTCTGGCTTACATATAAAATTTTAATCCTGGTATCTATGATGAGTTTATTTACCTATGCGTTACATTGTAACAGACCTAATCACAAAAGCATGAAATGAGATCCAGGAAGACAGACATATACAAAATAGAAATCTTATACCTCATGCATCTGTTTACCAAACATGGATCATTCCATTCATATTTTTTTAACCATGAAGCTTCAGACTTTGACAGAAGGCTGCTGCCAGATAAGCAAGCATACCATTTTGTCTCACATTTTTTGACACTCATCACAGGCAAAAAATTTTAATGGATTGTAACTGTTAAAGTATAATAAGATTATGAAGATGACATTTTATTGACATAACATAAATCCATCATGGAGAGAGGTACATTGAACTGGATCGTCAATTGATCATGTCCATCTTCATGTCCTGTTTCTTCTTTAGTCCAACTGAAAAAGAAAACAGGAAATTTTAGACTTTTTTCCCCCAATGATTACAGACAACTCTAACTTTAACAATTAAAGGTGAACACTATACAAATGAAATGTTGTAACATTTGGTGTTAAAAAAACAAGCCCAATTATAAATTCTGGTGGGTCATTTGGAAACTAACTTTGTTAATATAAAAAAGCTTCAAGTAACTTATCATTGTACTAGACTAATAACAAGGCTCAGTATAGCGTATATTATTACAGACATGTTTTATTCCTGCATAATGTTTCTCCTCATTGCCTCTTAGTCAGTATTTAACAAATTTGCTCTTTTATATTTCATGATTGGCATATACATTTACACTTGTAAAATCCTGATGGAAAGAAGTGCTTAAGATGCAATATAATCATTGTAGGGTAGATACGCTTGTCTCGTTTTTCTAAGATTTTTCATGGACTGATTATTTTTATAAATTTTTCAATGACGACAGTATCTAGTTCTTTTTTTTTTCGTTCAATGTGTGCTCACAAGTCAACTTATTTTCAAATTTCTACTTATCTGTACAACCCCTCCAAGTCAGTAACAATTATTATAAGCTACATTGTACTATGTTTAAGTTCAAGCTTACTAACTTAACATTATTGAACACATCAATATAAGGCTCAGTATAGCGTATATTATACAGACATGTATATTTCCTGATATTTTTATCCTCATCATTGCCTTTGATATTAAATGTGACAACATTCACCATTATCTTGATATCCCTAGTGTTCAAGAGGGTTTGCATGTTCCTCCGTCTTTGATTTATGCATTTCAGTGTTATTATTTTGTTTTTATTGCAATTTCGGAACAGAAAGAAAGTGCTGTACAAAAGTATTGCTACAGGGTTAAGATATTTTTTTTGACATACATCTTGGTTCTTATTTCCCTATAAATAATCTATTTAATTCTCCTTCAAAAACGTTCAACAATTTAATGCTAGATTTTTTTCATTGTATAAACCCTTGTACAGTATGTGTACTCGTAACTATTTACTGTAGGCTGTACAAATCACAGCTGTGCTAGCGCTTAAACCATATATATAAATAATGAAGTTTATACAACTGTATTACAGATTTTCAGAACTCTTTTTGACCTGCAATTCAATAATTAAGAAAATCTGTAGAACTCAGTCTACCTTTGAGTATGCCTCTTCGTGTAGACAACACCATCTCATAAATAATATAAATAAAATGTTGTGTTAACAGTTTTGTAAATTTCAGATTTTCAGGACTTTCCCCTTTTACAATAAAGCTGCTGTGTAACTTAACTGGCCATTTCAAAATTATTAATGTACAAATGTAAGGCTCAATATAGCGTATATATTATACAGACATGTATATTTCCTGATATTTTATCCTCATTGCCTTTGATATTATTGCCACAACATTTATTATCCTTAAAATTCAAAATGGGGACAAAAACAGATGTGCAGTTCTGCAGGCTGAAGTCAAGACTATTGAATAGTTCCCTTTCAATTGTCTACATATTAAATTCACAAAGGTACAAAATCGATGTTGTCCTTGTTACATTTAATCAGTATTTGTACTCTTTAGTTCAATAATTACCAAATTCAATAAAATATTGTTTATTGACATTTTGATTTCATCTGAAGATAAGAAAATAGTGATGGTCAAATTAAAAATTGGATTCCATAACCAATCTTGAAAATTACGACAGGGTGTTATACAGACACCAAATTTTTTCCCCAAAAAGAAAATGCAGGGCGTCTAGGAAAATTGGTATGAGACCTTCAAAGTCAAAACCTCTGTTGGGGAAACATCATTTAATACATCAATATTAGGCTCAGTATAGCGTATATTTTATACAGACATGTATATTTCCTGATATTTTTTCCTCACTGCCTTTGATGTTAAATCAATTACATTCATTATCATACAAGTAACCTTCAATTCAAATCAATTACATTCATTATCATTTGAGAATCCTTTCAATTCAAAAGAAGACAAATCTTTCTGTTCCTTGGTGTTTTTTTTTTTTTATTTAGATTTTATATGTATTGACAAATTTTTCTTATATAGATCTGAATTAAATACAACAGTATAAAATTCAAACTATTTTTTATGACATATTTGTGAGCTCTAAGAATTTCTTGAGGTTTCATTTAACTTTTGTTCAAGAAGGTTGCACTTAGTGTTCTGCAATAAGCAAAATCCTCAACTATAGTCTTCATGAGCCTCTAGCCTTTGTTAGTCTTGTACGATTTTTAATTTTAGTTTCTTGCGTATATTTCGGAATTTAGTACGACGTCCATTATCACTAAATTAGTATACATTGTTGTTTAGGGGCCAACTGAAGCACGCCTCGAGTGCAGGAGTTTCTCTCCCTACATTTGAGACTAATTGGTGGCCTTTGGCTGTTGTCTGCTCTTTGGTTGGGTTGTCTCTTTGACACATTCCCCATTTCCATTCTCAATTTCATTCTCGTCAGAATGACTCATCAGGCAGATTTTCACATGGACTTCAACATCAATTTTTAAAGGTGTCTTCAAGTTATTGACTTCTATTCCTAAAATATTTTTTTTTAATACTACATTTCCATTATTGTAACTTTAATTTCAATTTCAAGACTTTTCAATTACCTCATGTTTTGAAAAAGTTCAGTATGAACTGCTGTTTCATATTCACATGATATTATTGAACACATCAATAGAAGGCTCAGTATAGCGTATATTTAATACAGACATGTATATTTCCTGATATTTTATCCTCACTGCCTTTATTATAATGTGACATTAATGTTCATGCTAGAACAATGTAAATATCCCACCAATTCTTCAGGAGAGGAACAGATTTTGCTGTTGAACTTTTTTCTAATAGTTTCTTATTTCATGATTTTTTTCTGAAATTATCACAAGTTGTAATATTGATGTTATTTTGTATTTAATTACCTTCTTGAATCCAATATCATCAGCATATTCACGGAAGCATCTCCTACACATGTTCAACCCATATTTTCTAATCAGACCATGAGTATTCTTACATACTCTACTGCAAAAAAAAATAATATACATCTATTAAAGATATGCTGTAATACAATCAAAAATTTAATATTGTCATTGAAAAATAAAAAGTTTTGATGCAAAGTTTTGACACAGGTGCAGATGTTGTGTTCATTGTATGAAATGGTATCACTTAAAAACCTAGCCAAGTGCAAAAGCTAGTTTTTTTTTTTACTACATGTAGTACAGTTACTCAAGATATTCAAAAACATCTTGTCTGAATCAAAATGTCTATAACCATAAAGTTATCTGGTTAGAGTGAAAGTAAATACAACACATAACAATGTCAGAGTTGATATTCTTCTATGATCCCACTGACCCAAGACTGTAAGAGTAAAATTGTTATACATGTCACCTAGAAATTATTTGGACTCGTGTTATATCATTGTAGAAAAATAATTAGAGTGGGGTGCTCATTTTCGCCATGTGTTCTGCAGTTTATGTTCAGGTCATTAGGTTTTTGAAGTATACTGATATTTCTATATGAATATAACTTCAAATGCAAAATATTTCTTAGCTTGAAAACATGTTTGTTTGAAAAAAAAATTGTCTGAAAAGTTAGATTAAAGGGTATTTGAAATTTCCTGATTTTTTTGACAAAGGAGGACACATACATTGTACATGTGTTCACTGTTTTTACACATATATTTAAAACCAAATAGCTGCAGCTTTAAACAATGTTTATCAAATCAATTTTATTATAGATGAAAAGCAGACATTTCAAAGTTGTAAAGAACTGTGAAATTTGCGGCAATCAGTCAAAGAATTACTAAGAAATACTTCTTTGAAAGCATGTTTTTCATTCAGGAAATTAGACGAAATTCGTTGTTTGTTTTTCGGTCCTTTGCGGTTGGTGCCGAAATTTTGTCTCAGTTTAAAAATTAATCATATTTGTTATTAAAACAAGAATGTGTCCACAGTACACGGATGCCCCACTCGCACTATCCTTACCGTGAAATTGGGTAATAATCTAATTTGGCATTAAAATTAGAAAGATTATACTATAGGGAACATATGTACTAAGTTTAAAGTTGATTGGACTTCAATTTTATCAAAAACTACCTTGACCAAAAACTTTAACCTGAAACTCCCACTTTCATTTTCTATGTTTAGTGGACCGTGAAATTGGGGTCAAAAGTCTAATTTGGCTTAAAATTAGAATGATCATATCATAAGCAACAAGTGTACTAAGTTTCAAGTTGATAGGACTTCAGCTTCATCAAAAACTACCTTGACCAAAAACTTTAACCTGAAACTCCCACTTTCATTTTCTATGTTCAGTGGACCGTGAAATTGGGGTGAAAAGTCTAATTTGGCTTTAAAATTAGAAAGATCATATTATAAGCAACAAGTGTACTAAGTTTCAAGTTGATTGGACTTCAGCTTCATCAAAAACTACCTTGACCAAAAACTTTAACCTGAAACTCCCACTTTCATTTTCTATGTTCAGTGGACCGTGAAATTGGGGTCAAAAGTCTAATTTGGCTTTTAAATTAAAAAGATCATATCATAATCAACAAGTGTACTAACTTTCAAGTTGATTGGACTTCAGCTTCATCGAAAACTACCTTGACCAAAAACTTTAACCTGAACGGACGAACGGACGCACAGACGGACGGAGCCACAGACCAGAAAACATAATGCCCCTCTACTATCGTAGGTGGGGCATAAAAATAAAATTTACCAGCATATTTCTTCCATTTCAGCTAGCCTTTGAAGTTTTTACACCTCAAAATCACAGCGAAATTGTGTCCGCGGCGAATATGTGCATCCCACTCTATGCCCAAATAATTTTGAAAGGTTATTATACTTTTTTGCTTTAATGCTTTACAGCGACGTCATAATGCTGAAACTATCTTTTTGGGTTTGATTTTGAGAGGGAATTTTGCTTTGAAACCAAAAATAGTCATCAAATTTTCTTCGATGGGTATAAATTTTTGCATATAAACAAATTCTTAACTTTCAAGTACTTGTTTGTGGAAAATATTTTTAATAATTTCCTAAGTAACGATAAATTAAGTTACAATTTAATCTGACGTGGACAATTATCTACTGCTTTTTATGAAACTTATTTAATGCATTTCTTTTAAGGAGTAAAACATACTTCTTGCACCAAACTCGATAAAATTTGACACAAAAGAACTGAATTTCTTGAATGTTTGTTTTATATTGTCCAACAAATCTAACCAAATTTGGTGCAAAATATATTTGATACTCCTAATAGGAAGCATCTTGGAAGAAATTGGCTAAACGTTTAAATAAAACAGTCAATTCACACAATAGTATTCTTCTGCAGACAGAAATCAATATTTTAACATGTAGTACACAGATGCCCCATCTACACCATCATTTTCTATGTTCAGTGGACCGTGGAAATGGGTTAAAAACTGTAATTTGGCATTGAAAACAAGTGAAACTGCGAGCTACTGCTCACTGATGATACCCCCGCCGCAAGTGGATAATATTAATAGTGTAAAAATATGCAAGTGTTCGGTAAACAGGAAGTTGTCGAGTGATGAATCTGAAAACGCATCACACGGTATAGCTAACTTATAAAAATCCTGAAACCAAATTTCAGAAATCCTTGTATTGTAGTTCCTGAGAAAAATGTGACGAAAATTTTCAACTTGGCTATCATGTGTAAAATCATACAAGTGTTCGGTAAACAGGAAGTTGTCGATTGATGAATCTGAAAACGCATCACACTGTATAGCTGACTTATATAAATCCTGAAACCAAATTTCAGAAATCCTTGTATTGTAGTTCCTGAGAAAAATGTGACGAAAATTTTCAACTTGGCTATCGTGTGTAAAATCAGACAAGTGTTCAGTAAACAGGAAGTTGTTAACTGATGAATCTGAAAACGCATCACACGGTATGGCTGACATATATAAATGTTGATACCAAATTACAGAAAGGGTGGATGTGTAGTTCCTGAGAAAAATGTGACGAAAGTTTCATGGGACGGACTGACTGACTGACGGACGGACGGACTGATGGACGGACGGACTGACAGACAGAGGTAAAACAGTATACCCCCCCTTTTTTAAAGCGGGGGTATAATAAGCAAGACCATATCATAGACATAGGGAACTTGTGTACTAAGCTTCAAGTTAATTGGATTTCAAATTCATCAAAAACTACCTTGACCAAAAACTTTAACCTGAAGCGCGACAGACGGACAAACGAATGCACAAACCAGAAATCATAATGCCCATAAATGAGGCATAAACATATGTTGAAAATAGAAACAACATTTTATTAATGGCTATGTCGTCATTTTTTCCCCACATTTAAAATTTGGGGGAAATTTGAACTTCTGTACTTGATAAGCCTGTAGACGTACTTTTTGTTTGTTTGGAATAAAATAAAGCTTTCATTTTGAAGAAAACATGATTTTGCTTCCCCCCCCCCCCCCCAAAAAAAAACCTTTTAGACAGTGAAATATTAAAGAATTTATTGTTTTTCAGGTATATTTTATAAATTATCATATACATACTCATTTACCCCAAAAACTATTAAAACACTGTCTTATATACTGATCCTCAAATTTACCACAAAAACTATTAAAATACTGTCTTATATACTGATCCTCAAATTTACCCCAAAAACTATTAAAACACTGTCTTATATACTGTCACATCTTCAAATTTACCCCAAAAAACTATTAAAACATTCTTATATACTGATCCTCAAATTTACCCCCAAAACTATTAAAACACTGTCTTATATACTGATCCTCAAATTTACCCCAAAAACTTTTAAAACACAGTCTTATAACCTGATCCTCAAATTTACCCCAAAAACTATTAAATCACTGTCTTATATACTGATCCTCAAATTTACCCCAAAAACTATTAAAACACTGTCTTATATACTGATCCTCAAATTTACCCAAAAAAATACTGTAAAAGCACAAATTTTCGTGGGGGATTTAATTTCGTTTATTTCGTGGAAAATTAATGATTATACAGTATTAAAACACTGTCTTATACATGTAATGTAACAATACCCAAATTGCACCTATTTAGCAAAAATAGCAGCGGATCCTAGGGACTAATCAATTTGTATTTTTATGATTTGATACTATGCACATCTTTCAACATAGGTAAAAATATTAAGATATGCACAAAACGTTTATAGTATTTATCAACAGATGAAGTATTTACTGAAAAAGCAAAATGTACTGAAACGTCACCATGCGATGTCATCAAAAGTCATCTTTTTAAAATGAGCAATTACAATATGTTACATTACAAGTATCCTTTTCTTAAAAAACGAAGAGTAAGCATGGACTAATATCCAATTGTTCAAAATGTTTGAAAAAAATAAACAAAAGCTCTGTTATTGACTTTTAAAGATGCGAATTGAAGCATGGATGCAATTTGGGTACTCCTTATTTCAGAATCATTAATGGTTTGGAGGTCAGTTTACATGTAGATCAATTTTTCTATGATTCCATATTGATTCAAAATTAAATTGGTGAAACCATATAATAAATAATGATACATCTACAAAATAAACAATATTATGAAAACTTTTGTCTGAAGTATAAATAAACGTAGGTTAAAAAAACTGTCAAAATAGGTGCAATTTTGATACCCCGACGTTATACCGATCCTCAAATTAACCCCAACAACTATGAAACATTATCGATCTCACTAAAGTGCGTCTTTAATGGAATAAACTGTATCAATTGATATTGATTTTGAACATCGATACTGAAATTTAAATGTTTCAATAGAAAGATAATTTTATGCATGTCGTTTATTCCGTAAAATATGCGGTTTAATGTATTTGGTCGTGTTTTAATTCAACGGAATAAACTGTATCACTTGATTAAAACACAGTCTTATATACTGTTCCTCAAATTTACCCCAAATACCATAAACCATCGTGACAGATGGAAAAAAAATCAATAAAATCTTTCCTTTTCCCCCCCCCCCCCCGATAGATAACCAAATGAATATGCACCGGAAATAATATGTCCATATAAAATTTTCCCGTTTGGGAAAAATGACGATATAGCCTTATTAATGTCATAATGAATAGAAGGTTAATGATTCGATTATAATGCTTTTTTTTTTATTAATGTCATAATGAATAGAAGGTTAATGATTCGATTAAAATGCGTTTTTTTTTTTGTTTTTTTTTTTATTAAATTCGACACCCTTAAAGGCCTTTTACAAGTGACAACAAACACAAAGGTACAATCGACTTAATAAAATCCAAAGTGCTGTATGACCGTAACAACTGAGACTAAAACGTCCTGCATCGATCAAAATTGCATGTACCAATATAATAAATTTGTCCTTATTTGCTATAGAGTATTTGCAGTTGAAATTAAAGCTCAAATTTATTCGAGTTGTTGGTCTTTAAATTGATTGTTATCCATCAATTTAATATAGAAGTGTTCTATCATATATGCGCGTGTTACGTTAATCAAATTACCAATAACGTGAGCCAGCGCCGAACTTTTTTGGATGAGCATTCCAGATATTTGCGAACCCCATGATGGCGAATATGAAAAGACTGACATGTGCGAGTCTCGCTTTGAAGTCGGTTTCCGGCAAGAGTAGCTTCCCTTCGTAAAAATATTGTCGAAAAACAACGAACAGTCATTCTGAAAGCTTTTCGATGTGTCTCAAAATTTTTCTCTGCAATTAAAGGATTGTCTAGAGAGATTTAGATCGTATACATTGGTTACAAAATTGAAATGGCTACCGTATTTCGACATATTTAAACAATGGGCGTACAGAAAACAACAGCAGGTTAACTATCGTCTATTTTAGATATTTTCAAATGTGATATTGTCAAAGTAGGTTTTATTTTTGAGAAGCACACCATATGAACTGAATTTTCATGATCATTGCTGTGTTTAATACAGAAAAAAATGCATGTTTAAACATGACATATTGATATAAAATGCTTATTTAAACCAAAATAAATTTCATTTTTTAGCATACTGGATGAACGAATTATGACATGATTCTTAACTTATTGTATTGGATGATGAAGTATATCATTGTTAGTGATTATGACGGAGGATTGGTGGCATCGATGTTAGTGATTTTGACTGAGGATTGGTGGCATCTAATGTGGCGTTCACACATTGCTGATTATTGCTCCCGTTTGAGATCAGACAGCGATAAGACACGAAAAATGAAAAAGTCAGTTTGTTATCCTCAATTATCTGGGAATGTTCTATTATTGTCTGAACGTAGCCATTTAATTTAAGTTCGTAACAGATTCCTACGGGTTGGGAATGGTCCAGATAGTTTGGCAAAGCACCCGACAGTTAGATGCGTCCCTTGACATTCCGTTAAACTCAGCTGATTGTTTCTAGTTGGATTACACACATGACTATGTCGTGACAGATTCTGCTGTATCTGGGGCAATATGCATAATTGTTTCTCCATAGGCGGAAATGGTAACGTTTTTCTTCTGTTGCTCAGCCCATATCCTAAACTTGTATATGTATGATGGCTTGTTTCGAAGCTGAGACATTTTTACATATGTGGTTAAATTTTTGGGGTACAAAGTGTCATTCATTTTTCCATAAATTAGCAAACCTGAGTATCCTTTTGCGATGCGGTTCGTCGTGGTAAAAAATCTCATTTTTAACACAATAAGTTCTTTGAAAATTTAATACTTTGAACACATTCAATAGCTCCAAAGTTTTTACACATTTATTCTAAATTAACACAAATGGTTCAGCTCAGTCATTTGTTTATCATAGAAATGTTTCAAATATCACTACACAGAGATTTTTTGTTTACACATGACTTTTGAGTTCCTCATTTCAAGGCGCATTAGGGATATTGTCCCATCTGATCAAATTCATAACAATGTTCTGTGTTTTCTTGACGATGTCCTGTGAAATGGGATTGATCTGGAGAAATTTTTCATTGCTGTTTTTCTGCCCATTGAGTCCAGATTGCATCCAGATCTTGTCGATTGCAAAACCATCTTTGCCGAAACCATTCTGGAACAATCCAGTTATTAATACGAGATTCCTCAATGATACCCACGTGAGAGTCTCAATAATTACAGAATACGAAACGACTGAGACCAGACATAGCCGTTTGCAATGTGGTAGAGCGGATGGTGATAGGATTACGTTCTGACAGTACCTAATCATCTTGGATAATATGCTGACAGTTTTCTAACGGATAACTTCTCTCAGCCAGCATCGGTTCACTGTCTGGTCACTTTCTGATCTCTGTAGGATTACATTCGGTAGAATCAGGACGTAGTATATTGATAGACTCGATCCAATTTTACCATTTGAAAGATACAAATCAGATTAGAACAGGCAGGGATGGGGTCGATTACTTTAAAATGTAATCGATTAAATTACAATTACTTTGCTAATAAAATGTAATCGATTACATTACAATTACACCATATTTCATATGTAATCAATTACATTAGATTACTTTTCTTTAAAGTAATCATGATTACTTTAGATTACTTATGATTACATTGTATATTGCAACAACAAAGTTTTTTAATAACTTTTTATCCTCACAAAAAAGCTAATTTTGGTGGTTTTTGTAAAGCCTTAATTTATTCATCTTTTTTAAAGAATTAAGACAAGTACAGTGTAACATGTGTATTTGATTAAGTAGCTATAGACAAGTGTCATTTCTCTATGTAAAAGATATAACTTTATTCTTTTCTACAAATTTTAACCAACTGCCTAATTAACGAAAACCTGAACAAATAAGGAAATATTAATTAAGTATATAGTTTTATTGTCTGTTGGGTCATAATTGACACATCCATTAATGTTTTTACAGGTGTTAATCACTACTTCCTATTTTTTAACAAACAATAGGTTAGCTTAGGTATTAACATTTTATTGTCTTAATAACAATATCAATAAAGTTAAAAGTGCTTGATTGTCATTATTTGTTTGAAAATTTTTAATTCTTGATCTAATTAATAGAATTATTGTCAGGTGAAAGCACAAAACAGCTTTGTAACTTGGAAAGTAAATACATTTCTCTTTAAATTAAGAAACAGTTTATGGTAATTAAAGATATTTTGTATTGATGAAACTTCTGACATCACCTATTGTTTACTATGCATATTGTTTGTAATATCATGTCATATGTATACACTGAACATGTACTTGTTTATACTGATGAGTCGTTAGACTCAAAGTTAATAAAGAATAAAAATTAGAAAGCACATATTATGGAAAACTAAAAAAAAAATCAATAAATGAAATCTGGTTTTAACTTCCATTTTGAATTAAGTGGGCTCATTTATTTATGTTGACCATCAAAGTCAAATTGGAACTAAAAGTTTTCTGCATTTGAATTTCAACGTAGTTATGTAAAAATATTGGGTAAACTTTTATGAAATTGGAGGTAATATCAGAAGTTTTCAATCAAGGAAAATAAATGCTTTCAAGGCATATTCTTGTATCATCAGAGCTCAATCTCACAAAGAAATATTGGAGAGGCAATTTTCTTTAGTAAACTGTTAACAAAATAAAACACTTGGTTATACAAATTTTTTATATAGATGATACAATTTATCACATTAAACAAGGGCCCATCATTGTGAATACTAGTTTCATGATTTTGCATTCAAGCTTTACATTTTCTTATTTTCATCTTGTATATCAAAAATTATTTTCATATATATATATATATACAAGATTTGTAATCAGCAAGTAATCATATGAATGTAAACTTAAAGTAATCTAAAAGTAATCATGATTACACCTGTTTTTGACATGTAATCGATTACATTATGATTACTTGTAATCAGAAATTGCATGATTACTGATTACATAGGATTACACTGCAAAATGTAATCGATTACAGCTGATTACGATTACTGATTATGATTACCCCATGCCTGGATTAGAATCGTATTGAGAACGGGATTATCGGGACAAGTTTGCTTGGAAACAGTTGAATATCGATGCTTCCTGAGCAATATCTGATTGTTGTTGTGATTAAATTTATTGGTTTACAAATTTTGATTAAAGTTTAAATATCCATCCACGGTTCACAGGATTTTGATCAGACTTTTGACAAAATTTAATGGTGAATGGTCATGTGAAGGACGGCAGTAAAAATCGTGAATGTGTGACCTCAGTTTGACAAATCTTTAGTTGTAGGAATAAGTAACACCAGTTGACATGAGTTCAATCTGCTTTAACATTTTTATAAAAAAATTAGTTCTTGCTGTGACGATATAACATAAGCATTGTCAGGTATCTCCGTGGATGAAAAATTAACGCAGAATATGTGTACTGCTGCAACCAGATAATCATTTTTATTTGATTTGCATAGTAGAATACTTGAATACAAAATCTTTGTTGATATTTGTTACAATTTTGAAAATTTTAGTCAGTCAATTTTGGCAGTATTATAATAAATGAACTTATAAATCCTTTTCATGTTTTACTATAAGTACATGTACTTTTGTAAATAAATAAGAAGATTTGGTATGAGTGCCTATGAGACAACTCTCCATTCAAGTTACAATTTGTAAAATAAACCATAATAGGGCAAAGTATGGTCTTCAACACAGAGTCTTGGCTGAAACCATAAAGCAGTTATAAAGGGCCCA
Organism: Mytilus galloprovincialis; assembly: GCA_037788925.1. Classification (NCBI taxonomy): domain Eukaryota; kingdom Metazoa; phylum Mollusca; class Bivalvia; order Mytilida; family Mytilidae; genus Mytilus; species Mytilus galloprovincialis. The sequence goes on from CM075334.1 coordinate 88,288,042, forward strand.
AAAATGGACTATCAGTAGTGTAAAACCATTCAAAAGGGAAAACCAATGTTCTAATCTATATAAAAAAAAACGAGAAACACTTATGAACCACATCAACAAACCACAACCACTCAACATCAGGTTCATGACTAATGACAGGTGCAAACAAATGCAGTAGGTTTAAACATTTATCAGGTACAAAATGTACCAACCTTCACCTTTACCTGAAACAATAGTGTAACATCACAAGTTCACAACATAAAAGACACACTATAAAGAATCAATTGAAATTGTTCAATCAAAAGACATATTAACACAAGTGAACATACACTGATTTTAAATTATTTACGCCTATTTGTATTTTCTTGTTATAAAAGCACATTGTTTTGCCCTGTGTAAAACAACTATTTTAGCAAACAAATAGCTTCAATTGCTTTAAAACTGAAACAAGCTGACCTTATATGTGAATAGGTCTGTTGTTAAAGCAATTTTGGATTAAATGAATGTGTGCATCTTACAGCCATGTTTGTTTTGTAAATGTCTATTAGACCTTTTTTTATCTTCTTAAAGGTAGTGGAAACATGCAGACTATGAAAGGACAGTTAGGATTAAGGAGCAGTGGTAAGTAGAAATATTTGTATTTGTAATACCTGGCCATTTCTATGCCCTGTCTAAAACTATTTCAGCTGGCTGATTCATAGTTTTCTAATACATTTTAAACTTTATATTACAATAATTTTTGTAATTTGAATATTAAGATCTGTTTTACAGAATTAGATTCTATTTACTGAAGGTGCAAAAGATAATAAATCGTCTAAGTAGCTAACACTTTTTGATTGTTAGATTGCTTTAAAACCTGAAAGGTTAAAAATTGTCAAAAGAAGGTGTAAAAGTTTAATCTTCTGACAGGAAGCATTTGTAAAAAGACCGTTTATCATTCAGGTATAAATGTAGTTTGATCAGTTTTTGGAAATTTCATAGCTGTCTTGATTTTTTTACAATAAGGTTTGAAAAGACCATTCTATTAAATTTGATTAGTATTGGAGGGATTCATTAGATTGAAAACAATATATATATATTCTACATTTTCAGCACATAAAGGTAAGATGTCTTGAAGGACAGTTATTTTATTATTTTGTTGGTTTTAAATTACAAACCAAATTTCTTTTATATGTACTTTAAACTTACATGTACATTTTTTTTACTGGTAACACATGATTCTCAAGTCTCCAGACGCTCACATTCAAAACCAATAAATCAATGAAATTTAAATTATTTTTCTTACAACCAGTCATTTGTTTTCTGCTCTTTGGTCGGGTTGTCTCTTTGAAACATTCCCCATTTCTATTTTCAATTTTATTTGAATTTGAATTTTTCAGCAATTAGTAATAAATATGGAAATGGAAGGCAATGGCTTTACCTTAGATTTACACTAGGTCCACCTAAGAGTTTTTTGGTTGAAACACCTGATAGTTAATATGGTTAATACATTGTACAACAATTCATAATAAAATCTTGAAAAGTATAGGTTTTGCTCATTGTTGAAGGCTGTGTTATAAGGGACCTATATATATATATATATATATATATATATATATATATATATATATATATATATAAAGGCAATTATATCGCAGCTTCTTATGTTCATATGCAAGATGTAGAAAAATCTAGTTGACACATGCAATGTTTGAATTGTGTCAAAAGGATTTTGTATTTGTAGAAAAGTAGATTTTTTTTTTCTATTGAGTAACCATTTGAAGAATGTTGATCAGTTACATAGAATTATTATACCCCTGTAAAGAAAGTTGGTTTGTTTTGAGGTTGTGTTTTTGATGGGCTAAATACCGGAATAGCTCTATCTGTCTGGCTTTATGTGTGCCTTGTAAGTGTAACTCCTGCTACACGACTAGATGTTACTACTTTTCTATGTTATGTTTGTAGACTGGTTTTTTTTGTCTTTTTACCATTGCATTTTCTGTTTGTCTTCAAATTATGATTTTGAATATCACTTTGGTATCTTCCGCCTCTCCTTTAAAACATTGTAGAATTATACCTGATGATGTACGTAGGGGAATGTAATCCAAGTCTAACCAGGTAAAAGGGGATAATACAATATGTAGGACAGGGGGTATCCTTTTGTAAATTTACTCAGTTCTAGATCTTGCTTTATAAAATATATTTTTAATCAATAATTCCTATTTAAAGTTAAACAAAATATTGAAGTAATAGCACTCAAACTGATCGTAGAATTTTTTTTTAACAAATTTGAACTTTTTATACAGATTTTTAATACCCTGTAGCGCTAATAAGGTGGAGAAAAACCCATATCTCTCAAGTGTAGCTTGAGATGAAATATTATCAAAAAGAAAGATTAAAGACAAAATAGCTATAAATTTAAACGGAGTAGACAATTGCAATATTTTCTTTTTCAGCTCTATCCCCTACATCAAGTAAGATAACTTCCATATATTTCTATTACAGCTCTGAGCTCCTACTCAATCAGATTAACTACCATATTTTATATTTTTAGCTCTATCTCCTGATCAATCAGATTAACTACCATATTTTATATTTTTAGCTCTATCTCCTGATCAATCAGATTAACTACCATATTTTATATTTTTAGCTCTATCTCCTGATCAATCAGATTAACTACCATATTTTATATTTTTAGCTCTATCTCCTGATCAATCAGATTAACTTCCATATTTTCTCTTTCAGCTCATTTTTCTACTCAATAAGATAGTTACCATTATATTTTATTTTTAGCTTTATCTCCTGCTCTTTAAGATAACAACAATATATTCAGCTCTACTTACTATTCAGGAAGATAGGTATCCATATTTTCTATTTCGCCTCTATCTTCTAATCAATAAGATAACTCCAATATATTTCTATTTCAGCTCTAGCTCCTACGTCGAGTAAGATAACAACACAATATCTGGTCCTGGATCATATGAATAATCACTACAAAAAAGTTGTTGGTGCTAAGTGTAAGTGATGATTTAAGGAAAAAAACAAATACATATTCAGTAAATATACAAACAATGATACAATTTCAGTTTGGCTAAAAACAGCCCTCACAGTCCAAATTGCGGCTGACTTTAGTCAGACTGTTATAGTATATAGTCCCTTGACAATGGAAAATAGGAATGAAATGAGATGTGAAGTATGTATAGCAAAGAGAGTATTATCAAAACAAAATACAAGTTTTTAGCTGTTACTCATCTTCTATGTTTCTAATTTTAATCTGTATCATTCAGATGTATGTTTTGAAGAATGAAGTATAATTGGGTATCAGTATATATAGACTTTAATTAAAATAAACTTTTATCACAAAATTAAAAAGACATCAGTAAATGTTCACAAGACAATGTAAAAGAAGTTCTTATCAAAGGGATCTGAGCAAAAAATGAAATTCAACACACTGAGAGTTGTTGCTACACCTTTGGAAAAAAAACTCACATAACAGCAAGTTTGAGAAAAAGAAAGAAAAGATATATTAAAATATCTAAAATAACTACATAAATAAAATTAGACAAATGATGACATTGAAAATCGCTGTTGGGTAGAAAAAGCTAAACACAATAACAAGTATCCACATACATTATTTGGTTGACCTTATTTGTCAAACTACGAATACCTCTAGCAATCACACTTAGAAGCACAAATAAACTAGAAAAAAAACCAAATTGAATCAGAAAACTAAACAGAATTTAAGATTTATTGCATCAGGACAGCAAATATTTATATGTTTAAGCTTGTACTTATAAAATTTACTGTCTTCTTTCAACAGCTGCTATTGATAACAAACCACCAAAGGCTCTCAAAACTAGCCAAAAGAGTAAGTTATTTATATTTACCCTGATGATTAAAATAGATATCTTTTGTATTCATTTTCAATGAGTAGATTTTGGTAAAAATTGAAATTATGATATAAAGATATGATTTGTCTGTTTTGATAAAATATTATGATGGTAATACATATTGTCATTGACCTACAATGATCAACAACCGATCATTTAATGAAGGATCCAGGAAGCATACATTTTATAAACCCTTACCATGTGGTGCCGTAATTACGGCCGTATCCAAATCACTGTGGCTTCATGGTAGATTAACATGTCATTGTTTAATGTGTAACCTTCTTTGAATAAAGAATTTTTGCACACAAGGACCAACTTTGGGGCAAATTCCCTTCCACCCTTCCCCACCTCCCCCTTACTACCCCATCCCCTATCTTAGATAAAATGCATTCAGTATGCATCAGCATCAGGATATAGCTCATTTGCATTTAATTTGTATCAATTATACAAAAAATAGGAAGATGTGGTATGATTGCCAATGAGACACAACTCAAAATTCATTGAATTAGATAAGTTGTTTGTTTTCAAAGAATTTTAAGGTCAGTTTGATTTTCACAAGCATTATTAATATATATAAATTGTAGATTAACTGTAAAACAACATTTGGTATTGGAATCTATTGTCAAAATATTCACATTTAAAAATAAAACAACATTCATGATTAGACAAAAACAAAAAATCTTGAGTTATACATGTATGTGTTTTGGTTTTTTTTGTTCAACAACAGTATTGCACGCTGTTAACAATTACTCCACTGACACAGCGAGTTATATGTGTTTTCAGACAGTTATTTACCGTGGATTCATTTATTTTTGTGGGTACCAATTTTCGTTGATTAGGGAAGACTTGCATGTTCGTGGATATTTAATTTCGTGGCTTCGATACAGTCTACATACAAGCCTATTGCAAATTTATCATTCGTGGAACATTTGATTTCATGGTTCACCTGTAACCTCGAAATCCAGGAAAATTGGTATCCAACAAAAATTAATGAATCCACAGTATACATGTATAATGTATTGTTGTTTTCAACTGTGTTTCAGTACGTGACAGACAAACAAGAGATTATGTAAAGAAAACTGGAACTCGACCTCCTTCTAGAACAATGCCTTCAAGAACTCATTCACAAATGCAGTATTATGATCAGGATGATTATGATGATGAAAATCAATGGGTAAGCATTTTATATTATTTTTTGGCTTCTGATTAAAGCAAGACAATGTTGTAGTTGTTGTACTGTCATTTACATGACCAAAATTATTAAATTATTTCCTCATAGGAGTTATTATCCATTCTTTTGCATTTCTATGACCAGATTAAGATAGTATATGAGGGAGGGGTATTTTTTCAAGTCTGTTTTTCAGTCTATACTTTTATTCTTCAATGAGAATATTGACAACTTGAAATTTGTATTTTTGCTTCAGGGAGAATATGACCCAGATGATGAGGAGGAAAGACTTGTTCAGACTATAATGAGAACTACATTAAAGCCTAAAAGTAGTACCAGTGTAAACGCCACCCATGGTTCAGTGACCGAACCAACAGAGAGACAATATGAAGAGTATGCTCATACAAATGTATCACAACAACCAAGAGCAATGTCTGCAAATTCTAAATGGATGAAAACTAGAAATATGATGACAGCAGTAAGGGCTGTTACAGCACCAATATCAGCTCGAAAAGATAAAACATATGATGGAGATTTAATTGAAAAGAGATCGCATGCATTTACAGAGGAAAAACCATTTACACCTAGGACTTTAAAAACTAAAAATAGATCATCAAGGTTAAGTGAATACAAATATTACACTCCCCCTCCACAGAAGAGGTCGGGAAAGAAACAGGAAGAAGAAGATCATGAAACAAAGAAAAAGGAAACCCCAGCACCAAAACCAAGGCCTCGACAAAGTGCTAAATCTCCACAGAGGGTTGATGCCTCTATGACAGACACATTAATGTTTGAAAGTCTCCAGAGTCGTGATTTCTCAAGATTCAAGGACAAAGAAGAATTAGTTCCCAAATTAGACATTTCTTTGGACAAAGATCACATGAACTGGCTCCAGGAGCAACAGTATAGGAATACAGTACGAGAAAAGAGTGGAACTTTAAGGTCTTCAATGGGCCGTATACAGGAGGATGAAATGATGCATAGCACCGAATTTGATCAGACAAGGGATATGTCAACACTAGGAAAATCAAGTACAAGGTTAGTCAACTTATCCATTTTCACAAAAATTTAATGACATATTTTTTTTTTTTAAATTCAAAGAGATAACAATAACAAATTGTTTTAATTTCCTAACATAAATTCATAGTGTATGTATGTTCAGCAAGAGTGCAAAGTTGAAGTTAAACTATTAACATTACAAAATTACAAATGTTTTCAAAATGGTAAACAGCTCGATATTGAGGGAATTTGTAAATAAATAACTAATTTTAGAGATTATATTGTTCCAAAAAAAAATGGAGGAATAATTTGTCAAATGAATAAATGAATGTATTTTTTATTACAGGGGTTTCGGAAACACAACTGGCAGTCAGCGACTACATAAAGAGTAAGAACATTGTGTTGTCAACCTGTTAACTAATTATTGTAAACTGCTGTAAACAGAGATCCTATTTTTTTTTATTCATGAATTGAAATTGAAAGATGAAAGAATAAAACTTTGAAAGTTTGTTTTATCTTGCATTTGTTTATGTCTCTATCATTTTAAAATGTAAAGTTAAAAATAATTTGGATTCAAATTGAATATTGACCTTTCATTTTTTTTTAAACTGTTAACAGCAGGTAATCTTTCTATGTCTATGCACATTCTAATTTCCCTTCAGTTTGGTGGAAGTATACTGCACATATCTTTATTTTCCATTGGTTTTTACATATATACTGTTTTTGCATCTGACAAAATAAGAGCTTAGCTTTTTGATTTTTTTAGAGTAGACTTTCTTTAGCATTAGAATCTAAAAAACTAGAAATCTCTTCTTACAACTTCTGAAACATTCCATGTTTAAAATTGAGTTAACATTAAATTCATGCATGTGCTTTAGTTTCTTCACAGTTGTAAAGAACCAGAATACGGCTTTAAAATTTAGCTTTCAGTTAATTGCAAGGACTTCAACAAATTTTAATAAACAAAGTTACATTTTATTCTAGATTTGCATGATGAACAGTCAGATTACAGCATTAGACCCTGTACCCTGCTGTTACTATAGTTACAAAGTATTCTAGAATACTCCCAAGTAGTCTTCCCTGGTTTCTTAACTCTACTAAAACAAAACCAAAAATCATTTTCTGTATAAAGAAAATCTATTAAGGGCATGCAATACAGTTTTGATCCCGTATTTACAGTTTGATGAAAATTTCCATATAGGCTATTTTTTGCCTGATTAAATCAATTATTAATAAAAAATATACCTTCATGTGCTACTTTTTGAGTTAAATGAGGTCGAAATTTTGTATATTTGCTCAAAATTCAGATTTGCGGCCATATTTTCGCTTTCAAAAGAAAGCCATAACTTTTTTGTTTTAAAAGATTTACACAAATTGTTTTTTGTTAAATAATTTGTAATTTCTGTATTTTATAAGTATCATAAAAATTTATACATTTTATATTCAGAAATAGCTCATATTATCAAATGGTCATGAATTGAGAAAAAAAACGTAATTTTTTTGCTGTATATTTATCAAAATTAAAAAAGTTGCACTATTTACAGTTTTATAAAATTTGGTCTACATAATCTCCCTGCAAAATGAAAAAAAATGTTGTATTAAAAAAAAGGGGTCCATGCACTCGTTTTCAAATCAAATCAGTTTGAATGATAAAAATCAGTCTAAAAATGCATCTTTACCCAATATGTCATAGTTTGACGTCGCGAAAATAACATTTTACGTTAGCAACGTCATTACCTCCCCTGTAACTGTATCGTATGCCCTTAAATTTAGTAGAGAAAGAATAAGTTAACTGTGTCTGGTTAGTAGTTTTTAAAACTCACTAAAATGTGCATGTAATTTCTGATTTAGCAGTAGATCTTTGAAATTTAAAGAAAAACACTGTAACCTTGTAAAAGGTGCTTCAACACATATTTTAAAAAGTTTGTTAATCATATCTATTTAAAAAATAAAACTTTTTTTGATGAAACGTTTTTAGTGAAATATTTATCATATTCCAATGGTTAAATTTTCACATGTTTCACATGCTAGTTTAGTGACAAGACACAATTAATGGTTGAATTAAGTAAATTTCAAGGAAGATTCTATAGAAATTGCATAACTTAACTAGTTTGCTCACAATTTTCCACATTGATGTACTATTATTATTAGTGTGATTATCATCACCGGCCACAAAGCTATATTTGTTAGAAAACCAGAATGTACTGATATAAATGATTTTTCCCTGCTGTAAGGGTAAAATAATGCTGTGTATATTTCAGGCACTTTGAAATAACTCATAGTCCACGTCTTAAGTTAGCGTAAGTGATAGCATGATCAGGTTTATTTGGTTAGTTGTTGATTTATTGTTCTGTAATTTTTATCGAGCTAATTTTTGCAATTAAGAATGCTTGCAGATTATTTTTTGTCAATGCATTTTGATGAGTTCTCTAGAACTCACTGTGTGAAAAACCTAATTAAAAAGGGACAAATCTTTCATAAAAGGCAATAGGTTGTCCAGGAAATAAATTTCAACTGCTCTTTTTATTTCTGAATAAATATACATAATACCCCCATCACCTATTCTTCATCCTGGAAAGTAATAAACACAATTGAATAATAAAAGATTGGAAATGCCCAAGTTTGAAGATTTTAATTCCTGAAAGTAAATAAATTTAATTTCAAAGCTTGCATGTTAAATAAAACAGTCATTTACCTGTTTTGAGGGTTCATTAACTATTGAGACTCTGTTTTCTAGTGCTGATGTCAGGGAAATAAAAAAAATCCCATACTGCACAATTACAGTAAAATTATACAACTTTTAAGGAAAATGATAACTAATAATTGTAATGTAATATACTAGCATTTATATCAGTAACATTACAGTATTTGTACAACCGGTATATTTGCTAAAGAGAGATTTTATTCATCTTAAGAATATATACAAAAGTCCAAAAAAATGTTTGTGTTTTCCTGTTTACCTTTTACTTATTTAATATTGTTTCCTTCCTATGTTTTTCTCCAATATTGTTCTTGTTAATTAATTTATGTAGTCTAATCTATTTATTGCATGTATTAATAAAATGTCATACAATTGTTTAACTTTTCTTTTTGAATTTATTGATGACTACTATGTTTTGTGATTTCTCCATGGAATGTTTTGGTTTTTAAGATCTTAGTTTATGAGCACACTAATGGTAATGCAGGTTTAGGCGCACTCTCTGTACAGTCGGTCTTCTTTCTTGTTTTGCCTTGGTAGACAATGAAATATTTACAAAAATAATTGTTGGTATTTTTTGTATGATTTACCTACTGCAGTCAGTGTTTGGTGTCTGTCCATGTTGAGTGCAAGCACAAATCTTCCTAGATGGTTAGACAGATATTTGTGAAATTTTACATAGTTGTAAAACAAAACCTGAGGATGTACTTAAAAATATGAATAATCCTATGTTAAAGGGGAGATAATAATAGAAGCTACTTCATTATTGCAATGTGTGGTAACAGTCGCTCATTTATAAATGCAACCCCTAACACATTTTTATAGATATTGATGAAAATTTACACAGTTCTTTAACACTATCTAAGGGGATAAAGGAATTTAATCCCAGTTTCACATATTTAAACATAATGAAAGGGAGATAATCAAATTTTCTAACTTCAGTAATACAAACTTTGGCAATAATCTCTTGTTTGCCTTTCCTTTGTCTTTTAATTTTGCATTGAGTTTATCTATCAATTTTTACCACAAATCCTGTTCATCAACATGGGAACAATAACTCTTCTATGTTATATGTCATATATTACAAACATGATCATCATGCATCTAATAACACAACCAAAACCAAACAGGTGCAGTTCCTGCTTGAAGTTAATTAATTGGCTGCTCCCTTTAATAAGGATCTTGTTTTTTTTCTTCAAGAAGTAAAGCTACAATTGACTCCAATTTTATTCAGGAGAAACAGCTTTCCTCGGGTGAATAAGTTGCCCCTGGTCAATTTTAGTCATAACACCTGATTTATTTTTTAACAGCTCTTGATAAATTTAAGGTAGAACAGAATTTTTGAAAAAGATTGTTTGTACTATGATACAAATCAAACTTGTTGAGTGTTGATAACCTGACTCCCTATCAGAAAAAATATAATTGTGTGCTGTAGTTCAAGTGTGGTTCTTCACATCAAATCCTAGTATTTCCTAAAACAAGAAAATTTCAGTGGTTTTATTAGAATACAGAGTAATAAAAGAAGACAGGAGGAAGTGGAAAAAGGAAAAAGGACTAGTAAATGGAGAAAACTCGCACTTTACCCATCTTGTATGCCTGGTACTGTTTGTGTAGCTTCAATTCCTATTGATACTTAATAAAAAAAAAAACATTATATTGCACTGTTAGGAATAACAGTATTGCATAGGCAGTCATATATTAAAGAAAGATTGTGGTAATCTGTGAGGAGAAGGATCTGTAGTGAACACATATTACATTGAGACTGAATGTTATAATTGTGATACATGTAATTTGTTGTATAGGCAATCGTATATTGAACAAAGAAAAAGAGAAAGGTAAGATGTGGTTTGGCAGTGTGTCACAATGTGCTTTGTTAAAAATAGGGATGAGGATTTCATTAACACATCAAGATTCACCACAAGCAAAAATGACAGGTGATAGTCTTCATCTGATTTCTACCCTCTGGTTAAAGACGGTGGTACAAGTAATATAAAAAAGTTGAGTTCAATGTTGATTTCTTAAAATCTATGCTTCCTAGATACATGTAGTAAATTAATTTTATTTAAGCATCAGTGAGTACTGATATCAGTAATTCAACAGAATTACAGATAATTTACATGTCTGTCAGATTTGAAAATCAATAACTCAACAACTGAATGTTTCTAAACTGAAAGTACTTTCATTCCAAATCTTTTAATCTTTACATTATTTGAAGATGGATTGGCAATACACAACCAGACTGCATTAATGAATTTTGAGGTCACATAATTGTATACTTACTGTGTAGACTTTACACCAAAATATATTGAATGGTGTTTCCAAAGTATGCAGATGTTTTTTTACACAAATATTACAAGCCAATCTACGGGAAAGTAATGTTCCTAGGCATAGCTCAACTTCAATGATTTTTTTCTGATTTTTTTTTAATGCGCATTTAGAGTGAATCTTGAATGTGTTTATTCACATCATGTTGTGTGAAATATAATGCTTCAGTTTGCACATTTAGTAATTGTTAATGCAAAGTTAGAATTCATCAGCAAACAATATTTCATCTAGGCATTAGGGTTTGTTTGATTGATAATTTAGCAGAGATTAAAATCATAATCATCAGTGGTGAAATATCATCCTAACCAATGTTTTGTGTGCATTTTGTTATATATTCCGAAATATTTATTGTGAATTGCATGATATAATTAAAAGAATATTAGCACTCATCATAGAGAAATTCCCATATACTCAAAACAATAAACTAAAAAACACATTGACATGTTTTTTAACAATGCAATGTTTGACTAAAGAAAGTGAGCAAAATTAATTATCTCTGCAGTCAAAACTCATTGGTTAAATGCATTCATATAAAAAGAGTATATGAAGATGTGGTATGAGAACCAATGTGACAACTCTCCATCCAAGTTACAATTTATAAAAGTAAACCATTATAGTTCAAAGTATGGTCTTCAGCACGGACTCTTGGCTCACACTGAACAGCAAGCTATAAAAGGCCCCAAAACTTACTAGTGTAAAACCATTCAAATGGGAAAACAAACGGTCTAATCTATATAAAAAAAAAAAACGAGAAACGCTTATGAAGCACATCAACAAAACACAACTACTGACCACCAGATTCCTGACTTGGGACAGGTGCAAACAATTGCAGGGGGTTTAAACGTTTTAATGGTACCAAACCTTCACCCTTTTCTGAATCAATAGTGTAACACAATAATAAAATATCAATTGAAATGGCATAACTCAACCAGAAGACATATTAACACAAGTGAACATACACTGAAATCCATTTTTAACTTTTCCTGGTAAATTAAGGAAATTTAGCAAAAGGAGATTGAAAATTAAAAAGAATCTGCGATACAAGTTTTGATCTATGAACAAATTTAATAATATTATAAATGAAATGATTGAAAATTGATTAGTTCAGAATTTTTAATGTATTTTATGGTAAAATTAAGGTTTCTGTTGTATGGCACATATTTTATTTGAATTTGAAGAAAACCCATCTTTTAAATCAAATGCTTTAAATATAACTCCTGCTTTATTTTACAGGGAAGAAGAACTAAAATATATGGAGTTTATGAAAGAAGTTACAGATGATGTTTTAACTAGAGGAGTATTTACAAACAGGTATGATTCGAAAGTTTAAATGATACTTAGGAATAATAAAAATCATAAATTAAAACGGGACAACAAATATAGGTTGGTAAGAAAATATAAGCAACCTACAAAATCAATTCACAAAAAAAGAATATTTCTTATATTTAGACCGATTGAAATTTAGATTAATTAACAAAATGCTAGTGTGAACCGGGTCTAAAAACCAGAATAACAGACAAAGAATCAAGTATACTGAATAATTCTATTTCATTCTTATTTCTAGAGTACTGAAACAGGTGTTTGAAAGTCACATAAGGAAAAAGAAAGGACAATTAGATGAGGTATGAAAACCAAGTTTACATACTATACAGACACCTAGGAAAGCACACTTACAAAAATAACTGGTTGCTTTTATCAATATAAGTTTGAGTATCTTTTTACGATACAGCTTATTTGTGCTGACACTACATCAAGCAATGAGATGTCAATCAATCCAAAAATTTTATATTTTTCCAATCTTTTTTGGGAAACTGTTTTTTATAGAAATATTTCAAAACCTAGGTGTCTGAAATAAACACGAGGGCATTAAGCCTCATTATGATCCAAAAAAATAAGTTCCTAAATTGCAAATATTGTTTTGAAATGCTTAAAAATCAAGGAATATGAAGGAATTTCTTAACAAATATTATGTTATGACGTCACAATTACAGCATGATATGCACCGTTTTGAGATTTAATAGGGTTTTCCATTGTTATTTACTATGTGGAAACATCATGTGCAGCCAAGAAGCAACAAAATAATTTAAGAGAAGCTTTACTAAACTATTGACATAATCTCACCAAATATAAGTTGCTTCTTGGGTGGGCACATAGTTTAACTGTTTGATGATTGAATTTTAACATTGACATGGATGATAATAATAAAAAGTTCATGATTTTATCTTTCATTTTGAAGAACATATGTATTTGTATAAATTATTCAATGTATATATGAAGTTATTCTATTAATCACATGTTTCAGAGGAGAATGAGATCCATGTTGGGTAAAGTTCGCAATGACCTTGGAATTCTTGATGATGATGAATCTGATCTTGGAGAAAGTAATAGAATGGGAGAAACAGTATCCACGTCTTCTTTTAAATTGAGGCCTACCCTTGCTAAATTTGAACATAGCAAGGTTTCTGATGTTACATTTGATTCAACTGTGGATTCACAAAACACATACAAGTTTAAAAGTACATCATCTGCAGACATGTATAGCACCATCCACTCTGAACCTGAGGATTTATCTGCTTCTCAAGCATTGAAAGATTACCAGATGAAGATCACAAGGAAGGAAGAAATGAGCGATGGGGAAGTAACTCCTGAAGAATCAGAAAGCCTGAAAGTTGATGAAAAACCTTCAATACATGGAAAAGTCATACAAGTTATATCCAAAGAGGATGATAATGTGTCTGTGCATTCAAGGGTTTCCAAAGCTAGGTCAACTGGAAAATCTTCAGTTCATTCACATGTTTCAAAGGCAACATCTGTTGGAAAGAAATCGGAAGGAGCTCAATCATCAAAACAGAGATCACAACCAGCAAGTCAACATGATGATGATACATTAACAGAAAGATCACAAAATCGTACAGAGAATGATCAGACTGACGAAGGAGAGTATGGGGAAGATGAATTTGAAAGTGATGGGGACTTCTAATCAAACCACAAATACAAATTTTCAATCATCAAATTTTGCTCAATTTTGATAAAGCAACTATTATGTTATACAGGATCTTTTGTTATATTATGAAATGCTTGTTAGAATCTTTTCGGTTTGAACTATGAGGAAGTCTTAGTAATCACAGGGTTAGTTTATTCAGCATATTTTGTACATGTAATAAGATAAATTGTGTATTTAACCAAATTGTTGAAGATTCTGTCATACATTTAGATGCATCACCTGTATTTATACACTGTGCAATGATGTAATGGCTATTATAGTGTTTTGATCCCTCCATCAATCTGTCGTCTCATATATACATTTATTCATGCAAGAGCATAATTGATGTGAATTTTTTTGATAAAATTCAACATTTCACTTAATTTTTTGCTGATTATTGTGTATTTTTTTACTCTTTAAACCAAATAATATCAAAATACAAATCTGGCTTAAGGTACAAGGAATGTTTATCAAGCAGGTGGATAGAAGGACAGCAAGTGGTAAAGAGTTCTTGTCTTTTCACTCCTTCAATTTTCAAACCAGAGCCTTCACAATTTCTAGAATGTTTGCTTATAATTATATTGAATATGTGCAGCTAACTTTTTCCACTTGTTTCAATAATTTTTGACGATCTTCCAGCTGATTAAACTTTTTTTTACTTAATGATAGTGTTGTTCCGATGATCGGAATAAGTCGGAAATCAGTTGGTTGGGCCTGGCGATGTCGATAATCGATTGGCATTTTGTTCAATCGATTGTCGTTAAAGTTTCCGGACTTTTAGCTTATCAACTTCCGGTCCGTTTACGGTTTGCGTTTTATATGCGCAGTCAAACAAATAATAACAAAAAATATCAATCGATGACAATAACAATGTCAAACATCCTATAATTAAAGACATAACCAATTTCCTTCTTTAAAAACGTAACAAAAGCATTGACTATAAATATTTGCAGATTGATGGAATGTTATTTAAGATTAATAACTTTGTATGAAATACTTTCTTTCAATACCGGTACTTGTTACTTGAGAGCGTACAAATCATTCTGATTTTAGACAAAATAATTTCTTTGCTTCATTAGAACGTGTTGCAAATTGCCTTTTATTAATGTTTTATCCATTTGTAGCATCAAATACGTCATATTCCTTTCCAAATTGCTTGCCAAACATCGTTTATTTTTGTAAATTTTCCGAAATTTGTCCGCCATTTATAAATATAAGAATCACGAATCGGATACGGTTCAACTATGTAATAATTCCGCATTCTTGCAATTATAAGTTCAGACGCACGAATGGCACAATTGACAGAAAATAATGATCACAAAAGTGAAAAAAAAGCATTCAACACGAATTAACAGACATTGGCTTAATCCCCTTTGTTTACTGTATATATTATAATGCAAATGCATTGTTTTATTTTTTTCTGTTAATTTTGAATTTCTTAAAATTAAAAACTTTATATATCTTTTCTTAATTAGAAGCATTCAAATGTTCATACAGCTATGTTATTGAAATTGTTTTGTGAGCTACACCATTGAAATTTAGAAATGTTAGTGTCACTGACTCACTGTTGGTAATTTTGATAATGAGATAAAATATGTTCAATATGAATCTTGATTCTTATTAATTCATTGTTTTAACTGCTAAATAGATAATTATCAAAGGTACCAGGATTATAATTTAGTACGCCAGAATATGAAAAGGAAACAAAAGATCAAATATGAATATATAAACTCTGCAATGATATGGAATATACACATTAGACATGTACAATGAGACTAAATGCATGATTTCATTTAAAAAAAAGGGCAAGGTATTATGATGCGATTATAACCGATAGTCGGTTGGTTGCTGTCAACCGATTGTAATAGATAATCGGTTGGTAATTTCAACCGATTATCCAACACTACTTAATGAGGGTTTATCAAATAATAATATTTTTTAGATTTTAAATTTATTCATGTTATTGGAGAGAGCTTATTTCATCCCAAATCTAAACATATGATATACTCCACTATTAGAGACCTATCAATTTGTCTGTTTGCATTTGTTTATAGGCTTTTAATAACCTTGAGCTTCATACCAGATTAGAGGTTAACAGATATGTAGTTGGGTTTTATGTTTGTCTGTGATATTTATATTTCATTTCATACATTTTATCATTCTTGTACAATTACTGGTAGGGAGATGTTTTTTATTCTTGTTTTCATATTTTAAATTGATTTTCTCATGAAGATACAAGGTCTAAACTTTTGAAGAAAAAAAGTGTAATGGGTTTTCACTGTAACAGTTTATCTAAACTTATTAGATTCAAATGAAAGTAACTAGAAACATATATATACATACACTTTGGATGTATATAGTGTATATGTTAATGCAACATAAAGCACACATCTATTAATCAATCAATCAATCAATCAATCAATCATGCGAAATGATGATATTCTAAATAGTAATTTTTGCTTGAAATATGTAGCTTTTCATATATTTGAGATATACAAGGTGCTCTTATTAAAGATAAATATATTATTGTGTGAGGGTATGATTTTATGTGATATTATAAAACATTAGTTTAATTTCAACATTTAAATAACTGTAGAAAATTAATATGATTCAAAGAGGTCCAACTTCCAGTATCAAATAATGGATAATACAAAGTTATGCTCACTATGACTGCATATATTTGTTACAGTAAGAATGTTTTGTCCTGCTTAAGTACATTAAGTTATCTCCAATCTACATTTTGTTGTGAAAAAACATGAATATCAAATGTGTTCAGACCTGGTATTGGAATAAAGCATGATAAAAAGTAATTTTTAATGAAGCTGTTATTCGTTAAATATGATGTGTTGAATATCATGCATTAAGGGTTGCCATAACTTTATAACATCAATGCAAAAGCTTCTAGTGACTTTAACAAAACATGTATTTTAGATGTATGTGTATTTCTCTGGAAGGCAAGTTTCAGGAAAAATTTCCATATGTCAAATTATGAATTTTATGTCTTCATCCCCACTTAATCATTCATGTATTACCTTTGGATTACTGATAAATAGTAAGCCTTGATAAAAGGATCTTCTTTAAGAAAGAAAGTTTTTGCTACTGATGTTATGTAGAAATTAAATCCGTCCATTTATTTATTTTAGTGCACAACTTGATATAAGCAGAAAAAGAATAGTACTAAATCAATTTTTTTAACTTACAATTGCAATGAAATAAAACCATGTGGATTATCCGTCCATTGAGGTAGATGTCTCAGATCATTGTTCTTATAGCAACATTTATGTTTAGTTAATATTAAATTTTTAAAATATACAAGTACTAGTAGTTTGTTCTTCATTGCCTTGTTTGATCATGATGAAGCTATACCTACTAGTGTACATTATATCTTGTCTGTTTGACCTGTACCACTGTGTATATCTTTTTTCAAAATATTCAACAGTTGACAGATTTAGAAATATGGTCATCCCTTTGGACTTCTCAAGTCTGGCATTCAAACCCTTGCTTAAGTGTGGCTTTCATTTAGCTGTGCGGGAAGTAGAAATACCGTAGGCACATAAAATCAGATTGTCTGTGTAGAGATAGTGACACACTCTGCAAGTGAAAGAACCCTTGCAACATTCCTGAGTATTCTGTAGAGGATGTTTTGCAATGGCAAAATTTCTGCCTCCTATCTAATCCTATTGTGTTTAGGTTTAATTTTTAAAAGATAAATAGCAAATGGTAAGTCAATGATATTTAGTATGCAGTGGTATTTTAAAGCATTAGTATGTCTCAATACCATGGAGAAGATATAACATAGAAGATTAGCAACTATAGGTCATCATATGGCCTTCAACAATGTGTTTGTATTAGGACAAAACTGTAGTAATACACGCCCATCCTCTTGGTTGTTTGTGCATAACGCATAACCCATGGAGTTGAGACTTGCACAAAACCACATTTCCACAAACAACCATAAGACTAAATGAACCAAAACTTGAACAGTTTAGGCAGTGTTTGTGTGGGGGGGTGGGTGTCAACAAGGTAATAGTTTGTTTTAAGGTCAATGTTACTTGGTATGCTGCAGTCTGTGCCAAACTGTTTTAGGGTTTGTCTGACCGTAAGAGAAACTTGGACTTTTCTACTATATATTCAACCAAAATATCTTAAAATTTCTGTCTGTCTGAAAGATTTATTATCTGACATTTTGTCGGCCAGACAGAGTTTTGGATACACTGATGCTGTTGCATCTACAATAATGCATAGTTTTTTAGTATAAATAAGATGTGTTTATGAGTGTCAAATGAGGCAACTCTCTATCCAAGTCACAATTTATGAAAAGTTAACAATTATAGGTCAAAGTACAGCCTTCAACAAGGAGCATTGGCTCAAACCAAACAGCAAGCTATAAATTGCCCCAAAATGTAAAACAATTCGAACAGGAAAACCAACGGTCTAATCTTTATAAAAAAACAAGAAATGCCTATGAATGACCCCAACAAACAGCAAACACAGGTCAGTTTTAAGGGAACCACCTATGATAAGCCAATGATGCTGTGGAGTCCTTTCTGTTTGTGGGTACCTTTTTTACATGGATTGATGGACAATGGTATTTTCATGATTTTGCCAAAGTCTGCATTCAAGCCTACAGAAATTTTTTAATTATTTGAACTTTTAAAACTCTTGTTTTTTCTTTACCCAAGAAATCCATGATAATTGGTATCCAAATAAAAATAGTAAATCCACAGTAGTTGGTAGGCACTTGAACCTGCATTGGTATTTCTTGAATAAGAAACATAAGTATTTTGAAAAATTATTACACCATCACAAACTAGTAAAAACTTTTACTAAATTTTATCATCAGTATAAGGACATCATTTGTAAATATAGCTCAACATGCAGACTTCTTATACATTCAGGTATTTCACATCCAATTTTTTATGGAAATATTCTTTATAAAGCACAAAGGTGTCAGTATTCACCTCAAAAACTAACAAAACCTTTGAATAGACTTATTAAGAAGGGATATAGTTACGATACTGTTGTCAGGTCATTAAAGATTGCATATTTTGGCGTTAATATTGATTCACTTATAGGGTCTTTGCATCGGAACTAAACACATTTATTCAAAAACCAGTTGTTGGCATGACACGGGTTATGTTCTTCTCATATATGTTATGATGGTATGATACTAAACCCCTAACGGGAAGGATTGTGCCTGATGTTCATATGATGAAATCATAATCTGTCAGTCAGTTTAATTGAAGTCTGGAGCTGGGATGTCAGTTAACTGCTAGTAGTCTGTTGTTATTTATGTATTATTGTCATTTTGATTATTTTCTTTGGTTACATCTTCTGACATCAGACTCGGACATCTCTTGGACTGAATTTTAATGTGCGTATTGTTATGCGTTTACTTTTCTACATTGGCTAGAGGTATAGGGGGAGGGTTGAGATCTCACAAACATGTTTAACCCCGCCGCATTTTTGCGCCTGTCCCAAGTCAGGAGCCTCTGGCCTTTGTTAGTCTTGTATTATTTTAATTTTAGTTTCTTGTGTACAATTTGGAAATTAGTATGGCGTTCATTATCACTGAACTAGTATATATTTGTTTAGGGGCCAGCTGAAGGACGCCTCCGGGTGCGGGAATTTCTCCCTACATTGAAGACCTGTTGGTGACCTTCTGCTGTTGTTTTTTTCTATGGTCGGGTTGTTGTCTCTTTGGCACATTCCCCATTTCCATTCTCAATTTTATTATATTAAGACAAATTGCAAATTAGGTAGAAGACCTCATCAAAGACCATACTAGCAATACAATATGTAATTAAGAAAATGTGGTATGATTGCTAAGGAGACAACTCTTCACCAGCGACCAAATGAGGTATGGTTGACATCTTTAGAGTGCACATGCTGAAATGTCTCCTTCTTTACAATATATAACAATTGATTTTATGTTGATGGTCCTAAATATAAAGCTTTACTACAAGTATCACATAAACTTAACATGATCCAAGAAAATGAGACCAAGGTCAGATAAACCAAACAAGAAATACATGTATACCTTACCATCATTCAATGCACCAAATATAGTTGACCTATTGCTTATAGTTTATCAGAAAAAAAATTAACCAAGAAAACTAAATATTGACCAATGAACCATGAAAATGAGGTCAAAGTCAGATGAAACATGCCAGACAGACATGTACACCTTACAATCAATCTATTCATTAATTATAGTTGACCTATTGCTTATAGTATCTAGGAAACAAACTTACACATGAAAAAAAAATTAACATTGACCAATAAACCATGAAAATGAGGTCAAGGTCAGATGATACCTTCCAGACAGACATTTTCACCTTACAATCATTCCATACAACAAATGAAGTTGACCTACAGCTTATAATTTAAGAAAAACATACCAAATCACAAAAACTTTACACTGAGCAATGAATCGTGAAAACGAGTTAAGGTCAAATAAAACCTGCAAGACTGACATGTACATTATAAAATATTTCCATACACCAAATATAGTTGACCTATTGCATATAGTATTAGATAAAAGACCTCAAAAACATAACTTTGACCACTGAACCATGAAAATGAGATCAAAGTTAAATGACACCTGCCAATTGAATATGTACACGTTACAATCATTCCAAATATAGTAGACCTATTCCTTATAGTATCTGACATATGGACTTGACCACCAAATTTTAACCTTGTTTACTGATCCATAAATGAGGTAAAGGACAATGGACATATAACAGAGGGAAACTTTGTAACAGAAGGCATTAATATACAAAGTATAAAGCATCCAGGTCTTTCATCTTCTTAAATATGAAGTTTTAAGAAGTGAACTAACATTACTATCCTTATGTTGAGCTTTATGGGACTGAGGTCGCAGACTCAACAAAAACTATCGGCCTGATTTATGAACTAAAAAATAAATAAAGGAAAAACAATTATGATCTACAGCAACAAACAACAACCACTGAATTCCAGCCTCCTGACTTAGGACAGGCATATAAAGAATGTGGCAGATCAAGCAGATTTGTAAAATTACTTAAGAAACCATGGTTGAAATTGAGATGTCATTACATCTTCCATGATTACAGTCTACAAATATCTTATTTATGAATTGATTAAAAACACGTTAAGTTTAATAATTTATTAATGTACATATATAGAGAGATAAATATGCTATCAATATATTTATCACTTTTTTTTTTTGTATTTTCAAGTATTGTGTCTTTTCTTCATCTCTTTTCTTTCCTTGACATGTAGCTAGTACAGGAATGTTAAAAATAAAAGATAATTTTGACCATGAAAAATATAACATCACATTCTGAATTTTTACATCATCTAAATTGTTGATTTAAATTTCAATTATAGAGGCTTTGCAAAATTAAACAAAAAAATATGACGTCATTAAAAATAAAATTTTATTTCAAGAAAATTTCATCATCATCATTAAAAATGTTCAAATTTTCACATTTGTTTGGTGTTGGTGACATCACAGGTGATAATCTTATATTGCTATAAGGATTTATTACAACTACATTTTTCTTCTGTGTGCATGGCACAGTCTGTTCAAGCTGTGGTGTTCCTGGACTATCATTTGGTCTTGGACTCTGCTCTGAACTTGTGATGGTATGCTTTCTTGCTGAAAAGAGACATGAGTAACACATTTTAATGATAATAAACAAACTTCCAGAAAAGTCTCATCTGACCTTCACAGTATGATCATTATGCTTTATTAACTTATTAAATTCCTTATTTCAGTTCAGTTTTGGTGTAAGGGTGCATATAATGATTTAACAGTAAAACAATTTTCTGTAAAAAGTGGTCTCATAGACCTATATTTTAGATTTCTTTCATTTTCATTGTTATTAACATCTAAGTTCATATCTCAGACACTCCAATTCTCACATTTTGTACTTTTTCCACTTTTGATAACTGATTTTAGGGAAGAGATGATATTTGCAATAATAGACTACAAATCTGTTTTTTATAAGTTACCTCATAAACAGTAAAACTGTGATAACATACACATTCACAAGCCAATTGTAGTATACATTCTTACGCTATGTTAGAAAATTGAAAGTTAATCAGTTTTCTTAGTATACAGTCATCATATATATTATGTTTTACAAAAACAAAAACAAAAAACAAAAAAAAAACACTTGCAGGAAATTGGTTAAAAACTCTATATAGGTGTAATACCACCAAATCATGGCCAGAAAGCACATACCAGAAAGTAGTACATATTTAACGCAAAATAGTTCCTACGCATGAGTGTAACTTTCAAAATATGTAGGATATTTAGGTATTTTTGGCCTCAAATGAAAGCTGAAGGGCTAGTGATTATTGTAGAACACTTTTGGACTTTTAATTTTAAATATTAAAAAAACTGCACCAAATTTTAAAAAGAGGGTACATTTTGTCTGTTTGTCAGATCTGAAGTACCTGTTTTGGTACATCCGAAGTTCCGGGAACCAGTTCTTTCTAATATGCCATTAAAGGTATGTTGATTTTTTCAGTAGAAGACACCATAAGGTGTTGCTTTGACATGCAATGATTGCCACTTTATTTGAACTTAAAACGAAAGAGTTGTGTCTGCTTGAAATGGAGGAATTTAACATAGAAAGCAATGGGACCATGAATTAGTGGTGTACTTCCATAACACCTATACTGTTGTTTAAAAATATGAGTTATTTCCCTTGCATTTACAAAATGTTTACACACTAGTAATTATTGGTAACATTTGTGGGAAAGTTCAAGCCTATATAAAGTACCTGATCGAAGCAGAACTATTTCAAGTAAAGGTGTTTCATGATGATGTGGTCTCCTGTTCAAATTTACTGGTGTGGTAGGTGTAAGAAAACTGTGAACAGTTGACTGAATGACTGGTGTTCCTGGAACATTTGCTTCTTGGCTGTCTGAAAATACATATATTGAAATAAAATATAGTGAAAATGTAACCTTTTATTGCTTACAATAACTAGGAGATGCTATGGTGGATCATAGCTAGATGTACATTCATCACAAAAACATTTTAGCATACTCCTATTACTTGCCTGAAAACCAGTTTTTATATGACCGCAAAAATTTTTGCGGTGGTATATTGGTATCACGTTGTCGTCATTGTCGTCGTCAGCGTCATCCGAAGACAGATGGTTTCTGTATAATAACTTTAGTACAAGTGAATAGAAATCAATAAAATTTTAACACAATGTTTATAACCACAAAAGGAAGTTTGGGATTGATTTTTGGGTTATGCTCCCTAAGGTTTAGGAATAAGGGGCCCAAAGGGGCCCAAAACAAGCATTTATCTAGTGTCAAGACAATAAGTTGTGTATAAGTGCTTCAATTGTTCTGAAATTGTACCACAATGTTTAATACCATAAGTAGAAGGTAGGGATATATTTTAAGGGTTATGGGGCAAACAGTCTAGGAATAAAGGGCCAAAAAGGGGCCAAAAACAAGCATTTTTGTAGTTTCAAGACAATATCTTGGAGTTATCTTTCTTTGTCCAGAATGATTGTTGAATCTCCTAAAACCAATGCTTTATGAAATCTTCTTTGAAAATTGGAGTCATCTTTCTTTGTCCAGAATAATAATTGAATCAACTTAAATCAATGCTATACACAATATACAATGCAATATTCACTTTATTACCAACTGATAAATTACAGCAATCTTTACCATTCAGTGATTACAAGCACTTTGATTACCGTTCTAGGGTTATGCCCCTTTACAAGTGGAAAAATTGAAGAATTTTTTCGTTTCTGTTCTCTTAACTTAAGTTTGTCTCAACTAAATTTAATGAAATGTTTATATAATGCTTATTACCTCTAAACTCAGTTTAAGTTCAATTTTTGGCAGCTTCACTTTTACGGTTCTTAAGTTATGTCTGACTCCCTTTGGACACATTCCCAAATTATTTGTTTAGAAGTTACAATTATTTAATATTAATTTTAACCATGACTGTATGACATTTTATATTTTAATACTTTATGATGTATTTAAATAAGTAGTTATTGTTGAAAACTCCATTAGAAATTTGATCACAATCCAAATTCAGAGCTGTATCCAGCTTGAATGTTGTGTCCATACTTGCCCAACCATTCAGGGTTCGACCTCTTCGGTCGTATAAAGCTGTGCCCTGTGGAGCATCTGGTTTACAACTTGCCACTGACCTATTAGGGGTTTAGGCATGTGTGTTTGCTGTTAATCATGAAGACTAGCAAAAAATAAAATTTTGTGTTTTGTTATCTTTTAAATTTAGTTCTTTTTACTGTAAAAAAATGTTTTCAAACTTTACAGATCATAATGAAATACATTGGCAATCTAACTACATGTATTAATATTGCATCACATACACTGGTATACAATTAATCTTATAAAGCTTGGCTTAATAATACACTGGTAACATTTGTTCCATTGAATCTGTAAATTAAAACTTGTACCTTGACTTCTTTGACTCAAACTGAAATCACTGTAATCTGGAACTGTAGCAAATGGTGAGTCATAAGTACTTCTGTCGGGCAGTTCATGGAATATTGGTGGTGTCTGTGGAACAGATTGTTCTTGTGATCCTTCAAGCCAATACATTGTTACTGGTGAACATCTTTTTTTAATGAACAAGACCCTGCAAATAAATAAATAAGAGTTACTTAAATTTTGAGCTGGAATCTGAATGTTGCAGGTGTGCTCAAATCTTATCTAAATAGACAAGAATTTTCCTACAGAAGATCATGGTCCTCTCCAGCCACTCTATTTTACTCAAACAATCAAAACTTACCACCACAAAATAGCACAATACTGACAATAGTGCTGAAAGAGGTGTTACACTAATCAATCTTAAAACACATCTGACAATAACAAAATTGAACCCATGATTTGTTCCATGAAGGTAAAGCCCTTTTTAATGATTGATGTTTTTCAATTCATTATTGAAAATTTACAAATTTTGTCCCAGAGTAAAAATTTTACAAATTGAGAATTCTTAAAACATCTCATGATAAATTAATTCAAGTTTAACTCAACCTTCATATAAGATTGCTGGCCAGTATTACATGACTTTAATAATCAAATTTTAAAAATCGTGACTATAAAAGTTATCATGACAACTCTAGTATGCTTTTAAAAACATATCTTCACCCAGAGCGAAGGATGGCATGATTTCATCACAACATGATTTTGTACATGGCTGACTCAGGCCATTCATTAGGAGGCGGTACCCGGTATTTTTACCCTCCTATGCTATTGACAAGTACCGCCTAAATGTAGAAATTTTTATATAAGATATTCATGGAATAAATTGAAAAGTACCACCTAGAAATGTGGAAAGTACCAGTCAACATGAAAGATAATGAAACCCCTGGGCTGTGTGGACTGCTGTTTGTGTTTTCACTATTTGTATTCTTTTTCTGTATTAAACTATGTTGTTGTCTTATTTTTTATCATCTATGGTTTCAAATTTCACTCCTGGTATCTTCTTAGAAACCTCATGTGCTGATCAGGAACCTTGTCAATGATTGTTTTAAATTACGTTGTAATGTTAATATAAGATTTTAATAGGGCATTACATTTTGTAGCTACGAGATACATGTATAACAAAAAATTAAAATATGATTATTTTTGTTCAATCATTGATGAAAGTGAAATAATAATTTGCTTTTAGCAGCATGTTTGGTTCAACTTTGTCAAAATAAGCTTATAACATTGCTGATGAATTATTCACCTGCAAGTGAACAATTCGACCTTATTCAATCCTTATCATGTGACTGCGTACCTTTGCTCTATAGTCGAGATTCACGTTGATAGTAAACATGCATATTTAGAGTATAAATATGGTATATTAGTATATATGTTAGACTCAGATCGACATCCGGCCTCTAATCGACGTCCGTTCCTCAAATCGACGTCCGTTTCTCAAATCGATATCCAAATCTGACGTCACATTCGCAAATCGACGTCCAATATTTTGATACTCTAATCGACGTCCAATGTGACAGCATGTATTGCTAAAACTACGCCCGATTGAGTGTAGTCGTCTTTAATCGATGTCCAATATTAATAAATAATTCAGGATTTAATTGTTTACACTTATACATGTACATGTTTTGTAGGGTTCAAGCATTTATGCATAATTTCCATATAGATTTCTTTCAACCCGAATTAGTTATCATGCATATTAAAGTTTGGGTAAAACTTATACATGTACATGTTTTGTTTATGCATACTTTCCATATAGATTTCTTTCAACCCGAATTAGGTATCATGCATAAAAAGTTTGGGTCCAAATCTGACGTCACATTCGCAAATCGATGTCCAATATTTTGATACTCTAATCGACGTCCAATGTGACGGCATGTATTGTTAAAACTACGCCCGATTGAGTGTAGTCGTCTTTAATCGATGTCCAATATGAATAAATAATGAATTCAGGATTTCATTGTTTACATTTATTATAAAAATTTTATACATGTACATGTTTTGTAGGGTTCAAGCATTTATGCATACTTTCCATATAGATTTCTTTCAGCCCGAATAAGGTATCATGCATATTAAAGTTCGGGTAAAAAGTTAATTGAATCGATCTACATAGTAATGTGTCATTCCTATGCATGTTGATAAATGACATACATGTAAGTGTATGTCAAGGAGAAAACAACATAATGTCAAAGAAAAACAAACGACATCTTGAGGTCATTATTCAATATTCAACAATAGACAAAATAAAGAAGTATAGCCATTGTTTTAAAGAGTATTATAATTCGGACTTAGCAAGATATTTTAACACATTTTTTAGTTTTACACCTGGAGTGAAACATATACGCAAGAAATCAGCATTGTGTTTTATGTTGTGCTGTTACACAACTGTTCTCCGTCATATACGCAAGAAATTGGTATTATGTTTTATGTAATAATGTTGTGCTGTTACACAACTGTTCTCATATACGCAAGAAATTGGTATTATGTTTTATGTTGTGCTGTTACACAACTGTTCTCATATACGCAAGTAATTGGTATTATGTTTTATATTGTGCTGTTTCACAACTGTTCTCATATACGCAAGAAATTGGTATTATGTTTTATGTTGTGCTGTTATACAACTGTTCTCATATATGCAAGCAATTGGCTTTATGTTTTATGTGTGTTGTTACACAACTGTTCTCATATACGCAAGTAATTGGTATTATGTTATATGTTGTGCTGTTACACAACTGTTCTCATATACGCAAGTAATTGGTATTACGTTTTATATTGTGCTGTTACACAACTGTTCTCATATACGCAAGTAATTGGTATTATGTTTTATATTGTGCTGTTACACAACTGTTCTCATATACTCAAGAAATTGGTATTATGTTTTATGTTGTGCTGTTATACAACTGTTCTCATATACGCAAGCAATTGGCTTTATGTTTTATGTGTGCTGTTACACAACTGTTCTCATATACGCAAGTAATTGGCTTTATGTTTTATGTTGTGCTGTTACACAACTGTTCTCATATACGCAAGTAATTGGCATTATGTTTTATGTTGTGCTGTTATACAACTGTTCTAGGTTGAGTGCTAACACACATGTTTATAACCCCGACATATTCTTTATGGGCCTGTAGTGCAGTGGTTTTCGATGGTTTATGTCTGTCATTTTTCTTTATAAATAAGACCGTTATTTTTCTAATTTGAATTGTTTACATGATTCATGTCATACTACATCTCCTTAATATTTTTATATAATCTCTAAAATTAAAAAAAGAAAATGATATCACAACCTGTTTACATATATTTAGTCTAGTCTTTTATAAATCTTTAAAAAAAATCAAAAATATAACCTATATGTTTAAAGGTCTAAAGGTTTCAGCTGCTGTCGGTTCAGGTCAATTGTGTATTCTTTGTCCAAAACGGACGTTGATTGGAGAAGCTAGAAATTGGACGTTGATTAGAGAAGACAAAAAATAGACGTCGATTAGATAGGCATTACATTGGCCGTCGATTTGGAGGATATTTTATTGTGACGTCAGATTTGGACGTCGATATGAGGAACGGACGTCGATTAGAGACCGGACGTCGATCTGAGTCTTACATATATATGGTACAAATAAGTGATATATATCGAAAAATCTGAGATTTATGATAATAAAGGGAGGGACAATATAGGGCTCATACAGGATCCTGTCCTCAAGCACCTGTGGATGAGGAGGCTTAATAGTTGTCATTTGAAGAGTTAATTTTATATGTTGATTCAATGGACCCTAATTGTCCTTTCAGTGGAAATTATAAAGACACTTCTGGTGTGTCAGCAAGAACACAGGTACTAACATGAATTTGTCTATTTTAGAACTTTTACTAACCCAAACAACTGTTAAAAACAATGACAAAAACAATAGTCCGTAAAATAAAACCATTAACGGTGTATAAATCAGGATTGTTTCTTCAACGGAAAAACCAGATAAGAAGGTCAGCAATAATGCTGAATATGAAGAAGTTAAAATTCCAGTTAACATTCCCTGTGACTCTGTTTCGAATACATTTGCGGGCTCAACTATTTGTTTACCTTTTTGAGCACGTGTTCGGAATTCGTCTGCAAGTTTTGTGGAAGTCCAATCAAGGATACGTTAACATCCTTTGATAAAAAATTGACCAATGAGAGGAGGTTTTTCTAAACTGATGACGGCAATAAATCATTCTACTCAAGTCAAAGGTGTCTTGTTGAACTTTTTCTTCTTCTAGATATTTGGATACACGAACTGCACACCATACATACATTATAGTCCCTAGGTCTAGAATTGTTTCAATCACTCAATCAGTTCAAAAGTTTATGTCCCATTTTATCTGTTTATCTATAGGTAAAAAAAGAGAAGCCCTGAAGGTCGGTGTGTTTGATTTTGATATATATTGGTGGCTAGTCATTGTTTTTATCAAGTCCCACGGAATTGTATACTATAGTGATCATCACTATAAAAATCCTTGATTCTACTTTTCACAAAAAAATACAATGATTAATTAATATAGAACCATCATTGACAACAGTGGCGGATTTATCCCCCCCTTTTTTTGGTGGGAAAAATTTGATTGAATTAATAGGGAACCACTAAAGCATGACTGGATTGGTCCCCTCTTATGATAATTTTCTGGATCTGCCAATGGACAAGATTTTTGACATAATTTTTTTTTATAGGACTCAGAATCTGATCCTACTCTAAATTGAATCTAATGTAGGACTAGGAAGTTCAAAGGTTACAATGTATAGTCCATCAATGCTGTAATCAGGATATGGCCAATCTTTATCAAATGATCCAATTAATAATATTCAAGAATAATGAATACCTGTTGTCTTCAGTAGTTCATCTACAGTGGTCACTAGCAAGTTGACCATGAGGTTGTGAGATCAAACCATGAAGCTAGGTAGAAAAAAACTACATTCTTAGTTAACAAGCATTGCCATTTCTGCTGCTGAAGAGTTCTGGTTTTCTCCATGGGATTCCAGCTTCCTCCACCTAAAAAGCTTGCCACCATGATATAGCTTAAAAGTGTATTAATTGCTGTGAAACACCAACAAAAATCAATCAATTAGTGTATTTTGTAAATTTCATGACATTTGTTTAAAAAAAAATAATTGAATAAATCCTTACATTACACATACTTGAATACTTGTAAACTTTAAGTTCAGGTATATATTTTATTTTTTCCAAGGATAAGCAAGTTGAGAAATGCTGAACATCTAATGAATCAAATCAAAACATACTCTAAAAGCAGACCAAAATCTGTTGCTATACAGGAAAAAGATGACACCATATTCAAAGCATCTGAATCTGAAAGTGATGAAGGTAAAGTCAAATTAGTTAACATTTCTGTGCCTATCCTAACTTCCTAAAGAAGAAACTTTATTGTTGGATCTCTAGGTAAATGTTACATATATATATTAATATGAGTAAAAGAGAATGTTTGATATATGTATACAATTTTGAAATTTGTATGACAAGTTTGATGTGTATTTTTGAAAATACTGGCTGTGAGTAAATCCATGTGTAACCATTTTAAGAGAAACTCAGTAGATTGGTATGAAACACAAAAAAACAAAAAAAAACATATAAACAATACACAATGCAAATATAAGAGTACTTGCAGTCACTAGAAGCAAGTTCAGAGTCAACTACAACTAATATATAAATCATATTTTCCCAGACTTAAGTATCAATTAGAACTCATCTAATGGATTTAGTTTAAAGATGTCATTAACAGTCATAGAAAAGCATAACCTTGTGCAATGTCAAAATAAATGAGTATCAATTTTGTATTGATTTTCCCCTTAATATGGAAGGAAAATCCCCAAATCTTTCTCAAAATGGAATACTTGTCCCTTTTTAGTATAAAAGCAATGTTTATATTGGTGAGAGTTATTGTAATGAATATGCAACAGCTTCAGATGTTTGTAATTTTCAATTTTCATGGACTGTGACATTATATTTAAATTTCAACAGATTGCAATGCTGATGTAGAGATTCCAAGAATTAATCAGCTTAAAAGGTAAGTTTAGGAGCTTCTGTGTGCACTGGTGAGTCTCATTGGTCTCAAAAATCATATTAATCTATTCCACTCAAGTTTTCATATTGATTTATATTGTAATTAAATGATTATCTGAAATGCAAAAAGTCCAAGGGAAACAACTAAAAATACTTGTATTCTTTATAATGCACCAACATTCATACATATTTAAGACAAGAAGCCATCCTCATGTTTGACTTTATTTCAATGCTCACAACAAATGCTTCAAAAATCAGTTTGATCAATTATGCTTGAAAGCATAAAATGAAAGAAATCTTAACAAAAACATCCAAAAACAGTTAAGGTCAAGTTTGCCTGAGGGAGTTCAACACTATATAGAACAATGAAAGGACTGCTTTGAAAATAATACTGATGTAATTCATATCAAATCTTGTTTTAAAGACCATTTATGACCAAAAATTTAGAACTGATGCCACAGTGATTTCAATAGTTGCTTGACTGAGTATGTAAGCAAATTAAGTATCAGTTTACTCTGACAAAATTTTCAAGTTTTGTAATTATAAGTTATGTTTATTAGTAGACTACAACTTCTTCATTGATATCAATTTCCAAGTATTGGTCTAGTACAGAAATAAAGTATTCATCCTGAAGCAAAAATATCCTTTAGGGACAACATCAAAAGATCAATAAAAGATAAAAAAAACTTAATTCAAATCGTTTGGGGGTGAGGGGTTGAAATGCTGCAAGATTTGGTTATCCGACATTGATTTTTACATATATCCATATTGGTCAATCAATTTTTCCCAAATTAAGTTAAGAGGGGGAGGGAGGGGGTCAGTGAAAAAACTATGTGAATTAAGTTTTTTATCCTTCATTGAACTTTTGATGTCGTCCCTTAAAAACATCCATCATCTGCTTTTTTTTACCCTTGCAGAGTACTTGTGCCTAGATGAGATTTTAATATTGTTATTATTGTGTTTACAGACAATCTCCTGTGATTGGCGGAAGAATAATGAGGCCAGTAAAAACAGCACAATGTAATCAGAGAAATTTGGTAATCTCTTATAATGCTTGGTTTTTACTTTCTATTCGATTTTTTGTCATCTCGGTATACTTGTTTCTACATGCATAATATTGCAAGAAGAAAAATGAATTGAAAAATTTACTTATTTGTATTTTGAAGTGAAAATCTGTTCATACCTATAAAAACACAATGTTATAAATCTTATTCATTTTTAAAAATAATCAAATTTCTTCAATAAAACACCCCTCATTTGCAAGTATACTACACTTACAAAAATTATAAAATTCAATTTTGTGGTTTTTTCAGAAGTCCACAAAGAAAGGTGGACACCAGTCAACTCCATTGAAGAGGAACTCATTAGAAATGGCACAGCATGGTGCAAAAAGCACAATGAAGAACAATGCAAATATAAAACAAATAGATATATCAAAGGACAAAGGGAAATCGAGTAAAACTCTGAAAGATAGAAAGAGGACAAAATATTCCTGGTCGGGAAGCGATGAAAGTATTGAAGTTCTGCGCAAGGATGAAGGAATGACATGTATGGTTATTGTGATACTGATAATTGTTCAAATAACTACTTTAAACATAATGTACTTTTAGGTTTTTTGTTTGTCGATGCCACAGTATGTTAATTTATATCTCCCTAATCATAGATGTAATACCCATTACATCTATGCCTTAACATTGTATGTAGGTAGAAATATTGTTGATGTACTGTCAATCTGTTTGAAAGCAGATTGGAAGAAACCAAAGGAATGCATGATAAATTCAAAATTTGACCTTGTCCTTATGCTCTAAAGGTCAAGACATTTTCTTTGAACAAAACATAGACTTGATAATTTTTTTCACATAGGGAAATTTGTCATTACAGAATTTTCTGCACTTTTTAATGGGATTGAATGAAACTTGATACTTGTGCTTATCCCCAGCTGGTTATTTCTCAGATTTCATCTGGCTAATGTCATGTCCTTAAAAAACATAACTCCAGGAGTTGCTTCCTATTACCTATTACACATGTTACTGTGTTGAAAGTATTCATATGAAAAAAGAAAAGCTTTTGATGATGAATTCCCAGCAAAAGGTATAAAAACATTGAATAATTAAATTCTGTAAATTTACAATGAAGTCTGTAATTGAAAATATAGTCCACTAACTATTTTATCCTATTGTGCATATCATTCGCATTTATTTTAGCAAATCCAACACGTCTGAATTTTTGTCAGAATAATTTACTTCGTTTTCTATGGTAAAACAGTTGGTTTTTTTTAACTTACCTTCAATAAAAGAAGAAAAAGTGGGGTCGCATCAAAAACAAACTTTACCATTCATTAATATAGTAATTCCTGTTTGTGCACTGTAAATACTTTTTTTCAGGGCAGCAAAAAATTTCATTCCTATTACCAAAAATGAATCAAGAATATGTCTGTGAAGTACCTGGAGGACCAGACATTTATAAAGGTATAAATGAAAGATTATTATACCCCAGCTTTAAAAAAGGGTGTATACTGTTTAACCTCTGTCTATCCATCTGTCAGTCCGTCCTATGAATATTTTTGACGCATTTTTCTCAGAAACTACTTGACAAGGATTTCTAAAATTTGGTTTCATGGTTTATATTAGTCAGTTATACTGTCTGATGCATTTTCAGATTCAACACTCAACAACTTCCTTGTTAACATAACACTTGCATTAGTTTACACATAATAGCCAAGTTTAAATTTTCGTCAAATTTTTCTCAGGAACAACAATACAAGGATTTCTGAAATTTGGTTTCAGGGTTAATATAAGTCAGCTATACCGTGTGATGCATTTTCAGATTCATCACTCAACAACTTCCTGTTTACCGAAAAATTTCGGCAGGGGTATCATCAGTGAGCAGTACCTCACAGTTCGACTTGTTAGTATTATTTTGTACTTTGTTTTTAAAAATGCATAAATGCAATATTTTGTTGAATGTAAAAATGGTCTAAAGCTGTATTTATTAAAAAATGACACAGGAAGCTAAAAAGACTGGTTGAAGATTTACTGTGCAAATTCTTTTCTTATATGCCCTGTATTAAGACTTAGCATAGATTTCTATCATTCTATCTCTCTGCATATTAAAAAAAAAATCACTTTGTTTCACACCATGTTTACTTTCTTCAGTACTAAAACTTTTATGCATTTGTGTTGTAGAATTTGTTTACAATTAAAAAAAATATTTAAATTATGATCTGTTTCACAGGAAAAAAAGAAGAGATGAATAGACTGTTGGTCAATGTTAGTGCTGAAGAAATTACTGAAGATCCTGAAACATTTGATGACATGGATGATGATGCCAGCAATGATGAAGATGATGACGAAAATGATGAGGATGAATATACCTATACTTATACCTGGGTGACTGAATCTGGTACTCAAACAGTGCAATCAACCATACCCAGTTCAAAGAAAACAAGTAAAATAGTGCATTCAACACCTTATACTGAATATGCCAGTACCACTCATATTGGAGCAGACAGTACTGGCACATCTACTCTGAAAAAAAATGTTGAAATTAATAGGAGGTCCAGGACAGGAAATCTAAAATTGCCTGGTAAGTACCTGTATTTATAGAAAAATAATGATATACCTTGCTCACCTCATAATTGTTAAAGATCAAGGAAAGAAAGGAATTTATAAAGGAATATATATAAGGAAATAAAAACTCATTGAGCACTTGCAACATGTTAAAATTGTTGCATTCTTAATGTGCATGTCCCAAGCCACTAAATTGTCATTGGTGGCTGACAGAGGGGAGATGGTACTCTTCATATATAAAGTTATACACAAACATGGTCTATTCCCAAATTTGTATGGTTGCTGTCAGTTTATATATAATATTAGCTTAAATTTGTCTATTGGTACTTCTTTTTGACATTTAGTTATATTAAGGGCCTTTTACGGCTTATTCATTACCCTATATGTTTTACTCATTGTTGATGGCTGTATAGTGACCTGTAGTTGTTATCATTCTTCTCTTGTAATCTTGAGTAAACATTTCTTATATTTTTATAGATAAACCTTCACAGTCTACTATAGTGAAGTCAGAATGTGAATTTATAGAAAAGGACAAGACAGGCATTTCATTCAATCACAAGTTGAACTCAACAATTCAGAAAAATGCACAGAATATCAAAGATTGTGGGTTTCCTGTAGATTTATCCTCAATAAGATTCTCTCAGGGTAGATCAAGTAAGAAATATTTCATCATTGTGTAACAATTTTCCCTATGACAAACTAAAACAATGATATTTTTTATGAATAGACTCCTTAAGTTTCAGTGATAAGTAGAATAAGAAAATAAAACAACTATTATGGTTCATAACCACCACAACACTTTCCTTTCTATAGTTGCAGTGAAATCTGTGTAAATGTAGCCTTAGACAGTTGTTTGTTTAACAGTTAAATTATTTAAGACTATTTACCTAATCAATTGAAGTAAGAATTTGGACAGAGAACCTAGAGGTTTGTCAGATATATGTTGGTGAACAATATTTATTTTACATATCACTTCTGTAACTTGGTTTAAAGTATTTAGATACTTATTCATTCTGAAAACAGAATTCATTTAATTAGTGAGAGAAAAAAATAAACACTTTATATTGTTATAAATTAAACAGAAATTAAATGGATAATGTGGATCAAAATTGACAAAATTAAGAAAAATATATTACTCTAGAAAAAAATATATATTTTTTGTTGTTAAATTAAAGGTATATATGGTGATCATTTAAATAAAAACATGTATCAGCAAACATTTAAATGATTTTTTTATTTAAAAAAAATGCTTTCACAGTTAAATTTCTCAACAAGTAGCTAGACATAGTATTATTTATTCAGATTAAAACTTATAGTGATGTAATACAAAAGATCAAAACACTCACATATACATTAAAATTATTGTTAATTTTAATTAGTGGTAGCCATCTATTAAAGTTTGTGTACTCTAAGTATGTTTATACAGTGTAGGAATATTTGTATTCTACCCAAGCTGAGTATTTAGCTCAATCTACTTACATCTACTTAATATACACAATCCTGTCTCTTTGAGAGGAATTGACTTCTCATATCTTATTTATATATAAAGGAATAATAGGATAAGTCTTATAAACAAAACAAATTGAAGCTACACATTCCAATTGATTTTACAGAAATCATAGAAAAGACACCTATTCAGCAAAAAGCAGAAAAGACACCAACTAAACAGATAACTGCACTGCAAGTTTTGGAAGAGTTGAGGTAAGAATTATGTCTTTTTAGCGATGAAATCAATCAGGAACACACAGAAAAATAATATGTTTGCATTGACTAGTTCAGCATTAGAATATATTCCTTTATTTGGTTTAAAAAAAATGGTTATTGATTAAGATGGAAGGAATTATTCTTTACTTCTGATATTTGTCATTGTTTTTTTTTTGTAGTGTTATGTCTTTTTACTTGAAATATATCTTTGGACCCATTTTAGTCAATAGTATAAGTCTAGTCTAAATTCTGTTAAAAACAAATAAACCAGCTGATTTTAAATACAATGGATTAGAATGTGTATGCAAATTACATTTACTCACGTTAGTATTTAAAGATTATTTTCTACTTCATGAAATTGATATCTATAAAATCCTATTAATTGTTTCAAAAGTAAAAGTTTTTATTCTTACATTTTAAATGAAAATTTTCTTTAGAAAAGAATTTTACAAAAGAATTCAAACAGTTCATTTTGTAAAGGGAAAAGAGGCTTTAACAATCTATGATAAGTTACAAAAGAAATATTTTGTATTTAATACATTATTTGATTTTACAATTAAATGATTAAACAAGCATAGACAAGATAGTTCATTTCTTTTTGTAAAGGGCACCATCCAGACCTAAAAAGAAGAAGATTACAGAAAAACAACTTAGTTCTACAAAAATGTTTTTGTCTGACCATGCTGCATTTGTAGATATGGTACCAGAACTGTCAACAATAAACAAAGGTATTATAAGAATTATTTATTCTGTATGAAAAAAAAAGGCTTTTAAAAATATAAATGTTTATGTTTTATTATTATAAAAAAAAATGGCTTGGGTGAAAATTTTGATTTACTCATCACATGTACATTCTTCACAAGAAAAGAAGAATTATATTGACAAAACTGTCAGAACTAAAGAAACTCGATAAATCAAAATAAGAATGATATATAAAACTAGAATTGCCATTGCAAGCAATAGCGGATGTCACCCTTCCCCCTATTGCCACTAAGCGGCAGCCATTTCAAACTTGTTTAACAGTTAATGCACAAATATGCATGGCTATTCATCTTTTTGTAAATTTTCAGTATATTCAGAGCATTTTAAAGTATTTCACATTCATACCGTTTCCATGGCAACGGCAGCCATTTTGAAAATTTCAAAGTCAAAAGTCTCATCTTAACTTGTCAGTTACCAATAATATCAAATTTCATTAAGTTAAAACCATTTTGAGAATTTTTGACATTTTTGCAGTTTCCATGGCAACCGTGGCCATTTTGGAAATTCCAACTTCAAAAGTCATATCTAGACTTGACAGTTAACAATATATCAAGTTTCATCAATTTTGAAGCATTCTGAAATTTTTGCTCCTGTATCCATGGTAACATAGTAGTTCCAATGATTATCAAAATCATTCAAAACCTGTATATAGTGGAGAACTATATTGCATAAAAATTTGATGATTTTAAGTTCAAGCATACCAAAGTTATTCACCAAACCCGGAAGTTTTTGGAGCATTTTGACCTTTTTGCATTGTTTCCATGGAAACGGCAGACATTTTGGAAATTCCAACGCCAAATTCCACATCTACCAAAGTTGCTCATCGTTATGCTAAAGATTAAAAAAAATTGGAACATTTCCATATTTTTGAAATTTTTGGTGTAGTTTCCATGGCAACATAGCAGTTCCAAAATGTGCCAAAATCATCCAAAACCAGTATAAAGTGGGCACCTACATTGTATTAAAATCTAAAGATTTTAAGCTTAAGCATTCTCAAATAATTCAAGGAACTCCAAAATTATATTTTTTCACCATTTTTCCGTTTCCATGGTGATGGCAGCCATTTATTAGTTCCAAAGTTGCACAGACTCTGGGGAGTCAGGGTTCCTTGTTATAGTGCACCATCATTCGGATTGGTACTTTTGGCTCTGAGAAAACGGGCGGACAAAATTAGGTGGAAGTATAATAATAATAATACAGAAAAAGAAACAGAGGAAAAGCAATATGTCACCCGACATTGTCGATCGGGTGACATAAAAATGATTCTCCCTCAAATCTTTAAACTAATATAGATTTAATAACATTTTTCTTTGACAATTATGAATATATTAATCAATATATTTTCTTAACTGTTTGTTGATAAAAAAAAATGTATTACATTTCTTTTGGTGTCAAACATCATACAGACATGAACAGATTTGTAAAGGTTTTTTTCTATGAATTGTGCTGTATTTAACTTTAACTTTAGCTGTGTAAAAAATATCTTTCATTTTTTAGTTTGTGGTAAAACAGATGACAGTATTGAAATGACAAGAGAAAAGTCACCATTTATGAAGATGTGTAGAACTGAATCTCCAGTTACACCTTTCATCTCACCAAAGGTTAGTATTAGACTTGTAACGTAATCGGTGGAAAAGAATATTTTAACTGCAGATATCATTTTTTTTTTATCAAATTTCAAATGTATTTGGTGTGTCCCATTTTGCCTTAATTAGACATATATCCCCTTCTGTTTTATTTGTTGGTTTTTTTTTTTTTGGGGGGGGGGGGGTTTCTTTATCAAAAGACAAGATTCATAAATGAACATTGAATATTTTGCTTTCCTGATAAAATCTTAATATTCAGACAAATTTTATTTATTGTAAGTTTATTAAGCAAGATACTGATGTTTTAGTGTTTTTAGAAAATTTAAGGTTATCTCCCCTTAGTTTACCACTAAAGTAAATTTGAATAATCAATGCATTATTTGAAAAAGTAATATCACTGTTTACTATTGGTTTTTTTTTTTCAGACAGACAAGGAGCATGTGTTCACTAGCACACCAACTAAGGATAAAAATAAAGAAAAAGAATTTCCTCAGGTATTTTTCAGTAGATTTTGTCAATTTTTAGTTGTTTGAATACTTGTTTTTTATTCCAAAGAGCATTTTCAGGATAGAGTTAATTTAAGTTGGGAGGCAATATGATTTATTTTCTGTAGTAAGAATTCAGAAATTATTGTGTGGATCATTATTGCAATTATGGAGTACTTTTTATTGCAATACTCACCCAGTCGCATTATTCATATTATTAAAAACCTTGCAATAATTTTTGAATTTAAAGTATACTCTGTTATCTCCTATAAAAATGAAACCCTCAAAAAAATTAGAGGGAGGCATATTCCAAGTTTTCACATTTATTAAGTGGTCAAGTGACCAAATTTGAAATACAAAGTATTGATATATTAATTTGGAGAAAGAAAATTATTTGGGGCCATAATTTTTCTAAACTTGTTTGCAGTTAAGTCCTAAGTCAGATGACCTTTCCAGCACACCATACTAGAACATACAGGTTTACATCAAATGACAATATGGCAGAAAAAAAGGAACTTTTGTAAAGTTTTGTTTTTATGATGAGCAGATAATACATAACATAAATAAACATGTGTAAAAAAAAAGTTGAAAATGCAAACAATAACAATTATAAGATTTCATGGTAAAGTCCATCCTATTGTTGCTAACATTCATGTCATTTAGACTCTGGGATAGTTGTCTCATTGGCAATTATACAACATCTCCTTATTTTGATATTTATATATTTTAGTTTGATCTATCATCAGTCCAGTTACCTGTGTTTGATGAAGATGAGCTTGAATTCTATGAGTCCAGAGAAGTAAACTCACAAGAGATTGTTTGTGAATCATTAGAAGAGGATGTGGACCTTCCTGAACCAGTAGTTCTGGAGAAAAAAACAAATAATGAAAAAGAGGTTCTTATTTCAAGTGAAGAATTTTTTCAACATTTTGATACTAGTTGTGAATTTTAGTAATATTATAGGAAGAAAGAATTGTATAAAAATGTACAAACTAATTTAAGGTATGGTTTTATAGGTTTTTAATTATTTGAGCTTAACCAATCTTTACTTCAAGTCCTTTGTGGGTAATTTTAAAAGGCACACATCGGTAGTGCTTTGCTTTGTAAATTTTTTCAAAAAAAAATGAAAAACAGTTTTGCCAGTCTCCAAATGTTTTCAATTACATATTTTAACAACAAGCTTGCATGAGTTAATTAAGCAGATCTACCAATAGAAGAAATCAGAAATTTTAGTCATTCTGGACAGATCAATTTTATTTACTATTTTAAAAAATCTGTATCACAACATTATCTCCCCTGGTTGTTATGAACTTTGAATGTTTTTTTAATTAATGTCATGTTTTGTTTTAGGTATCTGTTCTCAAAAATGGTGAAAAAGGTACAGAATCAACAAAACGATCTCAAAAGTCTACTGCCACAAGTCCAAAAGATATAAACAATAATGACGGATCTAAAAACAATTCAGTGAATGATGGAAATATCAGTGTTGTTCCTTTAAACAAGTCATTAGAAGTCAAAACTAAGCCTGTCACATCCAATAAGTCCAAGTTAAAAGATAGAAACAAAGAACAATGCTGCATTGTAGCTCTTAATATTCCAGTTAAACCTATAAAAATGAGATCCAAGTGCAATATAGATTACAAAGAGGTTCTTAGAAATACCCCTGTTGGTAAGTTGAAATAATGGAGATATATATTAAGAACTTTTTTGATGTATCAAAATAATTCTGGCATAAATTGTTATTCATTAATTCCAGTATATAAACTTTTTCAATACTACTAATTACATCTGATGTTTTTTGCAACAACAAAAAATACTTTTTCAATGATATAAAAAAATAACTTACATTCTCATAAAAGTTTAATTGATCAGACATGTTCCATATAAAATTTAGTGAAGTTGGTAAAGTTCTATATATATATATATATTTCAAAGAGGATATATCAGATTTCTTTATAATATAATAATATTTTGATATTTTTATCTTTTCAGATTGTATACAAGCCATGTTATTCTGAACTTGAAACATTCTACTTTTGAAATAGTGCAACAAGGGGAGATAAATACTCTTGAATAATTTGTTATTAAAAAGAGTTAGGTTAAAAGTTATTTGTGTAGAGATAAAATGTTTTTATTGTTGATTGTGTGCCTTTATAAGAGTAACATATTTAATGTAGCAGTGATTTTGATAATTGTTTTAATTGTTATATAAATAATGTTTTAGGTTACAACAGTGATACTAATTTTACAAGAAAAGTGCTAAATTATAATGTATTCATGTACATAGATGTTATTGTTAATTTCAATTGTATATTTAAAAGAAATTCAGATTTGTGATGAAATTGTATAAAAGTCAATCTAATGTTAGATAAAATATGAATATGAAAAATTCTAAACAATGTTGCTATTGCTTAAAGATGAAATGTAAAAAATAAAAGACTTTGTTATTATCCTGTGATAAAATTTGTCAAATATTATAATTTGTGTTTCCATTAGAATGATAATTCAGGGAAAATATGTTCATCAAATACTCATTACAACAATTATTTGATAGTACATGTACCAGTTTATGTTAATATTTTAGTAAAATATGATATTTAATGTTCTTAGAAAACTGTGATAAAAAAGAATCTGTGATGGAGTAGAATTAGAAATATTTGCCATTCTGTGATTAACTTTGGTGCAACAATGATCTCATTTCATATAATAAATTTAATTTATATAATATTGTTTTATCTTTCTTTGATGGCAGGTTGAGTTTGCAACAAAATGAAAATTAAACTGTAGTACAGATGTACCCAGTATAAATGAATGAAGATTTGGGGGTATATGTCAATCAAACAGCAGCCCAATATCAAAATTTATCAAAATTAACAAAAAAAACAAAAGATACCTACTGTCAATTTATTTCAAAAGTTTCAGAGGACTTCTAATATGAATTGTTGCCCTTGGATGTCATTTTTAATCATTCATACATATTAAGCTCACCACTTCACATCTATTGTCCTTCATTGTTTTTACAAAAATGTTCTCTGCAACTACTGGATCACATTTATCCAAACTTGACCACAATCATTATTGGGGTATCGATGACACCTTTGCCAACCAAGATGGCCAACAATGAACATGACTAAAAATAGAAAATAGGGGTATAATGCAACTTTTGTCTATCATTTTGAAAACCTGTATAAATATAGAAAATCTGATACAGGCAAAATGTTGACCTCTACTCTACCAAATGTTCACATTTATCTGTCCCAACAACTTCTCTTAGAAATTATTACCCTAAAATGTACCTTTTTTTTTCATTTTTGCCTATGATCTTGAAATCTATAATAGATGGGGAGAAACTTTTAATTGCAAATCTGATCAGCAAAACAAGTTCTACAAATAAGTCATTTGAATTGTGTTGTATTGCTTCTTTAGTAGAAGAAACTGGATTCATTTTTCGTAAGCTTCACCGGAAGAAATGCTGGAAGTATACAGAAAAGAGCCA
The DNA here is from genome assembly GCA_037788925.1 of Mytilus galloprovincialis. Lineage (NCBI taxonomy): Eukaryota > Metazoa > Mollusca > Bivalvia > Mytilida > Mytilidae > Mytilus > Mytilus galloprovincialis. The sequence goes on from CM075334.1 coordinate 88,330,185, forward strand.
ATAAAACATGCAACCGACTCTTTAGAGCTGATAATTTTAGTTTTCCCATCAGTTACAACATACAACATACATAAAAGAACATAAAATAACGTATATTTCTTTAATTGTAATCATGTAAGTTTAATTACCAAAAATTAAGTCAAATATTCTTGCATGGCCCAATCAGTCATCAAAAACATGTTGTAAGGCATCAGAGCAATCTCCAATTGCCTTAACAGTCATCAAACCATGTAAGACATCAGAACAAACTCCCATGGCACAAACAGTCACCAAAACATGTAAGACATCAGAGCAATCTCCCATTGCCAAAACATGTTGTCAGACATCAGAGGAATCTCACGGCCCAAGCAATCATTAAAACATGTAAGGCATCAGAGCAATCTCCCATGGCCCAAACAGTCATCAAAACATGTTGTAGGGCATCAGAGCAATCTCTCATGGCCCAAACAATCATCAAATTATGGTCTAAGGCATCAGAGAAATCTCCCATGGCACAAACAGTCATCAAAACATGCAAGACGTCAGAGCAATCTCACATGGCCCAAACAGTCATTAAACCATGTAAGACGTCAGAGCAATCTCTCATGCCCAAACATTCACCAAAACATGTAAGACATCAGACCAATTTCCCATGCCCAAACAGTCACCAAAACATGTAAGACGTCAGAGCAATCTCCCATGCCCAAACAGTCACCAGAACATGTAAGACGTCAGAGCAATTTCCCATGCCCAAACAGTCACCAAAAACATGTAAGACGTCAGAGCAAACTCCAATGTCCAAACAGTCACCATAACATGTAAGACGTCAGAGCAATCTCCCATTGCCAAAACATGTTGTCAGACATAAGAGGAATCTGACGGCCCAAACAATCATCAAAACATGTAAGGCATCAGAGCAATCTCTCACGGCCCAAACAATCATCAAAACATGTTCTAAGGCATCCGAGCAATCTCCTATGGCACAAACAGTCATCAAAACATACAAGACGTCAGAGCAATCTCCCATGGCCCAAACAGTCATCAAAACATGTTGTAAGGCATCAGAGCAATCTCCTATGGCACAAACAGTCATCAAAACATGCAAGACGTCAGAGCAATCTCCCATGGCCCAAACAGTCATCAAAACATGTTGTAAGGCATCAGAGCAATCTCCTATGGCACAAACAGTCATCAAAACATGTAAGGCATCAGAGCAATCTCCGATGACCCAAACAGTCATCAACACATGCAAGACGTCAGTGCAATCTCCCATGTCCCAAACAGTCATCAAAGCATGTTGTAAGGCATAAGAGCAATCTCCCATGTTGGTCAGACATCAGGGGAATCTCACGGCCCAAACAATCATCAAAACATGTTGTAAGGCATCAGAGCAATCTCCCATGGCCCAAACAGTCATCAAAACATGTATGACGTCAGAGCAATCCAACCATGGCCCAAACAATCATCAAAACTTGTTGTAAGGCATCAGAGCAATCTCCCATTGCCCAAACAGTCACCAAAACATGTAAGACGTCAGAGCAAACTCCAATGTCCAAACAGTCATCAAAACATGTAAGACATCAGAGCAATCCATGGTCCGAACATGTAAGACATCAGAGCAATCTCCCATGGCACACACAGTCATCAAAACATGGTTTTTGATTTTACAATCGTTCTATGTATTACTTGTAAATTATTTAACCAGGGATTTCGTTACCATAAATTACTTAAAACTTTTACTAAATTTTTCCATAGATATAAAGAATTGGTTTTGAAATTTGGTTGTAGCAAACTTATTTCAAACGGTATAGCACATCCTCGTTTTTACGGAAATGTTGTTACCATGCCCGGAAATTTAGAAATGATCCTTGTAAACTTATCGCTCCTTTAAATAAACTTGTTCTAAAAGGTTACCAATTCAACACTGTAATAAGATAATTGAATATTGTTTTATTGGTAAAAATATTGATTTTGTTATCCGTAAATTAAAAGCAAACTAAATATTACTAGTATGTTTTATACATATACACATTCATGGATCTACAATCTGTCGATACCTGTATCTTGGCATTGCACAAGGTCATGTTTTTCTCTGACTGTTTATGATGTCTTTACACTTAACCCATTGAATGTTGGATGTGTACGGATTGATAATTTAGTCTTAAATGCATGATTTCTTTTATTACTTGTTAGTGGCTTTGAACTAGCTGTCAGTTAACTGGGGGTACTCTCAGATCTGTTCCTAGTGTCTTTTTGTTGCTGGGATGTACCAGTACCTGGCCATGTCCACTTGTATTTTGTCCATCTAATGAGTTAAGCCCTTTCAACTGATTTTTAAAGTTCGTTCTTGTGTTGTACTGTTATTCCACTGTCCCAGGTTAGGGGAGGGCTAACATGTTTAACCCGCCACATTATGAATGTATGTGCTTGTCCCAAGTCAGGAGCCTGTAACTCAGTGGTTGTCGTTTGTTTATTTTGTTAGATGGACATATTTGTTTTTCGTTATTTTTTTGTACGTAAATAAAACCGTTAATTTTCTCGTTTGAATTGTTTTATATTGTCATTTCGGGGCCTTTTATAGCTGACTATGCGGTATTGGTTTTGTTCATTGTTGAAGGCCGTACGGTGACCTATAGTTGTTCATTTCTGTGTCATTTTGGTTTCTTGTGGAGAGTTGTCTTATTGGCAATCATACCACATCTTCTTTTTTATATGTAAGACATCAGAGCAATCTCCCATGACCCAAACCAGTCATCAAAACATGTTGTAAGACGTCAGAGCAATCTCCCATGGCCCAAACAGTCAACAAAAAAGCTTGTAATGCATCATAACAATCTCATATAGCCCCGATAAGTCACTAACACAAGTCTGACGTCAGATCAATCTTCTTTGGTCCCAAAAAGTCCTCAAAGGATTAAGCATTCTATCAGACGTCAGAGCAATCTCCCATGCATGGCACCAGCAGTCACCAACACAGGTTGTAAGATACCAGAGATATCTCTTATGGCCCTAATAAGTCACTATAACAGGTTGTCTGATCAATCTCCCATGACCCCAACTGAACAGGCCAACTAAAAACTTGTGAATAATCAAGTTCCGCAAGATTTCATCAAAATTTGGATTTCGACTACGTCAGGGAAACCTGGACTAGTTTAATATTTTCTTCACAGCTAAACTTGAATTACATTAAAAAGTAATTATGACAATATTTGAAGACCACAGTGACTTTATTCGTCTAGTTTTATCAAAATCTGAACGGTATGTAGAGACAATAAACTTGATCATGATTCTAATTTTGAAAAAATACATGATTAGGCCCCTATATAATTTTATTTGGCCGAAGGTATAAATGAATTACCACAAGTTGTTTTTTTTTTTTTTTTTTTTTGTTACTAATGACCAAATTCCATTGTATTGCTAAGATATGATAGCTTTGTCTAATATTTCGGCTCTCCCTCGACACCATTTGAGATTATGGTCTCGAGAAAAGATGATAGTCCGTCGGAAGTGGACGATAAATGGCTGACCCGTGTTAAGAGAGAGCCATATCTCTTGAACGTAAAAGACACCCTTGAAGTTGTAGATTTCGAAAAAGAGTAGTCTAATGCTGCTTCAAGGCAGCATTCACACCCGCAAATTGGAGAGGGATTAATATAAGTTGCTATATTATAACTTGTTTCCCAATCCACTATAAATAACTATGTTTAAACTAATAATTTCCGATTCGGATGATCTAAAGAGGTAGTATCAAGTTCCCTTAAATTCAAAACCAGGGACATTACTAAAAAGTCTTTTAATCTTTACTGAAATTCAAAGTATCACAGCCCAAAATGTGTCATGTATGTATGGTTTCAACAATGTTATGGCTTATTTTTGTGAAGATCAACAAATTATAAAAACTACCGTATTCTGAAGAAAAAAATCGTTGACAAAAATCAAAACTTAGTTGGAAGTAAAGCTATGTTATGCATTGGTTAATATTTGTGAACAAATTCTTAATTTATTTTGGTTAAACGCAATTTCCTTCGATGCAAAGTTTGTCTACTGAAGAAAAAAAAACCATGTCAAATTGGAAATTCCCTTCACAAATTCTCTCAACGCACATATTGAGTTTATCGCAATATGCAAGATAATTAAACCTTTTTATTTTTTTTATTTTTTATTCAGTTTTCGGTAGGATTAAATCATTTATCAAGATATTGACAATGCGAGAAATTCAAATAAGAGGGGAATTTGTACTATAGAGAGTACCAACAATTTGATTTATGCTAACATAATAAAAGATGTCGAACAGCAACCAAGGCCAGCCACTGAAGATCACTGAACTACAGGCTCCTCGAGAAAGACAGATGACCAGTGATGGGTTGGGTATGTTTGTAAGAGCTGCCCCCCCCCCCCCCCCATCCCTCAACACACACACATACACCCTAGTGTTCTCGGCAATAAGCCTTTAATTGGATGCCTATTAAAACGATATGTCCACTTGCATGTCACAATTACTTTTTTTTAAATTTTTATTAGGTTGCACTGATCTCAACATTATAAACTATAGCAAAATGTATAGGAATACCTTTCAGTCTTATTTTCCCTTGCTTTCTTCTAGGGAAAATTATTTCCCTATCATGACGAAATTGAATCAATCAACACTTTAACTTCATATAGATTTTTTTTTAAAAAGTCCTACACAGAATCAAGTTGACCGTTGTCAAAAAAAGGCGGGAATTCTTTATTATGCAAATTAATGAGAATAGTTTATGAACAGGTTTTGAATAGAGAACACGTTTTTTGAAAAGATAGGCAAATGTTTATGAACAAGTTAACAAACTGAAGAACTTCAAGAAGGAATAGCAAACAAGTAAATTCTGGTGCAGGAAGGAAACTTATAATGTAGTTATTACACTTTTTCTTCTGTATATTTTTTTTTCGCGATTTTTTTTTTATTCTACGTTTACAATAACTTTTCTCTAACAATGGTGGTTTTAGTTTCGTATTCCTTTAAAAATGTTTGAACTTCTAACTTTTACAAAGCTTTAAATCGAAATATGTTTCTTAACCATAAGTCCACCGTTGTTCTATCCTTTATATGATGACTAAACTTTTTTGGCTCAGTATAGTTCCAGAAGAAATACATTGTCAATATCTTTATGCTTATGCTGTGCTTTCCCATTTGTTTGCAGTGAAGAGTTCAATTCGGACAGGTTATGGGTTAAATAGCTTAATCTGGCTGTGAATAATTATCTCTGTATGGCATTTTTTTTTCATTTTTCTGTTTTTCACTTATCAAATGGAATAGCCATTTTAAAGTTTAGACTTGAATAAAAGTGCCACTGATTGTTATAAAGTGATATTGTCTTTTTTATTGTTTTACTGTAAAATATAATTATTCCCCTCCACCACCTAAAAATAATAAATATCAAATTACAAAAAATCCTTATATGGTTTGAAATTTTGTTATATTGAAATATTCAGCTTAAAATTTTTATGTCTGCAAAGTTTTAAAATGCACTTGTAAGAGTTCAGTGTAGAAACCACATTTGCAAACTGTCAAAGGGAGATAATTTTGAGCATATTATACTCCAATTGACTTAATTATTGAGCTATTTAACCTTGCATTTGACATTTACTGATTCTTTCTGGATTGCAAAAGTTGCACACGTAATCTATCTATTTCATAGAAATTTGACTTATCTTGTAATTTTTAGCAATGGCTACAGCATTTACTACAAATAGTTCCAACTTCACACAGAGAAAGAATAAGGGATTTTCAAGTCAATCCCTAAGACAAAAACACAATGGAGAATTTACAGGATGTGAAAATATGGAGATAAGTCCAGACAAGATTCAAGAATATCTTGACAGTGAAAAAATGGTTCCTGCCTCTCAGATGGTATGTTTAGATTTTATATTTACTCCTATCTAAGTCTTTCCCACCATGTTGGCTTAGATAATTCAGGCTAACACCTTGGAAGGTAAGAAGAATAAATAAACATGAAGTTTTATGTTATTTAAAGGATAAAAAAGCTTTCTTTGTAAGTATTTGTAACTTCCACAAGGTTACTTCACTGATCAGGATTAAAAAGGGGGGATTGAGGACTCTATTTCTTTTGGTTGTTTATGACCTCTCTACACTTATGTCCATAATAATGGAAAATGACCAACATTTAAAAAACAACTGAAAGTATATAATCAAAGGGGTGGATCAAGATTCCATAAACTGTTCTCACTGTACAAATCCTTGATGATATATACAATTATTTTTACAATTTTACTTTAAAAAATGATAATTTTTCCGATGAATCTATGCCCCTGAATCTGATAGAATTCTGTTATCTTATTCAGATTTTATTCTTCAAAGTCTAAATGTGTCGCAATAATTGTTTATTAGTCATTTAAGAGTTACATTGAAGTCCAGAAATGTTGTTTATGTTACAAGGAGCATTTTATTTTTTAAAGGAGAGAAGAGTTTTGAGAGAAACCCAGAATCTTCAAGGGAATCTCAATGTAGATCATGTTACAAAGGTCAAGAAAGAGAAGTCCAAGGAGAAAAGCTTTTATAATGTAGCCAAAAGTAAACTGGCCCAGCAGATAATGGGTAAGTAATTATACCACCCTGTCAAAACAAAGATTGGGAAGGGGGTCTATAGGAATCAACCTGTCTGCCTGATTTTACAAGTCCTTTGTCTACTTGTATTATAATGTGTTAATTTTTCACATACACCCACTATAGATTGAACTATAAAAATATAAATTCCAAAATTGGCAAAAAAAATCTATTAGACGAATATAATTTTTGAATTAGATTATAGTTTGCATTTTTATTAAGGAAAATAATGACCTCTTGCCTTGGAGCATATTTCATTGAAACATGGTATCATCTGGGTAGATTCTTCTAAAGAATGATCTATCGGTCTGAAAGAAAATAACTCCATAAAGGTATTTACGGGTATACAAGACTGGCAATACGAGGCTTTGAATTTTAGGATGTTCTACCCTTTCAATAACTATCAAACCACAAAAGTTGTTTTTTTAATTGAATATTATAAAAATTATGAAGCTTACTTAGAAAATTTCTTCCAATTAAAGTATGCGATTTGTGGAGGCATTCCTAAAAATGGCTATTCATATATTTATGAACCTTTGTACATTCTAAGAATGTAAAATATGAAGTTAAAGTCATATGAAACCTCAAATTATAAAAAAAAAATATGCATATGTTTTTTAAAACTAAATGGATAGTTTTCATTATACAACTTATGTACATATACTTTTTTCTGAGGAAAATTCTTTAATTTGTCCACATTTAGAAGAAGTTTACTTATTTTTAATTGCTTGCTGCCAGGAAGCAATTGCCGACATATTTTCAGTATGCATAGTGACCTAAGCGTGACCCTCCTTGTAAAAATCCGGTGATAGCAATACGCATGAATCTGTCATTAAAATAAACAATTACCTGATTGTATATGTTAAACACGTGCTAAATACCCATGCTTTTTGTTGATTTATTACTATAAGGTGACAATCGGTAAACTTCAACTTCAAAACACAGCATTTAATGAGTAGCCATATTTGTTGAATCATAACAGACAAATGGAAAAAAAATTGACGATTATACGATAGATTTGCGTAAAAAATGATAAAATCGTCTACAGAGGACTAAGTTTATGATTTATACATGCATTGGTTCAAGAATTAGATGAACATTATTTTTCACCAGTCAATCGTTTCTAATGACTTTAATATTTCACTGAGTTTAAAATTCCTATGAAATTTGTTTTGATATTTGGACTGCTTGATGAAACAACAGCAAGCAATAAAACAAATACTGAAATAGGGTACAGGCATCTTTGACAACAAAAATCTGAAGCACCACCACATAAGATTAACCCTGCAATTCCTCACTGGTCAGCACTATTGCTAAAAAAATGTTTTAGGGAAATGCATAAATTGACTAACAATTTTAAGTATTTGTTTTTTTAGGTAAAAAGACAAAAAGCAAATCCAAGAAATCTACCTTGTTCAATGTATTGAACCCAGAACCATCTGCAATCTTGGATGATGGTAACTATATTTATTTTTTTATTATTTTACTGTCAACAAAATAAATTCAGAATTTATAATCTAAACAAGAAACTGCCCTGACTTGTAGATAGGTTCTAGTCTTGAAAACTAGTTATTTGAATATCAGTAGTGGATACATTTGCAGAAATTTATGGTCTGTCACCAAGGGGACATAATTTACATATGTGTGTTACAAAGAAATTAATCAAAACCTTCGTGAAAGTTTTGAAAATTGTCAGTATTTGAAAGTTAGGAATAATTGTTTTTTTATTTTTACAGATTTGTTGTGTATGGACTTTGATATGTTGGACCCTTCAACAAAGATCAGAGAGATGTTTAAGTTTTGAAAATTGTCAGCATTTGAAAGCTATGAATAATTGTTTTTTATTTTTACAGATTTGTTGTGTATGGACATTGATATGTTGGACCCTTCAACAAAGATCCGAGAGATGTTTATCAAACGTCCAGATGATGTTGTTGACATCTATGCCCATTTAAATGACCAGTTTAACTGTCCTGAATATGCTCAAGAAGTGTATTGTTATTTGCAGGTGAGGCAAAAGATTTATAGGGAATTATTATTTTAGTAAACCAACATTAACTCTATCTTCATTCTTTGTGAATAATAGAACCTGATGATTCTACATGATATGTGTACTTAAAAGGAGTAGGTCCAGTAAGACCCCTTTTTGGCCCCAAAATATAGCAGTTTTACAAAATTGTTAAAATGTAAACTTTCATTTTTGACTGAAAAGTGACATATATATACTGAGTGCCAATGAAAACGCAACACTTGGTTTTTCAAAAATAAAATTTATATAAGGGAGCTACCATTTGATTTTTATGGGGGGGCTAGGATGAAATTTGAAAAAAATAGGCAGGACAGGAATTTTGAGTAAAAAAAAAGGCAGGATGAGACACTTGCAAAAAAAAAAAAAATTCAGGATGACAATTTAGGTAAAAAAAAGTCAGGATAAACTTAAAAAAAAAAAAAGGCAGGACCGAATAGAGTGAAAAATAAAAAGGCAGGACAGAGATTACAACTAAAAAAAAATGCAGGACAAAATTTTTCATCCTAGCCCCCCCATAAGAATCAAATGGTAGCTCCCTAAGAAATGATAATCTCTCAAAATAAATTGTTCTTGAAAATTAACAATTTTAACAATAGATCGATATCAAACAAAAATGTTTAATTGTCAACTTTCGGGCGCAATAGGTAAACGAAACATCCAATGTCGAATCATCAACTAACAGTCCTAACAAAAAATGTTACAACCCCGTAGTGCAGCGCAATCTCGACAGCGCCGTGGAATTGATCATCCCGGACGTTTAATGTGATCCCAAGGAATGTTATTCCACTTGTCCCGCAAAGCCAACTCAAGCTGACTTTATGATATTGGAGGTGGTTTTCATCGTCTAAAACATGTCAAATCTGATGCAAAATTTGGTCAATCGGACCAAAATCCGGCGAAAACCATGACTTTTAGCCAAGGCGGGTGCCAAATGTCTATGTAACCACCATTGACGTTTTTGGTACATAATGAATGATTTTTGGTCTACAGAATTCGATATTTACGCCAGACGGCCGTTTAGATGTCACTAAGGAAACACTGTGGTGCTCTTTAACAATTTCTGCTCAAATGGTGCTTTACTGAAATTGCTCCAAAGGTTCGACTGTGACCACCATTGAACTCTCGTGACATTTGGACAGCCATCATAGTCGATATCGGATATGTGAAAGACCAAATGTATCGGTCTTGCTGAGCGTTTCTTGCTTTTTGTACCCCGGGATGTGGCTTATCATTAAATGATCCATTTTGGTTGAATTTGTGGATGATTTGGGTTATTGTAGAGGATACAACTTCAGTCTTCTCGTAATTGTATGCTGTGAAAGGCTTCATTGGATCATGCCCAAAACTGCATGTTGCTGGTTGTCGAAAAGTCCTGGCATTTACTCAGATGTTTATTGCAGTTTCCTAACAATAAGGGCCATAAAATTCATGACATAAGCCAAGCTTTAAATGACAAAATCGTGAAAATGGTGTGTATGTTGAAAAGCGGTGAACTCGGTTTATGTTCTTTCAAAATAACCCTTACTTCGCATTTGTTCCAAAAATCACTCAACCGTAAAGTTGTCGAAAATTGTTTTAAGTCATTTTCAACCAACTATACAAAGTTCTAATATAAATAAAATAAAAATTATAAGATTTTTTGGAAAAACAAAAGTGTTGCGTTTTCATTGGCACTCAGTATATATGGTATATGAAACCAACTGGTCAGAAATTTTAACAAACTACATACTGTAGAACATCAGTCAAGTCGTGAAGGTACCAGTCTTGTATTACAACTCCAGTTTCCGTTGCATGTCAAAACATGGAGGGAAACAAAATAGTCCATTTTTTTCTGAATTTTTTTCTGGACTCAATTTTTTCTGTTTGATTATAGGTTTATGCTGAATTGAAACATATATATAGATTTAAAAAAAATCTTGCATCTTTTTGGGGATATCAATCCAGGAAAGTGGAAGGATTTCATGTTTACTGGAAGTGGTGTGGCCAAGTGAAAACAACAAACAGAAAGTAGAAAAAAAATGTTTTGACTTCAGGGTTACGCAACTTTTTATTCTTCGTGGCATGACCCACTTTTTTTTTTCGATTAAATCACAATTTCACATTAGTACATAGATGATATGAACATGACATTTTTTTTCTATGTAGCATTTTTTATTTTTTTATTTTCAAAGATCAGCTGTTTAGCATGTAAGCCTATGGAGCAGTCAATTACAAGACTGCAACCTGCATAGGGTAAATTTTTCATATGTTCACTGCAAGGAAGTAGCTCATGTGGACTTTTGTGTGCCCAGAATGACAAAACATCATGATTTAAGGACTTTGTAAGAGAAAAAAATCATGCGGTATCAAGTTACACTGAAAAAACTGAAATTATGTAATAATTATGCTTTTTTATACTAGACACCATTCAAAAGTATTAATAGATATAAAGCACAACCGTTTGAGGCAAATTGAGATTTTGATGGTATAACATACATGATTTTCAATTAAAAAGAACGTAGAAAGATTTTTTTCTCTATGAAATCTTCTTCTTGTGATGAAATTTCTAGTGCAATTTTATTGAAAATCAGTGCAAAGTTGAAGAGACAGCTACATACAAAAGTAATTTTTTTCTTTAGGGTTATTATTTTTATGGCTCAATTGTTGACATTTAGGTAGAATATGTATAGGATGAACTTTTGGTGAAAAGATTTTCACAAAATGTTCACTTTGCATGAGTCTATACTTCTTTTCCTGTCTGCGGCACTGCATGGTTAATTTAAAATTTCATATTTGGGTTAAAAAGTTGTTTAAAAATTAGAATTTCTCTAAAACTATCCATCATGACAAGGATTTTTGTGATTAGGTGTGACAAGTAATCAATATTCTTACCAAAAACACCAACTTGAGTATTCATTTTGTTTTTTCTTGATTTTTATTGCAAATTTTATATGCATTGGGGTGTCAAGTACAGTCTAAAAACCATGATATAGTAGGCATGTATAAAGACCTGTATAGTCAAAAAAGGGAAAGGTATGGTATTTCTTGTGTTTAGATAGTTGTATTGTAGCATATTCCTCTCTATGAAAAAGTTTTGGGTAGTTTTTCAATTTGACTTAAACAAGAGGCCCACTTGGGTAGATTTCATGGAAAAAAGGGGGAGGGGTTAACTATTGAATGTGGTTCAGTCAAAGAGAAGGAAAAAAATAAAAATAATAGATAAGAATACTCTTCTAGCTTCACAGTATCCAAATAATAAGAAAACATTCATAAAGATAGACTAGAATGAGATTTACAGATCATTTGATAGACATGACTGATTTCCAAATTTTGCCTGTTTTCAGAAAGGGGTACTGCTTTAATAGTGGGGTTATTTTTCTTAATACAACTAAACAGTTCTTTTAATAGCATTTTTTATGTTCAAATATGACTACTTAATGAAACTAAGTGAATGATTTATTTTTTGAAGACATGTCATTATTGTTATAGGTACCAGTCTTGTATTACAACTCCAGTTTCCGGTGCATGTCAAAACATGGAGGGAAACAAAATAGTCCATTTTTTTCTGAATTTTTTTCTGGACTCAATTTTTTCTGTTTGATTATAGGTTTATGCTGAATTGAAACATATATATAGATTTAAAAAAAATCTTGCATCTTTTTGGGGATATCAATCCAGGAAAGTGGAAGGATTTCATGTTTACTGGAAGTGGTGCGGCCTAGTGAAAACAACAAACAGAAAGTAGAAAAAAAATGTTTTGACTTCAGGGTTACGTAACTTTTTATTCTTCGTGGCATGACCCACTTTTTTTTCGATTAAATCACAATTTCACATCAGTACACACATGATATGAACATGACATTTTTTTTCTATGTAGCATTTTTAATTTTTTTATTTTCAAAGATCAGCTGTTTAGCATGTAAGCCTATGGAGCAGTCAATTACAAGACTGCAACCTGAAAGTGCAAGGTGATAATATTTCTAAAAGTCATCTGTAATCATAAGAATAATGATATGAGATTATCTCTCATGGAAAGCTGTTAACCGTGTATTGTAATTTCACATTTATAGTCAAGTAACAGTAAAAATCTTCCATTTACAATAAAACAACCATTACATTTGTACAAAATTCTCCTTTTTTAGTATTTAGTAAAATCTATTTTATCTTGACTCCTTCTTAAATTATTTTAATGAATGATATTTTTTTTATTTGAAGTCAGTGGAAAGACGCTTAACATTTTCTGATGACTACCTTGCATCAGATCCAGAAGTTACTCCACAGATGAGAGCAATACTAACAGACTGGCTCATACAAGTACAGGTAAAGACTACAAATTACTATAATAGTTTCCTAAGATGACTTAATTTTGGTTGGCTGTGCCTTTCCAATCATATTTTAATATGTAAAAGTAAAATATTTATGATTTATTAATTGAAATAATGAATATGAAACATATCTTTTTTTAATTAAACCAGGGCAGACAGTTTTTTAATGGTACAATTAGATGGTCAATTTGATTTATTCTGACTGATTCATATTTTTCAATTAATCAGATTTTAAAGCCAGAGAATGCATTCAAAGGAATCATGAAACTGATATAGCAACACAAAATACAAAAACTTTTTCAAAAAAAAATTTCCATTTTTGATTTACTTTAATATTAAATAAAAAAAAATACAAAATCAACACAGGAAATGTCTTTTAGAACAATGATTTTCAATAGAACATTATGTACGTAAGGAAGATACTTCATTTTAGGTCCATGAAGAACTGTGTCAACAGACAATACATTTGACAGTGGCTCTGATTGATAGATTCCTCGTCCTGAAGGGTGTCAAACTACAGTTACTACAACTACTCGGAATCACATGTTTGTTTATTGCTGCAAAATATGTTGAAAGGTTCCCACCAGAGGTGAGTATCACTGTATTAGTCCAACCCTTTTTGTTGTTGGAGGATAGTGTGAAATTGTATGTTCATTAAAAAAAATACAACCAAAGTACAAGCACTGTAATTTTTTATGTGGTTTTTTTTTTTACATAAATACATAAATGGGATGGGTTTCAAACTTCTTTTCAACATTTTCATGATTGAATATTCTGATTTTTAATAATTGAACAAAAGCTTGCACCTCACTGTATTTTAAAGACAATTGCTAGCACTGGTTTTGAGCCAAATTCTTTTCTAGGTAGCTCCTATGATCTATGGTGAAATTTTGAAACATTTTGCCTGCTGGAAGTTTTTAAAGTAAAGAATAAGTTGAGTTTGTCATATAAACATGTAGAAATGCTACTATCTTAAGTTAGCTTTAAAAATTCAGTTGGTTTGCAGGACAATCAAACAACTAGACACAAAGATTTCTCACTCCAGAATAAATCCAATAAGTGTTTAATATTTGAATTTATGACTTTTGCAGGTGGCTACACTCTGTCATCTTACTGATAACAGTTTTCAGCCAGCACAAGTACTGAAGCTAGAGATACATGTACTGAAAGCTTTGAACTTTGACCTCAACATAACAGACCCAACAGTTTTCTTGGATAGATTCCTTGAAATAGAAACAAATCAAAATAAGGAGGTACATGTACAATGTATAAGTAATTAAAACTATACTATAGTCACAAACATATTTTGTGAATTTGTATAATGTGAACAGTTTGAAACGCAAGGCAAAGATTTTCCATTAACAACAAAAATCAAGTTGCATTCAAAAAAAAAAAAAAAAATCAAATCATTATTTGAAAATTGTTGACTATGGAAGAAAGATGTCATAGGGTCTTTTCTCCAGCCTTTCACTAATGAAATAATTTGATATTTTAACTGATGTGATGAACATCTATTTTAGATTGCCCATATGTCTCAGTACCTACTTGATTTGTCCCTGACTGAGGCTAGATTTACAGTTTACCAGTCATCCATTATGGCTGCCAGTGCTATGTATCTGTCCAGAAAACTGACAGATATTGATGATCCATGGAATCCAACTCTGGCTTACTACAGTAGATACTCGGAGAAGGATCTAGCAGCGTGTACCAAAGCTTACTCTAAATCATTGCTGAAACTCCCAACTAGTAAATTCCAGGTATGAAGTCAATAAAGTCCATTATTAAAACTATGCTGGACAACATTTTAGCTAGTTCAAAAAACTAAAAAGCTGATTAAATAGCCTCTACCAGTAAAACAACAATTTTTGGTTGCTTTATATCCTGATTCAACAATTTTAAAAATGTATTTTTTCCTTTTTCAGTGATGTCTATTGAGAACAATTTGTTTTATTGACATTTAACGGTACATTTAATGCATTCAAGTATGGTTACAATACTTACTATACAATCTAGCTTACAAGCTTCAAAAGATTTGTTTCTTTACCTTGTCAAGGAATATATAAGAAACATTCCACTCACTAAGATTTTACAGGTGTTAACTTTTAGACTTTTATTATTTGTGAAAACTGGAATAGAGTCAAAACTACAACTAACTTTTGTTGAATTAATAGAGAATTTAAATGAAAATTAATTGAACTTATCCAGACTGAGTTTAAATATGTTGAACTTATTTTAGTATGTACTTGTACATTGATAAGTGAAATATCAGTATTTTATTTTCTTCTAGTTGAAATTCTTTTGACAAAAAATAGTTTTTAACTTTTCGAAGCCCTTTCCATGTGTATAAATATTAGTCATGCCAATTTTTGCTTCTTCGTGTATGCAACATGATATTATATAATGTCTTCCCTTCTTTCTCATTTGCCTAACATTTCTATCAAGAATCTTATCTCGGGATGATTAGCATTTGTTTCATTTCAACAATCTAGTTTTGTGAAAGAAATTCCGATCCAAATTGGAAATAAGCTACCAAGATCTGCTGGTTACTTGCATAGATTATTCTACGAGTTATCTCCCTTCACAAAAGAAATTTTTATGAATTTATTTTTTCAGGGAGCCAAAAACAAATACAACAGTATGACCAACTTTGATGGTATCAGCAACCATCCTGCTCTCCAAAATAAGGACCTCCTGAAAGAGATTGCAGGGGAGGAAACCCTGATCATGTAAAATTCTTGAGCTTGGACAACTATTTTAAATATCATGTCTGTGATTTTTAAACTACTATGTAGAAATATCAATGTGCTATTTATTTGTATTTTACATTTAAAAAACTGATTAATGGTGCTTTAATAATTGCTTACTTTTTAAAGCTGCTTATTAGCAAGTGAGAGTTGTGTGTGGATGTTTGATGAGAGTGGATAAAGAGAAAAAAGGAATGAAAAAAAAAATCAAAAAAATTGTAAAAGTGAGAAATGTGCTACAAAAATCAAAAAAATTAAATAAGATGGCACAATTTGAAATGTTCTTGAAAAAAAAGGGGCCAGTTCGACTGTTTTTTCCTGTGTTGTATTTATAATTGCCAGTTTATACTTGTTTTTTTGTACACAATTTATTTATACTTTTCTTTATATATATTATACATGCTTATACATGATATGGTTATACATTTGTCATATTATATACATAGATGAGCCCTTTTGCTCAAATTTTATGAGCGTTAAAGCTCCAATAATTTTGCATGGTGTTGGTTTAGTTTATCTGTTCATAAATTTGATTTTAACTTTTAAATGACATTGACATTGACAATGTAACAGAAATTAATAACATAACATTGACATTGTAACAGAAATTAATGACATTGTCTAGTAACAGAAATAAATGAAATTGACATTGTAACAAAAAGACTTATATTAGACAGACAAGACTGAAAGACATATACAATTGTTATCTTGTTCTGTTGAATTTATTTTTTGAGATATTTATTACAATTGTAAATAACATTTATATTGAAGCATGAATGCCCAGGATGAAAGTTTATTTTATATTTTATTGTTGACATTTTTTGAATAAAATGTACTTGGTCTTATTTGTTTGAATTTAATATAAATGATCAGTGTTTATAGGTGCAGGTTTGTGCCATTCTTTACAGGAAATCTAAATGAAAATGCCTTGGTTACTTTGATTGGAAGCAGGTGGGCTCCTCCTTTGGAGCCCTTTATGGAGCTACATATATATGGTTAATGCATTTGATTTTTACACTTTCCACTCCTACTGTTGCCTTCTTTGCCCACCTCTCTTTTTCACAATCTTGGATCTACATTTTACAAGTCTGCATGTGTGCCAGACCACCTTTATAAGTCATATGCCATAATGACTTGTGCAAGTCTCCATTTCATGGCATGATTGGATAATTAAGTAATGTGATCAGTGTCCTATATTTGATCAAGCTGTCGATCACTGTTCTATAAGTAATAGGTCAACTGTAGTTGGTGTATGAAAGGATTGTAAGGTGTACATGTCTGTCTGGCAGATATCATCTGACCTTGACCTCATTTTCATGGTTCATTGGTCAATGTTAAGTTTTGTGTTTTGGTCTGTTTTTCAATATCCGAGATTCTGTGATTCTTTAAGTTGAACCTTTATCTTGAAGACTGACCATAAAATCAATGATCAGTAAAGTAATTTAGTGTGTGCACCCTTGCATTAATCACGAATGCTCGAGACCTAAAAACATGAGCTACATCACCAAAAGAAACAACTTTGACTTGGGTGTAAAACTGATTTTTAGATTTTTTTAAAATAATTTAACTTTGTCTCAGTTGATACACCCAATGCATCCATGTGCATGTTCAAAATTGTAGTAAGTTATCACATGGCAGGCGTATCATTTGGTTTGTAGAAGCATCTTGGATTGAATGACCGTGTGCTATTGGTCCATTGGTATGCCCCTTTTATGGTAGCCTGAAATATTTGTCAATGGACTTTATTCATTTGCATTGTAAAAGTCCACAAATAATGTGGCCATTATTAGAACCATGAAAACCATTAAATTTTTAAAATCAAGCCACTGAGAATTATTTTATCTACAAAAGGTTTATTCAATTTTTTTAACTATAAATTGAAAAATAATAACGTGTTTCATTTGTCCAACTAAATGTCTCTCCCTTGTCTCTCCCATAATGTGAAACGAGGATTACAATCCGGCGTCGGCATAATCTTTTTTGTATAAGGCTTTATATTTCAGAGGGTTTTGAAGACATTGTAAGATTTTGTTTTAACCTTGTATTGTTCATTGTACTTGAGAAAACGGACATATCCAACACCATAGTTCAAAGAACGAAACTACATTATTTGTATACATACTAGTATACAATCTTTCCGTCTGTCTTATGTCTGTTATCATTGTCATTTGATCATTCATGATGTTAAGTTTGTTTGATACTTGCAGTAAAACTTCACCTTTATTACTTTCAACATAAAATTCCATGATGGTTAGTATGTAAAGCAGGAGAGACATTTCAATGTGTGATTTCTTATTGACCTGTAAGTAAACTTTCTTTTCCCACGTGACGTTAAATTAAAGATCATCAAACAATAATCAATCCATCAATATTGAACTAGTCATGATGATAACGAAGCATAGTATATCAACCTGGCAGGATGGTCAACCAGTTGACGGTGGCCGCTCACTGGAAGAAGATGAACTTGGGGAGCTACCATTTGATTTTTATGGGGAGGTGGGGGGGCTAGGATGAAATTTGAAAAAAATAGGCAGGACAGGAATTTTGAGTAAAAAAAAAGGCAGGATGAGACACTTGCAGAAAAAAAAGTCAGGATGACATTTTAGGTAAAAAAAAGTCAGGATAAACTAAAAAAAAAAAAGGCAGGACCGAATAGAGTGAAAAATAAAAAGGCAGGACAGAGATTACAACTAGAAAAAAATGCAGGACAAAATTTCCCCCCCCCCCCTCCCATAAAAATCAAATGGTAGCTCCCTTAAAAACATGAATGACAAAATTATGTCTCTGAAGACTCGTTAACACCCAAGAATGGGAGGTTGGTGATATCTAGAAACATTGCGTTTTTATGTCTTCAATAGTTTGTAACTTCTATCAGCACAGATTTCAAGAAAAAAAAGCTTAAGATATGACAAAAACTTCGGGACACCATAGTATCATAATCATGAATTTTAAAAGGATATACAAGATAACTCGAAAGAAAAAAATATATATTTGAAAGGAAATAACAAAATATAGAAGTAATGTATTATAAGATTTCCTTCTAT
This sequence comes from Mytilus galloprovincialis, assembly GCA_037788925.1. Taxonomy (NCBI): domain Eukaryota; kingdom Metazoa; phylum Mollusca; class Bivalvia; order Mytilida; family Mytilidae; genus Mytilus; species Mytilus galloprovincialis. The sequence goes on from CM075334.1 coordinate 88,348,886, forward strand.
ATTTATTTTACTTCTACCAGAGACATATTGTATTATATGTCTCTGCCTCTACTTGAGACAGAATACTTAGTATATAACTTGAAGAAAATGTTCATATTCTTTTTCAACTGATCAAGGATTTATATAGTACTATACAAATCCTTGATCTGATCAAACAGCAAGAAGCAAGAATGTCTATAATATAGAAACAACAATTTTAAAGCACTACGAACGGTCTAAAAACATCTAAGATTTTCTGCTTCCAAGATATGAAACGAGTTAACTAAACGTTTTGGAAAAGATCCAGCCTTTTTAACAGATAAGAACACGGAATGGTTATGAAACATATAATGTAATGTACAAATAAACATATGTAGGTTTAGTGCTTTTTTATATGGTTTATATGTTAAAGCTTTTATCACCATTTTGCTTGGAAACTTTTGATATCTGCCCACACGTTCACCTCTTTTTAGAGTATTTTTATGATAACCTTTTTTCTTGACTCATATTTGTGTCTTGAAACCTGATGCATACTTGTGATTTGATAGGTTATTTAAAGTGTTTATAGGTAGGGCTTCTTAACTTGGAGAATTTACAACTTCCGTATGCATGTTTGAAGACAGTATGTTAACCCCGAGATTTTAGAGGGAAAAACATGTGAACGTCAATGATTGATTGGAGTATAGAAATGTGAAAATAGGAAGATGTGGTTTCATTGCTGCAAATGAGAGACAGGTCTCGATTAGAGACCAAATGACGTGAAAGTTAACAACTATAGGTCACCGTACGGCCTTCCACAATGACGAAAACACATACAGCACGTTACGCTATACAAAAGCCTCGAAATGGCAAATGTAAAACAATCCAAAGAGAAATCTAACAGCCTAATTTATAGACAAAACAACATGCAAACAAAGAAACATGATACACAGCAACAAACGACAACCAATGAATTACTAACTCCTGATATGTTCGTTGAGACTCCATCTCGTCTAGCAGTAAAAGTATGCTGAAAAAGAGGTGCGTCCTTTTTGATTGCTTGGATTTATTAATACGCATCTACGTCCGATCGTCTCTCTCACGAAAATGCCATTATCTTTGCATGTCAAAGAACCCTTGACACAGCTCCTTCGTGGGTCCATATATGGTCTTTTTCAATTCAAAGAAATGCCTCTAAAGAGTTAATGTACCCTGTTTTCTTCAAAATTTCTCTCCTTCAACCCGGTTTCCCCACTTATACCTGAATATGCACGATTTTTTTACACTCAACGTTAAACAAACAACAACCAATTAATCATTTGTTTTAATTTTGTTGGTTGCGGTCTTACTTAGATTTACGTATAAATAAACCGAATTTTAACGTCTCCTTTTAATTGGAAATTAAAGATTATTATTAGTAAGATCACGTTTTTCATATTTTTGTACTCTATCATTCATATAACTACTTTTGTCTATACGTTTGACTGTGTGAGTACAGAGTTCACAAAACACAAGGGTTAATAAAAAGTAATTCAAGGTTGTTTTCTATCGTACAATTTCCTTTTCGCTACGACAACGGGAAGGGGATGGGGTCTACTCATCCCTTATTTGAATCTACCATTGATTTTAACAATGGTTATGTAATTCTTTAGGCATAAAAATGGATATTTCAAACAAGTATAATTTATAATCCTGGATCATAATTGTAACCACAAAAAACATCAATCACACGTTGTCAATGTTCTGTCCTGGGGGCAGAAGACGTTGTAAAGATGGCCTCATGACATTCACCGGTATATCTAAGGAAGTATTTGAATCTGCACCATACTGAACGTAAGTTTTCATCTTTTCATCATTATGTTTTCATCTGTTTGACACCATTTTAACATCGATTTGATTTTTCGTGTAAATTATATAAGTTGTACATATGAGATATATTTATGCAATCCTAGTCCAGTTTAAACAACAAAACATCAAATCAGAAAAAGACACGTGGACTTACTAGACTTACAAAATGATAACAACTATCACAATTCATTAATAACATGCATGCATATAAAGAAGGTGGTTTTTATTTAACAGGTATATGTTTATAGTTTTGAAACAAACTTATTTTTTATAAAACCATAGTCATTTTGCAATCTAATTAAAATTAAATCTCTCACTCGCTCATTTTTTAATGCTTGGTCGCTGCGTGGTCACTCGCTCATTTTTTAATGCTTGGTCGCTGCCCACGCAGCGACCAAGCATTAAAAAATGAGCGAGTGAGAGATTTAATTTTAATTAGATTGGTCATTTTGCAGTTTTACTTTTGCTTGTTCTGAATTGAGCTTTACAAAACATACTTTAGTTGTTATGTTTGAAAATGAATCACAATTTTCGTGTTATTCTGCTCAGTTCTTGTAGAATTGTCTGTTCTAATATTATTCCAGCTTAGTGGTGAGTACCAAGGCTGGTAGAGAAATTGTCCATATATTTTACTCTGCACAACACTGAGGTACTTGGGGCGTAAGTTATGCAGTCAACAAGTACCAAAGTCTAGTTTAAAATTTTTTTTAAATGAAAGAATGAAATGTGACAGAAGCCTATTATATGTAAGCAAAATGTAAATTATATCTGCATTTACAGCCATTTTTTTTTTTTTTTTTGTAATCTAGGGAAATGACTTCCAGCATCATATTACTAGTGCTCCTTGGTGTGTGCTATGTTTTAGGACATGGTAATCATGGACATGCTCCCCCTGCCCCAGGGGCTACACCACCACCAGCGAATACCATGGGGTTCCATGACACATCGTTAACACAGGATGAAGCGTAAGTAACCTAACCTGTCTGAATGTGTTGTTAAATCATCTCTTTTCAAATACATTATCTCAAATGTAAAGATGGAAGAGATTTGAAATTCGCCTTTAATTTCGTTGCAAATACATTCGACATGGTATAGCCTCTTTAAATCACAATGTCAGTTCAATGATAATTCCATTCATCAGAAATTATCTACTCGCGAAAAAGGATTGAAAACAAAATTGGAAAATTGACTCAACTTTTTCCTTGAATATGAAATATAACATTTTTTTCTTTCAGTCATATAAAGGAACATTTAAAGGATGAAATTGATGTCACAAAGAAAATGACACCGCAAGAATTGGAATTCCATTATTTCAGGTAATTCACTACTTGCATAAATCATTTGACACGGGACTTTACGCTATAAAAGCAATCAATATATTTTACAAGGAGACAGTTATGTTAAGAAGTTATACACAGCTTAAAGATTTATTAAAAACCGTTTATTTGGAGCTCGGATATTTCTTATTGACTATTATGAACAACAGAAAAACTGTGTGCTGAGCCTCATCCCTAAACTTAACCATACCAATAAACTAGTTAAATCCTAACCCCCTTATGTAAGAACAAGAGGCTGTCACAACGACAGCAAACCGGATTTATTAACATTTATTTGTGTCCTGGCTATATCACAAGAACCATTACTGATGAATGGTGAAAGTGAAAATCGTCAATATCAAATTTGACCTCCATTTTGTCATCAGTATCAACATATTAAAATTTGAAAAGCTTAGATTAAATGGTTCATGAGTAAATGCAACAACCTGAATGGAAACGCCATTTTACGATCTTTCAAGAACCATAACTCCTGAAAGGTAAAAGTCAAAATCGTCATTATTGAACTTGACCTCTATTTTGTCATCAGTAAAAACATATTAAAATTTCAAAAGCTTTGGTTGAATGGTTCATGAGAAAATGCACGGACACGACGGGAAAAACCATTTTTCAATCTTTCAAGAACCATAACTCCTGAACGGTAAAAGTCAAAATCGTCATTATTGAACTTGACCTCCATTTTGTCATCAGTAACAGCATATTAAAATTTCGGAAGCTTTGGTAGAACAGTTCATGCATAAATGCACGGACACGACTGGAAACTCCATTTTTCAATCTTTCAAGAACCATAACTCCTGAACGGTAAAAGTCAAATTCGTCATTATTGAACTTGACCTCCATTTTTTCATTAGGCAGCAACCATTTGATTTTCTGGGGGGGGGCTATGGTTTTTTTTTTCTGTACAAACTTTTTTTTTCGCCTGCGGCGAAAAACAATCTATTTTTTTCGCGACAAGTCGAAAACAATTTTTTTCTTTCAATTTTAGCATTACATATAGTGGCAGCTGAGGGTGAAACAAACAATTTTTTTTTTCTCAGAATCAAAAACAAATTATTTTTTTCTCCAAAAACTGGAAACAAACTTTTTTTTCCAAAAAAAACCATAGCCCCCCCCCCCAGAAAATCAAATGGTTGCTGCCTTAGTAACACCATATTAAAATTTGGGAAGCTTTGGTAGAACAGTTCATGCGTAAATGCACGGACAACTCCATTTTCCAATCTTTCAAGAACCATAACTCCTGAACGGTAAAAGTCAAAATCGCCATTATTGAACTTGACCTTCGTATAGTTGTCAGTAATAACATATTAAAATTTTAAAAGCTTTGGTTGAACGGTTCATGAGTTAATGCACGGACAACATTTGATTGCCGCCCGCCCGCCCGGCCGCCCGGCCGCCCGCCGTACATCCCCAAATCAATAACCGACATTTTTGTCACAAAAATCCGGTTAAAAAACCAATGGACAAGTCGTTAAAGTTTAATCAATGTTAAGGACGGGTTTTAATGCAAAGCAGCCATAAAATGTTGTTGATTTGTACAAAAAGGGATGTAGAGTATACATCAATTAGACAGCAAACGAACAACACGTCATACTAATAGACGTCTTGGTGTCTTGGTGTCAATATATACATCGAGTTAAAAAAAACTTTGCCAGAAACAAATGTGCCACCACGATTAAAACTAGTAAACTGTATATGGACGTATTCCAGTAACAGTGAGCACACAAATGTTATACGGTTATCAAATTCTAAATATATAGTTTAAGTCTCTCAGCAGTCAAAACAAGCAAGATGAACACGAGGGTGAACCGGAGCCGTAGTTCCATTACATTCAAAACAGGAATTAAACAACAATCAAACTGAAAGTCTAAATACATCTTTGAAAAAACACACAAAACACACACACAGAACTTAATCGGAACAAGAAAATTAAGAATAAACCAAAAACCTCAAATAAAATCAAATAAACCTTGCTAAATAAACCCCCAAACAATATTCAAATCGCTTAGAACGCTGTGTACGGCTGACAACATATTTTTTTTTTTTAATATTTCAAGCTTTGTTTTAATAATTTTCTGTTATTTATTTTAGATTACATGACACAAACAATGATACCAAATTAGACGGTCTTGAGATCATGGCGGCTCTAAGCCATATTCAGCATATGTTTGAGATACAGCCGCAAGAGAAACAGGGAAAAACAGAAGCAGAAATAGAAAAATTGCAAGCGGAAAGGAAAGCTGGTTCACTTCAGTATTTTGCAGGTAATGTTTTACTGCAAGGAGTAATTGTATCATTGATAAAAGTCATGTTGACATAGAGTTCCTTTATTCAACTAATCATGGGCCATGTTTTCAAGTCTATTCGACAACGTTTGCATTGCATTTTTCATTGCTAATCTAAAATTCACAGCCCATTACGTCCTTTGCTTTGTTTAACTATTTGATAAAATCTATACTTGAAAAAAATAATTTCGATTATTAGTCAAATAGTGAGAACTATAAATTTCAATCAAATCCCATTAAATGTACAGGCAAATAAAAAGGCAATTTGTAGAATCAGGGGTAAACGTATTTAAAAGTAAGAGTCACTAGTGCAAATCTTGAATTTTACATTTTGCCACTGTTATTTCAGATGTTATTGACAACGTTCTGAAAGATGACGATTTCAACCATGATGGCTACATTTCATACCCAGAATACATGTCAGCAAGAAAACGTGATTATATCAAACATCAACAAGAAATGACACATCAAAACGAAGTGAACATGCAACAACAAGCTGCCATGCAACAGCAACAATACCAACAATACATGCAATGGCAACAACAACAACATCACCAACAACAACAGATAGGTGGCAATGTACAACAATTTCAACAAAATCCTCAACAATATAACCAACAACAGCCGCAGCAGCAACAACAACTACAATACAAACCAAATCAACAACAACAACAGCAGCAGTTTAATCCAAATCAACAACAACAGTTTCAACAGCCACAGCAACAGCAACAGTTTCAACAACCAGCAGCATCAAACCTGAAAATATAAGCATGTGGTGTGATTTGGTTGAATGAACTCTTTCGTATGAGTGTTGGTGTGAATGAGCTGTAAATGTCTGTTATGTGATCTCATTGAAGTATTTATGACTGTTTATTGAATTATGAACAGTTCATACCATATTTGGTAAATGTTGCATCTAGTATGACTGTGTGACATTCAGGCGCGGATCCAGCCATTTTAAAAAGGGGGGGGGGGGGGGGGGGGAGTTCCAACTATATGCTCCCATTCATGTGCATTGATCGGCCAAAAAAAGGGGGGTTTCCAACCCCCGGAACACCCCCCCCCCCCCCCCCCCCCCCCCTGGATCCGCCACTGACACTCGGAATTTCATTATAAAGTTACAAACATTTTGTGCCATCGTTTATATAAAGTATCTGTTCAGCTAGGAAATAACAGATTCCAGCTTACTTTAGTTAGTGATCATATGAATAACTAACGCCTTATACTTAAAAAATGGTAGATGATCTTTGTTCTTTTAAAGTTAGTGATTATTAAAATTTCAAAAGAAAGGTATATTACAATAAATATTGAGTTAATTTGAAGAGCATGCAGCCTATATTTCCATATCATAAGTTATCGATAAATAGTGTAAATTTGGTTACATATAATTCAAAAGCAACTTTCAAACATTTGAACTTTGTGTCGATAAGATATACCAAATAATCAATGCTTTGAGCGCAAATATTGACTTTTTATCTTTATTGGCAAATCAAAATTTCATATATGTATGAAAAAAACAAAACTTGATTTTTTTTAAATCTAAATATCGAGTTCGCGAAGTTTTTTTCGAACGCGTTCGTTGTTTTCCATATGTTTTATACTTTAAGATCTTTTAATGTTGTAAGTTATTGTTGTTTTTATTCTGAAATGCAAATCAGTCATTCAAATTGTACAGAATTTATTTATAATCATCTGTTGTAAACTTAATAAATTATTAACAAATCAATCTACAAAGTTTGGTTTATTGATCAACTCTAAGTGAGTCTAACAACTTTTAAAATTTCAGGACGTCATAATTATATTATCATTTGAACTAGATTTACATCCACCAAAGATGCTCAGAGCTAAAAGTTAGGACAATCGTTTACAGATAAATAGCTGTCATATTTTAAAAGTCTTACCCTGAAAATGACAGGTTGGGAAGTTTAGAAAAGCTTCCAGTGTCATGGGGGGGAGTCAAGACGCCAAGAGTAAAATAAATGCCTTATAAGTTGAGGCATACGATACATTATAATTGATCCCACGGTGAATTTTTGGCGAAAATTATGTAGTGTCGGAATGTCGAATATGTGTTAATTTCAGACATAGATAATTCTACTAAAAATTTCGGTTTCTTGGACATTTCTATCCTTTGAACTAACCCCTTCATTTCAAAAGAAAAACACACTGAAGCGGCCTTTTGTAGATATTTAAGAAATAATTCATGGGGGCTTGCATTTATACTGATTTTACCACGGGTTAACCCTTTAAAGTTTTTCTATCACTCTTATGATTTTTTTTAAAAAGTCTATAAATAATGGATCAGGGGAAAAACTTCTCAAGATACGAAGTCTGTTGACAATCTCTGCCACAATGACTAATTGGTTTCTTTGTTTCCCTCAGTTAAAGTTGGTGAATAAAATGAAAAAATGAAAAGAGAAAAAACTCCTCTAAGGGATCAATTGACAGTTTCAACAATAAAGATCTTATTTCACTAATCATTTGTTTTATATATTATGTTTTTGTTTCTGCAAAAAAAAAAAAAAAAAATGATAAATTGATTAAAAAAAGTCATTCAGGGGCTATAACTCCTAAAAGGATTCAGTTAACATTTTCGGTCTTGTTAATTTATCTATGAACGTGTTTTACTTAAACCTTTACTATTTACAATTTCTATATCTCTGTAATGGTTTCTGAAAAAAAATAAAAATGAATAAAAACCATCTTGAAAGGCCATTAACTCATGAACGCAGTCCGCAATTGACAGTTTTGGCAAGGTTGACTTATTAGATTTCTTTTGCTGAATACTTTTGCTTTTACAATTGTTTATATGCCCCATTTATGGGAATTATGTTTTTAGGTCTGTGTGTCCGTTCGTTCGTTCGTCCTTCCGCTCGCCCGTGTCCCGCTTCAGGTTAAAGTTTTTGGTTAAAAGCTTTTGGTCGAGGTAGTTTTTTATGAAGTTGAAGTCCAATCAACTTGAAATTTGGTAAACATGTTTCCTATGATATGATCTTTCTAGTTTTAATGCCAAATTAGAGTTTTGGCCCCAGTTTCACGTTCTGCTGAACATAGAAAACGATACTGCGAGTGGGGCATCCGTGTACTATGGACACTTTCTTGTTATCTAATATATTTTATGCAGAAAAAAGAACAATGATTAGAATTGGGCTTTCAAGGCCAACAACTCCTAAATGGAGTGAATTGATGATAAATCAACATTTGCTAATTTGAAGATCGTATTTCAGCACATAGCAAGAAAAGGTAAGGAGACAAAGGATCACCCTGTCTACAGCCTCTCTCCACACGGAAAAAGTCTGACAGACAGCAGTTCTGGGTGACAGTAGATGTAATATCGTTATAAAATGTTTTTATCCAGTTTATAATAGAGTCTCCAAAATTAAAATACTTCAGTGTTTCAAAAAGAAAGGCCCATGATATAGAGGCAAAGGCCTTCTCAAAATCAATGAGTAATAATATACCAGGGATATCATTTTCTTCTGTAAATTGTAAAATATCATATATAAGTCTTCAGTTCTCCCCAATAAATCTACCCGGGATAAAGCCTGTTTGATCAGAATCAATAATTCTATTTAGAACTGACTTTATCCTTTCAGCATTACAACTAGAAGCTACTTTGTATGTTGAATTCAAAAGTGTAATTGGACGCCAATTTTTTAAGAACTGTTTTGACTTGCCTTCTTTAGGAATACATGTGATAACTCCCTGCCTCTGTGTGACGAACATTTCCCCTATCTGATATGAATAATTTATTGACCTCAAAACAAACTTTCCAATGTCTATCCAAAATACTTTGAAAAATTCTGCAGTAAAACCATCTGACCCAGGACTTTTATTATTTTTCATCCTTTTCAAAGCTTGTGTTAATTCAGCAAAAGAAATGTTACCTTCTAATGATTCTTTTTCGATATCATTTAATTTAGATGTCAAAGATGGTAATTCCCTTGAAAGGTTTACTTTTTTAAGGCATTCTTGTCTTTTGTAAAGTTTCTCATAAAATATTTTTGATTGTTTTAAGATTTCTTTTTGATTTTCTACTACAGTATTTTCATCAGTAACTAGTTTTTTAATAGTTTTATTGACAAAGTTTTTGAGTTTCTAAATTACAAACTAGAGGCTCTAAAGAGCCTGTGTCCCTCACCTTGGTCATCAAAGGACACAGATGGATTCATGACAAAATTGTGTTTTGGTAATGGTGATGTGTTTTTAGATTTTACTTTACTTAACATTCTTGCTGCTTACAATTATCTCTATCTATAATGAACTTGGCTCAGTAGTTTCAGTGGAAAATGTTTGTGAAAATCTACAAATTTTATGAAAACTGTTAAAAATTGACTATGAAGGGCAATAACTCCTTAGGGGGTCAATTGACCATTTTGGTCGTGTTGACTTATTTTTAGGTCCTACTTTGCTGAACATTATTGCTGTTTACAGTTTATCTCAATCTATTATAGTATTCAAGGTAATAACCAAAAACAGCAAAATTTCCTTAAAATTACCATTTCAGGGGCAGCAACCTAACAACAGGTTGTCCGATTCATCTGAAAATTTCAGGGCTGATAGATCTTGACCTGATAAACAATTTTACCCCAGATCAGAAATGCTTTGGTTTTTGAGTTATAAGCCAAAAACTGCATTTTACCCCTATGTTCTATTTTATGCCATGGTGGCCATCTTTGTTGGTTGGCCGAGTTACCGGACACATTTTTAAAACTAGATACCCCAATGATTATTATGGCCAAGTTTGGTTTAATTTGGCCCAGTAGTTTTAGAGGAGAAGATTTTTTTTCTAAAAGATTATCAAGATTTACGAAAAATGGTTAAAAATTGACTATAAAGGGCAATAACTCCTAAAGGGGTCAACTGACCATTTCAGTCATGTTGACTTATTTGTAAATCTTACTTTGCTGAACATTATTGCTGTTTACAGTGTATCTCTATCTATAATAATATTCAAGATAATAACCAAAAACAGCAAAATTTCCTTAAAATTACCAATTCAGGGGCAGCAACCCAACAACGGGTTGCCCAATTCATCTGAAAATTTCAGGACAGATAGATCTTGACCTGATAAACAATTTAACCTGGTCAGATTTGCTCTAAATGCTTTGATTTTTGAGTTATAAGCCAAAAACTGCATTTTACCCCTATGTTCTATTTTTAGCCATGGCGGCCATCTTGGTTGGTTGGCCGGGTCACCGGACACATTTTTTAAACTAGATACCCCAATGATGATTGTGGCCAAGTTTGGTTTAATTTGGCCCTGTAGTTTCAGAGGAGAAGATTTTTGTAAAAGTTAACAACGACGACGGACGACGGACGACGACGGACGCAAAGTGATGGGAAAAGCTCACTTGGCCCTTGGGCCAGGTGAGCTAAAAAAATGTGTTGGCCTCTCTCCTTCTTCAATCCATTGGGTTTGTGACCTAACATATTGACCTTTAACCTTGTTCTGTCTCAAAATTCTAACTTGACAATTTTTATGCCCCACCTACGATAGTAGAGGGGCATTATGTTTTCTGGTCTGTGCCTCCGTTAGTCCGTCCGTCCGTCCGTCTGTGCCTCCATTCGTCCGTCCGTCCGGTTAAAGTTTTTGGTCGAGGTAGTTTTTGATGAAGCTGAAGTCCAATCAACTTGAAACTTAATACACATGTTCCCCATGATATGATCTTTCTAATTTTAATGCCAAATTATAGTTTTGACCCCAATTTCATGGTCCACTGAACATAGAAAATGATAGTGCAAAGTTCAGGTTAAAGTTTTTGGTCAAGGTAGTTTTTGATGAAGTTAAAGTTACATCAACTTGAAACTTAGTACACATGTTGCCTATTTTAATTCCAAATTAAAGTTTTGACCCCAATTTCACGGTCCACTGAACATAGAAAATGATAGTGGGGCATCCGTGTACTATGGACACATTCTTGTTGGCTTCTATTTCATCAAGAGTGTCCTCTATGCTTACCTCATTTTCTAAATTTTGTATCTCCTCAGTCAGTTGGATTTCCTGTTTTGTCCTTTCTCCTTTTATAAATGTTGAATAAGAAATAGTCTTACCTCTAATCTCAAGGAGAAGGGTCTCCAACAATAATTGATCATTAATTGAAAAATCTATATCTAAATTATCAATACTATGTAAAGCATCCCCTCTATGCACTGGCATTTTATATTGCTCAACTGTGTTAGTAATTTGTTGTTTTATTAGTTTTACATATTCAGGATCATGAAGGAGAGAGTTATTAAATTTCCAGAGGCCTCTGCCTTTTATAAATTCATTTATTTTTAAAGTCAAAATCACTGGTGAATGATCTGACCTGTAGCTGTTACCAATGTTTACTTCACAAATGTCATCTATAAGGCTTTCAGAAATCAAAAAGAAATCTAAACTCAATTGTTTAAAAGGGTTTTTCCTTCTCCATGTAAACCTTTTAACATCAGGGTATATTTCTCTGAATGGGTCAACCAGATTCTTATATTCTTTAATTTCTAAAATTTTCTCTCTAGATCTTGGATTGTTTATATTTATATAGTTATGGGTATCAAGGTTGAATTTTGAACAAGATTAAAGTCCCCACAAATAATACAGAGCTGATTTCCAAAGAAATCTATAATTTCTGTTAATTTGTCATAGAAGCAGGGAGTATCAATATTTGGTCCATAAACATTTATCAGAGTAAATCTCTTGTCTTCAATATTAAGATCCAATCCCACCAGATTGCCATCTCCATCTTTTTTAACTTTGTGTATTTTATAGTCAAAATTATTTCTAAACAGTATAGCAACTCCTCGTTTGTTTGAAGCAAATGAATTGAAAACACAATGGCCTTTCCATTGTTTTTTTATCAAAACTTCATCTTGTTCTATAAAGTGTGTGTATAAATATATATTTAAATCTTTTGAATTAAGATAATCAAAAATATCTCCCCGTTTTTCCTTCATGTGAAGTCCTTGACAATTATAAGACAGTATTTTAATGTTTTTTCCTTCCATCATGATATTTGTTCTTCAACTGTGAAGTATAATATTTGCAAAAACAAAGGAAAAAATAGTTCATGCGAGATATCACTTCCTGAAAAAAATATTCATATATATGCCAAATACCAGAAATCTATGTTTTGTAATAAATATATACATAAAATAAACAAACAAAAAAGAAAAAGAAACACATTTAAAATATATAACATGAAACAAAGATATTTCTGATCTAATGTAGATTTACATGTGTTCTAGGGGAGATAAGTCAATTTGATTATAGATCAAAATTAGGCCAGACTAAGTTCTGTACTGATCTACATAAGAAAATGTACTACATCTCCATATTTAAACACCATTTCTTACAAACTTTTAATTGATAAATTAGGTTTAAACATTAAAAATTGTGTCGACAAAAGAGAAGAGATCACACAAGAAGCACCTTAAAACAACAAAATGTCCATTGTTTTATGCTTCCTTATCTGATCTGGTCAGGTTTGTCTTATGTTTATATCACATCACTACAACATGTGAGGTGTCACTTTGCATCTTTGGATTTAAATAAGCATACACAATTTGTTAATTTACTATAATTGAGATCAAAAACTAAATATTCATTTTTAAAAGCTTACCTTAAGGTATAAATTTCTATCTCCTTTTGAGTATAGAAGGTACAAAATGTACATGTTTTATTTCAATCTTAATGTTTATTTTTAAGAAATGTAGAGTCTTAAAAGTATAAAAAAGCACCCTGCACATCCTCCAATTGTTTATATATACACTTCTTATAAGGTGATCTTATAAATTCACACACATTGAAATAGATTAAAGCATGCATTTTCTCTAGATATATAAACACCAGAACACAAAATGCGGAACGAAAAAAGCCAAAAAAAAATAAATCACATTATACCATATAATACCTATTTATGTAAGCCAAAGCATGCATGCATTTATTCAACATAACAATAAAAGGCAAGAATAAAAAAGCTATATATCAAATGAAACGTTCAGGATAGTAACCAACAAAAAAGGAGCTGTCAAATTAACAACTAAATAACAACTGGTAGTTTGAATGAAATTGATGGATGTGTGATGCTTTCAGGCTTTTTCCCTGCCATGTTCTGTGCCTATTTTCTAATTCAGAAACGAAATCCACTCTAAAAACAATTGTTCCGATACACTATCAAAATAATGCTATGAATGTAAAAGGTAAAACTCACTTTAGGTCTATGAGGATATAAGAAGTTGTATGAGTGCCAATTAGACAACTTTCCATCCAAGTCATAATTTGTAAAAGTAAACTATTATAGGTCAAAGTTCTGTCTTCAACACGGAGCCTTGGCTCACACCGAATAACAAGCTATAAAGGGCCCCCAAAATGACTGGTGTGAAACCATCCATTTATTGCATCTTCAACAATGTATACTCTCAATCCTTGTGATCTACAAAAATCTCTTCTTTGTTACTGTGCTTATCCAGTGACCTTTGGGGTATCACATTTGCAAAGACCAAAACAGTTTACCAAATTGCAGTCAGATTTCTACACCAACTAACTGATCAACTGGTAAAATATTTTAGCAGATTGCTCAAGTGAAATGTTGTTAGTATGAAGTGAGTGCTGTAAAATAAAAAGTTATACTTACCATCCAGATCCAGTCAGTTGATACCTTTGTCAATCATTTCTAACACAAATAATATCTTACTATAGTATGAGTCACTGAATAAAATGGTCTAATTTTAACATGGAAACTTCTATCATAAATAAATATTATAAATTAATAGTTCAAAACATTGTTTTGTAGGTGTATATTTTATAGCTTTGTCTTCTAAGATGAAGTTATTGTGCAATTGTGATTCGAATAACATTTTGTATACAAATTACTGATCTGCTGGCAATAAAGGGAAATAATTTACATTACAAATAATCAGCAAAATTTTGTTCTGTCTGACAAATATCAAATTTCCCCATTTAATTTGTTTGTAACATTATTTCTGTTATTATTTAACTTTTATCCTCTGTTCTAAAACAAACAATGAAACTTATTTAATGATGAAAGACGATTAACAGCTGTTTTGCAAAATGTTGAATTGTTCAAAGTATAAGGGATTGTCTACCAAGGAACACAAGATAACTTATAAGCAGTATTTTGCAAAACCTTTCTAATTTGTGTTCTACATGCCCTTCAACTTCATACTAATTTTGCATTTCATTTTCTTTTATGAATCTTTTGTAGGCAAAATCATAAGCCTCGTATCATTGATTAAATTTTATGTGTACATTTAAACTCAATATAAATTATTTCCCTTTAATGACAGCAGATCAGTAATTTGTATAGAAAATGTTATTTGAATCACAATTGCACAATAACTTCATCTTAGAAGACAAAGCTATTAAATATACACCTACAAAACAATGTTTTGAACTATTCATTTATAATACTTATTTATGATAGAAGTTTCCATGTCAAAATTAGACCATTTTATTCAGTGACTCATACTATAGTAAGATATTATTTGTGTTAGAAATGATTGACAAAGGTATCAACTGACTGGATCTGGATGGTAAGTATAACTTTTTATTTTACAGCACTCACTTCATACTAACAACATTTCACTTGAGCAATCTGCTAAAATATTTTACCAGTTGATCAGTTAGTTGGAGTAGAAATCTGACTGCAATTTGGTAAACTATTTTGGTCTTTGCAAATGTGATACCCCAAAGGTCACTGGATAAGCACTGTAATCAAGCCTTGCTGATCATGTTTACATATTTAAGCTTTTATCTATCTATCTAATAAAGTTTTTCAAATTGTAAGAAACAACACCAAAAATGATCAAAATCGTTTTTCAGATTACAATACTAATAAGCGGTCATCAGACAATTTAAACCATGGTGAATTACTTGTAGATCTTTTCTTGCTGATCCTTTTTGCATATAAAAGTTTGTCCCAATCTTTCATAGTTTTTGTCAAGCCCGAGACTTCTGTCGCCTAAAGTTCAACAGTGATAGTGATCGTGCGACGACAGTGTTGACCCGTGTCGGTTAACTACTTTTAAAGCTTTATTTGTATTTTATAAGGTGAAAGACCTAGATGCTTCATACTTTTTATATAGATGCCTTGTGTAATGAAGTTAGAACTTTCCATTTGTCATATGTCCATTGTCCTTGTAATCATTTTCATGGTTTGTTGACTTCTAGTTGAGTTTTTTTGTAATATCATTTTTTTCTCTTATTATGAGTATTAGAATACTAGTATCTATAAATAGTATGTGCTTTTTTTACAATGTTCTCGTGTCTGTCAGGCAGTTTTCATCTGACCTCAACCTCATTTGAAGGATCAATGAACAAGGTTAAGTTTTCGTGATCAATTCCATATTTCAGTTACGATAAGGAATATGTCTTCTATTTTTGGTGTATGGAATGACTGCTAGGTGTACATGCCCAAATAGCAGGTGCCATCTGACCTTGACCTCACTGTCCTAGTTCAGTTGTTAAAGATATTTTTTTCTAAAACTATATGCACTAATGTTGGTGTGCAGAAATATCTTACAAGGTAAATGTCAGTTTGGAAGGTTTTATTTGCCCTTGGCCTCCTTTCACGTTTCATTATTCAAAGTTAAGATTTTATATTTTGGTCTGTTTTTCTTAAACTACAAGCAATAGGTCAAATATCTTGGGTCTATGATCTGATGTTAAGGTGTATATGTCTGTCTGGCATTGTCATCTGACCTTTACCTCATTTTTGATGATCACTGGTCAAGGTTAAATGACAAGGTACGATAAGGCCCGTTTTTGCCCCCCCCCCCCCCCCCCCCCCCGTCCGTCGTCGTCCTGCGTTAACTTTTACAAAAATCTTCTCCTCTGAAACTACTGGGCCAATTTAACCAAACTTGGCCACAATCATCATTGGGGTATCTAGTTTAAAAAATGTGTCCGGTGACCCGGCCAACCAACCAAGATGGCCGCCATGGCTAAAAATAGAACATAGGGGTAAAATGCAGTTTTTGGCTTATAACTCAAAAACCAAAGCATTTAGAGCAAATCTGACAGGGATAATATTGTTCATCAGGTCAAGATCTATCTGCACTGAAATTTCAAGATGAATCGGACATTTCGTTGTTGGGTTGCTGCCCCTGAAATGGTAATTTTAAGGAAATTTTGCTGTTTTTGGTTATTATCTTGAATATTATTATAGATAGAGATAAACTGTAAACAGCAATAATGTTCAGCAAAGTAAGATCTACAAATAAGTCAACATGACCAAAATGGTCAGTTGACCACTTTAGGAGTTATTGCCCTTTATAGTCAATTTTTAACCATTTTTCGTAAATCTTAGTAATCTTTTAGAAAAATCTTCTCCTCTGAAACTACTGGGCCAAATTTAACCAAACTTGGCCATAATCATCATTGGGGTATTTAGTTAAAAAAATGTGTCCGATGCCCCACCCAACCAACCAAGATGGCCGCCATGGCTAAAAATAGAACATAGGGGTAAAATGCAGTTTTCGGCTTATAACTCAAAAACCAAAGCATTTAGAGCAAATCTGACATGGGGGTAAAATTGTTCATCAGGTCAAGATCTATCTGCCCTGAAATTTTCAGATGAATCGGACATTCCGTTGTTGGGTTGCTGCCCCTGAAATGGTAATTTTAAGGAAATTTTGCTGTTTTTGGTTATTATCTTGAATATTATTATAGATAGAGATAAACTGTAAACAGCAATAATGTTCAGCAAAGTAAGATCTACAAATAAGTCAACATGACCAAAATGGTCATTTGACCACTTTAGGAGTGATTGCCCTTTATAGTCAATTTTTAACCATTTTTCGTAAATCTTAGTAATCTTTTAGAAAAATCTTCTCCTCTGAAACTACTGGGCCAAATTTAACCAAACTTAGCCATAATCATCATTGGGGTATCTAGTTAAAAAAATGTGTCCGGTAACTTGGCCAACAAACCAAGATGGCCGCCATGGCTAAAAATAGAACATGGGGGTAAAATGCAGTTTTTGGCTTATAACTCAAAAACCAAAGGATTAAGAGCAAATCTGACAGGAAGTAAAATTGTTTATCAGGTCTAGATCTATCTGCCCTGAAATTTTCAGATGAATCGGACATTTCGTTGTTAGGTTGCTGCCCCTGAATTGGTAATTTTGAGGAAATTTTGCTGTTTTTTTGTTATTATCTTGAATATTATTATAGATAGAGGTAAACTGTAAACAGCAATAATGTACAGCAAAGTAAGAACTAAAAATAAGTCAGTATGACCAAAATAGTCAATTGACCCCCTAAGGAGTTATTGCCCTTCATAGTCAATTTTTAACAATTTTCTTAAAATTTGAAGATTTTCAATAACATTTTCCACAGAAAGTACTGTTATAGATAGAGATAATTGTAAGCAGCAAGAATGTTTAGTAAAGTAAGATCTACAAACACATCACCATCACCAAAACACAATTTTGTCATGAATCCATCTGTGTCCATTGTTTAATATTCACATAGACCAAGGTGAGCGACACAGGCTCTTTAGGGCCTCTAGTTTTAAGACATTTTCTGTCATAATTTCACAAGGACAAGTCCCACAAGTTTCTTTGTGTTAGAAATGTTGAAACCAAGTTATATTCCTATCATTTACCTCTTAAATGTGTTATTTATCATAATTGTTTTGGCACAATGAGTTTTAATTAGTTATTTTTCTATTTTTTGTGCAAATTTATCAAAGGAAATAAGTGTGTACAACTATAATATCATATAGGAAAGTGAGGAAATGAATTTTGTACAAAATAGAACAATTATTTTGATTTAAAATGGTATATTTAAAGATGTTTCAAGGATTAACCATTCAGATGTAATTCGTCACACTCCTGACATGAATTTAACAATTTAAGAAAAATATGAAAATTAGCTTTATTTTTAGGACAGATATTTGAAAGACAGCTAGTAAAATGAAGAAACTTTTGGTAAAACTTCCATTCCTTAAAACATCTACTAGATTTGCTGAAATAAGCAGGGCAAAATTCTCTAGAAGAAATCAATCAAAGAAAGAGACTTCGAAAGAGAGAACCCGCAACTACTGGCTGAATCTGAAATTAAAAGATGATCAGAGGAAGTTGGACCATCTTTAACAAAATAAAATCTATAAAACCAAGCTTACAAAAAAAGGCTTAAAGAAAGAAGAACTTTGAATTCCAAATTTGATAAACAATATAAAGAAAAACAAAGGCAGTGGCAGAGAAACAGTAGAAAAAAGGAAGAAAGATGAAAAAGAAGTTGGGTTGAATAAGGACTTAGAATCGAACAAAAACAGCTCAAAAATTCAAATGAGAACAGATCTGTGACTGTGTCAGATTCCAGATCTACAGTGAGAAAACCTCCACAACACACCAGAAAACAACTGCCACAAAACCCAAATGCTTATGAATGATCTCGTCTAGAAGGCCCTTTCTTCTTGGTGTAGCATTTTTTATGATGTGTTTCAAAGTACTCGTCCAAGCATTTGGGTTTTGTGGCAGTTGTTTTCTTGTGCAAAAGCTCAAAAGTTGTCAGACATTTTGAAGTAAATGTTCAATGGATATATCTCATCATTCCAAATATTTGCCATGTCATATTTTCTCTATATATAGCTGTTTTCATGATTATATACAAAACTTGCATTTGACCCCTATGTTCTATTTTTTAGCCATGCCAGTCATCTTGGTTGGCAGGCAGAGTCTTCAGACACATTTTTTATCTAGATACCCTAATGATGATTATGGTCAAGTTATGGTAAATTTACATCAGCAGTTGTAGAGAACAATTATGTAAAAGTTAAGAACAAAGAAAGATTGACTACAACAACAATGGACAACCAGTGATAAGAAGCTTACCTGAACCTTCAGACCAGGTGAGATAAAAAGCAAACAAAAGACATATAGAGATCAACACAATGTCTTAAACAACAATCAAATTACTATATAATATGTCATGCTCTAATCCTGAACCAAAAACATAGAATGCCAAATAAACTATTCAAATATCAATACATTTTAATTATATCTTTGTTTTAAACTTTCCTATTTTTCTAGGTTACTCTAATGATTAACTAGGATTATCAATTTTCCAACTGAAGGTCAGTGGTTCTCTCCTAGCACTTTAGCTTTCGCCAACAATAAACAGAACACCACAAAATAGCACACAAGCTGAAAGTGGCTTTACACACCAATCAATCAAAACAAATATGACTGTAAAAAAGTTCCAAAACTCCCAGTAAAGCATTCAAAACATTACATAAGCATTATATGGGTGTTTTTTCCTCCTCTCTGATACTCAGTATATTAACTTTGATGCAATCAATGATTGACAGTACAGCATATCTTTAATGTATTTCATTATAAACAGGACAAATAAAAATGCATATCACATAAAATACAATATAGTAATGACTAGCACTGAAATCAAAGTTATATTTTATAGTTATTTCATGTAAAAGTGTGAAATATACAGTTGTGAAATCATTTAACAGTTTTCTTCAAGTCAAGAATATATTTTTTGAAAGTTTTCAGCAATTTTTATGCTACTATGGCAATGTTATACCTTACAAATTCTTATTTCTTAAATAAACATTTGAGTAATGTGTTTCAGAAATGTTAAAATCTAACTTCAATATAATGCTCCAAGTCAGTTATTTCTATTGATACATTTTGAAACTGACTTTTATGGAAATAAGACAGTAGTTTGATGGGTTGAAGGCCTTTGTTTCAATTTTAAACTACTGTTAAAGCTTTCTGGACTTTTAATATGTAGTAAATTGATTGATTGTTGGTTGCTAAAGGTTCATTTTACAATTGGTACAATAATAAAACACAAAATCTGCTTTCTCCGGCAGATAACTTTATATAACTTTCATTCACCAGTTTTTATTCCAAATCAGAGATGTTATATTTCATTCTACTTTACTGGATGTGGGTTGGAGTACTGTGGAATATTGGGCACTAAATAAAATTCAAATAAAAAAAAATCTATTTCAACCTTATTTGAATATAACTATGTAGCTTACTGATACAAATATTCATTAAGTAGCCATCACAGCAAAAAGATTTATAACTCTTAATAAATCTGTGGTGAAGTTGAAAGGGAATAAAAATGTATGATAGGTATATAACACAGCATATGTATTTAATTTTGTTGTTCTACTTTAGTTTTGGTTTTTCAAAATATACTATTCATTATATGAAGTATACAGGAAGTATAAAAAAAGATAAAAAACTGAATTCTAAAATATCTGCATTATATAAATGAAAACAAATCATAGTAATATTGAATCACAACCAGTTTTCTGTCATGTTACGGATTAGTCCCACATTATAATGCTATCATTTTTATACAATGAAATAATTTTTCATTACATATCCATAAAATAATATACTCTTTGTTTTGAAGTCAAATAAATAAATAAAATTTTAAACAATATACGTTTAAACACATTCTTCTAAAAAATATGGTTTTTAAAAAATATTTTGGCATGCACGATTAGAAAAGAACTTTTTCGATGTATCACGTTTAACTCTCGCTTTGTTGATTGATATATTTATTAATTATTGTCCATCCAAATTCATGACAAGATAAAGTTTTTAATATCAATTTTTAAATAAACTTTATTGTACTGACTAAAAAAATCAACTCCTTGTATACATGTATTGCAAAATATAAAAGGAATCTTCTTCTTCAAAACTTTATAGAACAGTAAAATTGGCACTACATTTGTTTGTCCATTCACCTATTACATGGCACTTCAGCATGATAAGCATTTAAAAGCTCAATAAAGCAAAAATAAAAAGCTGTTTCTATGATGCTTTGATTTCTTCCTGAAATCAGATCGCAGTACTAACAGTACCAACATTTCATTCAAAACATAAATCTTTTGTTGCATCACATGGCTACATGAAATCTGGGTTAACTGGTAGTATTATTGCCTTTCTTAAGGACAAGCTGTGGAGAGGGATTTTCGATAGTATAATTTCCTTTCCAAAGATCAAGCCCTGGAGACATTCCACTCAGATGGCCATTTAAGTCATGATCTAACTTTTATAATCAGCAATTGTCAGGTTCACCGGAGCTTTCCTCATCATCTATTGGATCTAAAGGTTCACTAGTCAGCAGTAATCCATGGTCATATAAAATCGATGCTATGGCAATCTGCAAAATAAAAATGGAGAAAATAGTAATTAAATAAATTTAATGCCATATAAAAATTATACTTAAGGACATGTGATAAGAGCAGTTATGTGACACCTAAAATTGCAAAAATTCTAAACTTCTCCAATTGATTAGGTGTCAGAGCTTAGAAGTCAACAGGATCAATAAACATTAATTGTCCTTGTGATGATAGTTGGTGTTTATTGCCACTTTCAGCCCCATCGGCTATATGGTGGCAGTCAGTTTTTATTGGTGGAGGAAACCAGAGAACCACTGATATTCAACAGGAAAATGAAAATCCTAATTAATTAGGATTAGAGTTAGATGCACCTGCCACATGCAGGGATTAGAACTTACGTCAGTTGAAATGATGGTGTAACAGTAGATACATTGACCACTCGGCTACTGAGGCACCATTTCATTTTGATAAAGTATCAGTTGTGTCTACAAACATATGCCACCATTTGAGTCTTTCTCACAATTTTTTTTTTATGAAATCTTACTTTTTCATCCAATGTTCCTAAAGGAAGACTGTCAATAGCAACATACTCAGGATAAGAGTGCAGGAGGTACTCTACTGCAGGTCCAGCCTGAAAATATTTAAATGAATCAATTTTATCTAATTTTATCTTAAACTAGTGGTTTGTTGATAGAAGATATATTTTCAAAGTGTATTTCTAATGGTTTATTTGGGTTGAAAGAAATCCTGTTTTAAAAAACCTTTCAAATGTATTATGATAAAACGATTACAAAGATTTTGTGATGTTACCAAATGTGTACGGCTTGAAACTATGTAAATAAAGAGTTTAAAATTGATAGAAGTTACAATTAGTAAACATAGGCTTATTACTAGTCATGTAGATAGGTATTTGCTCTTATACTTCATATTTAACGTACCTCTGCAGATATTTCTATATATTGTGGATCAGATCCATGGTAGAGACGAGAATTGTCAAGAGAATGATAAATCCTGACATCATCATCTTCTGTTAATAATCTGTATGCAAAATCACACCATTATTATAATTAAGACAATTTGGGAAAAAAAAACTATTTTTATATTGTATTGATCACCTGATAGTTGTATAAAAGACTCATTTTTCTTTAAGATTAAAAAATAGTAGGCATAACTTGTATGTATACAGTATATTTCGTACAAAAATACTCATCAGATGACAGAGACGTATCATACAAAAAATTTATCATCACAAAAATTTTGTTCAAAATCGAATTTCAATTGATACAAAGGTTATGTTTTTCAAGACTTTACAAATGAGTATACTTCTTAACTTTTGAAGAGTTAAATACTATTACAGACTAACTATTTAGTACAATTTGTATAGTAGCAGATCTAATTTTTTTTTTACTTCTTCATAGTAAAATTACATTCCACCTAACTTAAAAAAAATAATACCTAAGAACTCCTTTACGAATAATTTTGATCTGTGTATCAGGTTCCATCTCAGCAGTACCAACAACACAATTTTTACTTTTCTCCCATCGTTCTCCATCACCATGGACACTACAAGATTTTTCAGCTGAAAGTAAAAAACGATTTTATTGAAAAACTATGACAGATCTCCCTCTTGGATAAAGTTTTTCAGGATATCAACTGAATTTCAACATGAATGCAGAGTTAATCCCATTCTGGTCCACCAATGTTTAAAAATGTTATATGTTGTCTCAAAGAGAACTGCCTCCAGGAAGATAAGATTTTTTGGCTGTACACATATAAACTGAAACCTGAAAAACATTTATGCAGCTACAGATCTTACACTGACTAATGAAAAGAGTCAATAAAATAATTTCAAAGATTGTCCAAAGTCTATATTGTAAACTTTAATACCTTCAGACAGTACAGGTGGTAAGCTATCATGTATGTAATGTTTAGATAGCTGATCACAAGCTGAGTCCACTGGTGCGTAACTGATCAATTTTGTCATCAACTGCTGAATCTTACGTAAAAATACCTTTCTTTGGGGATTATCCTGAAAAATATATCAAAAGTTAATGTAGAAAAGATAATACATTTATAGAGAATAATTGTATCAGTACTTCTTATCTGGAATAACTTGTAGACTCATTGTATAGATGACAAATTATTTTGCAAAGAATATTATCCATATCTACTTTTAAGGTCTAACATTACAACCATTATTTTTCTAAGGTCTAAGGTTGGTAATCTAGTAAAAAACTAAGTCACTTTAAACAAAGTTCTTACGTTATCTGTTGTGACTAAAAACTAAAGTTTGTCAACCAGAGAAAAAATTGTGATATGTTACTGTAATTAGTAAATCATTATTCAATTAAAACAAAATCTGCAAAAGCTACAAAATCAAGAAGATCAGTGATATTTACAAAGGCCATAGGACAAAGGTCAAAAGTATGTAAATCTCAAAAAAAAACTTATATGTGATCTGCACCTTACAATACCAAACAAGTGATCACTTACTATATCAGAATTAGCTATTCCCATGACATCCATGTAATCTCTTGGAAGACCCTTTCTAAAGTCCACATCCTCTTCAATGGCAACTTGTAAGGCTCTTGGCATTAACTGAAATGCAATAAGTAATATTTAAACAGGCGTTAACTGAAACACAATACATAACAGTTTAACAGGCGTTACCTGAAACACAATACATAACAGTTTAACAGGCGTTACCTGAAACACAATACATAACAGTTTAACAGGCGTTACCTGAAACACAATACATAACAGTTTAACAGGCGTTACCTGAAACACAATACATAACAGTTTAACAGGCGTTACCTGAAACACAATACATAACAGTTTAACAGGCGTTACCTGAAACACAATACATAACAGTTTAACAGGCGTTCCCTGAAACACAATACATAACAGTTTAACAGGCGTTCCCTGAAACACAATACATAACAGTTTAACAGGCGTTAACTGAAACACAATACATAACAGTTTAACAGGCGTTCCCTGAAACACAATACATAACAGTTTAACAGGCGTTACCTGAAACACAATACATAACAGTTTAACAGGCGTTACCTGAAATGCAACAAATAAAACTTAAACAGATATACAAATTACCTAAACTATAGACTATTTTCAAATTCATAAAATTGAGAATGAAAATGGGGAATGTGTCAAGTAGACAACAACCCAACCAAAGAGCAGAAAACAGTTGAAGTCCACCAATGGATCTTCAATACAGCAAGAAAATCCTACACCCTCAGCTGTGCTTCAGCTAGCCCCTAAACAAAAATATGTACTTGTTCAGTGATAATGGACGTCATATGCCTTTTACTGTACATTTCTTAGATCCAAATGCTTTTATGTTATTACATTACAGCAAGAAACCATTGGGAAAACCAGTGTTACTCATTCATAGCACAACTCAAAATTGGTCTATTACTTGCTTCTTATACTGTAAAATATAGATTCCTTAATTCTACAACTTTGAACAAATTTTAAAGAAATTATTAATGTCAAATGAAAAATAAATTTTACCTTTTCCATAAGATCTCCCCAGGTATTTTTCTGGAAACAGGAAACAGTAATATGCAATGAATGTGTATCTTCTAAAGCTTTACCCTGTGAAAATAAAAAGGAGGGTCATCTATATTCTCAGTTTTATGTAATATTATTTCTCAATTCTTTTTCTTCAAGAGTAATGCTTACAAAGTGTAACAGGCATTCAAATGGATAAAGACTTTTAATATGACCCTCAATCAATGGATAGAGAGGTACAACAAATATGAAATGACATATACTGTGTAATTTCTCATAACTGTAATATTAAATTTATTTTTTAACAGCATGTTAATTATGTTAAAATGCAATTTTGATATTGTGTACTGAATTACTGCCCTTGGGAGTATAACAATTCACCAAGTTCTAGTACCTACCTGATGAATTACTCCCCATGGAAAGTAAAACAGATCACCAGGTTCCAGTACCTACCTGATGGATTACTTCCCTTGGAAAGTAAAACAGATCACCAGGTTCCAGTACCTACCTGAGGGATTACTCCCCTTGGGAAGTATAACAGATCACAAGGTTCAAGTACCTACCTTATAGATTACTCCCCTTGGGAAGTATAACAGATCACCAGGTTCCAGTACACTTAATGGATTACTCCCCTTGAAAAGTATAAAAGATCACCAGGTTCCAGTACCTACCTAATGGATTACTCCCCTTGGAAAGTATAACAGATCACCAGGTTCCAGTACCTACCTGATGGATTACTCCCCTTGGAAAGTATAACAGATCACCAGGTTCTAGTACAACATCCAATATAGGTTCTCCTATATCATCCTCAGAAAAGTTACCTTAAATTATACAATATGATAATTATACCAAATTCTTTTTCTTACAGTAAAGTTTTAATTTACAACCACTAAGGCAAAAGTATTAAAAACAAGAATGTGTCCATAGTACATGGATGCCTCACTCACACTTTCATTTTCTATGTTCAGTGGACCATGAAATTGGGGTAAAAACTCAAATTTGGCATTAAATTTAGAAAGATTATATCATAAGGAACATGTGTCCTAAGTTTCTAGTTGATTGGACTTCAACTTCATCAAAAACTACCTTGACCAAAAACTTTAATCTGAAACGGGACAGACAGACGGACAAACAGACCAGAAAACATACTGCCCATAAATGGAACATAAAAATTAGTGCACAAGAAAGGAAAAGTAAATTCATACTGAAAGTATTAAATGCATATTTTATATATGCAATTGTTAAATGAATTCAATAAATACATACCACTGGATGTTCTTGGCAATGTCTCTGCATCAGACCTGGAAAATAAACACATTCAATCTTATTTAACATATCATTCATAGATTCAATCATGTAATACATTTTTTATGACTGAGACTTATATCATAACTTGTTTTTCAAGATTTCAAAATGTTCCAATATCTATTCTCCCATTAAGATATACTGAGGCTCTTATTAGGAGATTTAATGTTTAATTCAAGTAGCTATGGTGTTACCCACTACTCGGAAGGGGACGATAAATTGCTGACCTGTGTGAAGAGAGAGCCATATCTCTTGCACCTAAAAGACACCCTTGCAGATTTCGAAAAAGAATAGGCTAATGCTGCTACAAGGCAGCACTCGCACCGCAAAGTGGAAAGGGATTAATATAAGTTGCAAAACTTGTTTCCCAATCAACTATAAATAAATATGTTTAAATCAAACTAACCCACTACTAGGGAAAGCAAAACACTGAATAATTGTCTGTAATGTATTATAATACCAACCTAGGGCTATACAATCGCCAGTATTTTTTGCCTTCTAATTGTAGAATAAATGCTTCTATATCATCATAATGTGGAGCAAAGCCTTGTGTTCCAGGTGGTGTCAAATACCTAAAGCAAAAATTATTATTATATAAAATAAATATATAAGTCTTAGATGAACAGGTTTTTTTTATTAGCTGTTATTGGCTTTGAATTAGGTGTCAGTAACTGTTGTGGGGATGTATAAGTACTCTGCCAATTCCAAAATGCGTTTTTGTAAGGGTATCAATCTGATGAGTTTAGCCCTTTTCAACTGATTTTGATAGTTTGTTCTTATGTTGAACTGTTACACCACTTGTGGTGCACCTTCAAACTAGTTTAACCCCACCACATTCTGTGTGTGCATGTCCTTAGTCAGGACCCTGTAATTCAGTGGTTGTTGTTTTTTGTTGTTTATCATATTTGTTTTACTTTTAACATATAACAGGCTGTTGTTTTATTGTTTGAATTGTTTTACATTTGCCATTTTGGGGCCTTTTATTGCTGACAATGCAGTATGGGTTTAACTCATTGTTGAAGGCCCTACAATGAGCTATAGTTGTTTATCTTTGTGTCGTTTGGTCTCTTGTGGAGAGTTGACTCATTGGCATTCATACCACATCTTATTCTTATATACTAAATCTTATGATACATAGTTTTATTATTTATAATAAGGAAGTAAAATATAATGCAAATGTTATCATGGCAAACAATAAGCTTTTTGAAATTTAATTTCAGGTCAATTATACAAAAAACATTTATTATAATTCCTTACATACTTCCTCACTGTAGGAAAATATAACGGCAAAGTTCTGT
This sequence comes from Mytilus galloprovincialis, assembly GCA_037788925.1. Lineage (NCBI taxonomy): Eukaryota > Metazoa > Mollusca > Bivalvia > Mytilida > Mytilidae > Mytilus > Mytilus galloprovincialis. The sequence continues at coordinate 88,376,544 of CM075334.1, forward strand.
CACAAAATACCAGATAAATGTAAGAACTTACACATTGGCTCCACAACAGCACCCAAAATATTCTTGTAAAACTGATAATAATTTCCAAACATTTCTGGAATATGTTTGAGGGTTTAACATTCTAACTGAGCAACCATTCTGTAAAATAAAGTTTTTAATTATCTATAAAATTATACAATAATAATAATAACATATAACTGTTCATACTGTATAAAGACTAAAATTAAATAGGTCTGTTTTCTGCCAAACACATATTTTTTAATGACAGTTTTCCTAAAGCATCATTAAAAATTCAGAGTTTTTTGGTTAAGCTCTGTTAAAGTCATGAAAATTTTCCTAAATAGTCAATGTTACTTGATAGAAATCTATAGGAGGCACACATATGGCATAAATCTTAAGGCTATTCCAGAAAATATCAAACAGAATTTTTGGGGCAATTTAATTCAATTTTTGTTGGTTTAATGGTATCTGTTAAAAAGAATATTTGTCCATAGGGCACTATTCATCACACTCTCTATACATGATCGATAGCTCATTATGAACCATGGAATCTGATTGTCCTAATTTGGCATCACATTCTTAAGAACACGTGTCCTAAGTTTCAAATTTCAGTTACCTGATAAAAATCCCATACAACAGGAGCATGGGCTCGTCCTGCAGGATTGTGAGTTTCTCGTTTTCCATCAGTGAATGTGGTCACATCTAAATTCACACCAAAGTGAATATTCTCCTGAAAAATATAATAATGCATTGTCATCAAAATGCTATTGATGAGATGTTGGTACATTCTTAGGATATAAATTCCAGCCGATTGCATTGAGTTGTGGATAAAGGTAATATCTTTGGTTAGCTTGCTTGCTAGCTGAACCGTGAAGTCATTATTAGGTAAGGTCAAACTACCCTCCCTTAATAGTAGACTAGTCCAACAGATAACAATATATCTGTCTGTAAGAATAGGCTACTATTAAACCAGGGTCTAATAATGACTTCATGCTTCAGCTAGCAAGCAAGCTAACCAAAGATATTTACCTTTACCTACACACTCAATGCAATTGGCTGTAAAGAGATTGTGTTTTAGAAATATTCTAGAGGTTCATGCTTTGTTATGTAGCATTTAAATATTTTTGATCTATGTTTGATTTTATATTTGTAAAATAACCATTAATCAATTATCAGAACTAATCCCTATTGCAATGAAAATAAACAGCTGCGCCATGAGCGCATGATACGCCTGTTGTCTTGTGTGTAAGGTTTATGAAATACAGTGTGACATGTGACAAAAAACCTTTTATAACAAAAAACTCAGTAACTCTAAAATAAAATTTTGAAATCAAAACCAAAAAATTTACAGATCTTAAGATTAATATAACAAAGAAGTGTGTAAAGTTTTAAGCAATAATCATAAATTGCTCTTGAGATATGGCGCGACATGTGAACGCCCCTATTTTTTTTACACAAAAAACTCAATATCTCTAAAATAAAATTTTAAATCAAAACCAAAAAGTATACAGATCTTTAGATTAATATAACAAAGAAGTGTGTAAAATTTTTAGTTATAATCATAAATCGTTTTTGAGATACGGCGCGACATGACAAAAAAACTCCTCTTTTTTACAAAATATTCAATAACTCAAATTTTTTTTTTTTATCATTACCAAAAAGTATACAGATCTTAAGATTAATATAACTAAGAAGTGTCTAAAGTTTTAAGCAAAAATCATACATCGTTTTTGGGATACAGCGTGACATGTGAAAAAAACACCCCCTGTTTTAGTTACAAAGTCCCATAACTCAAAAAGTTTTAATATTATTTTCCCAAAAAAGTATACAGATCATTTAACCATCATGAGAAACAACTATATTAAGTTTCATGAAATTTGGATAGGTTGTTCTCAAGTTACGGAGCGACATGTTTACGCTGGACAGACGGACGCCATACATTTGTATACCATGATACGTCCCGTAAAAATTTTGACGGGCGTATTAAAAAACTCATGTAACAGTCATTTTTAATTATGTGATGTTTTAAATCTAAGTGGTTGGCTAAGTGGCAAGGTTGGCTAAGCAGTTCGTCTATAGTCTATAGTCTGTCAACACTGAGGTTGTGCGAGTTCCATTCCCATTTTGACCAGGTGCATTCAACTCTGATCTTAATTGACTAGGATTGTCAGTTTACCATGCCGTAGGGTGGTGGTTCTCGGCTTTTTTTACTTTAGGGGTCCCAACCCATATAGAGTTATACTAAACTATCCTTAACCCCAAACCTTACCCTAACCAATACCTAAACCTAACACTAGCTCTAACCATAAAACCTAACCCTAGCCTAAAGCATCTCATAGCCTAACCATAACAATGAATGAACTATTACTCTAAAGTATGGGGACCCTTAAAGTAAAAGAAGGCCTGTTGTGGATATGCTATAAACCAAGTGTGCTGAAATAGGTGTTTAACAACAATCATCAATATACCTGTCTTAAAATTTTATCTAATTCAGCAGTACTAAACCATCCATCATTATAATTCTCTAAATGTCTTCTAACTAACAAAGGTTTCCTCTCCCAAAGCTCTCTGAAATATATAAATACATTTGTTTTAATAAAAAAAGTATATCAAGTATATAATTTTTGTGTGAAATACAGATTTCAATTAAATTTGTGTATGGCTAAACACCTTATTTTTATAGTGGTGTAAAGCAACATGCATCAAAACAATTCTTTTCCATGAAAAAGTTTGACAAATATGGATATCTTTTTTGAATGAAATTTTGCTTTATATGTATGACCTTTTCCACTCTGGATGCAAAATGAAAATCTTCTACTGTTAATTCAGAAATTGTTGCCAGCATTTATTATTGTGATTTTGTCGTTTTGGGCTAAAATGCGATTTTCATTTTTGCGATATTGTGGAGATCCTGTTGATTTCATTAAGGAATGACTGTAATATTTTTTCTGTCTATGAAGAAGCAACATAAAAAATTTGGTGCACACTGAATAACGCGCGTAGCGGGTTATTTAACAGTGTGCACCACATTTTTTATGTTATTGCGAATAGACAGAAAAAACATTACAGTCATTTCTTATAATTTAATTCTAAATTCCATTTTAAACCGTAGAAAACCACGAAAAAACTTTGATGACGTCACGGTCACATAACTAAATTATGTCTATGGGCTGATAACAAAATAACGTCAGCCAATCAGAAGATGCGTTACATCCAAAATTAAATTTTACAAAATAAATTTAAAATTTGAGTTTGAATTATTGCGATTATAATCCTGTCGCATCTTTCGCAATAATTTCTGAATTTACAGTATTTGATTAAACAAGACTACAATACTAGTTGTATACATACTTGAAGAACTTTTCAGGTTTGATGGGGTGAATAAGACACTCAAATATTTTCTTGGCTTCCTCCGTACTGTTGAACATGTAAGGCAAGTTATGGTCCCATACTCCTGTGTTGTTCTCGTCAGTAAAGCTCATTACTTGTTCTATATCCTTAGAAACAGAGAAGACATGATTTATATAAATCATCATTATTAGTATTTTGATTTGGCTTTCAGAGTCTACAAGAATTATTTGGTACAATACTATTAAGTATTAGTATATAGTTGTACTCAAAAGTACTGCAACTTTTTTTTTCTTGATATGTTTGTTAAACAAGAGTGCACACACTGAAATGTCTCGCCTTCTATACTAATCATTGATATTATGTTGATAGTCCTAAGTATAAAGCTAAGCTTTATTACAACGGTCACATAAACTTAACATTAACCAAGATACCTAAACAAAGACCAATGAACCTTGAAAATGAGGTGAAGGTCAGATGAACCAAGCCAGGAAGACATGTACAGCTAACAATGCTTCTATACAACATATATAGTTGACCCATTACTTATAGTTTAAGAAAAATAGACCAAAACACAAAAACTTAACACTGTGCAATGAACCGTGAAAATGAGGTCATGGTCAAATGAAACCTGCCCAACTGACATACAGATCATAAAATATTTCCATACACCAAATATAGTTGACCTATGGCATACAGTATTAGATAAAAAGACCGAAACTCAAAAACTTAACTTTGACCACTGAACCATGAAAATGAGGTCAAGGTCACATGACATCTGCCCGCTAGACATGTACACCTTACAATCATTCCATACAACAAATATAGTAGACCTATTGCATATAGTATGAGAAAAATAGACCAAAACACAAAAATTTAACTATAACCACTGAACCATGAAAATGGGGTCAAGGTCAGATGACACCTGCCAATTGGACATGTACACCTTCCATACATAGAATATACAAGACCTATTGCTTATAGTATCTCAGATATGGACTTCACCACCAAAACTTAACCTTGTTCACTGATCCATGAAATGTGGTAGAGTGAAAATAGTCTGATGGGCATGAGAACCTTGCAAGGTACACACATACCAAATATAGTTATCCTATTACTTATAATAAGAGAGAAATTAACATTACAAAAAATCTTTACTTTTTTTTCAAGTAGTCACTGAACCATGCAAATGAGGTCAAGGACTTTGGACATGTGACTGATGGAAACTTTGTAACGTGAGGCATCCATATACAAAGTATAAAGCATCCAGGTCTTCCACCTTCTAAAATATAAAGCTTTTAAGAAGTAAGCTAACGCCGCCGCCGGATCACTATCCCTATGTCGAGCTTAGGCTCGACAAAAATGGTGTTATCTTAAATAAATCTTAATATGTTAGGCGGTACAATAAGGCTACACATAACACTTTACCTCCATACTCTTGTCTTCTTTTCCAGTTTTCTTCTTTTTACTGGGCTCTGAGTCTCCATCTTCACGTTGTCTTTTCCCAGATTTCTCTGTACTCAAAGGCCTTGCAATTTGTAATGCAGCTACACCAAGATTTGGTGAAGATTTGGATTTAGGAGATGTTTTTATAATATTTAGAGAATTTTGTGATCCAGCATTTGTTGGTTTTTGACTCCTTGGAGGAAGGCCAATTCTAGCTGGCTTACTAATTGAAACTTTTGGCAAAGATGGTGTGTCATTGGTAGCACTGCTCACTACTGGAAAATTCAATTGTAATTACAAATCAAAACGAAAAAAAATGAATCTTATAGATATCTTATTTGTAATTGTAAAAGATTTAAAATATTAGGATTGTCACTGTGTCATTAGAGAATGTTAAACTGATAAATGAAGAGACATCATTGATATGTAATTTAATCAGTAGTGTTCAAGCTAGGATTTCAAAAGGGCAGGGTGCCAATCCTGGAAAAGGACATTAACCCTTTAACCCCCAATCCCGCCTGTAGGCGTGATGGCGACAACCATTCTTTGATGGCCTGTATGACCCACCATATCTTTTTTGAACTGCCCCACCTGAACTGTCATGATAGCAGGGACTTCAACCAAGCAGTTTATGGTCCATTAACTCTTCTTAGACGTCTGTTTATGAAAATATGGCACTTTGAAAGCCGTATAAGAGTTCAAAATCAGAAAAACGTGAAAGTAGCCAAAATCAGGTGGGGGTGGGCATCTTTTGATGGCCACTACGTAACTGGTAGTCATTGTAGGTATAAACTGTTATCGTAAATGCATGCATGGGTAGTATAGGAACACAAGGAGGTATAATATGGCCAATAGGAAACTTGTCTGTAAAATCTAGGTCACCGTTTTGTCAAAAATCTGTAAAAACAGACATTTAGGCAGACCTGACTTGACAATAATAATTCGCCAGCAAGACACTTAAGTCCAATATACTCCAAGTTGGCATGAATGGACTGCAGTAACTATAGGGTAAGACTTGAATGACAAAGAAGCACAGTCTGGTCAATGTTCACCTCTCAAGGTGGTTTTAAAATCGGAAAATAGACGAAAAATGACCATTTTCCAGTGGGTTCAAACCTGTGAAATCTGTGCTCAGTAAATATACAATGTTAGGAAATAGAGAACAGTGAAAATTTGTATTAAAAATAAATACAGAAAAAGGTAACCAAGGCACCCTTCAAACCCTGCTACTAAGACCCTCTTTAATTTTTCTCATATTTTCAAAAGACCTAAACATATAAATTCTAAAGCCAGAAGTATGTAGACATATTTAAGAATATCTTAAGTAGGTAACCCAATGCTAGAAAAAATAAGATTGAGTTATCTTTCTTTATTCGTGTGTGCTCCTTCTTTGAAGGATTAAAAACAGTATGTAGAAGATGGTAAATTCGATTTTGTTATTTTTCGTATCAAAAATGAGGGCATTCAAAGACAAAAAAAGTCTGAATTTGCTATTTATTTTACAGAAAACATGTAAAACGCTGTTTTTAACCAGTTGATTATGGTTTTTCGACTCTCTGTCAATTAGGTTTTCTCCATTAAACTACGGTAAATATTGCAAATTGTGCCCAAGTTGTCGTATGAACATTTCTTCAAAGACAAATGCCGACCGACCGATTCTTTTTGAATGAATTAATGTTGATGATCATTAATGACCCATCCAATAAACCGATTAGCTGCAACAACAGATTATGCCAAACGTTGTTTTGTTTGGGGTCGTTAACAAAGTCATAAATATGTCGCCAGGTAAAATTTAGTAATTGGCGGATCATATCCAAACAAACAAAATAATATGCAATCGATCTTCAAAAAAGGCAGGGCGCCCTGGAAACTGTAAAAAGGGAACAGGGCGGCAGGGTGGGCAGACTGCCCTGTGAAAACAGCCTAGCTGGAACACTGATTAGCTTTCAATTTACTAACTGTACTATTACAAGTACCTGTTGTCTTTGGAGATCTTTTTCTAGTGACCATACCAGATGATGAAGTAACAGTCAACAGATCTGGGTTAGACTTGACACTGGTCAAGGTGACAGAATCTGAGTCCCCTGCTACACCTTGATCCTCCACCATCTTTAGGATTGATGGCCTAGATTTTGGGGTACCTCTCATACTTTGCCTTAAGCTACCACCTTTCAACACTTTCTGAAATAGATATGCTCATCAAAATTTGATATCTTTAATAACTATGCAATGAAAATTTGTGTAGATATGTCTTTTGATTGAGTTTAGCCATTTCAATTGATATTTTATAGTGTACAGTTGTGATGTTAAACTATTTTTTTAGGTAAGGGTGAAGGTTGGTACCTAATAAAACAACTAAACCCTCTGCATTTGTTTGCACCTGTCTTAAGTCAGGAACCTGATGTTCAGTTGTTGTCGTTTGTTAATGTGGTTCAGAAGTGTTTCTCGTTTCTTGTTTTTATATAGATTAGATCTTTTGTTTTCTGGTTGGAATGGTTAAACACTCAGTTTTAGGGCCCTTTATAGCTTGCTGTTCAGTGTGAGCCAAGGCTCTGCGTTAAAGATCGTACTTTGACCTATAATGGTTTACTTTTACAAATTGTGACTTGGATGGAGAGTTTTCTTATTGGCATTCATACAACATCTTCTTCTATCTATTTACATATATCTGTATTTATTAATAATTTTCAAGAAACTATTCACATATGTTTAATTATAATTTAAATACAAATATTTACCAGAAGTTTTTTTCCTTTTGCACTCTTGCCATCATCAGTTTTTATAATTGGTGTACTAGAAGCTCTCCTTATGTTTCCTTTCTCTTCTTCATAACTCACTTTAGGGGTGTCCCCTTTTTCCTGTTTAAATGTAAAAGAGGAACAGTTTTTAGAAGTACATTTGTGGGCCTATTCATATCTACATTTTTATAAAAGGGTAATTTTGAGGCGAAAAAGTAGGGAAGGTAGGGTTACTGGAACCACACATATATTTTCATTTGGCCTAAACAGGGATCTCAATGGATGAAAATTGAACAATGGAGGAACTTTTACCATGACATCTTTTCGCATCTACTTCGTGTAGTATTTATTGAAGATGAATTAATAACAAGCGATTAGGAATGTTATTTTTCCCTCAATAATGTTTGTGTGTCTATAGTTCGGTAACCATTCAAAAACAGTTAGGTTAGTAGAAATCTCTGTGTCAGCAATAAATGGGAATGCCCTCACAGTCATCAAGGTCAACGCAAAAAATAAAGGAAGTCCCTATAAAAACAAATGTTAACAGAAGAAAACTGGGGTGTTCCCTGGAAACAAGAAATGCCCAGAGATGCAAACAGTTTTTTTTTCCTGTCAGACATTGGGGCCTACAGGGTACGAAGTTTTGCCAGACCCATCACATTTCTGCCAGACCTATATTTTCACTCAAAATAATCTATGTAAAAACTTTGTAATATGTCTATAAATAACAATGAAATGTAACTGTTTCCTGTTAAGGGGTTTCCCGAATTTTCCCGCTAAAAAGCACATGGCTTTCAACAATTGTAAACAAAGCATTCAATTTGTGATCATGGATTACAGCTTTAATTAATTGAATTTGGATATAGATATTCAACTTAAGGTACAGTCAGGCAATGTTTTTACTTTTTTCTGGATTAAAACTAATTTGAAAGAAAAGTTTAAAAAATAAAATATATTGTGAATATTCAGTGACCCATAGATTTTTTGAACTCTGCTACGGAGGTTAAAGTTGCGTCATTTTTCAAACCAATGGTGTGTATTCTCTGTTACAACTAAATAACTGCGTTTGATATAAATATTTCAATAAATTAACGATGTCAAACATACGATTTCAAAACTGAAATTTATACTGCAAAAGGTTTTATTTTTATTTTTTAAGGAAGGATATTTGGAAGGTGTCAGGCTATAATAGTTATCATTAAAACAGTTTGAACTCCCGATTTCTATTATGTAATCGAAGCCTTGAATGTTGTTCTATCTAATCATGCAACGTGGTTGTAAATTCACAATTTTATAAACAAAATACTCTGCCAGGACTGACAGGGAATTAAGTTTTGGCTGACCCAAGCAGACTAAAATATTGACGGCCATCAGGTCCTGCACAGCAACGAGTTTTGCCGGACCTGCATAAATTCTGCCCCTTAGGTCTGACAGGTCCGACGATTAGTTGCATCTCTGAATGCCCCACTTTTCCTGACAAGTGTCATTCTGGTTGATGTTTCTAGGAAACAATTCTTCTTATTTGGGTCAAAAAGGCTTCAAAAGCAACATAATTTCAAGAACGGAAAACAATTGTTGTTTTTTTAATCTTTTTAAAAAAAAAAGACCATTATTGATTATTCAGCATAAAAGCAATCAGTCCAAATAATTATGACATCTTGAAATATAAAAAAGAAGATGTGGTATGATTGCCAATGAGACAACTATCCACAAAAGACCAAAATGACACAGACATTAACAACTATAGGTCACCGTACAGCCTTCAACAATGAGCAAAGCCAATACTGCATAGTCAAAAAGGGCACTGGCGGATCTAGAAATTTTCATAAGTGGGGGCCCACTGACTGTGCTAAGAGGGGGCCCGCTCCAGTCACGCTTCAGTGATTCCCTATAGAAGCAACCAATTTTTTTCCCAAAAAGGGGGGGCCCGGGCACCCTGGGCCCCCCCTCTAAATCCGCCTCTGAAGGGTATTATATTTTTTTTCTTTGACGCCTTACATGGACGTCACAACGCCGAACTCATATTTTCAGTTGGACTTTGAGAGGGAATTTACTGCTTATTAAATCAGATAAATGTTTTAAAAAAAGCAGTCGACAAGTTTCCACCTTGGCAACTGTTCTTGGATGGAATTGTAACTTATTTTGTTATTACTGTAGGGATTAATTAGAAATGTTTTAGACAAACAAACACATAAAAAGTAAGAATTTTTATATATGCAAAAAAATTAGCCTTCAATGAAAATTTTATTGCTAAATTGGGTCCTCAAAGTTGAGGCGTCAAAGCAACAAATTAAAATAGCCTTCCGAGACTTATTTAGACTAAAGAGCAATATGAATAATTATTGACAAAGTCTCCTGTGGCCGAAAAGACCTGTGGACGAGATGGTAATGTGGACGAAATCGTAGTGTGGCCGAAACGACCTGTGGACGAGCTGGTAATGTGGCCGAAACGACCTGTGGACGAGCTGGTAATGTGGCCGAAACGACCTGTGGACGAGCTGGTAATGTGGCCGAAACGACCTGTGGACGAGCTGGTAATGTGGCCGAAACGACCTGAGGACGAAAGGCTCGTGTGGCTGAAACGTGTCGAAAGCGAGGATAAATATGGTCTTTGATTTTGATGAATTCAATGACTGTAATCATAACACATGTTTTATTACCTTACGTGAACGAAAAACAGAAAATGCAGACACTTTCTTCATTTTGAAATAGATATTATACTATGTTTAAATTTTCATTTCAACCCGCCATCCACATGGCTTTTTTTGAACGGAAGTTGTTACAAGGGTGAATCTATTATTTTGGGTGATATTTCTTTTCTTAAACCAACAACAATATGCAATATTTTTGTATTGGAATTAAGTTTAACGTTTAAAATAAATGTAGCTTGGTATTATATAAATAATGTATATTTCTATGGAATTTTTGTATGAGTTAGAAACCTTTTTATTTTTAATATTGTAATCAAATCACCTATCAAAAAAAGTAGAATCGTCTATGGAAATCGGAAGTCAGTTACCGGAAGTTTTGATTTTTTCACATACCAAAATGAATGTCAAAAGCTAGTATTCGTCCAGAATTCTCTCTTGAAATGTGACCTACACCTCTAAAAATTATCCTGTATCAGTAACTTTTAGGTGACGTCTCAATTGACCTGTTTGTCTGTGAAAAATATGCTTTATTTGACTGTGTACTTCGTTTTAAAGTGAACTAGACAATTTGTTCGTATGATCACCATGGAAATTGTGTCAACTATCTGCAATTTCTGGTAATTAATTAAGTTTTATACAATTATGTAATAAGTAAGAAGTTTATTTCTTATTATTATAGAATTGTACTCTATATAACATGTTTGACAACAAGGAAGGAGTTGATGGTTGATGTGGTCTGTTGGACTGTTAATGAATCCAAGTCCATGGACACTGAATTTTCCTTTGCCTGAATATGTAAATGCTCTTTTGTTCCGACGTTCGAAAGTTCCGGGCGGAAAGAACAAACTACCCGAAAAATCTCCGGAGGAACTTATTAACTAGTTACTTTGTTCTTCCTCTGGTTCAAAAGTTCCACCGGATCAAAGTGAATTGTTGAAAATTTCCAACCAACTGTCAACTAGTTAGAAAGTTCTTTTTTGCCAAATTAGTCAAAACCGGAACTACAAAAATGTACAAAAAATGTAACAAACTACATGTAGCCCAAAAGTTCCAGTGGAACTTATCAGCGAGTCACAAAGTTTCGAGAATTGATACAAAGTAAAAGCGCAACATATTATATTTGAACCTTTCAAAGGGGAAGCAAGATACTAATTACAAAAGTCAAAAGGAACTTATCAACTAGTCACAAAGTTTCTCTTTGGCAAATTAGTCAAAAGGGAACTAACAAACTAGCCCAAAAGTTCCTCCTCATGTGGGTAGTTTTAAAAATATCCTCAATTTCAGATTAATGTATAACAATAAATTAGAACTTATTCCGTTATGAAGGCAACTTTCTGACTGAATTAACTAGTTCTTCTGTTCTGCCAGATTTATTCAACGAGCTACATTGTTCCGGGACTTTTCAACTAGCTATTTTTTTCCGCAACTTTTCGGCTGCACTCGAAAAAAACCCAACTAGATGGAAAGTTCCATCGCAACGAAATAACTTGTTGAAAAGTTCCGCCGGAACAAAGTAACTGACGAAACATAGTGGCTGTTACAAATACACCTTATTTCTATTCCTGTTTGACCCCAGAATCTCATTCTGTCCAGCTTGAAGTTTTGATGTCATACAACAATCCCTTTTCCATTGTGGCATCTGATATTTTCTATTATATGACATCAAATTTTACAGGAACTTTTGTGATGTTCAGTAATGGCGGACAAATAGCAATTTAAGGTGTATTGGCAATTTATAAAAGTATTGTCAAAATAGATGAAAATATAAGCAATTTTTTTCTTCATCACTTAAATTTTAAAAGTAAAAAATAAAATTGTATGACATTTTACCAGGCAACATATGATTACAATGGAATCCTCTAATCTGCACGGCTTAGGATATCTCACATTACAAGACCATATCATATTCAAATAAAATGATTTTGGTATTTTCTGAAGCATCAAAGTGATTGAAGTTGAAGAGCTCATGCACAAAAAAATAATAATTGAAACCATATTTTACATCACATCATCAGATAAAAATGGTTGTCAAATTTTTATCTGATTGAAAAAATATATTGCTACCAATTCTTGACAATCTGTTTCGTTCAAACCAAACTATATTTCAATAATTTCATTGTATAAAAACTTTTCTGTATTCTAAATGAGCTATTTTCCTAAGGCATGCACAAAATCAAATGCATGACCAGATGAGTTGATCCTGGTAATTTTGTATGGTCCTGTATTTATTTACAGTACATATTGCATTTCACTTGTTTTAATGGTAAAATGTGGGAAACAAATTGTGTCATAATATTAATTACTGTATTTTACTGATAAATCCACTGATATTTTGTGAAATGATAAGAGCTGTATACATTTAGCATGTTTAGAGATATTTTGCAATTTTAATAAACAAATCAAAGAGTTTTCCCATACTGTTAGATAAATTGGTGTTTTTTTATGCTAAGATGTAGTAATTAACTTATTCACATATATATTATTATATTCAGTATATATTAAATACATATATTATAATTTTAGGTTCAGTGACTGAATTATGTTATATTCAATTACAGTAGTGTCAGCTTAAATCAGAGAAGGTTTATTGAAGAATTAACATAAAAATTAAAAGATGAATGGCCATAGTGATAATCCAGATTTAGAAGTAAGTTTAAATTGTAACTCTACTTTTTTATTCCATATTTAAAAGGCCTTTTAAATGGGGTTAAATGTGGATGAAAAGCAAAAAAAAAAACAAAGCATGTTGGGTCATCATTCTTTTCTTCAATGATAAGGTCCCAATAGATACATGTACTAACAAAGTAAAACCAGTTATAGATAGATATACTTGTATATTCTTTTCAAAATGAACCAGATAAAGAAAGATTATAAAAAGATGTGGTATGAGTGCCAATGAGACAACTCTCCACCCAAGCACACATACAGATTTGAAAATGAAATGTTTGTGCTGATTTTTAAATTTTCTTTTCCAGGACATGGATCTTCATTTAAATCTTGAATCACTGGATACAAACAAATCACATTCACATAATTTTGAAATGTCTGATGAATCATCAGAGTGGGAAGACGACCCTATGATGATGAACCAGGAAGTGAAAAAGGAAAAATTACCTGATGAACTGTCCATAAACTTACAAGGTTTAAGCGGTGCTGAGGGAAGTGACAATGACAAGCAGCATGGAGGACTTCTACCTTATGGTAATGTAATATTATTGCTATTTGGAGTATTTTTCCTTTGATCTGTTTTGTAATTCAGTTTTCATTTATTGCTATTTTTTGGGGGATAAAATAAATTATAGTTAGTAACAAAATGCGCATGCATACGTGCCATTGTCATTGTAAAAATCAACAAGGTCATAGGCCAAATAGCGATAAACAGATAATCAATGGTCTTTCAAACTCAAAGATGTCGCCCATCAATACAATTGTAGCTGAGAAACATTTACTTAAAGCCTGGGTATCTTTAGTGAGCAGTAGAGTAGATTTTACCTGTTATATCAGAAGTGAAGTTTGTGTATTGATTTTAGTAAATAGGATGATGCTCTCTGTCAAAATAATGTATATTCCAACACATTAATTTTCTTTACATATTTTTGATTTCAACCACATATTATTATTAGGGTAAATATTGTTCTTTGAAAAATGATGATGATTATATTTGATGAATTGTAGAAGATGGTATTGATGTGGACAGTGATGAAGAAAAAGAAATAATGAAAGAAATAAAGGATGAGATTCAAAAACAGATCCGAGGGGAAATGAAATCTGAATTGGAATTGTACCAAGCCAAGGTGGCAGCCTTAGAAGCAGGTAGTTCTAGGGCAGAAGAGTCAGACAGGGATACAGGTCAAGAAGACATGGATCCTAAAATGAAAGAAGCCATTTTGAAAATGAGAAAGTTGGACAGAATTCTGTCCAAAAAGATAAAACGAGAGAGAGAAGTTAAAAAGGATAGAATGATATTGGAAAGGAGGTAAATAAGAATAAAGCTTGGTATGCACAAAATACTTAGAAAATTAGACTACCCATTGAACCAAAACTCACAATATTTAAGCATTAAACTCTAAAGCAACATTTATCTCCAGTCAATTTGAAATACCAGTCATTGTATCTCACTATCTGGTGAAAAATTTTGGTTGCTTACACACACATGTTTGTCTTATATTCACATTAATGAATTAATATTTTTCTTTGTCCTACAAATTTCCCATAGTAAAATACAATCTGTAAGATCGACTGATCCATTATCATTTAAAAACAAGAAACCGTTTAAAAAATATCTGTGATAGACTGCATCCTTAGTTACATGTAACAAGAAAAATAGATAAAATTAGGATCTCTTAGTTGAATGAATATATCAGTGTACATTACTTACAATGGGTTCTTGGTGCCAATTCATCAAATACTGGCATGGTTATTGGTACTACCACTTAGGTGAAGATAGTTACAAGAATGTTTGTATATTTCAGGATAAAGTCTGAGTTAGAAGGTATCAACCAACAGAATCATGATGTCAGGTTAAACACAGAGAAATTTCTGGCTCTAACACTGCCACCTAGTCACAATGAAGGTATTATATGTTCCTGTAACATAATGAATAAATAGTAGCAGTAACTGTATTCTTGGTACAGACTAAAATCTATCTACATTTATTAAAAGAATGACTCTTTATTTACCCCCTCTCCCCAAAAAAAGAAGAATTTAGACAAACACATCAAAATATACAAGTGATAAAATATTTATGATGAATATATATGTAGAACTCTAAAGTGCGATGGGGACGCTAAAGTGCGATGGTCTCGCTAAAGAGTGATGGTTTACGCTAAAGTACGCTTGTGTCTCACGCTAAAGTGCGATGGTCCGGGAAAGTATAGACATACGAAATGTAGTTTGATTATGACGTTAACAGTTGTTTAAACAAACTAAAAATGAACACGCAGCAAGATAAATTGCAAACATTTGATTAACAATTTTTAAACAAAATATCAATGACTTAAACCTAACCATTCTTTGTCGTCTGAAGCAAATGTAATTTTTTCGGTAGCTGGAAGAAGAACTTGTATCCTGCACAGCAGTCGACCATTTTACTGTTTAGATACAAAATAGTAACCTGTTTTTATTGAAAGCGAACGGATACATTTGAATCACTGTTTATGTTGCAGTTTACTTTGCGGTCACCGTTAAAATGTTGTCGCTTTTATTGAAAAGTAACGTCGGCAAAATAAAGATACATGTTTTCATGCGTAAATTATAAATTGTCGGCTAAAACATTACCTGGTACATTGTGGGCAAATATAACATGGATGTGTAGTCTCTACAGAAAAGGAGAAATTAAGCTCGGCGAACATCATCTTTCTCTCATTTGAATTAATGCATAAACAAATAAATGTTACATATTCGGACAATAATAGAATTTTGTATTTGTAATTATTTACAATGTCAACTGTAAGGGGAGGTGTTCCCAATAGTGATATAGTGTGTGAACAACAAGCTACGCCAATTACCGCAATATTTAATACGTTAAAAATTCATTAACAATAAATATAGTATTTTATGACACTCAAATTACTTTTTTGGAAATCAATTTACATGGTCGGTCTTAGGACTTTTAAATAAAGAAACGATCATTGAATCCTACCAGTAGATTATAATGCCTGTCACATATTTGATAAAGGACTATACTTAAATCGAATGTTCTTTAAACTTTTTAAAATCCCTAGAACCTTATTCTATTGGTCCATCGCAATTTAGCTTGATGTATACCATAGTAATTTAACAAAAAAGCAACCATCGCACTTTAGCGTTAGACACCAGCGTACTTTAGCGTAGACTATCGCACTTTAGCGTGACCATCGCACTTTAGAGTCCTACATATGTATGAAAGGGCAAGGATTATGGGTGGAAATATGTCTTCATATTCAGTTAGTTTAGAAAAATCAACTGAATAAGTCTAAGAGAAAGAATATGTATGTTTTGTACATTACTGTGGTATTTTGATTTTAGGTTATATTGCAGGTTAGTTAAATCACCATGTCCTGCATGTCTGATAACAAACTGTCGTAATTGTTTGCATGTATTGTTTCAACACCTGATATTATTGGAAAAAAGGAAATACACACAAAATTCTTTCAAATTGCATGATATTTTGTGGGGACTTGGAAATACACAGTATGAATCTTTGATTTCCCTTTCAAAATTTCAAATTTGTTTCAAATCTGGTTGCAAGGTATACAGATGCCGTATGCTTCAGTTTGTCATATGTCAGTTGTCCTTGAACTCATCTTCATGGTTAAGTGGCTGCTTGAAAAAAGGTCAGTTTTGTATTTATGTAAATTTCTCAGTTATTATGAGTAATAGGATTATCAATACAAAATTTAGTTATCATAACTATTTTTAGTATATATGGGTTTCTTGTAAGGTCTACAAGTCTGCCTGATAGGGTTCACATGACTGGATCTAATTTCATGGATCAGTAATCATGGTTAAAGTTAATGATTAGGTTTGTTTCTCAGATACTGTTAGAAGTAGGTCAACTATATTTTGTGTACGGAATGATTTTAGGGTGTACATATCAGTCTGGCAGTGTTCATCTGACCTTGACCTCATTCACATTGATCATTGATATTGTTATTTTATGTGATACGTGTACTTAAACCTTCATAATGCACACTTTCAAGATAAGTGAAGCATGCAGCTGTTTTTTTCACTTTAACTTAAGTTACAAATGCACATATTGATTTCAAAATTGTAGTCCCATCTTTTTCTGAATAAAGAAGGCAAAGTTGTTCCAAACACTGCTTGTAATGAGAGCAATGTACAGCGTGATTGGCATTATCTTCATTACTTTCAACAATCATGTATTATTTACTAAAAAATCTATTAAGCAGGTACAAATCAGCCTCCCATGACTTTAGAATATAAAATGATTTATTGAAAGGAATTATACATCGATAACAAAATGACAGGCAAAAGGAAAGTTGAAAATGTACAAGTCTATCAAAAATGTAACCATTGAAAATACTGATAAGTTATATATCATATTGTAGGCATTAAGTTATCAGATCTTCCAGATGAGCCAGTGTTTGCCACACAACTAAATGAACAGGATTATCCAAATCTGAAAAGTGGAGGTGCTAAGTCTAAAGGTTTGTATGTATAACTGTTAACTTCTTAACACAAATAATTTAAATTGAGTATTTAATGATACATATATTAACCTCATATGAAGTATGTAATTGATTTTGTCATTAACTCATCATATATTTTTTCTTTGACTGCTATAAATTAAAATTTCAAGTAGAAAACAACTTTTAAATCTGTCTATTATATGAATGAAAACCTAGTTTTATGACTCCATTTTTAATTTGACAGGAAATTCGAGTAGAAGTGAGACTTCTCAGTCAGCTAAGAGTACAGACAGAGATACTATGTCAGCAAGTGATACTACATCTATGAATGGCAGCACGAAAGGATCAAAGAAACATAAAAAGAAGAAAGATTTTATTAAAAGAAACAAAGAGGTATAATTTTCAGAAATTAAAACTAACATTTTATTTAAATGCTTAGCTGCTTGTATTATTTTAAATGAATAATTCACAGAATTGATTTTTTATTGGTTTGATACAAAATATATTATAATGTAAAAATTATACACACAAAAAACATGTAAATGTACTGTTTTGATTTTTTTTTAAATATTTTCTTTGTTTTAGTTCTGTTACAATGCTTAGACTTGGGCTATTCAGGCTATTAAGATTGAACAGTATTCTGAGGATGTCAATCAAATGAAAATGGGGAAAAGTACAAACCTTTACCACTAGTTGGGCTTGTTGTGATACACAATCATTACAATGAATCCAAAAGTATTGTAAGATGTAAATGACTTAATGGACCAAGGTTGGCAAAAAAGCGGTCAATACTGGTATTGACCATGCCAGTGGTAAATACCGGT
Organism: Mytilus galloprovincialis; assembly: GCA_037788925.1. Lineage (NCBI taxonomy): Eukaryota > Metazoa > Mollusca > Bivalvia > Mytilida > Mytilidae > Mytilus > Mytilus galloprovincialis. The sequence continues at coordinate 88,394,681 of CM075334.1, forward strand.
ATTTACCGGGAAATACTGGGAAATACCAGCAAATACTGGTCGATTGAAATTTTGAGTGGTCATTACTATAAAAACCACTATCTACTTGGTCAATTATAATTACAATTAATAATTAGAAAGTGTTCAAATCATTTTTAATGCTTTCATTTCTACTTCTATTGTAAATTCAAACAGGGATCTACATCGATTAATGTGTACATAATATTATAGTAAAAGATAAAAACTTTTTGTCCCTGCTTCAAAATTTCCATTTCCAGCATGAAGAAGGTTTTTATCTCACAGTTAAATAGCTATAGACAGGAAATAATTTATAGTTTAAGGGAGTCTTCATATATCAACTTTATTACTTTCAACCCATGTACTGTCAACTTTTATTGGAGGCTGTTGTTTTAGTAATTAAATGTTCACACCTAGCAATGCCAGGTGATAGGTAAAAAGACCCATGTAACTTCATTTACCTGTAGTCTTATTACCTTTAATTTTAATTACCTGTAACACACTTCAATTAATAGTAGAAACAACCATGAAAATTTCAATTGACCAGTATTTGCCAGTATTGACCACTTGGGGAGTATTGTCCGGGGTGGTAAATACCACTGGTAAATACCGGGGGTGGTAATTACCGCCCAACCTTGTAATGGACAGTTGTAATTTTAATAACTTGTACCTATAGTCATATCTACTAAGGAGGAAATAAATTAATTGACCATATTTTATTAATTTTCAAAAATCTCCAAGTATTCTATTTCAGGAATTAATCTTTACATAATAAGTTACTGATTATGATTCAAATAGTCTGAATTTAAATTATTTCTTCAATATAATCTTGATATAATTTTGTAGCTTGCTGCAGATGCAGAAAACCCAATACCAATGACCCAAGAAGAGAAAGATCGTGTTGAGTCTCTTTTAACTGACCTTGACCAACTACCAGAAATTACAGAGGATGAAAATGTTGATGTACGTTATAAACATGCTTATATTGCCTGGAAATCGTGAGATTTGAACACTCACTTTACATTATCTCGAAATTGTTTTATATGTTCAATTTACATAATTGTTAAAAGTTTGAATTGTGTGCAATCTTTATTGTTAATAAAGATTTTTAATTTGGTTTTGTCTTTCTTTTTGTACTATTATTGTGAGTTTTATAGATGTAAAAAAAGTTCTCTCAATGGAACTTTGTATGGCTTTAGCCTTTAAAATTATAAAACAGTAACATGAACTTCATACAAGTATAACTTTGAAAAGAAAAATAGAAATTAAAAGGAAAACAAAATAGAAAAAGACTTAAGAAATTGATAAACTATAGAGATACGAGATCCATAGTATGTATGCTTCATTCACAGGAGTTTAGAATTCCCAGATTTGAGTTAGCAGTACATTCTGGTGAAGGATTTGTTCCAGATGACGATGACCAGAAATCTTTAAGAAATATTGAAAGTAGACTGAAGGAAATAATGCCACCAGAAGATTTTGAATCTGTCATGCATACACCTTCTACACCTCAGGTTGGTTTATACAGCAGTTTATTGCTTCTTATTTGGCAATGTACTTACACTTCATATATGAACACATCACTACATGTTTTTTTTTATCATTTTGATGGTCTCATCGTGCAATGAACAGATGCATGCTTCAGAAATTAATTTGAAATGCATGAATTAAAAAGAGAAATGAATGAAAAATCTTTGAAATACATGTAGTAACCAAACAATAATTAATACCAAAACTTCAACATTTATGAACAGACATTCATTTCCTAAATCTACTACTGTATGTTTTAACAAAGGCGGCATTCAAGTTAACATGAAAACTTTACTTCAATGAACAATTAAATTTGTGGTTCACCTATACTGGCTAATTGCTTGAAAAATTGTATGAATGATAGTGAATCAACAGTGTCACAGTAGAGGGTCTGTGTACAAATTGGTGTCATACAAAAAAAACTCAACTCCTTCTATTAACATTGATAAGCCTTTAAATAACATAAAAACTACAGGATGTACACTTATATGCTACATTGAAATGTTAAGATATTTACAATTCTGCTGATAGACAGTTCCCTATAGAATTTCTAATGGATTTGAATTTTAATTGTTAAATCACTCTAAAAATAATTGCTAGCTAAACAAAGACACAGTCACACTAGAAATTTTTATAGTGGAATTGGTAAAAACAGACATGATTGACACTCAGAATCTCTGACATTGTTGTTACTGACTTTGGAACAATGTGTTTTTCTTAACATGCATCTCATATACATTTCTTTAATAACTGCATACACACTTTAGATAAAAGTTGTTTTTAAAATTTGTAGATCTGAAACTTTCAGGAGAGAATGTATTTTTAGATAGACAGACATTTTCAATGAAATACAAAATTAGTGCTAAAACAAACAAAATATAGATAACATCACTGTAAATAAGGTTCACAAAATATAGATAACATCACTGTAAATAAGGTTCACAAAATATAGATAACATCACTGTAAATAAGGTTCACAAATTTCTAAACAATTGCAGCTTCAACAAACAAAAATTAACTCTTTATATGCACAAATGAATAAGCCTGACAAGATTGAATGAACTGTTGTGTACTTTTTCCTTATTTGATTTTCCAATTTTATTGCACAGTCGTATAAGTTATTCACACCAGTATCAATTAAATCTAACATGGACATAGAACATTTTGGAGAGAAAGCTTTATTAGAGTATAAAGATCAACGAGAACTGAGAGAGAGGCTATTTGATGTAGATGAACAATTATCTAATTTGAGTAGTCGAGATGAAGATGAGGTAAGTGGGAACTAGATTAGACTACTTGGGACTGAATTTAAATATCAGAACTATAAGGTTAAGTCGTTAGTTGTTGGTAAACTTTAGAAAAGTTATACAGGAGATGCAATAATGGTATTATTGTCCTTCTCTACGCCTATATCACCTTGCTCAGTAGCTCTATAAAGCACAGCTTTGAGACGAGAGCAGTCTTTATTAGGCGACATCACAATGTCTGCTGAGAAGTTATCAGCGACGTCACAATGTGTGAGGAGACGTTATCAAGCGTAAAACTGACTAAGGGTGGGGAAAACAACCAGGAGTAGAAGAATTAACTGCACTCACTTGCCAAAAAGGTTCACATTGTGGCTTGATGCTGATAATCTATATCAATATTATCAGGTCAAAAGTAAAGAACAGAAAGCCAAACATTATGATTTTATTGATAATTTCCAATTAGACATTTTCTTCATACATATGTAACTAAAAATCAGCAATAGAAATCTTTATGATATAGAGCAAAGGGAAATACTGTTATATATGATATACTACATATTGGTTTTGCTCATTGTTGAGGCTATATAGTTACATCCACATAATGTGGATTCAGATGTATAGTTTCTCGATTGAAATTTGAGACAGAGGCTTATTTATAATGAAGGTTTTAGAGGACACATATTTATTGGTAATAAAATTTAAATCATCTTCTATAAAATACAATACACACATTTGTCACTTTACACAGAAAATAGATTACCTTTATTTTGAAATATTCTTTTTAACATAATTACATGAACAATAAATTTTCTGTTGCTGAACTTTTCAAGACCATATAATGCATATAATACTATATATTTACAAAAATTCTTAATTAAATTATATAATCAATGTCCTTACAATTTAAATTCAAATTATGTATCTCTTAGTTTAAAATAATCTAATGACATTATGGAATAACTGGATAGCAAATTTTATTATATGACTATAAATTTTCTGTTTTCTCATTGGCTAAAAGCATAGGAAATCCTCTTTGATAAAACATTATATTCACCGCGTCAAAAATCACGAGAGGTTAATATAAGATTTGGAACAGCGTCCGTGTACCTAAATATAGAAACGGGGAATTCTTGTTAGCTATTTAAGGGATGTATAAATAAAATGGTTTTTAATTGGACGACCGAATAAATATCAACCAATCAGCGCTCTCGACATAAAATCGTTTCGATCTAACAGACGACAGTTACATGTTTCCGTCAACAAAGTATGGCTGGAGCAGCAGAAGTAGCTACTGAAAAACGCTTTCCATCGTTAAATAATGAGGAAATTAAGAAGATTTTGATAGAAAAGGATTCTAAAAATACTCGCCGATCAACAGATTCTAGCGTGAGGACATTTAAATCTTATTTAAAAGAGAAAAATCTACCTGAAGATTTCGAGAATTTGCCAAACAATGAATTGGACAGTATTTTGTTTAGATTTTATGCAGAATTAAATATGCCTAAAAATCAAACCCAAGCATAAAATAAAAACAGTCTAGGCAAAATACCATCTAACCAAGGATATATTTCACAATCTAAAAATATGAAAATGACACTGAGAACTAAAGAGTCATATAATAAAGCAATTGTTGACTTTTGATATCAGTTGATACAATGATTTATCAACCCAAGAGATGTGATATTCACCTCGGCCGTTGGCCTTGGTGAATATCACATCTCTGGGGTTGATAAATCATTGTATCAACCTCATCAAAAGTCAATAATTGTATAATGTCTTGTGAAATATGAAATGGTATAATTATTTAGTGCATATATATATTGAAATACATTTGTAGTCTGAATTAAATTATTTTGATATTTTACTCCTTTATATTTGCAGTTGTCAGAGATTTCAGGGGTTTTACCAAGGTCTCAACTAAATGACTTGTTAGATCAATGTGCTAGGTCAATATCTAGGACATCATATTCTGACTTATCTTCTAGAGTATCAGAAGCTGATTCAGAATCCACATTGTGTAACTCTTCTGAATCTACACCCAGGTAAGCACTTCTCTATCTCTAAGATTAGAGATAATTTGTAATACTTTGTTCCGAAGTTTTTTTAGTACTAAGAACATTTTTGCAGACATTCATCAAGCTATGGTTTACCTTAATTTGAAGTCAGTTTGTGCAAAGAAGAATAATGAAGAAAACTATTTGAGTAATAGTTTTTGTGCTCTCATCATGATCATTAAAGCCATTTGAGCAGCCTCCCCAAGTTTTAAAAGAAATGTTATCGAACAGGAAACTCTGTTGCCAGATAAAGTGTATTAAGAAGATCCTTTGAAAACTGTCTTTATCAATACATGTACTAACATGGATTTTATTTCCATCATACACAAGTTAGCATTTTGCTATCGAGTTCTTAACTCTTATGATCATTCATTCTGTGGATACTTATAAAGGTCATGCTTTACCTAGACTGTGTATGACATACTTAATCCATTAAAATTTGGCATCGTACAGTAACTTGTACTGTCAGACCGATTTTTAGTCAATTATTGTTTAGTTGAACGTAGCCTATAAAATAGCTATTGATGATCGGGAACTAGGAGTGTTCTTAGATTATAACATTCGATTGGTTGGAAAAACATTACAGAATTCAGACCTTCCAAATTAAGATTAATGGGGGATTTCCCTTAAGAGAGGTGTTCAGTCTGTTGACCTGACCATTGAAATACTCTATTCTATAAACTGAATTCCCCCAAAAAGGCTTTCTACAGAATTGTATTAAAATGACTTGTTGGCACATATTTACTCTTTGAAAACCATAGTATCAGATTAAAGCCTTAAAGACATGTATAAGAGTATGAGTAGGTCCTCTTCTCTAAATCCACAGTTGTGATTTTGAAAGTTGGCAGTCTAATAGTCATGTAACAGCAATTAGGGGTACCTCATTGAATATGCAATTAGAAAACTCAAAATAATAAAAGTTTAATATGTCTTCTTTTTCTTTACATTGTTACATGTTTTATTATAGAACACCTAAGTCTTGCAGGGAAATGCTGATGGAAAATCCACCTAAACTATCGGAAGATGTTTTACATAAATTGTTGACTGATGCACATACAGCCCTTCCTTCAAGACTGTCTACACTAAGAGAGGAGGATGAAAATGGTTAGTTCAAAAATTAAAATCCATTTCTCCAATTCCTAAGAATGTTAATCATTTCTTATTCCATGTAAAATTCAATTACGTCTCTACCTTTTTGTGGTTTAAGAAATTTATGATGTCATGAGTCATAATTATTCTTGGGAAGTAGATATAAGCTTGCATATACAATAGGTGGAAATTACACTTTAAAAAGTTTACAGCTGACAAAAGACCTGTACAAAAATGCAAAGGCAAAATATAAGTTTAATTTAAAATGTTATCATAAAAAAGAAGATGTGGTATGATTGTCAATGAGACAACTGTCCACAAGAGACCAAAATGACACAGAAATTAACAACTATAGATCACCGTACAGCCTTCAACAATGAGCAAAGTTTGTATGTCAACTCAGGCCCCAAAATGACAATGTAAAACAATTCAAACAAGAAAACTAACGGCCTTATTTATATAAAAAAATGAACGAAAAACAAATATGTAACACATAAACAAACAACAACCACTGAATTACAGGCTCCTGACTTGGGACAGGCACATACATACATAATGTGGCGGGTTAAACATGTTAGACTGTTTTAGAACAAAATTGCAATGTAGTAGAAGAAAATCCAATTCTATTTATGTCATACCTGAATTGATTTCGAATATTTCCTTTTTTTTCAGATGATGAAATTGAAAAAACTTTCGTTGAGGATGTTTCTTCTCGGGTTGAACGATGGAGGAAGATAAGAGAGGATAATGAAATGTATAATGATGTTGAATTAAGTAACGAAATATCAGGTGTTCTGTCTGAACAGGCTGAAAGTGCTCGATCAGAAAGATGGAAAAAAATACAAGAACTTTTAATGAATATTGAAAATGAAGACAATGAAAATGACAATAGTCAAACAGACCGTCCATATACAGAACGTCCTTCTAATGAACCTAGTCAACAAACTGATTCAATACAAGAATACAGTTCCAGAACAGTAGAAGAAACTAATGGGTCAGAAACAGACATTTATCAAGAATGGGTTCCTAGTGAAAATTATCCAAAAGAAAATGTAGAACCTGTGTATTCAATGAATGAACCTTTTTTTCAAAGGAAGAATCAAGTGCTAAAAAGTGATAGTTTTAGTTTAGAGAGAAGTGATTCAGTAAATAGTGATTCTAAAACTCCATTTTTACCAGAAATTAATCGATCTGGTAGTCTTGTCTATCAGGATTACAGTAGAGTCTCAAGTGCTCAAAGTGGTAGAAGTTCTGCTTCTTCTGTGCGGACTAATATTTATAATTCTAAACACCAAGACTCTATAGAGATTATGTCTATAGATGGGGAATGTATAACCCCTAGGCCTCCTGATTCGGAGAGGCCATCAAGTAGTAAATCACGAACAGTTACACCTCTCAATAGGTGATGATATATATCAGTATTTATATACATTCCATTTCTAATCTGTGATCAAGTTTTTACAGAATATATGATTTATAGAAGTGTCACTGCTACATGAAAAATATCATTTCTGTGCATAAAATGTACAGTTTAAAGTGTTTTTGCTGCTTTCTTTCATTTTCATGTCAGCAACATAGCTTAATCACACATTGTTAATTACGTAAACAGGATAATATTAATTACTTATTACCTTGATTCATTTGATAGCAAATTAAATTATAAAAAAAATATTACAAATTATAAATACAAATTTGGAAAACATAACTCGAAATTTAGGCATAATTTACCATGTTTACAGCATTATAACATAGCTTGCTTTTTCAAGTTTTTCAATGTTTTATAAACAGAAATACTTATAATAAAGTATTTTGCTGAAAATGACTTAATTCTGTAGATGTACAAATCAGGAGAAGAACAACATTAACTTAGGTTTTTTTCAATATATATTTGATAACAAGAAAGTTGAAAGTTGGATGTGACATTTTTACCAAAATAAGATTCTAGATTTTTCTTCTAATACATTTTTGAAGAAGCAAATTTTGTTCATTTCAAAAATATATCACGTTTTGAATTTCCCACCATTGCTCATTTAGAAGGAAATAAAGTTCACTCAAATTATCTTCTTATTTCATTTAATAGAAAGAGGGATCAATTTAGTTCAGCAATGGTATTAGCCATTAGTATATTCTGTTAACGGGAAACTAAAAGAAGCAGTTTGATCCCATGAAAATATGACACTTTTTGAATTATAATTATTATGCAAAAATATATATAAAAGAATGTAAGTTTTACTATCAGCCTGACAAAATATTTCTTTACCAAAATTTTCTTTTTTTAACGACATTCAAATTTAAAAAAGAATATACCACTATCCGTCCAATATACTATAAAGTGCTTTTTTTTGCATTTCTTTCAATTGTTTGTCACAAATAGCAATAACCTTGAAAACAACAACATATCTTACAGTTTGAATGTGTATATGTCTGTTCATGCATATATCTATACATATAAAAATTAGAATGAGGGTAATATGATATCATTTTGTGATTTGAAAATTTTCTTCGAGGTAAAGGATAATATTTGCTTGGTACACATGTACTAACAAAGTTTGCTTCCTCCAATGTTATGATTGATAAACAAATTAACACTATAGAAATAAGGAGATGTCATATAATTGCCAATGAGACAACTATCCAACAGAGTCAAAATGATGGTGATATAAACAACTTTAGCTCATCATATATATATATATATGACCTTCAAAAATGAGCAAAACTTATACCTTATAATCAGTTATTAAAAGCCTTGACACGACACATCTGAACAATTCACACTAGAAAACCAACTGCTGGATTTATGAGCAAACAATATTTCTTTGGATTTTTGGGTTTCTGTCTGTTTAGATCAATTTGAAGTACATGTAGTACTCTCATGTGATACTGATAGGCAAGGATGGTGCTAAAAATCCATTTTAATATATGGAAAAATTAGCTCTGAAAAATACAATTAAATAATGATAGGAAACAAGGTTATAGGTTGAACAAATGATGCTACAGAGTATTAAATATAGAATGTTGTTATGATATGTTGTTAGTATTAAACACTATTTCTTTAAAAGAGAAAGGAATAATTTATGTGAAAAAAATAAGATTGAATGTTATACTCTGTTCAATATGACTTTTTGTGTCTTTTTTACTTCAGTATTTATTTCTGTATTATTTATTATGTTACCTATAAGTTAATGTTGGTTTTATGTAAAGCCAATTAAAAGATTTAACTACTAATGTATTTATAATTGGCCACGATACACTTATGGTTATAATTTCCCATTAAAATATTGTGAATATTAGATGTGAGGTATATTTGTCAATGAGAACCCTACACACAAAAATTGGCATTTAGATATTGTCTTATGGTTTTCAACATAATACACGAGATGGTCAAATGTATAATACAATATGTCATGCTGTACAGGTTAGAAAAGTTGTGAATGAATTGGCCTTCTTTTACTTCAAGTGTCCCTGTACTTTAGAGTTAAAGTTCATTCTTGGTTAAGGTTAGGTATGGGGCTGTTTACGGTTAGGGTTAGGTATGGGGCTGTTTTAGGTTAAGGTTAGGTTTTAGGGTTAGTGCTAGTGTTAGGTTTACGTATGGGTTAGGGTAAGGTTTGGGGTTAAGAATAGTTTGGTAAAGCTCTTTATGGGTTGGGACCCCTAAAGTAAAAAAAGGCCAATATATTTAACAAAAAAACATCATTGGTCTTTCACCAACACTTAATTCTTTAAAAATAAAAACACCATATAATCAGCTATGAAATGCCCTGTAGTATTGAATAGAAATTAGATCAAAGCAATTACCTGTTAAAAACATTCTGTTATGTCAAATGAAGAATCTAAGACCACAAATGATTTAGACATCTTGAACTTATTATAGATTCAGATTCAGATTCAATATTTTTTTAGTCTCAACTCTTGTAGTACATATACATTGAATAAATATAATAATGAAGTTTTACTACCATAGTTGATAAATAATGTTTTTACAACATCATACAAAGTTACATACTTAATCCTTGATTCTCTATTAAAATAAATAAAAAATAATCACCTCATCCCAAAATTTAAAAAAAAAAAATTAGAATCTGGTATGAATGTTTTACACTGTGTAATATGACTTTCAATTTTGCCTAAATACAGGAGAGAGGATAATCATGAAAAAGGAAACAAGATGACATGTATGCAAACAAAAACAAAAAGATTAACAGACAACCTACATATATAAATTAAAAAAACACTACACAGTAAGCTGTACATTGAGAAACATTATATAAAAAAGAAGATGTGGTATGATTGCCAATGAGGCAACTCTCCACAAGAGACCAAATGACACAGAAATTAACAATTTAAGGTCATTGTATGGCCTTCAACAATGAGTGAAGCCCATGCCACATAGTCAGCTAAAAAAGGCCCAGAAATGGCAATGTAAAACAATTCAAAGCAGAAAACTAAAAAAATTATGTACAAAAATTAATAAAAACAAATATGTAACACAGAAACAAACGACAACCAATAATTACATGCTCCTGCATTTGGACAGGCACATTCATACAGAATGTGGCGGGGTTAAACATGTTTGTGGGATCCCAAACCCGTTACCAAAACTGGATGGTGAACTAGGGTCATCTGCAACCATAATTATATTAACAGTTCCTAATCCATGAGCAGTTTATGTCTGATAAAAAATCACATAAGGTGATGTCATACAAGGAAATGAGGATGGGATTGTGTATACAAAAAGTTGATCATATTTGTGATTCAAATGTTCCATATTGTCCAACCATATCATGATGGTGTCTAAAATTTTTGAAGAGATGAACTTGATTGTACCATGAATAACCCTCTGTGAGACAGCTTCCATAGATGAATGGACCCTCTATTCAGGATATCATGAAAGGTAAAACTATAGCCCATGAATACCATAGCTTTCTGTTTTCATATGCAGATGTTGTTTGAATATTGCTTCATAAAGGTTTAAATATAAAAAAGAAGATGTGGTATGATTGCCAATGAGACAACTGTCCACAAGAGACCAAAATGACACAGACATTAACAACTATAGGTCACTGTACAGCCATCAACAATGAGCAAAGCCCATACCGCATGGTCAGCTATAGAAGGCCCCAATAAGACAATGTAAAACAATTCAAACGAGAAAACTAACGGCCTTATTTACATCAGAAAAATGAACGAAAAACAAATATGTTTAACGCTAACATTTAATACAATAAAATTCTCAGTTTTTTTGTCTGCTTTTCTCAGACTGTTTATGACATCTTTCCACTGAATCCATTGAAGTGTACTGTTTGATACTTCAGTTTGGGAGAAAATTATATGTTTATCAGTTGGTTTTGGCTTTAATTGGTACTTTGTGTCTTTTGTCTTTATGCTAGTAATTTTGCGCTTTGTATCAATCTAATTAGTCAAGCCATTTCCAACTGATTTTTACTGTTTTTTCTTATGATTTGATGTTATATTTTTATACAAGGTTAGAGAGATGGTTGAACACTCACAAACATAATTAACCCTGACACATTCTGTAAGTGCCTGTTAGAAGTCGTGAGCCTGTATATCAGTGGTTGTTGTTGGTTGCTATCTAGTATAGAGTGTTACCATTGAACTTTAAGTGGGATATGGTTTTTTGTCCGAGTCAAAAAGAAATTAAAGCAATTTTTCAAAAATATAAAATGGTACTGGGAAAATCTGGATTCAGATTTTTGTTGTTGTTATCTGCTTGACCACAACATTTATTTTCATCAACATTGAGGATCAGAATATTTTTTTAGGAAAAAAAATATGTTTTGGTTATTGTTAAAGACCCATATGTGACTTTTAATCATTGGAGAATGTTGAATAAATTCAGATGTGGATCCATGAATTTGACAAAGGAGGGGGAGGATGGGCAAAGAGCTCCAGGGAAACATTACCAGTGGGTCTTGTAAAAAGTCTTTTCAGGAAGATTTGTTCTGGTTGATCATCTATCTTTACTATTTTATCTGACCCCCAAACACAGAAATTCAAATGATTGTCCCTAAACAACAGCAAAAAAATCCCCCCTCAAATAAAAAATGACCAAACCATAACTTAGCAATTTGTGTTATAAATATGAATATTTTTTTTTAAAACACATGTTTTATAATTCAATGAAAAAGGAAAAGAAAAGAGAACAGGTCAGCAAAGAACCAATCATGAGAATATTAGAAACAATAGAGATGAAAGAAAAATAGAAAACTCGGAAATATACACATAGTTGTACCGCATTCGAGATGACACTTAAAAATTCCAATATGTCAGCTCCCATTAATTTTCACATGTAAAGAAATCTTTTGGTTCGCAGCGCGTCTGTGTTTATTTTCAATCATGGAAAGAAAACAGAAGTTGTGTATAGAGTTTGAAAATGACATCTTATCAAATAATGAGCCAAAAAACGTCGAAGAATTAAAAGATTTTGACGGTAATCTAGATTTGCAATGACAGTAATATTTGTTTATTTTCTGTATTGACTATTGTATGAAATTATGCAGCGTAGTAACCAGTAAAGGTTTTATTCAATACAACAGGGTTCAAGATTAATCATTACTTTTTGAGAGAGAGAGAAAAATGTAACACTCAACCAAGATCAACGGCTTTTCCACAACTTGACACAAGAACTGACAGCCTGGATGTGGATCTGCCTGAGTCTCCCTCCTTGGTATCCTTCAATGGGGATCTTTCAACACTCAATTTCTAGTCTTTTTAGCTAAATCTGGAAGATTTTTGTAAATGGGAACTATCCCCATTAAAAGATAAAATTTTAATAAGACAATGTAAGGATATATATATATTTGATACATAGAAAAAATACACTTTTATACTTTGAGGACTGAGCGAATCAGGTGAGTGTGTGAGTTCGTATGTTTTATTTGATTGCATTGTATTTATGTTTTGGGAAGGTTAACTTTCTGGTAATAAGACCTGTCACGGCCTGGCTGGGGAATTGGGTAGGCAAATGCTCACATTAATCTGTACCGATACAGGCTCCAAATGTCCTCCTTTATTAGTCATTGGTGACTATATAATGGAATTTGATGCGACTGTCATACAAGTGAGAGGTTTAGCTAGCTATAAAACCAGGTTCAATCCACCATTTTCTACATTTGAAAATGCCTGTACCAAGTCAGGAATATGACAGTTCTTGTCCATTCGTTTTTGATGCGTTTTGTTATTTGATTTTGCCATGTGATTATGGACTTTCCGAATTGATTTTCCTCTGAGTTCAGTATTTTTGTGATTTTACTTTTTATATGCCATAACTATGGTGGTGCTCCAATTTAAAGGAGGCTCATACGGAGACAAGAAGTAAGAGGGTGAAAGGCAGTAATTCTAGTTTTTAAAAAGTCTTTGGTTTGAACTGGCTGGGTTCAAGACAAAGACTTTAAACTGGAATTACTGCTTCTCCACTAAAAACAGGACATCAATGAGTTAGAGCTAAGACTGATCTACTCTTAGTCAGAATACTGTGTCTGGGTAGTCATGGTAGTGTAACATATCTTCCTGTGGATACTGATATCTGACAGAGTTAAAAAATGTAATTGTTATGTCTTGTGAACAATTTGTTTAATTTATAATGCTTGAGTTCAACTTTCTAGAAATGTAGCCTTATGATTTCTTCTTTTTGTTTTATTCTTACTCGTCATGCATGAACAAATGATCTGAAAAAATAGCCTTTGAATTAATTGTTTCTGGTATCAAATCTACTTCAGGTATAACTGATTCTGATCGAGACTTTTTAAGATATTTCCAACAATCCAGATTTGACAGTGTGTTAAACAGCGAAGTTTCAAGAAAAGTTCTTAGTGTGAATACAAACAACAGAGAAAGAATAGATCTATTGTTACAGGATAATATCCCACAGTTTATAGAAAATGGTGATAGAATACTGAGGTTAGTATTAAAAAAAAGAGGATGTGGTATGATTGACAATGAGACACCTGCAAGAGACAAAATGACACAGAAATTAACAACTATATGTCACCGTATAGCCTTCAACAATGAACAAAACCCATATCACATAGTCAGCTTTAAAAGGCCATGAAATGACAATGTAAAACAATTCAAAATAGAAAACTAAAGCCTTATTTATATACAAAAATTTAGTGAAAAACAAATATGCAACACATAAACAAACAACAACCACTGAATTACAGGCTCCTGACTTGGGACCGGCATTTACATACAGAATGTGATGGGGTTAAACATGTAAGCAGTATCCCAACCCTTCCCCTAACCTGGGACAGTGGTGTAACAGTATACCATAAGAAGGAACTATAAAACTCAGTTGCAAACGGCTTAACATATCAGATGGTTACAAATACAAATACTACAGAGTGGATGTGGCTGGGTTCTTGTGTATCCCAACAACAAAAAGACAGATATGATATTATGCATCGTTACTGACAGCTAGTTCAAAGCCACTTACAACTAATAAAAAAAAATCATGCCTCTAAGACTAAAACTATCAATCAGTGTTCATTCTTGTGCAGGTCAAGATATGAGGCAATTGTTTGATTAACACATACATGTACAGCATTTGATATTAGAAATTTTGGAAGTGAGGTTGTAAAGTAGGACCTATAACAAGTCCTAATTTAAACAGGGTTTGGTTAGTTTCATTGTACTAGCATGTCTTTGTTATCTTTTCTGAAAAAGTATTTGTGGTTTGTTCATGTTGTTCTTTATTTGGATTATGATATCCACAGTGAGCTGATCATTATGACAAAAAGGAAAATGAAATCAGTCAAAGTGTAAAATCAAGTTTGTATTTCATCATCTGTTTTATATACATGTAAAACAATTTTGTAAAATAACGAATATAATTAATTCCCAGAGAACTAGAGCTGTTAGGGATAGCAGTTTCATGCTTGCAGACATTTGTACAGAATAATTGGTTAGGTCCAATCAACACAACAGACACATATGAATGGTTGTCATCTAATATCAAAGAGAAACGAAAGGTAAAATATAATGTTAGAATCACTTCTTTATAACGATTATGTAGATGAAGAATCTCCAGAATGTTATTAAAGATGAAAACAAAGAAAACAATATCAATGGAAATTATTTTTTAACAGACCAAGCTATATTGCTTAAAGTTGTAACTACCAACTATACCATTAAATAGCCTTGGATTATCAAAATCTGAATTGAAATATTTGTTTAAACAAGAAAACTCTATAATCAATTAATTAATTGTATATATATTATGGGAATGGAATTTTAAATAAGTGATTATTTATTTGTTTCATAATCCCTAGAGTAAGTTGTATTTTGTTTCAATATATAAATAAGGAAACTTTGGAGTGAACAGGGTTGAGTATAAATCTATCTGTATATTCAGAGATAACATGATATTTGTCATAGAAAGTTTTTATAACTGTAAGTATAGTTATTGTTTTTCATGACTGGGGAATTGTCTCCCCTTATACAGATTTTTTTATTTTTATTATTTATGTTTTTTTTTTCAATTTTTGTTTATCTTAATGATATATTATTTCAGGACCATACATTTAGGACAAGTATAGAGACAGATTTATATGTGGATGGTGAAGAAATATACAGTAGATGTATTGGAATAGAATATCTATATATAGCCAGAATAATATTACTTGAACATAGGGAATGTATCAAATCTTTACAGGTAAAATTTTAATTTTACCTCTTGAGGTTATTTTAGAAATTTACTTTTTGATTTATTTATTGATTGATAGTTGATGTTCAATGTCATTTTCAGCACTTTTGGACAAACCATGGCAGTCAGCATTGATGGAGAGAACCATTGACCTTTAGCAGGAAAGCTTGCAAAGCAATCTTTACTTTATATATCTTCAGTAAAAATATAAGTGAACCAACACCTGAAGTGGTGATTGTGCAGTAGGGTAAAAAGTAGTGGATACCGCTAGGTATTCTCAGTCATCTTGAAAAAAATGAATATGTCGACCATAAAGACAACAACACTCATGTTTTCACCGCATAGTATCTGTTTATTGGGTCTACATGTTTCGCCTAATTGATAGGCATCATCAGGACAATTATACAAAGAATAGACAGTGAAGTATGAATCTTGTGGTTAGCGGTTTAACCGGAAGTATACATTAAATAATGGTAGTTATGGTGACATTGTAGAAAGTGAAAGTAAAAGTAAATTAAAAATAGAATTAAATATATAAATAGAATAAAATGTTTGTGTTAGTATGAATGAATAAATAAATAAAGCTTGTAAGTTAGTTCTTTCTTGTTCTGTAGCACTGGATATTAAAATCTATGTCTATTCCATAGATATCTGTGTTGTGTTGATATTTTCCTGGTGTGTATCTGTATTCTTCTAGGCCTTGGTAGTGCAAATATTTGTGGAGTTTTACTGCTGTGTCCCAACTCATGGCGGTGAATATGTAGTTGGTGGGTTCTTCCTCCATTTCTTCTTCATCACTGCTTATGTAGAGGTCGGCCGCTAGGTCAATTTCTTCATTCTTATGTTGTATATCTGCTTGGGCTTATATATCTGCAGTCAAATTGACGTAGCTCTTGAACAAGTTTCTGAAATATTAGAGGTTAAATATTGTTTTGCATACACACAACAGTCATATCATAGAATAATCAGCAATGGCCAGCATATATATGTATTTGTTAAATTGTTTTTCAATATAACATGTTTATATTCTGATTATTCAGAGCAATCTTTTACAATGCAAGCTTAACATTTGGTGCCTGTAAGTGATATGTCTGTGTTGAAAAGTAACACAAAGAAATGTATAAATACATAACAGTAATAGTAGGTAACAAATCTCTACCATTTATTATATTGAGTGTTTTCTGTAACTTTCAGACTTGGTCCTGGTGGTTAATGAGATGTTTAGCCATACATCAGTATATACTGGATGATAAATCTCCTTCCATCAAAACAACATGTATACAGTTAATGGATGACTGTAAGTAGTAAACTAAAAGTCTTTTTATGCCCCACCTACGATAGTAGAGGGGCATTATGTTTTCTGGTCTGTGTCTCTGTTCGTTTGTTCGTCCGTCTGTGCGTCTGTTCGCTTCAGGTTAAAGTTTTTGGTCAAGGTAGTTTTTGAAGAAGTTGAAGTCCAATCAACTTGAAACTTAGTACACATGTTCCCCATGATATGATCTTTCTAATTTTAATGCCAAATTATAGTTTTGACCCCAATTTCGTGGTCCACTGAACATAGAAAATGATAGTGTAAAGTTCAGGTTAAAGTTTTTGGTCAAGGTAGTTTTTGATGAAGTTAAAGTTACATCAACTTGAAACTTAGTACACATGTTCCCTATGATATGATTTTTCTAATTTTAATTCCAAATTAAAGGTTTGACCCCAATTTTCACAGTCCACTGAACATAGAAAATGATAGTGCGAGTGGGGCATCCGTGTACTATGGACACATTCTTGTTTTAAACTGCATAAACAAAGTAAACCCGACTGATAATAGTGGTGTTATTTTTAGTGATAGCTAAAACCTGTTTGACCGAAATGACACATTGGTATTTAAGTCTTTTAAATTATTATTAACTTGAATCTTCTGAATTTTATTTCAATTCTCAAAATCAATTGAAGGTTGTTTGAATCATATTTTTTTCTTTATTGTAGTATCAAAAAGAGAACCACTCCTTACAGATGACTCCAACAGGTATATAAAAAGTTAAATTTCTTATTTCTTTATCTATTTTAAAGACTGTACAAAGTTTTCTCAAAAAGAACAATATGAAAATAATCGTTCCTTTCTCTTACAACAGCCCAAACATTAGTTTGATTTCCTGGCAATGGGACACTTCATATTCAATATTGATGAATCACCTTTTTTTATATCTTAGTTTAATTCCATTCATACAGTTGACAGATTTATATTTATTTTTTTATTAATTCTCATATAACATGTATAAACTACTGTGGCTTCATTATTATTCATTGGATACCAACTTTCATGAAATGAAATGCTAATGAGTGACAAATTTTGTATAGACTTATAATCAGACTTTGTCAATACATGTTCAACACAATAAAATATCAACAAACATGTAAGTTTTCCTTATTCTAAGAAAATTGGTACCCACAAACATAAATGAATCCATAGCAATAAAAAAGAATAACATTTGTTTATGCCTCTGTTTTTGTTTTAGTAAATACAACAGATCATTCCTGAAAAATTATGACAAAAATTTCACATTAATTTTAAAACTTAAAAGTGCTTTTTAGGCAAACTCAAATAATACTGAGTAACAAATAATGATGATACATATTAATCAGGGATTGCATATGGAATGTAAACTTTGTTTGTCAGTTCAGGTAACATTGACAAGGAGAAACAACAATCTTATCAAGTATCTACCACAGTGACAATGATTTTGCCAGTATGATTTAAAGTCAGTACTTTCACAGAAAATTCAGTTCCATCATTAGTTAGGAGATAACTGTATTGTATTTTAAGCTTTGAGGGCATCAATTAGGGATTTGATGGTCGCAAATTAAGTTTACTGGCGACGCGTTAGCGGAGACAGTAAACGGGTATTTGCGACCATCAAATCCCAAATTGATGCCGCCAGAGCTTAAAATACAATATTGTTATCTCCATTCTAATGAAACTGACAGAAAACAACGTTAAAACATGTATTTAAAATCAGTCATATGCCATCTGCCCTTGCGCTTTCGTCCCATAGTATCAATTGATGCCATGTAAGAAAGTGACGTTATCCAATCAAAATGAACGTTACAAACGTTGTTGCATTAGAATTATGTATGATTTGAAAATGAATCATGAGTTTATGTTTGTATTTTAATAAGATACTCATTATTACTCAATCTGTAATGAGCAATTTTAATATATCTTTTATGTTTATTCCAGAGATCTGATTATTCAGTTCAATTTAGAAGCTGGGTATTTGTGTCACACATTTTATGAGTACAAGAGGGCCAAAGAACATTTTAAAACAGCCATCAAAGTAGCAGGGTTAACATTGGAATTAACAGGTAATGTTTAACTAGACTGTGGAAACTTGGTGGACACTTGTCTCATTGGCAATCATACCATATATCTTCCTTATTCTTATATAGATGAAATTGTCAGTTGCCTTCTTGAAAAATTAATACATTTTTTTTTTTACATTAATGCATTTATAGAGTTATTTCACTTTTATGACAATGAAAAAAAAATATCAAAATGGCATATTTTAACAAATGAGAAACTCAGGTTCTTAGAAAACTAAAGTTCATATTAATGTTCTTTTAATTAATTGCAAAAACTCTGTGTTTTTTTATTTAGCAAATAAAGATAACTGCAAGTGTTTAATTAAGATAGGATTGACCTAGTATACAGAATTGAGATTGAACTTTCTTACTATTTTAATAGGTTTAATGGGAAAGAGAACACGGTTCCAACAGGACAGTAAGTCACAGCTTGTATTGAGGGTTATCAGGGAAACAGATGTAATAAATGACACTGAGGGTCCTTCTAGTCTACCTAAGGTAAATGCATTCTTCTTGTACCAAACAAACTTTTATTTTAATGACATATTGTAAGTAATTCAGTTCAAACATATTTTTATGGGAATGAATTTTTAACATTAAGCTTTATGATTGCAAGTTCTGTGTGACTTATATGTGTGAATATTTTACATTTAAACATATGAATTTATTTTTGCCTGAGTTTGTAACAGGATAAATTATGGTTAATGGTGTATAGCTATATAGACTTCAGTATTGTTGAAAGCTCTTATTTGAAAAAAATCTTTTTTATTTTAGATTTTACCCTTAGATGATGAAACAGTAATGGATGCCATTTCTTTTGATGAGGGAGATATATCATATGTTAAGTTGTCTCCTGTAGAACAGTCCTTGATCATTGGCATGATGTAAGTATAAAAAAGAAGATGTGGTATGATTGCCAATGAGACAACTCTCCACAAGATACCAAATGACACAAAAATTAACAACTATTGGTCACCCTGCAACAATGAGCAAAGCCCATACTGCATAGTCAGCTATAAAACCCTCGAAATGACAAATGTAAAGCAATTCAAACAAGAATACTATTTGTATGACATTGGTTGCAATAAATTACCAGGATTTGCCTGTGGAAAAAAATGATAATTTCATGTACAAAATAAAAATCAATAATTTCACTCCTCTTACGTCAAGCAACAATGGGTGTTGTCAAGACATTTTCCATGACCTTGCATAAAAAAGGAATGACAACTCTTAAAAAAATATAGTTCCTTCCATTTTCTATCTTATTTCAATAAGTATAATTCCATGGTCATGTAATAAAAAATAACTAATCTGAGAACTAAAATAATTTAAATATTCAACTCATGACTGTACAACACAGATAATGGACTCATAGTGCATTCATGAATAAATGTGCTGTTTGGTAACTTATTGACTATTTTCTTTTATATTTGAATTTCTATACATGTAATTAGTTTTAATTGTATAAAAAAATGATCTTCCCTTCACCCTGTTCAGCTTATCTAAAAATTCAGAAATACATTTAAATTCATTAGTCATCACATTTTCTTTGAAACCAGCTTATCAAGTCTCTCTCAGATTGTTAAACAAAGAAAATGAATTGTTTCAATAACAAACATCACACAAATTCATCTGTCATCACATTTCATGATATATTTATTGAAAGAGATCTGCAGCTTGATATGATATGAAGCTTTTAGAGCTTCTTCACTAAATTCGTTTTCCAAAAAGCTTTACATTGTGACAAACATATAAATTTTTAATATAAATATGTCAAATAGATTATAATCCACATTTAGCTGATTTTTCTGTAATAAATCAAAGTCATTTGTGACTGCAAACAGATTTGAATTATTATTACATTCTGATTTAACTAGTAAGCTTCTACTACTGAATGATTAGTGCTTAGTCAACATGCTGCAAATACACATTTTTAATGTCTTTGGTTTTCACAACCAGAGATGAATACACTTTACCATGACATCACAGATGTGGTGTTTTATATATCTAGAACTGAATTAGCATAATTTGTGTATACATTTGCCTCCTATTTTGTAGAATAGAACTTAAGCATTGCTCTGTAAAACAAATGAGTACCCAATGTTTTATTTTTCAAAGATTTGAAACCAAAACTTATAGCTTGGCATGAACAATTTTATTTGTTAAAATGTAGAATCAATGCTAAATTTTCAAAAAAAAACAAAAAAAAACCAACCAAACTGCTTAACAAGTGACAAATTCCCATTGTGTTATAAAACAAATATATAATAGAAGTTATATTTCAGGGAGGACCATAGAAGAAGTCAGGCTCATATGGAACAAATTACAGAGGAAGAAGTTATGGCTTATATTAATGTAAGAAAACGTGCTGTGTGATGTAATAGTACTTTCCTAGTATAGCCATGGTACTGTAGATTGCAAAACACATTGTTTTCATAATGTTGAAAGGAAAACCAGTAGCAGCAATTTATGTATAACTTTGTGAAAAAAGCTTTTAATAAGAACAACTTAGGCAATAGTATTTAGTTTGATATGTATAAGCATATGTAATCCTATTTCAATTGAGAGAGTTTAACCTTGCCGCATAAGTCATTATCAAATTAAAGAAGGTTTTTCATTACTTCCATGTAAACATTCTTGGAAAGTAACAACTTCTAATAATTACTGATTTGCGCAAGCATTGAGACATGACTAAAATAAGATATTTGGTAAACATCCATTATAGAACGATCCAACAATTTGTTGAAAGATTGAAACTGAATAATATTATTCTTTTCAGTATGTTCTATCACACAAGAAAAGTGTTGGTCAATTTGAAACTAGAAGATACTTTTATCTTTTCAGTATGTTCTATCACAAGTGAAGTGTTGGTCAGTATGTATAAGTGCTTTGTATCGTAGATGTTTACTCCAGAGGGGCAGGAGGAGAACAGTAGAGAGATCCATGATGCAACTTGAGGTATATATATATTTATTCTGAAGAACCTATGTTGATACAATGGTATACAAGGTATAAGAAACTTGATCATTATTCACATATGGATAAAAGGCTTTTAAAAAATCACAAAGATAAAGATTTTTACTTCTTAATAAACTTATCTAAACTAGTATGAAATTGTATGTCCCTGGAACATCTCTGATAGTATATAGAATGAAATGTTCAAAAAAAATTACTAACTGTTAACTTTCTGTAGTTTTTTCTTCAAAGAAGTGTATCCTTATAGAATTAAGCTTTAGACATTTTTGTCTTCAACGTTATGACAAAACTGGTGTAAATTATTGCCAAGAAGACAGTTTTTACCTTTCAGAGACTTGTTGTTCACTTAAACCATAATCAATGTACCAGTCAATATACACCTGCTTTTAATGTAAGACAGCATGTATAAAATTGTCACTAAAAATACAGGCAATTCTGTTGAGAATATTAAATACATTGTTAGGGCCCTGGATTACGGTTAGTTCCAATGATAGTAGTTGTGTTTACTGAAGGGTATAATAAAAAAAAACAGTAACATGTAGCCAGCAGCACTTTTTTTAAGGCCAAATAATTGTTTATTACTCACCTGGAATTGTAGAAATTTAAAATGATTTAAAATGTTCTAAATATTTATTACAGGAGCTTGTTAACCAGACTAAAAAACAAGACCCACCAGCAGGTGAAAGGTTACAACTTTTCTATAGTGCAGGTATTCCACCTGTCTGGATAGTACAGGTATGCATTTTTTAGTGCAGCTATTTCATTTTTAACCAGAATTACGTAAAAATAGGTTATTAATTTAGGGATTTTTGGCTGGCATGCATCCGGGCAGTGATCCGGTGGCTGCCAAACAGTGTCAGTGCATTTACTGATGAACTCCAGAAACATCCAAAGCTTATTAATATGTTGTTAAAGAAGGGGGACGAAAGATACCAAAGGGACAGTCAAACTCATAAATCTAAAACAAACTGACAACACCATGGCTAAAAATGAAAAAGACAAACAAACAACATTGTTAATGATGACAAAATTGATGATTTTCACTTTTAAAAAGTTAAAAATCTTGTGAATCACAGAACATAGTACACATTCATTTTTCAAAAGTTAAATATATAAAAAGCAAAAATCGAAAATGTCGATAATACTGATTAAATTTGTGGCATGAATTTCATGTTATTAAATACAACCAATTATGTTTTCAAAAAAGTTTGATAAGATTTCGCTTGGGCAAAAGAGGGGAAATATTATATTTCTTCTATACAGGTTTTGGGGTAGGGAGTTGATTATAAATTTAACTTTAATGAAATATAATAAAATTTTCTTTGAACAGAAACATTTAGCAGACTTGTTACTGGATCTTGGTGCTACTGGTGCAGCGTTAGACTTGTTTGAACGTTTGGAATTATGGGAAGATGCAATAAAATGTTATCAAAGACTTGGAAAGATGGAAAAGGTAAATTTACATTAAATCAATTTAGAGAGCAATAAAATTACCCATAACAAGGGTCCTAAAAATATAATTGTGTTTTTAATGCTTGAGGATTAGGATAAAGGATAATCATGATAATTAGAGAAAATACTTTTTCTATAACTATTCAGGTATGAATGACTACCACTGTTTATCTGATAGTTTTGCCACAAAATTTAGAGTCTTATCCAAAAGGAAAGATCCGACATAGGTACTGATTTAGTTTTAATTGAACCAGTAATGTTTTTTAATTATCAAATATCTGAAAATTATTAGTTGTCTCCCTTTGATTTACATTGTTACATATTTATATACTGAGGTATAATGAAATGATGAAATTGGTTGATTTTGTCATGGATAATGCTAAAAGGAGTCATATTTAGACATTAAAAAATTATTCAGGCAGTGTTATCTTCATGTCTGATTTTAACTCCTTCTGAGGCTTTCAAAATGTCCCTTTTCAATATAGTATTTAATTCATTAATTGTATCATCCAGGATGAATTGACTGCTCTATCATGAAGAAATGACCTAACACTGCATAAAATCAATAAAAAGATGATGATGGGAGTTTTTAACAACCTTGATTGGCTATATCGCCCTAGCACAGTTGTCCCAGGCTTGTGCCTTTTTGGGCATTTAAATAATTTATTTTTACCATAAGGTAAATGATATAATTTTAAAATAAACTGAATTGTTTCCTATTTTCCAGGCAGAAACAGTGATAAGAGAACAACTTCAAATCAAAGAGACTCCAAATATGTGGTGTTTCCTTGGAGATGTTACCAGAGATAAAAGTTTTTACGAGAAAGCTTGGGAAATGTCTAAACATCATAATGCAAGGTCACAGAGATGTCTTGGTTATATTTACTTTGCTGAAGAAAATGTAAGTATGGCTATGTATGGTGTTACTGTAGCCTTTAAAAAAGATGACATGAAAAAACTAAATGCCCCATTTAATAAATTTTGCACAAAAGTTTATTATTGAACAATTACAATGGAGATCAGAAATATTATTCAGAGGGAAATGTTTAGTTAAAATAGGTATAATGATGATTCCTTTAAACAAGAGAGATAATTTGCTTGCCATAAAAGTTCCACTATATTTATATTAAATCCAGTTTATCAAATCCTCTGTTAACACTTCTGATTAATTTATTGTAGTTTCAAAAGGCACTGGAGTGTTTTGAGAAGTCATTGAAAGTAAACTCCCTTCAGGTAAGTGATACAAATCTTTGATTACCCATAATAAGTTAGAAAAGAAAAATATTTTAAAGTTGATGAACTAAGAATTTAAAATATGAATTTTGATTGACAATATTTTAAAAAGCATAGTAATTTTTAAATCGACACAGATAATTTTTAGATGAGGGAGGGTAAAATCTGACAGAAATAAGTTATACTTACATAGACATGTATCTACATGATATCTTGACTGTTTATTCTTAGACTATCTATGTGCTAATTGTTGGAGGTGGCTTACTTCTACATCATGTGGTCACTTGTGGAGAGAGATCTCATTATCAGTCATACCTGATCTTCTTATTTATATATCTCTAAACTAATTATTTTACAGACTCCTGTATGGTTTACATATGGTTGTTGTGCCACAGCTTCACAAGATAATAAGTTAGCAGCTAAAGCCTTCAAACGTTGTGTTATGATAGACACAGATGTAAGTCATACATTATTTAAGTTAAAAGCAGAGTTCGCAAAAAACTTTTTTTGACCCGTCGGTCATGGGACAGACAAAGCAAGATTATTTGTCAGTCCTACAAAATTTTAGCCAGTCCTAAAAACTCTGTCATTTTTATCCTGAAATAAAAATAATAACATATTTTATCGAAAAATAACTTTATTATTATTAGTTTTATTTTTCACAGCCACGGACAAATTAACAATGAAGGACCAGTTCTGTTCTTCTGATTGTTCTTATTTAAAGTCATCTTCACTATCCATTTCATCCTCTGAATTACTTTCTCAGTATTTGTTATCTCCATCAAAGGGTTCAATTGCCGATTGTTTGCCAGGGATGGCTACATGAACAAATTTAGCAGGCCACGTATACATCAGCGCTTTAGTTTTTTCTGTAGGTTTCAGTTTGTTTATAATAGGAAACCAGTACCTGAAATTAGCAGCAGGTACATCTGATGACCGATGTAAACACGTATTGGAATTAGTTGCAGTACAACTAAATACCGATAAAAAAGGCACTGCAACAGCCGTTTTTACATCAGTCAACGGGACCGGCACTAGCTTTCAAAACACTGGTCCGAGCCTCATTTTGATCGACAGGACCAACAGGACCGACCATTTTTGCGAACTCTGTAAAAGTAGAATTTCACTTAAACCAGGAACATATGTATATAGACATACTGTTCCAAGCTAAAACATATGATTTATGCAGATTTCTTAAAATATGGAGAAGAGTCCAAATATCTTCAAATAGACATAAATGAGAACATTCTCCAAGTACAAGGTATATGTTATTGATTACCTTGTATTAAATTGTTTATATGCTGCATATTGCTTTTATAATGTTTATAGAGACAAACATTTTTTTGAAATCTGAAAACAACGGTATTTTATGACATTTATATATTTTAGAATTATGAAGCTTGGAATAACTTAGCATCAGCATATATAAAACTGAAAGAAAAGTAAGTAGTTTTATCAAAAGTTTTCCCTGAGAAACATATCTCAATTATCGGTCTTTGGTGTTCTTGGCATTAAGGTTCAGTCTTTGGTGTTCTTGGCAGTAAGGTTTGGTCTTTGGTTAAAGTTTTTAGACATCAATAGATTTGTCAAACCTTCCAGAAATTTTATGAAACTTGGATAGAAGCTTATTTATGATTATAAGGCAATATCAAGATTATAGTTTGAAAACAATATTTTTCATTTTACTGACAAAGTGACTTTTTTGCAATTTACAATAAGATACACAAAAGGTTTTAGTCAGCAATGCTGTTGTCAAACCTTAGTTTTATGAATCTTTGACTGAAACGTTTTTCATGATTTAGATAACAGTATCAAAAAACAAAGTTTGGAAACAAATATTTTTTGTGTTATTCTGTATTTTACCAATAAAAGGTCTTTTTTTTTTATTCTTTAGCAGTAACCATTGTAAAGATTGTTGCCAATCTTTAATTTAAAAACAATATCTTTGGTTTCTGGATATTAAATAATGACTAAACAACTTTTAAAAGTATCAGAGATTATTATTATCAATAATAATAAATACAGGTAAATGAAATACAATATGTTAAAACGTTTGAATGTGTTTTTCGTGTATGCGTTATTACCTCCTGTATTCTTTCAAGCTTGGTTCAAATTCGTTTCGTTATAAGAAAAATCCGGTTTTTATAAGACTTAGCACGCCTTATCCTTGCGTGTAAGAATATAGTCCGTAGCCGGTCAAGGTTAAATGTTATTATTAAAGTTATCGAGAATGTAAACATAGAATTATATTGAAGGAATGGACAATTTCATCCGACTTTACACCGATTAAGGAATATAAAGCAGGTAAAATGCAGTTACTAATGAAATGTAGGATTAATAACAACTGAAAAACAAATGATGTTTCCCGAATGCCACATGTTGGCGGAATTTCGTAACGCAAAATAGGAAACTGTCAATTTTGCCGGGAACAATATTTTCGGCTAACAAAACTATGGAAATATAATTAAACGTTCATAACACTGCCCTCCGTCAAATAATAGAATTTCGTCTCGAAATTTAAATAACTACGAAAGATTTAATCATTATATACAATCGAACAAAATTTAAACAAACACCTGCTGTCTCAATAGAATATTAAAATTAAGAAAATTTGTTTTTGTCTAAATCACGAATAACCTACCACGATCTATGACACGTATACATAATGATAAAATTGTACCAACGGCATACAAAACAATATGCATATAAATAATATCAACAAATGTCTAGTTTTGTGTCTTTTCAATATAAATAAATATTTTTTAAAATTTTCAACGTCTTCTTTTCCAACCACTTCACTGTATTATTGGTTCGTCTCTTTTTGTCCTCTTCTGTTCTTTGCTCCTTCTGTGTTCTCTTCTGCTATCTCGCTTCTGTGTCAACTTTTTCTCTTTTCTTCCGTTTCCTCCAATCTTTTTGTGTATCTCGAGTTACATGTTTCTCATTCTCAAATTCATTCGTAGTTTGGTCTTAATCTGTTTTATGTAAACCTTCTTTCAGTTGACTTATCTTTTCCTTCTGACAGAACATGTTTCCATCCTCTTCTGTAACTATAACATTTACAATTTCTTCAGTAACTGGAACATTTTCATCTGTAACACTTAAATTATCTTCTGTAACATGTTGCAAAAGTTCAGGCAACATTTGGACATCGACCTTGTCCGTCTGATTACCCTTATAACTTGCACTTGTAATATTTCCTATATATTCACACATGTCTGCATGCGTACTTGCTACCATAATTTTTCTACTATCTTCAACAACTGGTTCAAGTATAGAATACCGGCAGGACAATCCTTCTGTGTCATAACCCTCTCCAGCAATAATTATCTCAGAATTGGCTGGTATGGTAATTGCTTCTTTTATCCTAACTCTAGCTATACCATCTATTTGTCTTGTGGTTTGGCATTCTATCCATTCACCATTTAATTGGAGTCCCCTTTTGCAGTTGATAGTTATGTCCTTTTCATCAATCAGGTCACATCCTAACAATACGTTGTCTCCAATGGGGGCTACATACATGGGCCATGTGAAAATCTCATTTCCTAGTTTCATCTCTATCTGTGCTATTCCCCTTGTTGTCATATGCTTCCCAGCCTCTGCAACCACTAAATTCCTTGTTGCCTTCTTCAGTTCTGGTCGCATGTCTTTTGGAATTTTAGAATACAGTTCCTCACTCAAAACTGTCACCTCCGCTCCAGTGTCAATAACTGCCTTGGTTTCAACCTTGTTAATGACCAAAGGAACAGTAATGGTAGCTGCCCTCACCCGATCAATGACGATATTTTTCCCTATTGTCTGACTCGGTTCAACACTGCCAATTACATCACTAGGTGTACTCATCTGTAATTCATCAAATCCCTCAAACAACAAATTCAAGCTCAGATCATGATTCAATGCATCTAATTCATCTCCACATGGTCCATTCCTGGTAGTTATATCCTTAACTTCAATAATTTTATCAATGGCTGATACTTGGTCGACAGTCTCAGCCCTTATTAGTTTAAAGAATCCTCTTGTGCCTCATTACTGTTGGAAAAATCTCTGTTTTCCGCACTGCTTTTACTTCTTCTTGTTTTTTTACAGTCTTTAATGTAATGACCTTCTTCATTGCAATTAAAACATCTTGTGGTTCTTGTTTTTGTTCTATTGTCTTTGTTATACTGCTGGTTTTGCCTATAACCTTGGTTAACATTTGGTTTGTTAAATTTTGTCATTTCCTTCTGAATTATCTCCCCTACTGACTGAGTGATGGACTGGGTGATGGAGTCTTTCATTCCACTTTCAAATTGTGTGAGCCTCTCCTCAGTTACATATCTTTTCCCACCAACTTTCCTTATTTCAATACCATCTTCACCTTCATCTAAATCAACATTTTCTTGCATACTCAGCTGACGGATGTTTCTATCTTTATTTCCTCTTTTATATGTTTCATATAAAGTCACCTGGTGGATAGCTTCAGTCATACTGGTAATCCTCTTTGTCAGTAATTCTATAGCAATGCTCTGGTCGGGTAATCCTCTTAACATGTACTCTACACTCAATGTACTGTGAGTGGCTACGTCAATAGTAGGAAATGACCGTCTGACTAGCATTTCTACTCTGGAAGCATATTCATGGATGTTTTCTTTGCCCTGTTTCCTTAATGTGTGCAATTCCTGTCTATACGTCTCTGGATATCCATGGTCACCAAATCTATTCGACATAGCTGCACATAGCCCAAAGAAAGATCTTTTGGTCTCCGGTGAAAGGTAGGAAGCATAAACCATTGCCTCATCTTTCAGTGCGGTTACTAATTCAATGGCTTTAGTATTAGTATCCCATCTGTTGATCTCTGCAATAAGTTCAAATTGCATAAAATAGGCATTCCAGGGATCTCTGCCGTTGTAAAATGGCACTCTGTTTCTTCTCCCATTGTCTATCTTGGAGTTTTCATAATTATGGTGCTGTTGCTGTGATCTGCCATACTGTTGCCTAGGTAACCAGTTTGGTACTGAGGAATTGTTTGGATACTGCTGGTAGTCTGGACGTTGCTGGATTTCAGGCATGACTGTACTCGTACAAGAATAGTTTGGACGATGCTGGATCTCAGGTATTGTCGTATTTGCATAGGCATATGATGGTTGTTGCTGGGTTTCTGAC
The DNA here is from genome assembly GCA_037788925.1 of Mytilus galloprovincialis. Lineage (NCBI taxonomy): Eukaryota > Metazoa > Mollusca > Bivalvia > Mytilida > Mytilidae > Mytilus > Mytilus galloprovincialis. The sequence goes on from CM075334.1 coordinate 88,424,416, forward strand.
AATGCTGTATCCATGTATGTATGTGTAGAACGTTGCTGGGTGTCTGGCAATGTTGTGTTATTATAGGAGTAGGTTGGACGTTGCTGGGTCTCTGGCAATGTTATACTATTGCAGGAGTTTGTGGAACGTTCCTGGGTCTCTGGCAATCTTATATTATTACAGGAGTTTGTTAAACCTTGCTGGGTTTCATAACTATTTTGACTGCTGATAACAGGGTCAGATTTCATCTGAGGGAAATATTGAGCATTGTTTTTCATCTGAAGGTTTTCATTTCTTAATGCCTCTATTTCTTGTCTCATCTTTATTATTTCAGCACTCTCACATGATTTTTCTTTTGTTATAGTCGCTATAGCACTATCACTCTTACTTTGAGTTGGGAAAAGAAATGGGTTTGTGCTTACTTCCCTTTGAATATTATTCCCAGTACTACTAAATGGCCTGGGGCTTGTATTTATTTCCCCCTGGTTTAAACTAATAGCCTGGTTTGAGGCTAAAAAATTATGAGAAGTGACATCCCCAAATGAGCAGGTATCAATATTTGTAGATGCAACATTCCAAGTGGGAATGATTGGACTAGCTAATGTGGTAATTCCCCTACTTAGTGAATTGGACCCCTGTGGTATACGAGATCTGTCTCTTAAATTATACATTTTACTTGTAATTGCTAAATGGAATCAAGAGTTTCAATTTACTAATCAACTTGGATTAACATTTATCCTTGTTAATCTTGTACTTTTTCAGAATTATTCAACTTAGATTACTTTTTATCCTTGTTGAAATTGAAAAAGAATTTCCTATGTATTACTTTATAAACACCTTTTAAATTATGAATATATCCTTACTTTGTGAAATAGACTATATAAATAACAAATTTGAAATAGACTATAAATTTTTCAACTTTGACCTTATCCAAATATTATTATATCTACAACTTAGATTTATATTTATCCTTGTTGTACAAAAGAAACTTTTGAAATAGACTTTAATTTACAACTTGAAATAGACTATAATTTTTACAACTGGACCCTTTTGAAAAATTATAGTCTAATACTTAACTTGGATTCAGATTTATCCTTGTTAAAAATAGACTCCTAAATTTAAACTCAACTTGGATTAAAATTTATCCTGGTTGAATATGGTATTTACTTTTATTGTATTGAAACTTTCAACTTAGATTAAAATTTATCTTTGTTGAATTGTACCCTTAACTATTTTCAACTTGGATTTATATTTATCCTTGTTGATATATATTCTAACTAACTATATTATCACTTTTCAACTTGAATTAGAATTTATCCTTGTTGAATTTTAAATTATAACCTTTTCAACTTGGATTAGATTTTATCCTTGTTGATATAGATTCTGACTAACTAATATATTTTTTCCTTTTCAACTTGGATTAGAATTTATCCTTGTTGATATAGAATTTAACTAACTATATAATTACTTTTCAACTTGGATTAAAATTTATCCTTGTTGATATCTTTTAAACTCAATAACTATTTTATTTCAACTTGGATTAGAATTTATCCTTGTTGAATTTAAAATTACTTAAATATATACTATAATCTAATTTATATTCACCAACTGTACTATCTATTTCTTTCAGCTTTCGTTGAAGTGTCTTTTTTTTTTATGTTCAGTTTTTTTTTTATGTGTAACCAAATATCATAAAATATGGACAGAAACAATATATGTACTTAACAATTGCGTGCCTAATAAAATATTCACGTAAGTTCTTAAAATTTTCTTAAAAAAGAAAACTAAATTCGCTGCCACCAGTGTAAAGATTGTTGCCAATCTTTAATTTAAAAACAATATCTTTGGTTTCTGGATATTAAATAATGACTAAACAACTTTTAAAAGTATCAGAGATTATTATTATCAATAATAATAAATACAGGTAAATGAAATACAATATGTTAAAACGTTTGAATGTGTTTTTCGTGTATGCGTTATTACCTCTTGTATTCTTTCAAGCTTGGTTCAAATTCGTTTCGTTATAAGAAAAATCCGGTTTTTATAAGACTTAGCACGCCTTATCCTTGCGTGTAAGAATATAGTCCGTAGCCGGTCAAGGTTAAATGTTATTATTAAAGTTATCGAGAATGTAAACATAGAATTATATTGAAGGAATGGACAATTTCATCCGACTTTACACCGATTAAGGAATATAAAGCAGGTAAAATGCAGTTACTAATGAAATGTAGGATTAATAACAACTGAAAAACAAATGATGTTTCCCGAATGCCACATGTTGGCGGAATTTCGTAACGCAAAATAGAAAACTGTCAATTTTGCCAGGAACAATATTTTCGGCTAACAAAACTATGTAAATATAATTAAACGTTCATAACAACCATGAAGATACAGTCAGGGGTTAATGTTATCTATACATCAAACTATTTTTTAGATCTTGTAGAAGGTTTTTTTCGGCCAAATCTTGTTACAAATGCAAATCTTTTTGATATAAATATGTTCTATTGTTAATAAACTCTTCATAAATACTAGGATTAAAATTTTGTAGGATAAAACGGATAAAATGGAATGTTGAAGTCCTGATTTGTTTTTGAAACATGGGGCTTTTCTTCTTTTCAGGAATAAAGCATGTGCAGCTCTTAAAGAATCATTGAAATGCAATTATGAAGATTGGAGGATCTGGGAAAATTATCTGTTGGTAATGTCATTACAAAAAAATTATATATGAAATTAAGGTGGTACGTAACATAACAGGGAGAAAACTCTGTAAAAGAGGGACGAAAGATACCAAAGGGACAGTCAAACTCACAAATCGAAATAAACTGACAATGCCTGGCTACAACTGAAAAAGAAAAACAGACAAACAATAGAACACATGACACAACATAGAAAACTAAAAAATAAGTAACACAAACCCCAACAAAAACTAGGGGTGCTCCGGAAGGGTAAGCAGATCCTGCTCAACATGTGGCACCTGTCGTGTTGCTTATGTTATAACAAATCCAGTAAATAGTCTAATTAGGTAGGTCACATTCATTCATGTAAAAATCTGCTGAACATTTTAATTTTGTTCTATTGTTAAGGAAATATTAAGCTTCTGAATGATAGAATTTAGTATTTGTCAAACTGCTATATATACAATATAAGTTTTCCAATAAAGCGTATGGTTCAATTTATTGGAAACTTTGAAAAAAAAATTAAAATATTCAGACACTCGCAAGTCCACAAATCTCTGTCTCTGTGGATATTTATGAAATTCATATACTGTAAATTCAGAAATTATTGCGTGCATTTATTATTGCGATTTTGTCATTTTAGACTTAAATGCGATTTTATTTTTACAATTTTGAGAAAAATCCTGTTTATGTCATATAAAATATTTCAAAATGCAAGTTTTAATCATTGCGTTTACAACTGGGTTGCATTTTTCGCAATAATAAAAACCTCGCAATAATTTCTTAATTTACAGTTAATGAATTTCATAAATATCCACAGAGACAAAGATTTGTAGACTTGGGAAGGCTTACAATGCAATTTTCTATAGAATAGACATAAGGGACTCCCGTTAATTAGTTGATTAGTGCTAATTTTCTAACTTCCCAGTATAAGAGTGGATTCTTGGAAGTGTCCTAACTAACTTTTTACAGAAGTGTTCCCCTTTTGAAAATATAAAAAAAAAAATTGTTAGTGATCTGATGGCTATATTTCTTGCAGCATATTAAATAAAATGTTAAAAAGATTATTTTTTTTAAAAGTTATTGCCCTTGGACAGATATTATATGTGCAAATCAGGGGATATTGGAACTCTTTTCTTTAAATTCACAGTAATTAAGCTTCTTATAAGTTGTTCTGATTTATTGTTAATTTTTCAGGTCTCAACATCTAAAAATATCATGCACTATTACCCAAGATTTCTCATAAGATAAATATATAAATGTTATATACTCCAGGTTTGTACAGACTGTGGTGAGTTTGGTGAAGCTATTCATTCCTATCATAGACTGATGGACATTAAAGACAAATGGTCGGACCCAGAGGTATGTTGATGAAATATTAGAATACTGTTTCTGAAAAATGAAATGTTATTCTGATACAACACTGTTTTATTTTATTTAGATAACACCAAACTTTTCGTGGCATCAATTCCACAATTGATAATCTGAATTTGTCCATGCAACCCCTGTTATCTTGATGTACAGCCGGTAAAGAATGATTTTAGTACAAAGGGAAATAAAAGTATCAAAATAAAAAAAATAGAAAATCATCAAAACCAAATACTTGCAAACCTATCATAAGCCAAAAGAAATACTATGCATACTAAATGAATTGAATTTCATTGAAAAAAAATATTATTTTTTATTTAGAATTATAAGTTTCTGTTGGTTGGATTAGGATGATATAGGGGGATTCTGATTAACAGATAGTTTACATTTACCAAGATGAATCGATTAAATTTACCAAGATGATAGTTTACATTTACCAAGATGAATCGATTAAAGTTAAACAAAAATGAAACCTTTTAACAGTTGTTAAAGAATCTAGTTTCAGGATACTTTTATAGTAAGGCTATATACAATTTAATATTAAATCATTGTTTTGATATCAGGTTCTAGGAGTGCTAGTGCGAGTTGTTGTAGAAGACATTCCAGATTGTAATGGTAAACCAGGAACCAGTTTTAAACAGAAATTACAAGAATTATTTGGAAGAATCACATCCAAGGTAATTTGCTATACTTACCTTGAAATTGATTTGTATACCCCTGCACACATATATGGTAATCAAGCTGTCAGCTGTCTGTACAATCAAACATCTAATTCTAATTATTCGTCCGTTTGTCCGTCTGTCCCGCTTTGGGTTAAAGATTTGATCATGGTAGTTTTTGGAAAGATTAGAACTTGTTCTAAATCTTTACTAAGGCACTGGCCTCCCTTACAACACGACAGGTTGACTACTGTTACTAAATGTATTCACACTGAAATATAGTTCCCTATGGTTCTCATGTATGTGCACATAATGCACATATAAATTGAAAAAAATGGGTATGTCATGGAGCAGTTCATTCAAGAAAGTATGTCATAAGGTGTGTTGATGTGCAGGCTTTTTTAAAAACAATTTGATTAGGTTATTGGGTATTGATACAATACTTGTATGATTGACAACTGTCATTATCACTAAACAATCTGATCAGAGACAAGGTAGACCTTTAATTACAATGCCCCACCTCCTAAACTGTCAATCAAATTGACCACATTACTTTACATAAGACCCTGCAATATACATTTTAATATTCAAATATTTTACCTCATAATTCAATACACACATGTATATTTAAGTTGTTTGATATATATATAAGGATGATAGATTTGTTTATTACCAATTACTTTTGATCTACATTACATAAAGTGATTCTGTAAATTATATCTGAAAGATAAATGATTAATTGCTTAACTAGATCTTTGGAAAAAAAAATATGAATATAAATATGAATATATAATAGGTATTCAAGTAAGGCCTATAATTTACTTGATAAATTTCCAAAAATCATCTCTAATTGATCAACAATTTATATTGTTCACTTTTTTTTATCAGGAATTGGCTTGAAACAGTTTTAAAATTTAAAACTTTTAATTATAACAACCATTGTTTATTAGTTTATTCCCCATTAATCATTATGTCTATTTTAGTCATTTGAATTTTTATTAGAAGTGAATATATATTTTTGCAATTAAGAAAGAATCAACATTTTAATAAAATAAGTTTTTGAATTTGTTTACGTTGAAAAAGTACATTTTCAATGCCCTGTGTTGAAAAATATTTTAGAAATTGATCAAAGGGCACTCTACAACTTTTAATCTTCAATGTCTTATAACCTCTGTTTCAACTTACAAAATGCCCCAAAACAACATTTTAGATTATTTTTGTTGACACTTTAAAGTTTTTAGCTTTTGATCTAGATTTTATGTCTTACAAGGATAGTTGGTAACATTTACTACAAGAATTTTTGATTTGCAATTTTTTGTTTTTTTGAAACATGTTCAGAAAAGGCAACATTATTTCGATAAGATATAAACTGCAGTTTAAATAAAATTGTGCAAATTAAGAGACCCATATTATTTAATTTGAGCTCATTTTATCCTCATACTGGCAAAGCATGTTTCCTTCTAAAGACCTGCTGTTAATGCAATTTTCAGTAATAGTGCTTTATTAATGTTCATTTTTCCCCACCATACCTTAATATGAAATAATTCAAACTACTCTTCTAATCTTTCCATGAGTGATTTCCATCACTTTGATTAATGAAGTTGAGGTCCAATCAACTTGAAACTTACTACACAAGTTCCTTATGATATGATCTTACTTAATTTAAAGCCAAATTAGACTTTTGACCCAAATTTTATGGTCCACTGAACATAGAAAATGAAAGTGCAAGTTTCAGGTTAAAGTTTTTGGTCAAGGTAGTTTTTGGTGAAGTTGAAGTCCAATCAACATGAAACTTAGTACACATGTTCCCTATGGCCAAATTAGATTTATCACTCCAATTTTACGGTCCATTGAACATGGAAAATGATAGTGCAAGTGGGGCATCCATGTACTTTGGACACATTCTTATTGTTAGTGTTATGTTGTTTTCACATTTGAAATCTTGGTGTTGTCTTTTTGTGTAAAGAATGCTTCTATCTAGTCCATTGGGATTTCCCAAAGATATGCATTTTTGTGTTTAGCCCCTATCTGGTTATCAAAACTCTTCAAAGATGATTCAATATATCAATATAATCTTGGCTTATTGTTAGATCCTCATATGCACGTACTGGTACATACAAATCTATTGATTCAATGTTTATAAACACTGTACAAAGCTGACACATTGATAAATTAATCTTTCTAACAGGTAACAAATAACTCAAAGATCTGGAAGCATTATGGTCAGTTAACTAATCACGAAACAGACAACAGTCCAGAAACACAACAAAAAGTAAGTTTTGTCTTTTCTTTTTTTTTTTCAGATTTGTAAAAGATTTTTTTAAACATTATTCAGTATGTTTTAATGATGCAACACACAAATTTTCCAAACCTTATTTTGCCTTAAGATGTCTTATACATAGAAATGTTGTTGTGAGGAATTTACATGATTTACCAAAAAATAAAACTGGTATATTAAATGACAGTTTTAGGACATACAGTTGGATTGTAAAAGAAATGCATGCATGGACACATAAGTACAGTACATTCCGGTTATTTGCATAGCCTATTTGTCAGACGAAATTATGCAATAAAGCGGAGTATGCTTATATCCGAAATGCCAAATTATGGAGTCAAATAACATCGATAGAACAGATCAGTAAAGGAAATCCCTAAAGAAAGATGAACGTCCATAATTCACTTACAACATATTGAATGCTTATTTATTCTAATAAAAGTTAATTGTCTGGTTTCATCTATTTTATTTCATTGTGTATTCTTTCAATAAAGTTTATTAACACAATTTGTTTTAGTTTATTTATGTACCGACTTTTCCTTTACCTGAGATACGAAAATAAACTTGTTCTAAAAATAGATTTGTTTCTATGACCCGGATGTACAATTACATTGTTACGCTCTGATTAAAACAAACTGCTACACAGTTTATAATCATTTTAAACAATAAATGTTTAAGGAACTGCTTTTGATATGCAGTATTTACCGATTGCACAGTGAAGTAACACTGTTACTTTAACCTCGTTAGTTTCGTATATGCAAAGCAGTTAACAGGTAATGGGGCCCTGCATGGGTTATTTACTGGACAGGAGTGTTGAAAGTGAGAAAATATAATAATTAGAATTTAACGTTCTTATTTAAATTATTAAAATTGAATGATTGATGTATAATATTCTTCAACCATATATAAATGCCCTGTAATATTTAACATAAATGTAGATCACCCCTAGCCGAATTACGAGATTACACATTGGATAATGATCGATAATTAGCAGGCGTTAATGTTTCAAAAATTTACCCAAGAAGTAATCTATGAACAATGTTTGAAATCCAATCAATAATTAACACCTATTGAGATAGAAGATCATAGAATGGTTGTGTTTTTACAACAATCAGCTGATTGACATTCTTATGACCTCGAGGCTTAAAATAGAATATGGGAAACTTTACCTGTGTACACATCGTGGCCTTTTTTATAATCATATAAACACAAAAGAAACTGTTTTAAAACTTTATTCAAATAACACTGAAGTAAATGTGAAATAATAACGAAAATTATGATGCATTCAAGAAAAATATACTTACCAAATTGTCGTTTCCGGTCAAAAATCTCGGTCAGTTTTAACTAAGCATTATCTAGCTGGTGATTATTTTCTATGCAATTAACCGAAATGCCACTTGTAAGGCTATGCATATAACCGGACAATTTAACATTAGATGAATGGGTAATGGTTTTGTGCAGGAGAAAAGTATGCAATAAACCGAATTATGCTATTAAGCGGTATGCAATTAAGTGGAATCGACTGTATTACTATCAAGTAATGTATTACCTAATTCATTTATCATTCAAATTTCTGTTTTTTTGAGGAAATATACTATTTTTAAGGCTTAGATATAAGCTCTCTCCTACCCATCATTATTTGAAACTTGATATATTTACATTTCAGGTGTTACAGTACCTTCAGAAATCGCACAGGTGTGTAGTACAGGATGTTAATTGGCAGGTAGATTTAGACAGGTGTAAAGAGGTAGCCACACAGTCTACAGAGTTAGCAGATAGTAAGTCTGATGTAATTTCTATACATGTACCACACTAAGATGGCATTCTAGCTTACATAGTCATATATTGGTTATGTGAGCTATTGCCATTACTTGGAGTATATTATCCCCAGTCATCCATAAAAAATAAGTGAGAAAGGTATAGAAAAAGATATATGACCTTACATTTTCTACTTTAATTACATTTTTAAAGTCAACGTGAGAGAGGAACTTTTCTAAAATATAGAATGTTGAAAAATATTTAATGAATGATGGTACAACACATTAATTCACAAATGGCAATGATATGCATATAATAAGGAACAGTTTTACACATCTGAATGTAAATAAATAGTAGTTAATAAATCTTTTAAAGGATCTATTCAAACAAATATATTCTTTTACATAAGCAGAACTTAGTTTTATATATTGATATTGTTTGTATCACAGAACTTTAAATGTTTATTGCAGTGTATACAAAGTGTAGTGAAAAAGCTGCAACAAGCATGCAAGGTGTACAGATGTTGTCATCTGCTAAACTCATGTTAAAAGGAGTGGTCACAAAAATTAAGGTAAAATGATTTATGTTTTCCTCAAGGCCCAATTAATTTGAAATAGAATGTACTATTAAAGTGGTGTTTAATATTTTTTGAAAACTCTGCGATTTAAAATCTCAAGGTGCTATGTGAAGATGCTTAGGGGGAACACTGATAGTTGAATCATCATTTTTGATCTGATTGCACAATGTGATAATCTGGTTTATAGTATGATGTACCTCACTGTTATTTCCTTTGTGTTGCTCATTTCTATTATTGGTCTTTAATAGGTTTTAAATAGATGTTCCCTCAAGCAAATCAATATTAGTGTCCACTGTGTTAGTGTCAGTTCCATAGATATTGCCATTTAGATTACAAACCATAAGTATTGCAATACACTCATTGAGTGATTTACCCATTTATCGTTACTCAAAGATCTTGCACAGTAATACTTAGTTAGAAAGTTAAATCTGCATTTCTGAGCTTGTTGTAAACTAGTCTAACCTGTCTAAACTGAGATGATGTTTCAGGATATATAATTATTTTTCTTCAGTAATTTTAATGTTTGTCTATTTAGATAAGTTATTTCTATCTAGAAAGGATTAGATACACACAGGTTTCACTGTATTTACAGGGATGTCATTAGAAGCCGGCAACCGGCGAAATGCGCCAGGTATTTCTGCTTTGTCGCCGGCTACTTCAAAATTGTCAAAAATAATATTTTCAAAAATTTTTAATTTTTTCCTACTCGATAAAACATTGATCATGATAGAAATTTAGACATAAACAATTCATTTTCTGAAGAACAAAGATGTAAGCATTGACTTTACAGTGTGAGGCAGATTATTTAATAAAAAGACAACTTTTTATCACTTCCGCAAGTTGCAGTACTTGTTTCCACGAGTAGCCTACATCAATCTAAGTTTCGGCGGCAAAATAAGTTTGTTACTTCATTTGAACGTGATGAAAATTGCGTACAGTTAACCATGTGTAATCCATTTATTTCATTAAAACGTCATACTCCGTTCCAAATAGCTTGTCAAACATTGTTTATTTTTTGTAAATTTTCCCGGGACTTCGTCCGCCATTAAATGTTTAAACTACAGATAGGAAACAGACCAGCTATGACCGGAATCCGTATTTTTACAATAATAACTACGGACCTTGAATGGAACAGCTGAAAGAAGAAAATTGATCCCAAATGGAAAAATTAGGCATTCCACACAATTTTACAGACTTTTTGTTAGATTTATCAGAAGCACTGAATTTCATAAACATGATAAACAAGACAGTTTTTTTCTTATTGAATTGTAATTTTTATATAATAATATCTTTCCCTTTCTCAGTGTCATTAAAAAAAGGCAGTGGCTATTTGAGCGGCACCGGCTAAATAGCAAATTTTCTATTTGACCGGCACCGGAAAAATAGCAAATTTGCTATTTAGCCGGCACTGAATAAAACTGTTCATTGATGTGATTAGTAGAGAATGAAAAAGCTTAATAATAATTTAAAATCATTTTATCACAATATCAAGCATTAGAAAATTACAGTACAATCAAAATTAAGATATTGAAGTTCAAGATGTTCATAAATAAAAAAAAATATAACTTTATAATATTAATTAAAAACATGAAAACAAATTTGTATATACATTACTAAATATATTTTTTTCTAAAATATTCATAAAAAAGTTGCTGTCCAAATCTTGTGTAAAATCTATGGTTTAAATATTCTGCCATGCGATAAAAATAGTGTTATTTAAAACTACGTACATCATAAAAAAGACGATATTAAAAGTTGTTTGCTACGAATTTCAAAAGGACACATGCTTTAACTGTTGCAATTGTTACAAAACCAATTCTTTGCCTTTGGAAGTTGTTTTAATCTAGCACAAGATAAATGTTGTCACTTCAAACAGGAACTACGCATTACACTGGCTTCCTTTGAATCTGCATCATGTGTGCATGTGTTGCATATGTAGAAAGGGTTCTTTTTCTTCTTTTTATATAGTTTTACGCTCTAAATAGCTTCCCATGCATCTTTTTGACAATACTTTTTGATTAAATCAATGTTTACAATTGAGTCCAAACAAGAGGCAGTTAAAAAGTTACAAGAGCAACTTTTTGAATCGACTCTCACTTGGCCTTGGCTTGTTGTAGCTGTCCATATAATTTTTCTATCATCACTCTCTTACTGCTCCAGTTTTCCTTCAGACCTGAGTGAAAACTGTTTCAGGATACATGCCAAAGCAGATGGTGTCACCAACTCTTGATATTTATATTAAGGTGAATCATTCGAGAATGCTGAAACTGTACTCACCCATATCCTGCCCATATTCAGTTCATTTTGTTTGTAATATTTTTCAAATTACATAAAATTTGCCCCAAGTCATATACAGGTACATGATAGATTTTTTTCTAAAGGAGAGTTGTATTTTGATTTTTAAAATATATTTAATTTTATAGTTAAAAGGTGTAAGTTTATATGAGTAACAGTAACAAAAGTTTTTAAATATAATTATTAAAAGTTTGATATTTAATTATTATTCTTACATTTTAATTCCAGTGAGATATGATTTAATCAGAGCTGGGTAAATAGCAAATTTGCTATTTTGCCGGTGCCGGTCAAATAGTTACTGCCTTAAAAATAATCTTTTTAGTGCTAGATGTCTAGTTAGTAGTTTCTAATTAGAACCTCAACTTAAACAACTTTGAATTTGGACTGTTGCTTTAATTGTATACTCAGATATGAATTGAACAATATAAAAAGAACATTATTCACAAATGACCCTTTGTACTATACATATAGGTACATGTAATAAGGAACAAACATTGCAGCACAATGTTCGAAGAAGAACTTCTCTTTCAAATCTCAGCACTCCTCCCTATCAGTTCCAGAAAGAGAAGTCACTTCTCCCTATGATTATAAAGTAGTGTGAGCCTTGTATTCAAGGATGTTCTTTGGCCAGGTTCTGGTATTTCTGTCAGATGTTTGATCTATGTTTTTTTCCCTATGATACAGGGTAAAATATTTTGACCCATGACCATGATGACCCCATTTTTCCTTTCTTAAATATAAGACTTCAATTAATAACTCATAAAAAGTCATTTTAATACCAAAATTGAAGCAGATCTTAGATTTCTTTCTTTCCTTTTGTTTACTTCTTAACTAATGCTCTTCTGACTTATGGTATCAATTTTAAATTCTAGATTATTGTAATTTCAATAGTGCATTTTATTTTTGCCTGAAACAGTCCATTGAATTCATCATTTGATTTATTGTGATAAGTATGTGAAATTATTAATATTGAAAAATGTTTTCTATGGGTTAGAACTATTTGAATAATTGCATGTCTACAGCTAAATTAAAAATATTTTCAACTAATAAAATCAAATTTAAATCTTTTCCTGAATGATCACCATGTCTTACAGAGTAATGCCTCCATCATTTTCCTTAAAGATCCGAAAACATCTTCAATAACTTGTTAGCTGAAAGTCTTGATGATATTTATGTGATCAACTTTATAGAATATATGACCATCTTGCTGCTAATTTACCTTATCATCATTAAAAATATGGTGTTTGCAAAGAACAAAATTAGAGTTCAGGAGCCCCCAGAGTGCAGGATTTTGCACCATTTAAAAAAATTCCCCCCAGACCATTTACCATGAAGGGCAACAAGCAAGCTCGTCGCGTCGAACGGCTACGCCGTCAGCCAGTGTTGTCTGCTATTTTTATTATTTAGCCTGCTACTTTAAATCTTATTGACATCCCTGATTTAGTGATAAGTTTTATAAACAGAATATAGATTGAATTAAAATCAAAACACATGTTGGATAAAAGTCTAGTTACTACTATATTTGTTATGTTATCATAGATATTGCTATAACTTTGAGGTAAAAAGCAGCAATTAAAGCACTGCTCCTTATACTAGTAAATGTGCCATTTTTACCTGTGTAGCTATGGGTATTTTCAAGTGAATATAGGGAGAATTTAACTCATAAAGAGGTACACATGATATGTCTTCTTATCTTTTATGAATCTTAAAATGCAAAGTTAAGAGAATGCAAAAGAAGTCTTGACTTTTGTTTGTATCAGTTAATGCTATGTAATTATTTTCAATTGTTAGCTATCTTGTCAGATTTGTTTTTATTTATTATTTTTTTCCTTTCAGCAACAACATACAGATCCAATGACAGAAGAACTAAAGCCTGAAGTTAAAGATGTTTGTGATTCCCTTGATCAGACATTGACTGAAATTATAGATAAAATAACTCTTCTCAAGGGTAGCTGATAGATATAGCAAAATAAAATATTTAAAAATAATAATCATCTGTTCTGTTAACTAGGCAAAACGGCCAACAATGAATAGGACATGTGAGTTTTTTTGTGAGAAAGAAATCCCTATATGACGCCTGTAATGATTACCAAATTTATCAGGAAAGAAACAATTAGCTCATTTTCTAAGTAATAATGTAATAAAAGTTGTTCATTAGCCAAATGTTACCTATGGCCATTAGATTATTGTTTGGCCTGATGTAAATAACAATAACAATTTGAAATGTACAACCTCAGTGGTCTGTTGGTAGCTTGTTTGAATTAGGTGCAGTAGTTACATGCGTTCAAACTCGACTGGTTCAAAAGACTCACTTTGAAACAAGTATTTGGTGTTTCTCTGCAAGACACACATTATTATGGAGCGAGTGGGAAAACTGGTTGTCCTTGCAGTCAGAATAATGATTTTGGTATGATGTCTTCCTGCAGACAGTTACCTTATGAACTAGCATGTTGATAATCTGGCTCAGCGTCTCGGTGTAATACAAATCAGGGTTAATATTTGTATTACATGTAAATGTCCTGAATATGCACTTAATTTGATACTTCAGTTATACAGCAATCCATCATCATCATTAATTTGAAATGTCACCTTGTTCAAAACAAATTGGGCACATAAGTTATCAAGTTTGAAAAAAATTGATAAACTGCATTTAACAGGTGTCACAAACACAGAGTTCATGTTAAATGTCAGTGTTAAAATGTATAATTCATAAAATACATTAAGGTACTCAATAAGAGAAAGTTTAAAAGCAAAAATGATCAGCAAAACTAGATCTTCAAATAAGTATATGGCTGTAATCATCAGGAGTTTTTGCTTTTTATTGGCAGTGTTAACCAATTTTTAGTGTTTTCCTTTATCTTGAAAATTATTACACAATGAATTTGTGTGGGTCAAGACTTTTATACCCCAATAAAAGTGTAAAAAGGAAGCATCCAGTTCCTAATTTGATATTCCACCATCTATAATGACCATATCAAAATCAATAAATTAAAAAAATAGTGCATCATCTATGCTATATCAAAACGTCTTTGTACACCATCATACTTAATGGAAGATTAACATATGAATGAATTATCATTCACAAAACATTTCCAAGCTTTCCACCTGTAATATTGATCATTGTGATTAAATCTTTTTTCTAAAAATACTTGGTATAATTTTAACCAGTTCGAATACTATTGGTCAGAACCAATTTACTGATGCTTAAATTTGAATTTTATGCAACTGTCATACAAGTTAGAGGATGAGCGGGCTATAAAACCGGTTTAATTCACAATTTTCTACATAACAAAATGCCTATGCAAAGTCAGGAATATGACAGTTTTTTTTCCATTCGTTTGATTTGTTTAGGCTTTTGCCATTTGATAATGGATATTCCGATTTGAATTTCCTTGAAATTCAGTATTTTTTGTTATTTTACTTTTTGAAACATGACATTATTGAGCTGATATTATCATGACTTCATGATGACAATTCACTGATAACATGTGGTGTAATAAAACATCTCGTATAAACTTGAAATGTAACCATTCAATTTTTCCAGTACAACTATTGCTGTAGTCTGAAATAAGATAATGCTATTTGAAAAAGTGATACTTGAATACTATTAAGTTGTCTGCTATTCACTGTGAATCTGAAGTAGGAGAAATGTTAAGTCTTGTAAAATTGTAAATTAAGGTAACACTAGTTTATCAATGTTTAATCTTCATCTGCTACGTAAATCTGCACAGTCAAAATGTCATAATGATAAATATACACTAAGACGCTGGCTCTTTACGATAAACATGGTCAACAATTAATTTTCACATAACTTTAGAAGTGAGAGGTTGAGCTAGTTATAAAATCAGTTTTAATCAACAATTTTTTACATAAGAAAATGCCTGTACAAAGTCTGGCATATTACAGTTATTATCCATTGGTTTGGTATGTTTGAGCTTTTGAATTTACCATTTGATTGTGGACTTTCGGTTTTGAATTTTCCTCGGAGTTCGGTATTTTTGTTATTTTACTTTTATATAATAAAATACAAATAGCAAAAAAAAAAAACACTTTCTGTTAAGGCGACAGTAGGTTATTGAAATTCAAGTCTTGTATATCGATTGAGAACAGACAAATCAAAGTAACAACAAAACAATTCCGGAAATAACATGATCACCAGCCTAGTAGTCAGCACTTCTGTGTTGACATGAATTATCATTGATATGGTAATATTTATAAACTTACTGTTTACAAAACTATGAATTTTTGAAATACTAAGGCTTTTCTACATCAGGAATAGATCACCTTAGCTGTATTTGGCAAAACCTTTAGGAATTTATGGTCCTCAATGCTCTTCAACTTCGAAATTTATTTGGCCTTTAACATTTTTTATTTGAGCGTCACTGATCAGTCTTTTGTAGACGAAACGCGCGTCTGGCGTGAATGTTCAAATTTAATCCTGGTATCTATGATGAGTTTATTTATGTTCACAAAATGAGTGTGACCGTGTGTGTTGACAGGGTAAAGGTTTGTTGCATTGCATGCATTGCAAACCATGCGATTCCAAACTCAGTCAAAATTTCACAATCGGTAAAATAACAGATCATACGACTATATTGTAACTTAAGATCTAGAATAGTGGAAAACATCGTGCTAGTGAGTTGAGACATACAGGTAGATGTATTTGATGGGTCAACCAATTTGTTATGGTGGCGTGGTAAACCTTATGTAGTATTCATTTCAGTCGTTCTTCTTAAGGGGTAGATTGTTTGTGGGTATATTTCATAACTGTACAGACCTTTGTATAAAATGAGGGAAAACACATTCCTTTAATCGCTTCGTGTTTATAAAACAAGGTTTCGTCACATCGAGTATCACATTTGGTACCTTCAAAATATGTTTTAGAGCTGAAATAACTATAAATATGGGATCGATATGTAACGGATAACGACAGTGTATTACAAGGCAATATGGTACACGATTAAGACGAAATGATCCGCACAAAATCTGTTGTCATTACTATGTAATTCACTTATTGATTACACATAACGTAAAATGAAAAAAAAACAACATTATTTCATTCATAAAACTTTACGGTGACCTGAAATAAGGATACGTGTCACAGCGCTTGACGTCAATAATCCTACGTAATATGAATCCCCAATATGTTGAACATAAAAAGTATACACTCGTTAATATTGCAGATAGATCAATAAGGTTAATTTCGTATGGAGCAGCAGACTCAAGATGATGTTCAAAACCTTATTTAGTGAACATCAATTGTTTTACGCTAATAACGATCTAAGTTATGCAAAGGACATCAATGAATTACCAGACGAACTTTTGGCGCGTATTTTCCGTTATCTTCATCCAATCAGGGACGAATTACCACTTCTAGCATTTGTTTGCTCTAAATGGCGGGATGTTTTGCAAACACATGGTATTCTATGGAGACACATTCATGTTGATCCGAACTATTTCGCAATGTTTCATTTTAGTCTGCTTTGTTCCATGTTTCGTAATTACGGATATCATATTCAAAGGCTCAGTTGGCGGGAAAGCTCTCCAGTGTTTCGCAGTGTGTTTTCACTGATACCAACGCTTAGTAATTTAAGAAGTCTCCGATTGCCTATTCTATGGACACCTGAAGTATTACATAAATTGTCTACCCTATCCAATCTCGAGCAAGTTCAAATAAATGGTGGCTATGAATTAACAGATGACGAACTTGAACAAATTATGGTGTACTTCCCAAACCTGAGAGAGATTTCCCTTAATGCATGTTGGAGAATAACTTCTATTGGAGTGAAAAGATTGCTGTCAAAACTTCCTTTCCTAGAAACTGTAAAACTGAAACTAAACTCTGGATTAGATATAAACGACAGAAGAAGTGATGATGCAATAGCAAGAGGGTTTGGAATTGCACGTAACATTGTTGACAACAGCACTGTACACTTGGTTAAAGTTCTCTGCATCCATTTCTTACCTATTGAAGTGGATGAACTATGGGAAATAGTGAATAAGTTACCATGCTTGAAGAAACTTAGTATCAGCAACTGTGAGGTAAGAAATACACTATGTAGTATTGTAGTATTGTTTAACGAGCACATTTTGTCCCTCAATTCCAAATTTGTCTTTAATTTCCTTGTTTAAATACGCGGTCATTCTTTTGGAAGCTGTACAGTGCTATTTTTACCGTATGTTTTACATTTAACTATAAATGGTCTCGACAGGCAAAAGGGGATGTTTGTGATAATGTTGAGATGGTTTAACCTCACCACAGTTTTACGACAGTATCAGGTGAGTTTATCTGGAGCATGTTTCGTTTCTTTGTTGTTTGTCTTTGCTTGTACGTTAGGATTTTTTTAAGGAGAAGGCATGTGTTGATTGTTGGTGGGGTCTGTTCTGCTGTCTAATATTTTGGTCATTTCTAATACCCTTTTTATATATTCCTTATTCTTTTTAACATTTTGTAAACATCAATAAAGTTGAATCATATATGAAATTTTATTAAGTTATTGTGACATTTGTAACATATGTCACAACTTACGTGCTTTACTATCAATTGACGCAAATAGACTGCAACATATGTCTAAGAATCCATATTTTCCCACGCTTATTTAAGGCTTTCCTTATACGGATAAGTTGAAATCAATTCTACATTAAAAACATTTTATAGGGTTACATCAAAAGCTACTGTTTTAAGGTTTTCTAACAAAGAGTTAGCATTTCCAAACACCAAAGTTGATATTGTCAGAAATAAACACGTATTTTGACCCACTTGTCTTTTCAGCGTATGAAAACATAAACATTTTTATCTGCTATCAATTTAAGCTTTGACGTCATTAAACATTCCAAAGATAAGCCTTTAAAAGTATGCCACAAACAGTTACTCATGTATCCAAAAAGACTGAAAATTCCAAAGAGGTAATCAAAAGCATTGAAGCATTAAGAAGAAACATACAATTCGTGTCAAAAGAAAAAAACAAAAAAGCGAATAGACAAAGTTACACAGAACTTTACTCAAAAATTCAACAATTACAAAACAAATAACGGTGCCGATAACATTAACGGTACCAATTGTTCTGCACCAGATGCGCATTTCGACAATACATGTCTCTTCAGTGATGCTCATGGCCAAAATATGTAAAATCCAAAGCTTATATCAAAGATGAAGAGCTAGTGCTGACTTGTACTTCATAGTAATACCCGTATCTTGATGTTCGTAAAAATAGAAACGCATGCTTTCAATATCAAATTAAAGTCAATTCTATAACATTTTTCTTTTTTTTTATGAATAATGTGTTATTTCTTTCAGTACCTCCACGGTGTTAGACTACTGTCCGATTCCTTAGTAAAGGTATGTCTGCACAACCTTTGGAACGTTTTATTTGTCAGTCTGGACATTTCGTCTCTACGATTCCTTACCGTTGATGTAGGTTTGACGTCTATAGAACACTTAGAAGTTACATCGGATAATCTAAGGAAGGTTAATGTCAATGGAAGTAATGTTCTACGAACCATGAAAATCAAAAGTCAGAAGTTAACTTTTCTAGAATTGAAACAGTGCGAAGAAATTGAGATGAGGTCATTCAAGGAGACTCTGAGAAACAACGACAAACTGGTATGTCTACGTTTAGGGTGTATATCACATGACAGTCTGACACTCGATGAATACACAATACCAAATTTGCAGGAACTTTGTTTGCTTGGAGATTTTGCATGCGAGACTCTGCATATACGAAGTCCAACTTTAAGATTCATTCATGTGGAAGCAGAGATGGATATCGTGACCTTGAATCATATGTACATTACAGCAAATCATTTATGTAGAGTAGCCTTAGTTGGGATGCCAGCGTTGAAAACACTCACAATTCAATGCGTTAGTGTGGATTCGATTGAAATGAATCTCTGTAGTGATGATCAGTTGAATCTAGAATCCTGTGTGATTCATGCAATGAATGCAATAGGATTTCTTCGATTCTTTGACTGTAATGTAAACCTTCTATGCATCTCTACCCCGTTAGTAAAGACAGTTGTTTTATACCGATGTCAAATGACGGATTACACGCTTCAAATGGTTTTGGCGGGATGCACAAAGATTGCTCATTTGAATCTAGAAAAATGTCGACGAGTTACAAATGTGGCCATAGCGTCCCCCCCTTTGAAATTTTTGAATATGTATGGCTGTAATGATTTACACCAGTTGTCACTAAACAACTGCCCTCAGATGATAGCTGTTAATCTTGGCCAATGTCCAAATGTGAAATTATTCATTAGAGGTATCGAGCAAGATCTGACAGCACTCTGTACCTCTCTTCAGATTGTACACCCGAAGGAATTTGTTCGATGGAGCCACGACTTTCCACCTAAACCATATATTTGTCCAATTGAATATTGATGACTTGGTATTGATTGATAGCAAATTTTAGGAGAGGTCAATTGAAAACTTTTTGAATTATATAATAACTTCTCTTACAGATTTGTTAGATGCAATGATTGTTGGACACATGGAGGAAAGAATGTTCGAAAAAGGGATATGAAACTAGTGTTATCCGTCCAAACTATCAATGCAAAAAGATTGCGCCAGTCCAATTTTTTTAAAATATGTGACTTTCATATGTATTTTTGTACTGTGTGCTTAATTTTGTCTTTTCATAGAAATATCATAGAGTCGTCCATTTTTAATTTATTTTTATCTGTGAGTTCGATTGTTTTGATATTCACATGTATTACGTAATTCATCTTTGGTGTGTTGAAACTTTTCAACATTTTTTTAAAAATCATATGAAATGGCTTTCTTGAAATAATAAAGTTACGAACATTATTATTTAACCAATGCATGTATATACTAGTATACATAACCAAGCATTTGTATATTTACAAACTAAGTCCTCTATTAACGATTTTGAACATTTATTAGGAATCCATGACATCTAATCTACAAATTGTATTTAATTCAGTGAGTTTACCTGCTAATTAACTTTCCTGTTATGTTGCCGACGTTTACCGAACTTAATGAAAATATTAACAGAGTCAATCATGTTTATTTTTTTACATTAATAGTTTCCATGCGCTTATTTAAGTTAATCAAACGTTGTCATAACAAGACAACTTTCGAGTTCGATGCATTTCCGTCGAAAACTTTAGGTTTTAGTGCGTTTATATGCATCGTCACATTCGTTCTAATGTTGAGCGAGTGGTTGGAAAACTATTATGCTATATTGCACGAATGATACGGCAAATTGAATTCTCATAATTGACAATCAGCACTGCTGTCATTAGGGAACTGTGATTAAGTACCTACGGAACAAACATTATTTCTAGTTTAACCTACACAATGACGATCACGAATACGCTTGATGGACGTTAAAAGTACAGGAATACAGGCAATCCCCTCCTTCTGGTAAATGACGTCATAAAGGCGTGCATAATTAACGATTTTTTTCGATGAAGGACAACCTCGAAAGTGGTCTATTGTTAAATGATTTTTGCGTTTAATTTTATTTTCTTTCTTCAGAAGCAAATAACGCTATCTAATTTCCATGTTCGTTTACCTTCTCTTTCCCATTTACCACGATTCTCCCTCTCACTTGCGCTGTGCTATTGCGGAAGAACTAATACGAGTACTCGCGTTTAAGTTTATGGTATACAGAAAAGCATTCGGCGAATAATACTATGGAAACATAATATTTCAATAGCACTACATATCTTATGTTTTCTTTTAAAATAAAGTCCTTGCACAAGATATTTATAGTAAAACCTGGTCATAGTATATATCTAACATATGCAACATCTTTTTTATTTGACGTATCATAAGAATATACTTATAACAATACTTACATTGATCTATGGTTTTTTTTTTTCTATATTCAATATTATTGACTATTCATGTGTATAAGTTCATAAAGTTATGAATGAGCTGGTGTCATTTTGTATTTGGTGTATGTGTTGTGTTTTTGGTTTAGTAATTTTATACACTGTTGTATGAGGGACAGGATTTGTTACATTAAATCATATCAAACCAAATACAAATCTTGTTGGTATATATTGTCATTTTATGGAAATCCCATTTAATAACAGCTTTCAAGTTGTACTAAAGTAAAAACCAGTGTTATTTCATTGTTACAACTTTCACCAAAAGAAATACTTTTTCGTAGTGATAGCTTTAAACCTAAAAAAATATTTAGTGGTTTAGTTCCGGCCAAGACAGGAATTTAATTAACAATATAAAAGACATTGAAATTAGACTTGTTACGTTATGATATACCGGTTATATATCTGAAAAAAAGTTTTTTTTTATTTTTATTATAGATCAACTATATATAGAGCCAGTTTTTGTGTTCTTTCCGAAATCACTCCATGTTTTGGTGGGTCCGTGTTGTTTTTGTTCTCCTATTTGTGACATTTTGTTCACGCATCAATGTCAATATAATGGAATTTGATGCGACTGTCGTACAAGTGAGAGGTTTAGCGCTATAAAACCAGGTTCAATCCACCATTTTCTAAATTTGAACATGACTGTACCAAATCAGGAATATGACAGTTGTTGTCTATTCGTTTGATGTGTCTTTTTCATTTGATTTTGCCCTTTGATTAAGGACTTTCCGTTTCGAAATGTCCTCGGAGTTCAGTATTTTTGTGATTTTACTTTTTACATATAAAGCCTTTTTATCTATGGGCATATTCATTGGCTGATCTGTGCATAATATAAAATACAACAAAATCAAACAGAAAAGAAATTCATATATACTAGTAACATCTGTAAACTTTTCTCACAGGGATTACGAATGATAATATAACAGTAGAAAAAAATCAGAACTATACCTTCAAATTGGTTACAAATAAAGACAGGCAGCGAAATTCACGAAAGCCAATATTAACAATATTTGAAAAAGTGAAAAAGAATCTGAATAAGATCAACCATGTATAATTAAGATTACGCAAATCACTATCTCATGGCTAGAATGCCATTAAGTACCGATTGTTTTGTTTTTTTTTTAACTTTTGATTAAGCTGCAGGGGAATGGTTGATTCCAATGCAACGAAATATTTAAAACTTAGTAACAAAATAAGAAAAAACTGGTATGTTGAATACAATACAACAAAATAAAAAATACAAAAAATATACAATACACGTCCAGTATTTCTAAATCGTGTGTACAGTTGCAGAATGAGACCATGCAAGAAAATTGTCATTTTGTTAAACCACATCATAGTATATTTTTATTAGAACAACATCAAACATTTTTACGATAAGATAGTGTTTATTGTTACTACATTATGACATTTAGTTTGAAAAAGATGATATACAATATCATTTAAATATATATCATGTACACAGTAGGAACCAAAGCAACCAAGGTCATAAAAAGTATATTTCTTCTATACAATAGCCAACTATAAACTTTAAAGTCCCTCATTTGGACAAGATATATTTAACAGAGATTTTGGAAAATATGCCATGCACAAAAAGTATGTAAATGACAAACATAAAACATTACCTGACACACACTGCAAAATAATGTTCTGACAAGCATATACACGTATGGTTTGGTTCATTGTTTTTATCTCAGATCTAAATGCCCTTTTTATCTCTATCGTTTGAATAACAGCTTTATAATAACAACGCACAGTGATAATATTTCTAAAAAAAATCTTTGATGCCAGTGTAATAATGTAAAATAAATGTCTAAATATCAATAACACCCGGTTATAAAACTAGCAAGTACAATCAAAACAGTTGTCTAAATGTCAATCAAACCCGTTATAAAACTGACCAGTACAAACATAACAGTAAGAAAAAAATACCATTTCATGCAATTCTACATATGAAAATAACTGTACCAAGTCATGAAAATGACAGTTGTTATCACTTCGGTGTTGACATGAATATCAATAATGTGGTCATTTTTATAAATTTCCTGTTTACAAAACTTTGAATTTTTCGAAAAACTAAGAATTTTCTTATCCCAGGCATAGATTACCTTAGCCGTATTTGGCACAACTTTTTGGAATTTTGGATCCTCAATGCTCTTCAACTTTGTACTAGTTTGGCTTTATAAATCTTTTAATATGAGCGTCACTGATGAGTCTTATGTAGACAAAACGCGCGTCTGGTGTACTAAATTATAATCCTGGTACCTTTGATAACTATTATCCATTCTTTTGATGTGTTTAAGCTTTTGATTTTGATTAGAGACTTTCCGTTTTGAATTGTCCTCGGAGTTCCGTGTTTTTATAATTTTGCTTTTTTCTTAAACTGCTAATACAAAGATAGTGCTAAAGTATGAATCACTTGACAATGATTTCAAAGAGACCCGATATAAAATTTTAAGAGAAACACGATCTTGCGAATGGCCATTGTTCATCTGTACATAATTCCAATGTCAGAAAGAACTAAAATAAATAGTTGTGTGAATGCTTTATAAAAACAAGTAGTACTACCATTAAAAGCTGGGCATGAAATACCACTTTGTATGAAATAACTGCAAATTAAAATGGAATAATACAACAATTCCTTACATTTATAAATGAAAACGTAGTGAAGGTTTTGGTTAATGTATGATAGATATACCTATACAACTGTCAATGAAAAGTCAGACGACACAGAAAACAACATGGAACAGACGAGAGAATAAAACTCTTAACACTACCGTTTCCATCTTACTAGTGAACAAAATGAATCGAAGTAAGTCAACCTTTGGACGATAGGGATAGATTGAAATACGACCAACAATTCTTTGTTGAATTTTTATAAAATTCTAGAGTTATGCTTCTTGATCAAGCAGAAAATAATTGCGTAAAAATTTCCACTATTTACGTGAGTCTCTGTAAAATATGGAGAGTATAACTGTATAAATATTTACATTAAAGTGAATACTGTATCACATACCATTGATCGGATACAATAATGTCGAAATTGTTTGTTTTGAAATGTTGAAGATAAAATTTAAAAGTTCAATGCTATTTTTGTTTGTCTCTCATCAACTCTGCTTATACGCTTTTGTACGAATGTTTCAATACATTCAAGTCTTTATTGTATGAAATTTGCATGCTTCATCTTTTTTTTTTCTTCTCTTGAATACAAACATTAACATCATTATAAAATATTGGATTAAGAAGACAGACGACATGTGAAAAACGTACTTAGATTTATTTTTTTGTTTTTATATTTCAAATAAAAGCACTAGCTTACTTCTAAGTCAAGAGGCTGTCATATAACCCCTCAACAATTGCAAAAAAGCATCTTTGAGTTTCAGTGACTGTTTTATTGAGTTTAACCTTCCTGTTTTTGTACTTGTTTGGATTTATAAATATTTTGATATGAGCGTCACTGATGAGTCTTATGTAGACGAAACGCGCGTCTGGCGTTCTTAATTGTGCAGTGTAATAACAGATACGGTACTAATTCTTACTGCACAAGACGCATTTTTCGACTAAACATGTCTCGTCAGTGATGTTCGAGGCCAAACTATAAGAAAAACTATAACTTACTCACATCGAAGAAATAAACATTACTGCAATTTGGTAACATGAAATTCTAATAATTCATTGCATCATATATTTATATCATTACTGTTAACAAAAGTAACAACTTGAACAAGAGGCAAGTATATGTACTTTTCAGTTCTCTGTCATATGTTAAACTCTATATTTTGGAAAATACATACTGACAAATAATGTGAAATTGAATTACCTTTGATACTTATTCAGAAACACGATGCATGTGCTATTTTCTATACCTTCGATCGTGTTCCTTGATTAGCCTGTATTCAGGTAGACTCCAGAGCACAATTTCACCAAGTCAGTAATATGATAGTTGTTTCAGTTTAAACATATTTATTTATAGTGGATTGGGAAACAAGTTGTTGCATCTTATATTAATCCCCTTCCACTTTGCGGGTACAATGGCTTCCTTGTAGAGGCATTAGCCTGCCCCTTTTCGAAATCTACAAGGGTGTCTTTTACGTGTAAGAGATATGATTCTCTCTTAACAAGCTATTCATCGTCCCCTTCCGACGGAATATCATCATTTCTCCAGACCGTACTCGCAAATGGTGTCGAGGGAAAACCGAAAATGCAGTCCATGAGGATCAAACCATGAAACTTTGTGTTAGTAGTCCATTGTTTTCCAGTCGTTCCCTTGTTTAATTTTGATTTTGTCAGTGTTTATAGACATCCCTTCTTTCATTTTCCTCGGTATTTGGTATTTTTGTCATACTTTTTTGGAAAATCAAAATAGAAAATATAAGAGGATAAATACAATAACATCAAATTGATATTACCATCAGTGGTCAACTCTGCTTTAAGGGGTTGCAACTGTTGATTAGATATACTTGCACAAAATGTAAATTTTGTATTAACGAGAAACATCATTTTAAGCCATATCTGTAATTTGATACTAGCCTCTAGGTCGGGGGTACCATTGGGTAATCATATAATCGGGAACTGATATTCTTTTGATATGTTTGAGATTCTAATTTTGCCATTTGATAAGGGACTTTCCGTTCTGAATTTTCCTTGGAGTTCGGTATTTTTGTTATTTTACTTCCAACCAGCAGCGGTACAGACCACGCTTCTGGTCTGATTGTAGCTTTGGGGACTAAGGTTTAATGGTATTATTGGAAACTGATATTCTACTTGTAGCGCAACCTCCAAGCTTCTGGTCGGATTGTAGCATAAGGAACAAATAGTCAATTGTATGATTTAAAACTGATATTCTACTAGCAACGAAACCGAAAGCTTCTGGTCTTATGGTAGTATTGGGGACTGATAGTTAATGGTTAATCGGTAATTGATATTCTACTCGCAGTGTCATCGACCAAGCCGATAGTCGGTTGGTAGCATTGGGGCAGACAGTCAATTGGCAACGACACAGACACAGCTTTAGGTTGGATGTTATTATTGGAAACTGATAGTCCACAAGCAACTTCGCAGGCAGAACTTCTGGAATGAGTTCTTATAAGTACTAAACCATTGAAATTACAGGCTCATGACTTTGGATAGATACATACAGCATTCAGATGGGTTAAAGATGGTTGCTGGTATCAAAACTTTCCCTAGAATGTGAAAAGAAAAAGTAATATCACAAAAATACTGAACTCCAAGGAAAATTCAAAAAGGAAAGTCCCAAATCAAATGGCAAAATCAAAAGTTCAAACACATCAAATGAAGGGATAACAACTATCATATTCCTGACTTGGTACAGGCATTTCCTTATGTAGAAAATGGTGGATTGAACCTGGTTTTAAAGCTAGCTAAACCTCTCACTTCTATGACAGTCGCATCAAATTCCATTATATTGGCAACGATGCGTGAACAAAACAACAAAAAACAATAGGTAAAAATGTCACAAATAGGGGTAAATAGTCTAATTTGGTAGGTCACATTCGTGAAAAGGGAACAGGACTGTAGTTACGACATAAGGAACATATCCGATATCATCTGGGAAACGGATATTCCATAATGGTCAACCAACTCGTGATGGCGTCCGTAAAATTTACAAAGTGATGATTTCAACTTCACCATTTGGATCTCTTGGTTTAAAAATGAAAATTCACACAATTTGGAAGTAGAAATCATCTCTTTTGTCTTAAAGTTTTGTTTTCAACCGACCCTCATAGTCAGTTTCTAGATATAAGTCATAATCAAATGGCAAAATCAAAAGCTCAAACACATCAAACGAATGGATAACAACTGTCATATTCCTGACTTGGTACAGGCATAAGAAAATGGTGGATTGAACCTGGTTTTATAGCTAGCTAAACCTCTCACTTGTATGACAGTCGCATCAAATTCCATTATATTGTCACCGATGCGTGAACAAAACAAACAGACACAATAGGTAAAAATGTAAAAAAAATAGGGGTACAGCAGTCAATACGGGATACATAAATACAGAGTCACGTCAAATGTATATCACAAAAAAAACAGACATAACAGTAAAATTAATATTAATCAATAAAACAATTTTATCATTCAAAGTATGACTAGATACATAGGTACAGAGTCACATCATAAAATAATTTTGTCGTACAAAGTATGATGGGATTTAAGCATAGAGTTACGTCAAAAGGATATTTCAAAAAACAGACTTAACAGTAAAAGTAATATTACTAAAGACGAATAAAAGAAAAATATAACACGTTATTAAGATGATTCACAACGTCAGTACGCAAAATCTATACTTCAAGACCATCGTGTATTATTTGTGAAGTTGATACGGAATATTTATCAACAAGTTCTTGGTACCTTCCGTGTTGTAGCAGTACAACTTAGAAAAACACTATAAAATCGGTTGAGAAGGAAGGACATACCTGATCAGATAGACTCAAACTACAAAAAGCTACTAGTAATAAAAACACAAAACACATAAAGTATCTGATTGTACTTGCAGTTACGGAAATATAGTTCAATGGCGACAACAGCTAATAAAACATCATGTATCTTTAATGAAACATCAATCAGCTCACTTCTAACATCCAATGGACGTGTCATTAACAGTTGTGAAGTGTCAAAATATAGGTATTTAGGATATAACTGTATTGTATTTTAAGCTTGGCCTTCATAAAACGGCGTAGATTTTACTGTCGAAAATTGAGTTAACCTAGCGACGCATAGCGGAGATAGGTAAACGGGTATTTGCGACAGTAAAATCAAGTTTTACAAAGGCCAAGCTTAAAATACAATACAGTTATCTCCATTCTAATGCCACATAATAAAATGAATGTCATTTAATAAATATTTTGGCTTAAAAATGGCATGAATGAAAAGCGTCTAAACAATGTGACGTCATTTGTATACTCTGGATGTCACACATGACTACTAAACTTATTTTTACTTTTTGTACGCTTCAGAATGGTTTCAATATGACAAAAAGAAGATTTCGAGGTGAAAAATGTGACTATCTTGTTTATTTTTTGAAAAAAAAAAAAATTCAAAATGGTGGCTTTCTTAGTTACGGACTGGTAGAACTTGGAATCTAACCCCTCAAAATATATGTAACGTCCAATGAAAATTCTTGTTACAAACTAATTGCCTTAGAATGACAGATTGTATGAGCTTGCATGTACATATGCGTACAACAGTTATATTTTAATTTATTGATAAGAACATTTAAATAAACATCTCATAGATACCAGGACCAAAATAATTTATGTATACCGATAAAAATATTATTAAAAGATCTAACTGCTATGTTGAATTGATAACCGAAGATGGCATAGATCGATCATATTGTTGGAGCGTATACTAGTAATTAGGAACTGATAGTTAATGGTATTATTGACAGCGGTATCCTTCTAGGTTCTGACCAGGTTATATCATTGGGGACTTATAGTTCACTAGCAGTTTTTCGTTGGATAGTATTATTGGGAACTAATCAAGGTTCTGTTGAGATATAGATTTGAGGAATGATAAGCCACAAGCAGTGGCAACAACCAAGTTTCTTGTCGGATAGAATCATTGGAAACTGATATAGTATGGTCCAACTGTCTGTATCACTCTGTTTAGCTCTTCGAAATTGCATCGCACGGCTTTGTGACGTCAAACATGTTTACCTGGCCTTAATAACTTTGACCCAGACATAGCACTGACGTTGATAAGTTTGACCCGAGTTTATTATGTCATATTCTGGTTTGCGGCTGAAAAAAAGAAAGCGCTTGTGTATATCATGTAACTACAAAAACAATTCGATGAATCAATTATCAGGTTTTCTGCATATTGATATGGTAACATAGCAGCCGCTCGACACAATGTGAAGCCGTTTAAACTTTTTCGCAGCGCTCACTCGATTTAAACCATGATATTGTGACTTACAGTTGGCATACAAGGGAGAAGTTTATCTAGCTATAAAACCAGGGTTAATCGACCATTTTCTACATAAGGAAATGCCTGTACCAAATCTGGAATATGACAGTTGTTTTCCATTCGTTTGATGTGTTTGGGCATTTGATATTGCCAATTGGTAACGGGCTTTCCGATTTTAAATTTCCTTGGAGTTCGGTATTTTTGTTATTTTACTTTTTCTGTATTTAACAATATCAATATGAAGAAAACCTGTAACTATCAGCGACACAGAAAAAGCCCATGATTGCATAATACTATCTGGGACTGAATGTTTGCATAGCTGAATTATAAAATATTTATATTATACGTTTATAGAATGATCCAAAATATCAACTATCATCATGTACTTGTCTCGATTTTGCTGATGTACTATGGACTAACTTACTATTATTATTATATGTAGTTTTTTGACAAAAAAACACATTGCAAAAAAAAATATAAAACAAAAAAACATTAAATTTAAAGCTTATCATGATGGGGTTGTAATATGAATTTTAGTAAAATAACACAACAATTGACCTGGGTTACGCCATCAGGATTAAGCATTCCTGAGACTGTTTATGACGCTTCAATCTATACCAGTCAGGTTGAAAACATGCTTAATCTGTTAGCTGAATTTGATTTTTACCTGAGTCATCTTAGATCACTGTGTCTTTTTGCAATTGTTTTACAGTTTAACAGTGAATAGAACCAGAAAGCTTTAGCGAAGGTTATAACAAAATAAGTACCTCAATTTTGGAATTTTGTTTGTAGTCGAGTTTTCAGTCGATCTAAATCATTTACTGTTAAAATGTTGACAAGAGCCATCTCCCCTTTTCTTTGTATCGTTGATTTTATTTATTTTCTCTGAAAAAGACCAGTTAACATATTAATTGAGTAAATACTATTAAGAAATCCACTCTGTCCAACGTTAAATATTTAGAATCTGTGTTTGATCAAAATTAAATGAATTTCCTCACGACGTAACGTGAACACAACCAATCTTTCAATGCTTGATTATTTTCTTTCTAAATTGAATTAAGATTTTGACAAAGTAATTATGTGTTAATGCAACATGCTAATGATTCTATCCCTATGTATACATGAAATATAAACACAAATCTTTTTCAGTGTTGTTCGTTCCGACTTTGTTTCCGCTTGTTTATTTCAACAACTCTGTATTTTCAAACTGTTACAAGTAATTTTAGTCAAGCACTTTAATTGTTTTCCCACAGCCGAAGCATCTGGTCGACCACCGCGGTGATTTATGTTCAATAAAGTTAACGTATTATACCGATATCAGTACGCATGACGCGTAATTCTGGAATAATCTCTATCACGTACACTTGAAATCAAAAATTTTTGAGGAGTCAAATAATTTAATCATTACAGTGACTTGACTGTTAGTGTTGCTATCTGACTATTGCAACTCAGTTGAACAGTTTGGAATTAAAAAACAAATTGCAATTTGGTCAGAATTTTGAATATGTTGTTAAAGGTGGAGTGCAACACTAACAGTCAAGTCACTGTAACAGGCTATTTTTTTCCAAACAACAGTACTACATAGACAAAAGATAAGCACTACAAGTAATCTAAAAGATATCCAAAAACGTTACCGACTCATTAACATGGAGAGCAATGCTTAACATTTCATAATATCAGAGTTACTGTTGTTGTATTCCCAGTGAGAACAGATCATTAAAAAAGATTTAGGAAAGAGATAAACGTTTGTATTAAATATTTCACTCCACTATAAAAATATATATACATGTATATAGATGTAGATCATCTGCTTATCATTTAAGATCGAACGGTGTCAAGAAGGGTAAATTTTCATTTTCAATGGACCGACATACCTCAAAGGGGACTTCGGTCTTATTTTAAAGATAAATTTAATGTCGTCCGATTAAAGACTACCGTAGAGCGTTATGTAGAGCGTTATGCGAATTTTTGGAAAATTGTGGTAAAAGGTAGATTCCATTGTATTTATTAGGTTTTATTTTTTCAAATATTTCTTCAAACATTCTAAAAATAAGGCAACATTAAGATTTGCAATTTAAAAAATAGATTTTTTTTTGTTGTGCTTTTGCTACCAGTACTTATTTCATTTAAGTAGAAAATTAGGTAGACGGTCTATGATAAAAATTCATTATCACCAATGATTTCCTGTTAGGACTTTTCTAGAACGTGTTACCTTTTTTTTTTTAGATTTATATGCATTATTTGGTAAAATGAAGATTTCACAATGTCATGCAGTGCCAAAGGCTAAAGCGAGCAAGTTTCGTCGGTGCATGACATTGCAAATCTCCAGATATATATACGAGATAACGACTATATATAGCAGTTAATCAGATCCACTTATATAATTGAGGTAATCAATATTACAAAAAAGGTTAAATTAGCACATATAAAATAAACATTTCATTTCTTTACAAAACTGGAGTATTCGCACTCAATCTCATTGAAATTCTGATTCATTAGTTTTAAAGAGCACTTAGTTAATTGCAAGAAACTGTTGATTACGGTAATGTTAATAAAGGAGAATACAAATACGAAATTGATTTCCTTGTTATATTGTTACAGGATACCTCAACATTATCCGATCGGTAACAAGAGATTATAAATTTATTTTAGAATAGTTATTATGATATTATAAATATGATTTGCATAGTAGGAAATTGTTTTCCAACAGTTTTGGACTTAGGTGCCAAAAAGGAGCCCAAAAAAGCAATTTTGTAGTTTCCAGAAAACAACTTGTGTGTAAGTGTATGGGTCTTTCTGAAATTGTACCACAAGGTTCCATATCACAAAGGGAATGCTTGGATTGAGTTTGGAGGTAATTGCCTTTAAAGTTCAGGAATTATGGGCCAAAAAACAACCATTTTTCTATTCTCTAGACAATAGCGTGTGTTTACGACTATGGATCGCTCTGAAATTGTACTGTAAGGAACCATACCACAAATGGAAAGCTAGGATTGAGTTTAGGGGTAAATACTTAAGGAGGAGATTAAAAAAATATTGGGGGAATTTTGTTTTCATAATTTTGTTGTTTTTTTTTCTTAAAATTTTCACATTGATTATTTCTAATTTATATATAAAAGCCAAAAAATACTGATCTGACAGGAAATACACACCAAACATGATGCATAAAGCATTATATGAACCTTAATACACAATCTTTCTACTAAATCAACAAAAAAAGTGTAATTCGTCTTCAAAAGACTTGTCAGTGTCGCTCAAATAAAAAATAATTGTTGGAAATAAAGTACAAAGTTGTAGTGCTTTGAAGGCCTAAAATTCCGAAAGTTTTTCCAAATACTGTTAATATATTCCTTGTGTAGAAAATCCTTAGCATTTCGAAAAGTTCTAAGTTTCTTATCTTTTGCAAGTGACTGTCGTGTGCCTGCAGTAAGGTAGGACTATTTGCTCTATGCTTAATTTGAAATGTCATACTAAGAACTTGGAATACACAGCAAAACTGGAAATCCAATATATACCTCTACATCACTCACAAAAGATGAAATTTTAGTAAAACAACAAATCATCCTTCTCTCATTTGAGATTAAGTTAAAAATAAAAATGCGACGAAAAAAATTATCTAAATACTATGTACCTATACTTTGAAAACACCATTACAAATAACGATATTAAAAATCATTAAATAAAGGCAACAGCAGTATACCGCTGTTCAAAAGTAATCAATCGATTAAGAGAAAACAAAACCACGTTACAAACTAAAACCGAGGGAAACACATCAACTAAAAGGGGAAAACTACGAAATTACAGAAACACAAGTGCAAACGAGAAGGTACCACACACAGGAACGAACTATAACATAACAACTGCCTTTTTTCTGACTTGGTGCAGGACATTTTAAGAAAAAATGATGGTTTGAACTTGGTTTTGTGGCTAAAAACCTTCTGTAAGTTCTCACAGCAATTCTTTCCATGTTTAAGGATGTCCTTCAAAAATATTGTGATGAGGTAATTTTTGACCTGTGGTGTCAGTCAGATGTCGGTTTTACGAATACAAAAGATATGTTACAAAATTTTCAATTAAAATCTTTGCAATCTTGAAGTATACCAAAAACATTGATTTGTTTACGGTTTACAGTACTAATCCCGATGCTCAATTGAAAAGTCGATTACATCAATTCAATCTAAAGCGATAGTAGTTCGTCAATGTTCAAATATCTAAACGAAAATTTGTTCAAATATCGAAACGAAAATTGATAAGAAAGGGACATATCAAATTAACGAACAAAAATCAGAGAGAGTCGCATGACCTTCAGTAAAAACAAGACCAGGTGAGTCATGGCATGCACCACCCCGATTGCGAATTCCAACTCAAACACAGCTCTTTCTGCAAAAATGGGAAACTAAGATACAAATAACTTGTTCTATGTCATTAAAATGGATCATACTTTGTGAAGAACAACGTTGCTGCCCACAACAAATACATCGAGGAAGAATTAAATCATCTAAATACTGGACATTTTTTATCGACAACACGTGTTCAGTTGAAATAGTGATATTTCAGTAGACAGTCGGTATACCAATAGTTTTAATTGAGCACTTCAACTGTTTTTATACTTTAACAATGCAGGAATGTTTGTCTTCTCTTAAACTTATGAAAAACTCCAAATCAACTGGTATAGATGGATTTACTGTTGAGGTCAATAAATTCTTTTGAAATGATATTAAGATACCACTGGTAAGATGTTTAAATGAGGCTTTAGAATATGGAAAGTTCTCTATCACACAAATGCAGGGACTCATTACTTGTATACCAAAATAGGGTAAGTCAAAATTTTATTTAAAGAACAGGCGACCTATCACACTTTTGTGTGTAGACTATAAGATAGCTACAGCAAGTTTAGCAAATAGACTTAAAAAGGTGCTAGTAAATATAATTAGTCAAACACAAAAAGGATTTCTTAAAGGTGATCTGATAGAAAATCATGATGGAGGAAGACGACATTCCTGGACTTTTACTTTTAGTCGATTTTGAAAAAGCTTTCGACACGGTCGAATGGTCTTTAATACTAGAGGCTTTGCAGCTTTATGGCTTTCACCATACATTTATAAGTTGGATTAAGGCATGCTACAGTGATGCCTCTAGTGCAGCGTTAAAGAACGGATATATTTCAGAATTTTTTTCATTGAAAAGAGGGGTTCGTCAAGGGGATCCTCTGTTTCCTTATCTATTTATTTTAGTTTTGGAACTACTCAGTGCAGCTATTAAAAATGACCCTGATGTTGCTGGGGTAACAATTAATGACTCCGAATTTTTATTGAGTCAATATGCTGATGATTCTTCCCTAGTCCTGGATGGTGACAAAAAGTCTCTAAATCAATGTCTAAATTTGTTTGATAAATTTTCAGAATGTTCTGGACTTAGGTGTAATGTTGACAAAACTGAGGCCATATGGATTGGGTCAAAAAAAGGTAGTATGGAAAAACTTTTGCCAGAAAAAAATCTTGTTTGGAACCTTTCTGGGAGGTTCAAACTATTAGGTATATGGTTTGAGCTTGCTAAAAGGGATAAGACTCTATGTAATGTTACAGCCAAGATAAACAGTATCAAGTCACTTCTTAATACTAGGGCTTATATAGAACTAACATATATTGGGAGGGTGGTTGTGATTAAAACTTGAGCACTTCTCATGTTGGTCCAAATTCTGACTGTCCTCCCTAACCCCCCAGAAAGGGTTTTGAAGGAGATACAAAATATATTTTTCAATATTCATGGAAAGGAAAACCAGATAAAGTGAAAAGAACAGTGGTTATGTCCGAACACTGTGATGGCAGTCTTAAGATGCCTAATATTTACTATTTTTGTTATAGCGTAAAAATGTCTTGGCTGTATAAATTACTAGACCCCCAAAATTACTCTCCTTGGAAAGTTTTGCTGCTTAGTTATATACAAATATTTGGGGGACAAAATTTTATTTAGCAAAAAAAGTCAATCCCTTTTGGCATGATATCCTGGTAAATTTTTCAAAATTGAAAAATAAGTTAAAAGTTGAAAACAATACCGATATTCTGGCCCAGCCCATATGGCTAAATCCAAACATCAAAATGGATAGCAAGATGATTTTGAAGAGTAAATATATTGAAAATTGTATATTTTTTATCAATGATCTGGTGTCAGATAATAAAACATTATTCTCATATGAAGAATTTGAGAAAAAGTATAATATCAATAGTTTTATGGTATTTTAAGTGCTATTCCAAATAGATGGAAAAGTAGGATAGAAAGTATTTCTAAACTTTATAATATAGTAAATAAATTAGTAGATAACGTTAAAAAAGAACCAAAATCTTGTAAATTTTTCTATAATTTATTTCTGGGGGATAATAAAGTATTATCACTATCTTCCCGTAACAAATGGGAAATAGACTTAAATATACAGATTGAAGATTAGAATGCTATTTATTCCATGCCCTTCATTATAATCAAAAATTAAGATTGTTCATAAGATTTTACCATGTAATTCCTTTTTATATAAATGTAAATTAAAAGAAACTGAACTATGCACATTTTGTTCAGAAGTTAGAGAAAATATTTTTCACGTTTTTTGGGAATGTAATGTAATACAAAACTTCTGGTTATCCATTATAGATTGAATTAAAAATTTCAAAATCTTCTTGCCTTTTAGTGCAAAAAGGGTCATTTAAGGTGTGTCTGAGGATTTTTTCAACAGTAATACAGTTAATAATATATTGTTGTTACTTAAATACTATATATGCAAATGTAGATGTAAGAACATATTGCCCACAAAATATGGTGGGATAGAATATTTAAAGTATTGGATTAAGATAGAAAAATACTCTGTATGTTTCTTAACCCCTACACAAAAAATAAAAATGGATCAGAAGTGGCAATTGTTAGAAGCAGCATTTAATTAACAAAATCAATTGTAATATGTATATCTTATTATACCATTATGATTTAATCGATCTTACAAGTATCAGAGACATATATTATATGTCTCTGCAAGTATTGATTAACTTTTTATACTTTGTGTCTAATATTGTATTATGTAATTTCATATGTTTCATCTTGAAAAATAAAATAATTACAAAAAAACTGTTTTTATACTAACTTTAAACCGATTTTCATACAGAAGTATGATGTGGAAGATGAATTACGCTAGATAATGAAAATAATGAACATAACTTCAAGAGTAAAGAAATAGATTTTATCAGAAAGTTTCATTTATGATACCTTAGTCTTAAAAATCTTTCAAACCTTGCAAAATATCATCTTATGTTTTAAAGTAGTGATTATAACATCAATAAATGTTGCTTTAAATGTAAAATTGAGCTTTTTCGAAATTATATGGTAAACTACTTAATTCATTTCACTATATTTGTCATGTTCAAAATATAAAGTTTTACATATATATTAATAGTATAAATTTCTAAATTTTGAATAATTTGATTTGTTTAGGAATCGTCACATTTTATAATATATTTTCAAAGGATTATTGAAAACGGCGGATAGAAAAGTGATATTGCACGGTTATTTTTAGAACATCTAAAAACCGATATACTTTGTGACGTCATCCAAGCAAGATATTGTTAAAAGTTTTTGAAAGGGTATATGTATTATCTATTTTTTTTTTTAATTCTTCACATATATAAAATGTACACAAAAAGGACTCATCAGTAATGCTCGAATGAAAAAAGTTAAAAAGGCCAAATAAAGTATGAAGTTGAGCATTGAAATTCAAACATTCCTAAAAGCTTTGTCAACTAAGGTAATATATTCCTGAGGAAGAAAATCCTTAGTATTTTAAAATTCAAAGTTTTGTAAACATTTAATTTTATAATTATATGACCATATCAATGACAATTCGTGTCGACACCTAAGTGTTGACTGCTGGGCTGGTGATACCCTCTGGGACTGAAAAACCATTAGCAGTGGAATTGACCAAGTGGTTATAAATAAACTCATAGATACCAGGATTGTGTATTCACGCCAAACGCGGGCTTAGTTTACAAAAGACTCATCAGTGACGCTAGAAAAAAAGAATAGCAAAATAAAGTAAGGAGTTGAAGAGCTATGAAACCAAACAATCCTAAAAGTTTTGTCAAATTAGTATTTCAAAAATTCGAAGTTTTGTAAACATTTGATATATAATTATGACTTATCAATGATAATTCATGTCAACACAGATACGCTGACAAATGAGCTGGTGATACCCTCTCCACCAGAAGTGGCATCGATCCAGTGGTTATAAATAAACTCATTATAGATACCAGGATTCATAGTTTGTATTCACCAGCAGTGGCATCGACCCAGAGGTTGTAAATTGATAATTGTATAATATTTTTAATTCGTATATTTTAACTAATTTAATTCAGGGATAGTCGTCACATGTAAACTATATTTTCGAAAGTAAATAGAAAACAGCGGATAACAAAAGTGTATGCACGGTTATTTTAAGAATATCTAAATACAGATATACTTTGTGACGTCATCCAATGAATTTCATGATATTGTTAAAAGTTTTTTAAAAGTGCATATTTATGATCTATAATTTGAATAAAAAAATCTTGTAAGAAATGTAGGCAAATAAAAGATAAGTAACATCCAATGGTTCATTCGGACCCTTTCTATAGAGTTGTGCACCTTTGTTTTTTGATAAATGCTCGGTTGAGGCAGATTATAGTATTATACATATTATGGGTAAAACGAAGATTTTACAATGTCATGTAGTGCCAAAGGCTATCGTTTTGTGTTTAACAGACTGAAGGACGCCTCCGGGTGCGGGAACTTCTCGCTACATTGAAGATCTGTTCGTGACCTTCTGCTGTTGTTTTTTGTATGGTCGGGTTGTTGTCTCTTTGACACATTCCCCATTTCCATTCTCAATTTTATGTTACGTCACATGATATTGGAAATCTACATTTATATATACCAGATAATAACTATACATAGGATGTCAATAAGACCAACTTGTGTGATTGAGGTAAACATCGAAACAAAAATGTTTAAATTATCACATACAACATAGACATTTTTAAAATTGTTAAATAAAATGCCATGTTCATACACAGTCTCATAGAAATTCTATTCATTAGTTTCTAAGAAAACGCAGTAAATTGCAAGAATCTGCTAAAAATGCTTATTTTACTATGAATACATTTTAAGAAGGGACCGAAAGTCATCCACATTTAAAGTGAAATAAGAGCAATGTCGTAAAGTCATCGCGATTTCCTTATCCTCTTACTGCCAATATTTTTGCAGAAAAGAGAAATCTAATTGAAAATCGAAGACTGTTTCCCGTAAAAAGGCACGGTTCTTGCTGATAATTGAATCAAACATTTAATTCATAATTACTTTTAAAATCCAAGATCGTATAACTTAAACAAAATTTAGACTTAGCACTACTATTCCCAATGCTCAATTGAAGGATAGTCCAATAATTTAAGGCGACATTATAGTTACCCGATGTTCAAATTTCAAAATAAAAACAGCAAAACATTGAAAAGAAAAGATGCATTGTCCTACGAATTTTAGGTAAAGTTATCTTAAGTGAAAGCTGAAGACAGATTAAGATCAAATTGTTAAGGATATTTTTGGTGAGCTTCACATTTCACAGTTATGTTTCTCTTGAACAGCATCTTTGCTTTCCTTTGAGAATGCTTTTTGTATTAAAGAGCATACACATGCTTAAAGAAGGTAACTCCAATTTTTGATATAAGGTCCAGTTACTTTTTATTTTTGAGATTTATTAAGTCATTCGAACTAAAAGACATTCAGCAAAAAGTCAGAAATAGGGCATACATGTATATAAGAAATCTGAAACTTTTAGAGCTTGTATAATTTACTAATGTGTACAAAATAAAACTTCTTGGTAATTGAAAAACTGAAAGTTGAACTTTTTCTCCAAATGTAACACTTTAAAAATAAATATATTGACTTATTCGAACTTTTAATAGAAGTAATAAGTAGCAGTGTGCCTGAAACAGTAGATCATTGGTTCTTCTTTCTTCTTGTGCATGCTATGTATCTGGAAAAAATAATGAAGGGCAATGACAATAATTAGTAAAAACTTCTACTTATAGTTCTATGTCATCATTTAGATAGAGAGTGGTACCTTTTTTTTTTAAAGTCTCGGTTGAGGGAGATTATAATTTCATACATATTTTTTTGTAAAATGAAGATTTACTACTTAGTATGTCATGCAGTGCAAAAGGCTATTTTTCGAGGGGGAGGGGGTATTAGGGATTTTTTTTTAATTCAGCAAGCATGTAAGTATGCATGACATTGCAGATCTCCATCTATTTATACCAGATGGTAAACATATATGTGTCTTTAATCAGACCAATTTGCGTGATTGAGGTAAACATTGAAACAAAAATGTTTAAATTATCGCATACAAAATAGACATTTAAATTGTTAAATAAAATGGAATTATCACGCACAACATCATAAATATTCTACTTCATTTGTTTCTAAAAACACGCAGTAAATTGAAAGAAACTGCTGTAAATGGTTACGTTACAAAAGGAGAACATGAATACAATATTGACTTCATTGTTGTTATGTTGTTACAACAGACCTCAACACTGTAAGATACTGTGAGGTTAGAAATTTGGGACTGGAAAATCACCCACCTATAAAATGAAGGAAGGAAAGTCGTACAGTCATGGCGATTAACTTTCTTCTTACTGCAAATATTTGTGCAGAAAAGATAAACCTAATTAGGTATGTTTTTTTTCTCAAAGATATATATAGATCTTGCTGATAATTGTCTCAAACATTAAATTTATATTTACGATATATGGCATTACAAGGTGATGATTTGTAAAATGTGCTAAGAAGCCAAGACTTGTAATTTTGGAGAGAAGAAATTGGTCAGAAAAATTTGATAAGGACAGACGGGGAGAGGAACAGAGGTGACCAGTATATCAATCTCAGCAACCGTCGTAAATAGAGCAGAAAGACACTTAGTGCATATAGCCACGAGTAAATCTAATAAAGGCCAATACAGAAAAACTCAACTCCCCAAAAGGCAGGTTTTATAAGCAGTTGGTATGTCATTTTGTCTTAGTTTCGCATTTTTTTAATATGTTATTTGCATCGTATTTAAGGATTCACTAGTTTTAGAGTGAAACTAAAGCACAAATACATCTAATAAATAAATAAACTCCTCATAGATACCAGGATTGAAATTTTATATTTGCGCCAGACGCGCGTTTCGTCTAATAGATCATGAAACAACTGTAGCATTATCCATATTGACACAATATCGCAAACCTTACACAACCGACAGCTGAAATCAAGCGATACAATGAAACAAGAGGCTCTCAAGAGCCTGAATCGCTCACCTTAAATTTTTTGCTTAAATCTTCCATGAATGATTATTTTGGGTTTTCAATTTATATAAATGGTTCTTCGATTCTGTCATATCTTCTTCAAAAGCAAAAACAAGAGTGGACACACTGAAATGTCTCGTTTGTCTCGTGTTCATAATATAATTTATGATGAAAGTATAAAAAAACATTGTATACCCCAAGCATTACATTATTGCTGTTTACAGTTTATCTACATCTATAATAATATTCAAGATAATAACCAAAAACAGCAAAATTTCCTTAAAATTACCAATTCAGGGGCGGCAACCCAACAACGGGTTGTCCGATTCATCTGAAAATTTCAGGGCAGATAGATCTTGACCTGATAAACAATTTTACCCCATGTCAGATTTGCTCTAAATGCTTTGGTTTTTTATAAGCTAAAAACTGCATTTTATCCCTATGTTCTATTTTTAGCCATGGTGGCCATCTTGGTTGGTTGGCCGGGTTACCGGACACAATTTTTAAACTAGATACCCCAATGATGATTGTTGCCAAGTTTGGTTCAATTTGGCCCAGTAGTTTCAGAGGAGAAGATTTTTGTAAAAGATAACTAAGATTTACGGAAAATGGTTAAAAATTGACTACTAGTATAAAGGGCCATAACTCCTAAAGGGATTAACTGACCATTTCGGTCATGTTGACTTATTTGTAAATCTTACTTTGCTGAACATTTTTGCTGTTTACAGTTTATCTCTATCTATAATAATATTCATGATAATAACCAAAAACAGCAAAATTTCCTTAAAATTACCAATTCAGGGGCAGCAACCTAACAACGGGTTGTCCGATTCATCTGAAAATTTCAGGGCAGATAGATCTTGACCTGCTAAACAATTTTACCCCGTCAGATTTGCTCTAAATGCTTTGGTTTTTGAGTTATAAGCTAAAAACTGCATTTTACCCCTATGTTCTATTTTTAGCCATGGCGGCCATGTTTTTTGATGAAATGGGAATTAAAACACAAACTTTATTCTCGATACCCAAGAAATCAATCAGATGAAGTTTGGTTTGAATTGGTTCAGTAGTTTCAGAGGAGAAGATCTTTTAAATTAGTTTACGACGACGACGACGACGACGGACGGACGACGACGGACGCCAAGTGATGGCAAAAGCTCACAAGAGAGACAAACCATGCGAAAATTGATTACAGTCAATTATTTTAATTCAACAAAATGTATAAAAACAAATAAATGTTGATAACAAAGGTATTGAAAATATTTTTCAAAAACAATAATCATATTGATACAAATAAGGAAAAGAAATACTTTACACCGATGGTTTAATATATTATTTAACGTTTACATTTTTACAAGTTTCTAACTTTGTCAATTTTAACATTAAAACTTCATTTAACAATCGTACTTTATGAAACTTATTTCACATGCATTTATAGCTAACTATATGGTGTGGGGTTTTCTCATTGTTCAAGGCCTCATTGTGTAATTGTCTGTTTACTTCCTGGTTCTTTGCATTGTTAAAAGTGGTTGTTATCTTATTTGATTTTCATCAGACGACCTTTTTGTACTGGATTGAAAAATTGTGTCAGGTTGATTGTTCGATGTGCTTTAGTTGATTTTAGTCTCTGGTGCATGCAGTCAACAATGTGTTATCATCTTAATCACTATAAAAACAAGAAATGTAACGAAGAATTTTTTTTATTATTAATTGTTATTGGCTTTTAACTAACAGAACAGCATTATGATTGGACGAGAGGTATTTTTTTTTGTATTGGATCGAAAAATAAAATGGTGTCAGGTTAATTATTCGATGTGCTTTAAGTGATTGTAGTCTCTGATGCATGAATTATTTTATTACTAATTGTTTTTGGCTTTTAACTAGCAGAACAGTTTTGGATAGGCTTAGTAAACTTACTATATTTCATACTTTTATTCTTAGTAATTTTAATTTTTGCCCTTTGGTATGGCATTTTTGCACTGAGAAAAATTCCAAAAAACTAGAAAAGGTGCAGGAAAGAGCACTCCGTTTTGTGTATGAGGATTTTACCAGCTCCTACGAGGACCTCTTACTTAAAGATAAGGTGCCCTCCTTGCAGATCAGACGGATAAGAACAATGGCTCTAGAAACTTTTAAAATTATAAACAACATAGCTCCTGTGTGCTTACAAAATTTGGTGAATGTCAAAAAATCTAAATATTCTTTCAGGTATGTAAATATTCTTGAAATTCCACAGGTAAAGTAAACCCGTTACGGTGAAAAAAAATCGTTCAAATTTGCTGCTGCTTCTTTATGGAACAGCCCTCCAAACCAATTCAGGACTGAAAACAGTTTTTCACATTTTAAAAGTCTTGTTCAGTCCTGGAACGGTTTAGAATGTCGCTGTTCTGCTTGCAGAAAATTCTTGAGCTGTTATTATTTATGCTGCTTTGGGTTGCTCTGGTCAAGCATGTTTTTACTTCATTTTAAAATTTGTTGCTTATTTCTATTGCATGCTATGTATGTGAGATTTAAACTTTGTATTACAGGTTGTTTTTAATGTCAAAATGCACTGTTTTTATGTTATTTATTTGTTTTTATATTCGGTCAAAAGCTCCTTAGAGCTTCTGTTGCATTTTTGTACTTATGCCGAATCAAAATAAAGTTTTCTTATCTTATCTTATCTTATCTTAACAACATTATGATTGGACGAGAGGTATTGTTTTGATGTAAAAGATAAACATCAATGAAAAAAAGATAACCTATATTTTCTTGTTAATTTGACCTGTTGATACTATTTGTAAAGCTTTTTTGTTATTTAATGTTGACTTATTCAGGGTTACATCTTGTCTATATAATAGCTTTAATATATGTTTGGTATGACTGTAAATGTTCACTTCTTCTAACTATGAACAACAAAATTATTAATTTTGTCAAAAAATATTTCCTTTCTCCATTTTAACTTTACAGTAAAATTATTTTCATTTACCTTTGTAGATTTTTTTTTTTTTTTTGGCATTTGTTCAAGATTGTCTTTTTTAAATTGTTTAATATCTCACAGCGGTATACTATAAAGTAAAATCATAAAAATACTGAACTCCAAGGGAAATTCAAAAAGGAAAGTCCCAAATCAAATGGCAAAATCAAAAGTTCAAACACATCAAACGAATGGATAACATCTGTCATATTCCTGACTTGGTACAGGCATTTTCTTATGTAGAAAATGGTGGTTATCTGGTTTTATAGCTAGCTAAACCTCTCACTTGTATGACAGTCGCATCAAATTCCATTAAAATGTCACCGATGCATGAACAAAACAAACAGACACAATAGGTAATAGGGTTACAGCAGTCAACATTGTGTTATCATCTTATTCACTATAAAAACAAGAAATGTAACGAAGAAGCACAAAAAGGCATACATCAAATTTAACATCTTCATTTTGCTTATATTATACGATTTTATTTATCTATGTAAAATGCACCCATAAAGGATGGAATGTTTAAGTACTGGTGTAAAATTGCGCGTTGGAAATTCGCACAGGTAGACATAAAATAATTTTGTCGTTCAAAGTATGACGGGATACATAAATACAGTCACGTAAAATAGATATAACAAAAAAACAGACTTAACAGTAAAAGTAATAATAATAAATAAAATAATAGCGTGGTTCAAAGTATGACGGGATACATAAGTACAGAGTCACGTCAACTTTAACTTTAAGTTATTGTTACCTTTACTTTTCATCTCTTATTTTATTGATTTTGT
The DNA here is from genome assembly GCA_037788925.1 of Mytilus galloprovincialis. Lineage (NCBI taxonomy): Eukaryota > Metazoa > Mollusca > Bivalvia > Mytilida > Mytilidae > Mytilus > Mytilus galloprovincialis. Next base: position 88,468,887 of record CM075334.1, read on the forward strand.
GTTTACATTGTATCATTGATATAATTTATTCCGGCGTTCAGTGTATGTTCACTTGTGTTAATTTGTCTTTTTATTTAGTAAAGCCATTTCAATTGACATTTTATAGTATGTCCTCCTATGTTGTGATTTTTCACTATTGTTTCAGATAGGGGCGAAGGTTGGTACCTATTAACACGTCTAAACACGCTGCATTTATTTGCACCTGTCCAAAGTCAGGAACATGATGTTCAGTAGTTGTCGTCTGTTGATGTGGTTCATAAGAGTTCCTCGGTTCTCTTTTTTTATATAGATTAGACCGTTGGTATTCCCGATTGGTTTTACACTAGTTATTTTGGGGGCTCTTTATAGCTTGCTGTTAGTTGTGAGCCAGTTCAAAGTACGGTCTTCAACACGGAGCCTTATAGTAATGTACTTTTTTTTAAAAGTGACTTGGAAGGAGAGTTGTTTCATTGGCACTCATAACACATATTCCTATATATATTTAAAAAGTAAAATCACAAAAATACTGAACTTCGAAGAAATTCAAAACAAAAAGTCCCTAATCAAATTGCAAAATCAGATGATAAAAGAAATCAAACGAATGGACAACAACTGTCATATTGCTGACTTAGTATAAAGGTATTTTGTTTTAGAGAAAAGTCACATGTGATTGCAGATCGTGCATTCTTCGTCGCATAGAATACTGTATAACAGGTAATGAAAGGATTGTCAATTAATAAGTTCGAAACACTTGTACATTGATGTTTAAAGTATTTCGCAATATGTGGCTATATTTTAGACCACTTTATGTCATATGTTTATTACAATCCTCGGTATTTATACATCCTTGCATTGAACTGTTTAGGTTTGAGTTTTCTGATGATGGTAAATACAGAAAATCGGTTACATTAATCATAAAGTGTTCTTGTCAATTACTAGCGCAGACAGTAAACAGTTCGTTCTCGAGGGTATCACCATTAATAGCGCAGACGGTAAACAGTTCGTTCTCGAAGGTATCACCATTACTAGCGCAGACGTTAAACAGTTCGTTCTCGAGGGTATCACCATTACTAGCGCAGACGGTAAACAGTTCGTTCTCGAAGGTATCACCATTACTAGCGCAGACGGTAAACAGTTCGTTCTCGAGGGTATCACCATTACTAGCGCAGACGGTAAACAGTTCGTTCTCGAGGGTATCACCATTACTAGCGCAGACGGTAAACAGTTCGTTCTCGAGGGTATCACCATTACTAGCGCAGACGGTAAACAGTTCGTTCTCGAGGGTATCACCATTACTAGCGCAGACGGTAAACAGTTCGTTCTCGAGGGTATCACCATTACTAGCGCAGACGGTAAACAGTTCGTTCTCGAGGGTATCACCATTACTAGCGCAGACGGTAAACAGTTCGTTCTCGAGGGTATCACCATTACTAGCGCAGACGGTAAACAGTTCGTTCTCGAAGGTATCACCATTACTAGCGCAGACGGTAAACAGTTCGTTCTCGAGGGTATCACCATTACTAGCGCAGACGGTAAACAGTTCGTTCTCGAGGGTATCACTGGTTGATAGTCCGTGTAACAGTATTCAGTTGATAGTCCGTGTAACAGTATTCAGTTGATAGTCCCTGTAACAGTATTCAGTTTCACGATTTATAAAATACTTTCTTCAATTCTTAGTGGATAAGTTAACAATTATTAAGAAACTAAGGTTCCAAATATCTCAGGCAAAGTTGACCTTACATCAATTGCCTATTCTTTTAGTTCCTGTTTGTTCTTATAACTCCTCTTGTTTTATGCATTAATACTTTCTTGCATTGACTTTCAAATGTTTGGTTTTGACGGTTCATCGTGAAAGTAAATAAGGACGCATCATTTGTAAAGTGTTATTTTAATATCCATTGAAAGCTGCAAATCAGAAGGTGTGTTGGTTTATAGATAGTACATAGCTTCTTTTGATCATTATTTCAAAGATGATCTATCTGATAAATTAAAGCTGTCACATGATCTGTTTATGAATCGGTAAAAATAACTCGAATAGACTGCGGGGAAAAAATATACCAAGGAGTGCAATATAAACCAATAAATGCTACATCTAAACACCAAATGATTGGCGGAGAAGCAGAAAAAGACAAACGTAGATTGTTTTAGTGAATGTTTTTCTTTTGTTTCGATAACAATCAAATGATATAAATCATATTACAACTTTGACATGTATCTGTTGCTTTGTGTACCTTTCTTTTTTCTTGTTTGATTATTTGTTTATTAACACACATTTGATTATTTTTTTTTTTTATTATTAATTGTGTGTACGCATGTACAGGTTTTAGTGTACTACGTATGATGACTGATGTACCCATATTTTTACTATTTTATTTATTGTGTCTGTTTAGTTAACGCATCAATGTAAATATATGGAATTTGATGAGACTGTCATTAAAGTGAGAGGGTTAGCGCTATAAAACCAGGTTTAAGCCACCATTTTCTACATTTGAAAATGCCTGTAGCAAGTCAGGCATATGACAGTTCTTGTCCATTCGTTTTTGATGCGTTTTGTTATTTGATTTTGCCATGTAATTATGGACTTTCCGAATTGATTTTCCTCTAAGTTCAGTATTTTTGTGATTTTACTTTTTTTGGTTTGCAGACACACGTCGAATTGCACTATGTCTTATATTTTTTTGTAAGCATAAAAAGTAAAATCACAAAAATACTGAAATCCTAGGAAAATTCAAAATGGGAAAATAAAAATCTTAAATGAATGGATCAACTGCCATATTCCTGATTTCGTACAGGCATTTTCTTATGTAGAAAATGGTGGATAAAACCTGGTTTTAAAGCTAGCTTAACCTCTAACTCGTATGACAGTCGCATCAAATTCCGTTATATTGACACAGATGTGTAAACAAAATAGAAGACATGTTACTAGGTAAAAATGTAAAAAATAGGGGAACAGCAGTCAATATTGTGTTATAATCTTAATCACAATAAAAACAAACATATATGTAACAAAGAGGCACAAAATAGCATGCCGTAGTAGAGCAAATTTACCATTATACAATAACACAATGACGGGATGTACAGAGCCACGTCATATATGTATTAAAGAAGCACAAAAGGAATATAGACAAAGCACATTAGCAAAAACGAAAGTCAAGAATACATATATGTTTTACAATAGCACAATAACGGGATGTATAAGTACACGTCGAATGGGTATCATAAAACATACTAAATACACACGTTTTAGTGTACTACGTCTTGATATTGGTTTGTAGGCATTATTTCTGTTTTTTTTGTTGTTGTAAGCATACACTCGTTCTAGTGAACTATGTCTGAGTATTGGTTTGTACACACACGTCTTATTGTACTATGTCTGATAACTTGTTTGTACGCATACACTCGTTCAAGTGTACTTCGTCTGAGTATTGGTTTGTACACACACGTCTTATTGTACTATATAAAAATAAAGAAGATGTGGTTATAATTTCCAATGAGACAATTCTCTATAAGAGAAAAAATGGCATACCATTTAACAGCTTTGGAACACCGTACGGCTTTCAACAGCAAAGCAAAACGTTTAACAATGGCAACCTATAAGAAACCCCGACTTTACAAATGTAAAAGTATTCAAACAAGAAAACTCACAGCCTGATTTGTGTACAACATAATTTCAAAACACGGTTTTAATGGCCTACTTGTTTGTAAGTATGCCTATATATGACCCTTTGGTGTCGATGTCGCAGTTTTACTTTTTTCTTGATTATGCCATTTTTTTACCATCAGCGTAAGTAATAAACTCTTTAATGATGAAACCTGTATAATGACCCTTTCCATATACAGTTCACTATTAGAAATATTTTCGTCTAACACTGTAAAATTCATTAGTAGCCATGTCTCCTCATATAAGTAAATATTATGCCTATGTCGTAATAAATCGGTTACATTAATCATAAAGTGTTCTTGTCAATTACTAGCGCAGACGGTAAACAGTTCGTTCTCGAGGGTATCACCATTAATAGCGCAGACGGTAAACAGTTCGTTCTCGAGGGTATCACAATTACTAGCGCAGACGGTAAACAGTTCGTTCTCGAGGGTATCACCATTACTAGCGCAGACGGTAAACAGTTCGTTCTCGAGGGTATCACCATTACTAGCGCAGACGGTAAACAGTTCGTTCTCGAAGGTATCACCATTACTAGCACAGACGGTAAACAGTTCGTTCTCGAGGGTATCACCATTACTAGCGCAGACGGTAAACAGTTCGTTCTCGAAGGTATCACCATTACTAGCGCAGACGGTAAACAGTTCGTTCTTGAGGGTATCACCATTACTAGCGCAGACGGTAAACAGTTCGTTCTCGAGGGTATCACCATTACTTGCGCAGACGGTAAACAGTTCGTTCTCGAGGGTATCACCATTACTAGCGCAGACGGTAAACAGTTCGTTCTCGAGGTATCACCATTACTAGCGCAGACGGTAAACAGTTCGTTCTCGAGGGTATCACCATTACTAGCGCAGATGGTAAACAGTTCGTTCTCGAGGGTATCACCATTACTAGCGCAGACGGTAAACAGTTCGTTCTCGAGGGTATCACTGGTTGATAGTCCGTGTAACAGTATTCAGTTGATAGTCCGTGTAACAGTATTCAGTTGATAGTCCCTGTAACAGTATTCAGTTTCACGATTTATAAAATACTTTCTTCAATTCTTAGTGGATAAGTTAACAATTATTAAGAAACTAAGGTTCCAAATATCTCAGGCAAAGTTGACCTTACATCAATTGCCTATTTCTTTTAGTTCCTGTTTGTTCTTATAACTCCTCTTGTTTTATGCATTAATACTTTCTTGCATTGACTTTCAAATGTTTGGTTTTGACGGTTCATCGTGAAAGTAAATAAGGACGCATCATTTGTAAAGTGTTATTTTAATATCCATTGAAAGCTGCAAATCAGAAGGTGTGTTGGTTTATAGATAGTACATAGCTTCTTTTGATCATTATTTCAAAGATGATCTATCTGATAAATTAAAGCTGTCACATGATCTGTTTATGAATCGGTAAAAATAACTCGAATAGACTGCGGGGAAAAAATATACCAAGGAGTGCAATATAAACCAATAAATGCTACATCTAAACACCAAATGATTGGCGGAGAAGCAGAAAAAGACAAACGTAGATTGTTTTAGTGAATGTTTTTCTTTTGTTTCGATAACAATCAAATGATATAAATCATATTACAACTTTGACATGTATCTGTTGCTTTGTGTACCTTTCTTTTTTCTTGTTTGATTATTTGTTTATTAACACACATTTGATTATTTTTTTTTTTTATTATTAATTGTGTGTACGCATGTACAGGTTTTAGTGTACTACGTATGATGACTGATGTACCCATATTTTTACTATTTTATTTATTGTGTCTGTTTAGTTAACGCATCAATGTAAATATATGGAATTTGATGAGACTGTCATTAAAGTGAGAGGGTTAGCGCTATAAAACCAGGTTTAAGCCACCATTTTCTACATTTGAAAATGCCTGTAGCAAGTCAGGCATATGACAGTTCTTGTCCATTCGTTTTTGATGCGTTTTGTTATTTGATTTTGCCATGTAATTATGGACTTTCCGAATTGATTTTCCTCTAAGTTCAGTATTTTTGTGATTTTACTTTTTTTGGTTTGCAGACACACGTCGAATTGCACTATGTCTTATATTTTTTTGTAAGCATAAAAAGTAAAATCACAAAAATACTGAAATCCTAGGAAAATTCAAAATGGGAAAATAAAAATCTTAAATGAATGGATCAACTGCCATATTCCTGATTTCGTACAGGCATTTTCTTATGTAGAAAATGGTGGATAAAACCTGGTTTTAAAGCTAGCTTAACCTCTAACTCGTATGACAGTCGCATCAAATTCCGTTATATTGACACAGATGTGTAAACAAAATAGAAGACATGTTACTAGGTAAAAATGTAAAAAATAGGGGAACAGCAGTCAATATTGTGTTATAATCTTAATCACAATAAAAACAAACATATATGTAACAAAGAGGCACAAAATAGCATGCCGTAGTAGAGCAAATTTACCATTATACAATAACACAATGACGGGATGTACAGAGCCACGTCATATATGTATTAAAGAAACACAAAAGGCATATAGACAAAGCACATTAGCAAAAATGAAAGTCAAGAATACATTATATGTTTTACAATAGCACAATAACGGGATGTATAAGTACACGTCGAATGGGTATCATAAAACATACTAAATACACACGTTTTAGTGTACTACGTCTTGATATTGGTTTGTAGGCATTATTTCTGTTGTTTTTTTTGTGTGTGTAAGCATACACTCGTTCTAGTGAACTATGTCTGCGTATTGGTTTGTACACACACGTCTTATTGTACTATGTCTGATAACTTGTTTGTACGCATACACTCGTTCAAGTGTACTTCGTCTGAGTATTGGTTTGTACACACACGTCTTATTGCATTATATAAAAATAAAGAAGATGTGGTTATAATTTCCAATGAGACAATTCTCTATAAGAGAAAAAATGGCATACCATTTAACAGCTTTAGAACACCGTACGGCTTTCAACAGCAAAGCAAAACGTTTAACAATGGCAACCTATAAGAAACCCCGACTTTACAAATGTAAAAGTATTCAAACAAGAAAACTCACAGCCTGATTTGTGTACAACATAATTTCAAAACACGGTTTTAATGGCCTACTTGTTTGTAAGTATGCCTATATATGACCCTTTGGTGTCGATGTCGCAGTTTTACTTTTTTCTTGATTATGCCATTTTTTTACCATCAGCGTAAGTAATAAACTCTTTAATGATGAAACCTGTATAATGACCCTTTCTATATACAGTTCACTATTAGAAATATTTTCGTCTAACATTGTAAAATTCATTAGTAGCCATGTCTCCTCATATAAGTAAATATTATGCCTATGTCGTAATATTTGCTTTTGTATGCAGAGCTTTAAACGACATAAGAACTTTGTTGGTGACATTTCCATGTTCATTTGATAGTCTTTTCATTACTTTCGCTAATGATTCTGTAAAACCTTAGATTTGTTGTACGACGATGGCACATCAACAACAAACAAATTACATCTTAATTTTATTTATATCACTGCTCTGACAGATTGTAATTGAAAAGTTTCAACCAAACTATCTCATTTAAATTAATACGCTCTTATATAACATGAATGATTAAAACATGCTATTCTAACATAAACCTATCACGCAAAAATACGTTCCTTATAAAAATCTGTTGACATTGAGAAATCAAAGTGTCTTTGAACTAATAAAATTAAATTATAACGAGCTACTTTGTCCTATATTTGTTAAACTGGGAAAACTTGATGCACCATCCTATTCGTTTTTAGAAAAAAATATTCAAATTTTCGAAAATGTATGAAAATGAGATTTTTGTGCTATTTGCCACCATTCATACTGTATTAAAAGCTCAAAAACATGGCAAACTGTTTTATCGGAAACCTACAGAACTCTATATATATTTTATGGCTGTTTTAAAATATAGTTGAGACTTCAATACATTTCTGTCCCTAAACTGCAGAATCACTGAAATTGTAAATATATGGAATAGTTGATTTAGCATGGCTTGCATGAGAAAATGAAATCTTAACTTGAACGGTGTTGCATCGATTCCTATACGTTACATCGCTATTGCATAGTCATTTTATTTTTTTATTTTTTGTTGGTGAGATTCGCTTAAAATAATTTGGACCTTCCTAATTTTTAAATACATGCAAAATCTACGATCAGCTATTTATTTCTGACGAAACCATCGTAATGTTATTAATGAAATAATGACTTGGTCCTTCTTTTATGTCTTTGTCTAAACACATATAGTTATGAAGTCATTAGTCTGTAATAATTTAATGTTTGTCCGTGGTTGCTTTCAGCCATATTATTTTCGTTTATTGTTTTAGCATAATTTCTTTTGATTTGTTTCCCATTTTGTCACGTTCGGAACTGTTACAGTATAGTTTACTGTACTGTATGGATTTTGCTCATTGCTAAAGGTCTTTTGGTGAACAATAGATGTTTTCACCTCAAGTTCAAGTTCAAAGCTTTATTTATAGTCGGCATGTTACATAACAAATAAACATAAGCTCTCTGAGCTTTTATAACCGACAAATGCATACATTTACATAACAAACATACACAATACAAATATTAAAACATAAAAGACATAGAACATACATTTCTTGCACATAGGCTGCACTATTTAAATACTATATTCTATACATGCATAAGAATAAGCACTAAAAGCAAACATAAAAACTAAAGCACAGCATTCACAAATTATAAAAAGCTAAGCAAACATTCACAAAAAGCAGCACTATTATATTTCAAGTTGTAACATAAAATAAATAAAACTAAGCACATGCATTGCAATGGCATGAGTTGGCATTCCATGAGTTTATTAGACTCTTGAATTGGGTAAAAGATGTTTCAGTTCTAAAGTGGTTTGGCAACTCATTCCATAGTTTGGCAGCAGAATATCTGAAAGATTTCAAGCCATACCTTGTTGTTCTTACGTCAGGTATTTCAGCTAAATTTTGGTATCTGAAAGAATATTTTGGTTTTTTTTTAATATTTATAAGATCATGGAGGTACACTGGATTTTCATGATTGACTGTTCTAAAGACCTCTATTGCCATGGTTCTTAGGCGTCTTACTTTAAGTGATGGCATTTTTGATTTTAAAAGTAAGTCTTCATATGTGCTATTGTGATCCAGGTAAATGAAGCGAAGTGCTCTTTCTTGTACTTTTTCAATTTTTGTAGTGTTGGCCTCGCTGCAGAAATGCCAGGACAATGAGCAGAAATTAAAGTTTGACATAATAAAGGAGTGATATATTGTTAGTTTTCCAAGTTTGTTTAAGTATTTGCCATGTCTTTTTAAAACATTTAGTTGTCTGGATGCTTTTTTGCAGATGTTTGATATATGCGTGTTGAAATTTAGTTCAAAGTCAATGATGATGCCTAATAGTTTGACCTCTTTTCACATTTTATTTTGTTACCTGCTAGATCAAATGTAATGTTTTTGCCCATTGTTTTTTTGCCAATTGCCAAAGCTTGAAATTTTTCAGGGTTTGCCTTCATTTGATTGGAAGAAAACCATTCTATCAGAGCCAAACTGTCTTTTTCAAGTGTGGAGATAACGGTGTCTATATCTCTATTTGCATAAGATAATGTGTTGTCATCAGCATAATTGTAAAGTGAACTGTTTGTGGTGAAGTGAAATATGTCATTAATGAAGATGTTAAACAGTATAGGACCTAGAATAGAACCTTGTGGTACTCCTTTATATATGCTTTGCCAATTGCTCAGACTAGAGCCAACTCGAACACATTGTTTCCTGTTAGATATGTAATTTTTAATGAGTTTTAATGAGGAAGTTGAAAGACCATATGCCTCAAGCTTAAGCAGTAGAAGATCGTGATGGAGACAATCGAAAGCCTTAGATAGATCCATTAGAATTGAGCCAATAAACTTATTTTGATCAAGTGCCGTTTTCCAGTCTTCGATGATTCTGAGTAGAGTAGTTTGACATCCATATTTTGGTCGAAAAGCAGATAAGTATGGATGAAAGTGTGTATTGAAGTATTCAACTAGCTGGTTGTAAATTGCTCGTTCAAAAAATGTTGAAATTGCTGGAAGTATACTTACTGGTCTATAGTTGCCCACATCAAGTACATTGTTCTTTTTATGCAGTGGTACAACTTGTGCCTCTTTTAATTTGTCTGGAAAAGTGGCTGATTTTATAGTCTTGTTTATCAATTCAGTTATTGGTTTTGTGATAACTGGTTGTGCTAGTTTTAGAACTTTAACTGATATGCCATCTATTCCTGTTGCCTTTTTTATGTTTAATTTTTTAAGTGGTTTATCTACAAATTCATTTGAGATGGCACTAAATTCAAGTTGTTGTGTGGCAGTTTTGTTTTCGTGTATTTTTTTAACACTTGGATGGTTATTATTAGCAGGTGTGTTGTTGCCAATATCTTTAGTCACATTTATAAAAAAAGTCATTGAAGTGTTCTGCTACTTTCTTTTGGTCACTTATTATGGTTTCTTCATCACATAGAATGATATTTTTTGTGAAGTTGCTACCTTTGTTTGTAATAAAAGGTTTAATAGTAGGCCAGAAATCAGATGCTTTTGGTCCGCCTATGCAGCGTTCGAAAAAGTATGTTTTAATGGATTTTTTCTTCATTTTATTGACTAGATTTCTCTGTTGTCTATAGAGTTCCCAGTTTTACCTGATTTTTGTTTGTTATACCTATTGTACAGTTGTCTTTTTTTGTACACTGCTTTTCGTAGCTCCTGGTTCATAAATGGTGCTGGTTGTTTACATAGTCATTTGGTCACTGGTAAATACTCGTCTCATTGGTAATCATCCCACATCGTATTATATTTATATAAAGACAACGAAAGAGCTGCATTGGAAAAAAAAAACACAATTTTTGCTTCTAGATTTAACAGGATTTATATTTGAATGTGCGATAGAATAAAATACATTTTTGTTTTAATTTTACTATCAGTAATTAAATTTTTGGCCTTCCATGCATTGATTTATCAAAACTTCATTGTTAATTCATATATACGTCGAATCGCACGAGCCTTTAGCTTTCCTCTTTACCATTGATTTATAAAGGTGTACGTGTAAATGAAATAGAAAAGAAACCTCAAGTGTGATCTGTCTTTTTATTCACAAAGAACAACTGGGTGCAAACTAATAAATGCCATATAGATATTGATACTAGAGAGTTTCACTGTTTTCTTAAGAAATCCCTGTTATTTGAAAACTTGGCCAATTTCTGTATTGTTTGTATCTATATATTATTGTTTTCCTGTATTCGTAGCTCTTTATGTCCCATAAAACAGATTTCAAATAAACAATTTTGCCCTTGTTTACAGAAAAAAACTTCCAACTTTGAGAAACAGACCTACTGTAAGTGTTGAAATGGCTGCCTGAAACTAGAAAGTTTACATAATACTAGAACAGATGTGATCATTACTTTACCTGTCAGTATAATATAAGGAAATGCTTAACTTTGATTTCGAAACATATTTGTACTGCTGGTACATAAAATATTCCTTGTTTATGTAAACGACTTTTTAATGTGGGATCTAGATTTACAAACAAAGATTCATTTACACAAATGTTTGTCTTTGATAATTTGGCAGGACTTGATGATTGGCAAGAAAATTGTATCATGAATGAATCAGTCAATGCAATGTACAAAATAACGATATTCATTGATATTCCTAAAAAAAATATTTCACACAAAAATTACGTTAAAAAATAAGAGCTAACTCTTAAATATTTGACTATGAAACAACGTACAAAACATAAAAAAAATCAATTCAGTTTCAATTTTCATTTGTATCTCATATCTCGAATATAATGCCTACATTTTTACACGAAATATTTCGTACAGTATGAAAAAAATCGTAAAGAGTAAAGTATAATGTTGATAGTCAAAAATGCAGAAAAATCATTAAGGAACGACCATTCTTGATCCCCAATTTGATGGGGAAAAATATTGTGGTCAAGCAGATGCTCAAGAAAATTATTCTGATTGACTGATAGCGTCGAGTGAAAAATAATCTGTTTTTGCTAACGGTTCTATTTCTTGCTTATGATTATGAACTCAGCTCATAGTTTAGTGCAATGCCATGAAGGTTTTTAGTTATTCAGGTATGCAACTTTTTTAACCATAGAAAAATATTGACTGATAAAAACGTATTAAGCCTTTATATTAGTAAAATATAGAAAAATGACAGGAAAAAAATAAATAAATAATAATACTAGATTATATCTCTTGTCTCTCCTGATTACGAAGCGAGACTTCTGTTAAAAGAGCCGTAGAGTTCCATGTGCATGCGTACTGTGAAGATGGGTCATTAATTGCTTTTTCATTTTATCAACCAACAAAGGTGTTCTAAAAAGGTGTTCTAAAATGCACAATAATGCATTTAATTCTGGAAGAACATTGTTGATTCATTAATTAAAGTTTTCAACCAGCGTGAGTTCTTAGATCGAAACTTGTTGGTGTCTGTTGGATGCTGATTTTTTTATTTGTTTTAATATATAATATATGACCGATCCGTTCTGTTCCAATGCTTGCGAAAGAGCTGTCTACATAGTCATTTTGGTCTCTTGTGGCGATTTGTCTCATTGACCATAATACCACATCTTTTTATTTTTATTTTACATGTTTGTCACATGTTTTGCTGTTACACATCACTGCTCCAGAGGATCGAGCGCTCACTATTACATGTTAAACACTATCACATACTCATTTTATATGCCCAGTTCTGCCAGAAACATGTAATTCAGTCGTTAAATGGTGTCTCTCATATTTGTTTTTTGTACTATTGTGGTATAGATGGCAGCAGTCCTTTTGCACCAATTACTATTTTTCGGGGGTATACTTTGCGCTAAATTTTGTTTTCCAAATGTATCAATTGCGCCAACATTCGGCACTCATTTGCGCCAATTTACCTGTACACATATCTGTTATAAAGATTAGTGATTAATACATATTTATTCTTATTTTTGTCTTAAAAAGTATCATATGTTCGGAGACATTTCACCATGAAGATAAGCATTTGTAGAGTAAAGACTTAAAAAGCATTAGACAGTCAATGTACAGAGAGAGAATAAAACTTATTGCTTTGCTGAATATAAGTAAAGATATGCCAATAGAGAAGAAAATAGAAGCTTTTGCTGATTATGATTAGCCACATATGTTGATGACTCAGCGCTTTGTTCCCACCATGCGTATGGGATTTATTATTATTAGGAATTAATATGAACTGTTTTATGCATATATCATCCTTTAATGTTTTTTTTTTTTTTTTGGTTTTTTGGACAATGAAGTGAAGTTACAAGCTACTACATACATTAAATTGGGAAGTACCAATGTATCAGCAGTGAGAAGAAGATATATTCCAGAAAAGGAAACATGTGCCATGTAAACTGCCGGTTCTAATCCGAATAAAGGAGTAGGAAAGTCATTTTCTTCTAATTGGCGCAATCGTATGTTTTATTTTTGGCGCAAATGATACCATGTAATTTTAAAACATGTGGCGCAAACGTAGCATTGGAAAAAAAAGTTGTGGCGCAAAAGGATGCATTTTTGGCGCAAACAGATCTCTCCCGTATACATAAGGCCGTTGCATTTTTGGCGCAAACGGATCTCGTCCGTATACATAAGGCCGTTAATTGGTTTTCTAGAAATTAGAAAAAAAAATGTCATAAAGCAGTGCGTTATATAATTTACTTTCAGGCATAGGTTTTGCGCATTGTTGAAGGCTATGCGGTAATCTGTTATTATTCCCATCTTTGTCCTCTGATCTATATGGATCTTCTCTAAGACATAATCTTTCGATCGGTTTTATTCATGTCTGGACCTGATATGTCAGTTACTGCTAGTAGTCCTTTTGTAAATTGATGTTTATCATTGTCATTTTGCTTAGTTTATTCTGTAATCTATTCTAAAATCGGACTTGGGCTTCTTTTTAATTGAGCCTTATATCTTGCTTTGTGTTTGTTTATTCCAGATTGGCTATAGATATAGGATTACTCCACCGCATTTTTTCGCCTGTCCTTATTCAAGTACCTCGAGCTTGTTTGTCTTGTGTATGGCGTCCATTTCGCTGAACTAGTATACATTATTGTTCATGGACCAACGTTGACCCATTAGTTGCCTCGGGTTGTTCTCTTCGGTATTGTTGTTGTCTTTCTGCCACATATTCTACTCTAAAGATGTCTCTTTGGCAATCATGCCACAACTTCTAAACTATATAGAAGTACCTTTTTTTCAGCTATGACGATTGATAGCTATTTTCGTAGCTTCGTAAAAAAATAAATTCTTGTTTTTGCTATTCAAATTTTCTAGTAGACACGAAAATATGCAGGTGTGCACAGCAAAGTTATCAGGAGATACAAATCGCGACGCAAATAAATAGATCCAAAATAAGAATAAACAACATCCCGCATATTTAGATTCAATGATCATGGTTATTCGAAAACTCTTTTAAATAATTCAAATAAATCTTCCGGAAAAGTTTTCACATTTGTAGATGTTTGAATGAAAAGTCAAATGATTTATTAATTTTAATATTTGCTAATCAAAAACCCATTCGTTTTTAAGTACCCGTATAACTTTTACGTTATGACAACAATATAAATGCACATCGTATATATTCATTTAGATGAAACCTGAATTTTTCATGACATTTTCTATCTTTATCAATTATAATTATCTTTCCATAATGCAATGGCCGTGTCATAAATCAAACTACTGGAATATTAGGTTGTATGCGAAATTTGACTGTTTTTTTTACATTGAAAAAATATATGGTTCGATGTGATTTTAAACACACTTGAATATTACAAACGTATTTATAAATGAGGGAAAAATATTTTTTAGAAAAAGATCATGTGAACTTTAGCAAAACTTAGCCTTAGGTTGTAGATAATAAAGGAAGGAGATGTCAAGTAAACGTCAATGAGACAGCATCCCAACGAAAAATATATCAAGAAGATGTACGGAATAAAAGGAGTTGTGGGTGTAGACAGCATCTCAACGAAAAAAATATCCATAAGATGTACGGATTAAAGGGGGATGTGTCTAGTCAGCATCTCAACAATTGAAATAACCAAACGATGTATGAATAACAAGAGATGTGGGTATACGTCGACGAGACCAGAAGGCAGCGACACATAGAGAAATATAAAACATAGTCTTCAAAAAAGACCGGGGTCTGTGTAATATGTCAGTCTCTATAAATTGTGCCTGATCTAAAGATTATGTGAATTAATTTATCAGAAACAACCAAAGATCTGTCCTCACCAGGACTGTAAATTGACTGGCCTGTAAGGGGAGGCAGTTTGTTATTGCTGAGCGGAGCGAGGCAAAAAATTTTTGGACCCATTCCATGCAGAAAAGGATATTTTTTCGGGCCTTTTCCTTGTATGCAATGTATCTCCCAAAATACACGACTTGTTCATTTTTTATTACATTTCAATAAATATGCGCCTGGAATATATTAAAAGTAGTTATAAACCAGAGTTAGATTACGTGCCCCGGTAGGGTAAGATTTGTTTTCTCTTTATCCTGCTTTATGACTCTTTACAAGCTATTTTTACTTAAGTTAAGGGAAAATTTTGCAAAGACTTAAAATGAAAGCCCCCTGAAGTTGGTCATTTTTTGTGGTTTATCCGGCTTATTTGGCTGTCCAAATCAAACTAATTTTGACTTCGTTTCAAAGACACAATTTTCAAACCTTAAAATAAAAATGCATACTCAATAACTCATAATTTTATCTATCAAGTCCAAATTATTAAAACGTAACAATGTTTGTATACACCAAAATGTTTCATTCTGGTTTTGCCAAATGCTAAGGTGATTTTTTTCTGACTGGACAAATCCCATCTTTTTAGCACTTCTATGCATTCAATATTGCCAACATTGTCACTTCTATGTATGCAGATGCAATAGTATTTTGTGGAAAAATTTTATGTGTGCAAATGAGTTGAGTTGGGTACCGACCGTTCAGATCCAAATATTGAACACACCTGCATGCCATTATGATTAACCACCTTGTTGTTTTAACTTACAACCAGTGCTATAAAAATAATGCATGATTTGAACCATTTTTTTCTGTTTCAGTGTTTTTTTTCCATTTTTTTTTTTGTCAGCCCGCAATAGGAGGCAACTGCCTACATGCCTCTATGTAATTTACGGCCCTGCTCACCACCAACTTCTACAAATAAGCAAAAAACATAAAGATATGAAAAACGAAGACTCCTAATAAAGTCAACCGTAAAAATATATCTATAACGAATAACTATAAGAACTATATTCCTATAGCATTAGTATGGATGATTTTTTTTCATCACAAAATCAATTTGAAACTTTTTGATTTAAAAAAAAATGAATATTTATTTTAAAAATAAGAATTCTTCGTTTGATTGAAATGCAACATCTATATATCCAAATGAAACTAAGCAAAACATTTAAAATATGCGAATGCCATATACTTTAAATATTTATTTCTATATCTTCAAAATACATTTATAGGGTTATATTATATCTTAAATAAGTTAAATTGTAACCAAAGAAATCAAAGAATCAATAAAATGCTTCAATGGTATGAATTTTCTTCAATCTGAATTTTCATTTAGCATTTAATATCTTTAATAGTGTAATAATTTTCGTAGAAATTCACACCTCTCCTAGGAAAATGAAAATAGAGTAAAGACAGAAACTCGATATAGAGTATATTTGTATAATTATGAGATCGATTTGTCCCAGGCTTAAGGAAGTAACAGTTTTATATATATATATAGTTGGATAAAAATCGCAATTTTTATACGTGTGCATGTGAAACAAATTTCGTTGTAGAAAGGTCTAAAAACAGCACAAACAACATTTTCCAAAAGACCAAAAAAGTGAAAAAGTATATTTAAACAAAACGCATTTGACTAACAGGTCGAACAACTGATGTTCTTTAACCTTGCTGACTGCCATTGGCGATTGCAAAATAAAATTGATCACAAGGTGTAACAAAATGGATCTTAATATAAATTTAATACTAAACAAAAAAAAAATTAACATGTGGCCACGATGTTATGCCACAAACATATATATATATATATATATATATATATATATATATATATATATATATATATATATATATATATATATATATATATATATATATATATATATATATATATATATATATATATATATATATATATATATATATATATATATTGGGCATTGTATCCCATGGTTTATAAGCACAACCTTTCCATATAAACAAGTATGAAAAATGTATAAAATACACACTATTTTTTAATAAAAATTGATACATGACAAACCACGCACGGAACGGGTATTATGTATTATGAAGTACCACATTTTTTCAATAAAAACAACTATGAATTGTGGGTACCCTTATAACATTTAACCGTCTATCCGAATAAAGTTTGTCTTCTTTTGACATATGTATAATAACATATACTGAAAGAAAAGTAAAAAAAAAATTAAAAAAATATAAATCTTTTATACATATTCTGATACTTTTTTCAGGAGAAACGCTTTATAAAAGTAAACTGATTGAGTTTACATCCTTCTCAGTTCAAGGCAGTATAGTGATATATAGGTAGGGAAATATAATGCATAGAATGTTTCAATTTTAGTTATGATCAAAATCGGTTCAAGCTGCAATGCTGGCCTATTTCCCTTTTCCTTTTATAAGCCAGGTTATGTCACTATTTTTTTTTTTTTTCGAGTTTTCGATTATGAGCCAACTTTTTGCCACAAACTTAAAAATGGATACAAATACTACGAAAGAAAGAAAGAAACAAAAACACAAACGAAGAGAAATAGGGAAGGCAATTTATTTTACCTACAGAAGACCTACGAGGTAAGACGAACCGTGACACAATTATCCTTTATACTGCAACTAGTTGTGTTTATTTCCTAAATATAGTAACACAGCTATATTTTGTGCAATGTCAATTTCATCATGGAGCACTTTTTCCACAGTCAAGGGTTCATTAAGGGATGAAAATAATTTGAAATTTGTGTGTAACAATTTAAACAGCTTTGAATTTATTTATCTAAGTTGCAGTATAAAAACAATATTAGGTCAATGTCAGAAAAATATCAACTTTTTTTTGTACTCGGCGCAAAACTGGCGAAGGGCTCGATAAAACCTCGCCCTTCCCCAGTTTCTCAGCCTCATACAAAAAAGTTGATATTTTTATGACATTGACCTAATATTACATATATTTTTATATTGTCATTGTCGATAAATCAGTTATTTGGAGCTCAGATCGGAACTCGTATATAGTATTTAATCTATTAAAATATCATCCATGCATCTGAGTCAAAGTTGTAGTTAAAAAAATCTTTAAAAACAGTTTATTGCACAACTTCTATTAAACCCGGTTACCAAAATATCTTAAAAACCGTCCATCGCATTAAAATGTCTCTTGTCAAAATCTATTTAAATTTTAATTCAAAAATTGGAAAAAAATTATCTGGCTGAAAATAATAAATCTGCCAGTATAATAGACTAACTGTTTATTCCGATCTTTAACAAAAGATTCCATTTTCAGAATTTTATTTCATCATTAATTTTAACCAACTGACATTTTGTTATGAACGTTTAGCTTATTATTCACACAACACAATTTCTCAGAAACTCATATAATAGTTAACGGATGTCTAACTTATAGTAATGATGACACAAATTAACCAACTCTTAACTTGTCTTCAACGATTATCTAATCAACATATACCTGCCATGGTTATTGTTTGTTATATTGTTGTCTATATCTACAAAGATACGGTGACAATTTGATGTTTTCAAATGCCACATTGTAATTATGTTATTGCAATTCGGTAATGATAAAGGACCGTGAATCCACCCGTATCCTTATCAAAAAGAAATAAAAATCGCCTATTCTGATGTACTGAACTAACTGAATTCAAAATGTTCCTAATCAAGACATTAATCGGAGATTTTCGTGTCATTTGAGATTCGAGTTGTCCCACCGCCGAGGCACGTGCCCGCTATTTACCAAGAGTTGACTAGATGTGTTCGAGCTCTCCACAGCAGGTGCGTATATACCGTCATAGCAGAGAAATTTCCAAGGATTTAATTGTCGTTAAATACCCTTTATACTAAATCTGACACTGTTTGTGATGGTTTAGTCGGAATTAAATCCTAATAATATTTTTATAGTTTTCTAATGATAGAAATCGGGTAAAATATGATGCAAGAGTCATTTGTTTTCAATTTCAAACCATTTTGAATGGTTATTATGGTTTTAAATTTAAGATAAACAATGATTTAATTATCGTATTGATTGTTTTTGGTGATTAATACATCTGATCGTGCAAAGTTACTGACTATTTAATAGGAAAATAGAATACTACTATCAGAGATATAAAACTGACACATCGTCAGACCAACTCTTCTTTGTGAAAAAATGTCATTGTAAAATAATGAATTATAATAGTGATAGTTGAAAGGTCGATTACACAGCAGACCAATATTAAAATGGACACAGACATATAAAGTAAAATATATCTCTGGAATAGGTAAAATACGAATACCCGCATTTTTTTGAAAAAAAAAATAGTTTAAATGTATACAGTTTACTTTTCTGCATTGGCTAGATGTATAGGGGGAGGGTTGAGATCTCATAAACATGTTCAACCCGCCGCATTTTTGCGCCTGTCCCAAGTCAGGAGCCTCTGGCCTTTGTTAGTCTTGTATTATTTTTAGTTTTAGTTTCTTGTGTACAATTTGGAGTTAGGTTCATTATCACTGAACTAGTATATATGTTTGTTTAGGGGCCAGCTGAAGGACGCCTCCGGGTGCGGGAATTTCTCGCTGCATTGAAGACCTGTTGGTGACCTTCTGCTGTTGTCTTCAGGGGCGGATTTAGGGGGGGGGGCCCCCTTTTTGGGAAAAAATTTGGTTGCTTATATAGGGAATCACTGAAGCGTGACTGGAGCGGGCCCCCTCTTAGGTCAGTCAGTGGGCCCCCACTTATGAAAATTTCTGGATCCGCCACTGGTCTTCTCTATGGTCGGGTTGTTGTCTCTTTGACACATTCCCCATTTCCATTCTAAATTGTATATATATGTATTCCTTTTTATCAATCATCCATGAGTATCTTGCAAGATTGGAAACCAATTGGAGCAACATTTCATTATAGTTGACGATTAGTTTAAGAATACTTTCATCTTACCCGGGCCTGTAATATTATACAGAATGGGCATTTTTTAATATTTTTTTATATTTATATCAATATCAGATGGAGAACATTTGGATTACAACAGTTCAAGTTTTCAAAGTAGACGATTAGTTAAAAAATACTTTCATCTTACCCGGGCCTGTAATATTATACAGAATGGGTATTTTTTTTACTTTTTTTTATGTTTATATCAATATCAGATGGAGAACAGTTCGAGTTTTCAAAGTCGTTAATGTTTTTTGTCTCTTTGCAATTTCCTTATCAATAGTATAGTTACAGACGAAATACTTTTACAATTTTATAAATTTTAATAGATTATTTGATATTAATGAGTATGTGCTAATGCTTTGGTCTCGGTCATTAAACTAAAAACAAAAATAGAATTCATTGAAAATATCAAAAATACAAATGCATATCCACACTCATTTGAAGTTAAATCAACAAACTTATCGCTATTTTGTTCATTTTTGTAGCCGTGGCTGTGTGCGAAAACAGGTAATATCTATGAATATGTGTTCCATTACCATTAGGACCAGATGTCTGCAGGCCTATATGCTTATGG
This sequence comes from Mytilus galloprovincialis, assembly GCA_037788925.1. Lineage (NCBI taxonomy): Eukaryota > Metazoa > Mollusca > Bivalvia > Mytilida > Mytilidae > Mytilus > Mytilus galloprovincialis. Next base: position 88,489,270 of record CM075334.1, read on the forward strand.
CAGTATATATTTGTTGATTTTTTTAACAATGGTATGTTGTATCGAAATCACAATATTTGCGATCTATGGTGAACTGTTTTACAGTTTATCGAATCGTTTTACGACAGCCTTAAAGGTTTCGAACGTATCAATTTAATAAGCATCCATTCTCAATTTTATACATAATTTGCTTTCGGGACTTACAGTGAAAAACATAACTGCGGTATTGTAAGTAACAACAAACACGTATGCACGAGTAAAATAAAATATTGATCAATATTTGAGTGTCTATGAAATAACAAACCATAGTTTATTTTGACTTAGATCTCCTTTCTTTGATAAAATAGAGGCGACAGATACATACTCATAAGATAATGATAAAATTATATACTGTTTATAGACTATCAAGGATTTCAATATTTGTACAAATTCATTTTTGTTTTGTTTCCGTCAATTTCTGCAAAATATCCAAGGTACTGAAATGGTATGAATTCATTAATCATGTTGACGTTAAAATTTGCAGTTATTTCCGTACAGAATAAAACAGAATGCCATAATCCCCTTAACTCATGTGTTGTTTTATTCAGTTTATGTTTAATTGGACACAGTCACAACCAAAAACAGATGTTCATTTTCATTTGTTATATTTTGTCATTTCGGAAGCATATCCTATTTTCCTATTTTATATCAATTCATTATAAACTGGTAACGGCCTATGTCTTTCATTGTTTATTTATGGTTAATAAAATCAATTTTCAATTATCCAAAGCAATTTCTTGTTAGGTTGTGAAACAGACATGGGTATTAATACTTTGTTTTTATCATCAATAACTTCCTCTCGTAGAAATTGTAATCAGAATACAGTATTTAATTTATTGTTAAATTGTAATTAATACGGATATGAGGGCTGATGCATTCATTAATCCAAATAGCATGCCTAAATCATTTGTCGACGATAATAGTCCATAATATTTCTACGCCTAGTTAATTCCCGTCCGGTTATGGAGTGTTGAAATAACATAGAATATACAATAATTTGATTTGTTTTGTCCCCATTGACATCAAAGGAATACAATGGTAAATGTCTCCATGAAACAAACTTATTGCTAAACGTCTGTGATTACAGACCGCGATACAGATTGATGAATAACACAAAATGTTGTCATATGTTAAATGCATATTATCAGAAAATGACATACGTTTGTTGTATATCTTTATGCAAATATATGTTTGATGCATATTATATCAATATTCTAGCGAATATATCTTTTCTAAACAGTCCCTTGTTTGCTTTCCATAACCAGACACTGATTTAGTAGGTCCAGGGGCCTGTAAGCCCATTGTGGAACCACATTTAAGGGAACTACATTAATGGTTCATGCATATGCTTTTTACTTGTACCACTCGTAACGTTACAGGCTAGTTTGTGCTCTACCATATCATTGATCCCAATCTGATAACACACTTCGTCTGTGACACTGTCACGGCTACTGTATCATCATCTGTATCAGAAATGAAAGAATTACATAACAAAAAGTGAAATAACAAAAATACTGAACTCCGATGAAAATTCAAAAAGAAAAGTCTCTTAACAATTGTCAAAATCAAAAGCTTAAACACACCAGACCAATAGAAATCAACTGTCATATTCCTGACTTAGTACAGACATTTTCTTATGTAGTAAATAGTGGATTACACAACTTTTTACTAATAGTCCAAGGTAGGATATCGTTTGTACATAATCAGTTCTATAAGTCTATCGGAACATGAATAAATACCATGACTAACGTATTACACAACTTACAAATCAGTTTAAGTAAACCTGGCTGCATTTGACACCTAGAATAAAAGAGTAGAGTGTATTGTTCTAATTTTCAAGAACGATTTTCTTCGAATTCTAAATGGAGACATGTTTGCTGGAAACAAAATGTTGCAGCAATTTTTATAATTAAATACGTAGCTTAAAGGTTATAAACTATGTTTAACCTTGTTTAATATCAATAATTTTATATGATACCATTATTTTGTAGTTGTGTCATCAAACTTATCATAGCGCTGCCATACAAATTGCACATATTTGTTGCTATTATTTAGTAATTTTCTCCATGTGCAGATGCCAAACTTTCCGGCTTTGTTGTTAAATATACTACTTGACATTTTAATACCAAGTCCACTTATGATTAGCTACGACTCCGTCCCCGCATTTTCCCACAGCAGAAACAAATTTTTATTTACCAAATAGTTAAATTATGCGAACATAAAATAGATAATTGTCCAAATAAATGAGCACTACTGATGTGTTCCAAATGTCACAGGAAACACCGCGGGCAAACTAATCAGATACCAATTACGGTAATAGAAGCGTCACATTTGATCATATCATAGATGAAACAAAATACAAACTTGATCTGTCATTGTGAAATCTAACCAAATTACAAATTACAGTATTTCACTGTTGATGACCGGGTTTCTTTAGAACAACTATCAGCTGACTATCGTAACGTTGTTTCAAAAATGTTACGTATATATATTTAATATGCAGAATAAAATTATATGAAAGAGGATGGACACCTATACATTCATTTTTCTATTTTAAATTTAAATTAACTGATCACGTCTATCGAAAATTGTACAAGTATTTTTTTAATGTTTTGATATCCGCATAGCTTAATTCATTTCCATTTTGCAAGTGTATATTTCAGTTCTAAGTAAGTTTCATGTATTAACAAGTGTGGACACAGATCAGTGTGTATATTAATAGTTTTATTTGTCTGTTAGTATGTTTGACAGTGTTTTCTCAGCTGTGATTAAGCATTGGTTTTACCCCCCATCAGGTGTTTAAGTTACTTTTTGTAGGGTTTCCTTATAGCGTCCTATATCTAACTGTCTTCCACATTGACAGTCATCTTTGATTTTCAGATAAGTAGCGAAAGCTCCAAATTAACAATATGCAGGGTTCGACATTAACTTTTTAAAACAACTTCGATGCCACTGTTGTTGGAATTTTTATTCCCAGAGGGTATCACCAGCCCAGTGGTCAGCACTTCTGTGTTGACTTGAGTTATCATTGATATGTTCATAATTATAAATTGACTATTAACAAAACTTTTAATTTTTGAAATACTAATTAAGGCTTTTCTACCTTTGAATTTTTGAAATACTAAGGCTTTTCTATCTCATTAATAGACGACCTTAGTTGTATTTGGCCAAACTTGTAGGATTTTTGGTCCTCAATGCTCTTCAACTTCGTACTTTATTTGGCCTATTTAACATTTTTCGATTCGAGCGTCACTTTAGAGTCTTTTGTAGACGAAAAACGCGACTAGCGTAAAAATAAAATGTCAATCCTGGTATCTATGATAAGTTTATTTACAACCACTGTGTCGAAGCTACTCCTGGTGGAGTTTTAATTCCCCGAGGGTATCACCAGTCCAATAGTCAACATTTCTGTGTTTGAGTTATAATTGATATGTTCAAAATAATAAACTGACTCTTAAAAAACTTTGAATTTTAAAATACTAAGGCTTTTCTACCTCATGAAAAGATTACCTTAGTTGTATTAGGCAAAACTTTTAGGGCTTGTTGGTCCTCAATGCTCTTCAACTTCGTAATTTATTTGGACTTTTTAACATTTTTCGATTCGAGCGTCACTGTTGAGTCTTTTGTAGACGAAAAACGCGACTAGCGTAAAAATAAAATGTCAATCCTGGTATCTATGATAAGTTTATTACAACCACTTTGTCGATGCTACTCCTGATGGAGTTTTAACTTCCCGAGGGTATCACCAGTCCAATAGTCAACACTTCTGTGTTGACTTGAGTTATAATTGATATGTTCAAAATAATAAACTGACTGTTAAAAAACTTCGAATTTTAAAATACTAAGGCTTTTCTACCTCATGAATAGTTTACCTTAGTTGTATTAGGTAAAACTTTTAGGACTTTTTGGTCATCAATGCTCTTCAACTTCGTAATTTATTTGGCCTTTTAACATTTTAAGATTCGAACGTCACTGCATGGAGAGTCTTTTGTAGACGAAACGCGCGACTGGCGTAAATATAAAATTTCAATCCTGGTATATATGATGTGTCTATTTCCACTTAAGGCAAGTAATCATATTATATTACTTGTCTGTTAAAGATAAGCCCTTGTTGAAATTGGGTCATTTCTTTTAATAAAAAAATATCTATGTGTATGGACATAACCTCATGTAAAATATAGGGGAAAAACTGATATAGCATCAGCTGCCGTGCTATCTTTAAACACAGGGGATTGAAAATGTAAATGGAAACATTGTTTCAACCGCTTTATTTGATACCATTGATGAAGTGTTTCCGAAAAGCAACATATAACAGGTACAAGGTACATGTACAATGAGCCAAAAGGATTGCAACTGAATCTAATTTGGTAACCCTGGCATAAAACATTTCGTTTGCTAATGGCTATCTTCCAAGGGGCACATATACTATCGATATGAGTTGAAAATTGAAAAAAATGTGTACTAATTATTATTTTTTGTATTATAAATTATCAAGCAACTATTTGTACTCTGAAATACCTTTTTTTATATACCTATACGATTTAAGTTATACATAATTATAACTACTTTTTGTTAGAGATCCTCTCAGTATATTTCTTTTCTAACTTGAGTAAATCACAATGATACTCAAATTTTTGATATGTGCTTTACGGACTTGTTCTGTTGTTTGTCTTTTTGTCGTATTTCGCTTTAAACGGTGATTTACGATACTATTCTGATTCAGCTCACATGCATGCTCCGTCTTTTTGTCATGAAGGATGTGTGCCGACTCAAAGGTGAGCATTAGATGCCAGTTGATTCATAACGTAAGAAGCTTTAATCCTATGCTGGGTTTGACCGTTCTATGACAACTTATTATTGTTGACATTGACAAGCTTACAAAAAGCATTGACTTTGTTTAATTTGACCCTTATATTCTGCAAATGGAAAGGTCATATAAATGTCGATGAACAAGCACCTAACAATATTAATGACTTGAACGTATTAGTTTATTGTGTGGATAATGAGATTTTCGTAAGCTCTCAGAAGTGCAAATATGAAATTATTAGCAAATGGCAAGAGTTTGCACAGTTTGAAAATATGAAAGAAATCAAATTTGACCTTTTCAAATGCAGTTTAGATTGATGTTTAATTTTAACTGTCTTTTACGTTATCGTTGAAACGAATATATTTTTGATATTTTGTTGGAAATTTTTCATGTACAATCTTTATTTTTATTTAAATATTCGTATACTTCCATTATACTGATTCAAATACTACAGATTTGTTTAAAGACAAGACCTAGGATTCACTATACATATTCTTGTCACGTCAAATTTCTAGCGTAATATATGTTCCACCTTGTGAAATAAAGTGGTGAGTGTTTCCTTTACAATTCCTTTTTGAACATTAAAACACTGGATTACAGCTTATTTTCAAACATTCATTCTGTTTTTAAGTTTTAACCGAAAAGATATTCAAGTAATCACAGGACAATTCAAAAGGTTCAAAAATAGAACGATAATACAACTATATTTGCAATCTCTAAATCATGGCTATACAATCTCCAAATCATGGCTATGCAATCTTCAAATCATGGCTATACAATCTCCAAATTATGGCTGTACAATCTCCAAATCATGGCTTTACAATCTCCAAATCGTGGCTTTACAATCTTCAATTCATGGCTATACAATCTCTCAATCAGGGGTATATATGGTCAATCAAAATGGGTTAGTTGATGGAACTTATAAAACTTCAAAATCATAGAGCCTAAATATGTCTTCTTCTTCAAACAATTGAACTGACATTCATCTATCAATTAAAAGCGCTGTTTATTGCCCCATTATAACTGTAAAATATAATTTTGTCTTGGTACGCCAACTACTGCAGTGTCTTCTAGATTTTTCCAATCGGTCATAGTTTTCAATAAAAAATGATTTTGAATATTGAGCTTATTGCTGGTTGAAGTGTCATTGTACTTTGCAAATGTGTCTTTGCTTTTTCCATAATATTTGTTGAATGGTAATGTTCGTACTTCATTGTAGTATAGTTGTTCTCTTCTGACATGTTTTCTTGAGATATTTGTCTGATTATATAGAAGACAACAGCTTCTCAATCACTTTACTAGTGTGTACATTGTACATGCAAAATTGGTTTTAATTAGGGTGTCATTCTTTAAAGATTGAAAGCTAAGCTAAACTTACAGACTTCTGTAAACAGCTGTATATAAAAAAAAGAAGATGTGGTATGATTGCCAATGAGGCAACTCTCCACAACTTGGTATGTAGGCCTATCCAGTTTTTATAAAAGCTTTAAAACTGTCAATTGGCTTCTGGTTGCATGTAATAAAATCCAATTACAATTGTTTACTTAAAGATGTATATTGTTCAAACCAGCAATTAACCAATGGATTTGCTAAAAAGATTGAACAGTTACTTGCTACATTAATTTTTTCACATGTTTGGAAAATCATGATACTATTTCAAAAAGGCGTTTATTATATGCAATTTATACCAAACTTAATGATAGATATCTTAATTATTGGAAAGAAAATATATTTTGTGATAATAAATCAGTACACGGCAATAAGCTGAGAACATATAGACAGATTAAAGAAAATTATAAATTGGAAACCTATTTAATGTTAAATATAGACAGAAAAGTAATAGGGCATTTTGCTAAAATTCGCATTACTAATAGTGTTCTTAGAATTGAACAAGGGCGTCATACTAAAACCCCTGTAGAAGAAAGAATTTCTCTTTTGTGCCTTTTACAAGTAGAAGATAGTAGAAGATGAATTTCATTTCACTTTAAAATGTACAAAACTAAATATAATTAGACCAATTGTTTTCCAAAATTAGTGAAATAGTTCCATCTTTTTTAAATATGAATAAGGAAGCAAGATTTAAATTTTTGTATACGTGTGGTGAGACTGATATAATTAGAATTATTGTTAAATTTATAAGCGACATGTACATTTCTAGAAATGCTTTATTAAGTACTTAATAACTTTGAGATACCACCTCCTCATATATATATACAATGTTTATAAATTTGGTATAATATATATGTTTGTATGTTTTGTATTGTCTTGGTATCAATCCTGTAATTTTGGATTTCAAACCAATAAAAATAACTTACTTACCACAAGAGACCAAAATGACACAGAATTTAACAACTATAGGTCGTTTTTTTATCATCTTAAAGCATTTGTGATTTGATTAAGTTATAATCAAAAAAAGATAAAATGCAAGTTCTTTAAAGTTTTTTTTTAAAAGATTGCAATACTTTTTGAAAATTATCCTGTTGTGAAAAAATTCTGTGGACATTGGCAGTTATTACTTTAGGGATCGGCCAACTGTATCAAGACTATATTCATCTAAATAAATCCAAAGTATTAATCAGGATTTCGAAATGCGGGGTTATAAAACTAACGTTTAGAGATATAATTGTAAAAATTGTAAGCATTTCTCATGTAGCTTTATAAGGGGACCTGGGCCCTACCCCTAAATCCACACCGTAGGATAGACATTACTGAACATTACATTTACTGAATAACTTATTCCAATGTGTAAGAAAGCATGACAAGTAAGATGGTTCATTTCCATCAGTAAAAGAAAATATACTTTTTAAAATTAATACCGGACATTGCACTAATTTTAGAAATTCCTACATGTTTAAACATCTAATTATACAAATGTCTACAGCAGAGAAAATGACTTACGTAACTTATCTGTCAACTTGTAAATTTGCTTCCAAGTTGCTTTCCAACACCTGTAACGACAAAGTCGTCTAGAAATGAACAACAGGTGTAAAACATATGTGGGTGAGTATCCACCTGGCCAGCAATCAATGCATAGTCTATCACAAAGTATAAAACAAACAAATACGAAGGCACTTTGCTCAGGGTCGAGTGTCCAGAATGTAGAACATTTTACTTCGATTTCCATAAAAAAGGAAACGTAATATTATGAAGCATAAATCTAAAAAAAAAAAAAAACAACAAAAAACAAAAAAATTTAACAAACAAAAAAAACAATAAAAACCAACCATTTAGAATATATAAAGTGTATACATGTATGTTACATTTTGTCATTTTACTTAACAAATAAAAAAAGTATTCCTGACAAACACAGATTTTTTAGGTACATCAATCTACATCGAAACAATGCTCGTATGTTTTTTCAACAAAAAGTATATGTTGTTTAATATTAGAATTATCGTGTAATTATGTAGTAGCTCTCACACACAAAAAACGCCAATCCTTTCTTTTCAATTTAATTACAGACATCATCTATTTGTATGCTGTGTTTTAATCATGTTAATACTATCTCTTTTAATTATGTATACTAAATGGCTCTCTAGCTTATACCAGTAGTCCATTACTAGACGTCTAGTGATGGACTTCTGTTTATATCTAGAATGAAAATTTATGACTTTCTAACAGCGGCATACTACTGTTGCCTTTATTTATCACCACCGATCCCGAGGATTCTGTCCGGTAGCCTAACAGCACGAAAACTCGAAGAATAAAAAGTAATGACTTTCGAACATCGGTATACTACTGTTGCCTTTATTTATCACCCGACCGGACCGGAATCTTAACTGGTGGAAAAACTGTCCCCGAGGATTCTACCAGTCCGTTAGCCTAACAGCATGAAAACTAGTAGAATAAAAAGTTTATTACTTTCGAACAGTGGTATACTACTGTTGCCTATATACATCTATATTGTGCATTTGATCAAGAAATTGTATATTTAAATATACAATTCCTTGATTTGATTTAATGTTGTATTTTATATTTTTGAGAAATGAGACTGAACTTAAACATTGAATCGAATTGAAATAAATTGTATAAACTTGTTTTTTCTTAGTATTTATTTTTTTCTTGTTTGTATTCAGGCTATTTTGTCCCTTTTGATACCAGAATATATCTATTGGTTATCCAAATCAATTGACGGCTTTCAATATATGACGCCTTCCATTTATATTACGTATTCATTTTTACGGCTTTCATTCAGCTTAACTATAAAATGTGTATCGTTCAATCAGATGGGAATCAAGTGTTGGAAACTTTAACTGAACCACCGCCTGGACAGTACACACTACCTCAGACCATTCTGTCATATAGGCTGTAAAAAACAGCATTAACATATCAAGTAACCCTTTAAAAATGTTCATTAGTTTGTAATGGTAATTTGTGATTGTTTGTTTTAACAATACTGTTATTTTGTCTTTTTTCTAAGAATATGTGTTTGAGGCTACTATCAATACTCATAGCAAACGTTCAATACCAATAATATTAGGACACATCAACACAACTTATTTCAAAATATGATCATTAAAAACCAAAGTTTCCGGTATTATCCTCGCAGCATAGTCCTGTCAAATTTGTTCATTTCGTGTCTCTAAGTTTTATAGCAATAATGTGATAGCTGGCTGTATAACTATTGGCAACTCATATTTCATGTAAGATGTCATTAATGTTGCTATTGTTCAGTTTCTCAAAAATCTAAAAGCAAAGTAATTGTGTATTTGTGCGGCGTTAGAATGTGTTTTTCTACAATTTGACAACTAATAATTAATCAGTCATGTTAGTGTGTCCACAATGTCAAAGTCGACGAGGCAAAACAATCAAATTACACCTTTCTTCATTTCTCACACATTTTCTCTTCTAATTGAAACAAAATTATTAGTTTCTGCTTTTATCAAATTCACCCCTGCTTATTTTCTCAATGCCTGATTTTGATTACTCAATCAAATCGTTCAAGTAAAACATGTTATGACGGTGCGATTGACTTATCAGTCGTACACTTTTAATCTTTTAAAGATTTCTTAATAAATCTCAAAAAGATATTTCTTTTTCTTACTAAAATCATCAATATTGGATTGATTACGAACAGTACGAAAATAATCATCAATGAAATATAAAATAGAGGCTGCCAATATTTAATTATATATGTTGGCAGTTTATATTTTGATCCCGGAATTAGATTCAGTATTTGTCTCCTTCATTAGTAATGTTTGTATCCTTTGACGTATAATTTGTAAACATTTACCAGCAGGAAAATAAATATTGACCGATGCCATAATACAGTCTATCATCAGCTCTCATATGTTTAATATTTGCAGGTGTATATTGGATTTTTTCCTCTTCGGTGGTTGTTGTATTATTGATGCTATATCTTTGTATTGCGGTATGGGTCATAGGGATTGTCTACATGTCACTCTGGTACAGCCGCATCATCGTTAACTTTCTTAAAATATTTCATCGTTAAGACAAAAAAGCTGCATAACAAGGAGCAGATCAATCCGAATATTATACGAATCTGGTGAAATGCATCCTACGGAATAGTTTATTAAAAAACAAATTTCTCATTGCCAATTCTTGAATTGAAAAACACAATTTTATTTCCACAGGGGTGCGCTTTAGAGTACCATGCACTGTTGGTGTATATATGTTTGCGATGTGACAACAGATATATTAGCTAAATTACAAAAAGACATTGAGAGGTCTCTAATGTAAGATCTGCGCGGTATATACCATAGTTTACACATTGACACCGGGTATGCCGATCCGAAATCCGAGGAGAGATCCGAATGTCGCAGAGAAATTGATGAAATTTAAAGTTTATATAACGATGGGTAGGTAAAATTTGTACCCGATTTCCACGGAGTTTAATGTCTGGAAATCCGATCCAGATTTTACTTACATATACAAATAAGGTGATTTCGTATGATTGCCATTCAGACAGCTATCATCCATGAAGTGGATGTAAACAATTATAAGCAACCGTACATATAAATGTGTATTCATATGTGTTCTTGTGATTTCTCTAAAATTTGTTCTTAATATTTTAACTGTTCAATTTTATTTAAAATCAGGCATTAGAACATATCGTTTTACAGGTTATAATACCAAATTGAGAATGAACTTCGGGCCTTCTATAGCTGACTATGCGATATGGGCTTTAGTCATTATTGAAGGCCATACGATGACCTATATATATATAAATATATAGTTGTTAATTTCTATGTCATGTTTAAACTCTTGTGGCGAGTTGTCTCATTGGCAATCATACCACATCTTCTTCTTTTTTATTTTTTTTTTGTTATATATTAAAAAGAAGTAGGGACAGCATTGTAAGGTTGAAACAATTTAGAGTATACATATAATAAATTGAATGCACTTATTGATTATAGATGCAAGTTTGGTAGACAAAGTTCTCGCAATATCAATATGGTGCTACTTCATTTCTTTCTTTCTTTTTGATTAAATATTTTTTTAAGTAAAGGTTAACAAAATACTCTGTTGATAAAATTACTCCAATATATAATGTCATGTCTTGCAGGAATTCTCCATCGACCTGAAAGAACTTTTTCTTTGATTCCGGATTATTTGCAAACAAGCTTTTAAGATTGAGACAAACACCAGTGTTATTTTCTAGGTGGTTGATAGTTGATTGATACCATGTTGACGTACACGTTAAAAGAGATAGTCTTTTATGTGTTCAATTAAATAGAAAACATAAACGTGAAACGTCAAGCAATATTGTGTTTAGATGCCGAGGGGTACTAATTAGAGGACAACAATTTGTAACAAACAGCTGGTACACAGGACAAATTACTTCAAACTACTCAAAAATAGGCAGCAGTCATCTCATCGTGTCAATATACGTTCCTTAAAATGTATCCTTCATGTCAATGATTTCCGATGATGGTGAATCTAGTTCCTGTAAATAGTTTCCAATTCTCTCATTATGTTTTGCTTCTCTTTTCTTCCTTCTCTCTTGGGAATACATTGCTTCTATACACATGGTTGTAAATATTCCAAAACAACGTCAGACGTTTAAATTATTTATATTTCTTTCTTGTATCATTAATTGTTCTCGATTCCAATAACTACAAATAAATTAATGTATATATATATATTTATATAAGTGCACATGAACAATGAGTTCTTGGTTAACCTACACAAAAAAGTACGCTCGAAGTCACAATGGATTTTTTCAAAATGTATAAAAGATTTAGGTGCATAAATGGACCTTGTGATCACTTTACCACATGAAGATGAAAATCAGAATTTATTTATTTGTGAATTTTTATATTTTTCCTTCATATTTGATAGGAAGATTAAATACTGTTAACATTTCAGGTAGTCTTGACTGATAATATACGACATTGCATGATGACGGATGCATGGACAGACTGACAGTGGTTGCTATAGGATACAACGGATTAGTCGGCATTGTCTTAAAAATTCGATCAAATGACATTGAACCAATATACTTCATTTTAATTACCCAACAAAAGTCAATAAGAAAAAGTCATGAAAAAATCTAGTCTTTTGCAGTACCAATTACAATAATAAATGTTCACTTAAATACAAAGTATTTCATTTTGCACCTATAGAACGACAATAATCCGAGAATAGTAATTAGTCATTCATATAATGAAAAAAAAATGCATTTTGATTTGCAGTTTTTATTGAAATGTTGAAGAGTAATCTCCCTTTTGCAATTTTGTGAAAATGTATTACCTCTGATTTTTTCAGATACTGATCATACCGTTACTTACTATTTCACTCGGACCCTTTTCACGATAAACCGAATGACAGCCGTGTTCAATGTCATCACAATATAAAAGACAAGATACAGACAGGGACTAAACCAGTAGATAATACATTACAGATCGGGTGTAAACACTCGCGTTTTTTTGGTTTGAAATTAACGTTGATTTCCAATCCGATTGATTCTGGTACTCGTGATTCAATAACCGATTTTGCCTCTTTTTTTATCTTTGGAATCAATAACATAAAATGGCACTTTCTAATCATAAATCCGACTATGAGTCTTTATATTTTAGGAAGACAGATGGAATAATATACTAATTAGCAAGAGTACAAACAAATTTGACTAAGCACTAATTGTTTGGCAACTTTATCCTATCCAGTTCTGACATAATCTGCAATTGTTTGTTTTATAAAGAATCTGAAACAAATTACACACAAACATATGTAGCTGATAAATAGTTTTATCATCCATTATTTTGGCATTATGTTTCAGCGGTCTCGTTAGCGGAAGGATTTGTTTATTATGATAGTTAATCGCCTACAACATATGATTGACCATACACATCCGCGGGAAGGTAACAAGACCACCATAGTCAAACTAATTATCCCAGCGGTCAACACAAATTAACAGATAAGTTTTTATATCCACATCAAATTTATCTATTCAATATATTTAAAATGTATAAAAACGGTGTTTGTATGTGTAACCTTTATTTACAAATACAGGCATAAAAGAAAAACTGGTCACCGCAGAGAGTAGTGAAGGCATACTTTATTGCGGTAAAAGATGTTTAGGGATTAAAAAGAGATTAAGACTTTTTCCCACACTTACTAACGAAGTTGACCAAAATATTTTAAAATGTTTGGATGACTAATGCTTTCTGAAAATTGGAAACAAAGTTGTTCTCAACAAACTGTCTACTATGTTTTTGCAAACGTCGAGGTGGATTTAAATTGGTGTTTTACACTGAGAGATAAGTGTTAAGCTTAGAGATTGACAGTGTCAGTTCGTTTTATTAGAGAAAGCTGTGAAGCGTTGTTTCATGTGTCATGTACAATTTGATACTTTGTACTCATCATCAAATAGACTAGTATTTAATCTGAATCTAAAATATATCGTGTAACTCAAACTGTACAGATTGATAATACCACAAACAAAGTAAAGTCGACAGAAAAACAGCACTAATAACTGAATCTCATTTATTTCCCGTGAAACAAACACCGAAAACTTAACCAATAAAAAAGTATCATAAAAATACCGAACTCCAAGGTAAATATAAGAAAGGACGAACTCCAAGGTAAATCTAAGAAACGAGAAGTCCATAAAACCCGACAAAACCAGATGCTCGACTATATATTTGAACAAACGGAACTAATTGAAAACACTTATCATATTCGAATTCCTAACTTAGAACAGGCATTTTCCGAATAAAATGGCGGGTTAAACCTGGTTTTATAGCTAGCCAAACCTCAAACTTGTATGACAATTATTTATAGTTCTGGCATATTGACGATATTGTGCGAGCAACCCAAACATAATAATTGGTTTACGTGACAATAACGTGGACCCAGCAGCTAAATCAAGTGTACATCAGAACTGACAAATAAACATACATATTTCACGATAAAGTACAATTTAAGTAAAATAAACATAAAAGGTAATACAAAAATGTAAACAATAATATGAAAATCATTCGCATTGCATAACTGAACCCATCCGAATATAAAGCAAACTACCTAAAAGCTTGATGTACAAATACCGAGTCACGTAAAGATAAATACGACCAAAAGAAACATAGAGTACAAATCAGATGAAACGAGTAATGTCGAAATCTCTTCGTGTGACAATGACTTGTTTGACACTCTGCTATATACATTCACCATATATTATTTTCGTTTATATATAATTATGACGCATACATTCTGTGAAAGTTTGTAATTCAACATTGTTATAGAATTTAACTCTTTACACTCAAATCGCGACTAAGCACCGATGTTTGACAATTTCCCAGTGGGTTAATAATACCAGATCTCATTGACATTTGTACCCCTGTCGTCCTAATCAACCGTTAGACCAACACCTAACAAGCAAGTCGATTAAGGGTCCAATCGATGGTAATTTGTAGTCCTTATTTGTTTTTCCCGTGGCATTGTAAACAGTTAAACCGTTAATTTATTATTATTTTTAACCGTACGACAATCAGACGAGCCACGGAAGCATTGAGCCATGCCACACTGACATGATATTTTCTCAAGTTAATGAACTTAGCATTATCTAATAGCTTGTTTTCATTCTCAGCATGCTTGAGGACTAGACTAAGTTTAATCAAGAAAGAAAAATATAACGATGACAAAAAGAGTCTAATTGACTTAATTTACAAAACTTCACGTTCGTGTATCAGCGGGTTTTTAACTTCTCAAGGGCTTTCTGTTTCAATATGCTTTCATATTTGTATTGGTAATGTTGTTCAACAATTAATTATCACAGAACAAACGAAAACAATCCCAAGCAGACACATTCTAACGAACCTAGTGGTTTTATCATAGAATGACATATTAAAAAATAACACACAAAAGTTTTCAACTCAGAAAATTATACCTTTTTCATTGAGCAATACTTCTTTAAAATTGGCTTTTAAAGATTTCTTTAAAAAAAAACTGCACAAGTAAAAAATATGAATGAAAAAACCTGTTAACTGCTTCCTCAAAATAAGATAAATTTAAACTTATAATACTAATCAAATTTCAGCCATATAGAAATTTCTATTTTTTTCTTTCCGCAAACTGGTACAGAATTGTACAGAAATTAGAAAGAAATAAAAGAAAACAATGGAGCTGTACACTTTATATGCAAAAAAATAATAACAGTGTTGCATGAGGGTCTGGGAAAAAGGTGAATTTTAAAGTCATTTTTCACTATTCTTTATTCGTTTTATATTGTATTCTTTATGATTCAGCACCCCTATATATTTTTCGATTATGTAAACCCCATCTATACCCTTTAACACGTTCGACATTGTTTTCAAGTCTGTATTTATTTTTGTAAGTTTGATGTTATCATAAAAAAGCATATGTATACTTTTAAAAAAGAAAATATTTGTGAAATTGTAATGTCTGATACGTGTATACAATTTGTAAATGAATTATTTGCAATCATGTTCATAAAGCCATTCATTTTGAATAAGCATTACGTCTTTTTTTCCTTTATAATTTTGAGATGTTATTTGTTTAGAAATAGATGTCATCAAAACTATTTTGACGATCATACTTCTAAAAGAAACGGATACAGAAAATGAGAGTTTAACAAATTTCATTCACATCTAGATTTGTATGTGTGATTTTTTTTATTTGAAGTTACTATCCTTCGACTTTTAACATATAAACATTCTATCAACACCAAACCATATATCTAAATATTAACAGAACCAACGGAAACAAGTTTCACATAACAAGTTGTTAAGTATAACAAGCAAAGATTTCAAAAGGTTCTGCTTATTAACATTCACAAGTATGAAAGGAAAGTCAAAGGCTGTGTTTACAAATAATAAAGATAATGTGAAAATAAGAGCCGTATTGCTAAATTTTATTTGCATCTGAAAGTTTCTATTATTTTGTATTTAATCTCGGTGGACTTCCTCCATCTTTGAAAGGTTATCAAGGTGATATTTATATATTTTGATTTTATTTTAATTTAACGCATTTTTTAAAAATTAAGTTCAAACGACTAAATTATCGTAGTTTGGAATAACGATATAAAACAGAGAACGATCCTCCACTTTTATCAATTAAATTTTTATTTGGGAGATAAAAAAGAATAAAAAATAATCAAGTTGAATCACAAGTAAAATAAACCTCTAATAAATAAAACAACTTAAGAACAAGGAACATTCGCAAATTATTAAAATTACCGATTGTTTAATAAAAGTTAACAGTAAAATCTAACATTTTCTGTAAAAACAGAAGGAATTTTTGCGTTTGGAAAATGATTCGCTCAAAATACGAGTAATCAAATAAATCCAAAACATTTTTTTATGTTTCACTATTAAATTTCGATTTTAACATATTAAAAAAAATGTCTATATATTTTTTATCGTATGTGATTTTATATAGGATAGGAATTAGACACCTGTGAACATTCCCTGTATTTTGAGGTGTTTCAGCTGGGGTTATCAAAATGGGTGGTCAATTTTCGATATCATAGATGATCAATAACACCCCCTCTCCTTCCCGCCTTTCCATTCATATTTTATTTCTTATATTCGGTTTATTTTCGGTTAAAATGGTCTTTAAACTAAAAATGAACTGTATTTTCTGCATGAATTATTAAAATCAGACCTCTTTTATTTTTGTATTGACAAATATTTAAAAAAGTTAAAAAAAGTATTTTCCTAGGATGAGTTTCGTATATCATATCTTTACACGTGCCTCGCATGTTATAAATTTACACCTTTTTGGCGTAAATACATAATACAATAAAAATATGATATAAAGGAAAATGAGCTTAGATTGAACAAGTATTGTTGAATTAGGGCGGAGCTCCACAGCATGTTTTCTTTAAGGTATTGGTTTACTCGAATAAAAGGCGGAGTCATATCATCTGGTGATGATCGTTGAAGATTCGCTGAGATTATATTATACCCAGAAGTAATACAAATTGTCATTAATAAAGACTTGTTAAAAGTTGACAAAACGTTCATATGATCAGATTAGTTTCAATAATACACTTCCGATCAAATATTTGAAAATAATTCAAGTCGATATGGTACAGTTCGGAACAAGTCCTGATTTTCCAGTACAAAAGTCAAGACCGTCATTCAGCATCAGTAGGGTGCTTGGAGAAGATATCGATGATACACCTAGAGATTATTCGTTACATTTTAAAAGTGAAAATTCAGCACAGAATTCAAATAATGAAACAAATGATGACAATGGGAACATAGATGTTGAAACATTTGAATCTGATGTCGAGGAAAGTAGTTTTTCAGAAAGTATGTTCCGGGGTAAATCTCCCACCGAGTCTGATGCAGATTCTTGTTCTGAAGGGATAGAATCAAATGAAGCAAAAACTGAAGAAAACAAACGCGAAGATGAAAAACAGAATGGAGTGAAGAAACCAGAAAAACCACCATTTAGTTACAATGCTCTTATTATGATGGCTATCAGAAGTAGTCCCGAAAAAAGACTGACATTAAATGGAATTTACGAATTTATCATGAAAAGTTTCCCATACTACAAAGACAATAAACAGGGCTGGCAAAATTCTATCCGACACAATCTGAGTTTGAACAAATGTTTCGTCAAAGTGCCAAGACATTATGATGATCCAGGAAAAGGAAACTACTGGATGTTGGATCCATCTTGCGATGATGTTTTTATAGGTGGAACAACGGGGAAACTTCGGCGCAGATCTACAACAGCATCACGAAGTAGACTGGCTGCTTTGAAACGAGCAGGTTTCCCGGGATTTCCGTTCAAACCAAATTCTCCGTATATGTGGTCCATGTCACCATTTTACAATATTGGTGCCCAAGCGGCATCTTTGAGGTATCCTGGACTTTCGGGACTCTCTTTGTATCCATACACAAATTTATTATCGTCCGCAGCAGCCATGCCAAATCCAGCACATACTAGAACCACGAACTTTTCAGTAGATCGTTTACTTGGACTAGACATCGGTGCTTCTAACGCGTCAAATATGCAAACTGTAAAGAATGGATCTCAGGGTTTTCAGTGGTATCCATCTCCAGCAGGACTAAGACTTCCCGTCAGTGACCCCGAAACTAGTAGTCCCCGAGGACTCGATTTAAGTTTTCTAAAAGGACTCCACGGTCTTCCAGTCTCGCCTGGGTCTGCGTTCACTTCTCCCGTCTCTCTGCAACAGGCCACTGCCATGAACAGAAACATTTTATCACAAGCATCGTTACACCAGAGACAATCAGTGAATGATGGCAGAACCAGTTAATCTGACAAATATAATTTATTTCGGTGCAATATAGAAACATTATGGAAGATTGACTTCAAGGTAAACTGTCAAAAAAACTGTTCTAAAAGTGCTGTTTTAAGTGCATGTATTTGAAAAAAAATAACTGTTTAAAATCTGTTATAGTATGTTACATGATATCTTTTTAATATATATTATTAAATTCAATATAGATGTCATTTGATTATTAGTTTATTACAATTTTTTCGAGTTGTATTTTTCACTATTATTTGATTACTACAAGAAACTCGTTACTTTCTATTCTTTTTCTTTTATTTCTATTCTTTAAAAATGTTCAATTAAATATTGGATATACTGATCATTTACAGATCAAATTGCGATTAAGTTTGTTAAGATTTGAAGATAGAAAGAAATGATGGAATAAAAACAGATTGATGAAAATAAAATTTAATCCCAGAAAATAGGAACAAAATAAAGTCAAGATATGAAAAAACAAATTGCTTCAATTTAAATTTCTGAAATTAGACAATTTAATTAGACAATTCATATTTTTTTCAATATACCAAATGAATGTCATACATTCGCATTTTCAATATCAATTTAATTGTGTGATATTCTGCTTTTATTTTTATTACTGTTTAAAGTAAAGTTCTATGCAAGATTATTTTTTTTATTATTATTTAACTTAAAAATATATGTTCATTTTTTTAAATTTTCACTTCTTTTTACAAATAATATCAACGTGAAATATGTATTAGCCGGTATGATAGACATCCAGTGGGCAGATGAGGACCACCAACATATTACTTTACAAGATAATTTGAAAGGATGAAACGCCACGATTATTAACTCCCGGTGAATTTTTTACACTTTATTGTGATGAATTTCAATGGTAATTTATACCATCAAATTCTATGTAACAGTTAATATTATTATTTGAATTTGCAACATAAACATTCATCCTTGTTTGCAACAGTTGGTATTTTGAGGAGATTTTATTCGACTGCATGAGATATATGACAACAAACACGATTTCTTTATGTAAAATACAAGACCAGAAATTCAATAAACATGGGATTACACGCCAAACAATAAATTTGTTCGCATAAAAACGCCTCATACAACAAATATAAAATGTGTGTTCTGTGGTTAATACATATTTTCGATATTATTGCATTTTACCCTTCATAAAATTAGCAATATCAACCTTGTTTATTTTCCACTTTTATGCAATGATAATATTAAATTTTAAAGCTTGTTTAATTATTTTTCATATCAAAATACGACGTGAGAAAGTTTTACCACAAAATAACTAATTTTATATAAACTCTTTACAAAGATTTCAATGGCTATTAGAGATCAAATGAAGATTTTCTTCAGTTAATAGGCACGTGCTACAAATAGGAAATTTGAGGTTCATCTTTGCAATTTTAATAAAAAATAAATTGAAAAATCGGCTAATTTATTTGTTTAAACATGTACATTAAGATGTCAATCAAATATTCACCATTAAATCATTTCGACATAAAAACTATCACTTCTGAAAATGTGAATAAGGAACATGCGGTGAAGCTTTCGGCAAATTTACGGAAATCAATAAGTGCACGCGGCTGTTTTTCCGGAATGAGGTGAAGCAAAGAAAAGTGATAAATTCAGTTTGTCACCCCTGTCACATTAATTCTTTTGTTTCGCTGAAAATTAAGCTCTCTCAGGCACTATTTTCATCAAAATATATAAATACATACATTCAAATTTTAAGGAGTATAACGTTATACTTTGTTGGTTTAACAATTGAATTAATTAATTGATATATTTTTGAAATAACAGATAAATTGAAACTGTATAGTTATCATGTATAGTTATCATGAATAGATATTTTTTTTAATGGATGCTAAAAACGAATTATTAGACTGAAATTCTCCTGTCTAGGGATTTGTTGTCACAATTATAAGTAATATAAATATTGTTAAAACATTTATTTAAAATATTTATTTTGTAAATTGTGTGCATTACAATTTCTTGAAGTTTAGTTTAAAATATAAACCTAAAACTAAGGAAACAAATACATTGAATTATTAAATTAATAATATTATAGAAAAGTGATTACATTAAAACAAAGCATAAAAAACAAGAGGTTTCTACAGACGCTTTTTTGTCGATGTTTATTACCAGCCATATAAAAAAGGAGATGTGTTATGATTGCCAATGAGACAACTATTCACAAAACACCAAATGACACAGAAATTAACAACTATAGGTCACCGTACGTCTTCAAAAATAAGCACAGCCAAAACCGCTTAGTCGGCTATTAAAGGCCCCGAAATGACAAATGTAAAACAATTCAAACGAGAAAACTAACGACATGATTTACCAACAACAAAATTGAACGAAAAACAAATATGTAACACAGCAAGAATTGATAACCATTGAAATACAGGCCCCTGACTTGTGACAGGCATAGGCATACAGAATGTGGCGTGGATTAACATGTTTGTTATGTTGTACTGTTTCATATTTAGTCAAGTCTCGGTATTGTATTCCAGTTCGTATCCGATTCTTTAGAAAAGAAAGTACTATGAGTGGAGTGTTGTGTGTCACACTTTGTTCTGTCTAGACCTTATCTATATAAAGGATATAAACGTTGTTCACATCACATGTACACAAATTAAAACTCTGTTTTTTTTGGTAGTGTTCCTTTAAGTTAAGCATCAGTTTTTGTGTTCTTTTTGAAAGACTTGTTTTTTTCATCCTTTTTCTTTGGGACATGGCTTTGTCTGTTCTGCTCTGACATGTGATTTTTCATTGATTTCTTGGTATATGTTTAAGTGTTTATTTACTATACAGCTTTAGGACCTACCAAAACATATAATACATTTACCGTTCTGATGATTATTTTAGTTATAGTAGTTCAAGCCAGTCAATCTGTTTTGACTGATTGCTGATTGTTAACACAGGCATACAAAAAACTTACAACAAAAATTACAAACAAAAAATGTAAAACAAATTGTATGAAGGTTAATACGAATTGGATAGTAATATATGCCGGGTACTGGGTAGCACTAAGTATTTTTTAGTTCTGGGTACTGGGTATATCACTACGTATTGGTTGGAACTGAATACTGAGAGTTGGTACCACTTCATATTTGTTATAGCACTAAGTATATTGGGTAGCAGACAGTTTGTTAGCACTGTGTATTGGTGAGCACTTAGTACTGAGTAGCACTACGTATTGGTGAACACTGAGTATATGGTAGCACTGTGTGTATGGTTGTAACACTGAGTATATGGTAGCACTGTGTATATGGTTGTAACACTGAGTGTTTGGTAGCACTGTGTATATGGTTATAGCACTGAGTATTTGGTAGCACTGTGTATTGGGTAGCACTAGGGAAAATCGTTATAACACTGAGTATTTGGTAGCACTGTGTATTGGGTAGCACTAGGGAAAATCGTTATAACACTGAGTATTTGGTAGCACTGTGTATTGGGTAGCACTAGGGAAAATCGTTATAACACTGAGTATTTGGTAGCACTGTGTATTGGGTAGCACTAGGGAAAATCGTTATAACACTGAGTATTTGGTAGCACTGTGTATTGGGTAGCACTAGGGAAAATCGTTATAAGACTGAGTATTTGGTATCACTGTGTATTGGGAAGTACTGTGTATATGGTTATAACACTGAGTATTTGGTAGCACTGTGTTGTGGGTAGCACTGTGTATATGGTTGTAACACGGAGTATTTGGTATCACTTAGTATTGGGAAGTACTGTGTTTATGGTTATAACACTGAGTATTTGGTATCACTTAGTATTGGGAAGTACTGTGTATATGGTTGTAACACTGAGTATTTTGTAGCACTGTGTATTGGGTAGCACTGTGTATATGGTTGTAACACGGAGTATTTGGTAGCACTGTGTATTGGGAAGTACTGTGTATATTGTTATAACACTGAGTATTTGGTATCACTTAGTATTGGGAAGTACTGTGTATATTGTTAAAACACTGAGTATTTGGTATCACTTAGTATTGGGAAGTACTGTGTATTAGTAACTGATCTTTACAGATACTACACAATATTAGTATCGATGCATTAGGCTTGGTTGCATGACTTCCACTATAACATTCATCTGTATTTTGTTTTTCTAACATTAATTGTTATGAATAGTTGTATGATTTAATAACCACTTACTGCTAACCAGTACTTAGAAATACACAAACATATTATGCTACTTTATGATTTATCACCAAATGGTTTACCATGAGAAATACGACAGGCGTCTGTAGTTAAGCAGGAAAATGCAAACCCTTCCAGAACACCCGAATTTATCCTCTTTTCAGGTCGGTTTCGTATTGTTCAAAGAATCGAGGTTGAATGTTAACATTCGGCATACGTCATACTTCATAGTTATCAAGGTCAAGAACTAGTTGATTCAGCTTCTCCACAAATGGCCTGATTGTCTAGAAGGCAAGGTTAACAATGAGTTAAGATAGTATATCCACATACGTCTTTCAACTGATTGCCTGATATTCAAGGTATATCCACAATCCACTCACTGCAGTCTTCGTATTGGTATAGTCAAGGTCATCAATGTGCCGAATCTGATAAATAATTACATACAGTTGATCTTTTGGGAGAGACTCGAGTAGGACAAAGGTATGGTATCAGTAGAAACGAGAAGGCGATCAAAACTTACCCTTACAGATGATAAAAATATTAAGTGTAAAAATATCTGTCGCCATGATAATATACTTTGTATGTTACAGTGCAGAATAATTACAGAAAGCGTGCTGTTATTATATCCTTCTATCTTATTATGTAAAGAAGTCCGCAAAATACTTATAACTTGTCCCTTATAAAAGATCCCCCAAAAGAACAGAAAAATATATATTTATGGAAATAATCTGAAAAATCTATACATTGTACGCAAGCTAAGAAACGAGGATAAAACTTTCAATGCTTTTTAAAAGAATCTTAATTCACCATGAATCAATTATTACAGCTATCGGACATTAAAAACTGTATTTTCAAAAGTTTGATCTCGAGTTTACCAAAAAATGAATTTTGTTTTAGGTATTTGACCGAAAATATATACGTAACCATTCTCCGATTTGCAAGAAATCAAACAACCAAAATAATAAAATCTATCATTACCTATGATAAAGTTCTTCTGGAAGTAACCAATTATAGTAAACAAAATCAGGAATGGATGTATATATATAATTATAAGTCGATTATATTCTTTGTTAACTTTAGTGTAGTATAAATTGAAATAGTTCATTATAACAATTTAACATTATGTAGACAAAATTTGTATAGTGCCAATATCGATCATAAAATTTAAAGATGTGAAAGATCACGTTCTAGTGCACTAAATATTTTACATATTCCGAGTTTGACAACATTTACACCTGGCGAAGTGTACACAAACGACACCTTTCTCTGTATATCAAACTGTCCGTAGGAATCTCCCACACCGTTAACTGTTGACAAACAATCTTTTTA
This sequence comes from Mytilus galloprovincialis, assembly GCA_037788925.1. Classification (NCBI taxonomy): domain Eukaryota; kingdom Metazoa; phylum Mollusca; class Bivalvia; order Mytilida; family Mytilidae; genus Mytilus; species Mytilus galloprovincialis. The sequence goes on from CM075334.1 coordinate 88,513,286, forward strand.
ATGATAATCCCTCTCGTTTGTAACTTGTCATTTAAAAGATTATCAATTTAACTTATCTCGCCTAAACCTCTAAACATCACAAGATTATTGCACCAGAACCACAATGAAATTCAATAAAGATATTTATATGCAAAAAGGTTACGACTTTTTACAGAGGGAGCCACTTTGAGTAGACAAATTGTTATCATTTTAGTTTTTGAAGAAATGAAAAATAGACAAGGTCCTGATTTATCGAAACACCAATGAAATTGACATATTTGACAATATAATCCATATTTGCATAACAACTAAGAGTTTTATAATTATTCTACACAAACATATTAAACTTCACATGTACGTTTGCAAACAGTTTCTTACATTTTTACCTTCAAAGAAAATAGTGTTGACATGCACGGCTGGTAGTCGATGGTCATACAAATGTATTTTATAGACAAAAGTACAGAATGCCCTTTATGTGTCGTATACTTAAACAATAGAGTAGATATTCGACCGTTTCTATGCAGAACTATCTATAAGGTCTTCGAGCGAATGATATGTAAAAGGACTGCTGATAATTGTGAGTGTGTGTATAAATACAATTTAATATGTGGTTCCAATTTATGAGCCAGCAACTCCACAACACGCAAAAAAAAAAACCCAGAAAAGAACAGAAATCTATAATAGAGGAAAATTTTTAACTATGGAGAAAAACAATTTCCTAAATTTTCAATGCGGTCTACATAAAGACGAAAATAGTAAAAAACATTACTAAATAAAATGATCTGAATAAGGACACCTCCACCGATAGTGCGAAATCATATATTAAAATAGGTAGCTGGTGTGGACTACAAATATTTTGAAAGAACAGTCTTTGGTCTCCATGATAATTCTACCATAAATTGATAATATAAATGATTGTGTGTCATTCTTTCTGTTTTGAGTGCAATGGTCTTTTATGATTCGGTCATTCTGAATTATGACCTCTATTTTGAATAGTTTTTTTTTTTGCTTCGTTGTATTTCTTTTTGGTGTTAAGAATGTGCTATTTTCTTAGTGCTCATATTCTTTATTCATATATTTATGTATAGATTATCGGGTTTTCTACACATTGATATCGTAAAATATCAGCCGCGAGCCACAATGTAAACCTTTTTGGCGAGTGAGCGTAGGGAACGAGCTAAAAAGTTTCACATTGTGTCGAGCGTCTGATATTTTACGATATCTATACGAAGAAAACCCGATTATCTTTTTATCGTTCTATTGCTGGTCGTTTCTTTCTCCCTAAGACAGTTTTACGCTTGACAAAAGCAAGCTTGATAACGTCTCCTCTCGCATTGTGACGTCGCTGATAACTTCTCCTCTCACATTGTGACGTCGCTGATAATGCCTGGTCTCGTTTTGAAGTCTTGATACGAAAATTACGGAGCAACAGAGCAGGGTGATATTATAAGTTATATGGTTCGCTGCTGACCCCATACGGATCCATAGAGGGTTAGTAAAATCCATAGGGGTGAGGCCGGAGGCCGAATCCCCTATGAATTTTATTCACCCTCTATGGATCCGTAGGGGGTCAGTAGTTAACCGTATAACTAATTTATCGGACGCTGGACTTTTTCTGCTGCGTTTTGTTGAAAAATAAACAATGAAACACAACAACAGCAATAGATGACGTCACCAGTAATGCGTCATGAACCCCCTATGAAACTTACTAACCCCCTACAGTCTCATAGGGGGTTACCACGTGACAGCGTTTAACCAATCACAACGTGATAATTTATCTGTGGTCCGATAAAGGCGGAGGGAAGAACGATAAATTCAATTATCTGCAGAAAACAGAACTCAATAAGTCATATTTCTAATAACTTGAATTCTTATAAAGCACAATTATCCACAACATGTAAGAATTGTGTCCATTTAATTACAAGTTCTAAGTAGTGGTCATTCTATTCCTGTCATGTATGATATCGCGAAGAGGATGATGCAAAGATAATTGTATATATATTTATATAAGATAAGGGCAGGAAAATGTTTATATTTAGTTATTGATACATCGTCAAAATTGTTTATAAACTTTGTTTATTTATTATTGTCCAGATACCTTCGCTTTGCGCTAGTATTGTCTGGACATAATTATATTCTTAGGTTCATATCGTTATGGTCTCACATATTTATTTTCCATTTCAAATTTGTTTATCCGGTACCCTCCGGCACAAAAACTATGTTTTGACATGCATGATACTTTTCTGTGTAAATTGACCGTACCTCTCTCCTCGTATCGGTCACTTATAGTTTATTATCATTAAGTTAGGGTGGCACGTAGTTCTTTTCTTATTTTTGTTAACATTTTGTATATTTTCACAATTCAACCATCAGCATATGTAAACAATGAAGAAGTATGTATGACCTTAAAACTGAAATTACACACCTATTTATATTTGGTCATTTATTTCTAAAATTTTAACTTCCATTTTAACACTTTTAATAAAATTGATACATTTGTTTTAAATTATTAAAAAAAAAAACAACTTTTTAGTGCTTTTTCTACCCATTTAAAATGATATACTAAAAATTGACTCTGTATGTTTATAAATGACAGTATATTTTCACAGATTTTTTTCGGCATTTTCATGAATTTAAGATATTATTCTAGTTTTTACATATTCAAATGTTACACAATGGTAAATAATGTACTTTCGTTAACAAATTGAATCAATATTGACATGAAAGAAAATCTCTACAAAGGATTGGTTTTGCTTTGGATTTTATTTTCCCCATCGATCATGATTCCACTTCTTCCTTTTTAGTACAATTTATGAAATACAGGTTCTTTTATAACGTGATTTCATTATCAACTAACCTCATAGTTTATACTTGTTATAAATAAACTGGCATCTATTTTGCTGGACTTATAATACACTCTTCTTCAAAATGAATAATACTAATTCTAATTTTTGTTATCTTATTATTAAAATAATGTACAGAAAGTTCCTGAAAAAGGTCTCTCGATTAGTCAGGTTGACGTTCTATACATTGTTGACAAAGCAAAACAGGGTTGTCGTGTGTTTTTAGTTACAGTATTAAATAGAAATATTGTCGAAGTGAAGGAATTGCTTCTGCCGACGGCTCAAACTTGTTATCTTTGCAAATAATGCCTAACGGATACAAATCCGATACTTTCTGTTAAGAACTATAAACAAATGATAGAAAATTGATAGTTGTTTCAACCAAGTAATTGATTTAAAACAAGAAACTGATATCAAGTCATCCATTGATAACCCATAATAACAACGAAAAGTGTAGATACAGGCGGCAATTTAACAGAACATCGCATTTGTAATAATCAGTCAAATTAAACTTGTTTTGGCATTTCCGTTGCAATTTGTTTTAAAATATTAAACATTTCAATTATAAAACCAAACAATACGATAGCGCATCCTATTTGTTTATGTAACAAAACTTTTCGCCATCACATTATTTTTGGCTTATTAGCATTACTGTTTGCTATCACATCCTTTTCTTTTGTTTATTTTAAAACTACAGTTCGCTATCACGTCCTTTTTTTGTTATTGACACTACTGGTCGCTATTACTTCTTTACTTTTATTTAACACTACTGTTCGCTATCACATCCTTACTTTTAATTATTTAACATTGCTGTTCGCTATCACATTCTTACTTTTATTTTACATTGCTGTTCGCTATCACATCCATTTTTGTTTATTTAACTCTACTATTCGCTATTACATATCGTTCTGTTTCTTAACAAAACTGTTTTGCTATTACATCCATTTTTGTTTATTTAACATTACTGTTCGCTATCACATCCTTTTTTTTGTTATTTAACTCTACCGTTCGCTATCACATCCTTTTTTTTTATTTAACACTACTGTTCGCTATCACATCCTTACTTTTTTTTTAAACATTACTGTTCGCTATCACATCCCGTTTTGTTTATTTAACACTTCTGTTCGCTATCGCATCTTTTTTTTGGTTATTATTTGACACTACTGTTCGCTACCACATCTTTTTTGTTCATTTAACACTAATGATCGCTTTTACATCTATGTTTTTTTTAATGTACCAACACTGTTTGCTATCATATTCTTTTCTTGTTATTAAACACTACTGTTAGCAATCACATCCTTTTTTTAATTATTTATCACTACTGTTTGCTATCACGCCTTTTTTGTTTATTAACACTTCTCTTCGCTATCATATCTTTTTTTAATTGACACTACTGTTCGCTATTACATCTTGTTCTGTTCTTTACACAACTGTTTGCTATTACATCCAATTTTGTTTATTTGACACTACTGTTCGCTATTACATCTTGTTCTGTTCTTTACACAACTGTTTGCTATTACATCCATTTCTGTTTATTTGACACTAATGTTCGCTATGACATCTTGTTTTGTTTCTTTGCATAACTGTTCGCTATCACATCTTTTCTTGTTTATCTAACACTACAGTTCGCTATCACATCTTTTTTGTTGATCTAACACTACAGTTCGCTATCACATCTTTTCTTGTTTATCTAACACTACTGTTCGCTATCACATCATTTTTGTTCATTTAACACTACTGTTCGCTATCACATCCTTTTTTGTTTATTTAACACTACTGTTCGCTATCACATCCTTTTTTGTTTATTTAACACTACTGTTCGCTATCACATCTTTTTTTGTTTATCTATCATTACTGTTCGCTATCACATCCTTTTTTGTTTATCTAACATTCAGCTGTTCGCTATGACATCCCTTTTTGTTTATTTAACATTACTGCTCGTTATCATATCCTTTTTGTTTATTTAACACTATTGTCGCCAGCACATCCTTTTTTGTTTATTTAACACTACTGTTCGATATCACATCTTTTTTTGTTTATCTAACATTCAGCTGTTCGCTATCACATCATTTTTTTCTTTGACACTTCTGTTCCCTATCACATCCTTTTTTTTTGTTATTCAAAACTACTGTTCGCTATCACACCTTTTTTGTCTCATTTAACACTACTGTTCGCTATCACATCTTTTTTTATATTTAACACTACTGTTCGCTATCACATCTTTTTTTATATTTAACTTTACTGTTCGCTATCACATCCTTTTTAAAAGGTTTGGTGAACCAAGACAGATAACGGTATCATTGATGAAAAGAGTGTCATCTTAAAACTAATGAAGCTTGTCTCTAGCTGTGTTACTTTCTCGCAGTGTTGAGACCCATTTGGGGCCTTTGGGTGTTTTCTGCCCTTTGTTCGGGTTGTTGTCTTCTTGACACCTTCTTCGAATCGTTTTCATTCTTAATATTCTATAAACGTACATACATACTTAGACTACAAGCCATCTTCCATAGTTTTGCACATGTATATACATAAGAAGACGAAATTTGGCAGTTTACTCGTTTTGTGTCTTTCAAGCATTGATATCATATGTCGCTTAAATAGTTTTTACTATATTGTCTATAAGACATACATCTCTAGCTGAGGGTAATACCACCCCAAATAAAAATTAATGAATCAGCTTGAATTGCAAGAGGATAAGACGGTTGTGCAATGCTAGGGGTGTTGTCGGAGAAATCGAAGAAAAAGTACAGGTTCTGACACCGGTTTGTGAAGAATCAGAACTGCTCTAGCATTATTAGATTGATCTTCTAGACACAAATACACACATATACATGCATATAAATAAATTAACGAGTAATTTCATCATTGTTTTATTTATTTACAAGATGAAAGACCCACATAACAGTAAAACGTTAATTTTCATATACATGTATACTTATTGTTTATTTGCTGTTATTAACTGTCCAATAACATTGTGTAATAAAGTTTCTGCAAAAATTATTTTGACATTCAGTCTCCCATTATTATGTTTATTCGGTAATTGCTATATTTATTCTAATGTTAGTGTAACACTCTTAATAAAACAATTTAGCAGTGACATTCCTTTGGTTAGTTTTAGTATGAAATGATGAACGACAACAAAAAAACAACAAAACATCTACAAGTATATATTTCAATATCAGTGTAAATCTGAAACAGTTTTAAATATTTTTCAAGATGTCCACCGAGGTCTACATGAATGACAGACTCGCAGTAAATAAATACCACTTCTATTAAAGTTGTTTGGTACTCCTGTTGATGTCCACTCGAACTATGACAATAGTATCCACATCACAATTTCATCTTTTCATTCAAGTATAATTCAGTGGTTTATTATTTTGTATATTAAGGGATGAACTTTTGCTGACCATGTTTACGCACTTGTTAACGAAACTCCTGCCCTTCAAGTAGACAGACCAACAAAACATGTCACAAATTCGTATTGAGTTTTATGTTTATACAATATCTAAAGCAACAGCACGAAGGCAAAACATGTATTATGGATAGCTGTTACCCTTTGTTGTAAACCAGTGGTGTACAGACATCTGTGTGTATCTATATTGGATACACATCTATCTTTACTGATATTGTTTCAGAACAATTTTATTTGTTCTATTTTAGATGAAATATAATAATTGGAAGATTTTGGCGGCGACATAGTCATTTACTAACTGCGTTCATTAATGTCTGAACAAGGATTTATATAGTTATTTACTATAAATAAATCCTTCGTCTGAAGTTCCGTCTAGTATATGACATATTCATGGTCCAGTCAAGTACTAAAGTGATCATTCGATGTTTGCTGATATTGATATATAAATATTATTAAAGTCAAATATATTCGCATAAAATGATTGTGAACCAGTACGTCTAACAGAAGTCAACTGACTTTGTCATTGCCGTGGCTCAATTATTGTCATTCGATGTTCTTGGTTATTTGTGTCGTTGCGATACTCTTTCGTTCAAGTTAACCAAGCATCTCCCTTTATTCTATTAGCATATACTTGTTGATCACATGTCAAAATCGAACATCCAAGCGGCAGAACTTTATAATAAATGCTTATCGGGAATGTCTGACGTTTTGAGATGTCCTGAATTTTAAGAGCTACTGTCGAATATCTTCAGTGGTTCATTTCAATTATGAATTTTATGCATCAATAAAATAATAGAAAAACAACATCTTAGGTACGGTGACTTAAAGTTGTTAATTTCTGTGTCATTTTGGTCTCTTGTGGATAGTTGTCTCATTGGCAATCATACCACTTCTTCTTTTTTATATCTTAAAAATTTCATGCGTTCGACGCGTTTTCTGGATTTACCATCATCAGGAACGCTCAAAGCCAAATATTGGTAAGCCAAGGATGACCAAAACGTTGAAGAGCTATTAAAACCAATAAGGACATTAAAAAATATAGCCAAATCCCTCTTAAGGCCATCCTTGTCTGAGGGAGTTGAAAGCTTAGTTTCTGTATAATTTAAAAAATTATAATCGGGCAATTTCATATTTTATCAACACCGAGTAAAAAACGACTCGACAGAAAAAAAACTTTTTCGATCTTTTTTCTCAACCAAAGTTCTTCAGTTTATTAATTAAACATATTTTATGTCTTCATACATTGTAACTTGAGTGAACTACGGTGAACTATAACTGTTAAGCTTTTCTTTTTTAAAAAGAATTTAAGAAAACTATACTTTTTCAGCATTTACATTTATTCTTTATAACTTGAAATAGATTATTCGATAGACGTTCTACCTCATGTATACCTACGATCATATATTTGTAACATTTGTGTTATCCATTAACTTTTAATCATATAGAATAATCAGTACATACGTATGTAATCGTATAATCACTGAACATTTATCTAATATTGACAAAAAACTTGAAAGTTCGAATAAAAGTTGTTCTTTATTTTGTCACTTCATAAATGATTAAAGAACCACAAACAAACAAACTTACATGAAATAATATAGACATTATCATGTGTAATTTGCCTCAATATGTTACCGACAAATGTAATGTATCGATAAATTGGCTATGTTTACGACACACATAAAACCCCATCTTCATCCATGAAAACCCTTTTACTATTTAGAGAAAATATTTACCTCCAAGTATATTGTGGAGAAATGTAGAACGGCACGCTTTGACAACGGCTTTGACGATATTTATGTCATCTGATTAATAACAACAAACGAAAACAGATAAATAAACTGGTAACATCTGTCTGGCATTGTTATTTGTTATTTGCTGATAATTTGAAAGTAATAGGAAATTTAAACATTTAAACGACATAAAAGAAAAAGAAAACTATTTAACTGAGACGATGTTATACCTTAATAGATAAAAACAATGTTCCAGTGGATCGATAGAATATGAAGAGAGACAGAATTACGTAATCTTAAAAAACATTTTTTTAAAATGTTACAGATAGTTTTTTAATGTTTTTGGTGCGAAAAAAAGGAGGTAATCAACTCTTGTTTTTAAAATAAAGAAAAAGCACTAAAATACAATTATTCTTATCTTAATTTGAAAAGTTGAATATCTCTCTGATTCTATGAACATAAGGAAATAAATGAAATAATAGGGGGAAATGCTGAAAAAATAAATACATTCATAATACCAAGGATTTGTATAGGAAGATCTTACTATACAAATCCTTTATAATACCAAATATGATATATAGCAACAAACGACAACCACTGAATTACAGACTCCCAAATTGAGACAGGTATATTCAGAATATGGCGGGGTTAAATTAGTTTATATAAAAGCGCCAACTCTCCCCTAACCTGGAAATGCGTTAACATTACAACATAAGAATAAACTATAAAATTCAGTTGAAAAGGGCTTAACTCATCAGATCGATACAAAACAGAAAAATAAATAACAAACATAACGGACGCGGCAGCGTATTTAAAGATCCCCACAACAAAAAAGACACAAGTACAGATATGAGAGTACTCGCAGATCTTTACTTACAGCTGGTTCAAAGCCGATAATAACTAATTAAAAATCATGCTATGTGAGCGAGTATCTTCCTTTACTAACATATAAGAAGATTTAGTGCAATGTATGAGTGGCCACTGCTGGAGTGGCAGTGTTTATTTAAATCTATAAGTTGTTTTGTACAACATTTCTATGTAATTTTAAAGAAAACAGTTTACAAATGCTCTTTACTAATATAGTATTTTTATATGAGGTGAACTAATGTTTTGAATCATCTATGCAAATTTTAATCAAATCAACAAAAATAGAAATAACATCGTGTCAACAGTTTACTGTAAATTGGTGATGTAAACTGATAAAGACGTGTGAAGTCGCTGGAAAATGATTTGATTCCGTGACGACCAAATTATACGTCGTTCAAATTTCTTTTGAAGAAATTAATTTTGTGATACAAACTATCTAAATGTTACATTGGTGGTCCTATCAAAATAGTTAGTCTTCATTTCTTTGTCCATAATGAGATTCATGTCGATATTCAAATTTATGGACACGGTGTCATGACTTCTATTATTTTGACGTTAAAGTTTGTTCCTTCCGATGTAAATTCTCATTTTTCTCTTCAAAAACACCCTAATATTTACATGTCTTTAAAAGATTGTTTTTGATTATAAAGATCAGGCAGAAAATGTTTGTGACATTTCAGCGGAACAGTTTCTATTTACTCCCTAATTACATTTACCCGTCAGGTGTCGTATGGCGGATCGTTGACATCACATCGTGTGCGTTCATAGGCTACAATTTTGTTTTCTCTTCATTTATTTTGATTTTTAATAGATTTTATCAGTTGATACGTATCTCAAGCTGTCATATCACCAAGAGTTAGAGCTAACGTGCTAGGCATTAATATCTAGACTGTACCGACCGAACGTTACCTTCTTATAAAGTGTTTTTGTGTGAATACAAGGGCTTTGCCTTTAAATGCATATACATAAAATTGAGAATGGAAATGGGGAATGTGCCAAAGAGACAACAACCCGACCATAGAGCAGACAACAGAAGGTCACCAACAGGTCTTCAATGCAACGAGAAATTCTCGCACCCGGAGGCGTCCCTCAGCTGGCCCCTAAACAAACATATACTGGTTCAGTGATAATGAACACCATACTAAACTCCAAATTGTACACAAGAAACTAAAAGTTAAAATAATACAAGACTAACAAAGGCCAGAGGCTCCTGACTTGGGACAGGCGCAAAAATGCGGCGGAGTTAAACATGTTTGTGAGATTTCAACCCTCCCCCTATACCTCTAGCCAATGCAGAAAAGTAAACTCATAACAATACGCACATTAAAATTCAGTTCAAGAGAAGTCCGAGTCTGATGTCTACGGAAGCGTATTAGCGCCACACATTTTTTTTTAATTTTTCTTCCTATGTTTGCGTTATAACGCAAATATCTTTATTTCAATTATTCATTAAGTTTTGTATATATGTCCGTCTGTCATTCATTTTGGATGTGATTTACTAGTAGATAAAAAAAGAAACATACATACAAGGCCAAATCATTATAATAAATATGCATAGGAATAATGGAATAATTGAAGTGCAATTATACATAAATTAAGACTGATTTGTGCATCAGAAAAGTATATAATTTAACAAGAAAATAGATATAGTTTAGTATATAGTCATATTAAAATTGAAAGATCAAAAATAATGTCATACAATTGTGAAACCTCCAAGTCAAATAGACAAAATGATCTTTCTGCTTTAAAATGAATTATTAATAAGGAAACATTTTTTTTAAATCTCAGAATATGATCAAGATTCTTTAATAGAAAGTCATTGAATTTTCATTTCATTATAATGAAGTATTTTTAAGATGCTTGGGTAGCAATTTGAATAGAGAGAACATAATTTTATTGATAAAACATCTTCATTCTATACATTTATTGCCAAAGGGTAGCTTGTTTGAATGTAACCTACTTTACACAGTTCTTAAACGAGAGCTTACTTTGGAAGTATATTTATATTCGGTTATAGCTATATTAGCAGGATTGATTTTTTTCTTAGGTATAACCTCAATTTACTCAATTTTCTTTGTAATATATATACTAGTAGTAACTTGGATATCGTTTTTGGGGACCTTTATAGTTTGTTGTTTAGTGTGAGCCAATTAATGCTCCGTGTTGAAGACCGTAATTCGGCCTATGATGGTTTACTTTTACGAATAGTGACTTAGATGGAGAGTTTTCTTATTGGCACTCATACCACATCTTCTTATATTATTCTGCTCATTATTAGTCATTGATATGATCTAATTATTCAAGCAGTTTACTTTGCAATTACTACAAAGGTGATAAATTTTATTATATACAGCCTCCTCCATTAATAACTACTGTTTCCTTTGAATCTTAAATAAGAAATAAGATAAAACAAATGTTTGCGTTATAACGCAAAGGTTTGCGTTATAACGCAAAAGGTTTGCGTTATATCGCAAAGGTTTGCGTTATAACGCAAAAATAGGAAGAAAAATAAAAAAAAAAAATGTGTGGCGCTAATACGCTTCCGTAGATGTCAGAAGATGTAACCAAAGAAAATAAACAAAATGTTTGATTAACCAATTTACGAAATTTTAGTCTTTTTGTTATTATCTTTATAACGAAGAGTACTTTACTGACATTTTTTGTCTATACAGATATATTTTCCATGTATAATGAGAAAAACTCGATCTAAATTATCTTTAAGGCGATATGGCCAGTTTAACCTGTATCACTAAAGAAAGTTATTTAAAAAAAACTCTGATATTTGAATATCAAAGAGACTAATAATATCTCAGATTTTAAAATATTTCAACATATTATATCGATAAAATAGAAAAATTCGTGGCTGTTGAAAACAGTTTTGGTATTATATTGAAATTTCACAAGTTTTGTATAAAATTTTCATCGAAGGACATGCATGTACCTATCCAGTATCTGACAAACGAAACACAATGTTATTTCCATTACAATTTTGGTTTTAGTTTAAAATGATATCTTAAGGGGTTAAATTTAAATTGTTTTATTATTTTGACCGCGTTAAATCAATTAATAGAAAAAACAAAGGCCATGTATTTTTCATTTCAAAATTGCACAACACGTAAAAAAAATACATGTGATATAAATAGATGATACTTTTTCAGCATTTGAACAATCGTCAATTTATAATGCAAATTAACTGAAATTTCATATGTCCTTGAAAAGTACTACCATTTATGTTTAGTTGTCTTTGTAATTGTTTTAATTTACATCTGTTGTTTTCCATTCTTTTTCAGCTTTTAAATTCATTTCAACACAATTAGTTATTATTAAGATAATTTGGTTATTTTTATTCGTGACTTAAAAAGTATGTAAGCAGTCATGGGAAAATTTTGAAACAAATTATAAATTATTAAAAATAATCTTCTTCTGTTAATTTTCGATTCAATATTCAAAGTCAAGTATATGTAAATAAAAATTACTCCTACTAATTTTATTTTTTGACGATTATCACAGAAAATTCTCTGCTCATCGTGATGAGTCCGACCTTCAATTTAATCTAATTTTCATATTTAACTGTGCTATTAATTACTTTTATATTTTGATAAAATATTTTTATCTTGTATACAGTTCGTTGACATTTCATGCAAAATAAAATTCATGCATCTCTTACGCCTCCGTTTCTCCTCGAATACTGATGTGGTTGGGTATTTCCAACATATGAATCAGTAATTATCATAATTCAAATTGTTAATTTATGTAGATGTAACTAATTTAAGTCAGATACAACGTCATAGCATCATATTGCCCGCGTCACACTGTCCCGATTTTTACGCCGATGGCAACACGATAATGGAAATTTTCAAAATCGGGACTGATCGTATCCAGATCGGGCTATTCGTAGTGCCATCTTTAACCATCGTAGAACCATCGGCCACTTTTTCTAGACTTCGGGGACAACTTCGGGAAGAGTTCTAAATTTTTTAACATGTTAAAAAATCCCCGAAGGTGCGTCCGATGTTGAGGGTTCGTATTGAGTTCGTATCACCATCCTCACCATCGTAATGTCACCGGGAATGCATCTTTGCACATCGTATTGCATTCGTGTTTCCATCGTTTCCATCGGGCAGTTTTGACATTAAGATGTCTACACGAATGAATCACGAAGATACCCGAAGGTCTTACGATGGCAACACGACTTCGTGAAGACCTCGTAATCCTGTCGTGTTGCCATCGAATAAAAGTACGAAGGCGACAAGATGGAACTACGACGGCAATAAATCCAGCTAAATGTAAGTTAATTTTCGCGCTAAAATACATTTAAAGTGTCATGCGCGATATGCACTGGTCAGTCTAATACGACAGTTAAGAAATACGTTCACAAAACATGGAGCTCATATCATATGATTCTATGAGAACAAGAAAGGCGACAGCGTTGTTTCTATTAATTCAAATGGAACAAGAAGAGCAGCTATTACAGGCTCAGGATTTACTTTTACAAGTAAAATATTTAAGAGATAACTGTATTGTATTTGAAGCTTTAAGGACGTCCATCGGTAGTTTTACTGTCGCAAATTTAGTTTACCTGGCGACGCGGAGCGGAGACAGGTAAACGGGTATTTGCGACAGTAAAACTACCGATGGACGTCCGCAAAGCTTCAAATACAATACAGTTATCTCTATTCTAATGCAAAACAATTTCATTATTAAATTTCAATCATGATTTCTGTGTAAAATCTTCCTTAAAGAAAATTCCGCGAAAAGATGTTATCTTCTTTGGTCCCTACACTAGGTGACGTCATAGTTATGCTTCCGGCGTCAAACATAAACATCGGGCGTTTTCTGGCTTCTGTGCCGCTTCAGAATGTAATAAAATTTGATAAAAAGAAGATTTTTAGGTGCAACATGTGAGTTTTTTGGCTTATTATTGTAGAAATTACATGTCAATATATTCAGCAATTCAAAATGTCGGCTTCCTTAGTTACAGACAAGGAGATAGAGAATTTTACGCTTACTGTCATCCAATCAGAACCATTGTTACAAAATAATTGCATTAGAATATTTTTTGTCAATTTTTCATATCAAGTAACATAATGAAAATCATAAACGCGCCTCGTACACCAACACTGCAGGTACACGTATATAGGGAAACCAACTTTTTCTTCATTATTCTGATTTTTTATGTATCGTCTGAGTTGTTGTCACACGAATGTTTACTCCATAGATCTAACCATTTTGTTTTCTATATGTCATATTTTGCCGCATTTGTTGCTTTCCCCACATCCTTCCTTTTGTCTATATTATTATGATAAAAAAATTATTCTCCTGGAAAGAGCTCTTTTTGAATAAAAGGGATCAACGAACCCACCTTTTAAGATAGATCAGTAAACATGGGCATAATTATGGGTGATTATTCAGACTAGTGCACACATTTTACAGTTCAAATAAGGCAATGCCGAGCGTGGCATCCCCTCGTATGTAACATATTGGGGACAAATATGGACACTATAGTTGTATATGACACATGTAGAAAATGGTAAATTGAATATGCATATTTGATACATAAACTATTTTTTTTTAAATCAACCAAAACATTCAGTAACTGGAAATACATTTAATATTGTCTTTAGAACCAGCAGGTAAAAAAATGAGCAACCAATTTCCTGTGTATTATGCTATTTCAAGGAGAAAAAACAAGTCCATCTGCATGACCTTGACCTTTGGCCTTGAACGTAAAAAATGTCAGATCATTACAAGGAGGAACAATATACCAAATGTGGTTAAAATCTTTTGAAGCATATTAGTTTTAGAGTGTCCACAAGGGTGATATTGCCTTGTATTACAACTGCCACTGTGACTTTGACCTTTGAACTTTAAAGTCAATAGCGCTTAAGATATTCTTAACGAGTAACACCATACCAAGTTTTGAGCATTTTGGTTCTAGAGTGTCAATAACAATTTTATCTACACGCAACTTACATGTAGTAGGCGAGGGGATAATAAACTAAGTTTTATAAGAATTAGACAAAAAGATCGATTTCCCGCCATGCATGGCAGACTTGTACAGAAACGATATGTTGTCGAAATTCTGTTCGTATCTTTTAGACATCGTATGGCCATCGCGCCATCATCGTAATCCATCGTGTAGCCATCGTAATCCATCGTGTAGCCTTCGTGATCAATCGTGAAGGCTTCGGCTGAGATATGAAGCTTAAATACCCGTCTTCGGTTAACCTTCGTATGTCCATATTTTGCTATCGTATATAATTTCGGCACCATCGTATAGACTTCGTTATTCATCGTACTTACTTCGGTCACTTTTTGGTATTTTAACGAGATCGGGACCAACTTCGTACGAACTTACAATTTTCGCATTCGGGTGTCCATCGTATATAAAAATCGGGACAGTGTGACGCGGGCATAACGGTAATACAGTTATTACTCATTTAACATAATTGGTCATAGCTTGCTTTACATGTCATTGGTCCTGTTTTGTTTTAGAATGTTGAGATACTGCAAGATCCATTACAAAGTCAAACATCATATAACATCGTACAAGTAATATTTCAGTAATATACCTATAAAACAGACTATTTGTTTTTGCCATGAGTAAAATTAGTGTATTTGTAGACTCTTTTGGAGTATCCATCGGTCTTTATATACCTATGTCAATCAAATCTGAGATTCTTTGTCTAGTTCGTGTAATCTGCTTCTGTCTTAGATTTATCATTGACGACAAAGGTTTGTCCATTATCTGTATTAAATGTTATCATCTATTTTTTATTGCATGTGTTCCATTTTTAGCGTGAGTTGTTCCCCCTTTATGTTGTTATAGGTTTTGAAGGTTTCTGTTACTGCTGAACTCGTTCGTCCATATAAAGAAAAATTGTTTAAGGCAAATCATGAAAAATGTAGCAGAAATTCATAATAAAACACGACGGTAAATTGTAAGTGGAACTAAATTCCATTGAAATAATGTTGCAGGCGTTTTTTGACGTGTATACAGTCGTGAGACTCTTCCTAAACGACTCATTTTATAAAATATTCTACGAAGAATAAAGCCACTACAACAAAACCACGGAATTCTCATTGGAGTGCGAATGCCAGTAACTATTTCGTTTAGTGTTGTGTTATCGCCGAGTTTAAATTGTTCCAGACTGCAAAATATTCGTAATACGAAGCTGCATATATCGAAGCTTGAGTGTTGTACTGCGTATTTAATAGTTGTAGAACATTTTAATACAATTTTTAACACCGCAACCGCCAAGGTATAATTGCACTATTTGAATATCCATGATATAAATTATGACAAACAATGCAACAAACTTTGTACAATAACATACCCATCTAAGTTAAGCCGAACAATGTAAAACACAATGCTTATAATGTTCAGAATTGCTTATTATGTATATATAGATTTAAATGTTTTTTTTACAACATCACGAGTTTGAACAATATATAATAATAGCAAGACGTCTCATTTGGAATAATAATAATATTTGTCAATTCCCGCTGTTGACAAATAATCGCCTCTAGCTCCCACTTCAACCAACGATTACCCGCCCATTAGGGGATGCTATTTAATGAAAAGTCTGTATTAGTGTATTGTTACAACGCGGTGGGCCACTGAAAGGGTCGTGTCAGATTGATTTTACTTGACCTTCTTGTAATGAAAAGACAATTTTTTCAAAATGATTTTCTATTGAAAGAAATGAAACCTAATGGATAGCTGTAAACATGGTGGGGAACAGCAGACATTCTTTTCATCTGGAAATTTTGACAGAAACGCCCCGATTCAAACATGTCCCTATTCATACCAAATTATTAGTTAAATACAAGAAACATGGAAATATTGAACTGACTTTTTATAGTAAGACCATGTGTATCACGATCGTACCCTTTGTATGGTGTCGATATAATTGACCACCTTTTGACATTCTCGACAGACATGTCTCCATTTGAGGAACGTGGTCTGATTGGTCCATTATTATAACTTTTGTCATTGAATCCTTCTTATTTTACAAAAATACCTTTCAACATAATATTGTTCAGTATAATTTTGTATTTCTTTATTATTGCGTTAACTAAATAATTTTATTTGGTTACTAGTAATCTATATATATATACATGAAATAATACATATGCAAATATCCAAAACAAAAATAAAAGTGGAACCTATTGTATTACAAGAAAATGACATATTCTCAGTTTAGAACGTGAAATGTGTCGTATACTGCTTTGTATATAATTTCATCCAAACGGGTATTAACCTTCATGATAGAATATACTGCAATGGTATTTTCTAAATGACAGATTCTCACAAAATGCTATTCATTAAAAGAAACAGTATAACATAGTAAAAATGTTAAAGCTTGTTGTTAGTTGATATAAAATAAAAGGGTTAATTTGTTTCAGTATAGAAAGAAAGTTTATAAAACAATGAGTTTCCAAAAGGAAAAAGGTAATTGTTTGAGTTATGTAAGGCAACAGAATTTGTAATGCTTTTTAAAAATTGAAAAATTAAAGACGATTAATCATTCTTAAAGCAGCTCTGATGGTATATGAAAAAAAAGGTTTTAAAGGCAAAGAAGAGCGCTTACTTGCCTCACTCTTCCTTAAACAGTTGAAATTTACTCTTAAAAGAGCATACCAAATTTGTTACTGACAATTCTGGAAAGGGAAGAAGCGCGGACTGTTAATTATTTTCATGGAATTGAGAATATGATTTTTAAAAGGTTGGTCTATGAAATATATGAGACCTGCAAAAACATTCTTTACAAGTAAATAAAAGAAATCTTAAAGACGTAGTAGAGCTTGAACACAAGCTGTTTGAATAAGAAGACATCCCTTGTTTATCTCATGCGCCCATGTGTTACTTTTGGAAATCTACAGAATAAATCAATCCCATAAATGGATACCGTTTGAAATTATATGCTTATACAATTACGGAACAATGCAAGATGGGCGAGAGTAGAGCGGATACGTTCCATATCTTTTGTTTATCTGTAATGAGATAAAGTTTTTATATCGCTTTTTTAGCGACTCAAATAGCATCGTAGTAGAGAACACAATTGCATTAACACTGTCAAAGCTTAACATATTAATTATCCCTGTTTGAAAACATTTTCTTTTAGATGTGAACAATATGAAATTGTCTTTATACAATGTACAGAATCATGTTTTTTTTTTTGTAATTTGTTTATTTTTGACATAAAGAAACAATCAAGCAGGGGCCGTGTCAATGAAAGTCCTAGGACCATCCTTACACATTTATTTAATTGAAAATATATGTAGAGATTTGTATGACATAGATTGAATTGTATTTTAGAACCTATATGTAAAGAGAGGGAGGATGAGTCTTATATAGAAAACAATTAACGCAAAATAAAAGTTAAAGTTTTTACGGAATACTAATAAATACGTCATTAAATATGATAAAAGATATAACTAAATTTAATACGAAAACAAAAGTAAATGGTCACAAAACTTTGTGATATTCGTGCTGCAATTTTAGTACATAAACTAGTTTTGTCCTTAGGTTCCGATATTTAAATTATTAGGTCTTTCCACCTTTCCGTGTGGAAAGACCTATTGATTTTGTTCTGATTATTTTTTTTTTCTTCCGCCTAATTTTTTTCTTGCGGTGTAAAAATGTTTCAAAAGATGTCGCTTAGTTTTTTTGTATATGATATCATACAGTCTATACGCTTTTGAAACTCACCCTGTTTAACCGAACACATTTCTTTGTAAGAGTTATCTCCCCAAACACTGTTTTTCTTGTTATCAGATCTCCTCTGCAACCGTAAAAGAAAGCGACAAATTTATTTTTCCAAATTGCTCGTTATATCCTCAGGATGTTACATTTTATTTTGACCGAAGCTTTACGAAGACTCCATATGAGAGTTATTTCCCCTTTTATATTGAAATAATTGAAATAAATTTGTAACTGGAAAACCATAAGTGATAGAGGCCTAGGGTCTTTTGATTTGAGGCCCTTGCTCAAAAAGTATGAAAACGAGGTCAAGGTCAAAGGTCAAGGTCATGTTCAAATTTTTGATTTTGGCTTGTTATCTCTTATTTTCAGAAATCATACAAGATATCGACAAAATATTTTCAGACAATTGTTAGTTGCGACATGTCGTAACACATAAATTTTAGTCGAAAGGGAACGTAGACATTTGACGCGAGTTTTCCCCCTTTTTATATCTAATATCATACGTATGGTAATATAACTCATTAACAATATACAGTAGAGGACTAGAGTCTTTTGATTTGAGGTCCTTGGTTTATGACCTTGAAATTGAGCTCAAGGTCATATGCTAATTAAACGTTCTAGATTTTGACCTTTGCTTTTACCTCATATGTACACATGATAAAGCCATGGGACTTTTTGCATTATGTTGTAAGCAATGTGACCTTAAAAAACACAACCGGAAGTGACCTTTTGTAAACCGGAAGTAGCTATTTTTTGTACTAAATCAATGTACAAGTATATAGAACCATATATTTTTGGAATCAGTGTCAAGTAAACTATCAAACAATACCGGAAGTAAAACTTTTTAAACCGGAAGTAAAAGATTATCTCCCTTTTCAATATATTTTTTTTTATAGAAACCATATATTTTTGGAATAAGCGTTCAATAAGCTGTCATTTGACGCTAAAATTGACATTTAAAACCAAATTTTAATATTTTCATATAAAAAAAGGTCTAAACTGGTGGAAAGACCATCAATGGTTCTCTGAACAATTGGTTTTTAATTAAAAATATGTTGCTTATGATGATAGTATTGTTTAGGCTTCAAAAAAGGCAGCACGAAATAATTCAATATTAATAAAATACAATTAAATCTTTAACAAACATTAAACAATATTTTTTTTTTATTAATCTTATCTAATGATAGTTTAATATTGTATTAGTATTTTTAGTATTGAGTTTATGCCATATTTGTTGTTTTTATTACGTTTTAGGACGATGTAAACTTTAGGACTATCCTAAGACACCTAATTGTATATCCTAACTTTAGGACCAAATTTAGGACATATCTTATTTTAGGAGACTTTCATTAACCCGACTTAGGACTAAGACGTGTCCTAAGACCATCCTAAGACATGTCTTAGTCCTAGGACAGCTTCGTTGACACGGCCCCAGGATTACATACATGTACAGTTTTAAGTATGGTCTTAAAGATATTATTATTATATGACAACTCTAAATAGCAAGACATAAAGCAAAATATAACTATAATTTTCGAACCAGTTATAAAATATTTAAATCACCTGGGACAGATTGTAATGGCAACCATTTTTTTTTTTATCTATCTCTATATATATAAACGAGTCTGAATTGAAAACTACGTTCAAACCTATGATTGCGTTTGATAAAAACCGCAATTTTTATACGTGTGCATGTAAAACAAATTTCGTTGTAGAAGGGTCTAAAAACAGCACAAACAACATTTTCCAAAAGACCAAAAAAGTGAAAAAGTATATTTAAACAAAACGCATTTGACTAACAGGTCGAACAACTGATGTTCCTTAACCCTGCTGACTGCCATTGGCGATTGCCAAATAAAATTGATCACAAGATGTAACAAAATGGATCTTAATATAAATTTAATACTAAACAGAAAGAAATTAACTTGTGGCCACGATGTTATGCCACAAACATACGGTGTCAATATTTTTTTAGTACACCAGATCCGGATTTCGACAATAAATGTCTCTTCAGTGATGTTAGGGATCGAAACGGTATTTGGAAGGCCATATAAAAAGTACCCTCATTATAAGAAAAAGTACCCTCAATTTTAGATAGACTCTTGAATTTTAAGAGTCAATGTAGGATGAACGGATCATATAAACCGGAGGGAAAATATGATACAAGCCCAAACGAAAAAATATAAACGAGACTAAATTGAAAACTACGTTCAAACCTATGATTGCGTTGGATAAAAACCGCAATTTTTATACGTGTGCATGTAAAACAAATTTCGTTGTAGAAGGGTCTAAAAACAGCACAAACAATATTTTCCAAAAGACCAAAAAAGTGAAAAAGTATATTTAAACAAAACGCATTTGATTAACAGGTCGAACAACTGATGTTCTTTAACCCTGCTGACTGCCATTGGCGATTACCAAATAAAATTGATCACAAGATGTAACAAAATGGATCTTAATATAAATTTAATACTAAACAGAAAGACATTAACTTGTGGCGAGTCTAAATTGAAAACTAATATATATATATATATATATACAGAATCATGTTGTTCATATATAATATTTTATTAATGTCTACCACATGTATACCTTTTAGATGAAAATATGTACCGCACCACTATGGCCTTTCAAAATAGTCATCAACACTTTCAGATGTTATATTTCTTTTTTTGTGACTATGAAACTGAAACAAAAAAGAACAGTGCTCATTTCTCTTTTTCTTTCTGCTTATAATTACGCTTTTAGCTGTAGATATTATTCAAACTGAATTTCTTCGTGCTAACAAAACAATTCGTCTTCGTAAAATTCAATATCAATAATTTGACTGACATTTCCTTCAATTTTCTAATAAAGTAGAAGAATTTAGTTGACCATAAACATCTTTATCTGTTCTCCCATGATGAAAACTACGTGAGAAACACGTTATGACAAAAGTCTAAAACAAACGTACCAATTAGTAATTCATTATCACTCATCAACGACAATATTGTGAGATTATTGACAAATCGTCGGTGAAAACTCGTCATTACAGAACGTGTTTTCCAACTAATTTAGTCTATACCTTGTAATTTGCGTCGTTTTCAAGATTTGTTATTTGTAGTTCTTGTGAAATGCACTTCTCAAGTTAATAAACTGAGACCAATTTCAATTAGAATATTGAAATAAGATAAGCTATATGAGCAGTTCAAACAAAAAATATCCTCCCAGATGAAAATTAGAATAATATACAAAGCAATATTTTTCCTATAACACTTTACTTGGAGATGACTAAATTTTACAGCATCGTTTCTTTCATTCTTTTATATGAAAAAAAAAATGAGATATTATAAGCGTCAAATAGACAGCAACAAAACGAAACACACCCATCTACAGGCCAATATACGGACTTCCATAGATTATATATCTATAAAAATGGAAAAGGCTCAAATCGAGTAAAGAAAAGTAATCATATTTGAGATCATCAACGATATGCCATCCACACCAAAAGACTTTAAGAACAAATGTTATAAATGACGAGGTTCTTGACTATGGATAGTCATATGAACATGCATGAGGCTATTTTTTTCCTTAGATTTGAACATGCTCTTTTAATCTTGATCGCAGTCTTTTTGCCAGCTTGGATATGTTACTGTGCTTCTACCGATTGTCCATAATACATCCTATCTCTGTATTTAACCTGGTTATGTACATGTATTGCTATCTACAATGTATGCATAGTTAGTGTCATTTTAAACATAAAACATCTTCATATTAGTTTTCTAAATAGTAAAATTGAGAAAGGAAATAAGAAATGTGTCAAAGCGACAGCAACCCGATCATAGAGCAGACAACAGTGTTTTGTAGTCTGATATTTGTCATTTGTCATGTTTGTTTTTTTATCTGGCATTATCGGTTCGGGTTCTCGACCAATGAGTTTGCATAAATCTTTTAGAATCTTCTACTACTTTTTTTAAAACAAACAACTTCTGTTAGAGTATTGGTGCTTTGACATACCCAAAAATCTCTATTTATCCAGATTAAAACTATAAGGTCTTTATAGCTAAACGGGATTTTATAAAACAACACTTTCGTTCGAACAGTCGTAAACTTGCATATGACTTTATGATTTGACCATCTATAATTGACGGAAACCAAACCACACTCTTGAAACTGCAAAGTGCAACATGCGTTCAAATAATTGTTAATAAACGAGCAAAATAATATCTCAAAAGATGTCATTAATTTCTGTAGAATAGTTTTATATTAATTAATGCATCCGACCCTACTAAAAGCAGGTCTTAATTATTATACGCTACACGTGACACTACCTTGAGGACACGTGCACTTCCAATAAAACATCGTTGGTCTTTTACTAAAAATCAATTAAACATTCTTTATCATGAACTTTATGTGGGCATGGTATTTATACATGACAAAAAGTAGTTGACATATATTTGTTCTGATTTACCCCTATATCAAGGAAATTCAGCACCGTAATGGGTTTACATGCAGTGTCTGTGATTCGGGTATTGTCAGAGTAAATACAGCAATTTGTGTCACGTTGGCATCAAATAATATAAAATAATTACAACAAATCGTTACTCTGTATTCACATATCTTTTCATAGCCTCTTTAAAAGTATTATAATAGAACATGAAACATACATTTAAAAATAAATCTGCATACTTAATGTTCTGAGTCAGTGACAGTTCTAATCAGGAGAGTAAAAAAAGGTTTTCGACATGACTATATCAACTCGTGATATGAAAGCTGCATTCATATGTTTTTTATGCATTTTATTTTTTAGTTTATCTCATTCACTTTTTTCTTTCTCCCCTCCCCCAGCTACAATATGATTAGTCTTATTTTGTTTTTACTATTCTGACTTTATTCAAACTGACAGAGCATTGCCAAGTATAAAAAAAAATCATACATCTAATTAAATGGGCATTTATTCATTATGGACATTCCGTATATCGGCAATAAACTCATCTTATATACCAGGATTGAAATTTTGTATTTACGCCAGAAGCGCGTTTCGTCTACAAAAGTCTCACCAGTGACACTTGAATCAATAAAAAGTTAAAAAAAAAAAAAAAGCCAAATTAAGTACGAAGTTGAAGAGCACTGGAGGCCAAAGATTCCTAAAAGTTTGCCAAATGCAGCTTAGATAATCTATTCCTGTGGTATAAACGCATTAGTATTTCAAAAGTTTTAAGTTTCTTGATCATTTTATTTATAGTTTTGACCATATCAAGTTATCGAAATTCCAATGGGTGTCTGTATAGTTATGAGTTACAATTTATGAGTAAGATTAGTAAAGACCAATCGAAACAACATATGATACCAAAATGTAACAACACTTTAAATATTTGGATGATATATTAGCTCTCAATAATGACGAATTCAGTATGTACACGAAGGAAATTTATCCTGCCGAACTGACTTTAAATTGAATTAATACTTACCATGAACACTGCATTTCCCTGGATCTTGATATATCTTTAACGAGAAGCTTAATACCAAAATTTATGATAATAAAGATGATTTTTCACGTCCTATTGTTTATTATCCATTTCTAGTCGTCGACGTTCCCTTGTCACCATCTTAATATGTAACAACATATTTGATTTTAACAAAAGAAGTCTCTATATTATTAAAAATTAACAAACAAGAGTTTTCGATATCATAACTAGTCAAAACATTTACAAAATTTTATCATCTGAACAAGGACATCATTCGTAAATATGAATGAACATACAGACATCTTTTACGTTCAGGTATTTCACATCTAATCTTTTACGGTAATGTTCTTTACAAAACACAACAATGTCGGTGCTCACCTCAAAAGCTAACCAAACTTTTAAACAGACTTATTCAGAAGGGATATGTTTACGATACTGCAAGTTGCCATGTCATTAAAGATGGCATAATTTGGTATTAATATTGATTCAATCATTGGGTCTTTGCATAGGAAATAATCACATTTATTCTACAACCAGTTGTTAGCATACCACAGGTTATATTCTTCTCGTATATAAGGGAGGCCCCTCATGGGGGGGGGGGGGTCCTAGTAATCACATAATCACCATTTTTTTGCCAATATAATCACATAATCATTAAATATTTGCCTATCTTGAGTAATCAAATAATCATAAACTAAAAATACAGTCCTAGGTAATCAAATAATCATGAAATATTTGGCTTAATAATCAAATAATCATTAAAAAAACGGCCAAGTAATCACATAATCAAAAACCCCATGAGGGCCCTCATAAGGGTATGATACTAAACCCTTAACGAGAGGGATTGTTCTTGATTTTTATATGATGAAGACATAATCTTTCAATCAATTCAATCGAGGTCTGGAGTTTTCATGTCATTAACTGCTAGTAGTCCTTGTTAAGTTATGTATCAATGTCATTTTGCTTAGTTTCTTTGTTACCTACTCTGAAATCGGACTCGGACTTCTTTTAAACTGAGTTGAACTGTGCGTATTACAGTTTAATCTACATTGACTAGAGATATAGGAGGAGGGTAGACTTCTCACAAAACATGTTTAATCCTCCGCTTTTTTGCGCATGTCTCAAGTCAGGAGACACTGGCCTTTGCTAATCTTGTATGTTTTTTCAATATTAGTTTATATGTTGAGGAGGTAGTATGCATTTCATTCTCACTGAACTTAACAATTTTTGTTCAGGGGCCAACTGAAATCCGCCTCCGGGTGCGAAATTTTCTCGCTGTGTTGAAGACCTAATGGAGGCATTCGGTTGTGTTTTTTACTCTTTGATTGGGGTGTTGTCTCTTTTGTTCCACATTCTCTATTTCATCAGGTTGCATGTCATCAATATTTGAAGACAGATTAAAATCAACAATGTTGTTTGAATCCTAATGTTTTATAATGTATTCTATTATACTACTGTGTATATTCATTTTCACCTTTTGATGCACTGATGTAGATTCAATTCCCAATTTTGGTGAACTGATTCATTTCGAATTTCTGATATTTTGCTGTAGATATTTTTCTCTCTCATAGATACGAGTACCAATGATGAGTGTTTGACTCTGTAAACGGTACGTGCGTCTTACGTACAGAACGAAGAGCTGTGTAATTTTATGAGTAATTATAACCTACATGCCATAGGATATTACGTCCGAAATGTTAAAATAGATAGTCTAAGCCGTATTTGGCACGTATTTTTGAAAATTTCCGTTTTCCGTCCTGTTTAATTTCGTTTTTGATTTAGCCTTACAACTATTCGAATGTTACTGATAAATCTTATGGAGACGAAACGCGTGTCTGGCGTACCAAATCAGATGCTTTGTATCATTGTTGAAAAGTTTTAAAACACACCTTTGTGTTTTGAAAGTTCACATTTCATCTATATTTTTTTTTTGCGAAAACCCGATGGATGCACCAAGATTTTGATGTATCGTTGACTACTTATAAAGTTATTTCTCCAAACTGTTTGTCCTTTCTTATTATTATATGAATGAAAGGAAATAAAAGGAACATAAAAACGTTTGGGTTTTAGATTCGACCGTGAAAGGTTTTACAGTGGAAGTGAACAATTTTTATGGGAAAATCATGAATTAAAACAATAACGATATGAACAGAAAAATATAACCGTAACATTTCATGGTTATTGAAGTAATTTCAATCCTGGTATCTATGATGAGTTTATTTAGACAGTTCAACGCCATGGACTACTAGTATTTGAATTTGTCAAATCTTCGGGAGGACTAACATCTCTTGAATTAGAAAAGAGATTGGTATGCACAGTACATGGAATCGTTCCGTATACATTATTCAAAACTAATGTAAATCTATGTATATGTATCCAAAGATCTTTTCAACATCAACAACAACAGAACACCCCCTCTTCCCCCCCCCCCCCCCCCAAAAAAAACTAAAAACAAAAAACAAACAAGAGTGTCGCCTCTAGATTAAGTGATAATTTTAAGCAGAGAAAAAAAAAAGAAAAAGATGAGAAATTCAAAAGGGACGTTAAAAATCATAAGTCAAAAATAAACTGACAACGTCATGGCTAATAAGAAAGGGAATAAAAGACAAACTACAGAACGGAAAACACAACATAGAAAATCATGGGAAATGGCTTGTCTTAGAGTTTGCAGATAATAATTATCAAAGGTACTAGGCTTATAATTTGATACGCTAGTCTTTTACATAAGACGCATTAGTGTCGCTCTGATCAAAATAGTTAGAAAGCCAAATTAGTCGAAAGTTGAAGAGCATTGATGACTGACAATTTCAAAAAGTTGTGCCAAATACTGCTAAGGTAATTTATGCCTTGGATAATAAAATCCTTAGTACTTCGAATAATTCGTACTTTTGCAAACATTTAATTTATAAAAATTACCATATAATTGAAATTCATGTCAAAACCGAAGTGCTAACTACTGGGCTGGTGATACCATCGGAGATGAAACTTTCTACAGCAGTGGCATCGATGCAGTTGTGTAAATAGTTTTCAAAGGTACCAGGATTATAATTTGATACGCCCGTTCGCGTTTCGTCTACATTTGACCCATCAGTGACACTCAGATCAAAATAATCAGAAAGCCAAAGAGGTATAAAGTTGAAGATCATGGAGGACACAAAATTCCCAAAAGGTGTGCAAAATACGTCTAAGGTAATCTTTGTCTGGGATAAGAAAATCCTGAGTATTTCGAATAATTCATAAAACGCCAAACAAATTTTATCTTGATATAAACATATTATTAGTCTTAACATCTTCTAGTAGAATAAAAAAAAACTATACACTGCTATGTTATAACTAGTACAATGTTTGTGGTTTACACAAATACGCATACTTTTACTACTGAGTTAAACGATGTTGATGAACAGCATAAGTTCCT
Organism: Mytilus galloprovincialis; assembly: GCA_037788925.1. NCBI lineage: Eukaryota > Metazoa > Mollusca > Bivalvia > Mytilida > Mytilidae > Mytilus > Mytilus galloprovincialis. Next base: position 88,540,688 of record CM075334.1, read on the forward strand.
TATTGACTTCCATAACTTACAAGCGCAAAGAAACGGTTAAACATACATCATGTAGTCGACATTATAATAGAAAAGTTACCTTAAATTATGAGAGCCGATTATTTTTATTTTCAATATAGAATATAGTAGTTTATTGATGTTCAATTCAATAAAGAAGACAACCCAAAGAACACCAAAAAAAAACACAGCGTGAAACAACACGAATAGCACTGAAACCACTGTTGATTATTGTAGATTTTCAGAAGGAGACAACGAAAATTGAAAAAAGAAAACTTAAATAAGAGTAAATGAACTAACACAAGACATTGAAGGAAGAAAAAAAGAAGACGAAATGAATTTGCATTAGGATCTTATTAAAAATAAAGATTTTACATAATTAGATACGTCAGCTTTATTACCAGAATGTACTAAAAAAATTGACAAATTAACCAGTCAAAGGGCGATAAATCAATCTTTTTCTATGCAATGAACATAGATTGTTAATGTTCAATTTTTCATATTATGAAATCAGAAATGAGTACTCATTTCGTTAATCTATGTTTCGAATAATTCCTTTTTAAGATTTAGTAGAATTGAATTGTCAATAAACAAAGAGTTCTCATTGGTGTTGCATGCAGTCTAGATAGGCATATTGACAACGACAACTTCTTTAAATAAGTGTCCCTTTTACGATGGGCTTTCCCTTTCTTATTATGTCTGTTTGGGTTTTTTTCACACATCGTTGTCAATAAAATGGAATTGTGAGAGCTACCTATAAAACCAGGTTAAATCCACAATTTTCTAAAAAGAAATTGCCTGTATCAAGTCAGGAATATGACAGTTTTTATCTATTCGTTTCATGTTTCTGAGCTTTTGATGTTGACTTTGGTTAGGGATAAAGCTAAAGATAAAATGGTAGAAATAAATGCAGCTTTTCGAATCAGAATTACGAAGTAAAGAGCACGAGAGGAACATATACATATTGCTAAAAATTGTAGCCTATTTACATGGTCGATGTTATACTGACAGCATCTTCAACAGGAATAGATATTATGACAATGCTTATAACAAAAGTTTCCATTGGAACTTCTGTAAGCCGGAACAAAGATACGTTATCCTGGCCAGATGTGATGTGCAGTTTTTTTTTATACAATCCGAGAAGGAACAAGCTACCACAGAGAAAACAGAACAGGAAACGAATAAGTTCAAGAATAGAAAACAGAAAAGGCAACAACGTACACTAAACTCTTAAGTTAATATGGTAATATCCCTCCCCAATAGTAGTGATTCCAAACAAAAAACATTTCACGACAATATTCTATCAACCATTAAATATGTGAACATTTGTTTACCAATGTTCAAATCTCACATATGAATCAGAAGTGTTACTCAAAGTAAAGCATAAAACAAAATGAAACAAAAGACACCAGGGCCGCGTTCAATATCGTAGCTGCTACGTAGTGCTACGTATATTTTGACTATTGAACGTGTAGCTATAGACTAGCTGCTACATAGATCTTGATAGCAGCTACGTAGCCGCTGCTATATTGAACTCAACCCAGGCTTGTAATTTAATACGCCATACACGAAAATCGACTACATAAGACTCATCAGTAGAGCTGGAAACCAAACATTTGCAAGGCAAAATAAAACACGAATCTATAGAGCATTTTATACACTTCGGTAATGACATGAGTATCAATTGTATGGTCATTTTTATAAATTTCCGAATTTTTCGAATAACTACTGATTTTCCGTTATCCCATGTATATATAACATTATCCGTATTTAGCACAACTTTTTGGAATGTTTGGTCCTTAGCACTCTTCAACTTTTTTATTTGTTTGGCTTTGTAATTATTGTGATCAGAGAGCCACTAATGAGTCTAAAATGTAGACGAAACGCGCGGATGGTGTATAAGCTTGGAACCTTTCATAAGTATTAAGACCATCATTTCATAACAAAATCAAATAGATGCTGAAGAATATTTCAAAAAGTAAAAATAAATACACCCTGTTAACAATGAAATTGATCTGAAATATGGACAAATGGTTGTTTGTCGAAAATACTATTACCATTGATCAATAATAATTAATTCATATCTAAGAAACAGTTGGCATCAAGACTTTTCGTAAAATACCTCTACCAAGTCATAATTGTTTTGTTTTTTTCGTTTCGTTTTTCTGAACTTTACCTTTTATAATTTACCATGGAGTTCGGTATTTTTGTAATACTTTCTTTCTCAAATCACTAGTGACATGTTTTTATCTTTGGATAACAATTTAGTCGTCTGATCTGTAAATTAACCGACTACGAATTCCTGATTTCGACATTATGACTGACCGAGTGTGGATTTGCATAGCGGGTGATGGATGCCATAAGAAGACAATTACAATGTCAATGCACCCGATAGGTGGTTCCTTTTGGAGTTCATACATTTCCCTGTTTTATTGTTTGAATTTTTCAATCGATTTACGAGATTTGTACTTTAATAAACTGCTATCGCCACAATTTGATGTATATATTAATAGAGTCATTGACTTAGTTTTTTTTAATAAAATTGAGAATGAAAATGGGGAATGTGCCAAAGAGACAACAACCCGACCATAGAAAAAAACAACAGCAGAAGGTCACCAACCGGTCTTCAATGTAGCGAGAAATTCCCGCACCCGGAGGCGTCCTTCAGCTGGCCCCTAATCAAATATATACTAGTTCAGTGATAATGAACGCCATACTAATTTCCAAATTGTACACAAGAAACTAAAATTAAAATAATACAAGACTAACAAAGGCCAGAGGCTCCTGACTTGGGACAGGCGCAAAAAATGCGGCGGGGTTAAACATGTTTGTGAAATCTCAACCCTCCCCCTATACCTCTAGCCAATGTAGAAAAGTAAACGCATAACAATACGCACATTAAAATTCAGTTCAAGAGAAGTCCGAGTCAGAAGATGTAACCAAAAAAAAATTAAACAAAATGACAATAATACATAAATAACAACAGACTACTAGCAACTAACTGACATGCCAGCTCCAGACTTCAATTAAACTGACTGAAAGATTACGATTTCATCATATGAACATCAGACACAATCCTTCCCGTTAGGGGTTTAGTATCATACCATCATAACATATATGAGAAGAACATAACCCGTGTCATGCTAACAACTGGTTTTTGAATAAATGTGTTTAGTTCCGATGCAAAGACCCTATAAGTGAATCAATATTAACGCCAAAATATGCAATCTTTAATGACCTGACAACAGTATCGTAACTATATCCCTTCTTAGTAAGTCTATTCAAAGGATTTGTTAGTTTTTGAGGTGCATACTGACACCTTTGTGCTTTATAAAGAATATTTCCATAAAAAATTGGATGTGAAATACCTGAACGTATAAGAAGTCTGCATGTTGAGCTATATTTACGAATGATGTCCTTATACCGATGATAAAATTTAATGTAAACATCAGTCATATGACTGAAAAAAATATAACAAAAAGTCGAAAACGCGTAACATGTTACACCTTGTAAAGCTGTAAATCCTCGTTTTCCCTACCAACAAGGTAACAAATTGGTTAATACATCTAAAACAAAGTTACAAGTTGGTGACCCAATGATTCTTTAATAGTTATCATGCGATTCCCTCAGTTTTATTTTTTTGTTTCCTTGTTTTGCATAGTTTTAATCAATTTACGAGATTTGAACATAGTTTAACTATTATCGCCAAAGGTAATAATATGAAGCTAAAACATATAATAATAAGCGGCACACAAAACGGCATTTTAACAATGTATTAAATATCACTTATTAGGTTTATATATTTTGAGAAAACTGAAATCTATTTGTCAATATCATTATTGTCTTATCAATATTCGAGAAAAATCTAGGCATGGGATTTGCTCTTCGATAATGGTATGTGCTTTCTATACCAAATATCAGTAGTAATTCATATGGGTTGCTTACTACAACTTTCGTCACAGGTAAGACAAAATCAGGTTGTTGACAACTCAGAACATCATTAATGAAGCAAATTTTGGATCTATATGAGATTGCTGTTTCTTTTTCGTCATTCATGGAACAGCGAAAGTATAAAAACATTTTTTACTTGTAGTTGGGGTTAGATAAAAAATAAATAAAGGCAACATGAATATTGTCAATATGGTAAATAAATCAATCTAATAAAGTACCAAGTCAGGAATATGACAGTTGTTATCCACTCGTTTGATGTGTTTGAGCTTTTGATTTTGCCATTTGATTAGGGACTTTCCGTTTTGATTTTTCCTTGGAGTTCAGATGGTTTCTGATTTTACTTATAAAAAGCAAACACATAACATAAAATTATTTGAAACCAATCCTTTCTGAAAAATACTAGCTGTAACCAAGATAAATGTAAAATGAACATCATATGAAATATCAATGTCAGTATGATTTTTCTTTCTGATCAAAACTCATAAAAAAATATCATCTGAACAATATATCAATGATCTACAAAAATGTATTTGTTAATGAAAACACATTATGCAAAAACAAATCATTGTTTTAAATAATGTTAAATATCTAGTCTTTATAACAAACCTGATAAGATACTTTGTACAGTTTGAATAATTATTATCACTGTCCATCTCGAAATAGAAACGTGCAAATTCAGACCAATAATATGTCTACACGCGGCTTTTAACTATATTTAACAGCAAGGTTACATTTGAACATGCAAATTGACAAGAAAGCCTCAATCAGAAATGTCGCCATACATGGACATTGTTTTCACCTTGATCATCAGCGAACCCCTCTTAGTTCTTACCAACTAGTGTGTGATTGGCAGGGAAGCAGTATTTACCATATAAGTTTTTATATAAGTTATAAGATTTTTGAACAAGTTTTTGGTCGAGACAAACAAGAGTTGAGCCTACCACACCCTGTATGCCGCTCTAGCAAATAAAAGCAACAGTAGTATACTGCTGTTCAAGTCATAAATCGATTGAGAGAAAGCAAACTTCTATATGATTTAAGCTTAGGGTCAAATTGTATATCTACTATCCATTACTATATGAGATAGATTATAATGACTTGATGATCAAACATAAATACTTCTTCATAAACACTATCTCTCAGGAATTATATCTTAATACTGGATAAATTAGTCACTGGATCATCACAAAGGGTAAGGACTTATATACTGAATGTAATTGAGATTCAATGGTAGGTCTATCATTCGTACTTATTCTCAAATTGACCTCTCCTTAGGCTTTTTATGAAAAAAATACATTTTTATGACATTCATCAAATGCAAGGCAAAAATAGGTCCGTTTGTTTTGTACCTACCACATGATATTATATTTCTTTGAAAGTCTAACACATCGAAAAAGGCATTCATCAGTTAATAAATATCTACTAGGACAGAAAGCACAACAAAAATGCATTGTAAGATAACTCTACAACCATGGCTAGATTCACGACAAAAAACTTTTATTTCAATTTTGTCCAGTCTCAAAAAGTCAAATGTCAAACAAGAACAAATACAACCACACATAATACAAATATTCAAAGGATCAATAGCATATGGCTTCAAAGCAAGCCAACTGTGGTAACTCGTATAAACAGTTGTTTTCATTATCAAGGATATAGGATGAGGCATGATAACAGAAATTATCCATCTTTTATTTTCTGTTTTTTAAAGTGTTTATATTCACTCCTTCAAGAATTTCAAGATTTATATATAGTTCCATGTTTGTCTTCAATAACATAGGTCAATTTATCCCTGAAATTGATAAAAATAGGTTGATTCTATTTAAAACGCCCTTAAAATTAAGGAGATTGTATTTATCAATGTTGAATGCATGTATATTGTAAGTTATAGGCCCAGAAGGAAAAACTTCCAACATTTCAGACAATTCTGATAAAAGATTGAACACTTGGAAGACCATTATACTCTTAAACTAGCTGTATGAAATTCAGGTATTTCTGTTTCATATAAAAAAATAATGGCCAACGTAGATACATGTACAAGTATGGACTGCCGGCATTCCAATGGGAATTCTAATTGTGCCCCTCTTCTTGCTTTTACGTTACTTTCCGCTATATAGATGATGTTCTCTCACTAAATCATTCAAAATTTGGTGACTATGTTGAACGCATCTATCCCATTATACTAGAGATAAAGGATACAACAGACAGTTATGTCGGCCTCATATCTTGACAATGAGTGTCGGTTGAAAACAAAACTTGACGACAAAAGAGATGATTTTAGCTTTCCAATTGTGAACTTTCCATTTCTAAGTAACAACATTCCAGCAGCACCTGCATACAGGGTATATATCTCCCAATTGATATGTTATTCACGTACTTGCATTTCCTATCATGATTTTCGTGATAGAGGGTTGCTGCTCACAATGAAGCTATTAAACCAAGAGTTTCAAATGGTGAAGTTAAAATCATCCCTTTGTAAATTTTACGGACGCCATCACCAGTTGGTTGACCGTTATGGAATAACCGTTTCACAGATGATATCGGATATGTTCCTTACGTCATAACTTATCCCCTTCCTTTTCATGAATGTGAACTACCGAATTAGACGGATTTGTAAACATGAGCAACAGGGCGGGTGCCACATGTGGAGCAGGATCTGCTTACCCTTACCTTACCTGAGATCACCCGAAGTTTTTGGTGGGGTTCGTTTCCTGTTCTTTAGTTTTCTATGTTGTGTTACATGTACTATTGTTTGTCTGTTTGTCTTTTTCATTTGTAGCCATGGCTTTGTCAGTTGATTTTCGATTTATGAGTTTGACTGTCCCTCTGGTATCTTTCGACCCTCTTTTTTTCAAATGCAAACTATGAGAAAGTTGTTCATATTTCAGAGTGTTCAGTCTGCTATGTTAAAATAAATGAACATTGCATACTGATCATTTGTATAGTCATATATTTTTTTTGGTAAGCTCTCACATAAAATTAGATACCTTTCAGACGATATCTCTATAGGAGATTTTGATAACTTTTTGTGGAGTGTTTTTTTCAGACAAGATTCTATTTAAGATACTTTTCACTTTACCCAAGAAAACATCATACCAGACCATCAATAGTCAGATTTATTTAAAACATATAAAGTGAGTAACACAAAATTAAGTTAGTGACTTGATCATTTAAGCAAGATTTGATAACAATCATGTATTTTTTTCCATCTGATGAGTTAAGCCTTTTTCAACTGATTTTTATAGTTCGTTCTTTTGGTGTGCTGTTATACCACTGTCCCAGGTTAGGGGGAGGTTTGTGATCCCGCTAACATGTTTAACCCCGCCACATTATTTATGTATGTGCCTGTCCCAAGTCAGGAGCCTGTAATTCAGTGGTTGTCATTTGTTTATGTGTTACATATTTGTTTTTCGTTCATTTTTTTATATAAATAAGGCCGTTAGTTTACTCATTTGAATTGTTTTACATTGTCATATCAGGGCCTTTTATAGCTGACTATGCGGTATGGGCTGTGCTCAATGTTGAAGGCCGTACGGTGACCTATAGTTGTTAATGTCTGTTTCATTTTGGTCTCTTGTGGACAGTTGTCTCATTGGCAATATACCACATCTTCTTTTTTACATGTTCCTGTAACATTAAGTGATAGGAGGAACAGAGCAGACACAATCTGTGACAGACAGACAACCTTATTGGTGTATGACTCTTATCATAGGTCATTTAAACTGCAAAAGTAACTTTAGAGTGAAATAAATTAGAAAATATTGTTTCATTCTTTTACTTCCTCTTTTTAGATGGAACTTTTTCAGTCACTTTTTCAACAATCTCATCAAGATTTTCCAATAGCTCCTCTTTTGTTTTTGTAAACATACTGAATTTCCATATTTGTTTTAATTCGTGTAATGTTCCTTGAAATATTGGTCCTTTTGGGATTTGTCTATCTACTAAATCATAACCATTAACAGGAAATTTTGGTGATTCCCATTTCATAAACTGGTCCATGAGGTCTTTTTCACCTCTGTATTTCAAAAGTTCACAAATTCTTTCTGTTAATTTTTTCATTTCGCCAGGACTGTCAGTAAACAAGAATTGGCAATATTTCATTGGATCATTGTCAAAAGAGTCTTTTCTATGATTAACTATAAACGATCCTAGCTGTAACTCATCTCTTGATAGTTTAATTCTTTTGTGTAACAAATGCACCTATAAAGAAAAGAGTTTTCTATTATTCTAAATATTTAAATGTGTACAAGTGAATATAATAAACATAAAAAATTCTTTATTGCAGAAATGCCACAGGTTAAAAAAAATACACATTACCTTCACTATATGTTTTTTGTCAAAAAGTGTTTTGAGTGTTTACCAAAAGGATGTGTTGAACTTTTATTGCATGAAGCTAAGACGGAAATCTTGCAAATTATTCCCTTTTTAGCTCACCTGGCCCGAAGGGCTAAGTGAGCTTTTCTCATCACTTGGCGTCCGTAGTCATCTGTTAACTTTTACAAAAATCTTCTTCTCTGAAACTACTGGGCCAAATTTAACCAAACTTTGCCAAAATCATCATTGGGGTATCTAGTTTAAACTAGAGGCTCTAAAGAGCCTGTGTCTCTCACCTTGGTCTATGTGAATATTAAACAAAGGAAGCAGATGGATTCATGACAAAATTGTGTTTTGGTGATGGTGATGTGTTTGTACGTCTTACTTTACTGAACATTCTTGCTGCTTACAGTTATCTCTATCTATAATGAACTTGGCCCAGTAGTTTCAGTGGAAAATGTTAGTAAAAATTTACAAATTCTATAAAATTGTTAAAAGTTGACTATAAAGGACAATAACTCCTTAGGGGGTCAATTGACCATTTCAGTCATGTTTATATTGTAAATCTTACTTTGCTGTACATTATTGCTGTTTAAAGTTTATCTCTATCTATAATAATATTCAAGATAATAACCCAAAACAGTAAAATTTCCTTAAAATAACCAATTTAGGGGCAGCAACCCAACAACGGGTTGTCCGATTCATCTGAAAATTTCAGGGCAGATAGATTTTGACCTGATAAACAATTTTACCCAGAGTTATAAGCCAAAAACTGCATTTTACCCCTATGTTCTATTTTTAGCCATGGTGGCCATCTTGGTTGGATGGCCGGGTCACCAGACACATTTTTTAAACTAGATACCCCATTGATGATTGTGGCTAAGTTTGGATTAATTTGGCCCAGTAGTTTCAGAGATGAAGATTTTTGTAAAAGATTACTAAGATTTACGAAAAATGGTTAAAAATTGACTATAAAGGGCAATAACTCCTAAAGGGGTCAACTGACCATTTCGGTCATGTTGACTTATTTGTAAATCTTACTTTGCTGAACATTATTGCTGTTTACCGTTTATCTCTATCTATAATAATATTCAAGATAATAACCAATAAAGGGCTGCGCTTTAGCGCATGATACGCCCGTTGCTCTTTTAACTCGTCTTTTATGCTTTAAATGAATTTATATGATCAACTAGAAATATATATACAGGGATGTTACATTAATATATTCACCAAAGTTTCATAAAATCCCCCTTTTTTAAGTATAAAAACTCATTACTTAAGAAAACGTAAAATCTAAAATTTATAAAAATGGAAAGGGAGCTTATGTCAATAGATATAAACAATTTATCAAAGTTATATAAAATTTTGTGAAAGTGTTAGTTATTGTCCCAAAATTGGAAAATCCCCCCTTTTTTAAGCATAAAAATTCATAACACGGAAATGTAAAATCTGAAATTTATAAAAATTGAAAGGGAGCTTAAATCAATAGATATAAACAATTCACCAAAGTTTCATGGACATTGGTGAAAGCCTTTTTGAGTTATTGTCCGAAGTGTTGAAAATCCCCCTTTTTTTTATGAATAAAGCCCCATAAATCCAAAACTTAAAATCTGAAATTTATAAAAATTGAAAGGGAGCTTACATCAATAGATATAAACAATTCACCAAAGTTTCATGGACATTGGTGAAAGCCTTTTTGAGTTATTGTCCGAAGTGTTGAAAATCCCCCCTTTTTTATGAATAAAGCCCCATAAATCCAAAACTTAAAATCTGAAATTAAAAAAAAAACGAAAGGGAGCTTACGTCAATAGATATAAACAATTCACTTAAGTTTCATGGAAATTGGTGAAAGTGTTTTTGAGTTATTGTCCGAAGTGTGGACAACGGACGGACAGACGGACGGACGGACAACGGTATACCATAATACGTCCCGTCTAAAAGACGACGGGCGTATAAAAACAGTAAAATTTCCTTAAAATTACCAATTTAGGGGCAGCAACCCAACAACGAGTTGTCCGATTCATCTGAAAATTTCAGGGCAGATAGATCTTGACCTGATAAACAATTTTACCTCATGTCAGATTTGCTCTAAATGCTTTGGTTTTTGAGTTATAAGCCAAAAACTGCATTTTACCCCTATGTTCTATTTTTAGCCATGGCGGCCATCTTGGTTGGATGGCCGGGTCACCGGACACATTTTTTAAACTAGATACCCCAAAGATGATTGTGGCTAAGTTTGGATTAATTTGGCCCAGTAGTTTCAGAGGAGAAGATTTTTGTAAAAGATTACTAAGATTTACAAAAAATTGTTAAAAATTGACTATAAAGGGCAATAACTCCTAAAGGGGTCAACTGACCATTTCGGTCATGTTGACTTATTTGTAAATCTTACTTTGCTGAACATTATTGCTGTTTACCGTTTATCTCTATCTATAATAATATTCAAGATAATAACTAAAAACAGTAAAATTTCCTTAAAATTACCAATTTAGGGGCAGCAACCCAACAACGAGTTGTCCGATTCATCTGAAAATTTCAGGGCAGATAGATCTTGACCTGATAAACAATTTTACCCCATGTCAGATTTGCTCTAAATGCTTTGGTTTTTCAGTTATAAGCCAACAACTGCATTTTACCCCTATGTTCTATTTTTAGCCATGGTGGCCATCTTGGTTGGTTGGCCGGGTCACCGGACACATTTTTTAAACTAGATACCCCATTGATGATTGTGGCCAAGTTTGGTTTAATTGGCCCAGTAGTTTCAGAGGAGAAGATTTTTGTAAAAGTTAACGACGACGGACGACAGACGCAAAGTGATGGGAAAAGCTCACTTGGCCCTTTGGGCCAGGTGAGCTAAAAATGTGTCCGATGACACGGCCTGCCAACCAAGATGGCCACCATGGCTAAAGATAGAACATAAGGGTAAAATGTAGATTTTGACTTATAACTCTGAAACCAAAGCATTTAAAGCATATCTGACATGAGGTAAAACTGTTTATCAAGTCAAGATCTAACTGCCCTTAAATTTTCAGATGATTTGAACAACCGGTTGTTGGGTTGCTGTCCCTGAATTGGTAATTTTATGGAAATTTTGCTGTTTTTGGTTATTATCTCCAATTTTATTATAGATAGAGATAAACTGTAAACAGCAATAATGTACAGCAAAATAAGACATAAAATAAGGCATGATGAGCAAAATGGCCAATTGACCCCTTAAGGAGTTATTGCCCTTTATAGTCAATTACTAACAATGTTCATAAATTTTGTAAATTTTGGTAAATTTTTACAAAATGTTTTTCTCTGGAACTACTCGGCAAAGAGCATTATAGATAGATGTATTGTTAACAGCAAGAGTGTTCAGTAAAGTAATATGGCGTCACAGGGGTGGGCAAATATCTACGAACACATCACCATCACCAAAACACTATTTTGTCATGAATCCATCTGTGTCCTTTTTTTAATATGCACATAGACCAAGGTGAGCGACACAGGCTCTTTAGAGCCTCTAGTTTAATTATTATTATGAAAGGAGTAGGGGCATTAAGGCACCAAGAAAATAAAAGGTTTGATAACTGTTTCAAAATGGCACATAATGTTTGAAAATGAAAAACATAACGATTTTTATCTGATGGTGCCCCAATTTAGTCATAATATGAACCGTTTTTGCAAAAATGCTGAAAAATGCAGAATTTATGCAGTTTTCAAATGTTATCTCCATTGTGGAAACATCCTGCTCAGGCAAGAAACAACAAAATAATTACAGAGAAGTTTTATTATAATTATTGACATAATCTCAACAAATATATAGTTGTTTCTTGGGTGCACACATACTTTTCCAAACTAACACATACTTTAAATTTGATGAAAAACATGAAAAATCAAGATTTTTTTTCAAAATATGCAAATTCAGTCATGGTTTGTTGCCATAGTAACTTGTTCAATGTGAAATTTGTTTTTATTTTCTGCATACCTTATAGCTTAGGCCAGGGTTTTTTAATTAGTTGGTTTACGGATTTTCCCCATGAAAAAGTCGGGTCAGTCGGTCGGGAAAAAAAAAAAAAGCTTTAAAGACAGAAAAATATGCAAAATAAATATATATTACACCTTTCTAACAATATGTTTGTTATGCTATTTTGTCATTATTTCTTAAATTTTAGTTCGATGAAATATTATTGCTCAGATGTCATAAACATCGCATGACATTGTCTAATAATTTCCCTTATAAAAGGGGGGTGTGCATGGACAAAGACGATATTAAATCGTCATTTCACAGACAAGAAAAACTGATTCCCGTAGCTCTTAATCAATTTTAGAAAACTTGGTGAATAATGATCTTCAAACATGAAAACTGATCAAGAAAAAAATGTAAAAACGTCGTACGAAAATAAGTTTCAACACACGTGTCAAAAACGTAATAGACTCCTCCACTGGAAAAACGAGAATATTGTATTAATCTGTTGTCATGCATTCCCGTTTTTTATCCAAATGGATGATATTGTTTTATTATCTATGAAACAAGAAATTCCAAATGATTTGTTAATATTCAGTACTTTAACTTGATGTCTTCCACCTGTCCACATTTGGACAAGTCTATTTCTATGAGATGTTGCATCTTACGGACTGATGACAAATAAGGGAAACGAACTTATTGTGTAATTGGTTTCGTTCCGCAAAATTATTTGCGCAAACGACATTTCAAGGTCAGTTATAATTGATTTGTCTACTTTAAGAAATGTAAACTGGAAGTTTTATTTTTTCACAACAGAAAGTGTTATCAATTTTGTAAGTGATTAATGCATTTCATTTCATAAAAAAAAAAGAAAGAATATTTTAAATATTTTTCAGGGATAATGCATTTGTTAGGGTCGGCGGGAATAAAAAAGCATGAAAAGTCAATTTTATTTTTATTCTGGAAAATCGGCAAAATCGGGTCGGCGGATCCGTAAACCAATAAATCAAAAAATCCTGCCCTTAGTCTAGTTTGTACAGATTTATAAATATGTGTGATAACTATTTAAATTGGGGAAATATATGGGCCAAATAAGGGCCTTATTGACCCTACTCCTTTCAAGCCTATAAGAATTTGTACTGACGTCTTTGATAGAACCATTCCCTGTAAAAATTTGTCAGAAGTCTTATTAAGATCCAGTGATTCCTGACTGAAAATTTTCTAGATTTCTAAAAACAATTAATTACAACAACTTCAAATATTTTCCACCAATATTGGTCCCAATTATCCTGATCTCAATGCAATTCTGACCTGATTTGCATATTTGCATCGTCAAAAAATTATCAAATCTGTTATGATAGCATCCCAATTTTCCTGAGTGTGATCAGATAATAACAAAACATAATCCTACCTCATCATCATTTGCTAGTAATGCCACCAGCCTTGTCATCGGTTGTGGGTCTAATCCCTCTGTTGCACAACATACAGTTCTATACTCTTCTATATCGGCTTTATCTGGTAAACCTGTAACAAGAACAGTAATGTACATCTATCACTAGTACAAATGAGTTGTATACTGACATGACAAATTGCATATCTGATCACAATCTATAAAACTTCTGATAAAAAGAAATGTGAAGTCTCATTTAGATCTCAAGTAATTTTTCAGATTATTTCCTTACCACAAATTGAATACAAACTTCTCTAGCAGTCATTCCAGTGCCTTTCTGACGTTTTTCTTTCTACAAAATTTCTTACGTTTTATTGTTTAGCAAAGGTATGCAACTGCTACAAAACAATATGAGAATAGCCTGAACAAATTTAAGGTGACCACAAACAATTTCCGTATCTTGATAATATATAGCTATTGCTGATTGGCTCTCTTGTACAGATAGAGTGTCAACTAAAATCCTGAATTTAAGACGATTTTTATCATATATAGAGTTAAAGCCCTCATGAGTGGGACAGTTGAGGGACTGAATTACTCAAGTTACACAATGTTTTGTTTTTTCAACAGCCAATATTCAGTTTCTATACAATAACAAATATTAACCTATCTATGGATATAGGTCAAACTGATTAAAAGTCAATAATTACTATAGATATTTACCCATGTAAGGTGCAAGGTCTAACTGAAGCATTGTGGGTAAAATGTCTCTTGCATGATTGCCACATAATATCTTCTTCAGTTCCATCCATATTCTCTCACCAGATATAACTTAAGAGAAAATAATACATTGTTAATGCTGTGGATGAAGATGAAGATGTTAGAACTATATATATTCTATGATTAAATAAATTTTCAAATATTTTTTTTTACATTTTTGAAAAAAAAACTTTCATATATTTGCAAAAATAACATTTAAGTGAACAGCACACACTATGTCTACTAAAGATTAATTTTGAGATGTATCTGACCAAAAAAAATCAGCTTGGACTTAAACTATTGTCATTGTCCAGTAGGATGCAAGAATTTTAAATGCCTTAAAATTTGTAAATGGAATGGTAATCTTACTTTTGAAAATTAATATAAGAATGATATCTTATGGAATTGAAAGATTGAAAATGAAAATATATTTGTCAGAAAATTGTGACAAGAGGAACAAGACTTCCAAAAACAAATGCTGTGAATTCATTTATTTTGGTGGGTATAAATTTTCGTGGATGAAATACAACTTACATTATCTTGGATATTTAATTTTATGGTTTTGGTAAAGTCAGCATACAGTGGATGAAAAAATTATAATTCCTTTAACATTTATTGTGGTTTCCCTGTGCATATAGAATCCAACGAAAAATAACGAATTCACAATATATAAAGATAAAGATATAAACTAAATTCATATCATATTGAAATATTTTGGTTGGACAATTTGATTTTACATCTGCTCAGATGCATAGACTTGTAATTGTATAAACAATGTAGTTCTGTAAGTTTGTCCTATGTGACCAAAACTTCTGGTTAACTACTATAACCAAAGCCATTTAAACTGGAAATATACTAATTTAACATTTTATGATCAAAACTTACTTTTCATACCACTAGCATTCTCTTTGATAGCATTTAGTGTGGATTCTTCATGGTCATTACCTTTTTCTGATATTCTTCCATAAAATCTTTAACAAAGGAGAAACAAATATTAAATGTGACAGATATCATAAACATTTCACTTAAGTTAAATAATTGCAGTTTACACACAAATATGGTTAAATTTTGCTTGGAAAACCCTTACATTTTCCTTAATATCATTCTGGTAAAGTTTTAATGTGGAACTGTACAACTATACACATTAGGAAGTCATTCAGTCAATTTGTGTTTTATTCCTATAAAACCCTAGGAGAAGGTGAAAACCTGACTAGGAAAATCTGTATTTTTAATATTACCTGAAATATCTTAAAATCCGTAAATAGTCTTCTTGTATCCTGGATACAGGATCACCTACAAATTTAACTCTCCTGTTTTTAAGGTCCTCTACTCCATTAAAATAATCATATATTGTTCCATCAAAACCTGAAAATACAAAAGAGATAATTCACTGACATGAAATAAAACTTCCATATTGGTTTAGTCTTAAAAAAGTTTCTTTATAAACTGATCATGTGCATGCTAGTAATTTAAAAAGTATCTTGACAGTAATGCTAGATAGTGCCAACAACCCTACAAAAACTTATTTATCAGAAAAAATGTTTTTGATTTTGTCATCTGTGTACAATTTGACTCTAACATTTCCCTTCAAATACAAATTTGATATACTTACCTAAAAACATGGCATTGATAGTCATGTCCCTTCTATTAGCATCTAACTACCAATCTTTGGTATACTAACCTAAAAACATAGCATTGATAGTCAAGTCCCTTCTGTTAGCATCTAACTGCCAGTCCCTTGTAAACTCAACCTCTGCACGGCGACCATCTGTAACCACATCAATTCTTAGAGTTGTCACTTCAAAATTTTCCTTAAAAAAATAACAAAAAATAATAACATACAAGCTAGAATACAATTTTTTTTATCTTTGTTGCCAATAAAAATTATTAATAAAACTATCTTTAATGAAATACATTCAGGATTCATCTAGTTTCAGCTTGTTAATGTTAAAAGGAAATATCTATTCTGAGGCTCCTGTGTATGTAAAGTAGACATTACCTTATCATTTATTCTAGCTGTGATTGTACCATGTTTTTCTCCAGAGTCATTAATCATTCTAATTTTTTCTATATTGAACATCTCTTTCATCTGTGTAGGTGTGGCTGTTGTAGCAAAATCAATGTCATGTGGAACCATGTCCAATACCAAGTCTCGGACTGCCCCTCCTGCTATCCTCAATTCATGGTCATATTTATCAAATATATTGACCAGAGTATTAAGCTCTGAGGTTAATATAGATTGGAATGCTGGTGATTCTAGCTTCATTGTTTTTAGATTTCCACCTCGATAATAAAACTTTTTGCTTATTCTAGTCAAGTTACGCACTGATAAAAGTTTAATTGTTCTCAGAACATATACAGAAGTTAAATTTACACTTGGTGTCATCTAAGGCCTGTGTCAAAAGAAAAAAAAACAAGATAATTAGTATTTTGTTGGTCTTAATACATGTAGGTAAACATGCAATGACAAAATACATACAATGCCCTTAAAATACCTTCAGCAACATGGAAGAGAATAAACTTTCGGTTAATGTTTTTTTCTAATGGGATTTTTCAAATACAGATCATAAACATAAACAGCATATTATTTATTATGAGTGCGTAAACATGTATCTGTAACAAACAAGGAGACTTATAAATTTCCATCAATTTTGTTCTGATTACTGAAAAAAAAACGCATTAAATCTGCAAAATCCCCATATTAAAGTCATATGAAACCTCAAATTTAAAAAAATTATGCATATGTTTTTTATAACAAAATGGATAGTTGTCAGTATTAAACTTATCTACATATATACTTTTTTCTGAAGAAAATTAATTTGTCCATATTTAGAAGAAGTTTACTTTTTTAATTGCTTGCTTCCAGGAAGCAATTTCACCAACATATTTTTCGTATTCAAAGTGACCTTAGCGTGACCTGTCTCATAAAAATCTGGTGATACGCCTGGATCTGTCATTGTAATAAAACTATTATCTTATTGTACATGTTATACACGTGCTCAATATCCATGCTTCTTTGTTGAATGTTTACAATAGGTGACAATTGGAAAACTACGGCTTCAAAACATGACAATTAATAAGCTACCATATTTTCATTTCATAACAGACAGAGAGGGAAAAAAATTACAATTATACAATATTTTTGCGTAAAAATGATAAAATCGTACACAGAAGACTAAGTTTATAATATATATACATGCATTGGTTCAAGAATTGGATAAACATTATTTTTCACCAGTCATTTGTTTCATATGACTTTAAACCAAATTCACCAACAGGTACTCATCAGCGTCTCATACATTTTGAGAGTTGTACTTCCAGTCCTAGATAGTTCAGCAAAAGACAAATTACAGTACATAAGAACAAATCGGCACCCAGAAATGGGTCACTCTGAAAGCTATCCAAATATGCTCACAATTTTTTTGCTTAAATCTTTCATCAATGATAGTTTTTGCTTTTCAATATATATTAATGAGTGGCTAAAAATTTCACCACATCAATAAATACATACATCTATAGCTCAGATTGGAATGGGATGGGACAAATTGAGAAAGGGATAACAACACTACTTTTCTAATATTTATTATAGATTACTTCTTATTTCAATAGGGCTTAATACATGTAAGCTAAATTTGACCGTGAAGTTCAATTTTCAATCTTCGGTCCAGTTTTTAATTTTTAGAACAGCCATTTAACATTGATCTCATTGGGGTCTAAGCCTGACACGATTGGCCGATTTTTTTGTAGCTTGACACATGAAAGTCAACTAATTAAGCCTGAAAACAGGACAAATAAAGTCTGGCAGGACAGGGGGAAATACATGACCCTATTATGGCACAAGAAGCAGGATACAAGATTCTCACAAAACAATTAGCTGGACCCAGGATCAGACCCCCCCCCCCCCCCCCAACTTTCTCCCCAAATTATTATATGGGGACGGAGTCCCCTATTACAGTAGAAAATTCAATAAAAAAAAAAAAAAATTCCCAAATTTTTCATTGTACTAATGAACTCAAAATCGTTCAATTTTTTTTTTGTCGCGTTTTTGAATTTCCGGATCGGCGCAGAAATCTACTTCCGTTTCCGGTCTTGTTTACATGAGACTTTGAATAAAATGTATATTTATCAGTCTAAGAAAGGAACTAATACTAATTCATTTTAAAAAAAAATGTTTGTTATTAAAAAACGTTACCTGAGACAGCGTTTCTTTGTTTACATTGAATATGACGTCATAACTTAAATAACGTCACAACTAAAATCCCTAACAACAGAACCAAAATCGCAAACGTTACGGTATTTCCGTTTCTCTTTTTAACATTGTTGATCATTGTTGATCTAAAAAAAAAAATCATAGACTTCGTCCCCATTCACAGGTAATGCCTGCCTCATATTACCCTTTAGAAGGGTGGTAATGGGGATACCTTCATGACAAATAACGGTAAAAATTCTTGCCAAATGACATTTACGGTAATTTTTGGTGCATGGCATTAAATATGCTCTTTCTTTTAGACGATAAAAAAAACGATTGATTTTGACAAATCACGTCATTTTTTTTCCAAATTAACGGTAATGATGATTATTACAGACATCTGACGAATCACCACAAGGATATTTTGACAAACCACAGTTAAAGTTTAATCAATAAATTTGACACCAACGGTAGCAGAAAATCGCCATTTGACAACTGACAGTAAAGGACAGTACTACCCTCATTAGGGTCGGACGTCAGATCAGAGTAATTAACTCTGACGTCCGATTATCTCGGACTAAGTCTTTAGTCTAAGTATAGACAAATGATTGACTAATTTAGTAATATTATTTAAAATTTAATTAAAATTCATAAAAAGTTATTATACTCTTTTCAAAAAAGTCTTCACGAAAACTTAGAAGAAACATTACAAACTACCCATCTTCACCTGTTCACAACCCAGTTTTACCTTTTTAAAATACTTTGAAATGTGGTGCAAGTCTTCGAAATTTTTGTTCGATGTAAAACTATATTTTGTACCTGATTAACAGAGACCCGCGTTATTAAACGTTTTGATGACATGATCAAAATTATAAAAACAAAGTCAAAACCGAAAGAATAGATTTTTCCGAAAATGAATAAAAGACAAAAAACTCTCAACCGAAAAAAAATATTAAACGGTCCACTAATAAGGGAATTTTCAGTAAAAAAGGAATTTTCATTTTTACCTAATATACAGAGGCGGATTTAGGGGGGAGGGGCGCCCACCCCGCCTAATGTGGATGCAAACTATTTTAAAGTGATTTTGACGCCATTGAAATTTGATTGTAAACAAACAAGGTCAGAAGGTTCAGTATGGGGACAGCATCGTACATTGAGTTACTAAGAAACAATTGAGAGTTACCAAGCTTGACAATGCATGGTAATAAAAATGAAAGATAAGTCTACAGAAAAAATAAGAAAAAAATAGCCTTAGAATAACGACTTATCAACACACCTGGATAGTGAATCACTGAGGCGTGACGAAATCGGGCCCCCTCTTAGGCAGCTAGTGGATCCGTCACTGATATAGATATAAGAAGATGATGTATAAGTGCCAGTCTTATGTCTGTTTGTTGTCAATATAAAAGAATGCTTTGCGACTGTCATGCAAGTCAGAGGTTTAGCTAGCTATAAAACCAGGTTTAATCCTAGATTTTCAAGATAAGGAAATGTCTGCATGTAAGAAGTCAGGAAAGTACCAGTTGTTTTCCGTTAGTTTGATGTGTTTGAGCATTTTATTTCTTTTTTTAATGTACAATTGATTCGTTTACCGTATATCGAAAGACATACATTTGTGCTTTCATTAAACTCAGACATATAATTGCTTAGAATTTCTTCAAGTGCCGTTTGGTAAAGATTAAAATAGAATATTTTTATTCACCAAAAGTTAGGGTCTCAAGAGGACATATATAGCACATAAACAACATCAATATAAAAAATAAGAAATGCAATGCAAACTAGACAATAGACATGTAACAAAAATTAAGAAAAGAAACACACCCACCAAAATAATAACAACATATTATTCCATGACCTCTTCAGTTATGATGACATTGACTCAAGTGCACCAGGTAATTTTAAAGTGTATTCAGTTGTGACTATTAAATAAACAGAAGAATTAATTAGTCTGTGCCTTTATATGACGAAATCTCTACAATAAAACCCACAAAGAACGCCCACACATTTACTATCAGGTGTACTTCAAATATCATTAAATAAAGGATAGTATAACTAATCTGCAGCAAACACCAATAGTCGATGCTTGAAAGGAAATCTCTACGTGTACTAAATGCAGAGGAGTCAAACTCCTATATATGTTTGACTTCCAAGGTTTTGAACTAGCAGTTAGTAACTGCGAGTACTCTCAGATCTGTACCTAAGTGACTTTTTGTTGTAGGACCCCCACTCTGTGTTTTTGTTTCTTTATTTGTATCCACCTGATGAGTTAAGCCTTTTTCAACACATTTTTATAGTTCGTTCAAGTTCTTATGTTGTACTGTCACACCAATGTCCCAGGTTAGGGGGGTAATTGGGATCCCGCTTACATGTTTAACCCCGCCACATTCTGTGTGTATGTGCCTGTCCCAACTAAGGAGCCTGTACACTAATTCAGTGGTTATCGTTTGTTGCTGTGTTACATATTTATTTTTTTTCGTTCATTTTTTGTACATAAATTAGGCCGTTAATTTTCTCGTTTAATTGATTTACTTTTGTCATTTCGGGATCAATTATAGCTGACTATGCAGTATCGGCTCATTGTTAAAGGTCGTACGGTTAATTTCTGTGTCATTTGGTCTCTTGCGAAGAGTTGTCTCATTGGCAATCATACTACAGCTTCTTTTTTTATATCTAAGTCAGCCGAGACAGGCTTATGTACCCCGAGAAAAAAGTAAAACTTACGAAAACACTGCATAGATATAAGAACATGTGATATGAGAGCCAATGAGACAATTTGTTAAGGTTAACCATTATAGGTAGAAGTCTTCAACACGGAGCCTTAAGTTAGCTCACACCGAACAGCGAGCTATATGGGGCCCCAAAATGACTAGGGAAAAAAAATTCAAACGCAAAATCCAACGGTCTAATCTATACCGGTATAAAAAACGAGAAACGAGAAACACTTATGAACTACACCAACAAACGACAACCACTGAACACCAGGTTTCTAACTTAGGACAGGTTCCAACAAATGCAGCGGGTTTAAACGTTTTAATAGGTACCAACCTTACCTAACCATTGTGTAACATCACAACTTCAACATAGAAAGACACATTTTAAAATATCAATTAAAATGGCTTAACTCAATCAAAAGACATATTAACATAAGTGAAAATTCACTGAACGAAAAAAAAAAAATAACCTATTACACAATGTAAATACAAAATCAATATAATAATGGGTGAGATGTTAAACAATTTCAGACCAAAAAAGACCACCACAACAGTTGGCTTGAACACAATGCCACCAACTAGAATAATGTACGCAGGTAAATGACAATAATTTTGTTGTAAGTATTCTATACAGTAATGGAGAACGAAATTATTTTTACATAACAAATAATTTTGTTGTTTATAGTACGAGAACAGAGGAACAAAGTCGATGTTGTCCTTGTTAGATTTAATCAGTATTTGTACTCTTTAGTTAAATTTTTTTTTGTATCAACAGGTCAAATTAACACGAAAGTACGATTTGAGAGTACTCGCAGTTACTGAAGTCATAAACAATTGATAATCAAAAATCATGCATCAGAGACTAAAATCAACTAAAACACATCCCTGGGATTTAGTATTTTAACGTCATGGCCAGTCAAAGAAGACATGACTTGTGCGATGCCAAATATAAAGTTTTCGACAGGCAGTAGGATAGTTAGGAGTTAACCTCTATATAAAAATATATGGGGAAGGTTTCTATGGGACAGATGATTCCCCCTCGTGCGTATCATATAAAGTTATAAAGGGACATAACTGAAGAACAGTTAAAGTGACTACACAAATTTGTACTTGATCTGAGTTTTGAGGTAATACGTATTGAGTGTATGTTTCATAAAATTTGGTTGATTCAAACTTAAGTTAGAGAACGGAAACGAAAAATTCAGCATTTTTTCATATGTTATGGGGCATAACTCTAGAACGGTTAAAGTGACGCCCCTAAACTTCGAACTTGATCTGTATTTTTGTGGTAATAAGCATTGTGTATAAGTTTCATATTATTTGGTTGAGGCAAACTAAACTTAGAGAACGGAAACCTACTTTAGGACGTACGGACGGGCCTACGGACGTACGCACAGACGGACAAGGGTAAAACTTAACGCCCCTCCGCCACGGCGGGGGCATACAAATGAACGTGGATGTGTATTTATAAATCCCGTTTGGTTTAATTTGATTTTATTTTCTGTGTTTTGACGCCATTTTTAAGACCCACTTTTGGGCTATTTCATTGAAGCCAATTTTTATTGGTGGATGAAGCTGGAGTGTCCGGAGAAAACCACCGAGCTTTGATAGGAAAACTGACAATCCTAGTCAATTAAGATTGGAATGCAAGTGCACCTGCACGAGCGGGGTTCGAACTCACAGCCTCAGTGTTGACTGGCTAGTGATTACCGTAGTAACTTCTAACATCTTAGGAATGTGAAATACCATTTTACATAAAAAAAAAAAAAAAAAAAAAAAAAAAAAGATGTGGTATGATTACCAATGAGACAACTCTCCACAAGAGAAAAAATTGACACAGAAATTAACAACTATAGGTCACCGTACGGCCTTCAATAATGAGCAAACCCCATACCGCATAGTCAGCTATAAAAGGCCCCAAAATGACAATGTATTACTATACAATTCAAACAAGAAAACTAACGGCCTTATTTATTTGAAAAAATGAGCGAAAAACAAATAGAATTTCTCGCTACATTGAAGACCTGTTGGTGACCTTCTGCTGTTGTTTTTTCTATGGTCGGGTTGTTGTCTCTTCGACATATTACCCATTTCCATTCTCAATTTTATGTAACACATAAACAAACGACAACCACTGAATTACAGGCTCCTGACTTGGGACAGGCACATACATACATAATGTGGCGGGGTTAAACATGTTAGCGGGATCCCAACCCTCCCCCTAACCTGGGACAGTGGTCTAACAGTACAACATAAGAACGAACTATAAAAATCAGTTGAAAAAAGGCCTAACTCATCATATTGACAAAAATACAAGTGGACGTGGCCTGGTACTTGTACATTCCAACAACAAAAAGACAATAGGAACAGATCTGAGATTACTTGCAGTTAACTGACTATTACCGTCTAGTCCTACAGACAAATAGATTGGTTACCTGTCGGACTAGTGTACTCTTTAAGAAGGGTAGTTTACCTAACCTAATACTGACTACGCGGATCAGTTAGAAAGCAAGCTAACCAAAGATATTACCTTTACCTACACACACAATGCAATCGGCTGTAATAATTTGCAAGTGATGCATTGATACGTTTGTTAAAATCTATAGCACAACTACACACCGGGCGTAACGAACGAGTTGGGATATATAAACACCGTATGATGGAGCCAAAGGAACATCACCGTTTAAAAAAGGAAAATTAACAATAGGGAATGAAAAATCGTCTCTTTTGTCCCTTTAGAAATTTAAAATAAATGTGTAAATCTAGAAAAGGACAATTACTACTGTTTATGTTGGATTTAGTTAAGGTGAGTTCCTTTCGGTAAATTTCGGTAGTATATTTAGAGAATTCTGCCGATTATTTAACGAAAAAAATATCATCAGGATAACAGTGGGTATCGTTGAATGTATCAACCAAATGTAATAATATGACTTGTGACGTCTTTACTGATTTTGGTCGTAAACTGAGATTCATAGCAACATTAAATCTGCTATCAAAGCGGTGCAGTTAAGTGTCCATAGGTATACCCACAGACTGGAAAGACTTGATCTTAAATAAACGTAGAGGGCGGGGGGTGGCGAACAAGGCGCAATTAGGGACCTAACGCGTTAATCCCTTGATCAATTCATGCAATTTATTTAATGTTAGTTAAAAGAAATTGTCAAAGGCTTTTTCTTCGGGGACATTATGAGTGTACACAAATGCGTTTTTTAATTCAGTATTGAGAATAATATCATGGTTTGATAAATTTGGCGAAGTTCATTATACTTTTCTCATACTAAAATAAAATGATGTTCATCTTTAATTACATGCTTATCACACATATCACAAAGTCTCAGATGTCTCGCAACATTATTTAATCTACTATTTTCTATATTTAAAAAAATAAAGCAGATATATTCGGTATTTACAAATAAATGGTAAATTTATCATGACTCTGAATCATGATAATTTACAGCATGGCGACGTCTTCAAATTCGTCTTTTAAAAATAAGCTAATAAATATATTACGGGCATCCATTTCTTATAAACAAATACTTAGCATGGAATAATGCATAATTTTTCTAAACAATTAAAAAAAAACGTCTATTATTTGATTTTTAAGGATGTGAATTCAAGTAATTTGGGTATATGACGATGAGTCCGGAAACTCCGATGTTTTCAAATAATTCATATTCCTTACCTTCGTTTTAAAATATTTGATTTGACATTGATTCATTTATTTTCATTTAAATCTGGCTTAGTATCATAATTTGTAAATGCTTTCAAGCCAAAAGCTCGGCCAAAAGTCTCGACTATCCAGTCGGTCGATAGTTTCGTTTCGCTAGATAAAGTTTGCGTGATGCATTAACCAATATGTCAGCGCCCATGAAACTGTAAACAAACATTTTGGTATATATCCGAAAATGACAAGTTTGAAGAATCTTGTGACTGAATCAAAAGTAGAGAGTCTACATGCAGTAGTGGAAAATGGTAAACAAGAATTTGTTTGCTTTACCAGACTTGCTACAAACTGGATTATATGTATAACTGATGGATCGGAAATGTACAGAACAGAACTTGATGCTGAAGAGTTAGAATCTTGTAGAGAACTGGCTGAGATCAGTTCGATGGATACATATCTTGCAAGAATAAGGTAAATTTTTGTCCTTTTTATGTCTGGCCCACATAGCCCAGAAGCCTGAAAACTATAAAATTGGCCTTCTGTAGACTGTCATAAAATTGAGAAAGGAAATGGGGAATCACACGGTGTCAAAGCGACAACAACCAGACCATAGAGCAGACAACAGCCGAAGGCCACCAATGTGGCATAGATTCCACTCCCCCACAGCAAAGCACTTTTGTAGTCCTATAACATGTGACCTCGGGGGCATTATTTACTATTTCTATTTACTGTTCTGATACATTTTTTTTTTATTATCAATGTGCCTCCCGATTCGCATTCAAAAAAAATAAAAAATGAAAATATCAGTATTAAAAAACGTTAAAAAATGATTATAGGACTAAACACTTTTGTAGTCCACCTGTTACCGTATTTTCAAGTTCAACCTTTTTAGCCGTATAAAGATGTCTTGAATTGGTAATATGGTTTTCGAAACTATTATTAGTAATTATAACGTAAACCTCATTATAATATCATAGAGTAGATGCTTTATTTTGAAAATAAGGACAATAGCTAAATTAAAGACAGCTTAGCATGTTAGAGTAGTCCCATAATATATGAACTCGGGGGGCATTATTTTCTATTTCCATTTCCTTTAACTGATTTTGCTATTTTTCTTCTTTTTTTTATCAATGTGCCACCCGAATTAGACAGAAAATAAAAAATGAAAATATTAGCATGAAAACGTTAAATAGTGAATATATAATGCGAAGGCATATATTATAGGACTAGTTAGAGTAGTGCTTAAGCCTTAAGTATTATATGGACTATTTGACTTTCGAGGGGGGAGGGTGTTAATACTCTGGCCTATTCAGTTGCAGAATAGAATATTCTAGCTTCATGTCCTATATTCTTTTCAAATGATGAAAAAAAATATTCTTGCTTTCGCTTTGGATTGACTGACCATTTTGCATTCACTTAAAGGGACATTGTCAAATTCATGTTCACTGAAATGACTAAAATTCTCATAGTATATTTATAACTTAGGGAGCTACCATTTGATTTTTATGGGGGGGGGGGGGGGGGGGGGGGGGGCTAGGATGAAAAATTTTTGTCCTGCCTTTTTATTTTTCACTCTGTTCGGTCCTGCCTTTTTTTTTTTTTTTAGTTTACCCAGACTTTTTTTTACCTACATTGTCGTCCTGACTTTTTTTTTTGCAAGTGTCTCATCCTGCCTTTTTTTTTTACTCAAAACTCCTGCCCTGCCTATTTTTTTCAAATTTCATCCTAGCCCCCCCCCCCATAAAAATCAAATGGTAGCTCCCTTACTAAACGTATATCCAAATTACAATAAGTCTGACTTAAACAATTAACAATGCATGGAGTCAGCATTTCGTGTGTATTTTTGTTCAGATTACATCTCCGAGGTTGAACTTTAAAGACTGCCGACGGTAATATAACCAGATATAGATATAAACATAAATATAAATACTTGTAGATATAGCGACTTTGTGCAATTGGACTTTTCTAGGTCTGAATGATTTCATGTTATAATTATATATAAGTTAAAACAAAAAAATGATCGTTTAAGAATGAATTTTTGTGGATGTAATCAGTCGTTCTTCACTTTCAATGTTGACTTTCTTTTTTTTTTTAATGACTGAACAAGGCTAATACATGCTTAACCAATCTCTAGCTAATAGGTTAAATTGGAGGTAACATGAATACAAATACAATGAGGTCGAGTTATTCTATTGCAAGTGAATAATTAATCAGCGATGTTTCTCAGCTTAAATTTGACAAAATTGAACTAAGCAGGCAGCTAAAAGCGAATTATTATTTCACAATTTCACTTTCATTAATGATTGAACATAATGATATATCGAAAACTCATGCCTTTTAACAAAATTTAGGGGATAAAAAGTGTCTTTAAAAGAAAAAAAAGGTGATACATTTTGAAAGATAATCTCTCACCCAAAATGTCTATTCCATTTAGCAGGTTGCTGATTTTCAGGGCACCCCTCCGCCTGTTTACCTATATTTTTGAACCATTATCAGCCACTGAGAAATTTCATTTACAGTCATACTATAAATCTGTTTGAATAAAATGTTTGTTGAACTTCAAAATTCCGTCCACTTCCACTTGGTTACAATTAAAAATGCAAAAAAATACAGTTCATTGTGAATTTTCTTACAAGCTCTGCTGCACGGCGTCCGTGCTTATATCATCAACCACTCATATCTTTTGAGAGTAGAAAGTTGTCACTGAATTAATGTCCTGGTAGAGGTTATTTGCATTGAGCTAATAATAGTATACATTATATGAATTTATATTTTCAGGAAATGTTTCCTAGATGCTGACCTATCAATTTCATTTGTTGGCACACGTGCGACTTTGTCAGTTGGTAAAAGTTCTGTAACAATTAATTTTGACTTATTCGAAGCCAAAGCAGCTGAGAAAAAAGTTGAACTACAAAACATTCTATTTAGATTAGCTACCACCGCAACGTCACTTGAAATTGACCTTGAAAAGGCAAATAAAACAATAGACACTCTAAAAGCACAAAAATCGCAAAATACTGGAGGTTTGATGGACTTTGGGCCTAAAATGGGAACTAACCCTGCTAAAGTTAAACCAAAGAAAACAGGGATGAGTGTTGTTAATCCTACAAGCAAGAAAAGAAAGGCTGCAACAGGAGTCGTGTTCGATTAGTATCATCATTAGATTCGTAACATTTATGTATCTGCTATGTCTGTTATTTCATTAGTTTTTTTTATATTAAATATTAATAAATACATGTTGTGAAATCACTGAAATTTTTATACGGTCTTAAGAATTGAAATATTCTTTTCCTTCCTCGTAACTAAATTTTGCCGATGATGATGTGAGAAATCGACATAATGATGATAATGACGAAATAGGCGTAATAACTCAATCTGAACGTTGATCACTGATGAACCCTTGTTGACGGACAATAACATGTATACCTTGCAATGCTCCTATTTCTAATAATTACTGAAAATAAACACATATATAGATTTTATATAGATTAGAAAGTTGTTGTTTTTTTGTTTGAATTGTTTTACACTAGTAATTGTGGTAGTAATTATAGCTTGCTGTTCGGTGTGAGCCAAGGCTCCATATTGAATGCCGTACTTTGTCCTATGCTTGTTTATTATTTACACATTGTGACTTGGATGGAGTTGTTTCATTGGCACTCTTACCTAACATAATTTCTACATGATTTAAAAATAAACAGCTGCGCCATGAGCGTATGATACGCCCGTCGTCTTGTGTGGAAGTTTTATGCAATAATCATAAATAGTTTCTGAGAAAGTTTTAAGCGATAACCAAATATTGTTTTTAAGATACGGCGGGACATGTGAACCCCCCCCCCCCCCCTCTTTTTTTTTTTTTTTTTTACAAAAAACTAAATATCACTAAAATAAAATTTTGAATCAAAACCAAAAAGTATACAGATCTTTAGATTAATATAACAAAGAAGTGTGTAAAGTTTTAAGCAATAATCATAAATTGTTTTTGAGATACAGCGTGACATGTAAAAAAAAACCTCCCCCTTTTTTACAAAATACTCAATAACTCAAAAATAAAATTTTGAATCATCAGCAAAAAGTATACAGATCTTTAGATTAATATAACAAAAAAGTGTGTAAAGTTTTAAGCAATAATCTTAAATCGTTTTTGAGATACGGCGCGACATGTAAAAAAAAACCTCCCCCTTTTTTACAAAACACTCAATAACTCAAAAATGAAATTTTTAATCATCACCAAAAAGTATACCGATCTTAGGATTAATATAACTAAGAAGTGTGTAAAGTTTTAAGCAATAATCAAAAATCGTGTTTGAGATACGGTGCGACATGTGAAAAAAAAACACATCCCTGTTTTAGTTACAAAGTGCTGTAACTCAAAAAGTTTTAATCTTATTTCCACCAAAAAGTATACAGATCATTTGACCATCATAAGAAACAACCATATTAAGTTTCATGAAATTTTGATAAGTATCGTTCTCAAGTTACGGTGCGACATGTTTACGCCGGATAGACAGACGGACGGACGGACGCCGGACATTTGTATACCATAATACGTCCCGTCAAACTTTTGACGGGCGTATAAAAACTGTAGTGTTTGAAGCAGTCGTTGAACAACGAATAGAGGTCAACGACAACTACATTTGTCAGCTAAACTTCAGGAAATAGCCAGGACATCTGTATAACACCTGAAGTATTCAGGTGTTCCGTCTGCTGAACTATGAAGCTTTATACTCGACTAACACCAGATTAGTATAGCGATTATAAATGTATATTTGAAGAAATATGTGCATCATGTACAGACATGAAATGTAAAAAAAAAGAATCAAAGGAAATATGTCGTATTTCAAAATAGAACTCAACAAATTTGTAATACTAAAATGTACCATAAACGAATCTTTTCAAAGTCTTGTTTCTGAAGCCGCTACTTGTCCTTTAAGGACGCCATCATAAACTTGATATATAAGTCTTCTCTGTGACTAAGGGTTGATTTACACTAAACATGGCCACACTTTTTAAAATATTCAGCGTCAGTTAAATCACATTTTTCCAATGTCGTTATCTGATTACTGTTATTATAAATTAAAAAAAAAAGGTTTGGCAATGTTTATAAGTCAGTAAGGGGACGATTCAAGTTTAGTTATAACTAGGCACTTTTAAATGTATTGGCAAACATACTACGCCGAGCGGAGCGAGGCAAACTTTTTTTGAAGGGTTTTGGAGCCACTGATGGCCCAAGAAGCTATAGAACAAATGATGCAAAATTATGCTTTCTGGGTGTTCCGAAGACCCTTTCATAATCTGAAAATGAAGTTTTGTTTTAATAATTTTTTGACAATATTTTGGTCTCAAAGCAAAATGTATAAATTCAGTGTAAGACTGAAGTTTCTAGGGACAACATCAAAAGACCAATGTGCATGATAAAGCAAAAATGGAATTCACATAGTTAAGCCTGTGGCTGCTGGTTTTTTTTAAACTCATTATCAAGTTCATAACAAAATTACTAGATTACAAAAGGAATGCAACACTAACAGAATACAGAAGGGCAATCAATGAACAAAAGACAAATAAATAAGAAACATTGATCCCGAAAAATCAGGGCTATAAGTCTGAGGGAAAAACGAACTTTCTTCTTGCAAGGCCGTGAACACAATTTGATATGGAGACAAGCGTTTGGTTTTGAAATTTCCTACATTTAGTTACGGCCCTGTTAAAATAAAGGTGAGGTAAGGTTTCCTGAAACAATATACCTGAAGTTAAATGAAACCAATTTTCAGACATTTCAAGTATATTTAAATAATATTTATACTTTTGTTATTAAAAAATTTGGGAAGTGTTTTCCGATTTTTTTGGGGAAAAAAGATGAATTTATGAAGAATCTGGTGCCATCTCATACTTTCAATTAGACCTGCTGAGTTATTTATTTTCTATACATTGCAAGTCAGGTAATTTATTTTCAAACTACCACAGAACAAACCATTTATATTTGTAATTATCAAGGCTGAGTTATCTATTTTCAAAATCCTCCTGCCCCCCCCCCCCCCTCCCCGAATATCAAATGGTCGTCCCCTAATGAAAGCCAATGGAACATCTGTATTTCTTACAGGATCTTGTAGAACCTACTTTTGGTTTGTATATACTTGTCTAATATCACCACCACAATAGAACTTATGTTTGGTATTCTAACCTGTACCAAGGAATACATAAAAAATGAAAACAATGCTTTATGTGCGGAGCGCTTTTCTGGATTTACCTTCACCAAGAACGCTTAAAGTCGTATATATACTAACATAATATGATTAAATAACACATAGCTGAGAGGGTGATAGAGCAGATTGGTACCCCGAGAAAACATTGTAAACTGCGGCGAAGCCAAGGTTGACAATGCTTTTTTAAGGGGTACCAATCTGCTCTATCACCCTCTCAGCTGCATGTTATTTAATTTATTATACTGAACGTCCTATCATTATTGTTTTTTTACAGATTAATTTTATTTCAAAAGTTTTTTCTATGACGTCACGTACATGACAACGTTACGGGTATTAGGGAAAAAATTAAGCCAAATGTTTTATTTTTTTAAAATTTTTACAGTTAAATAATGAAATCTGAGCCAAAACGTAAAACTTAAGCATTAATCATGTATTCAATAACTTGATGTAAATTCAATTCATTGTCCTTTAAACTGTCGATTTTTGATTGATCTAGACGAGAGGGTAACATTAAAAAAAATGTCACCCTCTCAGCCATGTGATAGATAGAGAATATCATATGGCTTTTTCAATATCGCATCCGTATCAACACGAGACACCAATATAATCCCAAGAGCTCTGCTCGAGGGATTATATTGGTTGAGGGTTGATACGGTGTGTAATATTGAAAAAGCCATATCATATACACTTTATTATGTATACATATACCTCAAGTAAATGTTTTTTTATGCAACATGACGTCATACAGATAAGGAGATTTGAAATGACGTCATACAGATTATAGGGTTGACATGACGTCATACAGCTTAGGGATTTGATAACATAAGGCCTTTACAACAGTGACTGCAATCGATGACGTGACCTCATACAGATTAAAGGTGTGATAAAGCTTTTGCAACCGTGCTGATATCGATATCATCACGGGTGGCTGATACATCACGCTTGCCATTGATTGTATTACACATCAATTTATCTGTATTTACTTCTAAGTATATAATAAAGTAAATTAACACCCTCGTATTAGCCAATCAAAACGTGAAGTATAATAAATGATATTATCAGATAATAAAAAATAGAACCCCAAAAATACATGCGGTAAAAGGGATGAATGACCAATTTCACCATACAAGCCGATGGACAAGTTATGCAAATATTTTGAAAGTATTTTAAAATATATTGCCTTTTTGATATTTTTTGCGCGTTTATGTCCTTTTTACAAATGAACACGCCCAATGGCAGGTGATATTTTTTTCGCGTCAATGTGTAGTTGTTTTTCATTTAGTAATTATTAACAGTGTTGATATATACTCTATGACCGCTATTGATACAACTTGATGTATGATTGATAGACTAGTAATCATTTGTAACATACATGCTAAGTTATATAGGTAAGTCTTCACTGTCGGCTGTGTCAAGTCTGTGACATGTAACTTAAGATAAATTAGTATGTACTACTTCCTTTCTCAACAAATTTTCAGGTAAGTTTGTTTGTTTTTCTTGATTCTCATAAAGTAAAACTTTACCATTAACGCCTTATTTAACAATATTTGGATTAGTAGTAATTTAAATGTAGAAAATGCTATTTTTCATCGGCATCTCAACATTCATATATAAATGCTAGGTAAACCACTTATATCAAATTATACAAAAAGAGATTGATTTGTAGCCAAAGTATATTCGATTCAGGTAGGTCCATAGACATGAGTTCTTCAATTTCTCAATTTTCAAAATCTTCCTACCCCCCTCCCCCCCCCCCCCAAAAAAAAAATAAATAATAACATAACGAATGACTGTAAAAATAAGAACTTGAATATGAGGCCTGGATTTTAACGCATAGTTCGATACATGTACAATTTTGTTCCTTGAGAAACGAATATTGAGTATTTTATCTCGTGTGTCCTTGTTGAATCATCAGATATGTGATAGAAACATTCAGATAGGTTATTTTTAAAATTAAAAGAATGTTTAACATTAAATGTAAGTATTAAAAACACCATAAATTACCAAGGGCTTTGATCGTTTCTTCAGTGATGGATAAGATCATTAAACTTTCATGTTCATAAAAAAAGTAAAATTTCCAATTTTTTAAATGATGAATAAAAGTGAAACAAAGAAAGTATGTGAAGTAAAAATGAAATTTTGTTTGATGATCATTCACGGAATTGAGTGCATATAACCGAAACCTAATATAGAGATTCAGAGCTATACATAATTAATAAATCAATGTTATTGTTTATGATCTTTTGACAGAATATACTAATGTTTTCCTTTTTTATGCTTGGAAAAAAATCGGAACCATATTATCGTGATTTTGTCTGTCCATCTGTACATAGGCTCTGATACAAATATCCTCTGATCCGAGCACGCGAGTTGTTATAAATATGAATCTCTGTAACTATATAAAGTATATTATTTTTTAAACTTGATTCGTATCCCAATGATTTAACTGGTTTAATATATACACAGATGGCAGATATACGACAGATTAAGTTATTGGGGGGGGGGTTAACCCCATATCGACTTTAAGGTTAACATGTCAATGATCATGACTACAACTGCAAATAGACTAACCCTATTGAAGTATTGTGTTTATAAATTTGTGGTTTCTTACTGATTTCTAAACAATGCTAAAGTATGGTTATTTAATGAATTTTACACAAATAATTGATAGTAAGTTAGCAGGACTAGGGTCAAGATTGCAATTGATAAAAAGTTAGTGTGGCATTCTTCAAAATCTTGTTCCCATGAAACACACGCACACAATAAGAGACTAATAATCCCAATGATTTCGTCACAGCAAATGTAAGCGAACCTGCGAGGACAAGTCATATTTAAGTCAATCTCTTAATAAAAAAAACCTTTTATTTCATCAGAAATTTCCCTAACATGCAAATCATTGTTGTTGTGTGGAATTTTTAAGTGTCATTTATTCACATTATTATAGTAGCATTTTACCTGAGAATAACTTTATCGATCAGAAGACTGTCCCAAGTCAGAAGCCTCTGGCCTTTGCTAGTCTTGTATGGGTTTTTTTCTTTTAAATTTTAGTTCATTTATATGTTATGAGTTAAGTGTGACGTCAAATTTCACGGAACTAGTACACATTTTGTTTAAAAGCCAACCGAAGCCTGCCTCATCAGTGGCGGATCTAGAAATTTTCATAAGTGGGGACCCACTGGCTGCCTAAGAGGGGGCCCGCTCCCGTCACGCTTCAGTGATTCCATATATAATCAACCAATTTTTTTTCTCAAAAGCCCCCCCCCCCCCCCCTAAATCCGCCTCTGCTCATGGTATTTACTGACACAAGTAACGTATAAACTGACATAAGTAACGTATAAACTGACACTATTAACGTATAAACTGACATAAGTAACGTATAAACTGACACAAGTAACGAATAAACTGACATAAGTCACGTATAAACTGACACAAGAAACGTATAAACTGACATAAGTCACGTATAAACTGACACAAGTACAGTATAAACTGACACAAGTGCTAATTTTTAAAGTGACAAAATGTTTATGCATAATCTGACATAAAAAAACGTACGAATTACTACATACTAAAAGACAAAAATAACATAAACTGGCACAATTTAACGTATACACTGAATATGTTTAAATTAACACAAGTAACGTGTTTACTGACAAAAATAACGTATAAACTGACAATCTGTTGGCCCCGCTGTAAATAACAGACACATCATTTACCATAAGACATTTGGATTTCAACCAATTTTGAAAGTTTTGACCTTGATTTTTGACTTACAAAGTTGTACATACAAAATGACACACCCTCTGATGTTTCAAATATAAACTTTAAAATCATAATGGTTCTCAAGATATAGAGCTGTCACCATCGTTTCCATTGGGTATGGGGTTTTATACTAACACCCAAGTTTTTTTTTACCTTGACCTTTGACCTACAAATTTTTACATACATTATGACTGACACACCCTTTGGTGTAAGTTAATATACATGTCAAGTTTGAACTTTGAAATTATAACGGTTTTTAAGGTATAGAGCGGACACAACCATAGGTTCTCAACTTAAACTTAAGTTTTTAACCTTGACCTTTGACCTACAAAGTTGTACATGTATACATCATGACACACCCTGTGGTGTTGGTTAATATACATGTCAAGTATACATTTTGAAATCATACCAGTACTCAAGATATTATACAAATATAGCCTTTGTATGAGGT
The DNA here is from genome assembly GCA_037788925.1 of Mytilus galloprovincialis. Classification (NCBI taxonomy): domain Eukaryota; kingdom Metazoa; phylum Mollusca; class Bivalvia; order Mytilida; family Mytilidae; genus Mytilus; species Mytilus galloprovincialis. The sequence goes on from CM075334.1 coordinate 88,576,016, forward strand.
CGATACAAGGATATATTGACCTGAAAGAAGTATATTGACTGAGGACGAAGTCCGAGGTCGATATACTTCTTTGGGTCGATATATCCTGTATTGACCTCATACAAAGGCTATATTTGTTATATTATTAATTTCCGACCATTATCGTCATTTAGGTTTGTTGGAACTTTATAGATATAACATTGTCTCCTTGACAATAACAACAAATTAGTTGTTATTTCATTTTACTTTTTTTTAGGACATCTTATGTATTTGAAGATTTTTTTTCGTGAAATAATCGATCACAGATATCATTTGCTTCAAAACGTTAAACAATATCCTGAAATTCATTACATGACGTCACAAAGTTTATCGGTTTTTAGATATTCTAAAAATAACCTTTTGCCGGTCAATATGCTTTTTGCCGGTCAATATGCTTTTTGCTATCCGCCGTTTTCTCTCTACCTTCGAAAATATAGTTTAACATGTGACTATCCCTAAACGAATCAAATTTGTTAAAATATACGAATTAATAATATAAAGTAGTAACGTAAAACGGCAGATGGCAAGTAGACTCGTGAAGCTCGTATCATGTCTTCAAGCAGCATAAACTTTTAGAACGAACACATGCCTTCGGCTCATCGTGACTGAAATAACATTAAATCTTGTTATCATATCTAAAGCAGATTTTACGTAAATATTAAAATACAATTATGCTAATTAAAGTAATTGTACTTTGTTTTTATTAATTAACTTCATTAATAAACCATACCTGTTACCTATACGTCAATATTTGATATGTTTCTCGTCTTGGTTGACATTTATACCATATAAAACAAGGACAGTGCTTACGTAAACAATTTGACATTTAAACCATAACAACTGTTAAATCAAGCAAACTGACATAAGGGGATATTAACCTTTGTTAACTTTTTGCTTGCGAATATAGCATTTTCAAACCGGTCGTTGCCACATAGTAACAAAAGAGAGGCGAATGATACCAAAGGTAAATTCAAACTCATAAGTTGAAAATAAAGTGAAAACGCCATGGCTCAAAAAGAAAAAGACAATTAGCAGTACAGTAACACAATACAACATAGTAAGCCAAAGATTGAGCAACTCAAACCCCACCAAAAAATTAAAACTTGAGTGATCTCAGGTGCACTGGAAGGGTAAGCTGATCCTGCTCCACATGTGGCACCCGTCGTGATTCTCATGTAAGTACATACCCGGTGATATGTCCATTTGGATAGGTCACTTTCGGGGTAAGGGGACGAGATTGTTGCTACCACACTTGGAATATATCCGTCGTTATCTGGGAAACAATCGGACTCAGAAATGACAGTTCCCATTATGGACCTCATATATGGTGAATGCATAGACTTTTAGCATGTCAAACTCCCAACTTTGCCTAGTCACCATTTCAAAATCACGGAGCTTGAACATTGAAGTACGCCGGTATCATAAATTCACGAATACTGTGGCTGGCAAGTTTTGTCGCTCTTACAGTTATTTTTTATTCTCATCTGCTCTATAGTTGTGATCAAACCTTAATTATCTTTAGAACTGTTCTAAACTGTTCTAGTTCTGTACTGTTCTTACTGTTATTAGGTCTATAGTAGAACTACTAAAACTATCTTAATGTAGTACTGTCAGGACCATTTCTAGAGTAGTTCTTCTAACTGTTAGAGTCTGATCTAGGGTAGGACAGTTCTAATTAAATTGCTAGGACGTAAATAAGAGCAGTTCTCTGATCGTGATTTAGACCAGCGACAGTTTATAGATAGGTTCCCTTGTACGATCTGTTAAGTCATATTTTAGATAAAGAGGATTAAATTGTAAAAAAAATTACAGTCTAGGATAAAACAAAAATTAAGACTAGTAGTATTCTCTTTTTAAAATACAATAATACAGGTCGACGAGAACGCATTACAAGTAGAATATTAAGGATAGTTTAACATGTGAAATATTTTGAATACACATTGACCAAATCATTTTCTCGGAGTTGAGTGTTTTCATTCCCGAATTTATTTAACATTCTACATTTTTATGTAAAATGTGTGTCATAGCCTAGATATATAATGCTTCATACTGTAATACTATCTACATTGATTATATTTTTACTTTATTTCTTTGTGTATTGTGTATTTTCACTAAAACTTGCATATTTTATAATAATCATTACATATTATGATGTTAATGTATCTTGCCCGACAAGGGGCCGTGATTAGTAAAATAAAAATAACGTCTAATGTCATACATGTACGTTCGTGGTTAGTGTGACTATGTAAATTTTGTCAGCACTGATATTAACAAGTTTAGAAACCTAAAAACTAATTTACTACTTTGAGCCTTGACAGTTCAACACCATTAATATAATATTTCAAAGAAAACTAGTTAACAGACAGGGAATGTTCGTGACTAGTTAACAGACAGGGAATGTTCGTGTTGTAAAATTATCTCAGATTTCTAAAGCAGTATAAACTGTATTTTTTCTACTCAAATAAGAGCAAGTGTATAATTTGAAGCTTTTTGTACTTATTTATAACAATAACAATTGAAAAAATCACCATAATTAATAATTAATCACAAAAAGAAATAATAAAAAATATATAAAATAAAGAAATAAATGATGAAATGAAATTAGATGGAATACTTTAGTTCAGGGTTGGGCTGTATAAAACTGTTCAAGGTCAGTACTGTCCAAAAATATTCTCAGGTAGGACAGCTTCTGTCAGAAGTGTTATCAAGGTGTCAGCAGCATCGATATACAGACTTTTCTAGAGCAGTTCTCCTAGCAGTTCCTGTCAGATTTTAAGGGAGGTTATAATAAAATTGATACCAACTGTGTTAGTTTTAATCGTTATTGCATTTCTCCACTTCATATGTCTTATATGAAATTATTATCATTAAATATAACAATCAAATACTATCATACACTATTACCTTATTGTTTTAAAGTTTTTAAATCATGACTGCAATGTTTTTTCATCTCTCTGCTACAGCGTTTAAATGGCACTTCCTCGTGTACAAAGCAATGACAGTATTTGTGACGGTGGGGAACCCCGTAGGAAGGGTAGTGACAACCTACTGGACACAGCAGATGACCTTGTCGATAGACTAGATGGACTAGCTGACATCTTAGCAGAAATTGAAGATACTTTCCAAAAGGTAGGTCAATGTAAATTATAGTTTTATTGCGAACCAAATGAAACTTTTCCACAGAATCATCTCCTATTATATTGGTCAATCTATTTAAACTTTTGTCAGTTATATTATCCCATGCCGGCCAGTATTTGCTTTGCATCACGATGCGGAGCTATAGTTTCAGTCGACATACACGACATCCTGAATTAATTACTTATCACATGAAAGATTCTGATTGGTTGCATTATGATGCAGCTGAGATATAGCAACAGCTATTGGCTTAAATGAGATAAAGAATTACAGACTTTTCTCGTCCAGGATAAGACAGCAAATGCCGGAAAATTAACTATGTGTATTTCAGTTCCGTTCAACTGTCATTAATTCATGTTCGTTTTGTTATGTATATATTTCAAAGATACATTCAATATTGAAATACCAATTATTAATAAGTGTTTTTTTTTTTTTGCTTTGTTACTCTGCAATTTGCACGATTTGCTTTACTAAACAATGTTCCTATACCATGCTTACAAAAAATGCATTCGTATTTTATAACTAAAATCTATAGGTACGGTACACATCCAGAGAGGTTCACCTCAAGAGTTGTGTCTAATTATTTTTTTTTTTTAATTTTCAACAAGTAATTTAAAATTTTTGAAAGCACGGGTGTATAACGCACATTATTAAAGTACATCCATTTTCTATCAATCAAGTTATATCTAAAAAAAATACCACATTTCCAATACTATTCAACAACCACATGCACACATATTACCTTACATTAGGATAGAGCGAAGTAGTCCATAGCTTTTTCGAAATCTCAAACTTGTGTACAATTATGTTAATGCAGGTTAATAACCAAAAAAAAGCAATAAACATATAAGGCAAATATTATACAGACACATTTAGAGACACAAAAAGTAAAACGCACGTGTTTGGAAAATACAACACGAAGATACAAATTCAATTGCATAAGCATAAAAGAAATCCAAAGTCTCCAATAGGGAAAATGAAATGTGCATGTGTAGAAAAGAAGTCTGTAGTTTCATGTTGTAATCTATAAAAAAAAATTGATTTCAGGATGACGAAGATGATAATGATTCAAAAAGGCCAAATATTTTCAGACGTCTGAAAGATGGTTTAGATTCGGCAAGATCACTAATTGCTTGCCTTAAACGTGAAAAATGGAGAGTCAATCGCCGAAAGATGAGTGTCGACATGAGAATGGGAGAGTTAGATGACTATAAAATGCACCTCAAACAGGACATGGTGAGGAATCCTGATAGGAATATGACTACTGCACATGCTAATTTAGGTTAAATTGTATAATTGATGTCTCGGTAACGTCCTGGGTGTGAAAACTGTCACACCAATAATATCCATAAGTTCTTTCCTTTATATCACTCTAATATTGGTGATTGAACGAGTTTTCAATCGGTCGACAAGTGTACTGTTTATATCACAAAAGTGTACTACATGAAATAAGAATACTTGATTTCATTGGAAATTTATTGCGTTGTTAAAATCTGCAATGAAACAGCAAAAATATATCGGTTAGTTTTTTTTATCACACAAAAATGAGTTTAACAGTCATTTTCTGACGATTTTGCACAACCTGATCCATACCTTTTATTATTTAAACTACATTTTAGCAAATTATTAGAAAATTCTATCGATTTTAATTAAGACCCTAACTACCCTAAACATACTTAATATGCTGCAAATAGTTTGAAGACGATTCTTAAGAAAAACTATGTCCTTTAAATGATATGTACATACCAGTGATCCAACACAACCCCGCCACATCGTGTATGTACCTGTCCCAAGTCAGGAGCATGTAATTCAGTGCTTGTCGTTTGTTACTGTGTTACATATTTGTTTTTCGTTCATTATTTTGTACATTAATTTGGCTGTTAGTTTTCTCGTTTGCATTGGAATACTTTTGTGATTCCAGGACCTTTTATTGCTGACTATGCTGTTTGGGCTTTGCTCATTGTTGGAGGCTTTACGGAGACATATAGCTGATAGTTTCTGTGTCATTTGGTATCTTTTTATTGTGTAGGGTTGTTTCATTGGCAATCTTCTTTTATATATAAACATGCCTTTTATGTTGTTTTATATATGGAAAGGCGATATTTTAAACAGAAATGACATAATTTATGATGAAGGTAAATCCAGAAAAGCGCTTCGAATGCATGAAATTTATACTCTTTTCATTTTTAATGACATACTTCTTTGACTTTTAGACATCTTTGAACACGACAGTGGATGATTTAGCACTACGTTTGATCCAATCAGAGAATGACAACTGTGATGCACAAGAAGCTCTAGAGGAATTGGAAATAGCCAAAGCAGAAGTTGAAGACGAGTTGGTGGATGCAAACAAACGAATAAAAAGTAAATAGAACCAACAATGAACTTCAATAAATAATGATTTATTTAAGAATGAAATCAGTGCTTCTAATCGTATATATTTTATTTTCAAAAACCATACACAAATAGTATATAACACATAGTTCAAATTTAAACACAGTAAATAAACAACACAAATGATACACAAATCCATACACCGATTGTTTGCTTGTCTCAAAAGAATATCGACAAGAACTAGAATAGACATGGATGTTGTACGATCGTCAAAGAGACAATAGATCCTTTACCGTATCTAGATCAACCCGAGTATTGATTTTCCTGTGTGCTTTTTACTCGTTGATGAAAAATGATTAAAAAATATATATACCAAAACCATTAATTGATATGAAAATGTGTCTATTTCTATTATTCCTTTCGCATGAAAGCAACTATCAGATATTTCCTTGTAATTTTTTATTCAAGTATAAGTTATCTTTTTCTCTCCAATAAAGTATATTTGTATCAATTTATATTTATTAGAACTTAACGAAGATAAAGATGATCTGGTCACAGAAATTCAGTCTTTGAGGAGGTTACGAAGTGATTCTGCAGTAAGGAGAGAAAATGCAGAATTGCGCTCAGAAATAGAAGTGTTACACGAAGAAAGACACCACCTAAAAGCCATTATCAGGGACATGGAAGATTACAAAACAGAAAATAACAGTCAAGACGGCGGCTCGGACATATTAACAGTAACGGACGTCAATCTGAATGCTCTTAAACTTAAAACGAAATCAAAGGATGTAAAATCTAGTCCTAAAAATAGGAAGAAAGTGGACGGGAGTATACATTTTGTTTGATTGTTATAAGTTGGTTATGGAAATACAAGCAAACTGACAAATGATGATGGAACATTTTTAAATGCACTGGACTTTTTTCTACTTTGATTTATATAATATGGAGAAAGGATATTCACTAAAATCGACCAACAATAGAAAGGTGACAGTATAGTTAAAAAACGAACGATATATCTGATAAACGCTTTTGTATATAAATATGATACTTTGAGGAAGTGAATACGCATTATTGTTGGAAAAATGATTTTATTCTTGGTAAATGATTTCTTTAGATATCTTTGATTGTAAAAGTTTGTTACGAAGTGTTACAGGGTAAACTTTTTTTTAATTGGCAATACTGGGACCTTTATACTATATTAGTATAACACCCCCAGTCTACAAGTTGTTGAAATGCTATCTTATCATAAAATTACATGTAATAATTTCAAAGTGTTAGTAAGTTAATAAGTATAACATGTAAACAGCCAAAATTAATATAACTTACTGTGAAACATTTGAGAGTGAATTATTTATTTAACTTTATGGTAATTGGAGGTAAAGAACTGTGATACAACTTTAACACATTAGGAAAGAACAATGGGTAGATTACAAAAAATTGTCAAGTGTATTGTTCATGACATGGAGTATCGCCTGAACTGTTGTTATTCTTCATATTTAATGTAAATGCACGCACGTTTTTAAGTCAAAATAAAGTTTATAATATGCTGGCGTATTAAATGCATCTGTCAGTCATCAAGAAAAGTATATAATCATTAATCGTCGTTTTTCGGTAGAGATTGCATTCATGCATTCAAAATACTTTAAGGACTTATTCGACTCTTATATTTACCTTCCCTTATTATTACTGATCAATGATGTGTATGTTTAAACGTAAATTTGAATGTTGGAATAATCGATCAATTATAAAAATGACAAGGATATTACACTGTCACCATATTACTGTGAAAGTAAAATTTAGAATTTGAGTTATCTACCTTACCCATCAAAAAGTTTTGTAAACTTTTTTTTTAATATGACCATCGTATCAATGATATTTCATTTCAACACAGAAGGGCTGAATTTGATAGACGGTTAAAAGGCAACAGTAAATACAATGAAAGGTCGTACGATGATGTCCAGTTTTAATTTGGGAAAATATGAATTGATCGGGAATATGATCGAACAAAGAATATAGATATATTGATAGATGTAATTAAAAAAGCCCACTCCCGTCTGATATATGTCTTTTATTACTTTAGTATTAGTATTTTGGTTTTCAAAAATAAATCTTGCATAAACTTGCCACTGGTCGTACTGGGTACAGCAAAGATTCATGTTATGTAGCATAGAGGCGATTTATGGTCCTCTGGTTAATCAGACGAAATGTTGTACTAGGTCCTCCTCTGAGGTTTTAGCGGAATGTCACACATTTATTAGAAACAGACGAAATCAAGGATTTCGTTCTAACGATCCAAAATTCTGAAGATCAAGTAACTCCGCCCTTGCTTATTCAAAAGTAGAATGAAGGTTACGAATACGGCTTCTCTTCGGAATCGTTTGCTTTATGTGGATACAATTCATTTCTTCTCCGAAAACTTCAGGTCGTAGAAGTTTTAGAATGAAATTGTCGTCATCCTGAAAACTCTATAGAGTGTAAATAAACTCATTATAGATATAATAATTGTGAACGCGAGACGAATGTTTCGTTCAGTGCACAGGAGAAAAGTTCCAATAAGACAATATCTCGCAGAAGTCGTGTCCATTTAGAGAAATGCTTAAATCTACCAGACTCCGTGCAGAGTCTAGCACAAGCAAGTTACAGCATGGCATGCGTTTCTACAACCATCACAGTTAAAATTAATTTTCGATCGTTATCTTTACCAACGAGTTAATTTTCGTAAAGGTCCTTTATGGTTTTAGACAAGAAATCGTTTTGGCATGCTATGCAATATGTTTTGTTGTCGTGGCGTTTACTTCACTTATTAATGGGAGACCCGATTGTAAGACTGTAAGATGGAGCTAAGTCTTCGGAAGTGTTCTATGACATTGTTTTCTTCCAATTTGGAATAGAATCTTGTATTGTTCGTCATTTGTTGGTTTGCTTTCTGTGAGTATGTTTAAGTGCTGATATGTAGTGTCTTTATGTGTCTTCACGGTTACTGGAAATATGATTACATTCATTAATGTAAAGTGAATTGTTCGACGCCATGTACGGATTCAATGACGAAATCAAGTATTCGGCTTTTTTTTCTATATGTCAAATATACAAAAAATCTCAGGCGAGGAAAGAGGCCGATTGCATTGGTCGTTAATCATAGTGTACATCTAGAACTAGTAGCTTAATTTGTTCCTATTTCCTTTGTGATACACATTTACGGGCAATATCTTTTAAAACAAATGATTTCCCACTATTAGGATCCTTTAAGATCTCTGTGCATGTTCGACAATCTCTGCTAACCACGGTAGGTATGGTTGTCCTGCGATAGAACGTTCTGTGCTGGTGATTTGGTCCTGTCAGGTGCTGCTGGGTCCTGATTCTGTGCTGGTGGGTTTGTTTACATTGTATCAGAACGGCAATAAAACGACTGTTTTGTTGCTTAATTTTTCTCTGATGCGTCATAAGTACCATGCAAAGTATATTACAACAATATTATATTGCAAAAGTCGTGCAAGTTCGTTAAACGGAATTGTCCTGACGCTGTGCTGGTGATAAGAAAAACGGTCCTGGTTCTGTGCTCCTATGTCCTGGTTCTGTGCCTTTATATTTTACTTAAAAGTGGCATATATTCAAGATCATTGATGCTGTACTGTTATTGACTAATTAACTGTTGTCAGCTTTCTTGAAATTGACATTGTTGTGAATCTGTTTACTGTTATTATGAGAGAAAAAAATACCCCTATTTTTTATTTTTTTTAAATTAACTGTAATCTTATTTATTGGCCTGTTAATGGAACCCTTCTTGCCCCCTTTTAAGATAAGAAAATATGTTTACGATTTTCGGGATTCACGATCATTTTGCAAGATCACCAAAATACGTTGTAATTTATACAATACTTATATAAAGTAGATGATGTGGTATGTTTGTTGTCAATGGACAAATTTCCATAAGAAACCAAAGGAAGTATGTGTTAACAACCATACGTCATCGTACGACCTTCAACAATAACCCATAAAATAAAAATGTAAAAGGTTTTGCATAAAAATGGAGAGCAAAAATATAGAACCAAGGACTTTCTGAGCGTTTGAATCATATGTCTTTAGCAGCTTAAAACACATTTGTTTGTGAACAATTAAGTGCTGACTATAAGAATGACAATAGTATTGCGGGTTTGTTTGTTTCCGTGTTTTTTTTTGGAGGGGGGGGGGGATAAGTTAGAACGAGGTTACAGTGAAAGTTTTAAGCTTGGAATAGTTTCCCGTAAGATTTAAAAGTTTTATTTTAAAAGAAAAATGTATCTTATAGCTATTAAGAATCACTTGCTGTATCTGTAAGATTTTTGCAACATAATTTTTTTGTCTGAACGGTTAACAGGTATTTTTTTTCGAAAGTTCGATAGAACACAGAAAAAAATTTCACTATTTTATGAAAGGGCAGACTAGAATATGTCAATTTCAAAAATTAAAATATCTCGTAGCTTCATACTACCAATTGAGTATAAAACAAGTATATAAGTTTAAAAAATAAATTCTTAGATTAAACACCTACATTTAACTTTAAAAGGTCATAACAGTTTAAAACAATACAAATCTACACACACAAAAAACTGGCCTAGTTTCATCTGGTTGTCAACCCGAATCGCTATAAGATCATATCTAAGCTCACCTGTGTCGAGGGGTCGTGTGAGGTTCATGTATTGTCTTGGCGTCCGCAATTACAAAAAGATCTCTTCTGAAATTACTTGACCAAATGTTACCAAATGATTTTTCAAGAGTGAATCTAGGAAAAACAATATTCATCAACAAACATGACCACTGTCTGTTAAAATATATTAGAGTTTTTAGTTACAGCCGATTCCATTGAGTATGTAGGCAAAGGTAATATTTTTGGTTAGCTTGCTTGTTAGCTAAACCGTGAAGTCATTGTTAGGTAAGGTATACTACCCTCCTTTCGAAGTAGCCTGGTCCTACAGACAGAAAGATGTGTCATTTATCGGACTAGTCTACTCTTAAAGTAGGGTAGTTTACATAATCTAACAATGACTTTTCTGTTCAGCAAGCAAGATAACCAAAGATATTCCCTTTGTCTACACACTCATTGAAATCGGCTTTAATATTGCAAAAGTTCAAGCAATTAGGGCAAAACTTACCGAGTAAAAAAAATCAAAAGGCCAATGTCTATCTACCTTACACATTTCAGAAAATTCAGATCAGATAACGAAACTGGGTCCAGCAACATTTATAAGCAATTTAAGATTTTTACCCTCACAGTTTCCATTCACCACAAATATTCTCGTTACAACGAATCATTTTAAATACAAAAATACCAGTTGCAGCCTTTTGTTTATCTATTAATATACGTATACGGATAAAGTTATGAAAGGCAGCAGGATCACCAGGGTGAGGAGTCCATGTCATCTGAAACAAATGCTAAGCATAGATCTAGAAAGCGACAGATAATCATGACATTAAAAAAACTCTCTTCTTTTCGACTTTTTTCGAACAAATTGACACATAAAATGGATTATATAGTATTGTGGAATTTTTAACTTGTGTTCAATTCATTGGTTACACCTTTTACTAGGATAACAATCCTGTCAAGTATGAGCTGGGTAAAATATTTCAGAAAAGAAGATGGAAATGTGAAAGTTTCCGTGCGTCAGGTGCAACAGCATACGAACAGCTAACATGCCTCGTCAGGGTGGAAGCTAAAACGTCCACGAAAATTTGATTTAAAACCTTTATTCGTTCCAACAAAGTTATTGAGATTTTGTTGAGGATTTAACCATCTACGACAACAAGAATTTTTTTTTTTAGAATTTACAGCTCTTCTATTAATATGGTATTAATATATGCAAAGCAAACCATTGATAAAATTGCTTGCTATGATTGTTTGGATGTTTGTAAACGACAGGTAAGTATTAGATACAATACAAAGGTAACAAAGAAACAGGCCGGTAACAACCGTTGCCGGATAGTTTTTCTGCACTTGTAGTCAGGTCAAGGTCCTCGGCGCTGACCTTGACCTGACTACTCGTGCAGAAAAACTATACGGCAGGTTGTTTCCGGCCTGTTTTTTTTTGTTACTTTTGTTTTGTATCTGACTTGTACGACGTTTCAAGGAAGAAGTATTACATTTTGCAAGACTGAACATTTGAGAAACCGTTAAAAGGCCTCAAATTAGTAAATGTAAGTTATAGTATAAACACATTTTTTTTTCATTTCCCTTCAACGGAGTTTTTTTTTCCAGAAAAAAAATCAGGAATCTAATGATTTGATAAAAACAAAAGAACCATTTCAAGTGTAAGATGTGTGTTAACACGTTTGAGACTTTTTTAAATGCAACTTCGTTAAAAAGTAATATATTAAAGAAATATTTTAGTGGTAAGTAAGATAAGATTTAATTTTTATGGGTGAAACGGAAAGCGGGAGGGGCCAAAATTGATTTGAAATAAACAGGCTGTGATCTTCACTTTGATGAAAAATGCAGGATGTGTCATTTCATTTCCCTATCCCCCTTTAAACATTTCGTGACAATCGCACGTTTGCTGCCAAATACATGAATTTAATATTCAGTTGGGGGGGGGGGGAGGGGGTGCCGGGGGTTGAAACCCCTTCTTTTGGACGATCAATGCATTTGAATGTGGACAAATAGTTGGAACCCCCTTTTTTCCTGGGTTGGGAACCCCTTTCTTAAAATGACTGGATCCGCCTCTGATAGATTTGAATTCAACTTATAATTAAATTCAATAACAATATAAATGTATCAAAAGAATAAAATTTCTACTTCATTAGTGAGTGAAATGTTATGAAAAAAAGGATTTTGTTCTGTTATTGTATATATTAAGACAAATACTAAAAAAAAATAAAATCATGCTCGGTCTCTGCAACTGTTGATCGCGATTAATTAAGCACGTGTTACAATATGACCAATCGCAACCAACCGTCTAAAATTGAGGACATAAGACAAGTTGAATGATTTTCTTCAAGAGTTGCTGCTTATTTGGACATGTATTACACGAACACTTTTTATATATAGGATCAATCGTGCATTGGTGAGTTGATAGGGATTTTATCTTTTGATGAGATTTGATTTTTATTTACATATTTCCTGTCTTTTTTAATTGAAATATAAACGTCGGTATCATCATTTCTTCACTTTCAGCATTATCCAAAATTACTACTCAAATATTGTGCTGACTGGTGCCTGAAAGTTAATATTAGAAAGACTAAAGTCATCATTTTTAATAAGGCTGGAAGGAAAATTCAGGAGAATTTTCGACTGCAGAATAACTTGATTGACTGTGTCGCTCATTACAAATATTTAGGTGTTCACTTTACTGCATCTGGAAGTTTTCATCTAGCTAAAACTGAACTTTATAATAAGGCTCTTAAGGCCTACTATAAACTTAGAAAGGATTTTATCAATTTGTCTCCTGGAATAAAATCTTGTGTTCATATTTTTGATCATACCCTTAAACCCATTCTGTTATATAATTCAGAGGTATGGGGAGGTTATAATGTCTCTTGTAATAAATTACAGTCTTCCTTATTTAATCTTGAAAATATTTTTAAAAATCTTAAGTGTGAGAATCTCCATCTTAAATTTTCTAAATTTATACTTGGTGTACACAAAAGGAGTGTCAATTTTGCTGTATTATCAGAACTGGGACGTTTCCCCTTACATTATGATATTGTAAAGTCAATTGTAAAATACTGGTATAGATTTGAAAATCTTACAACTGAATTCAGTCTATTGAAAGATGCTTATAAATGCAGCCAAGAGCTTCACAAATCTAACATAACTTCTTGGTTCTCATTTGTTAAAAAAGTATTAGAAGTTTTTGAAATTAAACAAGAAGTAAAACATTTCGGACAATATAAATTTTTGAACATATCTAGTAAATTAATTCACACTAAATATATTAGCAATTGGTATGCTAGCCAAAATAAAGCTTCTGATGGAAAACTGTTTAATTATGTGAAATTTAAGCAGAATTTTGGTTATGAAAATTATCTTTCTTTAATTAAGAACTTTGATTTTAGAAGATCTATATGCAAATTACGTATTTCTGCTCATAAGCTTCAAATTGAAGTTGGTCGTTTTTCAAATATTCCACGAAATGAAAGAATTTGCAAAAAATGCTCCTCTGGCTGTGTTGAAGATGAAATCCATTTTTTAACTAACTGTGAAAATTTTAAATCAGATAGAGATGCTCTCTTTGACTTTGTTTGCCAAAGAATTCCAAATTTTTCTATACTTGATAATCAGCATAAATTTATTTATTTATTAAACTGTGAAGACAATCAGGTCCTTAATGCTGTTGGTAAATTTATTAAAGTGAATATGAGTTAGTAATTGTATTGTAACTGTATGTAAAAAAAATGTTTGTATCTATGTATCTATGCAAATCAATATTCTTTTGCCTTATTCATGTATACTCTGTATGCCCCTTGTGGGCCCTTAATTGGAAATAAAATATGTTCTGTTCTGTTCTGTTCTGTTCTATTCATGTCCATGCTCCATAAAAAGGGGGGAGGGGTATGCACTTTTCTGAATATATTAACTATTTACCTTTACAGCACCATCACCCAAATATATATGTATATATATTTATTTAATTAGCACTATTATATATACGGTATTTGAATAATCAGGAATCATTCAGATCATTAATTTGTTATCTGCTTGACCATAGTAACTTTTTTCTTATAAAATTTGGGATCAAAATATCTTTTTTTATAAGGAAAAAAACATACCCCCCCCCCCCCCCCCCCCCCCACATTTTTGAAGTTAAATGTACGAATCTCTTAGTATACTGATATGAATAGTATTCTACTCAACATGTTTAAAAAAAATTATATTGATGATAACGTAAATATTTCATTAAAAAAAAGACAGGAAATATGTCGGTGAACCAAAAAGTTCAAATCTAATTGAAAGTTAAGGTGGCCATGAACTCATTGTTCATGCACGAGTGATTCTATTCATAAAAAGTGTCCGTGTAACAACTAAAAAGAGTCCGTGTATCGTTTAAAAAGAGTCCGTGTAACACCCGTTAATGTACTGTTTTTCTATAGCTCTGCGGGGGGGCAAAGTCGTACAAGTAGTCTGTTTACTATATACTAGAATTTGTTTGGACAGTAAACAGTAACTTCAATTCCTGTCAGTTTGTATTTGTCCAATCAAATCCCAGTATGTATTGAAACTCCGCCTACCTATTGTTTGAAAACATCCAAGCAAACATAGCAAGCAAGTCAATCAAAGTTGTTTTTTTTGCATGCTTTTATAGAAGAGCTGTACTATATAATGCAAAGAAGCGTTTAAGTCTTTCGACAAAAAATACTATCAATTTCTTTTTGTCCTATGTAAACTTCCGTATCATTTCCTTCCATTCATGATCATTAAATTGAACTGTAAAATATTTCTTGGTACCTTCTTAATTCCTTTATAAGTCTTATGTAAACATAATAATGACAATAACTGTTGTGAGCACAAGATTCACTGCACACTTTTAAAGTTCTGCTTCATCAAACATTAAAATGTGAACTTAAGTTTCAAGACTTTTTTAATCGACACGATTAGGATTTTTGTATATGAGAACATGGTTTATCTATAAGTTGAAAATGCGGCTTTGAACTAGCTTTCAGTATCTGCGAGCATTCATTGTTCAATAATGTGTGTCTTTGTGTTATTATTTTATGTGATAAATTGTTGTGTTGGTACACCACTGTAACAATGAAGGAGGAAATGAGGAGGGTTGGTTTGGTAGAAGTGGGGAGGGGTATGCGGAGCGCTAACAAACATGTCTATGCGGCATGGGCTTTGATCATTGTTGAAGCATCAATGTAAGGGGCATTTAATATCTTAATAAAACTATTCTTATTTTAGATACTATATATTGTTATCTGATATTGGACGACAGATGTTGCCCTTTTATGTAATTATGTAATACAAGTTACGATCATTTGAAAACACACATTAAACAGCCAAATGGATGCACAAGAGCTAAAATAGGAGTCATAGATCCTATTGACAAAATTACAAATGTATCTGCCCAATTTTATTGATTTTGTAACATTTGTTTCAAATATGACCAACTTCTTATCCGAAATCACCAGCACCGTATCAGGACCCACCAGCACAATGACAGGACCCACCAGCACAGTATCAGGACATGAATAAATTGAGAAAATGCTAAATTTTAATAAATTGCAATGTTTTTTTCACAAAATAGTTTTGTCGTGTGGATTGCGGTGTAGAAAGCGGACTCTATGAGCATTTTTGTTTTATTTTTTCAGTGCTAGATTTTCTGAAAATGAGCATTTTTGTGTTACGCTTACTGAAACAGTTAAGAGAGTCAACTTTTTAATGGTTTACATATGAACCCATAAGAAACAAAATTGAAAAATGTCAACTGTTTTCTTCCATTTTTTATGAGTGAAAACGTCAAAAATCATCATTTTCGTCTTTGTTTACATTTTTTCATTGATCACCAGCACCCGTCAGGACCGAATCACCAGCA
The DNA here is from genome assembly GCA_037788925.1 of Mytilus galloprovincialis. Lineage (NCBI taxonomy): Eukaryota > Metazoa > Mollusca > Bivalvia > Mytilida > Mytilidae > Mytilus > Mytilus galloprovincialis. Next base: position 88,592,008 of record CM075334.1, read on the forward strand.
CAGAACGTTCTCTCGCAGGACAACCATACCCACCGTGCTAACTGCCGTAGGTAGTTTGAATCGAACTCGAACTTGATAAGATGTGTGTGGATGTACCTTAGTAAATTATAGAGCAGTCAGTGGTTTGTTGTTTACCGCAACACTCATAACAGGTGATGTGTGCATTGCAATCCCGACTGTGTGTGGTTGCCTTACCAGTTACAACGCGTGAACCAAATATAATATTATTTTAACTGTTATCTGCGACATTTAATTGATCTTGTGCGGATCGCTCGGAATTCGGCCAACGGGATGATTTGTCTTGAAATGCTCTTGTTTTTGACTGTTGTCTCTATGATACAGCCAATCTGTCGTCTCTATGTTACAGTTGAACTGTCGTCAAATGGGGGTTGGTTTTAGAGTAGAGGTGTTAACCTTGGTGTAGCATCTTTTGTATCTTCGGACCCAAATCGAATCCTAAATCTTCTATATTTTTCTGATAAATGTAGAAATTACAAAACTTGAGCTAGCAAAATTCCCATCTTTGTATTTTATTTGTGATACTAGTTCTGAGAGAATATTGGACCGTGAGTTCATATAGAAGAGTTTTTCTGAAGTTAGTTAGCGTTCATGTGCTCGTCAACAAAAGTCTTGTACACGTTGGGGATCGGGTCTTAAGTTGCCTTCGGGATATGGCTCACTCATTGATTATCATCATACTCTAAGTTACAGTATTCAGCCTCTGTAGTAGCAGCTCCCTTTGTGTATCGAGAAACATCGATGCTGCTTTTAATTCGGATATCCCTCTGTAAGTAGAGCCTCTTGTTCCATTTAAACCTTTCGTTGTATAGTCTCTTGCAAAATTTCAACTTTCATGTGCGTTGCATCCTGCTTAATTTTGAACTTCATACGTAGTGATTCCTGTTCAATCTAGGCGTTTTTATATGCGGTACCTTTTAATCCATGGCTTCATCTCAGTTTTTTCTTTACTTGGCCTGCCCTTCTAATATTGCTCCCTTTTGCCTTTTGTAGGATAAGGGCTGTTTTTCGGGATATAGTAAGCTTTAAACAAGAATGCACACGCTGAAGGGACAACGTTCTACAGTGAAAGAAGGATTTGTTTTGGATTGGTTATTTATTTTTGTAAATTAAGAGGACAGGTTATCTATTTTCTGCACTATTGAAGCAAGATTTTTCATTTTCATTAAAGCAAGGGACTGATTATTTATTTTCACAACTATAATTATAATATTCGAAAACATACAATTTTTAAATTATTTGTTTTTTTCTAAATATACATGTATAGTCAAGTCATTATATATAATACCATTTAATCAGAATTAATCATCATCCTCTGCAGGGATGAATCTTTTATATTCCCAACTGCATACATACAAAGTTTGGTTGTATCTAGCCTTTTTTAAAAGTATCGGGAATCATGAATGGCCGAGCGGAGCGAGGCAAAATTTTTTTTGAAGGGTTTTGGACCTATTGAACGCCCAAGAAGCTATAGAACAAATGATGCAAAATCATGCTTTCTGGGTGTTTTCCAGACCCTATCTTAATCTGAAAATGCGCTTAAAGTTCTGTTTTAATAATCATATCTGTTGACAATATTTTGGTCTCAAAGCAAAATGTATAGATTCAGTGTAAGACTAGGGACAACATCAAAAGACATGATAAAGCAAAAATGCAATTCACATAGTTAAGTCTGTGGCTTCTGGTTGGTTTTTTTTTTAAACTCATCATGATCAAGTTAATAACAAAATTACTAAATTACAAAAGGAATGCAACACTGACAGAATACGGAAGGGCAATCAATGAACAAGACAAATAAATAAGAAACATTGATCCCGAAAAATCAGGGGCTACGTCTGAGGGAGAACAGAACTTGCTTCTTGCAGGGCACTCGCCGTAAACACAATTTGATATGGAGACGAGCGTTTGGTTTTGAAATTTCCTACATGAGGCATTTGCCTCAATGTATTCATGGCCCTGTAATAAAAGTAAGGTAAGTGTTCCTGAGGAAATATACCTTAAGTTAAATGACACCAATTTTCAGACATTTCAAGTATATTTAAATAATATTTATACTTTTATTATTAAAACATTTGGGAAGATTGTATGCCCCACCTACGATAGAAGAGGGGCATTATGTTTTCTTGTCTGTGCGTCCGTTTGTTCGTCCCGCTTCAGGTTACAGTTTTTGGTCAAGGTAGTTTTTGATGAAGTTGAATTCCAATCAACTTGAAAGTCAGTACACATGTGCCCTATGAAATTATCTTTCTAATTTTAATGCAAATTAGTGTTTTGACCCCAATTTCACGGTTCACTGAACATAGAAAATGATAGTGCAAATTTCAGGTTAAAGATTTTGGTCAAGGTAGTTTTTGATGAAGTTGAAGTCCAATCAACTTGAAACTTAGTATACATGTTCCCTGTGATATGATCTTTTGAATTAAAATGCCAAATTAGAGTTTTTATCCCAATTTCACGGTCCACTAAACACAGAAAATGATACTGCGAGTGGGGCATCTGTGTACTATGGACACATTCTAGTTCCCGATTTTTTTGGGGAAAAAAGATGAATTTATGAAGAATCTAGTGCCATTTCATACTTTCAATTAGACCTGCTGAGTTATTTATTTTCAATACATTGTAAGTCGGGTAATTTATTTTCAAACTACCACAGAACAAACCATTTATTTTTGTGATTATCAAGGCTGAGTTATTTATTTCCAAAATCCTCCTGGCCCCCCAATGGTCAATCAAATGGTCGTCCCTTAATAACATTTGGTCATGGCAAAGTAAAGTAGGAGCAGAAACAGCAATTTTAGCATTTTTTCAATTTATAAAGAGACATAGCTCAACAATGGTGAAAGCAATGCCACCCAAATTCCAACTTAATATGTGTTTGGTGCTAATAGGCATTGTGTATAGGTTTTTTAATGAGAAAAATAACGACCCCTAATTTATAACATTTTTTTTGTGAGTTTTCTCACAAAAAAAACCAAATATGAAACCAACCACAACCACTGAACTACAGACTCATCACTTGACAGGAAAATATAGATGTGGCAAGTTCAAAATGATTTTTTGAGCACTCAACCCTCCCTTAATCTGGGACAATGGTTTAAAAGCACAACATAAGAACAATAAGAGCAGACAGTGCTCTCATAGGCTAAAACCCAATTACCAGAAAATATAATTGCATGCATCACAAGCACAGGGACACATTCTATTGCATCCAAATATAACTTTGATTGTTTCTGTTTAATTTATACTACTTTTATTCTGATGAGGAGATAGAGCTTGACATATTGTACACTGTATATATTGCAACCCAAAGGTTTTTTTAGTTATTTTTGTCATTTGGGCAGTTATGATCACATTGATGTATACCCCACACCTGCTCTCATTCATTTTGAATTCTGTTCAGAAACTGCTATTGTAAATAACAATTTATACTTAATGTAAAATGTGTGTTTTCAGTATTGTATGTTTTTTTTTAAAATATTAAATTAATTCTTTGAATGGTCGCTAGATATCTACCAATAAACTATGAACTCTAAGGTTATTGACTAATATTAACAATAGATGATAAACAAAGCTGAGACTACTATAGCACTTTATGTGTAATAAAAGGCTCAGAATAAGGTAGGGTTCTTGTGTTCTTTCTTTTCAGAGATTTTACACATAAAAAAAGATTACATTAATTTTGATTTTTCTTCAATTTTTTTTTTTTACAAATAAGGCATATATTTTCGAGTGGAAAATATAAAGTGAATTTGTAAATACCAATTAGATATTAAAATGATAGGTACTGTTCATTACAGCAAAAAAATTAATTGATAATTTAGTAAGGTTCTCTTTTAATCTTTAATTTGTAGTCAAAAATCTACTATGAGATGTAAAAATTTAATGAATAAATGAAGATGATTGGTATACATCAATATATAACTCTTTTCATGAATATGTGGCTTTTCTATGTTGATACATTTATTGTGATATCTACATAGATTCTAAATTAACTTTTTTTTACATCTGTAATTGTGTCAATTTTAAAATAACCATAAAATTAAATCTTTAATTGAAATTTCAAATTCTTTTAAAAAAGTTGTTAAAATGAGGCCCTTTTCACATCCTGTCATATGTTTTTGAGAGAGTCTTATACCTCAGATGACACTGAAAGACTAACATTCAGTTACTATAACAGACACATGATAGAAGAAAACAAAATTAAAATAAGACACATAATTTTATTACAAAAATATAACTAAGAAAATAAATATCACAGTTCATCAATGGTCATTTGAGAAGCATAGTCTTTATAGAGTACTGTCCCTTTGTCTGGATCAACAGCCGCTGATAACATCTCATCCATTTCTTCTTGTGTGAAGGGTTCACCTGTTTCAGAAAAATATATAAAATGACATTCTATTTACAGATTTAACTTCAAATACTTTAAATTTTATAGTCTTTATCCACTTTTTAAAAGGTAATATAATTGTTGGGTATATGTTGATTTGTGTATTGTACAACAGTTGATTCATGTATTATACAAAGTTAATTCTTGTATATAAAGTTTTGTATCAATAAAACAAATTCAAATAATCATTACAGAAAACAGGCAGGCCATATTTAATATCAGCCATATAGTATGCACCAGGGAAGATCCAGCCATTTTAAAAAGGGGGTTCCAACTATACCCCCCTCTCCTCTTGATCTCCCATTGATGGATAACTTTGTATATAAGTTTGAAGTTAGAATTTATTTTATTATTTAACAATTCATTTTATACCTAATATTTTTTGCAGTTTCCCACATGGAACAAAAGAGACAGCTTCAGGTTTGCTGTACATTAGAACTTTTATAATAACGTATAATTTTGTATGTACCGGTACTTGTTATTGATATTACATACCTTCTTCCATCATATATTTTGTAAGTTCCTCTGCCAACAGAAAGCCTTTTCCCTCCTGATCTAATACGTGGAATGCTTTTAATATCATATCTTCAGGTTGTGGTTTATATCTGAAAAGTTTTAAATATATTTTATTTTCTCTCATTAATTATATATAGGTAAACATCAATAAAATGTGAACGAGTACACTCTCAATCCCAAGGATCACAATTTGGTCAAAAGGCTGACATCTGGAATGATATGTAAACTTCATCTTCAAACTTTATTTTTCTATACCACTCCATATCAATAATATACTTTTCATCTTCTGATTGCCAAACAATGTTCACACCACTAACATACAGGATCCCAGTGGTTAAAACAAGAGAATAAAACTTTCTCTGGTGTTTACCGTAACTCGTATCACTGACCACAATCATTGTAGTAAATATCCGATCTTATGGACGAAACCAAATCCATATATTTGAAAACAAATTACTTTTTTTTATCTCCAGACACACTTCTGAGTTAAGAAATAAAGATATTCATAGTTTTGCTTTAAAAATAGTCAAAAAGATGACATTTACTATGATTTGTGTAAATTGTTCCAGTACTGGAAAGCAATTCCGATACTTCCAGACGCACCATTTACATTAATATATCACCATACACATTCATTGTCTCAACTATTTGAGTGTGTACAAAAACAGTGAATTCGTATTTGCTTGATTGGTAGATGGACCATGAGATCCATTTCAGGATTTACATTTGTTATTGCCAGTTAAGCAAACTATGGGACAGGTAAGAAAAAAGATATAATCATATAGATGAATGCAACAAATGATTCTTTCTTTATTCACTACAGATTGCTAAGAATAAACTGTTCACCTAACAACCAATGTACTGACCAAATACTCAAATAATGTAGATGCAATAAAATTATCTTACTTTCTTTCCATCAATGTTTTTGTCATCATTGGTAAAAACTTTTCAAATCGGATATATCCTGTAGGTTCCTCCTCTTCTATCTATCAATAATAAAAATATACATTAACAAATTGATTTTAGTACAAGTAGTTATACGAGGAATAAACATATGCATAATACAAACATGCTTCATACCGTATATTCATCAAAAGTAATATGCATTGGATAACCTTATTTATTCAAATATTTGTAAAAGTATTCACATATTTAGTAATTTGAAATAATCTGTTGTTTTTTTCTGTTCAATTTTGTTGTACTTTGTAATTTGTTGACCATACAGTCAGGATTCTACTTCGTCAAAATTATCTCCCTGTTACGCCAGTTCATTTTCACAATCGTAGAAATGGAAGCCATTGTAGGGCTGAAGCACTGCCAATTTTGCTCATGGAAACCGAAAAATTTATCCACAAAGCACCATTACGATCCTTATATGCCAGTTATATTTTAAAAGACAAATGTATCTACTAGCTAATGAGCATTAGTTAATGGTATTGCCTGCATTGATTCAACTTAAAACTATTGGTTGATCAGTTGTCAGGTGGAATTTTCGAAAATTCATAACCATTTAAAAAAATTCTAATTAAATATTTCGTGGAAGGAAAGACTAGATTTTTGAAGACTATAAACCCTAGTTATCACACACCAATTTTTTATTTTTTTTTTTTAAAGATATGCATTTTCATCATCCAACTTGAAAGACTGTCGTCAAGTACTTTTAGTAAAAAAATAGCTATTCGAACACACCTACTCTGTTTTTACGATTCATTAGATAGGTATTTCACTTGACCCATATATTTCATCTTTTAGAACTGTGATTTTTTTATGTTATAAAGCCAACCTGTAGTTTTGATATATAAAACTGATAGAATCTGAAGCTAGATGATGTATCAAATATTCTTGTTTTGTACGTTTTCAAGAAAAAATATTCAACTCAAACTCGCCCTAACATAAAAAGGTGCACTTGATTTTCTCTTTTCGATACAATTGTTACCCATTTTTTGGAATTTTTTCTTGAATCACATAATGGAAGGGCAGACACGAAAATTACTGAACTCATAGATTGATATGTTCTCCCTCTGTGGTAAATTATTTTTTTTAAATCGGAGGTTATGCATTTTTTTCATCCAACTTGATAGATACCCATGTCGTCGACTTGATATCTAATTGTTCTGCTTAATTATGTAATAGATACATTCAAAACTTATGCAAATGGTGTTTTTAAAATAAAACACTTCATAATTGAGAAGAAAATTGTCATTTTATTTGTTTCTATTAACTTTTAAATTTTTATAAAAATTACTATAGTAAACATTACAGTAAGCATTTATTGCCTTCTCTAACAAAGAGCTTCGATTCTTTTGTTCTAGTTCTTTCTCTTTAATGCCAATGTTTGTGTGTGCTGTATTTTCATTTACAACAAATAACTAAGATTTTTCATTATACAGTTACAGGTTAACCTCCATTACAACTCCATGTAATTGTAGAAAGTCAGATTAATCTAAAAAGAGTTGTCCTTCTTTGCTCACATTCCAGATAGGTGTAAAATTATTTCAAATATGCTACATGTTTTACCAATATTTCTATCTTTGTATGATCACATTTTTCTTACCTCTGCCAAAATGTCTTGTAATTCTGCTTCACTAGGAACACAACCTAGTGATCTAATGATGGTACTTATTTCTCTATAAAATAAAATTATATAGGTTCAAGTAACATGAAGTGACTTGGTAATGAAGTAGTTGGTCGACATCCATAATAAAAATATCATTTAAACTGATCATAACTGAGGTGGATGATACATGTAACTTCAATCATCAAAAATTAAAGGTGTCACTGCATGCCATAAAATTTGTCAATACATGAAGCTTTTAAAAATCATTACATCTTGTTTGTTTTTGAGGCGTTCAGTACTTGAAAATCAAAATTCAGTACAATAAATCACCTGACATCAACTGTCTGATTGCTTTCATTGTCAAAAATTTCAAATGCATCTGTTATTCTTTTCTGTATATCAGCTATTAAAGAATCTGAAAAGTATAAATTAACATTTAAAGGACATGTACATGTTTTATTCTATTTTCAAATAAGGTTTTAATAACAATTCTTTCAAAATAAAATTCTATCAATATACATGTGAATTACATTATAAATTGGGTATGTACATCATAACTGCGTCACCAAATGAACATGCAGGTTCAAAATGGGATGGGTCTTGGACATATATACATGCATACCATATAGCATGTATTTTTTTGAGATTTTCAATAAATAAGGTATACAAAATATTTTACCTGTTATTTTTTGGCGGATTCGAAACTTTTACCAATACATTTGCATGTACACTTTTAAATTGGCGGATTTTCTTTTGGTGATTTTGTTCTATCCGCGAATATAAGCAAAAAATTTACACCCTGCGAAAATAACCTGCTATATGGTAATAGAACGTCAAAAATCAATTAAAGAGCCAAATTTAATTTCTTATAATTTCAGTATGAAGTTATCAATACAAAAACTCATGAAAACGTCAAAAACACAAATATACTGTTAAGCCACCTACATTTGTACATGTGTAGCTGCATATAGTTATGTCACTATATACTGAAAATCAAAATTAACCCCTAAATGTTGATATACATTGTACATGTAGGCACACTTGTGCTACCAAAAAAAGATAAGATGATATATAAACTATCCCAAACACTGTTAAGCAACAAATGACAAAAACATCACACAATTGACTTTAGTGTCAAAACATGTAAATAACAGTATATTCATGAATCAGCAACATTAACAAGCATTCACAGCAAATATTTTCAAAACAATGAAACTTTAAAGACTGCACATTTTGTAACTGGTTTATTCATGGGCAAAGTCTGGTAGTGTACACCTTTGTTGCACCCTTGAAATGGAAAAAATTAAACTTGGGCATACTTAAAATAGAAAAAAATTCTGACTTGCTCAGAGGTTGGCAAAATTATAAGATTTACACCCTATAACTCAAATCCTGGACCAACCCCTGTTAATGCTGTAAAAACTAGTTGAACTAATCACTTTCCAAAGGAAAATGACTGTATAAAAAACATTCTTAATTTTAAAAGTACAAATGTTTCTGGAATAACCTTTAATAGGTAGCTCAAGACCAAAAAAGTTCAGAAGGCAAATGCATAAAACTGTTAAGCATAGAACCAAAACTTCAAAAGGGCATAAACTATCTAACAGGGTCTAATCTAGTTTTGGAGAGGGAGAACTCCTTCCATGAGAGAGTAGGGAGAAGTTGTCAATTTCTTTGAGAAATGAAATTCGGAAACGTTTTGGTTGCATGGTGTTTTCCTGCTTATTACTAAGAGAATTGCTTTGTGTATGCAATATATCGTTGTAAAATGATGATTCAAAAAGAGGCTAAGATTACTATTTGAATTATTTTGAATGTTAATACTTCGCCAAGAAGTAGTCGGCCAGGTAGATTTAGGGATTCTCAAATTTTTTTAGAGATTTAAATCATCCATCATTTTGCCAGCAAAATTTTAGGCTGATCTTGGTTTTATTGCAACTACACAATTGAGAAGCTTTAATTTTATTTGTCTTGTATTTATGTAATATATGTATAAAAAATTCTTTGCAAAAACAAAGCAAACATACATTTACCAACATGACCAAACAAATTACTTACCAACACCCCCTTTGTAAAAGAAAATGTCATTTTAATTTCAGCTCCTTTAGACTCATTCTCTTTGCCGTAATAGCACATGTAATTTCAAATGTCCCGCTAGATTTTGTATCCCTTTTTCACACTTAAATATGAGACATTCATGTGTCAGGCTTAAAAAAATTAGCTAAATTGTGTCACGCTTGGACCCAAATTGAGACCCATCCTTTACAAAATGTTGTCTGTTTAGTTGTATTTCTAACAGTGCCATATATTTATTTAGCTAACCATTAAACTAGGTTCAGCCAACTATTTTTTTTTCTTAAAATGATCTGTATCCAGTCAGGAATATGGCAGTTGTTATCAATTAGTCATTTTTTGTATGTATGTGTTTGGGTTTTTTTCAGTTGTTTTCCTCTTATATCATATATGCACCCTGGCCAAAGCCTTAGTCTAGCAATAACAAAACATATCCTACTTGACACATACAAAGAGTGCTACCAAGAGGTGAATGAAAAAGATATCCTGGTAATAGATATTGAAATTGAGGAGACGAATTCGCTTCTCTAACAGCTTAGGTGGGTTTATTCTTTCATTGTTAGAAAACCGACAGCTACCCAAATCAATCTATCAACCAATCATCGACCAAATACCAGGATAGAAATATCGCACATTCGACACATGTAACTGAGTCCACATAGAAGTTGGGAATAGAGAACTGGAGAAACATCTACATGCAGGAGACCTTCGGCCAAAGCAACAAAAAGGTAAGTAGTAGAGCTTAGGTGGGTTTGTCCTATCACTCCACTACACCACCAAAAAAGTTGCACAATAGCCTTAAAGTTATCCTGTTAGGTAGATCTTTGTCTAGATCAATTAGAAGTTGAGAATATAGTACTGGAGAATTATCTACACGCAAGACACCTTCTGCTGTAGCAAAAAAAAAAAGAGGTAAGTGGTCGAGCTTAGGTGGGTTTATCCTATCACTCAACTACAATACCACAAAAGTTTGCGTGATAGCCTTTAAATCATCTTGCTAGGTAGATACTATTAGATCCTTATAGAGTACAAACATATATCCGGATAAATATATATAATACGAACATATAGTCAATTAGTATATAAATATAGATATATATATACTCAACTCATGAAAAACAACCCATGCCTCCCATCAGAAGAAGTAACCGTTTGACAAGCAATAGAAAAAGAAAATCAGTCACTGAAGAAACACAGGACAAGAAAGAGAAAGAAAAGTTAAACAGCTCTGAAGAGGAAAAGGAGAGCATTCTATGTGCTGGATGTTGTAGAGACGAACCACCAAAAACTATAAGTACTGTGAAAGAAATCACCTGGCTTGAATGCGATCTGTGCAATAAGTGGTGGCACAGTGTATGCGCAGGATACACAACAGAGGATGCAGGAAAAACTAGATATCATTGAGATGGGAGCCATCTCTGTGGGCCCCGCTGTGAATAATGGGCATTAAAAAATTGTATCTTTACCATAGGACATGGGTTTGTCAACTGAAATCAAAGTTTTTGACCTTGACCTTTGACCTAGGAAGTTGTAAATAAATTATGACACACCCTTTGGTGTTGGTTTATAAACATGTCAAGTATAAACTTTGAAATGATAACGGTTCTCAAGATATAGAGCGGACACGATCTTTACCATAGGACATGGGGTTGTCAACTGAAACCAAAGTTTTTGACCTTGACCTTTGACCTAGGAAGTTGCACTTAAATTATGACACACCCTTTGGTGTTGGTTTATATACATGTCAAGTATAAACTTTGAAATGATAACGGTTCTCAAGATATAGAGCGGACACAATCTTTACCATAGGACATGGGGTTGTCAACTGAAACCAAAGTTTTTGACCTTGAACTTTGCCCTAGGCAGTCGTTCATAAATTATGACACACCCTCTGGTGTTGGTTCATATACATGTCAAGTATAAACTTTGAAATGATAACGGTTCTCAAGATATAGAGCGGACACGATCTTCACCACAGGACACAGGGTTGTCAACTAAAACCAAAGTTTTTTGACCATGACCTTTGACCTAGGAAGTTGTACATACATCATGACACGCCCTCTGGTGGTGGTTAATAAACATGTAAAGTATAAAGTATGAAATCATAATGGTTCTCTAGATATGGAGCGGACACAAAGTGTTACGGACGGACGGACAGACTGATCACTATAGGGGACCCGCCTTTGGCGGGGCCCTAATTATAAGTACAGGTATTAAATTCCCATGTGCACTCTGCATCATAAAGCAACCATATATACTACTAACAGCTGAGTATCATCAAACAACTAGTGATACCAAAACAGACCAGAAAATTGATAAATTACTAGAGATCACAAAAACAATAGGACAAGGCTATCTGCAAAGTAATAACCATAAGCAGAATACAGAAGGAAAACTACCAAGGGCACTGAGAGAGAAGAAAGACCCAGAAAAAATTATAATTATAGACAACATAGAACAGCCAAACACAGCTATAGACAGTACAACAATTAGAAAAGAGTTAACAAAAACCAAAGCACTTGAAGATCAAATAGAAGAGGCGTATAGCCTACCAAAAGGGGGAATAGCTATCCACCTGAAAGACCAAAAAACAAGGGACAAAATCATTAAATCCTGGCCAATAAATACATCTGTATTTGGCGAAAAGTCTGTGGCACACAAACCAAGATCTATAAACCACGGAACAAACTCTTGTTACCTACATAATATTCCTGTCCATCTATCAGAAGAAAATCTATCATTAGATCTGTCACACCTATATAAAATAAAAGAAGTGAAGAGAAAAAAGTACAGAGACACTGGGAAACTTATGCCAGTAGTAAAAGTAACCTTTACTGACCACGAGGAAGTTAAAAAAGCTATCACCTCAAAAGGATACTGCCACCCCGGCACAACAACATACTCTAAATTTCAAGCAGAACAACTTGTTAAAGTTGTTAGGTGCTACAATTGCAACAAATTTGGGCACATTGGCAAGCGCTGTCTAAACATAGCTACCTGTTCAAACTGTGGGAAAGAAAACTGCAAGATTAAAGACTGCAAAAACACCCCGTGTTGTGTAAACTGTGGGAACATACACCAAGCAACATCAACAAAGTGCGAAAAATATCTTGAAATAATCAACAAGAGGAGACTTTACAGCATACTGAACACACAGAATGAAACTCCTCTTCCTGAATGCACAGGCCGTTCTGCACAGGCCGTTAGTACGGCCTATCAGCAACTTGTACATATTGTAAATAGTTATGATGTAGATATTGTTTGTTTAAATGAAACCCACCAAGAAGAGAATAAAAAACTAACTTTTTTAGACTGGCAAGTGTTTGATAAACCACGTAAAGGAAAAAAAGGCGGGGGCGTGGCTATTTGCATCAACACTCACAAAACCAATTTCACAGTCACTAAATGCACAGACTTTGAAGACACAAACTATGAAAGTGTAGAAGATACCATACACACAGATAACAACATCATATTCAATCTGCTAGTACCCTACATTCCACCAGAAGAAACAAAACAACTTGAAGAACTAACTACCAAAGTTCAAAAGGTACAACAAAACAACAAGCATGAACTGATTATAATGGGAGACCTTAATGCTAAAAGCTTAGAATGGAACAATGACAAGACAAACAAGGCAGGAGAAATAATTGAAAACTTCCTGACCAAAACAGACATGCTGTGTGTTAATGATGGCCAGCCTACAAGGAGGAATACCAAAAGTGTCATTGATTTAGTCATTATAACACCCAGCACTATTAATAAAGTGCACAACTGCTCAACACTAGTCCATGAAAACATACGATCTGACCATATATGTATACTAACAGAACTTGATGTATGCAAAAAGGAACAAAACAACTTAACAAAAAGGAAAGTATGGCAAATTAACAAAGTAGACTGGAATAAATGGAAAGAACAGGCAGAAAAGAACATGGAAGAATGGCTACTGAACAATCCAAACAATGATAATGTAGATGAAGTATACCAATCACTTAAAGCGGCTATTGATAAAACGATGCAGGAAGTTATCTGCCAAAAAGAGGTGAAAGAAAAAAAATCAACTAAGCCTCCATGGTGGAATTATGATGTTAATCAGGCAAAGAAAAACTTAAACTATAGGCAATATAGGAAGAGAAACATCCCACAAAATAAAGAAGCCCTTGTTACAGCAGAAGAAAAGTTTGAAAATGAGAAAGAAAAAGCTATGAATGATTGGAGTGAACACCTAGTAGATCAGATCAATACATCAAGAAATTCAAAAGAGGTATGGACAACTTATAAGAAATTGACCAAAAAGAAAGATTGCAACACCATCCTACCACTAATAGACCAAGACGACCCACCAGCCTTTTCAAATCAAGAAAAATGTAAAATTTTGCAAAAAACATTTTTTGAGGGTAAACATCTAAAGACCGATGAATTTGACGAAGAGTTCTACAAACAGGCTCAAGAGGAATACAAAAGAATATGTGAATTAGAGAAAAGATTGACAAAAAGAGAACATAAATTGGATTATGAGGTTACCACGGATGAAGTTGAGGCAGCAATATACCTACTAGAAATAGGTAAATCGCCTGGAGCTGACGGCCACTTCCCAGAACTATTTAAGTTTGCCGGAGAAAACCTCATAGAAGAAATACGAACTATGGTGAACCTCACACTAAAACATGGCTGGCTACCACAGGAATGGAAGACAGCAAACATAAAATTCCTGAGGAAACAAGGAAAAACCAATTACTACTCACCATCATCATACCGCCCAATAAGTCTAACCAGTGTCATGTGCAAAATTACTGAAAGAATTGTTCTTATGGCAGCGTTCATAGAAGGAATGAAGCTTAATATAGAAGAAAAGCAAGAAGGATTCAGGAAAAAACACTCAACATCAAACTGCCTGATCAGATTTATTCAGATATTAACACAATTTAGAAAAATTCAATAAGGAGAAATCACCCTTGCATGTCTTATTGATCTTGAAAAGGCATATGATTCAATCTGGCGAGAGGGACTATTAGTAAAACTACACCATTTGGGTATTAGAGGAAAAACATGGGCCTGGATTAAAGATTTCCTAAATAACAGAATGGCAAGATGCATCTTCGAAAACTATGTAGGTGAAGAATTTGAAACAAAGATAGGGCTACCACAAGGATCAGTTCTGGCCCCTACATTATTCAACATCTTTATCAACGACCTACTGGGAGACATTCTAGGAGACTACACCAAATTTGCTGATGACGGAACACTCTGGCAAACAGCTCAACCAGACCAGATACTGGAACTCAAAGATAGAATGAAGGATGACATCACAAAGGCAGTGAAATGGACTCAAAAATGGAGAGTAAACATCAACCTAGACAAAACTGAAATATGCATCTTTTCAAAAAAAAACATCGATGAAGAGGACAAACGCATTTTGATTCAAGGTAAAGAACTGAAATACAACTCAACACCAAAGCTTCTTGGAATCATTATGGACGAGAAAATGACCTTCAGTAAACACATTGATGCAATTGAAAAGATAGCAAACCGTAACTTAACTATTCTGAAAGAAGTGCGACAGATCAGCAAATTAAAGACAGAAAAGTTATTACAACTATACTACAGTCTAGTCAGATCAGTCATGGAATATTGTAGTCCGGCATGGCAAATAGCAGAACCAAAAGACCTGCAAAAACTTGACAGAGTATAGAGAAAAGCACTTATCCTATGCTGCATGCATGGATATGCCTACAACATATGGCAGAGAAGCACTAGAAGTAGAATCAGGAGTTATGCAATAGACCTGAGGCTAGAACAAATAGCCATTAAAGAGATTGCAAAGATTAAATCCAAATCTGCACAGGAACCAATCAAACAGCAACTTGTGAGGTATGAAGAACATGACGCATATGACAAGTATCCAACACCAATGGGCAAAGCACTAAGCCAAACAGCAGAAATGGAAAAACAGACAAAGATAAACATCAATCTCATAGAACCAGAGTTTACCTACAGACTGGGAGAAACTCAAATGACTCAATCAAAACCTCTATATTGGAGTCGACTAGGCAACTCAAAATCGAGGACAAATGAGCAACAAGAACTTTGCCAGGAAACCATTAACCAACTCATGGGAGACTGCAAACAAGAACAAGCAATATTGTTCACAGATGGATCATGCTTAGGGAACCCAGAGAAGATGGGAAATATATGAGAGAGGCAGGGACCTTTATGAAAAAATACCAACTACAAAACACTCAATTATGTATGATTTCCCAACTAAAAGACATTTCAGTATATTCGCCCAACTAAGAACTGGCTATACAGAACTGAATTACTACAAGAACCGAGTAGGCCAAACCAACGCCATAGAGTCATGCAACTGTGGAGCACCTGAAACGCCTCAACATTTCCTTCTGGAGTGTCCCTGCTATGAAAACGAACAAGAAGATATGCTAGACCAAATATCCAAAGAGGTCGGGGTCAGAAACTTGAATTTAGCTACTATGCTAACGAGACTGGACGGCGAGAACACAGAAAAGACAAAAGCCAAATTACAAACAGTGGCACATTACATTGACAGAACGGGCAGATTTAATACTGCTGTTCCTCAATCCCAATCTTAACCAGCGCTAGTCCGAGATTACTCTGACGTCCAAAGGCTGTTTTGCCAGACAAGCTGGGGCCGTGGGACGTCAGAGCTCGTCCCATATCAAAAAGTGGATATTTGCCCACCCAAAATAGATGCGCTGCTTCGATGCTTCTAGTTCTGATTGAGGGCCTTGGAATTATATAAATCGGGCAGGTTGGCAGGTAGGTGAAACTTACATAATGAAGAGATAAATGAAAAATGAACAGATTGATGCCCGATTTATATAATTCCAAGGCCCTCAATCAGAACTAGAAGCGACGAAGCAGCGCATCTATTTTGGTTGGGCAAATATCCACTTTTTGATATGGGACGAACTCTGACGTCCCACGGCCCCAGCTTGTCTGGCAAAACAGCCGTTGGACGTCAGAGTAATCTCGGACTAAACCAGCGCATACCAAATTTAAAGCACAGAGAAGAAAAGACGTCGAGGAAAACGCACCAGAGAGGAAAACTGCACATTGGGACAATTCGTGCCAACAGGCCTTAAGATTGAGGATTGAGGCAGTTGATGTGTTTCCCTAGGGTTTTAGTTTTTAACCAGTTTGTTTCTGCTGGATCGATTTAGTACAATTGCTTATTGTTATTCTGCTATTGCTTTAATTTATACAACTTCCAGCAAAGCTGTGCATCTGAAAATAATAACAATATAAAAAAAAAGTTTGGTTCTCGTGAATGTTTCATACAAATATTAGGATAATTTATAATTCAAAAATGCAAATTTATTTCCTCGTCCTTCATCAGCAAGGGTATATATTTATGGAAAAATTGTTTAATAATGATGGGATCGTGTTAGTTTTGTTTCATTGTGAATTCCTACCCGCGTTTTCCTTCTGTTCAGCATCACCCATCTTGTTTATATTGGTTGCTAATCGGTGACCTTGACTTTGAATTATTCGGTCTCACTAATTAGCGACAACAAGAATATTAGCGACAACAAGCGTCAACAAGCGACAAGAAGCGACAACAAGAATTATTTTAGCGACAAGAAACTATTTAGCGACAAGAAAACATTTTTTTTTTAATTAAAATTAATTATTGCAATAAATATTAAAAGAATATGCAAAAGAAAATAATTTTAGCGACAAGAAAGTTAAAATTGATAGAAAAAAATGAAACATTATTTACATAATATTTTATCATCTATTATGAATAACAGCCAGGATTACGTTTAATTATTGTATTATGAGATTACTTTTCCTTGTGTTTTAGAACATATTATTTATCTTATAATTTGTTTTTTAAAACTCTTTTCGTGCAATATATATTAAGCTTGCAAAATGAATTATTTGTGCATCATTGTCCTGAAAATATTGACACAAATTGTGAAATACAAAGAACTGAACATCAGCCACGTGACTCAAAATATGTCCAAAACGTTAAATATCATGTTAATAATGAAAAAAATCCTTTCAACAAACAAAATATTGCTGATGATATGCAAACTGTTATTAACATGAATTCAGATACGACGGTAGATTTTTCCACTAAGGTTACTGATATTGAAAGAAAATATGAAGACCTCGTTGGTCCATATCTTACGCAAAATGTTATTCCTACTATAAGGGATTACGTGTACAATGCTCGAAAAACAGAGTCGAGAATTCCATTGCAATGGAAAAACAGTAATTGTGAATCAATCAATCACATCTTGAAACTAAATCAAGATTGGAAGCCTGAGAAACTTCCAGAGTTAATTAATAAAATTCACAAAGAAATAAAGTTCCAAGAAAGTCTTGTCAATGGCGCACTTTATGGACATGGAGACTTTGAGCTAAGCTCCTCAGTAAGCCATTTTCAATTGCACAAAAGCTCTATGGCAGATTAAATCGGAGAAAGAAAAGGGTTTTTGCATTGCAAAAATTCTTGACTCATGGGAGAAAGTTAAACGCAATCCCAGAGTCCACCACTTCAACAGGGTTCATTCAACCTATGCCAACATTTTGAAATTAAGGTATAAAATTGTATGAAAAAATGTTGGCATAGTTTGAAAAATTTGTTACAGATTAAGTGTTATCAAAACATAAATTAATTAGGGTTTAATCAATTTACAACAAGTTTAAACCTACCGTTAAGGAATACTCAATATACAAAGTCTTTTAATACAAGTACAAGTGAAAATGTAGGTAATTGTTTGTGTTCAATTCAATTCAATTTGTGTTGAGGATCTCTATTTCGGATGATGGAGTTCCAAATTAGAGACACATAATGTAACCATAAATCTCACAACTCAATATAACAAATAAAAACATACACAGAGTACTTTAACTTTTTAAACTAAAACAAAGTAAATAAAGGGTGCACTGTCTAACTGGTAAGTCTCTGACTATAAATAACAAAAAAATCATTCTATTTGATATTTATTTTAAATTTCATATTGCAAAATTAATTTAATTTAAACAAAAAAAATCTATTTGAAATATAGTATACATATTTGTATATTTTGTTGCTTGTTGAAGTATGTTTCATATTTTAAAATACAACAGAATAAAGAATCAAAAAATTTGCATCAATGAAATAGCTTTGTAACTCTTTTTTTTTTCTCAAGTATTGTTATATTTAAGTGTTGAATTTCAAGATTCAAGATTCTTTATTTCTCAAACACCATAAAGTTACAATGGTACAAAGAAGTTCATCAAAAGTTATATAACATAACACAAACACACATGACAAGATAAGATGAAAATATGAAATAAAATAAGAAAAACAGTATAGTACTTAGCGAAGAGTGGTGATTAACCAGGAAGACTCACTTGAAAAGTTATAACCCTGATAAATTTGCACAGCTTTTTCAACTTATTTTTAATTTTTAACTGAAATAGTTTTTCAAATTTTAGTATGTTACATCTGTGCAAGAAAAAAGTGTCCAAACATTGTGCTCGAAAATTTGCCAAAGAATTACACTGCAAAGTGTAATGAAATTCATCGCCAATCTCGTTACAATGACATAAGTTACAATATCTAAGGTTTCGCTCAATTTTATTCCATCTACCAGTTTCGATGGGTAACTTATGGTTACCCGTTCGAAATCTACAATATGTCATTCTATCTTTATCACTTAACATGTTCAGATATTCCTCAAATTCAAAATTTTGTTTAAACAATTTGTAGGCCAAACCTTTGATGAACATTCAATATCAGCTGTCAATTTCTGTTGAAACTGATCAAATAACTTTCGTTTTAAACTAATACCCAACCACTTAGAATTAAAATTTCCTTGTGACAACCAAATATTGCTTTATCCACATTTATCTAATGTATCTTTAACGTATTTCAACCAATCTGACCTGAATTGGTTGTCAGAATTCTTCAAGAACATGTATTTGTATAATATTTTAGCAATCCTGTTATCATCCCCATTTACCATTTTTTACCAAAAATTAAGCATACGCAGCTGTATGAATAAGGACATGGGATAAAAGTTGTGCAATCTCCCCTTTTTCAATACTTCATACATTGATTTATTTGCTTTTCTAACTAAAATTTTCTAAGCACTCATAAAGCTACCTGTTCTTGAAAAATTCAACCCAAGGTATGTCAATTCGTTAACTATCTCCAATGCAGTTCCATCATATATAAAGTTAATATTTTTGGATAATCTTCCACCAGAAAAAAATATAATCTTAGTTTTACTTGTGTTAACTTTTAATTTCCAGGTACTGCAATATTCAAAGAATACTAGAACACACCCGCGAAATCGCGGGCATTCAGAGCGTAGTTTAAAGTATGTAAAGTGTTGTTGGAAGAATTTTGTGAAATATTGAATGACTGGAGAATTTCAGCAAAATTATCATAAATCATAGGTTATTGGGGACAGGAAAATGTTTTTTTTTAATCCCTCCTCCTTTATTTCCAAAATTCCCAATGTGTGGTTTTCTATCAATTTCAATATGAATATTCATTTAGTATGTTATGAACATTTAAGTAAGGAGCCTGTACTTCAGTGGTTGTCGGTTTGTTTATGCGTTACATATTTGTTTTTCGTTCATTTTTTGTACATAAATAAGGCCGATAGTTTTCTCGTTTGAATTCTTTTACATTTTCATTTCGGTGCCTTTTAAAGCTGAGTATGCGGTATGGTCTTTGCTCGTTGTTGAAGGCCGTACGATGACCTATAGTTGTTAATTTCTGTGTCATTTTGGTCTCTTGTGGAGAGTTGTCAACATGGCAATCATACCACATCTTCTTTTTTTGTAATCAATGAATTTTGTAAAAGATTTAATGACTGGAGAATTTCAGAAAAGGTATCAAAAGTGCACATGAATAATTTTAGCGCTTATCTGTATATTATGAACATTCACTATAATAAATAAAGTGTATTTACTTTCAATTCTAAGTTTTCAAATCGATCCATGGTGGTCATTGATATAGTATACAGACCCTCTCTATTTAATAAACTCTGTGACCGCCGTGGATAGTAAACTTGCAAATGATAGCAGATAGAATTCTGAAAATACACTTTATTCGTAGTATATGTATGTTCAAAGTATACAGAAAAACGCAAACCGGAAGTATAATCTGACTTAAAATTTTGTCCAATGACGGGACAATATCCGGATGCCCTTTTTCTCGATTTTCTCCCAAAATAACTCAATCTGAATAATCATATGAATGGATGACAAATGCGACTATGCACTGTACCTATAGGACACAGAGGCGTGTTGATTAATTTATTGTGGAAAGAAGAGAAGCGACACCCAAAATGAGGTCTTCTCGTTTAATAGTATAGATATCTAATTGCAACTGTAGATCGGATGCATTATCCGAAAATAACATTGTATCGTCTGCGTGCAATAACACAAATAGTTTTCAGAAATTTAGTCTACTTTTTATTATTAATTTATATTTTTGTCAACACAATTTTGTTAGTATCAAGGGTTCTATTTTCTATTTTTGTTCTTTTAGACACTTTTTAATTATTCCATTTTTACTACAACACAATTTTGCAAAGGATACTTTACTTTTGTTTCTAAATTTTCAAAGAGTAATATTTTAATGCTTTAATTTACTGGCTGTATTTTACCTTTTATTAATTAATAATTGATATAACAACACATATTGTATTTTGTTTGTAGGCATAGGTTGAATATATTTTTGTCAAATGTTGGCATAGGTTGAAGACACCTTCAACAGATGGTGGGCTGACAATCCCCAAAACAAGTGCATGTGCACGTAAACCTTGCCAACGGAAACGTATTAAAAATGCTAAAACTACAACTTCAAAAAGGGCAAAAATACAGTGAACCTTAGTGGTAAAAATCTACGGCTTATCAAAATGGGACCACCATGTACATAATGTATAAATATTATGTTAGATAGGAATGTACATATTACTATATAATGACTAAAAATAATTAAAAAAAAAAAAAAAAAAAATATATGGACCCCAAGGTAGAACCACGTCCTCGTCATGGGGTCTGGAAACACGCTTAAATAATAAAGATGGCAAAGCGTGGCTGAGAGTTCTACAAATAAAGCATCGAATTGACATAACAAGAGTACACTTAGAGCATAGTATTAAGCAAATGAATCAAAATATTATATTCCATTATGCCCGCTCCATAGTATATCTCGGATCCATTCGTTTATTCATTCTTTGACTTTGATGAAAACAGATACATACATTATCTTATACATATTCTTCATATTTAAAAATAAAAAAAAGAAGCTCAATCTCTTTCTTCTTCACAAATGTTAAATTTCTTCATCTACCAATATACTAATATAAACTTCACAATCTCTTTCTTCCTCACAAATGTTTCATTTCTTCGTCTATCTATATAATAAAACATTTTAATTAGACATATCTGCTCGTATATTTAAAAAAAAAAACATTAAATACAAATTTCTTTATATCTAATAATAAAAAAAAAATGTTTTCTTGTCGCTAAATAGTCTTCTTGTCGCTTGTTGTCGCTAAAATAATTCTTGTTGTCGCTTCTTGACGCTTGTTGTCGCTTCTTAACGCTTGTTGTCGCTAATTAGTGAGACCCGAATTATCTCCCCCTGAAACAAGTGCGATTTTAAGGGAAAACGAATTTAGGAATCAATGAAAAATCGTCCCACCTGGAAAATCGCCCCACACCTAATCGCCCCACTTTTTTACAAATCGCCCCAATTCTGAAAAAAATCACCACACTCTGGTTTACCAACTCGTCCCACTTCTGTTCTGGTTCAGAAAATCCCTACTTCAAAGGAGCACTTCGCACAATGATGAATAAAATGTTTATATAATATATATATATATATTTGTGCTTTTTTAGACCCTTCTACAACGAAATTTGTTTTACATGCACACGTATAAAAATTGCGGTTTTTATCCAACGCAATCATAGGTTTGAACGTAGTTTTCAATTTAGACTCGTTTATATTTTTTCGTTTGGGCTTGTATCATATTTTCCCTCCGGTTTATATGATCCGTTCATCCTATATTGACTCTTAAAATTAAAGAGTTTATCTAAAAATGAGGGTACTTTTTATATGGCCTTCCAAATACCGTTTCGATCCCTAACATCACTGAAGAGACATTTATTGTCGAAATCCGGATCTGGTGTACTAAAAAAATATTGACACCGTATGTTTGTGGCATAACATCGTGGCCACAACTTAATTTTTTTTTTCTGTTTAGTATTAAATTTATTTTAAGATCCATTTTGTGGTACGCACTGAAACCCGGACCGGACCGGACTCCGGACCCGGACTTTGGTATGAAACCCGGACCCGGACTGGCCGCCGGACCCGGACTGAATGCCGGACCCGGACTGTGGGTTTTTTACCACTTTGATTTTTTTTTAAAGATTACTGTCATATAATAAGTTACAGTATATATAAATTAAAAAAAAAAATCCACATTCCGAGCGTTAAATTGAACAAAAAAGAGTAAAGTAAAGTAAGAAAGAGATATATAATAATTCCTTTGTCGTTACTGTTTTATGGAAATTAATAAAATCTTTTTATTATCAATGAAAGCAAATTAAATTCTTTTCATAGGAAGAGTAAAGCGCAATAGTTTGAAAAAGGGACGAAAGATACCAAAGGGACAGTCAAACTCATAAATCCAAAACAAACTGACAACGCCATGGCTAAAAATGAAAAAGACAAACAAACAACAGCACACACTACACAACATAGAAAACTAAAGAATAAACAACACGAACCCCACCAAAAAACTAGGGGTGATCTCAGGTGCTCCGGAAGGGTAAGCAGATCCTGCTCCACATGTGGCACCCGTCGTGTTGCTTATGCGGTAAATGGTCTAATTCGGTAGGTCACATTCGTGAAAGGGAAGGGGATTGTAGTTACGATGTAAGGAACATATCCGATATCATTTGTGAAACGGTTATTCCATAACGGTCAACCATCTCGTGATGGCGTCCGTCCGAGGTTCGAAACATTCGAGGTTATATTTTTTTTGTGTATTGTTTTCTTCTTCTAGACATTAAGGGAAAAATAGAATTCCTACTTCTGTTTATATTTCTCTAAGAAACTGTATAAATAGATTTTGAAATTATTGCGACTTTTTTGTCTTATGACTTAATGTCTTACGTCTATAAATAGTATATGACGGTTAATTTCTCCCTCTTCATAAACATTTATCGAAATTTACGAATTTAGCCTAAACTTGTGCTTTAGAAATTGACATAAAAAATAGAATGATATCATTCTAGGGTAAAATTCTTTCTGGAAAGGAGTCAAAATTTGTCTATAACTTAATATGTTTTCAATTGTCATTTGTAAATGGAGACAAATTTGTATGGTTAGATAACATAAAAAATATTTTGAATGAATGTGGCTTAACATATTTGGAATTCACAAACTTTTATTAATTTGAATTGGCTACGTCTTACAGTTAGTAGAAACCTAAAAGATCAATTTGAACAGAATTGGCACTTACTGTTAGATGAAAGTATTTAAAGATAAGTTTAGTTCTGAAGCTTATTTAGAAATTTTTGATAACAAAAATTTTGTAGAATTTTGCAAATTTAGAACGACGAATCATAAATTACCCATTGAAGCTGGTAGATGGTTAAACACCAGCAGACAAAATAGAAACTGTACTCTATGTAAAAACAATGAACTTTATTTTGGAATGCCAATTTTGTTTAACAGGAGAGGAAAAATTACATAGAAAAGTATAGCTACACAAAGCCAAATATTTTAAAGTATAAATTATTAATGTCATCAAAAAAGAAGGTAAAGTTGATTAAACTCTGCAAATTTATCAAAACTATAAATAAATTTGTGTGAACTCCTGGCTTTATCTAGTGTGACGCCACTCCTATTAATTATTTTTGTAACATGTCTTGAGTTTGATTAATAAAGTTTGAAAATGTACAAATTGTATTTATTGAATATTGTGTATATAGTAAACATGTATTTCTCCATACCTTGTCAAAATGATGGTTTATTGAGAATAAAGATAAATATATATATACAGGCATATTGGTTTCCTGTTATGAGAACATCAATTAAGCGTTATGTCACTGTGTAATGAAAGTCTCGTGTTTTATTGGGTGTTTGACATTTGCGCCGATTTTTAAAAGTTTCGATCTTTCATTTGCGCCGATTGTGCACAGGTAAATTGCAGGTGAATGTCACTTTCTATTCATCAATATAAACCTCTTTCGTTAGCCAATTGTACATATGTTATGAATTGTCAACTAGTATCATAAGAATTCCTATGATCTCTTATTGTTCTTCCGAATTCTTATGATATCTTATTGTTCCTCCGAACTCTTATGATATCTTATTGTTCCTCCAAATTCTTATATCTTATTGTTCCTCAGAATTCTTATGACTTTTTATTGTTCCTCCGAATTCTTATGCCTTTTGATTGTTCATCCGAATTCTTATGATTTCTTGCTGTTCCTCAGAAGCCTTGTGAGTTTTTATTGTTCCTCCGAGTTATTATAATCTCTAAGACTTATATTGTTCCTCCGAATTCTTATGACTTTTAATTGTTTCTCTAAATTCTTATGATCTCTAATACTGTTCCTCAGAATAAATTATTGACAAAGGTTTACACTCGCTTTAGGATATTGATTTATTTGAAAGAAAAAGAAAAAAGAAGACACAACCAGGAATTACTTACAAAATACATTACATTAAGGCTATTGGTAATTCAGTGTTTAAATCAGGGAGCTACCATTTGATTTTTGGGGGGGGGGGGGGGCTAGGATGAAAAATTTTGTCCTGCCTTTTTTTTAGTTGTAATTTCTGTCCTGCCTTTTTATTTTCACTCTTTTCGGTCTTGCCCCTTATTTTTCTTAGTTTATCCTAACTTTTTTTACATAAATTGTCATCCTGCCTTTTTTTTTTTTGCGAAGTTGCTCATCCTGCCTTTCTTTTTTTTTTACTCAAAACTCCTGTCCTGCCTTTTTTTCCAAATTTCATGTTATTTTAATTACTCCATTTTTTTCTGTCGTAAAATAATAAAAAAAAAAAAGGATTTACTTGCTCATTTGATTGTCATCACAAAGTCTATTAAAATAATTCAACAATCCTTTTGTTTCACGCAAAAGGTGTCAAAGACTACACTAGCAATCATAATCAAGCATGTATATAAGTTAGATTTAAAGGGGCATTAGCTCTGAGATATAATGAAATAATAAATAAAAATGTTCAATATAGTGAAATAATTTTATTTTAGCAGCCATTGTCAAAAAAAACTAAGATACATCGCTTATGAATTATTCACTCGTAATCACCGTATCAGTAATATTCCTTTGGTAAGAAATACAGAAATAATCTTGTGTTATATATAATGAGTGGCAAAAGTTTACAAGGCCGTATACGTTAACCGGGATATTTTTTACCCCAAGATGGTACTCTGAATACAATCTTCCGCGGCTCCTGATTGGATGATACAAAGTTGGAGTTGCTCCAATAAAATCTAAGCAGCGATAGATCATCCATGTAATACACAATCTTGAACAGGTGAGTCCGGACTGTGACCTGACATGACCCCGGACTAGCTTGAAGTTTACTATACCTGCGTGTATTGCATTACGACGACTAACTGTATGTAAACTGTTTATTGTCGTAAAGTATATTGACGGGACATTTGATCAAGCATGTAATACATAAGAAAGTTATAAGATATTTATCCGACATTTAACGAAAAAATGAAATGTAATAGGCGAGTCCGGATGGTGACCTGAAGTAACCCCGGACTAGGTGTATTCGCAAACTATAGACATCGATAGAGATATAAAACTTCACACATTATTTGATGAGACGAACTTATTCATTTTTATTCATTCAACTTTTTCCTTATTGTATTGTCGTCGGAAACATTAATAAAAGACGTTTACCCGAGAATCAACAAATTAATATTAGGCGAGTCCGGACTGTGACCTGATATAACCCCAGGAGTATACGGATTGTATATAAATATACTAAATTATTTGTTTAATTGAAAGATGTTTTTTCCCCTTTTTGCTTTTTACTTTTCCTTTATTCATTTCTCTATTTCTTTAGTTATTCGATTGTCATCGGAAAAATCAATAAACGACACTTAAGGTAGATCATAAGTAAATCTTTTTTTGAGACAGAATTTTCTTATACTTAGCCAGAATGAAGATTTTAATATGCTCTTTTCAAAAATATAATAAAAAGTAGGGGTCACCGTGCTATTTTTCAAGCTATGAGTCGTTGAAAATTGCCTAAATTTGGTTAGATTGTTAATGGAAAAACACAATTGTGTGCATAAAAAATAATCTATGAGATAGAATTTTGAAATAAATTGTGAAAAGATAGGTTTTGTAATATGTTTTAAGAAAATAAAAAGAAAAAATGGTGTCACCGAACTTGTTTTCTTGCTACAAGTAAAAAGAAAAAAATTCCCTATCTGTCCAGTATAAATTTTTTACTAAAAGAGTTATCTTCCCTTAAATGGCTCATTTGAAAAAAATGATTCAAAAAGCAAAATAAAATGATATTTGTTTAATTATTTTGAATTATACAATAAATTGCCAAGTTTTCTTTATATTATTAAACAGTCTAACCATCAAATTGCAAATCTGTCTCCAAAGGACAAGGTATGATAAGGATCATTTTTGGCCCCCTCTTCAAATGACTTCATATTCAATCCATCATTAGTCTATGCATAGTGACTTAAAAAAATGTTGAGCATTTTGTGTTAATGTGATTATTTAGTTGCCTAGCAACGGGTTTTATAAAACGAACTATAATATCCATCTTTATTGCAATTGCCTAAGGAAAAGACTTCTGAATCTATTAAAATGAATGGTAATGTGTTACCAAACACTTGAATTTTACTATTGTTGGGTATATCATTTTAAAAAGTTCTTAATAGTAACCTAGCAACCACAATGTTGCCTAGTGACCACACAAAAGTACTTTTTTATCCAATTTTATCCATAAAAAAAAATAAAAAATTCAAATGTTTTCATAGAACTCATATTAAGTCACCTCCTCTATTGATATATTAAGAAACAATGTTTGCATGAAAAAAAAAGATTTTATATCTATATAATCCGTCAAATCAACCCGAGTTTTCCTTAGCAACGCATAGTGTGTTTTAAGTTAACAGTTGAAGAACATTTAAAAAGATGTTTAGTATCACTGAGTGTAATTTTTAAGCTTGAAACGTGGAACTAAAGGATATTTATGAGTACCTTTAGTGCAGATGTGCAATTCTAATATATAATTCTTAATTCAGTGTTTCCATGGTTACACAGGAACGTATCCATGATATAATATCTTGCTTAGCAACCATCACAAATCAGATAAAATAATTTTTATGCATATCTAAGTATGTATTTTCATATAAAAGAGAGACAGCAAATACATATTTTTTAGTTTTGCATACTGTATAATAATCCCCCCCCCCCCCCCCCCCGTTTTCACAATGTTTATTTTTTTCTCTATTGTTATTTTCAAAAAAAATCAATTGTGCATGATCTGATGAATAGACAATGTTATGTATGACTGTAAGGTTTCAATTAATTTCCGTTTTTTTTTTTCTTCGCCCAAAGATTGAATAATTTAACTTAAATAAATGGAGAATGTGTCCATTGGCATGGGGACTCAGTTGATTCCCCCGCTAACATATAAAGTTATACAGAGATATATCGCAAGAACTTTAAAAGTGACGCTACTAAAATTTGAACTTAAACTGAGTTTTGTGGCAATAATCATTGTATATGCATTTCATAATATTGAATTGAAACAAACTAAAGTTAGAGATCGGAAACAAAATATCAACATTTTTTTTTTCATTTGTAAAGGAGCATAACCCTAGAACAGAAAAAATAAAAGAAATCCCCAAAATTCATACTGGGTCTGTGTTTTGTGGTAATAAGCATTGTTTAGAAGTTTCATAACATTTGGTTGAATCAAACTAAAGTTAGAGAACGGAAACGAACAATTCAGCAATTTTGCTTTTAGTACAGGGACATAACTCTTGAACTGGATAAGTGGCGCCATCAACATTCAAACTCTATCTGTGTTTTGTGGTAATGAACAGTGTGTATAAGTTTTATATCATTTGGTAGAGACAAACTAAAGTTGAAAAACGGAAACGAAAAATTCAGCATTTTTTCCTTTTGTTAAGGAGCATAACTCTAGTATCAAGTGACGCCAGCAAAATCAAACTTCACCTGTGTTTTGTGGTGATAAGCATTGTGTATATTAAGTTTCTTAACATTTGGTTGAGGCAAACTAAAGTTAGAGATCGGAAACCAATTTTGGGACATACAGACGGACGGACCTACATGTACAATGTATGTACGTATTTATAGACGGACAAGGGAACAACTTAATGCTCGCCCCGGTACTGAGAGGACGTATGCATGCTCTTTATTACATACGTGAAGCACAAAAAAATAGTTGAGAATTATAAGAGTAGAAATGTTTTATGTGTGAACTTGGCTGCTGACTTTCAAAATGTACATGAACGTCCATTTTTTTTAAACCTTTTAGTTGTAAAATAAATTTTATGCAGTAAAAAGTAGTACCATTCATATTATTATTTAGAACATTGAGTAAATTGGTGCATACTGTACACTGTGATTGTTAAATTGATCTACATATTGATATTTTTCAACTGGGACCGAGAGGATAGGGGGCAATGACTGGGTTCTTTTACAGTTTTATTTTTAATCTAAGACAAAAGATGAATATATCATGAAAAAATAGAATAATAACATATCTATCTTTAGGCAATCAAGAAAATGATAGGAGTCTAGTGGTTTTAGTCATTTTGTGCAATGCATTTATTATAAATAGAAAGATGTGGTATGATTGACAATGGGAACTCTCCACTCAAAAGACCAAGAAATTAACAACCGTACGGCCTTCAACATGAGCAAGGCCATACCACATTGTCAGTTATAAAAGGCCCCGAAATAAGAATGTCAAACGATTCAAACGAGATAACCAACGGCCTAATCTATGCAGACAAAAATTAACCAAAAACAAATATGTAGCACATAAGCAAACGATAACCACTAAATTACAGGAGTCGGTTTCACAAAAAAACTTACGACTAAGAATGATCGTAAGTATACTGAAATGTTCATGACTCACGATCAATCTTACTCGTAAGTTTTTTTCTGAAACTGACTCCATGGTCCCGACTTGGGACAGGCACATACATAGAGAATGTGGCAGGTTTAACATGTTAGCGGGATCTGAAACCTCACCCTAACCTTGGACAGTGGTGTAACAGTAGAACATAAGAACAAACTATAAAAATCAGTTAAAATAAGGCTAAGATCAATAAAAATACAAATAAGTGGACGTGGCCGGGTACTTGTACATTCCAAAAACAAAAAGACACTGAATATTTTTGTTCCTCATTATCTAACAGGTACAAGGTGTGCTTCTCTTGAGTATTAAAAGAAATATCTTTTCTACATCCCTTGAGAAGATACACAAAATACAAGTTTAATATACATTGTCTAAAATTGGAATGGACTGGATAGGGAATGTGTCAAAAAATAGTTATGTTATCCTTTTATCGATTAACAATTCGCACACATAGCAGCTTCTCCTTTTATTTTATATTAGAGAAAAAATTCTGGGAAAGAAAAAGTGAAAAGAAATAAAATAAAATAAAATAGTCACAGAAAAGATAGTATTATATTTTTTTAACTGAAAATTTTATCATGTTGTAATGTCAGCTTTTAGCAAGTAACAGCTGTCTGATCAGTTTATATACGAGAGTAGACGCATGGATTTTTGTTTTAAAAAATTAAGCATGCATCTGTAATGTCTCTTCGGATTTTGAAAGTCGAATTTTGTTGAGATTATTATATAGTATCATATTTGACTTTGTAATTTTTCAAAGGTTTACAAAATTTGCATACACTTAATTAAAGTTTCAAAATTATATCTAAACCTTGCAGTATTTCTTTTTAATACATGTTATATATTTAAAATATTTACAATAAATTTAATGAGTTAAGATTTTTGTTTCTTTAAAATCATTTAAAAAAAAAAAATTCAAATAATGTCCTGTATAATCCATTGACAGGGGAGATAATCTCGGTTCTAATTTTTGTTTCCACGTGAAATCGATTTAAATTTCCATTTGCCATTTACGTACTATGTACACGGATAAAAAGGGTTATAATTTGGTAGGGTCTTTATTCATTTAGTGTTGTTGAATGTTCAGTTTGTTCTTTGACAACACTGCCACTGTCACTTAAAAAAATTATTCAAAATCACATGTTCCTTTACTTTGCCCGACTTTAAAACAACTCTAAACATGATAAAGAACGAAAAAGTTTTTTTCCTTTCCGGCATTGAAGTTGTGTTACTCAATCAAGATCACCTGAGTTAAAATAAGATACTCGAGCAGATTCGGAAATGCAAGATCGTTCCGGACCTTGGTTCACATATTATCGACGTTTCCGTAAAAACAAGGAATTTTCAGTGTAGAAATTTTGAATTTTGAACATGAGCGGACGCGAGTACCACGAATATATTTTAAACAATGAATTATTTCCTTAAAACAAACAACACATTGAAATATCTTCGTGGTACTCGCGTCCGCTCATAGTTAAAAATTGCTCAAATGGACGGAAAAACTTCGGATTTTCAAAAAATTTACGTTTTTCATGAAAAAGAGAGAGGTATTTAATAATTTTTTCACACGGAAAAAGAAAAGTTATATTGATTTTTTGTTAGATAAGACACTATTCTCTTCAGAAATAGCCAGGTTTCTTAGATATTATGAATTCTAATTTCAACGAAAATAGGGGGCCAGTTGCAATAGCTTATCGTACCTTGTCCTTTGCAGATTTAGGCAAATAACTAGACCGATTTTTTACTGTGATTGTTCAATCCAAGATGGCGGTATACCATGAATCTACCTTAAGCGGCGTTATCGTTATTATGTATGATACAAATGTGTCACAAGTAAACTGGTGCAAATAATTTCCGGATATTGGCGCAATTGATATATTTGAAATAAAAAATGGCGCAAATGATACCCTTGAAAAACATTAACTGTCACAAAAGGACTGCTGCAAACTATAGCCAGTCGTTTTTAAACTGTTTTTTTTTCTAAGTTTATGATTCAAATACATGTATGGGATTATAAATAAGATTATTTTTTTAAATCATTTCATAACAGTTTTCAAAATATCATTTTGTTCATAACACTTTGATGTAATACATTTGTTTATGATTCGGTCCTTCCCTAATTTGATTATCAGTATGACTAACGGAATTATTGCCAGAGTTATTGTGAGGTGACATGACCAGGTATTCTATAGTGACTTCCTGTCGGACTTTAAAACACATATAGTACACAATTACGTAATGCGTGTTCATGCATCGCGTCACTGCTGCCCATATAAACTACTGTCACGGTATATATCAGTATATGGGGCCGGTTATACAGGTCTGATTAATTTTCATAATTATTATACATGTAATGCATCTTGTTTATTTCTGCCAAAATTAACTTCCTTCTCAATAGTTTTAATAAAAAAAAAGGAAAAAATAATTCTAAGAAAATCCACTTTCTCCCTATAATTTATAAAAAATTATTTCCATGTGTTTTAAAGTCATTTGTAAACATTCATACTGTATGTATGATTTTTTTAAAAAGTAATTGCACAACTGTAAATTGAAGATACAGAATCATTGCAAGGCTAACTTGCATGCTTGTCTTCTCTTCTAGACTATACAAGAGTAAGAGCAAAATTTGATTATCTTATCATTATTATAATGTACTGTGTTACAGTTCTCAAAAAATTATCTTCCTTCTCCTAATTAAAAAAAGAAAAGGTGATTCTAAGAAAATTCATAATTTTTACCCAGTCCGGGTCCGGCGTCCGGTCCGGGTCCGGGTTTCATACCAAAGTCCGGGTCCGGAGTCCGGTCCGGTCCGGGTTTCAGTACGTACCCCATTTTGTTACATCTTGTGATCAATTTTATTTGGCAATCGCCAATGGCAGTCAGCAGGGTTAAAGAGCATCTGAGTTGTTCGACCTGTTAGTCAAATGCGTTTTGTTTTAAATATACTTTTTCACTTTTTTGGTCTTTTGGAAAATGTTGTTTGTGCTGTTTTTAGACCCTTCTACAACGAAATTTGTTTTACATGCACACGTATAAAAATTGCGGTTTTTATCCAACGCAATCATAGGTTAGAACGTAGTTTTCAATTTAGACTCGTTTATATATATATATATATAACAAGTCTAAAAGGGTACAACATCACCAAAAACACAATAAAACGAACAATATGTTAGATATTTCGGATAACAGATATCCTTCCTCGCTAATAGCACGATGACAAATGAATCATGTTATCTGAAATATCTAACATATTGTTCGTTTTATTGTGTTTTTGGTGATGTTGTACCCTTTTAGACTTGTTATATACTATACTATATTTTGTAGTGTACTGAATCATAATTATATGATATATGATCCATCGCCCCGTAAGATTTATCGTTGACTATTTATTCAGTCATTTAATATATTATTATATATATATATATAAAGACATATATAGCATTCCACATTCATGGTCAATTCGGCACCAAGTTATATTTTAAAATAAAAAAGATTTCAATTTAAATATTTTCATATTTCTGTGGTGCTTAATTTTATCAGTTACATTACAAGATCGTTAAAATCATCACATGTTACTATATTATAAAGCAGTTAAATTGTTTTTTTTTCAACTTTTTGTTAGATTTCTATTCGATTAAATTTTCTAAATTAAATAATAAACATGTTTTTTTTTAATTTTAACTCTATAGAGCTCTATATTATCACTGATCACTGTGGAGAATAAACTAGGAATTGATAGAAAACAGCAAATTAAAGTTATTTCTAGTATATATATGTTCATATTGATCTGTAAATAACGACACTTATTGAAATTAGTGGAAAACCAAAACCTAACGGATTTTCGAGAAAAAAGGTTATCAAAGTGCCAAAAAAATCATGTAATTGTCCTGTCTCATAGTACCTATATGTTCCGTGTGTCAAAACGAAGATTTTACATTGTCAGGTAGTGCCAAAGGCTATAGATAGCAGGCAAGTCGCGTCTACCTGACATTGCAAACCTCCACAACGAACATGTGACGATGAGTATATATAGGACCTAAATCAGACATACTTTCATGATAGAGATCAATAAAGAAATCAATATTTTCAGATTTACAGGTACAAAATTGACATTTCTACAATTTGATAATCACAAATCCTCTTTCGAAAAACAACCGAAGTTCTGCTAAATTTATTTTAAAGAACAATAATTCAATTGGAAGAAACTGCTATTAAACTTGATGTTGACAAAGGGAGAATATGAACATGGAATAAACACAGGCATTTGTTTCCGAGCCCCCTTATATACCTTAATATAACACTAATGGCGAATCACGATAAGGAGATTTTGCCGAATCAATGTAAAATTTTAAGCAATTTGACGCTAACGGTAGCCGAAAATAACTGTTTGACGACTGACGATAAAGGGCAGTTCAACGGCCGGCCTTATAAAAGGCCCCAACATGACAAAATATGATACAAATCAAAACAATAAAAGAAAAGAAAAGAAAATAAGAAAGAAAAAAAAACGACAACGACATCTGAATTACAGGTTGTATTTCCTCTAAATTCAAATTGTGTCGCTGAGAAAAATTATTAGGTTCATTCTTTTGAAAAAAAATGCATAGGATCTTGGTGATAATCATATCAAATATTTCTAATATAACTTCAAACGCAATCTTTCCATGAAAACGATTTATATAGAAATAAGAAGATGTGTTATGATTGTCAATGAAACAAATAGCCATAAACACCAAGAACACACACCTAACCGTGTATAAAGAAAGCAATAAAAGACACCTAATTGCTAATTGTGCAAACATTCTAAAGAGAAAATCAACGACCTGATTTCAACTACAGCTAGGCTATGTGCTAAAATAATTCTGGGGACATCAACCAACAACAAATATGACTTATATTTTCTGACCTTCAGACAGGCACACAAGGAATGTTGCGGGTTAAACATTGTTTGAGCGCTCAGCTCTGGTCTAAGATGGAAAGTGTAACACAGACTGTAAGACTTGTATATGTGATGACATTATGATAACATCCCAAACAATGCAAAATGAAGAACATAACGATGACACCACAAACAATGCAAAATGAAAAAACACATCAATAACATCCCAAACAATGCAAACTACAACATCTTGAACAATGCAAAATGAAGAACGTAACGACAACACCCAAAACAATACAAAATAAAGAACAAAACGACAACATCCCAAACAATGGAAAATGAAATACATAACGACAACACAAAGAACAATGCAGAATCAAAACCATAGCTATAACACCCAAACAACGCAAAATGAAGAACATAACGAAACACCCTAACAATACAAAATGAAGAATATAGCGACAACACTACCAACAATGCAAAACGAAGAACATAACGACAATATCACGAACAATGCAAAATGAAGAACTTAACGAAAACACATCTAAACAATGCAAAATGAAAAACATAACGGCAACACGATGAACAAAACAAAAAGAGAACATTATGATAGCACCACGAAAAATGCAAAATGAAGCACATAATGAAAACACCACGAACATGGCAAAATAAATAACATAACGACAACACCACTTTTATATTTGTCCATCTGATGAGTTAAGCCATTTTCAATTGATTTTTATAGTTCGTTCTTATGTTGTACTGTTATACCACTGTCCCAGGTTAGGGGGAGGGTTGGGATCCCGCTAACATGTTAAACCCCGCCACATTATTTATGTATGTGCCTGTCCCAAGTCAGGAGCCTGTAATTCAGTGGTTGTCGTTTGTTTATGTGTTACATATTTGTTTTTCGTTCTTTTTTTACATAAATAAGGCCGTTAGTTTTCTCGTTTGAATTGTTTTACATTGTTTTATAGCTGACTATGCGGTATGGGCTTTGCTCATTGTTGAAGGCCCTACGGTGACCTATACTTGTTAATGTCTGTGTCATTTTGGTCTTTTGTGGATAGTTGTCTCATTGGCAATAATACCACATTTTCTTTTTTTATATAATGACAACACCACGAACAATGCAAAATGAAGAACACAACGACCACATTACAAACAACGCAAATGAAGAACATATTGACAACGCCACGAACAATGCAAAACGATGAACATAACGACAACACCACGAACAACGCAAATGAAGAACACAATGACAACACCACGAACAGTGCGAAATGAAGAACATCATGACAACACCACGAACAGTGCAAAATGAAGAACACAATGACAACACCACGAACAGTGCAAAATGAAGACCATAATGACAACACCACGAACAGTGCAAAATGGAGAACATAACGACAACACCACGAACAACGCAAATGAAAAACATAATGACAACACCACGAACAATATAAAATGAAGAACATAACGACAACACCACGAAGATCGCAAAATAAAGAACATAACGACAACACCACGAACAATGCAAAATGAAGAACATAACGACAACACCACGAACAATGCTAAATGAAGAATATAGTGACAACACCACGAACAGTGCAAAATGAAGAATATAACGACAACACCACGAACAATGCAAAATAATGAAAAACATAACGACAACACCACGAACAATGTAAAATAAAGAACATAATGACACCACCACGAACAATGCAAAATAAAGAACATAATGACAACACCACGAACAATGCAAAATGAAAAACATAACGACAACACCACGAACAGTGCAAAATGAAGAATATAACGACAACACCACGAACAACGCAAATGAAGAACATAATGACAACACCACGAACAATGCAAAATGTAGAATATCATGACAACACTACGAACAATGCAAAATGAAGAACATAATGACAACACCACGAACAGTGCAAAATGAAGAATATAACGACAACACCACGAACAGTGCAAAATGAAGAATATAACGACAACACCACGAACAACGCAAATGAAGAACATAATGACAACACCACGAACAATGCAAAATGTAGAATATCATGACAACACTACGAACAATGCAAAATGAAGAACATAATGACAACACCACGAACAGTGCAAAATGAAGAATATAACGACAACACCACGAACAGTGCAAAATGAAGAATATAACGATAACACCACGAACAACGCAAATGAAGAACATAATGACAACACCACGAACAATGCAAAATGTAGAATATCATGACAACACTACGAACAGTGCAAAATAAAGAACATAAGGACAACACCACGAACAACGCAAAATGAAGAACATAATGACAACACCACGAACAATGCAAATGGAGAGCATAACGATAACACTACGAACAATGCAAAATGAAGATTATAAGTCAAAGAAGAACATATCAATAACACCCACAACAATGAAAAATGAAGAAAACAGTGATAACACCACGAACTATGCAAAAAGAAGAACATCATGATAATATCACGAACAATGCAAAAGGAAGAATATAATGACAGCACAATGAACAAGGTAAAATGAAGAACATAAGGAAATACCCCTAATAATGCAAAATGAAGAATGTAGCGACAACAAGACGAACAATGCAAAATGAAGAATATAACGATAACACTCCCCAAAAATGCTAAGGCAGCAACCATTTGATTTTCTGGGGGGGGGGGGGGGGGGGGCTATGGTTTTTTTTGGAAAAAAAAGTTTGTTTCCAGTTTTTGGAGAAAAAAAATAATTTGTTTTTGATTCTGAGAAAAAAAAATTGTTTGTTTCACCCTCAGCTGCCACTATATGTAATGCTAAAATTGAAAGAAAAAAATTGTTTTCGACTTGTTGCGAAAAAAAGATTGTTTTTCGCCGTATGCGAAAAAAAAAATTTGTCCAGAAAAAAAAACCATAGCCCCCCCAGAAAATCAAATGGTGGCTGCCTAAATGAAGAACACAATAATTACACCTAAAAAAATGCAAATTGAAAAGCATAACGACAACACTTCGAATTATGCGAAAAAGCAAAATGAAGAACATAACGGCAACACGACGAACAAAGCAAAAAAGGAGAACATTGTGATAACTCAACGAACAAAGCAAAATGAATAACAGAACGGTAACAACCCAAGTAATGCAAAATGAAGAACAGTACGATTACACTATACGAACAATGCAAAAACATAACAATAACACCCAAACAATGCAAAAAGAAGAACTTAATGAAAACACCATGAACAATGCAAAATGAAGACTGACAGACAAAGAACAAATGAACAAAGCAAAAAGAACAATCAGGCAACAGTTGCACCATGAACAGAGCAAAAAAGGTTAACAGTGATGTTCTGGTATCGCCAGAAATTTCTGATCTATAAGTGACAGCAGAAATTTTGCTTTTGGAAAGTTAAAAATCTGAAAATTGGTCACATTCTGTTATGTGATAAAAGGTCATTAAATATGTCTTTTTTGTAGAATAATAAACAAGGATGAAAATATGGAAAATATCATTGATGATGATTGTGGAATTCGTGTTATGGTAGTGACATCACCAAAATTCAATCTTAATCTGTGTTTGTTGGTTATAAGCATTGTGTATAAGTTTTATAACATTTGGTTGAGGTAAACTTAAATTAGAGAACGGAAACTAAATATTCAGCAATTTTTCCTTTTATTAAGGGCATAACTTTTAGAACGGTTCAAGTGACACCACCAACATTCAAACTTGATCTATGTCTTATGGTTATAAACATTATGTATAAGTTTCATTACATTTGGATAAGGTAAACTGAAGTTGGAAAACAGAAACCAACTTTGGGACGTACAGACGAACAAGGGTAAAACTTAATGCTCCCTCCACTAAGGCATAAGGGGGCATAAAAACCACAATCCCATGGACAGCAACATCGCTAATAAATCTAAAATCACTATAGAATATATCAATGATGTATCACAAATAGTTCCTATCAAACTAACTGAACAACTAGATGCATCAGCTAGCTATGTCTTGCTATCCAAAACTTTCACTGTAGGCGAATCCAAAAATGGGTAACACTTCTTATTAGAAGTCTGTCATTTAAAGACGTATCAACCGTATCGTTTACGTTGACGTATCCGCATCTGCAGATTTATCAAACCAGATGCTCCACAGGGCACAGCTTTATACGACTGCAGAGGTTGAACCCTGAACGGTTGGGGCAAGTATGGACACAACATTCAAGCTGGATTCAGCTCTAAATTTGGATTGTGATTAAATAGTCGACACAGCATAGGTTTCTGACACAGAATGAATGTGGTCTAATAAACTTAAAATTTATTTTTTGCCTTTGAGCAATTTACTATGCTGTTAAATATTAATCCTCTCAAAAAAATGTTTAAAGAAATTTTCTTTTTATTTTTTTATTTATGAAATTTGAAATGAGAAAAATTTACCCCCCCCCCCCCCCCCCCCAATTTTTTTTTCCCATTCCCCTTTCCGTTATTCCAAAACTGATCTCAATTCAAATTACTAATGGAGTTTGCAACAATAACTACTCATTGCTTGTTATCACTGAATGGTAAAGATTGTTTTAATTTATCAGTTGGTAGTAAAAGTGACTGTGAATATACATTGTATATTGTATAAAACAATGATTTAAGTTGATTCAACTACTATTCTGGACAAAGAAAGATAACTCCAATTGAAAATTTCTTGCTATTGCGCAATATTGTGCAATTAGATATTTCTTGCTATTGCGCAATACTGTGCAATTGAAAATACTTGCTATTGTACAATACTGTGCAATTGAAGATTTCTTGCTATTGCTGGATACTGTGCAATTGAAAATTTCTTGCTATTGCACAATACTTAATATAATAATTTTGGATCCTGATTTGGACCAACTTGAAAACTGGGCCAATAATAAAAAATCTAAGTACATGTTTAGATTCAGCTTATCAAAGAAGCCCAAAAAAATTCAATTTTTGTTAAAATCAAACTTAGTTTAATTTTGGACCCTTTGGACTTTAATGTAGACCAATTTGAAAACGGGACCAAAAATTAAGAATCTACATACACAGTTAGATTCGTCATATCAAAGAACCCCAATTATTCAATTTTTGATGAAATCAAACAAAGTTTAATTTTGGACCCTTTGGGCCCTTATTCCTAAACTGTTGGGACCAAAACTCCCAAAATCAATCCCAACCTTCCTTTTATCTTCATAAACCTTGTGCTTAAATTTCATAGATTTCTATTTACTTATACTAAAGTATTTGTGCGAAAACCAAGAAAAATGCTTATTTGGGCCCCTTTTTGGCCCTTAATTCCTAAACTGTTTGGATCTCAACTCCCAAAATCAATCCAAACCTTCCTTTTGTGTTCATAAACCTTGTGTTTAAATTTCATTGATTTCTATTTACTTATACTTAAGTTATTGTGCGAAAACCAAGAATAATGCTTATTTGGGCCCTTTTTTGGCCCCTAATTCCTAAACAGTTGGAACCAAAACTCCCAAAATCAATCCCAACTTTCCTTTTGTGGTCATAAACCTTGTGTCAAAATTTCATAGATTTCTATTTACTTAAACTAAAGTTATAGTGCGAAAACCAAGAAAATGCATATTTGGGCCCTTTTTGGCCCCTAATTTCTAAACTGTTGGGACCAAAACTTCCAAAATCAATCCCAACTTTCCTTTTGTGGTCATAAACCTTATGTTTAAATTTCATAGATTTCTATTTACTTAAACTAAAGTTATAGTGCGAAAACCAAAAGTATTCGGATGACGATGGCGACGAAGACGCTGACGCCAACGTGATACCAATATACGACCAACAAATTTTCAATTTTTGCGGTCGTATAAAAACAGTATGTGATCTCGAGCTTTAATTTTATGTACTTTCAATAATGCAAATGAGCAACTGATTAATTTCTAATGCAAAAATTAACAAAACAATAAGAAATATCAAGTTTTTGTGTAACATGTAATCCGACTTTTAAAGATATTCCGGATAGTTGGAACAGTTTATAGGCATGATAGGAGTGAATACGGTAAAATCGTTTATTTGTCTCCTAACTTGTGCTCGCGTAGAACCAAATTGTTATTTGACAAATAGAGTGATACTCAGTATTGTTTTATTAAATGTACATGTATTCATATGACATCTGAAGACAACTCGTGTTTCTATTACCTCTTATGATAACATCGCAAATGAACAATATTCAAAGTTCCGTCTATGTATATAAGTAGTACAGTTGATTTTTTGTGTGTGTTTATTCATGTAAGATCTTGAAATATTTTTTAACTAGATTATTAAAGGATTGTGTACGATATTTTTGTTTTTCTTTCAATGCTACATGTTTGTAGTGTTTAATGTCTATCGTTTTGTAATTAATATGCCTGTCTGTTTGTTTGTTTTTGTTTTGTATTTTAGTAACAATTCTATTGTTTGGATTTTAGACTAATAAAAATTCTTATTCTTCTTATTTTTATTCTGTACCTGCCCTACATTGGCTCATTTTTAAGGGCATGTAAAAGTAGTTGAAGACCCCCTTATTATTATTTTTACAAAACACCACTATTGCAAATTTTGAAAGTGAATGTTTAAGAAATAATTCATGGGGGCTTGAATATATCGTTATTTTACCACGGGTTGGCCCTTTATGACAAATATTTTACCCTGAGCGATAGCGAGGGGTAAAATATCGGTATAAAGGGA
Organism: Mytilus galloprovincialis; assembly: GCA_037788925.1. NCBI lineage: Eukaryota > Metazoa > Mollusca > Bivalvia > Mytilida > Mytilidae > Mytilus > Mytilus galloprovincialis. Next base: position 88,633,338 of record CM075334.1, read on the forward strand.
CAACCCGTGGTAAAATTTAGATATATTCAAGCCCCCATGAATTATTTCGATTCTGATAAGACAAATATAGCAATTGTTTTGGTTCAAAGCGCACTAGATGGAGGCAAATATTTGCCGTTCCCATAAATTAACCCACTTTAAGATTGGCGGTAAAGAACGGAGCAAACAGATTTAGTGACATGCTCAAACTATTTACAATAATATATTTAGATAGATTTGGATGAATTTTAATGATAATTTACTTATATATCTTCTATGTATATAAAAAAGGGCTTATACCACATTTTAGTATTGTTTGTTTACGTTTCATTCTGGTGATGATTTTCGGTATCAGAAGCGTGTATTTTCCCGAAAAATGCTTAAACTATTACGTTATCATTCTATGACGTCGTGTACTCCATCCATAAACAATCATATGACGTGGGAGTACAATCAGAACAGCCCAACCAATATATTCATATTTTACCACGGGTGTGTACTCAAAGCGTTTGAAGGACGTCATGTTAGAATTGATTGTTTTGAACGTAAAGTGTTCTTAAGCTTGGGATCACATAATATTTTTTGATAAATCTGCGGATGCGGATACGTCAACATATACGATACGGTTGATACGTCTTTAAATGACCGACCTCTACTAGTACCTAGACAGGAACACTTCTAGTAATATATTATTTCTTATATGTATTATGTATTAATTGGGAGAACCATGTGTTAATGACAGATCTTTTATGGTTCAGATTGAGTTTATAGCAGCTTTCATAGACTCCAGAAAACTCAGAGCTTGCAATATTGTATAGATACCGGTCTATTGCTTAAGATGGCAAGTTACCTTCTGAATGTCTTTTGGTTATTTTTATTATGGTTTAATGTATTATATATTTTTTTTTCATTAATTTGAGAATTGAGAATTTATCCACATCTTCAATACATTCCAAAAGATTCAGAGCTTGACTTATTATTTAGAAACTTTCATTGAAAAAGCTGCCTATTACTCTCTAGATGTATTTTGTTATTTTTTGTCTTTGGGTTGCTGCCTCATTGACCTATACACCTCATCTTCTTTATTCGTGTATAAAAATTTAAACTCAGATCTTATAATTTAAATAAGCTTTATTAATCTAATTGCATAGATTAAGACACAAACATACATCAAGTTCTGATAAAACTTCAGCACCATATTCACACTCTCTATCTCACAAACGATTTGTCAACCAGTCAATTCAGGGACTTGTTTTTGAAGGAAATAAAATATGAATATCTTTATAATAGGTTACAAAAAATACATAGATTAATTATATGTGTCTTTGGAAGTACTTTTTCACAATATTGCAACACTATTTCATCTTTTGTTTTAAAGGATTAACTATCTAAGTGGAAGTTTGTAAAAGAATTCATAGTTGTTTGACAACCATAAATACAGGACTACCTATATTAAATATAGAAACTATTTGAGTCAAACAAACTTTTTTTTGCATCCTTGCAGTAAACTGGTGAATTAAATTTCATTATATGTATTACTGATTTATAAAGGTTAACTGTAACTTATATTTTATAATCTTTAATATTACCTTAGAATTGAACAACAAAATCTTTTGTTTTCGTCAGATAATTTCTGTTGCCAAAATATGACCTATATAAATTTTGCAAGTCAGAAATGCAAGAAATATACATCAGATTTGATGTTAACCTCAATAGTTCTGTTACATAATGGTAGAATAAATGATAGTGCTTGTTTAATCTTATGTTTAATACTTTGATATGTGTGATTGTCATAAAAAATACTTTGGTAGTCCATAAATCTAACTGTATGAAAAGTTTTTTCTCTTTCAAGTCGGTTGGAAGCCATGTTTATAATGATATTCAATGTTCTGTAACATGTGAATTTCTTCAGATCCTACATGATTACAGAGTGAATTCTTATCTCAATCTTTAACTTTATCTTGTGTCATAAAGACAACTAATATATTTAGGTTTAACAAAATCTGTAATATGATTGATTGAAATTGAAAGAAAATATGAACATCTAAATGGAATGCAAAGTTTTGTTTACAAGAAATGATAGATTTCTGTATGAACATACAAGTATATGATTGTATCATCCTTATACGAGTAGAATAAAAAAAATGAAGTCACATAAAATGATTCTAACAAATCTGAATTACCTCCCCTGTTTTACTTGCACAACATGACATGCATACTAACAAATCTGGATTTCATTCACACATCTATATCAACTACACAATGACAAAACTATAACACTAAAACACAGTACAATCACTCTAGACAACTTGGTTGTCCTTTCTAATATATAGCCATTTGCTTCATGTTTAATTTTCCTTTAAAATATCAGATTTTCTCTCATTTTATGTTTTATATCTAAATTCTAAAGACGTATTCATATATATCATTTTTGTTTCAATCTTGTGTAGAATGTTTACTTCTTTTACAATTATCATTGATAAAAATTGATTGGCTCCTGTCATGCTTCAGTGATTCCCTATATAATCAACCAAATTTTTCCAACAAAAGGGGCGCCCGGGCCCTGGATCCGCCTATGTGCATTGTAGTTTACAAATTAAAGGTATATTTTTTCTGTAATCTTGTTATTTTTTTCGTGAGGTATAAACTAACTTGTAGCTAGGATTATAAGTGACTGTTTATTACTTTGTCTTCACAAATGAATAACATTTTAGCAGACACACTGCTATACAAATCATTTTTATGTGCAGTTAAACTGCTATGACATTCAGTTTTTATTTGCAGTCAAACTGCTAGAACTGTTTTCTATAAAATAAAAAAATATAAAATGATATCTAAGGAAAACAAAACAGAAACAAATATTGATTCTCGTTAAAAAATAAACAGTTTTTTTTTTCAGAATCTGTTAAAGTCTGTATCACTTTAACAATAACAAAAATGTTCCTAAACATATATACAGTATTTTATAGCATCAAATTTCATTCTTTCTTTTTATTTCTGAACAACAAATTTGGTGAAGTTTTGTGTGTTTACAATACATCTAACAAATGTAGACAAAATGTCAGGCAATTCAAAGAATTGCATTGGGAATTCTTTCTTTTTTTTTGGCAGGAATTTCTAATATTTTTGGTTTATATAAACAACCAAAATAATAAACAAGACATAATGTGAGTAAAGCACATGAAATGATACCTTGATCTCCTTGTATATTAATAGGATGATTAGAAACTTGGGGCAATGTAACCCATTATTATATTGCACTCTACTTGGAATAATATTTCCCATTTTTCTTATAATATATCTCCCTCAAATATCTCTTGCTGTGATAACGCCTTTTTGTGCTGAGTCTGCACTCAAATATCTCTTGCTGTGATATAGCCTTTTTGTGCTGAGTCTGCGTAAGGCAAACATCAATCAATCAATTGTCCAATATTAAATTCTACCAGGAATAATATTTCTGAGTCTTCAGGAAATAACCCTTTTTATTTTTAATTTTCAATAGCTGTAAATGTGTAAGAATTACGAAAGTTAAAAGAATAAATCAACAACTATCAGGTGTATCATAAAAATACAATGAAAATATACTTTGCAGTTCCTATCATAAAACATAAACCATTTCATCAGACGGTGTCTTTAAGTATTTGTAGCCAAATATAAATACAGGGAAAATAAAAAAAAATATATCAACATACACATTATATGTAAAAATCACAATTTTCTCAAGTATTTTACATTCAGTTCCTTTATATTTCCAACATATATCCTTCAGACATAATGGTTAATTCATTGAACAATGATAAATAAAAATTTGTAGATTTTCAATTACTTGTAGAATTTTGCACTGCACTGCAGAACAGTTATATATATATATGAAAATGTATAATGTAAAAATATATACACAAAATAAATACTCTCTCTAAAACAGACATGGATTTCAGTTAGACTGGAGCAGTTGATTGTAGTTTTAAGATGTATTCTCCAAAGAATGAACAGATTTCACTAAATAAAGGTCTTTCCTTTGGACATATGGCAGTACATTTTGTAATAAGGTCAATAATCTCCTGTGGACACATGTCCACCATTGTCAATTTTAAATCTTCTATTTTTAGATGTTTCAACACTTCATCGTCTGTAAGTGAAGTATAAGGCAGATCTCCAAGATGAAACACTTCCCAAACAAAAATACCAAAAGCCCAAATGTCACTTTTAACTGAAAATTCTCCATCGAAAACTGCTTCAGGAGGCATCCATCGTAAAGGAATAAGATTCTGAGCATAGGGGTAATATTCTCCTGCATATGCATCACGACACAATGATAAACTGGTTATTTTTAGTTCCAGGCGAGATGTCAGCAGCACATTTCTAGATGCTATGTCTCTATGAATATAACGATGATTTGATAAATGTTCCAGTCCAGATGCCACCTGGTGGCACATGTTTGTCTTTTGTACAGCAGTTAAGGGAGGCACACGAGGAAACTGTCCACTAAGGCCACCTCTTGTTGCATACAAGAACTGTTTCAAATCACCCTGTAAAATAGAAAGTCAATATTTCATATAAAATAAGAACAGTTATGAAACGAAAACAAAATCTGTCTCTTAGCTTTTTTAATCCTGTAATCAAGTTATGTATATTTGCTTACATCAGATTTTACTCTTTCAAATTTGAACATTTATGATATTTTTAAAGGATAATATGAGATCAATAAAGAAGTATTGTTTGAAATTTAGGTGTATGATAAGTGCCCCATATTTGTAAGGGAAACTTTGATGGAGTACTCAGAAATTTGATCAATAATAAACTTATAAAAGTCAATCATTCTTCAAATTTAAAAAAAATCATTATTTAGTATAAGGTTGTATGTTCATGGCTTAAGTTAATCAGTGTTCACATTTTTGTTTATATCAACAATAACAGTTATGTATGTCACTGTTGAATGGCTTTTTCAAATGTAATATTATAAACCATGAATCCTCTTTTCAAGGGTTTGTTTATCCATATTCCCATGATGGTTATAATACATTCATTATGTCAATGATTTTTACAAGAAAAGACATTCCATATCCCTGAGTGACATTAATTAACTCTACTTAATCTGGAATTTATAAAATATAAGAAAAATTAAGAAAAATCCATTAAATATGTACATGAAAATATTTAGGACATGTCATTACACATGGGATTCAACAATGCCTTTAGATAATTTTCCTTAAATGGAAACCTATTTCAACCTTAAATGGTTTGAGTACATTTAAACTCAGAATTTAGGCATGTTTGTCAATAAATTGGGACGCTGCAGTGAGCTCATCTATTGTCTGTCAAACAATTAACAGAACAAATGAGTACACATTTTTATTGAGGGGCCAGCTGAGGCTGACCTCCAGGTGCTTGATTTTCTTGCTGCATTGAAGACCCATTGGTGACATATTCACCTTTCTATTCTCAATTTTAGTGACCATATAACTTTTCTTGATTTGTACTTTTTCATATCTTATATTGTAAAGTTTTCCAATGTTAAGTAAAATTTTGGAATGATGTGTACCAAAAACTGATTGAACCAAATGAAACCAGATGCTCCGCAGGGCGTAGCTTTATACGACCGCAGAGGTTGAACCCTGAACGGTTGGGGCAAGTATGGACACAACATTCAAGCTGGATTCAGCTCTAAATTTGGATTGTGATTAAATAGTTGACACAGCATAGGTTTCTGACACAGAATGAATGTGTTCTAATGAACTTAAAATTTTTGTTTTCTCTTAGAGCAATTCACTATGCTGTTGAATATTAATCCTCTCAAAAAAATGTTTGAAGAAATTTTCTTTTTTATTTATGAAATTTCAAATGAGAAAAATTGAACCCATTTTTTTTAATCACATCCCCCTTTCCCTTATTCCAAAACTAATCTCAATTAAAATTTCTAATGGAGTTTGCAACAATAACTACTCATTTAAATACATCATAAAATATTAAGATGTAAAAAAACTGCTTGTTATCACTGAATGGTAAAGATTATTTTAATTTATCAGTTGGTAGTAAAAAGTGAATATACATTGTATATTGTATATAACAAAGATTTAAGTTGATTCTGGACAAAGAAAGATAACTCCAATTAAAAAAAAAATCTTGCTATTGCACAATATTTTGCAATTAGATATTTCTTGCTTACTATTCTGGACAAAGAAAGATAACTCTAATTAAAAAAAAATTTGCTATTTCACAATATTGTGCAATTAGATATTTCTTGCCATTGCGCAATACTGTGCAATTGAAAAGACTTGCTATTGCACAATACTTAATATAATAATTTTAGATCCTGATTTGGACCAACTTGACAACTGGGCCCATAATAAAAAATCTAAGTACATTTTTGGATTCAGCATATCAAAGAACCCCAAGATTTCAATTTTTGTTAAAATCAGACTAAGTTTAATTTTGGACCCTTTGGACTTTAGTGTAGACCAATTTGAAAACAGGACCAAAAATGAAGAATCTACATACACAGTTAGATTTGGTATATCAAAGAACCCCATTTATTCAATTTTTGATGAAATCAAACAAAGTTTAATTTTGGACCCCGATTTGGACCAACTTAAAAACTGGGCCAATAATCAAGAATCTAAGTACATTTTTAGATTCAGCATATCAAAGAACCTAACTGATTCATTTTTTGTCAAAATCAAACTAAGTTTAATTTTGGACCCTTTGGACCTTAATGTAGACCAATTTGAAAACGGGACCAAAAGTTAAGAATCTACATACACAGTCATGACAGTTAGATTCGGCATATCAAAGAACCCCAATTATTCAATTTTGATGAAATCAAACAAAGTTTAATTTTGGACCCTTTGGGCCCCTTATTATGTTGGGACCAAAACTCCCAAAATCAATACCAACCTTCCTTTTATGGTCATAAACCTTGTGTTTAAATTTCATAGATTTCTATTTACTTATACTAACGTTATGGTGCGAAAACCAAGAAAAATGCTTATTTGGGTCCCTTTTTGGCCCCTAATTCCTAAACTGTTGGAACCTAAACTCCCAAAATCAATACCAACCTTCCTTTTGTAGTCATTAACATTGTGTTTAAATTTCATTGATTTCTATTTACTTAAACTAAAGTTATTGTGCGAAAACCAAGAATAATGCTTATTTGGGCCCTTTTTTGGCCCCTAATTCCTAAACTGTTGAAACCAAAACTCCCAAAATCAATCCCAACCGTTCTTTTGTGGTCATAAACCTTGTGTCAAAATTTCATAGATTTCTATTAACTTAAACTAAAGTTATAGTGCGAAAACCAAGAAAATGCTTATTTGGGCCCTTTTTGGCCCCTAATTCCTAAAATGTTGGGACCAAAACTCCCAAAATCATTACCAACCTTCCTTTTGTGGTCATAAACCTTGTGTTAAAATTTCATAGATTTCCATTCACTTTTACTAAAGTTAGAGTGTGAAAACTAAAAGTATTCGGACGACGACGACGACGACGCCAACGTGATAGCAATATACGACGAAAAATTTTTCAAATTTTGCGGTCGTATAAAAAAATATTCATATTATTTTGATCTGATTTATAAGACCTTTCCCATACATTATAATTTTTCTATGATGTTACTAACCCAATCACAATATTCTGTGATAACAAACTGTGGTTCTATCTCTTTACACACTCCTAATATCTTAGCTATACATGGATGATCTAGCTTGGAGTACATGTCTAACTCTTGTTTGAATTCATAGTATAAATGTTCATCTTTAACAAGCAGTGATTTAACAACAACAAGTGTTTCTGGTTCATAATCTTTAATGCCTCGAGCTTTGGCTAAGAACACATCACCAAATAGTCCTTTACCTGCAAAAGAAAAACATTGAGTTTGTTTAACACATTATTCTACTATTGGAGTTGTTATATCTGCACAAAATTAATTAAGATTTAAGATTTATGATTTGAGATATCTAACTTCTGCTATATTTAAATTCCAGTATATGTAGGAATTTTTTTAGAGTAACTTGATAGTAACAAGAAGTAATTGTAACAGGATGCTGTTACGAAGTCTCCCAAACAAAGCTCCCATAACTCACCATTCATATGGTCCCATGTTCATTTGATTTGATTTTTTGTCTCATAAAAAAATATATATGGCTTACGAGTGGGGATCTCCACCATTTACAAGTATTCAAACAGGAGGGGGTGGTGATGACCCCCAGGGACTTTACCTACATTTCATTTGATTAGTTTTATTGTCCCATACAAGAATATATATGGTTAAGGGGTGGGGATGTTGACCGTTTACAAGTTTTCAAACAAGAGGGGGTGGGGTGACCCCCTAGGGACTTCCCTTTTATTTCATTTTATTTGTTTTATTGTCCCCTACAAGAATATATATGGTTTAGGGGTGGGGATCTGGACCGTTTCCAAGATAATAGCACATTTTCAAATTGAACGGGGTGGGGAGGACCCCCAGGGACTTCCCTTTAATTTCATTTGATTTGTTTTATCGTCTCATTCAAGAATATATGAGGTTTAGGGGTGGGGATCTGGACCGTTTACAAGTTTTCAAACTAGAGGGGGTCGGGTGACCCCCTAGGGACTTCCCTTTTGTTTCATTTCATTTTTTGTATTGTCCCCTACAAGAATATATATGGTTAAGGGGTGGGGATCTGGACCGTTTACAAGATAATAGCACATTTTCAAATTGAACGGGGTGGGGAGGACCCCCAGGGACTTCCCTTTAATTTCATTTGATTTGTTTTATCGTCTCATTCAAGAATATATGAGGTTTAGGGGTGGGGATCTGGACCGTTTACAAGTTTTCAAACTAGAGGCGGTCGGGTGACCCCCTAGGGACTTCCCTTTTGTTTCATTTCATTTTTTGTATTGTCCCCTACAAGAATATATATGGTTAAGGGGTGGGGATCTGGACCGTTTACAAGATAATAGCATATTTTCAAATTGAACGGGGTGGGGAGGACCCCCAGGGACTTCCCTTTAATTTCATTTGATTTGTTTTATTGTCCCATTCAAGAATATATGAGGTTTAGGGGTGGGGATCTGGACAGTTTACAAGATAAAAGCATATTCTCAAATTAAAGGGGTCGGGGATGACCCCCCAGGGACTCCCCCTATATTTCATGTGATTTGTTTTATTGTCCTTTAATCATTTCTGAAGACTACATGTATCTATCACTTATAGTTTTCAAGTTATATTCATTTGAAAATTTTAGAAAAAAAAATCCCATAGGGTTCTATAGTAAACCCCTCCCTTCTTTCTGCCCCCCAAAATACCCCTTAATAGACCCCAATCCACAAACGAAAGATCGATGGCTCACCTAGACATATTAGTCTAACATTCTATGAAACCCTAAGTTAATCTGACCAGGGGTTATGGAGAAACGCTGCGGACAAGTTCATTTTTAATGTGGCGGAAGAAAAAGAAAAAGAAAAAGAAAAAGAAAAAGAAAAAGAAAAAGAAGAAGAATAATAAAAATAATAAGAACTGAGCAAAAACAATAAGTCTCCAAACTTTGTTTGGGAGACTTAATAAATGTACTTAGCTAAGAATCTTCACCTAAAATATACTTGTCAGAAAGCAAAAATGTTTGACAACAGTTTTATTGAAGGAGATGTTAAATGTCCATGGAACAGCATTTCATAAAATATGAAAACCAAAAGAAATCTGTTGTTCAACATTTGGTCTGCAATTAAAGTTGTGACAGAAAACAACAGATATAATCAAAGAAAGTTAACTCTGATGTTCAGTGGTTGTCATCTGTTTATGTGGTTCATAAGTGTTTCTCCGTTCTCGTTTTATATATAGATTAGACCATTGGTTTTCCTGTTTGAATGGTTTTACACCAGTAATTTGTGGGGCCCTTTAAAGCTTGCTGTTTGGTGTGAGCCAAGGCTCAATGTTGAAGAATTTACCTTGACCTATAATGGTTTACTTTTATAAATTGTGACTTGGATGGAGAGTTGTCTCATTGGCACTCATACCACATCTTCCTATATCTATCTACTAGATCTGAAGGAAACCACGATATTGACTTAAAATTTCAATTTGTATCTTTTTGTGTAATTCTGTTGAAAGAGTAAGTATTCAAATCATGAAATAAATAATAAGTTCCAGAATCTCTTTTTTGTGGGTGGGGAGGGGTGGGAATGGGAACACCTGTTAATAATGTTTCATACCAAGCATGCCAATAGTTGCCAGATCATGTCTAGGAAATACAAGTCTGTCATAGCTTCCTCTTCGACTTCTCTGTGATTGTGACTGTGATGTGGTTGATTGAGATTGTGATGAATGAGATGGATGTGAACTCATCCCCGACACATGTGATCTGTTGTCACTATCACTACGTAACTGTCCACGAGATTCACTGTCACGATCTTTTACTAACAGTTCATGCTGTTCCCTGTTGGCATCACCATTCTCTGATTTAACTATAAACATGAAAAGATCAGTATAAGTAACTACACTTTAAAAAATAGTAAAATTACATTAATTGTTATTTATAATGATGTTATATTGATGCAATTTCATTAAATTAAACATTATATAATGTGTTATTCACTCAAAAACAGTTTAATAACAGATTAAACTGTTTGATTGAAGATTTTTAACTTCATGTCCATTTTACTTCAGATAGTGTTCTTTAATGACAAGTATATATTTTGCTTGCAGCTACATAGATTGATTTGTGTTGCTTGTTTAATATCCAGTGGCAAATATTTCATGCATATTCAAGAGAAAAAAAATAAAGAGATAATGCAAAGAAAATTGTGTAATACCCATAGATTTAGCAAATCTTTTCCTCCTCATAAACAATCTGTAGCTAAAGTAAGCTGTTAGTGCTATGACAAGTGCGAAGTAAGCCCCTGCACTACACACTGCAATTATAATGGTCTTCACCATATCTATTCCTTCCTCCTCTTCAACCCCCTCCTTTCCAAACTCAGACGCACCTGCAATAACAAACATAGAAAATGAAGGCATTAAGTACAAAGATATTGAAAGCATTCCCACAGACACTAAATTTATCCTTAAAACAAAGATTAGAGCTAGCTCATTAAAAGGAAATTAAGGCTTGTTTCCAACATATTAAAACATGATTTCATGATATACTAGGTGGTATATTTTCCAAATGAAGAAATTCCATAAATAGCTTATCTTCTACAAATGTGGGAAAGTCAAGCATAGTTGGCTAACATACACACCATTTGTCCAAATCAAAGAATAGAAGGATTATAATGCATTTACATTGTGTTTGACTGAGGAACTCTTTAATATGAATCAGAACAAGGAAGCTAATGGAATCACAATTACACACATCATTTTACCATTACAAGTCAGATATGGCGAAATATATATACCACATGAAGAAATCATCCAGACAAATATTTCCTTAACCTTGCCCAAAAATGCAACAAGAATTCACAAACACAATGTCTCTGTCTTTTGAAGAGTTGATTCATCATAATTATTAAGTAATTGCTACAAAACTTACAAGCTTTTGACTTACTCTACACATAAATGAAAATGATTTTACCACTCAACCTCTTCTCATTATGTCATTAATGATGGGTGTAATAGGTTAATAATTAGGCTGTTGACAGAGATAACTGATAAATTGTATTTCCTTATAAAAATATCATTCTCATCTTCCAGACAGTTGCATGTATATTTTGTTACAAAAAAATAACAATTTCATCTTATAAATAATATTATCATGTATCTAGGAAAAAAATTGAGAATAGTAAAAGTACTAATTCTGCAAATTCAAAAATTATTGCGTTCTTTCATTATTGTGAACTTTCGAAGAATGTGATATCAGTTATTGCGATATTAGAAAAATCTGAATACAGATACATGTAACAGATATCAGAATACAAGGTACATGTATCACTATTGTGAAAGTCACCCAGTCACATTATTGGCATTCATAAAAAGCGGGAATAATTTCTTAATTTACAGTCTAGTGATTTCAAACTTATCATCCTTAAAATTTCAGAGATACATCATCAGATATCAGTTACTGTCAAATATACTACAATTTTGTCTAGCATGACTGGTTCAGGTTTCCAATGTTTTACATTTTCTGTTGTTAACCTAAAAACATCACAATTCAGTTTCAAGACAAGACCAAAATTGCTTTATTTTGAAATCTTCCAATCAATATCTAGATATGAGTTAAATACAGCCTTATCAAAAAGTTATACAGAAATGTTAGATGTAGGTAAAACTGATTGATGTCTTATCTCATGTACACATATACCTTTGGAGGATCACTGGCAATCATACCAAAATCCCCTCTATTATGTCATGTCTTCCATATGACGACAAAAGAACATTTCTGAACTAAACTGACTAGACTATATTATCCATTTCATTTATGTTGTGATTATGATTGTAGAATTTGTCTACATGTGCAATTGGCTATAACCATATCAGCTAGCCTCCTTGATGTATTTGTTCTCGATCTTTTAAATGAAATAAAAAAATAAAGTCCTTCTTCCAATCCAATTAAGATCATCTGTGAAAGTTTCTGAGATTTGAAATGAACATTTTTTTTGCTAAAATTGTTTTTTTTTTTCCCAAGACAGTGATATAAATTTTAAACATTCATTAATTAGTAGCCATCCCATTTATGTTCTCTGTCAATATCATGCAAAACCATCAAATATGCAAAGCATAAATTCTTGCAAGCAGAAACTCATAAAACGTAGACTTTTACAGAAAACAAAGGAAGCAAAATGTTTAACAATAACTTTTCAACATGAAAAATTAAAAACATTATTATAAACACATAAAAATGATTTTCACTGACATTATGAAAAATCCTTTAAGAAATTTCCAATCATTATAAACAGTAAACTACTTAATCATGAATATACGTTTTTATTTTGGCAAAGATTGATATGATACAATACTTGCTTATTTGCCTAACAATGCATATATGATGGGTTTGCATTAGTAGAAGCAAAATACAAAGACATATATTTTCTATCAAATATAAAATCTTTATTTCCAAAATAGCGTCCAATAAATAATATAGTCAGATATGGCCATGCATCACAATATGCATCAACTTAGCCTTGGAATGATAAAGAATGTGTCATGTTGGTTCTCGTATAAACAAACTGGTCCATAATATGTCACATAACACAACAAAAATCGTCCAACAATATCCTGATATAACACTGGATCCTCCATTTTTATTTCCGTACCAAACGTCATACGAAGCTACAAAATTGCATGGATGTGCAATAAACAATGTTATAGAAGTAGAAAAACCTAATTTAGTAATGATTTCTGTATGATGAAATCCTGATAGATTTAGACAATAAATTGAGCAGCTTTAAAGTTTTAATACCGTATTTATACCCTAGATTACATATTCTGGTCAGGAGAAAACATTAATTTGATTTATGCCATATAAATTGATTTCAGGGTACAAAACTCTATTCAACTCTTGTCAATTAAGAATTTTTTCAAAAGCTAGTTGTTTTCAACCAGTGTCAAACAGTTAGATAGTTGCTGTGCACAATCAGCATTTCAACATCAAACTTGTCACCATAAATTGGCTAACACAGCCGTTTCTTTTCAGTAATCCTTTCTTATGAAACATTGAGTGTAAACAAAGTGACATAAATTTCTCTTGATGATATAATTTGTAACTTTGTCACTTTTATTTTTTATCCTGCAGAGAGAAAAATCCAAGCTTGTCAAAATGTGGTGTTAGACTATAATTTATCCATGATTATCTTTATGAGCTGTATTACTGAAGGTATTTATTATTCTACAGATTTGTTACTAGACTTAAAAGGCAAATATAAATTGTCAGATTTCAATATAATTCAAGTAACATGTTTCTGTCAGCTGACCTATCCATGTTTCAACCTGATTTTTTAACCATTATTAAATACACTACAAATGTATATTACTTTTACATCTTTTGAGAATTAAAAATTCAGAAATTTTGTTTTGAATTTATTATTTTGATAAAAAAAAATAAAACACAAGTTCATATTTTTGACTTTAAAAAAGTTTAAATAACAACTGACCTAAAAGCTGCTTTTAAACATCACAAGGTTCCATAAAAATGTATTTAAGTCCTTTATTATGAAAGATACTTTACGAATTTCACATTTATGTTCAGATGAAAAGTACTATTACAACCACTAAGAAACTCATTATTAATTGCCATGACTAGCATTATTAATTATTTCTGAAATGTTAACATTCTTTGGAGGTCTGAATAAACTTCTTTGGACAGTTTGTCTCTGCTGACAATTCTAATTTTCCACTCTTTATACAAGACTTCCTTATATAATGTGATTAAACAGAAAATATTTTTAATATAAACTGGTGTGACATTTTTCTTAATTCTTTTGTTTTGGAGAGAATTCTTTCATGTGATAGGTAATACATTTTGAACTCAGCTTACACTAGTTTTCTGTTTTGAATCCCAGTTTACTTACATATAAAATGGAATAACATTGGATAAAAACACTTGCCCTAGAAGATCTTTACATTGAAAATGAATTTATGTGTTTGAAACAAAGTCTGAATCTTGAGTGATGGCTGGGAGAGCCTCTACAAAGCCTAAGATTTGTATTGTCGCTCTATGGTTGATTGAGTCAAATACATTGCAGTAATAATGCCACCACATGCTAGGTTTGCATTGAGTCAATATTAAACCACCAAGAATACTTCAACCAATGACAAATGTAAACAGAAGTAATTCTCTAATATCTATGCTCAACTACATATTATATTGTAATATAAAAATTACTTAGAAAACTTATTTTCACAATAATGTTATACTCTTTGCTTTCACCTAGTTTCTTTTATTCGGCAAATTGTCAAATCCTCTACTTTAGAGAATTGATTTTTGTAGTAACCCACTTACTGAGATAACAGGTAGCCAAGCAATAGTGAAAATTCTAAAATCTACACAAGGGAGTTAACTCTGTAAAATATGATAACTTACTTGCTACATTTAAATTGGCTTCCATGCGTACATTCCCTGCAGTATTATTAGCTGTACAACCATATCTCCCTTTATCTTCCATATAAACTTTGGTAAAATGTAATGTCCCATTACTCAATTTCTAAAAAATAAATAAATCTGTTATAGTCTTGTAGATATAAACATATATATAAATATTTGTAGTCTTGTTAGTTTCAAATATATAAATGGTAGAATTTGTTTAGTTTATTCTTTGTTAAGACTGAGAATGTCCATAATATACATGGCGATTCCTATCCTGTGTGTGTTTCAGCCCTTCTGCTTAGTTTCAACAGATTCAGTGCAATGGGGAATGGATTTTACTGAGATAAAAATAATCAAACCTCTCAAATTTTGCTGTTTTGATTCTTTCAACCCTACAGAATCATGGCATGTAAACCTATTCAAAAAGTGAGGCACTATGACTAATTACTGTTTAAAATGCAAAGTACCTACTTCAAATCTGTATTGAAAATAGATAACTTTTTAACATAAATCACAGAGTGGATTGTGCATACATCATTTTGTTTGACATATAATCTATTTATTAGTGTAAACTTTACACTTTGGAATCTTTCTTTTATTACTTTCACTTGGTATTATGATGATTTTGTATATCATCAAATTACTGAAATGATAATGAAAATAGACCAACCAGTGTTTTATGGGAGAAAACCTATTTCTGCATTTGCTCTTTTAATCTGGATGTTGTATAATGATTAGTAAGTTAAATATACTTCTAATTGAGAATTTTATCAAACATCCTATATTACAAAACTTGTATTGTCTAATTCTCTTGTTATGATTTATGATACTCTAGCATGAGAAGTTCCAAATGGTTTATAATGAAAATAGTTGAGGTAGAATTTTTCACTTATCTGTTGATGCAAATGAAAATTGAGGGTTGTACAGTGAAATAAAACTTGAAGTCCAAAGGAGTAGATTTGATAAATATAGCACTTTTATCTAGTTAAAATTCAGATTTTGTGGCTATCATCTCAATCATCTAAGCTGAAACAAGGACATGAAAAGAACCAGGCATCTTTATTAAAAAGCTTACCTATCAGCACTTACTTCATCATTTCAAACTTAGCATAAACCTAACGTCAACCATATCCAATAAAAACCAGCTAATTTTAAGGAGCAAAGTAGGGTCCTTAACATACCGACTCCTTTTACAAGTTTACAGCTCTAATAATCATAAACAGATGTACCATGACTGTATGAGCATTTGTCATCCCAAAACAGCCAATTAGAAATATTTCATGATTTAAAAAAAAGAGACATATTCTGTATGCTTATCTTTAATGTAGAAGAGAAAATAGTTTGTATGACTGGAATTTTGAATATATACCTGTATTCTACTTGGATCAAAACTATTCTGATAAAAGTTTTTGTCCCAGAAAATCATTGGTTTGGGTTCTCCAATAGCTACACAATGTATCATGGCTGATTGTCCTTCTAAAACTGTTGTATTCATCGGAACAACTCGGAATTTTGGTCTCACTGTAAATAAAGTAAACACATGAGTAATAATATCTTGAAATTAATTAATCAAAACATATGATAGTGTATTAAAGTCAGTGATATTATTATGAATTTATACCCATGATAACTAGTGTAAAGAATATACAATGCAGATGGGGTCATCGCCAATGCACAGAAAAAAAAACCCGTTAAATTCCCAATTTCAGAAAAAAAATAATGCATTCAATTTTGGATCCCCCCAAAACAATTCTTGCAAAAATAAAGGCAAATTCCAATGTCCTTTGGCTCCTCAATGCAGTTACCACTTCTCCCATCTGACAGAAAGACCAATACAAAAAAGGGTTATTTTTAACTTTAGGGGTTTATAAATATGCAGCCACATTAACCAGAATAGAGAAACGAATCTTATGTCCTATGTAAGAATATTATGTCCTATGTAAGAATATTAGGATAACTGATAGCTTAACATTCCATGTAATAATTTATTGAACATTTCATGAAATTAAAAAAGCTAATTGCAACAATTGTTCTATAAGCATGACTAACAAACACATTATAACCTTCTTGCATGATCATATAATTACCAGTATACCCTTAATTTTGTATATCTTTTGAAAAAAGTGACAATACCCCCGAGACAAGTAAACATATCAAAATGACATAAGCAGAAAGGCTTTTTAAGTGTACTTGGTAATACATTTATACTTGAGAAAATTTACATGATAAGGGTTACATGTTTTAGACTTACTGGTTCATAGATGGTAAACACAAAAGAGTCTTAATGCTGGATGATGATGAGTTTAAGTACTAATGATACTTCCCATCGTAAAGATTTGACTTATATTAACTTCTAGTTCAAGGGTCAGTGACAACATGATTAGTCTTATATTTGAATTTGGCCATATTGAATGTGGTTCAGGGGTCAGAGCAGACATAGAGATTAGTCTCATTTAAAATAGTGTTGTGGGAGTGTGGTTCAAGGGTCAGAGCAGACATAGAGATTAGTCTCATTTTAAATAGTGTTGGGGGAGTGTGGTTCAAGGGTCAGAGCAGACATAGAGATTAGTCTCATTTTAAATAGTGTTGGGGGAGTGTGGTTCAAGGGTCAGAGCAGACATAGAGATTAGTCTCATTTCAAATAGTGTTGTGGGCGTGTGGTTCAAGGGTCAGAGCAGACATAGAGATTAGTCTCATTTTAAATAGTGTTGTGGGCGTGTGGTTCAAGGGTCAGAGCAGACATAGAGATTAGTCTCATTGTAAATAGTGTTGCGGGAGTGTGGTTCAGGGGTCAGAGCAGACTTAGAGATTATTCTCATTTGTAAATAGTGTTGTGGGAGTGTGGTTCAAGGGTCAGAGCAGACATAGAGATTAGTCTCATTTTAAATAGTGTTGTGGGCGTGTGGTTCAAGGGTCAGAGCAGACATAGAGATTAGTCTCATTGTAAATAGTGTTGCGGGAGTGTGGTTCAAGGGTCAGAGCAGACATAGAGATTAGTCTCATTTTAAATAGTGTTGTGGGCGTGTGGTTCAAGGGTCAGAGCAGACATAGAGATTAGTCTCATGGTAAATAGTGTTGGGGGAGTGTGGTTCAAGGGTCAGAGCAGACATAGAGATTAGTCTCATTTTAAATAGTGTTGTGGGAGTGTGGTTCAAGGGTCAGAGCAGACATAGAAATTAGTCTAATTTAAATACTAATGTGGGCGTGTGGTTCAGGGGTCAGAGCAGACATAGAGATTAGTCTTATTTAAATAGTTTTGTGGGCGTATGGTTCAGGGGTCAGAGCAGACATAGAGATTAGTCTCATTTTAAATAGTGTTGTGGGCGTGTGGTTCAAGGGTCAGAGCAGACATAGAGATTAGTCTCATTGTAAATAGTGTTGGGGGAGTGTGGTTCAGGGGTCAGAGCAGACATAGAGATTAGGGAGCTACCATTTGATTTTTATGGGGGGGCTAGGATGAAAAATTTTGTCCTGCATTTTTTTTAGCTGTAATCTCTGTCCTGACTTTTTATTTTTCACTCTGTTTGGTCCTGCTTTTTTTTTTTAGTTTATTCTGACTTTTTTTTACCTAAATTGTCGTCTTGACTTTTTTTTTTTGGCAATTGTCTCATCCTGCCTTTTTTCTTACTCAAAACTCCTGTCCTGCCTATTTTTTTCAAATTTCATCCTAGCCCCCCCATAAAAATCAAATGGTAGCTCCCTTAGTCTCATTGTAAATAGTGTTGTGGGCGTGTGGTTCAGGGGTCAGAGCAGACATAGAGATTAGTCTAATTTAAATACTGTTGTGGGTGTGTGGTTCAGGAGTCAGAGCAGACATAGAGATTAGTCTTATTTAAATAGTTTTGTGGGCGTGTGGTTCAGGGGTCAGAGCAGACATAGAGATTAGTCTCATTTTAAATAGTGTTGTGGGCGTGTGATTCAGGGGTCAGAGCAGACATAGAGATTAGTTTCATTTAAATAGTGTTGTGGGAGTGTGGTTCAGGGGTCAGAGCAGACATAGAGATTAGTCTCATTTTAAATAGTGTTGTGGGCGTGTTATTCAAGGGTCAGAGCAGACATAGAGATTAGTCTCATTGTAAATAGTGTTGGGGGAGTGTAGTTCAGGGGTCAGAGCAGACATAGAGATTAGTCTCATTTTAAATAGTGTTGTGGGCGTGTTATTCAAGGGTCAGAGCAGACATAGAGATTAGTCTCATTGTAAATAGTGTTGGGGGAGTGTGGTTCAGGGGTCAGAGCAGACATAGAGATTAGTCTCATTTAAATAGTGTTGTGGGCGTGTGGTTCAAGGGTCAGAGTAGACATAGAGATTAGTCTCATTTTAAATAGTGTTTTGGCGTGTTATTCAAGGGTCAAAGCAGACATAGAGATTAGTCTCATTTTAAATAGTGTTGTGGGCTTGTGGTTCAAGTTGTCAGAGCAGACACAGAGATTAGTCTCATTGTAAATAGTGTTGGGGGAGTGTAGTTCAGAGGTCAGAGCAGACATAGAGATTAGTCTCATTTAAATAGTGTTGTGGGCGTGTGGTTCAGGGGTCAGAGCAGACATAGAGATTAGTCTCATTTTAAATAGTGTTGTGGGAGTGTGGTTCAAGGGTCAGAGTAGACATAGAGATTAGTCTCATTGTAAATAGTGTTGTGGGAGTGCGGTTCAAGGGTCAGAGCAGACATAGAGATTAGTCTCATTGTAAATAGTGTTGTGGGCGTGTGGTTCAAGGGTCAGAGCAGACATAGAGATTAGTCTCATTGTAAATAGTGTTGTGGGAGTGTGGTTCAAGGGTCAGAGCAGACATAGAGATTAGTCTCATTTTAAATAGTGTTGTGGGAGTGTGGTTCAGGGGTCAGAGCAGACATAGAGATTAGTCTCATTTTAAATAGTGTTGTGGGAGTGTGGTTCAAGGGTCAGAGTAGACAAATCAAAATCACATAAATGTGAAAAGGTGAACTATGAAATAATCGAAAGTTTTATTTTCTTATTTAAAAATTTCGAAATCTAATAACAGCTGCCATTGAATGCTACTAAGACAAAATTCTCTTGAATTACACTGCACTTCTCAGATAAACAAGTATCTATATTATCTGTTAAGAAAAGTTATCTGACTTTCTTCATCAAGTCCATGTATATCCAATTTGGTGAGCAGACAATTCCACTCAATCATTCTTTTTCCAAGTATTTCAAGATGTCAAAGTAATATGTAAAACTGAGATGATATGTTATATTAAGCATATCAATTGGGGAGGTTAACTCCATACAGTGTTTAGTAATGGTAGTAGGCTTAAATTCAAAACTAGATAAAACTATATTGATGCATTAGATTGCTTCCAGAAGTTCTGTTCTATTCAATTAAACAGAATGTTAACGTTTCATGCATGTTATGAATTTTTGAAATTAAAACTGAGCACTAGTTTAATTTGTTGTTAGATTTTATGGTTTAGGCAATCCCATCTTTTTCGATTTTTTCCAACATGAATATTGAATGTCTGTATGGCATAATTAGACTCTTCTGCTTGGTTTTTTTTTTTACATAAAGTATTCTCATCACATACATTTGGCCATTAAGTTTTGCTATAAAGAAATGTTCAGACTTAAAGGTAACTAGAAGATGCTCGCAAAATCGCAGTACAATTTCGCGGGCAGTACATAGACTGAGCATGCGCAAAAGGGTATAAGAGTAGACATGGATTGATAACTGTCTCTGAATTTTGATATTTTCTCAAGAATTGGCGCTTTCTGTGGAAAAAGGATTGGTTCAAAGACCAATTTAAGAAGTACAAAACACTACCTTTTATACGTCAAATCACAAATGTTTCTGACTCTGTATGGTTTCAGAGGAGTCTTCTTCATTTAGTAGTATAGATATACTATTTTGCTTTATTCCAGTACTACTGAATGCAAATGGATCTTGCAGAGCTGTTTTCTATATACCCTTCAAAATGACAAGAGAAACAAATTATACACTTACCAACAACATCTATATTAATGGTAGAATTTATTGATCCCTGTTTGTCTGTGTAAGCCATACATGTATATCTGCCTGAATCTGACCTCTGGACATCTAGGAAGGTCAAAGTGCCATCAATGTTTGTAATGTGTTCAGCAATGTTGATACTTCTGTCTTTAAACCAGCGAATCTTGACCTGACCATCACCTTCAGCTTTACATGGTAAAGAAGCATTTTTGTGTAATTCAATGTTGGAGTCTTGTGGAACAGGATGGAATTTTAATTTTTCTGAAAAAATAAAATGAATAAACTATTATCAAAATATTACAACTTCTAGTCATGAATTTAATTTGATGACTTCACTAGTTTAATTTATTGTTAAATTTTATGGTTTCTCCAATCCCACTTTTTTTTTTTTATTTTTAAACCCAAATAGCATTAAAGTCAGAATTAAAATTTCTTAATTTTTAATTTATCTAGACTGATTTACCTATTGTTACTTGGATGGAGAGTTTTCTCATTGGCACTCAAACCACATCTTCCTATATCTATGATGTATTTTATAGTACATTTGAACAACTTTTTCTTTGTCACGTTTATAACAAAGGTCAGAATGATGCACTTTGCAGTTTTTACACATTTTTATCAGGCAAAGTTTGATGGAGGTTTTGGAAGTATTCTCAGTTTTATATTCAGTTTATTGATGACTCACATCTATGTTTTTTATACATAATGCAGGGGTTATAAAAGTATCACTTAAGTTGACATTAGTATAGATTGATGCCTGGTACTGTTTACCTATCAGTAATAACTTCTCCTGTCACAGAAAGTATTAAAGAAAAAAGCTAAAATGATAGTTTAAAGTCACTTTAAACCTCACTCAATATTTATGTTCCATTTCTGTAAGTTTCAATCTTGACTTCTTTTTATAAATGAACAAATTTGAAAAGTATCACTCTTTTGGAAAACCCTAATAAAGATTTGTAGAATTATGTTCACCAGAGTTAAATCACAAGTTTGCTCAAATTTATAAATGAAAAAAAACTAACAACAAAATATCTGTATGTGACATTGTTTATGAATTTTTTGAGCTGTGCTTGACTTAAATCCTAACCTTTTTTATGTAATATTTACAATTTTACTAATTCGCACTAATAAATATCTTAACTTGAGTGCAAATATCCACCACAAACATGTTTTATCCCTACTGACTTTATTTCCTCTTAATGTTTAATGATGATCCAACATGATGCTCAAAGCTCAGTTAGACAAATTATTACATAAGAAATACCAAGCAGTTGTAACACAATAATTTGTGCTATATCAGAGATCAAAACAGAATGTAAGTTAGCATGCAATTCAATTATCTGTTTTTAAATTACTCTGAAATTAACATGGTGCCAAGTGAAAACAAACTCCCACTTTTTTGCAAAGTTATTTCTTCAATTTCAATCTATACTGGCGTTGAAATTAAACATCCTGATTTAGCCACGTGGTTACAATTAGTTTGTAATCAGTCATATAATGTTGGAGAATTAAATCTGAATTTCCGCTCCAGGAGATTCACATAAAAGTGATTTGAAGTTTACCTTGGATATTAATGCACAATTTCTGCAGCAATTAACCTATACAGTACAGCATATAAAATGTCACCATCATATGAAATATATCTATTGCCATTGATGAAATTAATTTCACCTTGTCAAGTTTGTCATTGGAGTTAATTACAAAGATGCCATGATGTTAACCAACTTGCTGTGATCCATTTTGGTACTTAAATGTGTTTTAAGTTTTTTGCCTTCAAGTAATTAACAGTACACGAAAAGTCACGATTCTATGTTCTTAAAACAGAGTATATTTCTCTTTCATCTTTTACCTGTCACTATATATATATATTTTTGTATGTCAAGCATCTCTCAAATTTTATTGCAAATTCATTGCCAGCTGATTGCTACATAAATGAACTCTTATCATTAATAGCTAACCCTTTCATATTTATATCACTTCTTATAAACTTAACAATTACTAAGGTCAATGTCTTATATGAACTAAATCTTGATATAGAAACAGTGGTTCATAATACAATAATACCAGTCTGTGCTGTTCAGTTGTCTTAGCTACACAAGTATAGATCAACTGTATGTGTTGTCGGAATACTTACTTGTAACTCTGGAAAAAAAGCTTCACTAGATATAACAAGATCTTGACCGGTTGTATTGACTACACAAGCATAGGTTCAACACTTACTTGTAACTCTGAGAAAGGCTTCACTAGATATGACAAGATCTTGAACGGTTGTAATGGCTACACAAACATAGGTTCAACACTTACTTGTAACTCTGAGATATGCTTCACTAGATATGACCAGATCTTGACCAGTTGTATTTGCCACACAAGCATATGTGCCGGCATCATCTATTGATACAATAGGTATCCTTAAAATGCCACGTTCAAGATCCATGTGATGTCTTGATGACCCCTGCATAAGATAAAAAAATTCTTATGAACAAACTCTGGAAAAGAACATACATGTATATGAAAAACAATAATACAAATCATTTAGAATTTTTGTTTTTAATTTATTTCATCAATCCAGACTAACAAACAGTGTTGGCTTATAATATCCTACTTTTCTCACTTTTATTACATTTAAATATATTATATGCTATCTCCTTATTTCTTTAAAAAATATTTTCCAATTTCATATACTGAGAGATAAAACCTTACAGAACTAATGAGAAGACCATTTTTCATCCATATGACTCTGGTAATAGGATAAGCAGTATCTGCTTCCACCTGACATTGTAAATCCACATTGCCGTCTTCTTCCACTTCCTTGTCCTGTGGTGGTCTCGTAATTACTGGAGGTACTACAACAGACAAGGATACAGGTGTTTTACCATCTTGTTAAACTAAGGATATTACTCAAAATAGAAAATAATAAAAGGAAATAACATGCATGATAGTGTTTGAACAAATATCTTGAAATGTGTCACTTTGCCTACATTAAGTTTTATTTTTATGATTTTTCTTCCCACTGTATTTGGAGAAAAACAAGAGTGTATTATAATTTAAGAGACGAAGGAGATAGTAAGCTTTCAAACTGTATATTGCTCATAGAATTCAATCATATGGTTTTGAGTTGGAACCCCATTTTTCAAACTATTGTATCACTAGCCTGTCAACAATGAGGTGAGCTGGCATCTAACACGAGTCAGGTGCTTTAGACTCCAATCTTAATTGACTAGCATTTTTAGTTTTCCTACTGAAGGTCAGGGGTTCCCTAAAGCTTCTTCCAACAATAAAAACTGACAGCCATTAATTTAGTAGAATAGTGTTGAAAGTGGTGTTAAACAGTGGCGGATCCAGAACTTTTTGTAAGCAGGGGCACGCTGACTGACCTAAGGGAAAGGGGGAGGGGGGTGGCTGGGCCCGCTCCAGTCACACTTCATTGATTCCCTATATAATCAACCAAATTTTCCACTTGTTGCAATGTGTGTTCAACTCTGAACTTTCTTTACAAGGTATCATGGCTCTTTCCACCAAAACAATAACCGACTGTCATGATAAAACCATGGCCTCTGCAGGTGTTGTTAAACACCAACAAACCAACAACATACAATCTAAGATACAATTTTCCTTCTAGACTTGAGTACCCTCACACCACAAGTGCAAGAGAAGACATGTAAACAGAACATATTTACTTCAAATAAAAAAATCTAATTAAAGCTATCTAATTAATTCAAACATCTGCAAATCTAATATATCATATATTAATTATTTTTCTTTAGTTATTTTGTCCTCACTTTACACTAAGGGATGATTTCTTTCTATTAGTGTACAGACCACAAATTGGATACTGAACGTCTTGAATTAATTGCTTTACTAACTGATTTGAAGCATTCCTTATGCTTTATCCATTAGCTTGTGATCTTAAGCAAGGGGAGCCAACACTAAGCAGGAAGCATTTTACTTTAATTTCCGCAGGTCAAAAAGATGCAAATGACTTAGGAATCAATTATCTGTGCCGTTTAGATAAGATAAAAAACCTTTTAATTCATAAACCATACAAGAATCAAAAACTGTTGATAGGAGTCTAAAATAACTGTTCTACCAGGAGATCAGACACATACATTGTTATTTTCCTATAAAAGTCATAATTTGTTTGGAATCAAATCATAAGTTAGACTCCTTAACATCTGGTTAATATAATACTTTTATTCCATTAATTTGTAATTCAGCAAGCACTTAAAACTGATGAGAAGTTCTCAAATCCTGTTTCTATTATTACAAATGCCTTAAGAAAGGGTTCATATCAGAATTATGAAATGAATTGAGTGTTTGGCAAACGTATGAAGCTAAAAGATAAAATAAAAACTTGTAAATGAGGTCTTAATAACTGCATAAGAGAAATGAGATTAATAAACAGCTGCTTAATGTCCATTGTCATTTACAAAGTAGACAACACTGAAAAAGTTGTATTTTTACCTAGAGTGGGAATACTGATTATATCTATGATGTATTACCTTTGAATTACTTCCAAATACTACTAGTATGCATACAAAGATATCAGACAATCAATATGAAAGTAAGGAAAATCGTATGCACGTTTCCAAGCAAATGTTTCAATGATTTTTTCCCATATTTTTCTAATCCATTTTTATCTCCATTATGAAAATCTTCCCCTTATCCAACATGGCTGCAATGAGCTGATAATCGAAAAATCAACAAGTCCTAAAATGTTGGTTTCCCCTTTTCTCATTATATGCCAAGACAAAATGTCACAACTGCAATCATAAACATAAAATTAACCAGTACTTTATTGGTATCAAAGTAAAATTTCCAATCCAAAAGTCATAAAAGATGCTCCACGATTTAACAATAAAATGTTCATACTGTATGACAACAGTTCATTTCAATGGAAAACAAATATAGCTAATACAATATAAAAAGTTGATTTCATCTTACAATAAAACAAATATGACAATAAAATTTCTTTCTTTATCCAAGCAGTATATGATCAATCATATAAAATTTGATTGCTGTCAAATTTTGCCAATAATTTCAGTTCCCTTGATTGCAGCTATAAACAAATGCCATTATGTAATAACGATTCCTATCAGCCTCCAAACATCAAACTACCACTTATTAAACAAATGTTTCAGTAAACAATCACTCTTTTTCTGCATTGTGAGCATCACGGAATTAACGCTAATAAACATTTTGATATTCAACTTTATGCATATCATATTGGAAAACTAAGATAATTTGTAGAACTCATGAGACATTTGGGAAAAAAGAAGACAGTTAATTATTTTATAATCCTATTGCTTGACAAATATCAGGATTTAACCTTTGCAGAATAAGAATAGTCAAACATCAATTTAATGAAATTTTCCACCAAAAGAAAAGTATAGAAACTGATAAGTTTTGATATAAATTTCAAATATCTTAAAAGCTGAGGTTGGTTGTACAACCTGCAAAAACAGTTGGTAATCATGTAGGTAAATGATGTACTAGATCAGCAACAATTTGGATTCAGATTTCATTTAACTGTTCAAAATATTACAGCTTGTCTCTAATTTTATTCTTTTTTTAAAAACTATTCTTTAATTTAGATTTTTCAGGGTTAAAAAGAAATTTTGAAGCAAAGGCCCTCCAAATCTGGATGTTATAGTTTTGGTGAACAAGTTAGAAAATATCTCACAAGTTGAAATTCTGCAATTCAATTTTAGTTTATCTATTATAATTTCTACTTTTATTATATGAACATCATAAAGTTATATATGAACCTGATAAATAAAATTGAATTATAATATTTAACTGCTCTGCACCAAATATTTGATGCAAACACTGGTGATAAATTTGCATTTTTTCTGACATTTTTAATTTGAATTTCATGCAAGTGAAATATAGGACATGATTCCCAATATCATTTCTTTGGTAAGTGAACTGCAAAATATAGGTCAAAACCCTATTTGGCATATTTTTTTTAAAAGTATAGAGCTGGCATATAGTGTTTCAATTTGTTGTGACCACAAAAGTAACCCAAAATCTTTTACCATATATTGGATCAACGGACATAAATTAGATCAATGGATAGAAGAAAATACATACAGATCAGAAAACATAATGCTCCTATTTATTGCATTACGTAATAAAAACATATGTATACAGTTATACATTTGTGAAGTTTGAAGGATCTGGGTTGAAAATTGTAGGAGGAGTTGAGTACACAATTTAGGTACTTCCTTTTCCCTGCCCACCAATCCTCCTATCTGTTATCTATAAACTGAGTAATGATCTACATTTTGACATACATGCTCTATAGAATGTGATTTAATTTCTTCACCTGATGACTAGAGAACAAAGTGATAGCTATCTTTGTGTTATATTGTACTAATATTTTAGTTCTGAAAGGTTTGCAATTTTACAAAATTTCTATGATACATGTCTTCTCTCACAGTATGTAGTTATATCTGTATGACAACCTGTAAAAATAGTGGCACAGGTAGAAAGTACCTACCAGATACTATGGTCCAAACAGTTTGATTTTTGATACCAGCTAGATTTGAAGCTCGACATGTATAGTTTCCAGTATCTATCTGTGCAGGGTGTTTAAATACAAGGTTGTTTCCATCTACAAATATGTTTCCTGTTGTTCCTATCTTGTCTCCATTTCTGTCAAACCAACTGTAAAAAAAAAAATAATATAATACATGTTTTATCTGTACAGAAAATGCTTCAAATAACATTTTGTTTTGTACACCTGTTTTGGAATAAGTAAAATACACTTCAGCCAAGGGCAGATCCAGCCATTTAAAAAAGGGGTGGTGGTGTGTGTTCCCAACCCAGGACAAAAAAAAAGGGGGGGTCAATATATATGTCCCCATTCAAATGCATTGATCGTCAAAAAAAAAGAGGGTTCCAACCCCCTGGAACCCTCCCCCTGGATCTGCCACTGCTTCAGGTTACAATGCTATAAATGCATATATATATGTCAGTTCATATTGCCATAACTAAACACCAGACAAAAGGAATCTTTTTACAAAGGATCTTTATTTGGAATAATCTTATAAATACAAAGAAAAGTTAACTTGGCAAGCAAGAAATTTATTTACTGTAATACACTAAATGACAATCGACATAATTAGAGGATATATAAGTGGTATATAAGTGGAAAAGTTCGTATTACAATAAGTATGACAACGATGTTGTTGTTACAGACACACCACAATGATAATTCTTTGTTTAACATCTGGTCTTTGTTTAGACCTGTATAAATATGCTGACTTTATTACAAAAAGATAAATCAAGTCGCTTTCTCATTCAGGACATTATTTTTTCTTATGTGTTACATAAACAAAGTAAGATAATGTATCAAAGGGATGGGTTGCACAATTGATAATTAATGTTTTGTCTAACTTGCTTATTTCATATTAATTTACATGTCTGAAGTAGCTTTGACTTAGTTATTCAAATACCAGTGCAAATATTTTTTTCCTAAGAAATTGCACAAATACCTCAACTGCAAGAAGCTGCATTTAAGCAGTTTTTAACAGAGCATGATTTTTTTCATGCTACCGAAACAGGAGAAAAAACATTTATAAAACAATTGATCTGAAAAATTCCCATTTTCTATCTGTATTAAGACCATTACTGTTTTATAGCTTTGGATATTAACTCATGTTAGATTACCATAGCTATTAATGTTTTTAACAGGACATTGCCTTTATTTTCTCATTAGTTTATGATAAATGTTGATTCAATGGCTTGAGAAAATAGCATAATAGTTAACCAACCTAAAAGTAATAGCACATTTACAGATAATCCTGTCAATTAATTCTCATCGCTGATTGTCAAACAAGATTGAAATCTACACATAAAATACACAGGAAAGATTTTATTGTGAATTGTAAAATATGTATTGAAATGGAATTCTAACATCTTGATGTTATTCTTTGATTATTACTTTGAATAACCTAATCCAAATTTTGTTATCTAAGGCAATAGTTCATGATAATGTTTTCTTATTTCCCTACTCATTTCAAAGAAAATTAACCATGGCATCAACCAAATTTATTAGAGAGAATTACAAAGGGCTGATTTTTTTTCTAATTCTAAAATGATATAATGCCACGGGAACAGAAATCGAAACAATTATAAATCTATTAGGAAAACTGAAAATGACATTGTGCAAGATTTATAAATATAGTTTCTGATACCATCAGTACACCATAGGTTACCATACCACTTCAGAGAAATCTTATCAAATTTACTGATAAAATCACGAAAAAATATCTACCATTATGTAAGAGTTTCTGGTGTATACTGGTACTAAAATTCCTTTTTGCCATTTTATGAGTTTCTGGCCTAATTCATTTAGTTTGGACTATAAAATATTAATTCTACATTATTAGCTATCTACTACTTCATTATATTCAGAATTTTCCATAAATTGATCCAGATAATAAAGAGATGATTTTACATGAGGAGTCACAAAACTTAAATGCTGAAGTAATAAATATAATATTACAATTTAAATTGAAATAACTGTTATTTAAGTACACAATATATTTATATAGTCTACCTCAGACTTTACCAGCTCACAAAAGTTTATTAAGACATCAGTGCAAACTAAGTGTGTGGTTCCATGTCTATGTTCGGTTTCAGACTTTCATTTAAAAAATTGGAAGATACAACAAAATAATAAAGACATCTAGAGGTTAAACAATAATCTCCAACAAAAACCTTGAATCATCAACCTCTAAAATGCAGGGTATCCAAGCTTCCTTTTACTGTCAGAGTTTATTGGAATGTAAATAATCAAAAACAAAGAAGATTTCTAGGTGAAAAATGAGGGTTGTTTTGCCTTTTATTGGAGAAATTACATGTAAATACATTCCTGAAATCATAAAGTCAGCTTCCTTAGTTAAAAACAGAGAGATAGAGAAGTTTACACTTATTGTCATCTAATCAGAACCATTGATACAAAATTATTGTATTAGAATTATGATGTCACTATGACATATATCATAACTTATATTCTAATCTGGAGTTGTTCTTTATGTATTTTAAGTTACACTGGTCAGTTGACCTAAATGTGGTCGTTGAAAAATGTCAATATTTTCTTTCTGTGGTGCATTGTGACATGGAAAAAGCATGAATCATGTTTTCCTATTGCTTCTATAAACCTATTTTGATGAACTTAAACTGAAATTTCATGGAATTTTACTCACGACCTTGACCATTAAAATCTTTTTTTCACTGTAGATCGTAGTTTCATTTCATATAATTTTTTATGCCATCAAGATGCACCTGTAAAAACCATGATTTTGTGACCATATGTTCATATCTAAAGTAATCAAAATAAAAAACTGTGCAGTTAGAGATTTTATCATTGATATGATGTAATAACAATTACATAATGAATGCTTAAGTCTTGAAGGTCTATTTACAATGTGTTTGTTTTGTTTAAAAAAGATTTGTTTAATGTTTGTTTTGTGCATAAATAGTCTACATGGGAGTATATTTTGATCAAATTATGCACAAAACATTATAACATTAATTAATATAAAGACCCTAATAATTTCGACAAAATTAATTTGTATAACTATGATCGCTACATTATTAAAACCATCCTTTGATATTAAAGCCTTCAAAAGAAAGATGCCATTCAAATCATGTTCGTAAGTCTATTTTCCATGTAAAACTTTAGAATGGTTTCTTATGACGTTTGAAATGGCTGATTAAGACTGTGTTGAACTGATCAAGTCTTCCTTTACACTCAGCAATAAAATTAATGAGAAATAAAATCATTTGGCATCAAATCACATGTACATATTTTAAATAAAAAAAGATCTCTAACTGTATTTTTCAACATTTTTTTTAAGAAAATCACTTTAATTATATGTTTTTGTAAGTAAAATTAACAAGAAAATGTCTAACATAAATTAATAGAAATCTTTATTGCATATTACACTTCATACCTATAGAAGTAATTTAAGACATAACACAAACAAAATCACACATACATCAAATGTATGATAAATACTGATGGATTTTACTAATGTTAAATTGTATGTATAAAATGGGTACTCCAGACAATTAACGTTAGTACTGATATTCTTAGACTTCATACAGAGTAATGTAAGTTAGTTTCTTACTTTGTTTTTTCAAGATTTTTAAATACAAAAAAAGAAAGGGTATTTCATACGATTTTCAAAGAGACATTTATCTATTCGAGTTCAAATGACCTGGATATAAAAAATTATAAGTATCGCTGTCTTTAACAATAGTAAAGATTATAAGTCTGAGAAATTAGTCTTATCATCCCAAACACCTGTATTTCAAATGTTTGATATACATCCCCTTTTGAAATTTCGATTTGATAACAATAAACGTTTTAATTTGGCTTCTTGTTTGTACCATTTGTCAAAGATACTAAAATTCTTATTTATAAGTTTGTCTATCGGATCTCTTAACAATTACTTAAAGTACATTAAAATCAGTAAAGGTTCAAAGCCAGACAAATGCTTTAATGACAGGTAAAACAGATATTGGATAATCTTTGGATTTCTTTACCATATCGTTACAAGGTATAATAAAGGAAATTATCTAGCTAGAAGTTTAATCCAACAATTAACCATTTATTCCTGATACAAATCTTTATTTCTTTCCATCACAGAATGATGCTTCTTTCTTTCTAATTCTCACATCTAAACTCAGAGCATACCTTATTTACAACTTAATTAAGCCAGAGCATACCTAATTTACAGTTAAAGTCACAGCATACATAAGTTACAACTGAATTTAGATTTAGAACTGAACTCAGAGCATACCTTAATTCAGAGTATGTTTTTTTTAAATGATTTAAAACTAAAGATTAAGAGCCTGTTCACTTAAACCTACACTGTATACGAATATTTTTCTCAGCATCTAACACAGCTATGTTTTAAGAATGTTACCCAGAATATGTTTTGCATGCTTTTTTTTTGTGGTATATTAATAGATATAAGAAAATGTGGTATGAGAGTCAAAGAGCCAACTCACAATCAAAGTCACAATTTGTAAAAGTAAACCATTATAGGTCAAAGAACGTTCTTCAACAAAGAGCCTTGGCTGACATCGAACAGCAAGGTATTGTAAGAGCCCAAAGTTGCATGTTTTAAGATGTATATACTGAATATGATAATTAACATTTATGAAGGATATTTTATTCACATTTACATGGAAATTGTAGAAATAAGTATATTTATTACCAAATTTAAAACTTTCACACTGCCATATTAAATTTGAAACCATAATATATTGCAATATAGTGTTAAATATCTTCTATCAACTAAATATTTGCTACAATGTACATCGTTCTAAGTATAAGTCTGCAACTATGGGCCAACTACTATTGCCATTGATAACCTGAGACATATTCTTTACACCATTCCTTAATTTACCAGTAAGTGCCCAATACATTAGGTTTAATTTTAATCAGGTTTAAGCTGACACTTTATAACAGATGTTTTTTAACTCAACATTCAGAAGGTTTATTCTACCAAACAATGCTTTAGATGTATACAATACTGGCTAATTTGTCTTGAGCTTAGCCTTACCTGATAGACGGCTTTGGTTGACCATCTGGCTGGAATACTTTGAGTGTAAAAGGCTTATGTATTGGTACAACTATTGGAAAGTTTGGTATCAATCTTGGCTCAAATGAATCCATTCTAAAGTCTTCTAACACTGAAAAAATAAAAACAAAATCTTTAATGAACTGAAGTGATATACTATATGTAATACTGAAACAATATTGAAGAATTCACTCAAAAAATTTAAACAAAATCTTGTGTGAATATATTTATGGTGAACATGCCTGATCAAAGATGTATTTTGTTACAACTGATCACTACACTAACTGAAATAAAAAATTCTCCTGTTAAAGAGGTTGTTTTTGCTCATTGTTGGGACAGTACAGTGACCTCCTGCTGTTAATTTCTATGTCATTTGGTCTCTAGTTGAGATTTGTCACATTGGTAATTACACTACATCTGCTAATTTTTTTATTCAAGTCACCATATGTAGAGGTTTTTATATAACTCCCAGTGATAGAACTAAGAATTCAGACCTCAACTAATTGGTTGCAGGTAAAAAGAGGCTAGATTGAGGCATTTTAAGGTCTGTAGTAAAATAAACTTGAATATTGATAAATTGAGAATGAAAATGGGGATTGTGTCAAAGAGACAACAAACCTGACCATAGAGCAAACAGCCGAAGGTAAACTTGTACATTGTGAAATCAGTTGTTCTAAAATTAATATTTTGTTTTTATATTTACTATAATTCCAATACTGTTGGAAAACAACTACCTTTAAATACTTCATTTTCTGTGTCTTTGCACAACATTTTTCTGTTAAATTAGTCATTAGTGTCATGTGGGCCTTACTTTAATAATCACATACAAAGTTAACTTCTTTTGGACATTTGACATTCAAGAGACAAGTGATTTGTATGAATTATTGTCTGATTCTGTCCAAATGACCACTGGGTCAGTATGACTAACACCATGTTGCATGAGAAACAAGCAGATAATTATTTCCTTTTGACACATCATTATCCCATCATTACTTGTATAACAATGTCCAGTTTCCTGGCTAATCATGATCTATGACCAGTACTATTGACCAGTAATGACCTAAACATGAGGGTCAGTGTGAAGGATTATGAAATTTCATCCCTGATTTACTGACCAAAACAACAGATAGAACTACAAAGAGATTGATGTCTATACAAAAGATTTGGGGCATAAATCAATGAACAGCAAACCAACAACATTAAACAAAACAAAAAAGATCTTTAGAGGTCACATAAATAAGAAAATATTATTTGGTTGCACTGACAACCAACATTTAAACAGATACATGAAAAACCTGATATATACTGTTGCCATTTTTTTTCCATATAAGTCTATTTTTATAGATTTCCATAAAAGTAAGCCTGCACTATTTATTAAAAAAAAAAAAATTTCAATGTTTTTTTTTTGTCTTGTACAATATATCTAATAGTAAATTTCTTTCAATACAAAACTTGTGACTGGATAGATTTTTCAACAGGGGGTCCAATAAACCCGATTTACATCCTCGGTTTAAGAGGGTGAATCAGTCATCATAGATTAAAAACAGGGGATCAAGTAAACCCCATTAACATCCTCAGTTTTAGAGGGTGAATCAGTCATCATAGATTAAACGTTACTTTTATCCCCACTGTATTAATGTCACTGTAAGACAAATGATAACGAATAGTTATTACTTCAGCTTATTTGTCACTAAAACAAGTAAATGAGGCTGTTTTATCCCAATCAAGAACTGCCACTCACGCTTCAACATCCGTTAAAGGCTTAAAAATCGTCAATACTGTGTAGAATTGTTATTAAGTGAACTAACGGACCCAATTAAATTGATTATTAGAGAAATAATAATTTGAAACTGATTACAGCTTTTACATTAATGCTAGCAAGACAAATCTTTGTTTTGCTTGCTTGCTTTGTTTGTATCAATGTTTGCTCAAGCATGGCAATTAAGATAGGCGGGGCTTCAGCTTGTTTACACCATACTTAAATTTTATTGGACGTTATGTTTGAGGTTAAGGACACCTAATCACATGACAAATATTCTCACATGTTTCCTCACCTGTAAAAATACAATAATTTGTCAATGAAAGTAAAATATAAACTTTTTTCTTGTATGAGGCTGAGAAACTGGCCTTCAGCATTGACCTAATATTGTTTTTTTTATAACATATCAATCTATTAGTTCAGTCAGTTATTTCCATGTCTGCCCTTCCATTATGTAACTCAAGAAAATATTCAAAAAAATGGGAAACAATTGTATCGAAAAGAGGAAATCGAGTGTACATTTTTTTTTATGTTAGGGTGTGTTTGAGATGAATATTTTGTCTTGAAAACGTACAAAGCAAGAGTATTTGATACATCATCTCGCTTCAGATTGTATCATTTTAATATAGCAAAGCTACAGGTTGACTTTATAACATAAAAAAAATCACAGTACTAAAAGATGAAATATAGGGGTGAAGTGAAATACCTATCCAATGGATCACGAAATCAGAGTAGGTGTGTTCGAATAGCTATTTTACTAAAAGTGCTTGACGACAGTCTTTAAGTTGGATATTTGAAGAAAAAAAAATTGTCTTCCATTTCTACGATTGTGAAAATAAACTGGCGTAATGGGGAGATAATTTCGACGAAGTAAAATCCTGTCTGTATTGTATATTTACAGGTAAGGAAACATTTGAGAATATGAGTCATGGGATGTTTTAAAATTTAGTGTCCTTAACCTCAAACATAACGTCCAATAAAATTTAAGTATGATGTATACAAGCTGAAGCCCCGCCTATCTTAATTGCCATGCTTGAGCAAACACTGATACAAACAAAGCAAGCAAGCCAAACAAAGATTTGTCTTGCTAGCATTAATGTAAAAGCTGTAAGGTCTTCGTGATTCAACAGTTTTTCCGACAATAGTTGATGAATCTGACCAACTCGTTCGAATTCTTTATCTAATGGAATGTATTGTATTAAGGGAAGCTATGTAACCAATTACAAGCCTCTAGTAAGATTACATCTAATTCAATGCAATATTAAAACCTTTTTTATGTTCAATTTGCATCCAATTTATAGCATCAGATACTTATTACAGAATAATAGACTGAGCTTGTTTGGCTTTACAGGTCTCTTCATCAATAGTCGTCAAATTTCTTCCACGTCTGTTGCAAAATGCTCACTTTTTAAATTACAAATTTCCCTATAGGAAACACAATCCTAATAATAAAATTGGAATTCCACAATGAAATAGATTTCTCTCTTCTCTACAGATTTATCAATTTAAAACCTATCGGATGTTTATTTCTCAGTGGTGCCATATTATCATTCTTCATTATCCATATTTTGCGTTGGGAGGGTATATATAATTTTAACAATTTTTTAATTATTTTCCATTACAATCTATCCATCAAAATGCTATTAGAACATTGATTAACCTAGATCGTCTTAGAACTCTGGTTTCTTAGGTTTATGAAACTAATTTTTTTTTTTCAATTTCATCTTTATCATTTAAAGTACAATATTCTATATCTGTACTACAGTAACCGTGTTACACAATTTGATAAGTCATGTAGGAATTTGACCAGTTTATTTATATGTTTTGGAGTTTAGTATGACGTCCATTTTCACTGAACGTACACATTTTTATTTAGGGGCTAGCTGAAGATTTTTTCGCTTTATTGAAAACCCATTAGTGGCCTTCGGCTGTTTTCCGCTCTTTGGTTTGGGTTGTTGTCTCTTCCCCATTTCCATTCTCAATTCTCTAGTTAGGTATTTTATGTTGGATGAATAGGAATCGTCTAGTTTGAGAATTATACACTGTATTTGGTGACTGTGTTTATTTGCTAGCACTTTTAGAATTCACAACAGGAGATACCAAATTCTGATGTTTTCTTAGACTCAGCAACAGTATTAAATAACTAATTTGCTAGCAAAAAAAACACAATTTTATCTTAAAACATGGTGTAAAAACACTACAAAATTAGCAGGAAATTCATTAATGAGGCTATTTCTTTATAAAAATCAACATGAAACCATTTATGATAGAGATCAAGGATCATGTAAATAAATGAATATGTTTTTCTTATGCAATCTGAAAACCAGAAAAAAACCTCATTTATATTGTGCAATAAACAGATAAAGAACTCCAAGTCTCGATTGTATACTTAGGTGTCAGAATGATTGTATCTGGTTCAATTTTAAATGATAAAAAGTCAGAATTTGTTAACAAATATGATAACCCAAGGATTCTTTCTAACGTTTATTATACATCTGAAACTGGCATAAAGTATATATCTATGTATTTGTTTAACAGAAAATGTCTAAATACTCTCTTCTGGGAAGTGTATTTATCAAATTGCCATCAAATCTTATGATAAAGTGTCCATAGAGGGCACTTTATAGTCATTTAGTTGCCTGTTAATAAAGCAATAAACTCAATTGTGCAATCAACCTTGATTTTCTTGCCAAAAAAATCCTCAGACTAACAGTCAAAATGCAATTATTGTGTTAAATAGTAATAAAATAATGGTCATTTGTTAATATTTGATGATAATGACCACCAAATGGTTTATAAATTTTTCACACATTCCTCATACATGTAGAAAACAACATTACAATTATTATCAATCATTTGTACAGTTTACCAATTAGGGAAAATTACACAATAACTGATGCAAAATTGTTGAAATTAGTTTTCAAAATTCCCATAAGCTTTTTTCTAAAATTACATGATAAACTTTGTTTTCTTGCTGCGATTTATGTGAATGAACAGGAAAAAAATCATCAAAACTATGACTTTTTTACAATTCCCTAAAGTAATAATATTTCCAAAACATTACACATTTAAGTTTAAGTACTGAACTCGTAGATGTAATTGGATTTTTTTTGTCATGCAAACTACACAAGAGAACATTAGTTTAAAATAGTTTGTTGATATAAACTAATGTTATTGAATAATACATCCATAAATTATCTACAACTCAGTAAAACCATGTTTAATGCATTAAAAGATAACTAATTACAGTTAATTCACAAATTTGTGCATGCATTTACTAATGCCTTTTTTGACAATTGACAACAGACAAAATTGTGAGATTAAATTATTCGAATTGAAGGAAATGTACATAAAAATACCTATCTCATTGCAATTTCACAAAAGTAAAAAAAAACATCACAAAAATTTCAGAATTACATTTTTTTCAAATTTTGTAGAGGTCAAAGATTTCCTCTCAAATATGGTTTCAGTTCAGTCAATATATTATTAGACATAAAGACTGATGGTTTATTTTGCATATATGTTGCTCTATTAATGAACACTGAATATAACAGCAAAGTTTGGGATCATCTACATCTCTCTGAGAGTTCACTGCCAAGACTGTCTAGATGAAGAACTTCAATAAAACCACTGTTTCATGGATGTATCAGTTATAGACTGTTTATCTCATGAACATCTATCCCACATTTTTCTTTTTTTAATCTTTCCTTCATTTACGGCACAAAAGTCAAGTTTAAATTATATAATACCATTATACCAGTGACATTTTTTTTGTGTAAATGTGTTTGTGTCGAGACATAACTACAGTTATTACTGGTACATGTAATATCATATTAATATCTGGACACAAACACACTGATCTTGCAGCTATTTTCATAACAAAACTGATTATAATCAGCCATTAGATATGACAAGCAAGTATATATATGATCAATAGAACCATTTTTACCATGAAAGAGCTGCTATTTAGACAGAAAGCAAATCCAAAATGTAACATTGTTATATAATAATTTGATTTTTTTTTAATCACCACTTTTTATGA
The DNA here is from genome assembly GCA_037788925.1 of Mytilus galloprovincialis. NCBI lineage: Eukaryota > Metazoa > Mollusca > Bivalvia > Mytilida > Mytilidae > Mytilus > Mytilus galloprovincialis. The sequence continues at coordinate 88,671,673 of CM075334.1, forward strand.
TATTTTAGTAAATGAGGATTGTTATGTGAGATGTTAATTGCTGTAATTTAATGAATTTGGGGGCTCTCCATGGTTTGTAATGAGAATCAAATGAAGTAAGACTATTTTTATGTCAGATCAAATTTGGAAAGGGGATAAGGGGCACAAAAATAACATTAGTTTTCTTCCTTAAAAAAAGACAATTTTTAATGTATTTAATTGAAATGAAATTGAATTTAATATACCAAAAGATGTGATTCAATATATATTTATATAAGAATTCTAAGAGATACTTGAAAGTCGATCAAATATCTTTAGAGAACAAAAAAAAAACAACATTGTATTTCTAAAACAATACTTAAGATTGTCTCTTCCCTCAAAATATAGGATCTTCTATTCTAACCATATTGTTACATGACAGAGGTCTTGCTAATCAGCCTGAGAAAATGAGTGCCAAGGGAATTCTAAAATCACTTTCAGCTGTTAGTTCATTCTTTTTTCTTATTTGTCCAATGATGTAATTAGTTTATTAAGACCAAATGACATTTTCAAAAAAACCTCCTCATTTTGCTGTCGTCACTGCAGCATACTTTTATTGTAACATGATATCTTTTTACATGACAAGTCCATTTATTTTCAAGAGCCAGCTGTTTTAAGCTTAAAACTGATTGAAAAGAAAGGCATTTAACCCTTTTCTAAGTATTAAAGTGCAAGAGTCTATAACTAAAAGAAAATGCATGAGGCTAAAACTGACAGAAGTTGAATAAGATTATCATTAACTGACATAAGTTGAATAAGACTAGTATCAGTAACTGACAGAAATTGCATGAGGCTATAAGATACAAAAAGGGGGGACTGACAAACACTAATCTGATTAATAAATCAGATACTGAAAAGTAATTTTCATACATCTCAAAGACGGTTTTAATATTTTACATTGCACTTTTGTAAATTGGCATCAACCAAAAGACAAATATTATCTGCCACAGAGGAAATGATAATTATATTTCTCTCCTATTTGCATAACTTGATGTTCTTTATCAGTAACTGATTAACGAGGTATTCATTAAGAAAACATATGCTTATCCAGAAACCAATTAATTCACCTGAAATTACTTTCATAAATGACTTCTTTCACAAAAGATGACATTGTCTGTTATAAATTACTCTAAATTTCCTGGTGCAATAGTGCATACATGTGCATTCGGATGCAATTACTTAAAGATAGGTTCTCATTCTCTTCTGATTTTTATAGCATATTAAAGCAATTTTCAGTCATTTATCAATTGCAATAAGTCAAAAGTGCATCTTTTATAAGTGGTTTCATTTGAAGATTGATTGATATATTTTAACCTAGAGAATTTATAAATTATTTTATAACCTTCGTTTTTACAGAAATTTGAAAAAGAAATACAGATGGATGACAAGTTTGAGAAATTAATCTCTGATCTTGTGAGGGTGTTGATTTCATCAGCGATGTAAGTATCATTCTGGATAGGAACATGTCTGAGTTTGAACATCACTTAGTCACACAGAGATAGTTAATCATGTACAAGTATCCTTATTGTGAAATTTATCTAGTCTAGATTGAATTTCCAATTAATGAAATTTTTGTGTGGCCTCGCACCTGTGTCCAAAAAATATTGTCAAGTACAAGTGACAATCAAATACCTAAATAGATTCCTGTGCACATGGTATAAGGTATTTATAGTGTTTAAGGTGAAAAAGAGCAATTTCAAGAGGAATTTTAAAACTTTTATTAAAAAAAAAAATGAAAAAACTGAATATAAAAAATATCATTCTGTTATTACATTGATTTACAGTGTGTTCGTATTATATGTATTATGAACTGTTTTGCCTTCAACTTCCTTAGGACAAATTTAAAAAAAAAAAAATTGTAAAAAAGGATTTTGACTAATCTTTTCACAGTAGAATAAAAATACTGACAGAGAGCCTATATAAACAAAAGTAAAACTAGCTGAACTTAAAACCTAAGGACCTCTTTCATTTTAATTTGATCTGTCTATTTAGAAACCATGGTTGAATGAAAAATCTTAACCTGCTTCCCCAATAAACTGTAATATTTCCTAAATCTTCAGTATTATATTTCTGATTTATTACTATTATCAGATGAAGAAAGTCATTTTTGAGTCCAAAGATTAATGTAAAGAGTGAGAATTCACAGTTTTAAACAGCCAATTTGTCTTTCTTATGCTCAATCCAGATGCAGCATTACAAATCACTACAAAATCTGTTATTTTTTTCCTTTGAACCAAATGGGGTCAACTATCCAAATGTATAAACTTGACATCTAATTATTTGTTTGATGGTTGAGGTGAAACTGGTGTTTTTGTCAGTTCAAAACAAATAAGATAATATGACTGCTAGATAAAAAATTTCATTAATTTGCTTCAAAGAGTTTGTTTTCAAATATTTACATAATTCTGTCCAACTTTCCTTAACCAATTCAGAGAACAAATATAAGTGTTGCTAAGAAGTTTCAAATGGTTCTTTGATCCTTTCTTTTAAGCGAACAACACCCAAAATTACTGTTGTAAATTTCACAAAAAATACCATGGTAACATTAGGGTAGAGATTGTTTTGACAGTTAAAAATTATATAAAAGGATTACGTACATGTTAAAATTCTGATTAAAATGATTTATATACAACTGTTACCTACTAAATAACTAAAAGAAGTTTTTGAAGGGGGTAGAGACTTTTAAAAATGGTTTGGTTTGGTTCTTTTTTATAATTATTTAATTTTTGGGGGTAACCTTAACCTAGGGTACATAAAACTGTTTGTAGTGAGACTGTAATACCAGAAATTCTCATGCAATCATTTGTATCTAAATTTCTGATTGGATGAAAACCAGTATATTTTTACATGTTTCTATATCTATTTACTGTAGCTTATTTTCATATCATTGCAAAAAAATTAAAATTTGGTAATTTCAGAAAACAATTCAGGAAGGAAAGGATAAAGTGTTGATAACTGTCATTTAAGCAAAGCTTAAAATGTCCATGAAATATAGTTTTACTGGTGGTGGGATCTTAAAACAACCATGACATGCACAGGGTTTTACTGGTGATGTGACCTTAAAACAACCATGACACAGGGTTTAACTGGTGATGTGACCTCAAAACAACCATGACACAGAGTTTTACAGGTGCTACTAAGGACATCAAAGAGCTAATATCTTGCTCCTATTCAGTTGACCTTATCACACCATTACCATCTTCTGTGCATACCTAAAGCAATATACATATCTCAACTGATCATCTAAATGAGACTAAATATATTTTTTGAAAAGAACATTGCTTACTCGTCAACATCAACTCCGATGTAAAAGTCTGTGCTGGAATGTCTCGACTACTTCCTAAACCCTCACATCTGTAGCTCCCCTCATCAGCTGGACGAACACGAGGAAAATATAAAGTACCATTCGGGTAAACTGTATGCCTATCAAAGATACAAATTGTAAAATAAAACACATTAATATTTTCATTATTATCTCATCATAATTTATATTTTCACATTTTTATTCAGCAGTAATAAATTTCGTTAAGAAAGCAAATTAATGGGTTTTGCCAATATGAATTCTATTTTCTGCATAATGAATTTATGTTAAAATAAATTCAGAGAAGCATTTTCATCCCACAACAGTGATAACCAAATATTTTGTACACAATTCTGCATCTAGAAAATGTAAAAATTTTCATAAGTTTCATAATGATATCAAATTCTTTTTGTTACTTTTTTTAGACTTCATCCATATGTAATGTTTTTTTTTATGTCTTTCTTCACATTTTTTAAGCTTTCTTTCTTGAAGAATATTGTGTTTTTCTGTAAAAAAAAAATATATTGCACCCAGTCCTTCAAAGAATACACCAACTTGAAATGTTCTTCGCTCAGAGTGTTTAAAAGCTTTTAAGTATAACCAAGCAGCAAGGTGACTGCCCTTCAGATTTGAATTACTTACACAGAACACCTCATATACCAAATCCTTGCTGACTAACTGGTAAGGAAAGTTCACAATTCATAAAATTCAAAATAATTATTACCAAGAAAAAATGGCCTGTTTGGTGAAAAGTTGTGGTAAATTAGGGACGACATCAAAAGATCGATGTAGGATAAAAAACTTAAATCAAATAGTTTGGGGGTGGGGGGGGGGGGGGGGGGGGGTTAAAATTCTGCAAGTTTTGTATATCTAAAATCGATTTTTACATATATCCCTATTGGTAAATCAATTTTTACCAAATTAAGTTAAGAGGGGGGGTGGGGGGGTCAGTGGAAAAACTATGTGAATTAAGTTTTTTATCCTACATTGAACTTTTGATGTCGTCCCTTACCTTGTATTGTTTGTAATCTTTTCATGTGTAGAAAACCAGTCAATTCTGTGTGCATTAACAAACGGACAATCTAACCAAGCTGGATCATTCTTCATGACTAGTAACGACCTTGTGAATTTGTCCTCTATCAGGTGTGGGGTACCAGGTGCTACAATAAGATAAATGTAAAATAACAATGAAACTAAGAACTCTGATTTTAAGTCTATGAAGTCTTTAGATGTTTTTAGCATTAAAGGATATATAGATAAGTTTATGAACATGTTTTGTGTATTGTTACACATGGCCTCTACTGTGATCTTTGCTGTGGTCTCATACAACCATCATACAATTGACTGGGTTCTAATTACAGCTCATCAAATGACAAATTATCCACTTGATATAAAAGCTACATCATAGTGGCTCTTTCCCAATGAGACAGGGTTCTCATTGTAAGATTCATTGATGAATAAGTTCTCATTTTTATTGTGGTGTCCCTACCAACTTTGACAAAGTCTGATACATCTTTATCTTATTAAGAATATGAAAGATAAAGAAAAACATGAAGGTTCTGCTCAAAGTTTATGCTTCCAAAAACAAATTCTGTTCCAACCATGTGCTGTTTTATGCAGTACATATTAAAGTTGCCTTTTGAACATAAAACCATGATCACAGCATACCACAAGCTACTATCAATTAAAAAGATTGGTGTGTTAACATAACACTAAAGAATTATTTATTGCTTATCTCTTACAATTAAACCTAAAACACAACATTGACAGATTACAGAATCTTTGTAATCAATAAACTACTAATTAGTGCTAATAAATGGCAAAGTCAAGGAATCTTAAACAATGACAGAGACATCAAAGATTGGGACTGGGGACTATTACCACCAAAGACAAATAATAATAAATAAAATAGTTTCTTCAGAAAACAAAGATGAGCACTGGAAACTGTTGACATTATTCATTATTTAAAGGTGAATAAAGCTTTTCTAGCCCTTTGTGAGTCTCCAGAAACCTCAGAAAATTTGTTGTAATAGCAGTAAAATTGAATGATTACTGCATCTTTGAAACCTTTTAAAACAGGCAATTACACACTCAATATACACTTTCTTGATCATAAAATACAAGCATAGGATGTACTAACTCTAGCCTAAGTAAGCCTTACTGTAATTTACTGGATTTTTTATTAGGTTACGATAATTTACAGTTTTTGATCAAACTTATGCATTAGAAATAATGTTATATATGTGGGAAAAGATTTGAGGCCAACAAATTGCTGTGTGTAACATTATGTCCCAAATGTCAAAAAGTTCAAAATGATAATAATAAAATGTGTAGAACAATCTAGGATTCTGCAGGATAGGAGAGTTTGCAAAACACCCTATGAACGTCACAGTCAATACTTTTGCTTGACATTTCACATTTGACATTTCTTTAGGTTGGCAGTAACACAAAAAATAGTGGTTTCTGAACTTATCTATACTTGAAATATCTTTATCATTTGGGTTTTGTAAATTATTCTATAAATAGCAGAAAGTACTTGTTTTATTTTTGATACAATTATTTCATAATTTTACATTTTTACATTATTAAATAAGACAGGATATATATTACTTTCAATCTAAATTTTTTCATCAACATTTCATTTTGATTAAATTTTTCTTCATATTTTTGATTCAGAATGAATTTTCATTTATCTTTCAGACCAGTGTCTGAGCAGAAAGTTGATTAACCAGGTTTATGTGAAAGAATGTCTCATCCTTTAAAAAAAATAAAGATCATCCAAGGATATCAAGAACTTGTTGATAAATATTCCATATTCACTTCACAAATAATACATGTTGGTTTTGAAGTATAGATTCCTGGTCTATAATTCATGACAATTTCAAATCATGTTATTTTTCCACTTAGGAAAGTAGTGAAAAATTAATTGCTAGAGAAAATTGGTTTACAGTATTTGATATTCAGTGACATACTACACAGTGGATTCACTGCTTCTATAAACTTAGCAGGTAGCTTGTATAAAACTAATATTGTTGTACTGGGCTTTGTTATACTTTAGCTCTGTCTGGCAATGTAAAGTTTAAAGAGCTGCAGTACCTCTGTATAACATAGCAAATTCATATGATCTGGAAAATGAATCAGGCAGAATACCCTTGATTTTGCCCTGAGAAAGAAGGGTCATCTTAACAAAATTTCTGTAGAAAAGAGATGCTCTTATTTAATTAATCTTCAAAGAGATGGACATAATTAAATGCAAGAAGTCTGCACACACAAAAAACTATCTAACAACAAAATGCATATATTCAATTATGACCATTATTTTAAGAGCAAATAAAACTCTTTGTGCCTCTCTAAACATTTATAGATGTAACAGCACTAAATTTAGTTATAATCTGATTCTAATTACCTCATCTTTGAAATCATTTAAACAAGCAGTTTTATATATGATATATGTTCTTTTGTGTTAATAAACTACAAAAACCAAAGAGGTACTCTGTTTGACCTTAATATAGAATTTTATAAAAGTCATGTCAAAGTTGCAGGTTTTAACATAAAAGCATGTTAGCTCATTTATCTTTGATGTATAAAAAAAATTAATACAGTCATAACAAAATTCTTTGCAGTAAGGTTTGTTCAGATACAAGAATGGGTATGACAGAGAAACTAGAAAAATTACATTATAAAAAGGAAAAGTGGTGTGATTGCCAATGGACAAATATTAGGGGAAACAAGAATGTGTCCATGGTACACGGATACTGGAACTATCATTTTATTTTCTATGTTCAGTTGACCGTGAATTGGGGGCAAAAATCTAATGTTGCATTGACATTAGAAAGCTTATTTCATAGGGAACATGGGTACTAAGTTTCAAGTTGATTGGACTTAACTTCATCCAAAAATAACTTTACCAAAAACTTTAACCTGAAGCGGGACAGACAAAAGGACAGATGAAAGGACAGACCAATGGACGGATGAACCAACAAAAACAGACCAACAGACCAGAAACATATTGCTCATAAATAGGGCATAAAAATTGTGAAAATACATCTTAACAAACTAGAGTACTCTACATTCAATTAAGACATTAAAATTATATAACTTTCAAAGCACCTGTAGTTTCAAAGATACACTGAAACTCTTATAAAGAAAATATCTACCATAAGTACTTGAATATACTGTTAGTTATAAGATGTTCTGTGTGGTATAAAGCAAACTATTACAATATTTGTTCTAAATGTTACGTATGCTTGAGAAAAAATTCTACAAAAAAAATATATGAAATGTTTGATCTCCAAGAAACGCACTAAAACATTTCCATTATAGAAACCTGTATCTAATTACATAATTACTAAATTCTGCAGTTGTTAAACCATTAACAAATACTCTCCAAGACCTATGTGTATGTATGCAGCAGGCGGCAGTTTCTGGTTATGCGAAAAATCATGGAAATGTATGACAAAATTTTGACAAATTTTTACTGCAAAAACCTGAAATTAGTGTCTCAAATGCCATTAAATTTCTTTTTCAACTAATTGATATAATTACAAGCAATTTGTGTCTAGTACTTTAACGAGAATATAATGATGTGAGCAATGCAAATCCTTAGGATGTCTAGATGTAAACAGATTATTTGATAAGTGCTTTGCACTTATGTTTTTCTACAAATCAATTAGGTTTTGAAAAAAAAAAGAAATTTCAGTAAATGTTTAGTGAAATAAAATAAACCTTGTAATTACTCTGTGAAATTTTGTCATTTTATTCATTATGTAATCTATAGTGACACTAATCTTACAAAATACACAAATTATAAAACAATTTACTGGTACCTAACTTCTGTCTAATGACAGTGATTACGATACAACTGTAGACTTATTTTATTTGTGTATCAGTTGAATATTTTCTCATATTTTAGAAAAACAAAGGATATGGAGTATTTGTCTATTTGTCACAAACTCATAAAGTTTTGAACAAATTTTATTTTAATTGAACTAGATGCTGGCAAAATAACGGCAAACCATGTTTTTTTTCTATGTTTATTGGTGTCATCGTTAAGGTGTTACTGGTTTTTCAGTTAATCCTGTAAGATGTTATGACCCAGCAGCTAGTCCACCAACCTGGATCAACTTGCCTGCCATACTCTACCCTCTGCTATATTTTTCTGCTTAACAAAAGTATACTGTGGATTCCTTTATTCTTGTAGGTACCAATTTTCGTGGATTAAGGAAAACGTACAGTTCGTTGATATTTGATTCCGTGGTTTTACGAAAGTCTGTATACAAGCCTATAGAAAATTTGTAATTCATTGAACATTTAATTTCGTGGTTCACCTTTACCCACGAAATCCACAAAAAATAGCATCTAACGAAAAAAGATAAATCCACAGTATCCTATAATGTAAACAAAATTGTGTACTATAATGGTCTGTTTTTAAATGTCTTACCAGGTTTATTAAGTAAGAAGTCACCAGTACTGTCAATGGCCCCTGCAACATTTTCTGATCGACAAGAGTATATACCATTATCCTCAGCATTGATATTACTAATCCTAACTTTATTGCCACCATCTACAATCTTTATTCTGTCTGTGTTGAAAAGTCTACAATATAGAAAATAATAATAAGTTAGGTATAAATATATTGAGTTTATGTGTTTTTGGTTTCTTAAGTTTTGGCCAATTTGCAAAAATAATAGCATACTTGATAGCTATTTAATCTAAAGTCTTTTATGCATGCTTTGGGAGAACTTAAATGAGATATGGTGTGAAGGTGGTCATTTAGCACTGGATACACTCAGATTAATGTGAGAATTAGTCTACTTATAACCCTAACAGCATCCCTGGTCATCACAGGTTTTACTACAAGATAAGTCAACTTCAACAAAACATCAATTAATAACTACTATGCAATTCATATGCAGTTAAGACAACCAATATAGGATACTGAAGGGCTTTTTTCTTTGTTTAAACAGGATAAAGGCAGCGCTTTAAAGATACGAAATATAAAGAAGATGTGGTATGATTGCTAATGTGACAACTCTCCACAAGAGACCAAAATGACACAGAATTTAACAACTATAGGTCACTGTACGTCCTTTAACAATGAGCAAATTGGATAGCGCATAGTCAGCTATAAAAGGCCCCAAAATGAAAATGTAAAACAATTCAAACGAGAAAATAAATATCTTTTTCTTTGTTTAAACATGAGAAAGACAGCTTTTTAAAGATACCAAATACCTTTTTCTTGTAAAAAATTAATATATTGTAATATGCCATAATCCATATTTTTTGGAAATTCTTAAAATTCTCTACATTACCTCCCACGTATAATAAATATACAGCAATTTTTGCTTTTTTCAGATATTTTTGGTGCATTTACATATGATTGTTTCTGTAGCAAGGAAACATTCTCTTATTATGTACTTTTCCATTTGGTTAGAATAACAACTGATTAAAGTAAGGATTTGATTTTTATGTCTAACATCATTTCAACTGTTGAAAATTTTCTATCTTCACCTTCTGATTTTGGAGACAGGTGCGACTTATTTTAAAGCAGAAACTACTTAATCTTGACTTTATTATCATTGAGACACAGATGCCCTTGGTTGAGCAAGCTTACCCTTCTGGAGCACCTGAATCATGCCATTGCTCTTATTGTGAGTTAAGCTTGCTAAATCTTTGCTTTTTGGTGTAAAGATTTGTTGTCATTTGTGGACTGATTGTACGAATTTGAATAAAAGAATGTACCAGTAGAGGTTAAATCAAGACAGTAATCCAACGACATACTCAAACTAGAAAAAAAATCTTTTGGTGTCATTAAAGTTTTTAATAATAGACAAGAGACTATATCTTAGGTCAAAATATTGGTAACTGCAATCAATCACACTAAACAATAACAACTGAGATTCCTCTGAAAAATAGACAGCACTATCAAAGACATTACACCAAATAACAACTCATGCCTTAGATAGACCAGTTGTAAACAAATTCAATAAAGGATACCGTGATATATCTGACATCAATGATATATTCTTAAACGGACCCCGAAAAACAAACAAAGGCAAGCCATAAATAGGTTCCGTCAGCCAGCTTTGAGTGTTTGTACTTTTACAGTAAACAGAAATGAGAAACGATAATTAATTTTGCTTTTCTCTTTAAAATGATGAGAGTTTCTGACATAAAGAAACAACAAAATATAGCAATCCAAATACACCTGAACATAATTATTGCTGGTATATGATACATAAACAACAAAACACAAAAACCATAGCATGTTGTGACTTAGGTTAATCAATTACAATTTTTTTCCTACCGTGGTTAAATAAACTTCAAATTGCAGTCTGATTCTGTTATGACAAGAAGAAAAATTAAAAGCGAGATAGCAATTATTCCTAATTACTTTTGTACATTACAGAAACGAAATTTTACTCTAAACATTCCCCCGGTCATTAATTAAATTTGTCGGCAGCATTTTCATGCCAATTTTTGAAGCCAAAACTATACGTCAACATATATACTTTTTTGCACATTATCAAATGAAAAATAGAAAGATTAATTACAGGATTTTTTTTTCAAATTAATGATGTTCCTTAAAAAATGTAAAGGAAATTCATCAGAAATGTATACAAAAAAAATGAAAACTTATCCCTACTAAATCAAAAATTGGTTATAAATAACAGGAAATAACCAGACCAAAAAACTTTTTTTTTTTCTCTGTAAGATATCTTACAGAGAAATAAATCAAAAAGTTAAAAGCAACAGCGACCTTATTTTTAAACTTTTTTTTTTATTATTTAAAGGTAATAATTATTAGTATTAATTTCAAAGGCAAGCAGGTTAACTACCATAAAAGACTTAGTGAATGTCAAAAAAGATTAATATTTGTATTTAGGTGCTGTTAGAATAGATCAAAGAAAAATGTTAAAAGTTATCAATCATAGATAAATACATGATTGGGGAACAAATCCTTCCAGGGGTAGTGGTTTCCTGAGGAAAAAGTTCAACTTTCATGCTTCTATTCCACAATTACATGACAATTATTAATATGTATCTTTCAACAACAGTATTACAGTATACTATATCAGACCACATAAAAGGCACTAACCCAGTTAAATTGAACAAAGCATTCACACCAATGTTCATTCAAATGACATTTTGGACTCATATGAAAGATAATTGATGGAATATTCCAGAAAATTGAATTAAAAAACTACCAGAGACTATATGCCCTAACACACTGCAAACTCAAGATGTCAACCTCCAACTAACACTGCAAATGAATTTACTCAAACATACACCAAAATCTTGAAGATACCCTGCTATGAAGACTATCAATCACATTACCTCAAGAGACTGCAAACTCTAGATATTTTAAACCTGCAAAAAAGACAGCCAAAGACTATACTCAAACACACTGCATTCTCTTGATGTTGACCTAGTACAAAGACAGTCAGTAACTACATGTACCACCAATCAAACTCCAAACTCATGATGTTGACTTTCTGCTAAGACAGTTAGTAACTACATGTACAACCAATGAAACTGCAAACTCTTGATGTTAACCTGCTACAAAGACTGTCAGTTAAACTTCAACCAATCAAAATACAAACTTTTGATGTTTAAACCTAGTAAAAAACCTGTTAGTAACTGCAACCAATGAAACTGCAAACACTTGATGTTAACCTTCTGCAAAGACTGTCAGTAACTACATGTACAACCAATCAAACTGCAAACTTTTGTTGTTAAACCTTCTGCACAGATTGTCAGTAACTAACCAATCAAACTGCACACTCTTGATGTTGACCTGCTACAAAGACTGTCAGTAACTACATGTACAACCAATCAAACTGCAAACTTTTGTTGTTAAACCTGCTACAAAGACTGTCAGTAACACAACCAATGAAACTGCAACTCTTGATTTTAACCTGCCACAAAAACAGTCAGTAAAATCAACCAATCAAATCTCATGAAACCCTTTATGGTAACCTGATTATAGAGTTTCATTTTTGTTCTTTGTTGAAGGCCATACAGTGACATACAGTTTCTTACATCCATGTTATTTGGATTCTGGTAAATTATAGTTGTCTCATTGGCAATGATACCACATTTGTTGTTTCTATAAAGTCAAGAACATTGACTCTCTTTATGAATGGCAAATCATTGGTATCTCAAACAGCTGTTAAATCTGTAGACATTATTGGACTGACTAAAATATGTATTATAGACAACTTGAGTATGTTTACTGTGCATGATACATACAGTTGATATCTGGTTAGTGTTAGGAGCCATTTTATATCTGGAAGATAGAAATACTTCTATCATCAACTCCCAATAATCAAGAAAGTAATGGAAAAATCTATTCCATAGAGTGCTCATTTAGTGAGAAAGTATGGCAATTATATAATAAAATTGTGGATATATATGGTGAAAACTTCATGTCCAATGTCAATTGTCTCTATAAATTGTCTATAAATGACTAGGGAGGATCAAACCGATTGTCAGGGAATCTAACAAAGTTTCCAAACGTGGTTATTTCCTGTCCTCCGTTCATCTAGTGCAGTAAATTACAATATAACTCATTTGTTTATTGAAATTTACTATTTCAATTTAGATTTAATGATTACAGTTTATTGTCTGCTAGATGCATCTTCTGCAATATATTCTTGTTCTAGCAACACTGCACTTTAATTCATGTGTAACAAGAAATGTATTATGGATTATTTGACAATGAAGGTAAATAGATGACAACAGGTTTAAAAAAAAACTTGTTTCAATATAAATTAGAGAGATGGACCCAAATTGTTGAAAAATCAAATGAGAAATAGTTACATAAGATTTAGCAATGACATATCCTGTGGATGCTGAAATAAATTGCTAAATTGCTAAACAAACATAATTTTTTCATCTACGGTCTATATTTTATTGTTTAATTTCTATTAGGCAACTTTTATTTAGCTGAAGATGAACAAATTCAGCTGAAGGCAACCAATGGTTTACAATATTATACAAAAAAAAAAAAGATTCATAAATCCATAATGCTTTAAATATATCATATATGTGGTAGTGTTCACAATGAGTTAGGGTGACAGTTATCACTCGATTTTCTGTGAAAAATGTCTTATTCTCCAAGTTAATCTGTCATAACATTAATGGCTTGACGAGTTATTACAAAAAGCAGGTGACAAATAAGAAATCTTTGACAAATATCATATGTATATAAAGTTCCTTACTTGATAGTTCCAAAAAGGTCTGCAAGCATAGATGGAAGGCTAAATAGGGTTACTAAGCAGGGCTTTCATTATCTTTCATGTTGACTGGTACTTTCCACTTTTCTAGGTGGTACTTTTCAATTTATTCCATGAATATCTTATATAAAAATTCCTACATTTTGGCGGTACTTGTCAATAGCATAGGAGGGTAAAAGTACCGGGTACCGCCTCCTAATGAATGGCCTGACTAAGTTATTAATTCCTGTAGCCATAGCCAAATAAAATACCAGAAGAAGAGACAGATAGAACATTTAAGAACTAGGAATGTTTTTGGTTCTGATACTATTCTATTTTTACCAAAATAAATGGTGCTTACATAAAACAGTTGGAATGATGTGTGCCTCACTATGCTTGTAACAAACTGACCTTTGTTAGAAAGAACTTGAGGATGCCAGAAAATAAAGAAGTAGCAGCTGTATTATTTCCCCACCAAAAAAAAATATAAAAAAATGTTTTGTAGCAACATTTTCTTTCTTTATTATTTATTTAGAATAGTTAGCTAAAAAAAACAACAAAAATAAATTATGTGACAAGGTCTAGTTTTAATGATAACAGTTTGTTCCTGTGTCAAGTTAAGACACTTATATGTCAACTCATTTGTCTGCTGGATATTTTAACATACGTATAATTTATGAAGTGTTGTTTACATAATGACAAATAAGTATACAAAAGTGTAAGACATTTCAATAAATAAAGCTTGTGGCTTTTCATATAGCTATCAAATGCTATAATGGAAAAATGACAGTTTATGGCCTCTCTGTGGACTGATCTTGTCTTGCTTTTCAACATTACTGGAAGTGTACCAATACAGATACAGTTGGACCTGTCGAGAACAGGAAATATCAATTATACTTAACACCAAAACTCACATAAACAATTGGTAAATAGCAGGAAAACTTTATCAACTCCATGGATCAAGAAAATCATTTAAGTGTAGTGTTGAAATAAAACTGGATTTATGGCACAAAACCTGCAATATGTATCATCCTTTATTTGTTAAGGTTCCAGGAGTTTCAACTTTTGAGACCAAAAGAAACAGGCCTATTTAGAATCACGAGAACTGTAGTCAAAAAGTCATAGTCCCTGATAGGTCAACAGTACTGAATGTGAGTCAGAAATGTTGCACAGAGAAACAAGACTTACTTTGATAAGGATGAGATTTTTTAAGAAGTAGGCATGCAATATTATGTTTAAGTGTTTTGACCAAAACCAAAGCATTTTAGCCCTTAATATTCTGGACCTACCATTCTACAACTTTTCTTGATTATCAGTCACATCAAGGTTTATATGTCTAGAAATGATTAGTACAAAGATTTGAATTTTATAAAACAAATTTTATCAAAAAAGATATAAGATAATCTAACAAAACAACAACAGAAAACTAGAGGCTCCACCCTAAGTAAAGAAAATTTTGACATAAGGCAAACTATAGACCCTAAACACAATTATACAACACATGCAAGGAAACAAGATGTGCTGCAAGCTAATCCAATTACAGCATATATCATGACGGTATGACTGGAAGCAACTTAGAAAAATGTCACCAAAATGTGAGATTATATTAGCTTTCAGCAAAGAGAAAGTATAGATCCAGACACATGAACAGAGGTTAAACAAGCTATAAAACAGCTTCTTTGGAGTAGGAGTCATCACATCAAACAGCAGTGAAAATACAGACTGATTTCAGAAAGTCTGTAATGCTAATCACTTATCCTAACCAATGCCAAAAATTGTCCTAATACTTTTATTACATTTAAATTTTTGACCTTTTTAGATTCACTACATTAGTTTTCCAATCTATCTAGACATTACAATTAAATCTCATTAATTACTAGCTTTTGATACTTTAAGACATGTAATTAAACACTCATCAACAGCATTTGGAAGCCAATAAAAGTAATTTCATGCTTGGTGAGGTGACAGTAGGATAGATGGCACAAAATCAACATGAAATGTTTTTACCATACCTGGCCTATGATGTGTGAAGCTTGGTTTATCAATTTTATCTACATCAAAGTAGATATATAAAGTTTATCAAGTCATCAATTACTTATGATCTTTTACATTAATTTTACAGATTAGTTTAATACTAACGAGGTTGTGTTAAATGGCTATGTTAATAAGTAAAGAAAATATATCAATTCTCAAACTTTTTTACTATCAAATAAATGAGAAGAATTGACATGATTAATGTTGATATAAGAATGTGTATATTTCTTATCATTTATTTGCAAAAAGTCAAAAATAAATCATAAATCATGGATATTATAACTTTTAAATACCCTTGCAATTAAAAAATGTTTTTACATATTTGTAGATTTTTTAATATCAAAGCATTAAATATGGTATCCAATATATTCAAAGTATTATAGAAATGAATAAATAGAATGTGTTGCAACAAAGAAGAATACCATTTGACATACATCTACATATTCAAAGTAGGAAATATTTTCATGGCATTATATACATTTGGAATTAATGAAAAATTTGGAAATAATTTCACTGCAGCAAATTGCACTGACAATTCCCCTTCAAAAATTGTAAACATGTGCATTCAATACAACAGGCATAATTTTTACATGTATACATATTTTACAATTATGATTACATAAATACATGATATCTTACTGAAAATAGCAAAGTTGTGTCAATTCATATTTGCACTGACTTCAATATAACCTGAAGAAACAATTCTCCTAAAAAACATGCTGCAACTTCAATATAACCTGAAGAAACAATTCTTCTCCTAAAAACATGCTGAAACTTCAATATAACCTGAAGAAACCATCCTTCTCCTAAATACATGCTGAAACTTCAATATAACCTGAAGAAACCATCCTTCTCCTAAATACATGCTGCAACTTCAATATAACCTGAAGAAACCATCCTTCTCCTAAAAACATGCTGCAACTTCAATATAACCTGAAGAAACCATCCTTCTCCTAAAAACATGCTGCAACTTCAATATAACCTGAAGAAACCATCCTTCTCCTAAATATATGCTGAAACTTCAATATAACCTGAAGAAACCATCCTTCTCCTAAATACATGCTGCAACTTCAATATAACCTGAAGAAACCATCCTTCTCCTAAAAACATGCTGCAACTTCAATATAACCTGAAGAAACCATCCTTCTCCTAAAAACATGCTGAAACTTCAATATAACCTGAAGAAACCATCCTTCTCCTAAAAACATGCTGCAACTTCAATATAACCAAAGAAAACCGTCCTTCTCCTAAAAACATGCTGAAACTTCAATATAACCTGAAGAAAAAATCCTTCTCCTAAAAACATGCTGAAATTTCAATATAACCTGAAGAAACCATTCTTCTCCTAAAAACATGCTAAAACTTTAAAATAACCTGAAGAAACCATCCTTCTCCTAAAAACATGCTAAAACTTTAAAATAACCTGAAGAAACCATCCTTCTCCTAAAACATGCTGAAACTTCAATATAACCTGAAGAAACCATCCTTCTCCTAAAAACATGCTGCAACTTCAATATAACCTGAGGAAACCATCCTTCTCCTAAAAACATGCTGCAACTTCAATATAACCTGAGGAAACCATCCTTCTCCTAAAAACATGCTGAAACTTCAATATAACCTGAGGAAACCATCCTTCTCCTAAAAACATGCTGAAACTTCAATATAACCTGAAGAAACCATCCGTCTCCTAAAAACATGCTGAAACTTCAATATAACCTGAGGAAACCATCCTTCTCCTAAAAACATGCTGCAACTTCAATATAACCTGAGGAAACCATCCTTCTCCTAAAAAAATGCTGAAACTTCAATATAACCTGAAGAAACCATCCTTCTCCTAAAAACATGCTGCAATGTTCAATATAACCTGAAGAAACCATCCGTCTCCTAAAAACATGCTGAAACTTCAATATAACCTGAGGAAACCATCCTTCTCCTAAAAACATGCTGCAACTTCAATATAACCTGAGGAAACCATCCTTCTCCTAAAAACATGCTGAAACTTCAATATAACCTGAAGAAACCATCCTTCTCCTAAAAACATGCTGCAATGTTCAATATAACCTGAAGAAACCATTCTTCTCCTAAAACATGCTGAAACTTCAATATAACCTGAAGAAACCATCTTTCTCCTAAAAACATGCTGCAACTTCAATATAACCTGAGGAAACCATCTTTCTCCTAAAAACATGCTGAAACTTCAATATAACCTGAAGAAACCATCCTTCTCCTAAAAACATGCTGCAACTTCAATATAACCTGAGGAAACCATCTTTCTCCTAAAAACATGCTGAAACTTCAATATAACCTGAAGAAACCATCCTTCTCCTAAATACATGCTGAAACTTCAATATAACCTGAAGAAACCATCCTTCTAAAAACATGCTGAAACTTCAAAATAACCTGAAGAAACCATCCTTCTCCTAAAAACATGCTGAAACTTCAATATAACCTGAAGAAACCATCCTTCTCCTAAAAACATGCTGAAACTTCAAAATAACCTGAAGAAACCATCCTTCTCCTAAAAACATGCTGAAACTTCAATATAACCTGAAGAAACCATCCTTCTCCTAAATACATGCTGAAACTTCAAAATAACCTGAAGAAACCATCTTTCTCCTAAAAACATGCTGAAACTTCAATATAACCTGAAGAAACCATCCTTCTCCTAAATACATGCTGAAACTTCAATATAACCTGAAGAAACCATCCTTCTCCTAAAAACATGCTGAAACTTCAATATAACCTGAAGAAACCATCCTTCTCCTAAAAACATGCTGAAACTTCAATATAACCTGAAGAAACCATCTTTCTCCTAAAAACATGCTGCAACTTCAATATAACCTGAAGAAACCATCCTTCTCCTAAAAACATGCTGCAATGTTCAATATAACCTGAAGAAACCATCCTTCTCCTAAATACATGCTGAAACTTCAATATAACCTGAAGAAACCATCCTTCTCCTAAAAACATGCTGAAACTTCAAAATAACCTGAAGAAACCATCCTTCTCCTAAAAACATGCTGAAACTTCAATATAACCTGAAGAAACCATCCTTCTCCTAAAAACATGCTGAAACTTCAAAATAACCTGAAGAAACCATCCTTCTCCTAAAAACATGCTGAAACTTCAATATAACCTGAAGAAACCATCCTTCTCCTAAATACATGCTGAAACTTCAAAATAACCTGAAGAAACCATCTTTCTCCTAAAAACATGCTGAAACTTCAATATAACCTGAAGAAACCATCCTTCTCCTAAATACATGCTGAAACTTCAATATAACCTGAAGAAACCATCCTTCTCCTAAAAACATGCTGAAACTTCAATATAACCTGAAGAAACCATCCTTCTCCTAAAAACATGCTGAAACTTCAATATAACCTGAAGAAACCATCCTTCTCCTAAAAACATGCTGCAATGTTCAATATAACCTGAAGAAACCATCCTTCTCCTAAAAACATGCTGAAACTTCAATATAACCTGAAGAAACCATCCTTCTCCTAAAAATATGCTGAAACTTCAATATAACCTGAAGAAACCATCCTTCTCCTAAAAACATGCTGCAATGTTCAATATAACCTGAAGAAACCATCCTTCTCCTAAATACATGCTGAAACTTCAAAATAACCTGAAGAAACCATCTTTCTCCTAAAAACATGCTGAAACTTCAATATAACCTGAAGAAACCATCCTTCTCCTAAATACATGCTGAAACTTCAATATAACCTGAAGAAACCATCCTTCTCCTAAAAACATGCTGAAACTTCAAAATAACCTGAAGAAACCATCCTTCTCCTAAAAACATGCTGAAACTTCAATATAACCTGAAGAAACCATCCTTCTCCTAAAAACATGCTGAAACTTCAAAATAACCTGAAGAAACCATCCTTCTCCTAAAAACATGCTGAAACTTCAATATAACCTGAAGAAACCATCCTTCTCCTAAATACATGCTGAAACTTCAAAATAACCTGAAGAAACCATCTTTCTCCTAAAAACATGCTGAAACTTCAATATAACCTGAAGAAACCATCCTTCTCCTAAATACATGCTGAAACTTCAATATAACCTGAAGAAACCATCCTTCTCCTAAAAACATGCTGAAACTTCAATATAACCTGAAGAAACCATCCTTCTCCTAAAAACATGCTGAAACTTCAATATAACCTGAAGAAACCATCCTTCTCCTAAAAACATGCTGCAATGTTCAATATAACCTGAAGAAACCATCCTTCTCCTAAAAACATGCTGAAACTTCAATATAACCTGAAGAAACCATCCTTCTCCTAAAAATATGCTGAAACTTCAATATAACCTGAAGAAACCATCCTTCTCCTAAAAACATGCTGCAATGTTCAATATAACAAATGTTAGGACATGTCGGTATGTTGTTACTGCAAGTGTGTACAAACAGTAACCAGAATGATTTAAATCTGTCAGACTCGAATTCTAGCAATTTTCATGTGATGTATAGATTCTGTCAGGCCAAGGAAAAAGACATTTATAATATAGACATACAATCATATAGCAACAGTGATAATGACTGAACACTGTTCTAGAAACACATATTTTATACCATAATTCAACAGCTGGAGCCAGAAAATATCTGTAAGTAAATCTTTATTAATGTGCACTAATCCATATTTATAAAAACATTTTTCAAACTTCATGTTTGAAAACTTCTGTTTTACTATCTATCAGGTACAAAGTCTAGACAGAGAGTAGTTCTGGATGTACAGAATAAAACATAAAGGCCAGGTGGGTCAACAGCCATTGGAGGAAGATAATAATTGAAACACTAAATAAGGTAATATAATTCTTCTGGTTGGGCTCAAGAGCACAGATAGGCAGGTCAACATCAAGATAGACAGATAAATAGATTGTGGTCTGCTTAACACCCAGTAGTCAACATTGAGATAGACAGATAGATAGATTGTTGCTTGTTTATCACCCAGTGGTCAACATTGAAATAGATAGATTATTCAGCTTATAGTCCAACGGTCAATAATGAGGAGTTCAATGCATGTTAAAAAAAGTTGTGTTTGCCAAAAATCAACATGTCACCGCATATAATACAATTTGGATATTGTGCAACAGTATGTTGAGATAAAATGTCACAGCCTCAATATGAGTTATATTATAGTATTGTAACCAACCCTGTTGCAGCTAATACTATGTACACTATGTACACTTAGAATATCAGTACACTGAATGAAATATCTTTAATATTTCGAACATTCTCATCAGCTTTGAAAAACCAGACATTGAAATTTATGAACCAGAAGAAAATACTACTTCAATTTAAATTGACTGAAACCAAGGAAGAAACTTCAATTCTCAAGAAGCATGAAAATATCTGAACAATTAGCTGAAAAATTAGCCTGAACTTTATAATAATAAATAGTGTACTGCACTGAATAGTCCTGGTTATTAGCAATTTAAGAGCGAGATTGTTTGTCATGGCATGCTGTTTAACAACATTCAAATAGCTTTTTTATAGTGCAATATCTCACAAACTGTGAAACATACAGATTTTTTATAGATTTTGTATAATACTACCAATACTTAACACTATATCTTGCTTATGGGATATAAACCTAGGAACAAATACAATTACCTTAATTGCTTGATTATTTTTACAAATTCCCACAGTTTTGTTCCCTATCAAAACATTTATGCAGTGTAAAAGTGGATAAAGCTCTGCACATCATTTGCTCTACCAGTAGTGGCAGTTTGACAAATTAGCTCCATTATTATGATTTATACAACATCTTCCCCCCAGAAGAAGGTAATTGGTCCTTACAGCTGGGTGTATGTACTGTCATTATATAAACAACTTTAATCCAAGACAGGACTCCTTAACAAAATGTCAAACATAATTTAAACATTTTCAATTGCTTCCATGCAACTGTATTTAATGCACATTTCAGAATTCTAGTTTGAATGGAAACCAGACATCATTTAGAACAAGATCACTTTTACTGCAAAGATAAAACTTCATATATTTCATCAATCACTGACCATTCAATGACAGAATGAAAGCAAAACTGACCACAGGACTGGTTGACCAAAGCACAATACAGGGATATGCTAGTTTGATAATAGTCATCAAGTAAGAAGACAAAATAACTGACAAAAAAACCAAAAGATTCAAGCTTTGTTTATCAACATCAACTATAAATTATAAGATGGGGTTGATGGTATTTTATGTTTTCTTTTTTAGTAACTTTGTGATTGTGATAATCAAGATTTATAGTCCTTTATTTTTAAGGATAAAACCCTAAGCACTGCCCTGGATTGATTTCTAATTATTTTCATTGAATATTCAGACATCATCTAGTACCTTACACCAAACATGTGTAAACATAATCTTAATATCAAGGGAATGAAAATTAATTAATGTCTCTAAGATGGTATTCTAGTAATAAACTGATAATACAGTGGAACAATTATTTTATAACTTACAACAAAAGACAACTAGATGAGTTTGGTATAAACTAATGAATTTCATCTCCTCTGTGTGTACAGAAAATGACAGGAGAGAGCAAGGGAAATTATTGAGTTTCCAAAAACAAAATATGAAAGCAATGCAAAAAGCAGGTTATTACTAAGATAACGAATGGGTAAGGCTGCATGTAGTGTAGAAACTATCAAATCTGGATAACAAACTAGAGGCTCAAAGGAGCATGTATTAATCATCTAAAGTCTTGGCATAAAACAGATTAGATCTAAAAGTGCAACGAAATGATTTTTTTCTAATTAATAAGCCACTTAATGGACCTAGAAATCAGTTACCAATATTCTGTCAATGATTCCAAGTACATGTAATAAGCTGGTGCTGGAAAAATTCATGAAGAATACAGAGAAGCAACGTTTTACACTTAACTGTTTGTTGTCTGAAATGTAACTCACACAATAAAATACCAAAAACAGAAGCTGAACATCCGCCAGGGTGGTTAAGTGGACTAAGTGGTGATAAAAGCCTATCTTTTCCCATCAGACAACATGTGATAAAAAAGGCAGTCAAATCCCAAAATAAGAAAACTGATATAAAAAACAAGGGAGAATGCAACCTTATCCAACAATATATATAAGATCAATCAATATTAAGTTTTCACCAGTGACCAGTAAACCTTAATGTTTTGTGGTATAATTTAATTACAAGAAGAGATAATGGCAGCTTTGAGATGTCAGAAGTCATACATTTTGTGATGAAGTTTACATTAAGTATATAATTTTCACAGGTTATATATATATTCTGTCAAGCTTGGCCATGGCACATGATAAATAATTTCATCTGAGATGACCTGAGTGGTAAGGTGGTCTGAAAAACCATCAGGTATATGTCTGGGTTATGTTTTTAATTAAATTGACCAAGGTCATGATGAGGTTACTTGTTAAAAACAACTTGAAATGACCAATGCCAGAGAATGCTATTTTAATTAAAAACAATCTTCAGATTGACCAAAGATTGGATGTGGATATATTTGTAACTGACCTAGGCCAGTGCCTTGAGATACACATTTTCCCTACAGAAATTCCAAAGTCTAGATTATTTCTGTACTTGCCAAAAATTTTCTTTCTACAACTCATTGATAAAGACAAAAAGGTTTGTCAGAAATGTGACTAAAATAAATATTGTAAAAAGTACTTGTGGCTTTTCATGTGAAGTTTGCCAGTTCATAAAAGTATTTTGTTTGAGCTGCTCTCTAAAACTGCTCTACATTATCACAGTTTATAGATATACAGACACTTGACACTGTTTGGGGTCAACTTCGTGTTGCCTCTTCCACAGAAATAAATGAAAAGATATCAATTTGCCCTAATGGATGATTGGCACATGAGGCACAGGGGCACAAAATACTCTATTTGTACCAGTTACTGGTATTCTTATCAAGAATGCCTGACAGTTTCCTCAGGAAAAGAAAATTTTCAAATCTATTGTTCAAATTTATTGTTGCAAATAGTTTTGTCTATATTTTTAAATTATTTTTTTTGGGGGGGGGTAAAAAAAGCAGAACATGGCCTCTGACCAAGATATATAACTGAAAAACAAAATTTAATGTTTTAAAATATGCAATGAAAGGTTTATCCTAACATCTAGAATGTATCTTTCTTGAGCAAAGAAATTAATAGGGATGGAGATTTATCACCAAAACATCATAGGCTGACTATAGCCACAGATTATATCCACTTCTCTGCCATGATAACTATAACATAAATAATCTACTTAAACATGTAAATCTCTATCTTCTTGATAGATATAATGTATCATGGGCCTAAGTATGTGTGGTCATACACTCTACAACTGACCTTCATAAAATCTGACAATAAACAGCTGGTGAGATACATTAGCCAACATAGTGAATTAAACCATTTTTACTAAATTTATTCTGTTTGAATATAACACTGGGCAGTTAGGAAAGGTGATTACATCATTCCTTTAATTACTCAATATAACATTGGGCAGTTAGGAAAGGTGATTACATCATTCCTGTAATTACTCAATATAACATTGGGCAGTTAGGAAAGGTGATTACATCATTCCTTTAATTACTCCAAATAGGTGTAGGAGTAGGATATTCTGACATGGAAAAGTTGAAAATGAGTATGAAGAGATACAAACGTATATTATTTAATAGAGTAAAGTCAAATTGCACACACTTTTTTTTGTGAAATAAGCCTTGTGTGACATTTTTTTTTACCTTTTTTTGACTGCTGCAACTTCAATGTAAACAATATTTTTCGAATCATTTTAATTTATCCTCAGAAATTGATAGAAATATGGAAACTCTTTGATATAATTCCTCCATTAAAATAAGATGAGTTTGGGATTAGATACAAATAGTTTATCTATTAGAAGCTTATCATGTATATGATTTTCAATTTTTCTCTCTATCTTTATAGTCCATCTTTTTTATAAGTTTTCTCAGTAAACACTGCTAAAATCTTTAAAACATAAATGATCCAATCATTGATTTTAAATAGGGATTTATAAAATTATCACACAATTTCATGCAAATTTGATATAAATTCATCTTTTTCTGCTCATAAAGACAAATTTTATTGCAGAAAACACATTAAATGTCCATATAACTGTGTTTTTATAGCATCGATCAACATGGCAGTAACCTGACACCAGACAAAATACCTGAGCTTTTACCTGTAGTTAAAGCCAAAGTAAATAGGATATCAAAAAATTAGCCCAAATGCATAAAATGTTTTAAATTTTGAAAGCCTCAGTAGATTTTATGAGTATTTTATTAGTTATACTGACACCTTGTTGAGCCATCCATGATCTACAGGGGATAAAGCCAGCAGACAGAAACACCATCATAAATTATAACTATAACTAGGTGCAATTTAAGTTACTCTGATATCACTTCAGTTTTTGCACCTCATATTTTAATTGCAAAAGAATTCAAGGTATTAAAGTTATTTTATCAAACATTTGAAAACAGATGCTTTAAAAAAGAATTATGCAACCAAACTATGATAAATTACAAATAAAGCACCACAATTTAACAGATAATGCACCACATCTAAAAAATTTAAACAAAAAAAACCTCAAATATTCAAGGAAAAAAACAATAACAAAACTGAAATTTTGGGACTTATTAGCATAGGGTCACAGAGCAACAAAAAATTATTGTACCTACAAGAAATTTGCTAACAGACAAGTTTAAACTAATGTTGTTAAAATTAAATAGATAAGATTTTAATAGTTAATTCATGGACAATGGCTTATTTTGAAGATGTAACATTGAATTTTAGACATAATCTTACATCACTGGGTACTGTGGTAGTTTTTCCTGTACAGAACCTGTCTTTTCCAATAAAGGAAATGTATCCTCCTGTTGTGATATAGATGCAGGCTGAACACACTTTATTTACATGAATAATTGTAGAAATCAAGTTAATTTAAAAAATTTTCTTTAGCGTGACTTAATACTGAACTAATGACAAAAATAATTTCAAAATACAAAATTATGTTTTTTTTCGTAATGGTAACATGATTCTTGATTTTCAAACTGATAATTGTAAAATACATGTGCCCTTTCAAATAGATCAATAAATGAAAATGCAATCATGTCATAAAATTAATTGCAATTTAATCTGATTACATCTTCCAGCATCCTGATATCTTGAGGGCACATGCATCAAGTTCATTCTTCTGTAATCCCGACAGAAAACACTTCAAATTCACATAAGTTGACATTCATTTTCCTGTTTTCATTAAGCTTAGATTCTGGGTTAAGATTTTTCATAGGTTTTGAGAATTTTTATGTACTTTAGTACAGTTAAACTTTTTGAACTGCTGTAAATTAAGAAATTATATTCCTAGGTTTATGTCAAAGCCAATAATGGACAGAAGTTATCATTGAGAACTCACATTCTGATTCTGGACCTATATAGATGTATATCAAAGCATTTCCTGAAATTGCAATAATTAATCTCTCAATCTAGTTGGACAGGTCCAAATTGCAATGATAAATGCTTGCAATATTTGATTTTAATTTACAATAATTGCCTTTTTACCTGAATTTGTTATGGTACCAGAGAAAGGTAGGCTCAGGGTTTCCCGTAATCTGACATTTTAGAAGTATTTCTGATCCCAATGTTATATTCTCTGCCTTTGGTCTCTTTAATTCTACAGTCGCTTTTTGATCAATCCCTGTAAAGAGAAAATATTACAACAAATTTTAATCAAATTTGAAAATAATCTGAAAAGTTTTATTTCCACATATTATCATGTATAAACTTGCAGGTGCTTTTAATGCAGTATGTAATTCTACCATCAATTATTTATTCTACTGATAAATCTGAATGGAAAATAGTTTAAAGTACAATTATATGACTGCTTATACTTTCCAGACAATAACAATATTTATTTGTCTTGGATAAAAAATGGAATCAAATGTTCAATACACCTGCTGTATAGAACAGCATTCTGTCAAAAATCCATTTTCACTTGGTCTCAACGGTAGTGATAATTTTGAAAAGAAAATATACTACATCTACAAAAATCTAAATTCTTAAACAAAAACAGA
The DNA here is from genome assembly GCA_037788925.1 of Mytilus galloprovincialis. Taxonomy (NCBI): domain Eukaryota; kingdom Metazoa; phylum Mollusca; class Bivalvia; order Mytilida; family Mytilidae; genus Mytilus; species Mytilus galloprovincialis. Next base: position 88,698,294 of record CM075334.1, read on the forward strand.
AAAAGAGTTGAATTTTAAACAGATATCTGACATCGATCCAAGCATGTGCAGATTTTCAATCAACAATTAAGTTGAATGTATAAACTAATGTAATCTTTAACAGCTAGGGTATATAAACTACCATCAATCAAAATAGGAGAGGTTTTTTTAAATCTTGCAGCAACGCATTTTCACTAAAGATTTAAAAAAGAGAAATAGTAATCATATAAAAAAAGAAGATGTGGTATGTTTGCCAATGAGACAACCCTGCACAGTTGACCAAATGAAACAGCAATTGTAACAACTGATAAGTCACTGTACAGCCTTCAACAATGAGCAAAGTCCATTCCGCATAGTCAGCTATAAAAGGACACGAAATGACATATGTAAAACAATTCAAATGAGAAAACTTATGTCCTTAAATTTATGTTAAAAAAAAACGAAAAATAAATATTTAACACATCAACAAACGACATACACTGAATCACAGGCTTCTGACTTGGGACATGCACATACATACAGAATGTTTGCTAGAAACTGCTTTGGCTGATTTTTTTACAAAAAATTTTTGTATCAATTTTTTATATAAATCTGTTCTATTACACAGGCAAAATTTGCTCACATGAATTTCACATGAATCTCACATGAAATTCACATGAAAAATTACACGTGAGATTCACCTCAATCGAGATAATACATGAAACTCGCGTGAAATTTTCATGGGAATTTCATGTAAATTGAGATTCACATGAATCTGATGTGAAATTTTTTACATGAATTTCATGTGAAATTTACAACAAAAAAATTGAAATTTTTCATGATTTTAATTAAAATTGAAAATTTAGATGTTATTTGAAATATTCTATTTAAAAAATTAATGTGAATTTCACATGAAAAAAAAATTATGTGATTTTCAGGTGAAATTCACATGAGTTTCACATGAGATTCACGTGAGTTTCACATAAACTGATTTCACATGAGTTTCACATATAAGCTCGTTTGAGGTGAAATTCATGTGAATTTCAAGGTGAAATTTGATTTCACATGAGATTCACATGCATTTATATTCACATGAAATTGATGTGAGTGAAATTTGCCTGTGTAAGTGAGTTGTTTGGCTTGTCCAGTAATTTATCACTTTAACCAATGCTTAAGACAACTGTTTGCCATTCTTCATTATTGATTTGGTTACTAGAAGAGATTCTAGAACTTGTAAACTGTCAGCTGATTGACAGCCCCCTACAGTTTTTACTTTCTAATTGACCATACAACACTTGTTGTTCAGCCTATCAGCTGAAGCAAGAATTAGCACAATCCAAGATAACGAGATATTTTACAAGTAATTAGGGAACAAGTGTTTAATGTAAAGGTGTCTTACATTTCAATGCTATAACCAATATATATTTCGGTATATCAACTTAATTTGCTTGTAAAGATAAAGCATTTTTTGTTAAATCCTTTTTTTGAATTGACCGATATATATCAAATCCTTTCAAAAGTGTTCAATTATTTCCTTATAATAATAAATATCCCAAATGAGAACACAATCAATCAATCAAAACTGTTCTTTAAATCACATGTTCAGTGGATGTCATGACAGCTGGCCCCCTTTAATCCTTTCAATTAAAGTGACCAATGTCGCCATCTTAATGCAAGACCATTATCTATACTTATTTCAGTAATGTGTTGGCAGACAATATCCAATGGTACTGTCAGGCACCATGATTACTTTGATCACCTAACAACAGATCAGGGTAGATAACCCTTAGAAATGTTTCTAAAATGGACATTTTAAAAATGAATAGCTTTTCAATTAGGAGAATTCAACTCAATTTTCTCATTTATCTCTATATAGTCTAGTATAAACCTAATTTTTGTAGCAACCTATTAAACTGTTACACTGTATCAACTCATGCAACAAGAAAATTCCTGATTGAATACTTTATGATAAAATAAAATTGAAAAATTGTAGAGTTTGTTAAATATAAATAAAATGTGCACAGATCGACGGAAAACAATGAAATACCATATGCAGACTTCTTTCAGCTAATAATAAATCTGGGTAACTTTACCTCTCTTTTTAACTGCATTGCCAATCCTTTATTAGTTATATAACAATCATAATGGAAGGCAAGTAAAAAAAAAACAACCCTATAATTTGTAGGATAATATCTATTTCAATGCAGCATCAGACTTAAAACATATAAATCATGCTACAAACTCCTTCAGAAATTTTCATGTACATGATAAATGTTAAAGTCCATCTGTATCTCTGTAATCAGTTTCAGATTTATGATCTTCAAAAGTCTTTTTTGTCGCAAATGATATCTAGATTTTTTTTCAATCGAAAAAAGACCACAAAAGGTATAATTTACGTATCCAACAATCAGAGGTCAAATGTCTTCCGAAGGAGTTAATCTTCTGTGAAATCTTGTAACAGTTCTATTATAATAGCAGGTTATAGTATCGCTGACATGTATATTATGTACAATTTTATCTAAAAATGGCTATCTAACAAGTTTGCTTGTCATGCAAGCCTGCCATTATTTATTGACGGCTTTTCATACCAAGATGAGGTTTTAAGTTATTACTACATAGCTATTTGTTCAGGGGTGTTCTTACCTTTTTCCTAACATTTCCTGATTTTGAAAGCATTTTTTACTTACTGACACATACAAAACCTATCAATATCACCATGAAAGGGAAAATGAGATTGGTACTTTTAGTAAGATGAGCTAAACTTTGTACACTACATGATAGTGCATTTTTTTTATGTCTGAAAACAATAATTGCACTTTCTTTTCTTCAATCAAATAAACTTTTCTTTAAAAATTATGTGTCTTCCTATTTTTATACATGCTGAAACAAATCAATAAATTTTGAAAATAGAAAATTAGGAACAGAAAAACAATACCTAGACAGAGGTGAACCACCAAAAAATTGGAGCTGGTGTATAAAAACTGAATTATGGTGATTTGTAAAAACTGATCATTGAAGACATTCAAGATGCAAAAAAACTTGTATAACATTGTAACAAAGTTGTTTACCTACATGGACGATTTTTCTACCTTTTTCTCTAATGATCACCTTACTAACATAAACATTGTGGAAAGGACATCTAAATGAACTATAAAGAAAACACACACAATAGAGGAAGGGACATCTGATGGCCATAAATCAGCTCAAATCAATCTGAGGGCTAAACAGCCATGATGGACAACAAAAAAGTAATATACCTAGGTGATAATTATCTCCCTTGGTGGCAACAGTCTATTCTGACAGCTAATAGGAATACTGATAAATAGCGGAAAAGTTTCAGGTGAATGTGTAATGTATTGCTTAAAACTGTCACTTATGGGCTAAAAAGTGAACAAATAGGAAAAGGGAAGGAAACCATAATTATACAAATAGTAAACTCTTCTGATTTTTAAATGCAAGAGACCATTGTACTAGTCCAAACAGCTAATATATTTTACAAGTAAAGGTGCTGTAAAAGTTATTAGATCATAGAACATTGCCACTCTAATTTGAATTAATATCAGTCAACAACAATTTTCTGCATGTCAAATTCTATAAAGCATGTTGAATTTATGAGATTTTTTTTAACAACATTGTATAAAATCTTGCACATCCCAACTGTTAATGTTATGACATGCTATAGCAATCAATCAAAGCAGATTAGATAGACTAAGTTAATGGCCATTTTATCTCACATTTCCCCTCATTTCAATTTTACACCCAACCTAATCAAGTATCCTTACAATTAAAAGAATGAGTTTCACTTCATTCATGATTTTAACAATACATTATCAAATTGCTGTAAACACAATTATGCAACTTAGCAGATTCAGTAATTATAAGTTATAAAATGCATAAATAATTTATAGAATGTGTCTGTACAACTCATTTAAGGCACTTCCATCAAGCTTATCCACAGTATTCATTGAATAGGCAAGGGTAGACGTCCCAAAGGGATTCTTTTAAAACTCCATTTCCAAATCATCATACCCTGGTGAGCCTAAATAATCTGGTGGGATTATTCATTGCATTGGGACAACATATGTCATTTACTATAATTTCAGCCTTTATAAAAAAGCTCTCTTTTTATAGAATTAAAAACTGAATCAAAATACGAGTATAATAAATTAGATTAGCTCTTTTGTCTATGCAAGTTAAAAAACGTTTTTTTTTTTAATAGTTGCGGCTTTCCAGTTAATGAATTATCTAAATGCAACAAAGATATTTCAAAACGTCACACCAATAGTATACTCAAGCATTATCTGTTGGTTTTGAAAGTCCCCCTCTTCCCTGTCATAGCATCAATTATTTTATGATTTATCACCTAATCTTACACAATTTCAATGGCACAATTAACTTTTTCATTTTTTCATGAAGTAGTGAAATATGTTCAAATTATCTAGCAATAAAAGAGGAATGTTTAGCCTGCATCATTTCAATAAAAATACAGTAAAAAGCATATTAAAATGTTGCCATCTGTTTTATGTCCCTGTTTTATCTTCAAACAGATCGCTGACTGGGGCAGAGACTTCCTGCTGCTCAAAATTTGTACACAACTCTGGTTACTATCTGTCAAAATATCAACCACTATGGTCTTACAAACATCATCAGTCAAAAACAAATCAAATGTCAAAGTCGTAAATTTTCTTTGACAAGATGAAAGAAAATACTGATTGGAGACTAGAAATAATTATTCAGATTTCAACCTTTCAGACTCATTTTCAGTTCTGATATGTAAAATATGTTCTTATAAAATACCACACAGCTTGAGGAATAGTGAAGATGAACCCTGAAGCATAATAACTTTTACTTTGTCTCTAACCTATTTCACTGCTATTTAAGATGTGTTATATCTTTTCTGTTGACTCTCTGCTATTTGAGAATTCTGTCTTAAATTTTTAGTACATGTAGTATGTCACTTTTACTACCTCAGCAGAAAAATTCAAAAAATAATGATAACCTTTTTCATAGCCAAAGACAATATTGCTAAATCGTTTTTCAGTTAATCAAATTAATAGACTTGTAATGTCAGACATGGACATTAAGTTAAATGACAAATGTATTTTTAATCCCTCAATAAACATTAAAGGAGAGCATAACAAAAAGAAAATCAGTTTTGGCCCACCAACAAATGCCTTGCAATAATTGATGACAAAAAACTAATGTAAAATTTAGTTTTAACAAGCAGAGGCAATGTTCCATGAAAAGCACTAACTGCTTTCTTTTATAAAACAATTCAGAGTTGAGTTTTTACATTTGATGGGTGTTTTGGATGTGATGCATGGAAAAGTTACTGTCGATTTACAGAATACCAATGCGTCATTTTCAGATTGCATTCTGCTTGACAATAATCATTTATCATCTCAAATTTAATGTTCAATAGTAAATTAGTTAGTTAAAGTAAAAGCGTTTTGAAGTTTTACACATTTTCTCTTTGACAAAAAGACAAAACTATTGGAATTTATCTCAAATCAAAACCTTGATAAATCAGAGGCATATTTTTCTGTTTCATAAATAAAATCTACATCTGCTATTTCAGTGATATAAATGTATTGATTGAGAAGGAGAGGTATAAAATACAAGTACAGGTATATGGTCTATAGATAATGCTGGGCGCTGATTTATTCTTCCAAGTGTCTTTTAGTGTCATTTAATATTATCTTTAAAAAATATGAAGGACTTCAAAAAATTATTCGACCGGAGGGAACACAACATTTGTACAATTTGCCATGAAAACAGAATAGTATGGTATTCAATTTATCATTCAAAATTATGCAGCGATATAGATGCAACGACAGATGGTCATTAACAAGATATAATAGATATTTTTATTACAGAAAATTCTTTTAATAGTTCAAAGTTATAGTTTTCCATATCTAGGTTTTTGCTTGTTTATGTTTTTTTAGTGGAAAAGGGGGGGGGGTTGTCATTTGTATATTTTGTATATGTTTTAAGGTCAACCCTTATACTAAAATGTACTGGTTATACTTTTATAAGGTCATTCATTGAATATATGATCCCCTCCTCAATAATTTAACTGTGTTTATCTTTAATTTTGAGTTAATATCTAATGACTTTAGACATGCTCATATTTTCCTTAATCAATGTTGTATAAATGGTGATATATTTTATAGGACATTTATTGTTTAATTTGTAATAGTATGAAGTCACTTCAGACATGTTCACATTTTTCGAGAGCTTTGTTCCAATACAAACACAATATCTGCTTGTCAAAAATCGTATCCAATAATTTTTTAATCTGAAAATTAGAAACTTGACACTGGTATGGTCAGAAAACCCATTAAATCACCATAATAATCAGTCAATCATAATCGGCAATAGTTGACGGACAATAGCCCGCTTTATATTCAAACCAATGTCCAAAAGAACACATAGTAAACAATAAATCTGGGTACATAACAACCAATACTTAAATGACAAGGTTAAAAAAATCCCTAGAGTTATCCTCAATAATCTAATCAATCTCTATTACATTTCATTCAAAGCGCTAGGACACAACATCTGCCCCAGAACAGTGTCAACCAATGTTTTACTTTGTAACCATTTTAGAAGTAAATTAACAGGACAATTTTTATCAACACCACAATCTGAGATCACGATGATTATCAAACATTTATAGTGCTGAGATTTAATGGAGACACTAAAACAAGAATAGTTAAACATGTCACTAGAAATAATAAAATGACAGCAAAATATAGTCCACATGGAATCGTTTCTTTAAATAGTATAAATAGAGTCATTTCAGATTGTAGTTTTTATTTCTGTCAATGAAGGATTTTAAATTTGTCCTTGATGAACAATAAACCATAAAATTGATTGTACATGTTCTTACAGCTTATCACATTGTATTTGCTGTTACTGTAAAAATAACATAATCAAAGTTCAATGATACACAGTAACTATCACATTTATTTTTGTCCGTCAACAGCAAGTTATGTCTATTATACATTCACAATCATTGGACGATTCCAGAAAGACCGCAACAGTCTAATCCAAATTCAAAATTAATTTTACTGCGGACCTGTTCAGAATTCAAATTTGTCTTATTAAAATATTTTTAAAACTCTATTGGTCTAAACATTACCTACAATTACCCGTCTACTTTTTCAACTGTGACAAACTTTTAAAAGATGAAACTGTTTTCATCCTATTCCTTAGAGAAGGAACTAATTTTACCATGCCAAAGCAAAAGGTATAAATGATGAGATGTGGTATGATTACCTATGAATTATCTAAATTTTCAAAAAGGTACAAGTCAGGGCTGACAGTCCAAAACCCTCTTCTGTAGTGAAGGTTGTAAAAAAATACCCTTGATGATTACTTATGAGATAACAATCCCCCAGAAAACAATTGACATTAATAATCTTAGACAACTTAAAGGCAATGGGCCTTCATAATTTCTTCCAATTCTTTCTGTTTCCAAGCCATTTGCATACTATGCCAATTGTCTTGATTGTTGAGTGCTCTTTCATTAATTCCCTCTTTTAATTTTTCAGTCAAAATTTGTTCAAGTTATCAAAAAGATGGTGTTACTGTATCAAGACACAATGACAGTGTAAAATACCAAACATGATCCATTTAAAATAAAGTATGGCATACTTTACCTTAACTTACAATTAATGCTATCTTTTCAACTAATGATTGTGCTCATCATTTTTAAATTAAAATCAGAACTGATCGGAAATTTAGAAAGATATATTTTTAATGATGACACTGATGAAATCCACATGTTTCCAAAAAATTAGTTCACCTACATATCTAATCTTTGATTTCTAACATTACAATCAGTATTTTAAGTATATCAATAACTAAGAACTTGTGCACTTTTGTTCAAAACCTAAATTCAACACTTTTTTTTTCTTCAGTATTATGAAATTACATTAAGTTGAGTACCAGTTTGTCTGAATAAAATCAATCACAAACAGTAAGAGGTCTACACATTTTTCTATGCTGTGCTATGTGTACTATTGTTTATCTGTTTGTCTTTTTCTTTTGTAGCCATGGTGTTATAGCTTATTTTTGATCTATGAGGTTGAAAGTCCCCCTGCTATCTTTCGCACCTCTTTTACTTGAACTGATAGTAGTCTTTTAAAACAAATTAAGCAGGCTCCCAAGGTCAATGTCAGCTCAGTAAAAACATAGCTTAGTCAGTAGTTGATCTTTTTACACCCTTAAAACTTGATTAACTGTTCCGATCAACAAAACAAGGGGATATCAAAAAATAAACAGAGGTTTCAAAATCCTATAGTGATCTTTTTCCACCTTAAACTTTATAAAATCATGACAACAACACATGAATGGATGGCAACATAAGACAGATGCTAGTAGCTTTATCTATTGGCACTTCACAAAGGGGATAGAATTACCCAGTGCTGGTCAACGATAAAGGCATGTCCAGAGTTATTCATTTCACCTTGTTTATACAGTATAAAGTGCTTGTTTTCAATCTTAGTCGGATTGATTTCATCAAACAAGATTTATTATTAAATCTTTCTGGACACAATGACCTTTTGAGTAATGGACTCAGGCACACCTGTTTTTAAAACAAGTATGCTCTTGTGTTATGGCTTCTTTTGATATAAAGTGTCATGAAGTTCCTGTATTTTGGACAATCATTAGAATGATGGATCTTTTCATAAAATATCTTGGGGGTTTAGATCTTTTTGTTATTCACTCATTGTTTTCAGATCTGAAACAAGGTGATATGATGAAGGCTTGTTTGGGATAGTCAGAATTTGCTACAGCATTCTAAAAGTGAAATCTCAAATAAATTGTATGACATCTTAAACCTTGCATAGTTAACAAATTGCTAAAGTGGCAAACAAAATTGAAGATTTAATATTTGATGGTTACACATTAAGTTTTATAAAAAAAGCCCATCTATTTGTATTTCAACATCAAAATGTCTATGTTTTTAAATTGGTTAAATCTAGTTTGCTTGTTTAAAGCACAGCAATTTTTCTTAACGGAATAACTCTATTTGATATAGTATCTACATGTATGTCTTTATCATAAAACCACTGGAAAGATGATGAAACATAACAATATCAAGAACTCTAGCAATACGGTCTCACTAAGGGCACTATTATGAGTAAGATTCTGTATATATCTATAAAGTTTCCAACAGAGTCATTTGAAAACCATTTCAATGGCGGGTCAATAGAGAGCTGAATCTCATGAAGTGCAAAACCCTTCAGTTAATATATTTTTGACTGTTTTTAATTTATTGCTATCATAATAAATTTATGCTAGTATTATTATTAAAAAAATCCATTAAAAGGAAGTCATCATTGTGTAAAAGCATATTCCCCCTGCTAAGCCAGATAATTTTTTCATAAATTTTAAAGTGCTTTAAAGTTCGTTAATCAATGTATTTTCATAGCTAAATAGCTTTAATAAATGTGTTGTGAGGTTTAATAACAATAAATTGATTAACACGGAGATACTGTCATGAAAATCTCACACGGTCCAGGTGTAGGCCCCACCTACTTCGACTAAACAAGTTCATCAATTCTTCAAGTGTCATGAGTTTTTGTTCAATATTCAGTCATGTTTGTGAAAGAGAAACACAGTACTTCTCATCTCAACTGAACTAAATGTAGAATTTATAAATTTATAAATACCAGTATTAGAATGGAAAGAAAATAAGCTCCCACGCCAAAACACTGCCTGTCAGACTTCATGCCCCAGAGTCAAACAAAATAGAAGACAGAAAGAAAGCAAATATCCTGTCTTTTAAAAAAATGTCATGATATTCAATTAAATTTACGATCCACCTTTAAAAAATGGTGGCAATGCCAGATGAAATAATCTTTTTTAACCTTATTCCTCATTTTAAATGTTTAAATATTCTGTAAAATACAGAAGTGCTCAGAAACTTTGCACCAAGATTTCAGTATACAAATGTTCTTATTGAAATTTTTCTTCGCTCTCTCAGTTGTCCTTGACCAATCAAAAGAGATAAGGTGTATTGAAATTTCAATGACTGACAGCAACTCAACAATACAAAAAACAAAAAGAAAAATTTTCAGGTAGATCAGGTGTCTTCTGCCATATTGAATTGTAAAATAGCAATTAGCAATTTGTACGGTAGATCTTCAATTAAATATGCAAAAACTTGCTTTAGAAACATACATATCGCACTTACTATACCAATTATCTAAAATTGAAAGTTCAACAAAAAAAGAACAGAAACTTTCATAAGATAAATTCAGATCTCGCCAAACAGTCAGGAACATATATACAGATATACTGTTCCCAGGTCCAGTCAACCTGTCAAGTAAAACACAAGTATCTGTAGTATCATGGACGTACTAGATCACTAATACTATAGGATTCAGTGCTTTCATAGTTCTAGGAAATCTGTTGTCCTGATTTCTTGCTTTTAATTCATTATCATACTTTGTGGTGCAAAGTATTAAATTACAATTATTTATGACTTAAAAAATGATACTTGTGGGTTTGATAAACCTACATTATATGTCAATTTCATGCCTATTTGTCAATTTTTACACATTTCTGCTAATACCTCTTCTTAAGTACATTCAACCTATTCCCAATAGAGCAATATGACATTTAACAGAACACCTCTAGAATAAAATGCAAGGCATATTGGATTACTTTAAGTCTGACAAAGATTAACCTAATAATAGTTTTGATATGCCATTGACACTTTATTCTTGGTTACTTGTAACCACTGATTTTCCTGATTAACCAAAATCTACTTACAAAACAACCTTTGTACACTTTTTGTACTGAGAGTTTAAAAAAACCAAACAAACCATTCATACATACTAGCGGTCATGCAGTCTTAGTATCCATCCAAAAGTCAAGATCTCAATCAAGTTCAAACATGGGGCCAGATTGTTTTTCTTTTTATCGAACTTCTGTTTGCTTTTACCAATAACTTATGGTAAATAAAGGCAACAGTAGTATACTGCTGTTCAAAACTCATAAATCTATGGACAAAAAACAAAATCGGGGTAACAAACTAAAACTGAGGGAAACACATTAAATATAAGAGGAGAACAACGACACAATACTAAAATGTAACACACACAGAAACTGAGTTAGCATTAGACAAAATCCGATGAGAATAACAAATATAACATCAAAACCAAATACATGAATTTGGGATAGACAAGTATCGTGACAAGTCTTATAGTAATGTGAATTCACACTCAAATATAAGAGAAAATAAACGGCACAACAGAAACACAACGTTAAAATGTAACACACACAGAAACGAACTACATGTATAATATAACAATGGCCATATTCCTGACTTGGTACAGGACATTTTTAAAGAAAAAAAATGGTGGGTTGAACCTGGTTTTGTGGCATGCCAAACCTCGCACTTTAATGGCAATGTTAAATATAACATTAAAATGACAACATAATATTACAGGACTTACAATACAAATAAATAAGGGAACATATTAAGACAAAGAAACACATGAATAATAGTTAACAAAAGGCATCAGGTTTAAAATTCAATACGTCAGAAACGCGCCTCTTCCACACAAGACTCACCAGTGACGCCCAGATATAAAACATGGTAAATGTGGGATAAAATGTAACACACACAGAAACGAACTATAATATTACAGGTACAGGACATTTTTAAAGAAAAAAATGGTGGGTTGAACCTGGTTTTGTGGCATGCCAAACCTTGCACTTTAAATTTCATCTAATTGCATCAGAGTGTAAATAATAAAAAGAGGAAATCATGTCTTATATTATGTTTAAAAGGACAGATATAAAAAAATTAACACTGAAGCACTAACATTTTCTACATAAGAAATCTAATTTCATTGTGAATTGTGAAATAGTTTATATATCCTTGTATCCCAAGAATACTTTAAACTTGCAGTTGAATCCTGGAATACATTTTTCTGAAGCCATTTATGACTGTATTATGGTTAACATCTTAACATAAGAACACCAGATGTCATAAATTTCTTCCTTAAAGTAATGTTCTGGTTGCAATTTAACTTTACTTTTTTTTTTTTAAATATGCTGGTTCGTGCATTGTGAATTGGCATTTTCTACATAAAAAAACACAGGTGCAATTAATATTTTCATCTGTACTTTAACATTGAAATTTTAATTATCAATAATAGTTCAGCATGCACTTCCGTGTGTCAACACTTTCAGTAAACATGTTCAAATAAAAAAAATGTCTTCCCTTAGTAACATAGCAACACAGTTAAAATTCAATTTATCATTACTGATGATTTATACATTTATTCAATAAAATGCATTTACTTAATCGAAACTGTTTAGTCTGAACAATTAAGAGCGTTTCATTTTAAAAGGTTTGATTAACCCCACATTAAGATACGGGTAAACTACCAAAAATAGTATTCCAAACAAACATTTTATCAAGTTATAATAACCATAATATATTATTGACAAAATGTCAATATCATCTCAACAAATTTTTATCATAAATGAATCAATTATTCTTCATTAATACTTTCCAAGTAGTCACTTTTATTCTCTTTCAGATTACCCACTTAACATGGGAAGAGTGCTAGCACAGCATTTATTCCATTGTTATTTCTTACCATAATACATTACACCATATTTACTTTCATCAAAAATCAATTACATGTTAACTACTGTACTAGTTTTTTTAGTAGTTAAACTTCACATTACAGCAGTTGACAAAAAATGTAAGTCATATTTGGAGACCCTATGAGACAGAAGACTTTTACCTTGAAAGACCATGTTTCATTCTTTTAAATCTCTTATACTGAGAAAGTGAATTATCTGCTTACATTTTCCAAAATTTAGCTTTCAAAACTTTTATAACAATACTCCTACACTTGTTAACAATTGTTTTCTTGCCACTGCCTGATTGAAGATAAATTGGAATAGGATCTAAAGTTAACACCAATTTTGTACATGTGCAACAGCGAAGATGCATCGGTTAACTTTTACTTAAAATTAACTTAGATTGCACCTGAACAAACTGTACTTTGAGATTTACGGGAATTCCACAACTTCAGATTTACCAAGATTCTACCTGAGAAAATTCATTTTCAAAATAAACTTTTTAAAAAAAGATATATTTCAGCAAATAAAAATTTAAACCGACCAATCATGGCCAGAGAATTAATTAACCCATATTTTATATCGTTGCTTTTAATTTCCCTCCCTGCCCTTTAAATATCCTCTTGTCTAAAAAGTTACACTTCACAGTTACTTAACAATGGCATAAAGCAAAGAGAAAACTGTTGGTCCTGATAACTGAGTACTGGTAATAGATTTTGCTCATACATATGGGTAACTATAGGATAATAAATCTGACATTTGGTTTAAAAAAACAGACAAATGGTATGGAAGTGAACTTAAGTAAGATAAATAGTTTAATCATACAACTGAATATTCATTACTCAAATTTAAATCAGAGTATGGCATCTTATATAACTCATAAACCATGATCTTGGACAATGCCTGCCAACTACAGAATGAAGTTTCAGTACATCCTCTCAGTCTTGTGTTTCAACACTTCCGGCAGTTGCATCACCTGGAAACTAAGATTTTTGTGATTATCACAAGAACAATCTGGTTAGAGAGATGACTGTAGCTAATAAAGACAATGGCAGACATGGGGAGAAGGTGCCTGTGCTGAACTGTCTATCTTAAATCATTGTTTACTGTACATACAGAATGCTGTAAATCACATTCAGGTGATAGCATAATGCTAAACTCCACAAGCTTTCCATTATTACAACATCATTTCATTGACAAATACACAGATGTATTTTTGCAAGAAAGATGAGCTTCATCACTTTTTTATGTTTTTTATGCATTTATTTATGTATAACAGTAAATGACATATTACATATAACATCTTCTTTCAGTTTTGTTCCCTAAATACATGTATCATTTTTCAATACTAGACCTGAGTGAGTACTGTAATGTTTTTTTTTTTAAATTCTTAACCTCATGGATACTATAGTTTGAATTACCCTTAAAATTATGACATCTCAACAAAGAGAATTTACTTCCTACTGTAAAACAATGTTGTTTTTGAAAAACTGCAATATAAACACTCATCAGTGGTGCAAGATTCAGAAATAATTCAAATAAATTTGTGTAGTCACATTGTTATATACAAATGTTACGTGAATAATAACCCTCATTTCCTGACATTCAGACGTATTTCTTAAAGTCCTTTGACTTTTAATTTCTCTAAATCTACTTGCTTATTACTTGTCCTAATTTAAATACATTTTGATAATTAAATATTAAATACAGGAATCCCCATTCAATAACTGTATATAAATATATATCATAAATAGGAAAATATGAAAGCCAAATAAACTCTCCTGGATGTCATATTAGTGTAATTCAATTCATTTTTTTATAACTTTTTAATTTTTCTTTGAAGAACTTTAATTTGTGTATAATATGATTTATGAATTATGACACCTTTTGATATAATTCTGTGATAGTTAAATGTCTGTTTAGAAGGTTATTAATGTCTTTTTAATTATTTCTCTTATATGCTGAAAAAGTTTTAAGAGATTATCCTTTAAGCTTAATGTATGCCTGAGATGATTTAAAAGTTTTTCAGTTTCTCAATTTTAAAATGAAAGTGACTTCCAAACCCCACCTAAAATTACCAGGGGTGAAATTATAAGTTATTGCTGTTTATTAATTTTTGCAATCATTATAAAATAAAAGCAAAGGATACGGAGTATCCATCTATGATATAAAAAAAAAACAGTACATACACAGCAAAAAAAACAAACAAAAACCAAAATCCATATATGGCTGATTATGTCTGTTATAGGTGTTGCTCATTGTTGAAGGATGTTCTATAGTTGTAAATTTCTGTGTCTTTCTGACTAATGTGGATAGTTGTCTCATTGGCAATCATACCACATCTTCTTATTTTTATACTTTATAATATCCGAATCACTTTGTTCAAGAAGAATTCTTTTAAAGTTATAATCTAGCATAATAAATCAATTTCACTTTATATAAAATAGCATGAAAAGTGTCTATTTAAAAAGTTGTATAATTTTATTGATAAATAATTGATATTTGAATATTATTGCACTACGCAAATAACTGAACCTTTAAAAAAAAGAATGGCATTAACAATGGATCTTGTTTGTAAAAAAAAGTGCCTTCACAAAGACAGAAATTAACTGTTGCCAGAATCCTATTAACCTAACTGACAGGATTTTGAAGAAAATACAATTATGTTCAACAAATAAAATCAATCTGACTGTGACAGAAGGCTGATTACACCTGGGAGTAACATCAAAGTGACATCAACCCAGGTAGTCACACATTTAATTACAGGTGTAAATTCCTTATTTCACAGGTCAGAAAGTGATGTTTTAAAGATCAAGAGATTAATCTACTTCTGCTTAGTTACAAAGTACATTCTTACAATTTATGTAGATTTAGGATCTGTAATTTGTGGGTAAAAACAAACAATTGCTTGTGTTTTAGTTTCATTTACAAGTATCATGGGATATTCCCTAATGTCTTTTATTTACGAGATGAAGTTAAATGCATGTCATCTTTCCCATGTGTTTGATACATTATTCTATTTCAAGAATGAAAATAGCAACTAAGAAAATAAAACTGGATATACGCATCATCGTAATATATATTTTCAAAGATTAATTTATAAATGTACACTATATTAGTAAAGTTTTCAAGATTGAATAACATGAAATCAATTTCATATCCCACTTTCATAGTATATATGCTTCTATATGTTCACTGCTGTGAAAAGACACTCGGAACACATTACAAGACCAAAGATCAAAAACAGGCAGTACAGGTGTACCAATAGAGTTGCATAAAACATGGCCAGCCCCTGTAACCCATCAGTTACCACAGACCAAAACGGCACATGTAACCTATCAGATCCCTACCAAATTGGAGAAAAACTAAAAAGTGTATCAAAAAGAAGTAGACAGATTTTCAATCCATAAAAGCTTAAACTCTATATTTGAAAAAAATGGAGCCTTTGTTTAGTACATCCTGTTCCTAGAAGCTGAGATCAAATTTCTTAAGGATAATATCAAGCTGAAAATATTTTTTTTTACAAATAATTGTCTTTATATGAATCTTCCATACAACCACAAAATACAAATGAATCAATATAACTTCCTTGTTGCTAGCACTTTCACTTTAAAACTAAATCTATTATTTCAAAAATAATAAGAAACCTTGAAAACAAATCAGATATATATCGACAAAGATGGAACAATTCATTCCATTAAAAGGTCTATATACGTGTACTCTAATGTTCAAGCAGTAAACATTTACTGCCAGACTTACAATCCTCACCGCAATAAAAACCTAAGAAAAGTATATAATAAAAATTTATTTTAAGAGAGGAAAAATATTTCTCATCTGGGTATTGCCAATTACATAGAGTAATTAGATCTGATTTACAGTGTAATCTGTAAAGGACAAAATAAACTGGATAAAAATAGAAAAAAAATCCTAAGTTTTTAGTGTTTCAAAGGGAACAGGACAACGTCCTCGTCTATAATGACCAATTCTTTCATTTTTACAGCAATTAAATCATAACTTGATTTACCAGTCTTTTAAAGGCATTGATTATGAAATACTTAAGAAAAGTGACAAAGTATGAATCTATATACGAAGTAAAAAAAATAGTATACATATATAGTGAATTCCAGGAGTCAGTGCCTTAATTCTCACAGAACAAAATATGGTGGGTATGTATTAATGAAATGATTCAATTTTTGAAAAGCTTTATTGGCTATATTATAGTGGTTAGTTTTAATTGGGGTTTGAATACAGCATCTGTAAGTCAGTTGACAGTTGCTGTCTGGCTAGTTATACTGTAGACGAACTTCTTAGATCACTTAAACCACGAGGTCCCTCATCTAAAATTAGACTAAAATGGAAAATGTTCAGGACTTTATAAAAATTCTTACTGTAAAATTGGTCTGATTTAAAACAAAGCTTAGCAAAATATGTCCTTAAAATGTATACGGTTAAGCATGTCAAGAAAAAGAATTTTATCTTTTTTTTTGTTGCCTATTAATTGTTACACATAAAAACAGTAAAAAGGGTAGTAAACACTAATAGAAAAATGTGAACAGTACTAGGGAGTATATGTATCTTTTGGTGTTTACTGTCCACAGAAATATTTTTTACAATGGATTATAACATTCAATTGTCCATTTTATGACTATTTTATTGCCCAGTTTGACAATCTCATAAAAATTTATGGTCATCGCCTTACTGTAAACATCTGAGGTTTATTTCAGGTCATTTTTGTGGATGTACACATATTTATGTTGAATCAAACCCAGTGACATCAAAATGTCAAAACAAGTCTAGTTAGCCTTTTGAAGATTGGACACTAACCAAGGTTATCTTTGTTTTTGTCAATGACTTAAGCATACCTTGTCCAATATCAACAATTCTCTCTGAAATATATCCGCTAGTATGTTTAATTTTGAAAATCAAGATTGTACAATGTTTAGTCTTTAAACTTAGATACAACATGTATAGAAATTCCTATCCCCTTCCTCCAACATTCTCTCTTAGTGACTTAAACCCCTGTTTAAACTTTTAAATCTTTTGTAAAAGACCTTTAAGTAAAAAGTTGTGTTTGTTCAATTGACAAGATCAAAGCCTATTAAATTAGATGCCAATCAAAAGAGAAATGATAACACACAAATATGTCCTACAAGATATGTTAGCATGAATTGAGATTCAGTGTTTAATGATAACGAATCTGGACTATAGGGGGCACTGCATCTTTCCAGTTGAAGATGCAATGTTATTACAGATTTTCTTTTTCTCTGTCAACTTAGTTATCCTCAATGACCTTATGTAAGGGTCAACAATTATGTTGAACAATTTATTAATTTGCTAACTAGATAATTTACAGAATGGCAATGCATGACCTGAATAATTGATTGAGGCAAAGAACTTAGAGAAGTGATAAACAGCAAAATGCTGTAATGTTCTAAAAAGTTCTTTGATGTTTGAACTATAAAAAAATCCTGCACACGACTGCATCATAATCTAGAAAACCTTCGAAACCAGGGGCAAACATTAAATAAAATATCAAAATATTTTATCTTTCAGGTACAAATATCAAACAGATTTTTTAAATAATGATTTCTGTGGTTCACATTAATGTTGTCAAAATGTACACAGAAATTCATTTTCAATTACCACAGCCTTTGAGCAGCCAATAAAACGAATCATCCCTTTGGAATTGTAACATAATTGGTCAGTCAGAGGTTGTTACTTAAGGGGAAACCAGCTGGAGATTTTTGGGTACAAAACAATTTAATTAATGCAGATCCATAGCCTAATCATTCCAATCCAATGGATCCCTTCATTATTCTTTTGTCATAATATGATACAATGACAGAATTTTTGCCAATTAAACTAATAAAAACTCAATGTTCGCATATCGAACTCAATGTTTGCATATCGAAATCAACATTAAAACTGAATGAAATTACATTTTTCTGATTAGTTTTTAACTCATTTGTTTTTTGTAGAGTAGTCCAGGAAGGGAGGGCAACAAGGGACAGAGTAAACCGACAAACTCATTTGTAGCAATCTGCATATAATTATGCTGATTGTTGGCAAAATTTTACAAGTTATGTTATACAATTCATTTTGATAGAAAGGATGCAAAATCAATCAAAACTAAAAGCAGGAATAGATAATCTATCATCAATTTTAATAAATTAAAAAAACTATCAATTATTAAATTTTCAAATATACATATTTTCCAACAACATGCCACAACATATATATGCACATTATTGCAACTTTGATTAAAAATGTAATAATAAACTTTTTCAATAGTTAATAAGACAGTCATTAGTGACATTATGATATTCATGTGGGATATCACATTAAATTGTTCTGAGCAAATGCTGATATTAAAGGTACAAAAATGTATAACCAATATGACAAACTAAAGCCAGAGACAAAACAGAACCATCCAGTAATGAAACAACTTACAATCAAATTCTCATATGAACTTGTTTAAACTGATGTTCAAAAGTAACATAGGAACTGTACAAAGAATCTTTTTTCTTGTTTCATGGTTGAAAGAAAAATAAATGTATTCTTTGGTTAACCTGTCAGCGGAAATGACTTATAACTGCCGAGGAACATTGCCTAAGCATTCTTCAGACCAAGATCATACCAACCCAAGCCTCATTAAAACCTGTAAGAATTAACAGGCTTGTCAGAGTCAAGTGCTACATTCATTTTTCAAACCTGAAGCTTTTCATAAGTTGGAAACAGTTCCTTATCATCTTTCTGGCATAAACAATCCATCTTCTGCCTTCTATAAATCAAGCTTCATGTTCAAGAGTCTTTTCTTAAATTCTAAACACAAATGTAAACATTTCATTCGTTTTGTTTGTGTGTTTTGTGATAATAAATCTTCAAAAAATTTCATGTTTTTAAATAGGGGACAAACAAAAAAAGTTTTGAAGGGCCATTTACTTCAACTTCTAATCCTCCCTAAATATAAATGTTTAATCCTCCCTAAATATAAAATGTTTGTCATATTGTTCAGTGATCTGAAATCTCCATTAATGAACAATCTAGCTGTAACTTTGTTCACATTTTGCTGCTGCTAATGCAGCTGGCTAATAGACTATAATCAATCAGGACACACCCCATGCACTTTAATTCTATGTCATATACCAGCATGTTTATCAATGTTATAAAGTTATCATTTCCTTTTGGAAAGCATGACTTTGTAAAAATATTTAAGAATTTTATGAATTTCCATTTTTGTAATACTTTCTTTCACCCACCCGTAGGTTCATTAACTTTGAAACATCTGGTGTCAAAAGGACAAACAGGCAATTTCTTATAATCCTTCCAAGAGCAATTTACCTACCGAGTTAAAATCCCTTAAATATCATATAGATGGCCACCAAACACCCTTCTCTTTGTACCTACTAATTTTAAAGTCTTAAGTATCTGTAGGTTTCATTGGGTTTTAGATAGATCAAAGTAAAGATTATACATGTCCCTGAATAATAATTTACCTATCTGCTGTTGCTCGGTTACCAAGTTTAATTCGATTTAGCGTTGATTTTTACTGATCCCTTTGGATTCCAACAGACAATGATCAACACACAAGGATAATTTTTATACTCAATTGAAATTCAAAGATAAATAGAGGTCTGGAAAAAATCTTCAAAGCCTGCATAATAGGTAAATACAGAGTTTGCACTATACAAAGCCCAGCATAAGCCTCATAAAAATCCCTGGTGCATGTTTCCCCACCCTTATCTCTCTATTTATCAAGTTGTTTATATCTTTATGTTGAATTACTGGATCAGGTTTGTTTTATCCTCTATCTATGAATGGCTCTTTGGACCAGTGTGAGCTATTTGCCTTTAAATGTCATCTCTTATTTGGTTATTTTTTTCAAATCATATATAATTAATTGTAGCCAAACTTTTATCATTTTTATTCTAAACTGACGTTACCTGACCTACTTTTGACTTAATTATGGTATGGGCCAAGTTTGTGAGGTGCTAATATGACAGAAATATTCCATATACATATGCATCTCTCTCAAAATCCTGGCAATCCAAAGAGTTTTTCTTAGACTAATAGGCACAACCGATGTTTTAATACTAGTTATATCTGGCGGTTTATGCTACATGAATTTGAAGGTTACTGCAGGAAAGTCCTAGTCTGGTTTGACAAGTTAAGTCTCAAAGTAGACTATTTCTTGACAGTTAACAGAACTTGTCATCAAAGAAAGATACTTGAGAAAACATACAATGATACAACATAATCTTACCAAATTAAGAATCAGTAAAACATATTCAGCCAAAATAGGAATACACTGTTACTTCAAAGCTTTTTAAATCAGTTGAAGTTTTTTTGAAGTGACATATTAGAAATATTTATGTTTTCAATTAAGTTTAGGTCACAAATTGTACTCTATAATCACATATTAACTCTAGTTAATACTGACAATCTGACGTTATGTCAACATAGGGTTAAAGTGAAACTTTCTTAGGGATACTCAGACAAATTATTTCTAAACTTTCAAGTAAGATTTACAATATTAAATACACTAAAAACATAAAAAGTCTGACACTTTTATTTGAGAGGGTTAGATCATAGGAAGTTCTATAAAAATTTGATTTACTAGATAATTGGATTTATGACTGAGAAATAATTTAATCTTGTAGGAAACTTAAAAATGGTCTGTCAACTTTTTTAGACTCCAATTGAGCAAATATAATTCAACCATGTCTGTTAATCTTAATGTTCTCTCAGCAAATCCACAAGTCAGGACTAAACATTTCCCATAAAACCTATAATCACCACACTTCTTATCTGAAACATTGATATCAATGGTACGTACCATGTATAATTGATTGGAATAATAAAATATTCTTATTCTTATTCTTATAATTAAAATTGAAATCTGCTACTTAGTAAAAAGACTGGAGCAAAGCAAATCAGAGTACCCCGGTATTCTGGAAATTGGCAACTTCTGATTCTTTCAAAACATTCTGATTCTTTCAAAACAAACTTATAGAATTTGTATTTTGTAAGATAAAAATATTTTTGTTAATGAAACATTTTTTTGGTTCACAAGAAACATTTTAAAGAAACATAATATATATCAAATCTATATTCCAAGATTTTATATTTCTAGATAATAAAGTCAAAAGCATCCGTTATAAAACTGTTTTTTGAATGTTACTAACCTTGATACTGTTTATTTCATATTAATAAACATTGCTGTTTTATTTGAAATACAAATTTTAAACTTTTCAATATTTAGCCTGTACTTTCAATAAAATCTACTTGAAATACACTTTATTTCAATAATTTCAATTAAATTACATCAAAATGTTTATAGAAAGATCTTTTAATTCGTCATAACACCTATTCAAAGTAAAAATAATGACAATTGCTGCATTCTTTTCCGCACTATCATTGTACCATGGAAACATTGCAGTTGGAAGCTATTTAAGCAAGCATAGATTTATGCAATCAAAACATTAAATTCCCATAAATTGCAATCAATGATTTATAATATTGGGTAATAATCTTATTTCATTGTCCCTCAAACAGCAAATAAAACATGAGACTGTTTAACTTCCTATCTGGCACCTGTCCACATGTCTATAAAACGCTGCCATCAAAAACATAATCACCCCGTTATTATTCAATTTTTTTTTATTTTTGTCGATTTTTTGTAAAATTATAAAGTTGAGATAATTTTTGAAGAATTATTATTTGATATGAAAGGATAATCATACACCAATATATATTTTAAGAAGTAAGATGTATACTTAATAAATATTAAGTACTTAAAGTGCCAAAGTTCACTTCCTCTGTGCATTCCTAATAAAGCTGTACATTCATGTTTTGGTGGTATCTGAGATACTACTAACTGACGTCATTGGACCATATCTGTCATATGCTATCCTATGAAAACTTTACAATTTCTATTTTCAACCACCTGCCCTACCTTACTATTCAACCTTGAAAGAAATTAATAGACTTCAATGAATCAACTGTTTCAATTGTGACAACCCAATGAATAGAAAAGTATCTAATTTCTCTGTAAATTCCAACAGAGACATGCCCAGAGCTAATCAAAATTATCATCATTTTTATATCATTTAAAATTTGTCATGGTCTACCATGTAATTACCATATTTTAACATAGAACCAAATCATTAGGTTTTGTAAAAGACAGACACATAGGCTCTCGAAGACATATTACATTCTCATGTGAAAGTTACACACATGAGCTCTCATAAGCTGAGAACACATTGCTTTCTCATGTGAAAGTTGCACACATGAGCTTTCAATTGCTGAGGAGACATTACATTCTCATGTGAGCTACACACATGAGCTGTCATAAGCTGATGAGATAAAATATTTCCATGTCAAAGTTACACACATGAGCTCTCATAAAGTGAGAAGACATTAGATTCTCATTTGAAATTTGCACACATCATAAGCTGAGGAGACATTACATTCTCATGTGAGTTACACACATGAGCTGTCAAAAGCTGGTGAGCCATTACATTTTCATGTGAAAGTATAATGCCCATGGGCTCTCATAAACTGATGAGCCATTATGTTTTCATGTGAAAATTATGCCCATGAGTAAATCTCATAAGCTGAGTAGACATTATATTCTCATGTGAAAATTGCCCACGTGAGGTCTAATAAGCTGAAGAGATATTTGATTCTCATGTTAAACTTACTCACACTTTTACCAACATGTAAGATCACAATTGTCAACCTTTTATCAAAATTGGTTCCCTTTGAAAGCCCTTTCCTTTTATATGTGGTTTTAAGGACTTCCTTTTTTACTTCTTAATATCCACTTTATAATAAAAAGCAAAGTGTTTTCTTTTACATAGGACTTACACTTTTTTTTCTATTTCCAACATTTGATTTTTAATTCTTATCAATGTTAGGAGAACTAATTTAGGGAGACATGTTTATGTTAATTATGTGTCACATCAGTCAACAGCATCACTTTAATGAAAACTTACTTGCTGGATTGGACCAGTAAAAATATAATGATCTGTTCACTGGATTCTAATGAAAGGATTAAATATTTATGATCTTTCCTTTCAATGTCACCTTGAAAATACTTAAGGTCTGTTTAATTTCTTTAATTGTTATAATGTTTACAGTAAAATATCATCTATAACTTTCAACTTTGCAATAAATAATCTTAATTTTAGTTTTACAACACTTGGAAATTCTGAACAAAATTTTGAAATATTGCTGCCATTTTCCACTTATAGGAAATCATATCTCACTCAATTATTGCTCGTAAATCAGCAGAAAATTTGACCACTCAGTCTTCAAACTTCAAATGAACTATAAACTGTGAGACTTTTAATAGTCTGACAATTTGTCTTAGTATCATATTTGTTAGGTATAAATTTAAACCTTAATCATGTGTAAGCACCCATCATGGGCGATTACCAGCACTGAAATTTGAACCGTATCTTTTTCATCTTTTACAATAATTCATCAGTTTGAATTAAGATCTTCAAAATATCTCAGAGATGTAGCTTATGAAAAGAAAATAGTAAATTGAAGAGTTTCATTTTGATGTTATTGTGTCAATTTTATGTCCAACTGGTAGTAATATATTAAAAATGTCATCTTAACAATGAAACATTCTAAAAATCGTAAAAAACTTGCAAAATGGTGCATTTGATAAGATCACTAAGATAATATAAAACAGCACATTTTTTTATTGCATTTGATGAGGACAGACAAGATTATGCAATGGAGACAAAAGAAAAATAATCCAATAAGTAATAAGATAGGATCAAGATAACACCATTCTTGTCAGTCGGTGCATTTTTTGTATCAAAATCTGTTCTATACAATATGTAAAGATCAAAAGACTAAGAAAGAGTTGCATGGTAAACCTGTATGTTTTATCCCCATAACAATGGTACTATTGTGTTTAACTTAAAAAAATTTGTTTTGTTTTTTTAAACTTTTTTATGCACCTTTGTCTTCTGATGCAGATTTAGATTTTTTGTTATCAAGATGGCAATTTTTTTTAGCGAGATCGATCTTTCCCTTGCTTTTCTTTCTAAACCGAGTGACATGTTCTGAATCTAGATTAAAGTCTTTATTTTCTTTAAATACATTTACACTTCAGCTGAAAATTAGCAATGCAAATATTTAGGAGACAACCATTTGATATTCTGGCAGAGCCAGCAGAATTTTTTACAGATTAAATATTCATTTACGACTGTTGATACATGTACATGAACACATGCTATTTCTTTATTACTATTATTTTATTTTTTTCTATCATTTGTGCACACAATTGTTTCCTGCATTTATGGATGCAGAATATTCATTTTATCCTGTCTTGTCAAAGATTATTTACTTTCAGCTTTTAATAGGCTGAAATAACCATTTTCAAAATCCCAGCAGAAAAAAATCTAAAGCTTTTTCCCCTTGGTTTGCTCGCTGTTAAAAGTGGAATAGAACATATATTTTTATCCTAGGTTCTATGCAGGACAGATTGTTTCAATAGTAAAGAGAAATTTACATAAAATCCCTTTAATACATAAATCACCTATTCAAGTTTAAGCCATACATAAGTCACCATTGAGCTAAAATTGGATAATAAATCCCTCTATTTCAAAATAGCCATAAATTATCCAAACATCCTAGATAAATGGATAAAAACAACAAAAGCCCACCCAAATACTGCTGATAACTTCTGGGGTCACTAGATTTTCAAACTAGACAATATTATCAAGTTTGCAGCATTTAATTATCTGAGATGAAAACAATTACATTACTGAATAGTAAACTAGATTTATCAATTAGAGGACAGACACAAAGTGTTTGGAATTCTTTGTAATGGGTGTCATAAGTGTAAGGTTACAAGTTACCAAAGGTCTCTAATTTTTACATAAAATTATAAAAATATGTATCAAAATCAATCTATATATGAAAAGATACAAAAGCATTTCTTTTCAATAATTTTGTCACTGCCACTTAATTGTTTTAACTAATTACATTACTTTTGCATTTTCCTCAAAATACAAATGATCCTAACACATTTTAGTTCAACTGTTAGTATCCTGGGACCATTGATTACATACTAGTATATACACCATCTCACTAACTCATGTTTACCTTGTAGATTATACACTGATTGGAAATATATGGATTTAATAGATGCTCAGATAAAAATCTGAGGAATTACAAAATTAAGTGTAATTTTAGACATTTCATTAAACCACCTTCTTACATAAACAAAATCTGTTTTTGAAATCCACAAGGATAATTCATCAATCAATTTTGGGTGATTAACCTTTTCCACACTGCTGACAGAAGTGAACTGTAACTAATTTAAATTTATTTATGAAACTACCATCAAAGTTGAAACTTGAAAGAGGGCACCTGCCAAATTTCTTTACTTTACATTAAGTAATGAATTTGGGGTCCATTGTTGAAAAGCAGTGGTTAAATTAGGCACATCCATCAATGTCTGACCTCCAGGCAGTTAAGGTCAAAATGACCATCAAGTTCTATTATCTCTTATCAGTATATTGAAAGACTATTGATGTGTGAAAATGCTATTTCTTCATTTCTGATAACTTTCCTTTAACATTTAACTGGGAGATTTTGATGTACAATTACTATCTGAAATTTTCATTAATGTGATCATTGATGTAATGGGTATTACATCTATGATGTGATGCAGCTAACCTCCTACTAAAGCTGTCCAAAATACAGGTCATTTATTAAACTCCTCCTAAATAATCAATGAAACAGACAATTTCATTTCTGATTTACTGTTTAACTTTAGAAAAATAAAATCAAAGTCAAATTGTATTTCTAAAAACAAATAGCAGCCTAAAAAATGCTTTGAGTATTAATTGTATTTGTTTTGATAGTACATAGTATTGAGTAATCCCATGGCCCCTGTAAATTAACAAAGATAAGTGATTATCTACTGTTTATAGTTACACAAAGGAACTGTTACATCAGAGAGAAACAAACACCAAATCTATTTCATTATATATATCCTACACTTTGTCTGTAAGTGTAAACAATGGAATTGTTTATTTTCATTTGTACATACATTCATATAGCTAGAGGTACTACTTGTTTGCCTACACAAAGAGAAACCTTTGAAACGTTTATCTGTAACATGTAAAAACATATGGGATCTACAAGTTACTACAACTATGTATGTATGTGTGACATGCATAGTCATTTATACAGATAAACATTACTGGAGGGGTAAAAACCAATTAATGTTGCTATCAGCTAATTTGAAG
The DNA here is from genome assembly GCA_037788925.1 of Mytilus galloprovincialis. Taxonomy (NCBI): domain Eukaryota; kingdom Metazoa; phylum Mollusca; class Bivalvia; order Mytilida; family Mytilidae; genus Mytilus; species Mytilus galloprovincialis. The sequence continues at coordinate 88,725,149 of CM075334.1, forward strand.
CAACCAAACAAGTTTCTTTTCCAAATCATTTCTCGTAACTTATCATTTGATGCTAATATTAATGTTGACCCCTTATTTATAAAAGACTATATATATATATATACATTTAATTCACTAAAACAAGCATTCAGATTTTTTCTCTTCATGTTTTTTGGTTCTTGTTTTACTGACATATACCAAGCCTTTTATCTATTCTTATTTAAAACAAAACCTTCTATTTCAATCTTCTGTAAAAACTGAAAAATCTGAACCAGAAATTTCTAGTTACTGAACAAGTAAATGTATGCACCATATTTAGGGGTAGATCAAGAATGTTTTAAAGGGGGTGTAGTTCTTGAAAAAAGCATATATACTGCTGATTGGAGCGAGGGGAAAAGTTAAAGACAAATTAATGCCAAAAATCATAAAATTCATCAGAAACAAGAGATGATTTTTTTGTTTTGTGATCAAAGGAGGGGTACACCCTGTATCTGCCTCCAGTATGCAAAAGACCTCCCTTTTACAATATCAAAATTGTTACTTGTGATAGCAGTTTTGAAATTCAAATCATATGTTGTTAAAACTATTGTGTTGAAGATGGAGGATTATGTATTGTTTCCAATTCAAACTTCCTTTCACATAGTTTACAATCCTGACTCAGCCACAACCTACACAAAACATGTCAGACCTAAATTTTCTTTGCTAAGAGACAAATCCAGCCATTATTCTTATAGAAGGTTTTATAATGACAACCAACACAGTTTTGATTACTGGATAATAAAAGAAAATAACATAATCACCAAGAAAGTATCAGAGTTCATATACAAACTAAATCATTTATATTACAGAATTCTGAAACAATTGAACTATTAATCCACAAGATCAAACCAATATACTTCCGAGTGCAATTACTGGTATAATCTCCACTGCAGTATAACATATGTTTTTACATGTTCAAAGCCTCCATTAAAGTTTCATTCCTGTTTACCAACTTTTATGCTTAATCTCAGATTATTAAAGAATTCGTCAATGGTAATTATTGATGAAATATATAAAGTACAAAAGGAGTGTCACATTAAGTTTAGTTCTAGACATGTTAGTCTGAGATTTTAGCAGGTATCAGAACTATCAGATACATTATATGAAGTGATGCTATTCATTGTCATAACTATATTCAAACCTACTCCTTTCATGAAAATTAAATAATATCACTGTTTAAATTTTGGAAAGGGAGGCCAAATAAGCATTCATTATTTTTAAGTCCAATGAAATATCATTTTTTGCAATCAGTCATGTCAGTGGCATAATCCTCAACAATCTTCCCCAGTTGAGAGGTCAAGGTTAAAGGTTAACTGATTTTGATATTATGAGCAAACTAAAACCCCACAATTCCCCCAAAATAGAATTTCAACACCATAAAAAGTTATTTCGATGACAAAAAAAAAAACAAAAGAAGGCGAGTTATTTCCCAGCAACTTAACAATAAATATCACTTACATTGAATATTAAGTGTAGCTTCTCGGCTTTGTAGTGAAAATCCAGAAGTAATGTTTGTAGCAATACACTGAAATGGTCCAGCATCTTCATCTCTGGTAACACGTAAAATACGAAGATAACTGCCTTCCTGAAATCGTCTACTCGTATTAGTGACTGGTTTCCCACTTTGAATCCAGTCAAATATTATGTGTTTACGATTATTAACATCACACAAAAGAACGGTTTCTGTTCCTTCTACCACAGACTTGTCCTTTGGAGTTTGACTAAAGTAAAAAGTGTCTTGTGCATAACAAACTAATCCTGAAACGAGAACAAAATTTGTTTAAAATTAAAATGAAGTCAGAGTTCGTTGAAAGAAGTAAAAGTTCATTTATAAAATACAGAAAAAAGAATGGGTCCACATGTTAGCTTATTTTTGTGCTTTATACTTTTAATAATCTGTAATCTACTTTTTGACATTTTATTATTATTTGTTAATAAGTAGGATAAATGGTCTATTATCTAGTGACAATTACTACATGCTTATCAAGATTAGTACATGTTATATATCAAACCTGGTTTTAGACCAATAGGCTGAGGTTTTAAAGTGCTAATGTTGATCTGACCAGACAGTAAGAATCTGTAGCTGGACACTTTAAAATATAACTCACTTGACTTGATCTAAGCATACCCAATTTTCCTTTTATTCCTTAATGATGAGTGCATGCATGATAGGACAGAGATTCAGTAAATATCAATTTTAAAGTCTATGTTTAAACCATTGATAGGTTGATCTCCTGTACTCGATGGGATCACTCTACCACAAGACCATTGAGACAGTTGTTAATTAGCAACTCTTTCCACCTTGACAATTGAATGAACTTTTGATTCTGTTCAATTTTTTTCAACTTCTATTCCCACTTGAATTGACATGGTTTGAAAGCTGTTGAGCAGATATATTTATTACATGCCGACTAGTTTTTTGGCTTGCAAGCCTACAAGCTTTTAATTTAAGCCTCTATAATACATGATTTTGTTACTTATGAATTGGAAATGTGCTTTAAGTGCAACTCGAAATAAAGTAAGTGAAAAGGTGCATTCTATTAGTATGTTAATAGGATCTTACACAGTACAAAATAAAATCATTAGGGCATTTGTAAAATAAATCAGGATCACCTTCAATAGCAACCTTGGATATCAGAGATACAAAAAATAAACAACTTATATTCTCATAGGCCCTATAATCCTAGGTTGAAGCAACTTGTGCAAAGAAAAAAACATTTTATCAAAGAGCTAATGGCCATTAGGATGAGAGTAAAAAAATATGCAACAAATCAATTTCTCATTACTTAGATAACATATCAGTATATAACTATCAAAAGAAAATTGAACATAAATTGTTAAGTATTATTTGAAAGTTTGTCCATCATGTTAATAGCATATAAAAGGCCACTGGGTAATCAAAAGTATCAATAAAAAGTGACTGACAACCATTTTTTTTTGTAAACGTTGAAGCTACTTGAAGGTATCTGAGGAAGTGATAGTACTTGTACACTTACCAAAGTATACAAAGTAGCAATCTTGGTTTTGAGAAAGATCCATGGTTACAAAATACACATAAACATACCTGGACCAAAGATTTTTCTAAATTTTGAAAAGTAATTATACTCATCTCTTGCAAATTTTGGACAATAGGAACACCACATGAAATCTAACAATCCTTCCATTTTAAAATACTTTACAAATGCATTCAAAATTAAAGGAAAGATAAGTTATAAATTAAACCAAAAAGGTTTCAAAAAGTTGAATGTGACTTTATTTTATTTTGCCAGAAAATATTTGAAAAAGTCTTTATTTATTCTAAGCATGCTTTCTAAACTGTCTTCAGATATCAATGAATCATTACAATCGTAATGAAACAGCACAATTAAGTTTTCAATGATGTAATTTTAGAGAAGATTTTTTATTTCAAACAAATGAGGTACTGTGAAGCCAAAATTTTAAACACACCAAACTGACTTAGTTCTTTCAATGGTAATATACATCAAAGTTTAACTTTTGGATTTTTTTTTTTTTTTTTTTAAAGGGATTGGGTTGCTTTTAAATTTCATAATTTAGGTAAGCATAATATGATTTAAATTGTCTCCCTACATAACCATAACAAACGCAGGCACAACTTATAATCAGTAAAATCAAATTAATACTCTGAAGACCAATATGGTTATCCATTTTATCTCCAGATATATCAGTTTGTTGTGTGTGCTATCAGAGGTCACTAAGTTGCTGGATTTATACCCCTACAGTGTGTGACACTCTTGTTTACAAAGTTTATCTTCCTGTTTGAATTCTACCCTATAATAACTTGCCCTGTCAGCAAGCCCTGCTTGATATCCCTGTTATTATCACTTTAGAGTACTATTTGTCTATCCTAGTCATACTTGACAGTTACACTGTTTTATTACTTTCTCAGTGTATCTAACAATGTTCTGACATTCTGATCTATAAGATACAATAATTACATCAATTCTTATTATGTACAACACACCAACCATTCTTTCTTTCTTTCTTTCTTTCTTTCTTTCTTATGTACAACACTATAGCTACTGACCATTCTTTCTTTCTTCCTTATGTACAACACTATAGCCACCAATCATTCTTTCTTTCTTTCATTCTTATGTACAAGGCTATATGGCCACCAACCATTCTTTCTCTCTTTCATTCTTATGTACAACACTAGCCACCAACCACTCTTTCTTTTTTTCTTTCTTATGTACAACACTATAGCTACCAACAAGTCTATCTTTCTTTCATTCTTTTTTATCTCATAAAACTCCTTACTTCATTTTTTTTTTCATTTTTAAGAGGGGAGGAGGAGGTGTTAGTTGAAAAGAATATAAAGCACTACTTAAATAATTCTACAGCCATTTGTGACACGATTTCAGTACTCAGAAGTATTTTTTCTGAACTTCTGTAACTTTATGTTGTGAAATAAAGTGAAAAGTTACATATATATACACATAGTTTTTGGTCATCGAAGGAGGTTCCTCTTCATGCCAAGTAACCCTCAGTAGCAGGTTTATATTAGAAGACCAAAAACTGTATTATTAATGATACAAGATATCAATTTTACAATATATTATGGTCAAACTTAAAAGGAAAAATTCAGGGCAAACCAATTTCAATAGGCAGACCAATAATTCAATCAAATCAAAGAGACAGTAAATGACTGGCAGTGTTTACATAAAGCATAATTAAAACAATTATACATGTACCTGATTGTCACATCAGCCCTCAATGAATTTATTTAATACTAGACGGAATACAATTAGTTTTAATACTTTATTATTGTATGTGTGTGGACCAACCAATATTTGTTTAAGGAATAAAGCAGGTGATGTATTTCACAAAGAAATTTATTTCTGTCCCATTTTTCATTCTTGACAAAATATTTCCAGATGCAAGTCTGGAATGAGTCACATTGCAGCTTTATTTCTTTAAATAAAGATTAAGTCTCAATGGATAAGTCTAAATACCACACATTTTTGATAAAGGCATATGTCAACAATTGACTTGGGTTACCAGGCTAAGCTATGTAGTATTATGTCTTGTAATACTATAATTAAGCGTTTTACTGTATTAAATCGAACATTTTTTTAATTTTTTTGTGTAGAACACTATCATAACTTTTATGATCTCAGATAAACTAATATTTTTTCACAAATATTTCTAGAAAAACTACTGAATTGAAAGAAAGAAATACTATTAACAATATTTCCTAACTGTAATAATCAGAATACCAGAAAATATTTTTAAATGTTTATCTCGTAAATGCAGCACATATTTTTCTTGACATGGTTTAAAAATACACACAGTTAACTGGTTATAATATACCTCATAGTATAAGCTCACAGAACATATTTTTAAAACATACAAATGTTCTTCATATGTTATTCTTATTTTTAAAAATCTTTGCAAAGCTATTAAGAAAACCAATAAAATATTGTTCTTCAGGATCTTTTAAAACAGCTCTCATCTGCGTTCAATCAAAGATTATCTAAAAACGAATGGTATATCTATCCATAAATCATTCAATAATTTCTTAAAAATGTAATAGACACTGTTAATTAATTTACGTCTTTTTCACAGTACAGGTTTTATGCAAATACCATGTTTAATCAAAGTTATCTTAATTTGTAAATATGCAAATAACATGTGTTGAATAATGCTTTATGATATCAAGGAATTGTATATTTAAATATAATTTTCTTGAGATATAAATACATTGTCAGGCTTAGCTACTTTAATTTTATTAGAATATCAGTGAAAGTGATAAAAAGCAATTATTCTTGAAATGAATAAATAACATAGGACATAATACATATCTAGTATAAGAGTCCCAGATTCAACAACATAAAAATCCCATACAGTGTTGCCAGCGAAGCTTATTTTCTTTTTGTTTCTTGGTGAAATAAGTGGAAAAACGAATTTTATAGTGTGTTAAATGTGGATTTAGGAAGTGTAAAAATCTTAGTTTGACATTTAATAACATGACATTAATAACTCCAAAATACGACCTTAGGCAAGTGGCATAGCTGTGAAGGGTAATTATTGTGATTATCTATTTTGTTATAAATTAGGGATATTTCACACCCCTTTCAAAGCGATAAACTAAATGCTATTAATTTTGGGGACTAACAGAAAACACCCTGCCGAGAGTAAGGCCTGACACCTCTTGTTATTACAACATGTGCATGGGATCTTTAAAACTCACAAATAAAATAAAGTTGTATCATAGTTAATTTTGGTAGTATCATTGTAAAACTACATGATTTGATAAATTTACCTGAATATTTATAACCATTAAAGTGTTCAATGAATAAAGGGTTGTATTCAAAAGCTTCTTAAGACTTACCAATAAAACACAAAGTGATAAAACATATCCTTAAGATGAATTTGTAATCCATAGTTAACAAAAAAAGTCACGTTTATGAGATACACATCGCACAATTTTATGTGCTATTTTAACATTAGCACAAACTTTAAATAACTGTCAAAATATTTGTTATCTTAGCCTCTGATCGACCGACTCACTCCACAAATTTCAGCAGCTGCGCATTCGCGAAATATAATCCAGGAGTTGGGCGGTGATTATATAGCTTTTCGCTCAGAGTGACATACGTTATTCAATATACATTCCAGTGGATGAGTATTTATGTGATAACATATAAACCAGAGAATTAATAATAGGTTTAAACACGTTCGTATTAAATGTGTATTATTACATCAAACCGACACAAAGACATTTATAACTGTATATATTTTGTTTGTAGTCAATATTCTTCTAAATCATTGTCTTCAAGTCCACAAAGGTATCAGAAATATGTTTGCATTTTGCCTTTTCCCTTAATAATCTATTATTTATAGGATTAAAAGCCTGAATACCCGGTTGTTTTTTTAACAGCTGAAGAGTAACGCTTGCCATGTGCTTTTGTTTACAGTATTTTTTAATTCCTTCGACCAATCAGAAAGATGTCTTCTTCTAACCACGCCTACTGGATTCAATCAAAGTACAATAATACTGTTCACTCATATTAAAGACTGTTGTATTTTAGCAAACACAAACACTAAGAAAGGGTCCGCATGGAGTTTACAGAATTAGTGATGTACAAAACAAGGATTTTTATGCACAATAAATTACTATTGCAATTTTTGTTTAGAACTGAAAAAATCTTAAAATAACAAGACAAAATCCTTTTCATGATGAGAATTTAACAGCCGGGATACACGGTATTTTTAAAGATAACTTGTGAAACATCTTCTTAAAGAATCCAGTATAGCAATTAAGGACCCCATCCAGATCCTACATGACAAATGAAAAATAGCTTAGTTGATGTTGTTGTTTTTTTTTTTTTTTTTGTTAGAGTAGGAGACCAAAAGTGGTAAAAAAAAGTTTCAGTGGCTACAGGAGGATACTTCCCGTGACTGACGTCAGGACCGTAGTTGAACATGTATCTGAAAAGACACAAAAGGCTGCATTTATCGAAATTTAAAAAATGTATGAGAAACATTTATGTTTTTTTATTTCAAAATCGAATAATTGAGACGTGGAGCATACATCAATGAGAGCTTATCATGTGACAGTCAGTAATTAACCCAACAACACAATAAAATCTGAGTGACAAACACAGTGGCAAACAGAGAAAGATACACGTTTTCAATAAAACTTAATATGGACGAAATTCAGTACAGTAATGTAGACAAACTCAGGACACCATGACGATCTGCAATTGAGCCAATTTTTTAGAACAAATACACACTAAACAAATCACTAAATATTTTAACACCATTCAAGGTATGAAATATACTGCACCAGATGCACATTTCGACAATAAATACCTCTTCAGTGATGCTGCAGACCCATTACTATTGTAATGGGAACATGTAAAATAGAACGTTTGCATTGGATAAATGGTGGTATTGAAGTCATACATGGGAACCAGTTTTAAACCAACAGTAACTGTCAAATTTTAAATGTATGAAAACATATGGTGCAAATCAAACTGTATAATATATATGTGGTTTCAACTTCATGTGCAATGGGACAGATGTGAACAGCATAGTCATTGCGCTTTGAGTTATTCAGTAAAAGAAGAGACGCGGAGTAAAGGTTGAGCGATATTGCAAAAGCAGTTTTGTCGCTGACGAATTTACAAAAAGTGTTTGGAAAGAGGGCTAAGCTGATTTGAATTTTCCCCCAAATAAAATGCCTACCTTCTTGTGAAAATATTTCAATAAAAAATTAACAGATCAAGCATTTCAATGAAGTTAATTGCAGCTAAACTTTTTTAAAACTAGTGTGTTTTTTATATGCAAAAAAAAATGGTTTATCTTCCTAAAACAAGACCTACGTTGGTTCTTTTTTGTCTATGTAATACAGTGGACTTCATTAAACAATTCATGTCATGTTGGTCACATTGAAACGATATTGATTTAGGGATGGTCTGTGTGGCATTTAAGGGGACAGTAACATATTTGTCATTTTTGGACGAACTACCATGTGAAGCAAAGGAGTAGGTTCAGTAAGACCCCTTTTTGGCCCCAAAATATATATAGCAGTTTTACAAAATTGTTAAAATGTAAACTTTTAGTTATTTATTGGAAAGTAGAATGCCTCTGCTACTTAAATATGGGCTGTTTTTGACCATACATGGCACATATATCGGGTACTAGCATCATTAAGTCATGCTTAATTACTGAAATCTTCACAATTTTAGCATTTTGGTTACATTTCAGTCGGTTTCCGTCTTAAATGAAAGTGGCATTCTTAATATTGAAATGTAAGTTGTATTTGTTGATAATACATAACATATATGAAGGTTGAGGATGAACACGGATGCGGCCACTTTTATTTTTGACAAAAACCATCTGAAAAGTGACAATTTTTGGCATATTTGATAAATTTTTCATATTTTAGCCTTAATCTGAGCGTTTTTAATGATAAAATCAGTTAAAATCTTTCACATACACCAATTGAATCAACTAGAATAGACACTTAAGTGTTTAAAAAGTGTCCAAAATCTTTCGTCAGATGAACCTGAAATCTGAGGCCAAAATCGACCCTTACCAGACCTACTCCTTTGAAAGTTGACAATATGTGACAAAATTTGCCATAGATATTTGACAATGTCGCAACATTTTGATATTTGAAAATGAGTGGCAACATGTGGATATATTTGAAAATGTGTATCAATATTTGGATAATTGAAAATGTGTGGCAATATTTGACACTGTGTGGCAACATTTGGACATTTGACAATGTGTGGCAACTTTTGGATTTTTGGCAATATGTGGCAACATTTGGACATTTGACAATGTGTGGCAACATTTAAATACTTGACAATGTGTAGCAAAATTTGGATATTTGACAATGTGCGGCAACATGTGGATACTTGACAATATGTGGCAACATTTGGATATTTGACAATGTGTGGCAACATTTAAATACTTGGCAATGTGTAGTAAAATTATGATATTTGACAAGGAGCGGCAAAATGTGGCTATTTAAAAATGTGTGGCAACATAATGATATTTGACAATGTGTAGCAACATGTGGATAGTTGACAAAATGTGGCAACATTTGAATATTTAACAATGTGTATCAATATTTAGATACTTGATAATGTGTGGCAACATTTTGATATTTGACAATGATTGGCACAATAGTGATATTTGAAAATGTGAGTAAACATGGTGATATTTGACAATGTGTGGCAATATTTGGATACTTGACAATGTGTAGCAACATATGGATAATTGCCAATGTTTGGCAACAGTTAGATATTGACTAAGTGTGAAAACATTTGGTTAATCGTCAATGCATGTCAACATTTGGATACTTGACAAAGAGTGAAAACATTTGGTTAATTGACAACATGTAGCATAATGTGGATATTTGATAATGTGTGGCAACACGTAATATTTGACAATATGTGGCATTAGATAAATACTTGACAATGTGTAGCAACATATGGATAATTGACAATGTGTGGCAACAGTTAGATATTGACAATGTGTGGCACCATTTGGATATTTGACAATGCTTAGTAACAGTTGGATATTGACTAAGTGTGAAAACATTTGGTTTATTGACAATGCGTGTCAACATTTGGATATTTGACAATGTGTGGCTACAGTTGGATATTGACTAAGTGTGAACACATTTGGTTAATCGATAATGTGTGGCAACAGTTGGATACTTGACAATGTGTGGCACTATTTGGATATTTGACAATGTGTGGGAACATTTTTAATCTTGATAATATGTTGCAAAATTTAGATATTTGACAATGTGTGGCAACATGTGGATAGTTGAAAATGTGTGAAAACATTTGGATATTTGTCAATGTGTGGCAGCATTTGGATATTTGACAATGTGTGGCAACAGTTTGATACTTGATCATGTGTGGCAATATGTGGATAATTTACTTAGTGTGAAAACATTTGGATATTTGATAATGTGTAGCAACATTTGGATATTTGACAATGTGTAGCAACATTTGGATATTGGACAATGTGTAGCAACAGTTGGATATTGGACAATGTGTAGCAACATTTGGATATTTGACAATGTGTGGAAACATGGTGATATTTGTCAATGTGTGGCAACGTTTGGATACTTGACAATGTGTGGCAATATTTAGATACTTGACAATGTGTGGCAATATTTTTATTTCTGATAATATGTAGCAAAATTTAGATATTTGATAATGTGTGGCAACATGTGGATAGTTGAAAATGTGTGAAAACATTTGGATATTTGTCAATGTGTGGCAACATTTGGATATTTGACAATGTGTGGCAACAGTTTGATACTTGATCATGTGTGGCAATATGTTGATAATTTACTTAGTGTGGCAATATGTTCATAATTTACTTAGTGTGAAAACATTTGGATATTTGATAATGTGTAGCAACATTTGGATATTTGACAATGTGTAGCAACATTTGGATATTGGACAATGTGTAGCAACAGTTGGATATTGACTAAGTGTGGCATGATTTGGATATTTGACAATGTGCGGCAAAAATTTGATACTATACAATGGGGCGCAACATTTGTATATACTAGTAGTACAATGTGTGACAATTTGTGGCTATATTTGGATACTTGACAACATGGGCCAACATTTAGATACTTGACAATATGGGCCAACATTTGGATACTTGACAATATGGGCCAACATTTGGATACTTTACAATATGTGGCATCATGTGGAGACTTGAAAATATGTAAAAAAAAAAACATTTGGAAACTTGAAAATGTGTGGCAACAGTTTGATACATTACATTATGTGGCAACAGTTGGATACCTGACCATGTATGGCAACATTTAAATATTTGATATTTTAGCAACATTTGGATATTAGATATTGTAGCAACATTTGGATATTTGAAAATTTATCACAGTATGGATATTTGACAATGTATAGGAACATTTTGATAGTTCACAATTTGTGGCAACATTTAAATACTTGACAATGTGTGGCAATAATTGATAAGTTGACAATGTGTGGCAATATTTGGTTAGTTAACAAAGTATGGCAACATGCGTATAGTTGACAATGTGTGGCAACATTTGGATATTTAATCATGTAAAAACGTTGGGGTAATGTAGCAACATTTGGATAATGTAGCAACTTTTAGATATTTGAAAATGTATGATAACATATGAATAGTTGACAATGTGTAACAACATTTTAATAGTTCACAATGTGTGGCAACATTTTTTACTTGACATTGTGTGGGAATATTTTTATTCTCGATAATATGTAGAAAAATTAAGATATTTGACAATGTGTGGCAACATGTGGATAGTTGAAAATGTGTGAAAACATTAGGATATTTGTCAATGTGTGGCAACATTTGGATATTTTGCAATGTGTGGCAACAGTTTGATACTTGATCATGTGTGGCAATATGTGGATTATTTACTTAGTGTGAAAACATTTGAATATTTGATAATGTAGCAACATTTAGATAATTTAGAATCATTTGGATATTTGAAAATGTATGACAACATATGGATATTTGACAATGTGTAGCAACATTTAAATAGGTCTTGTAACATAAATTGGATTTTTTCCTTTGATGTTTTTATGAAATAATTTGCTTAAAAAGTGTGGTGAGGGAAAACCATGGTATATTATATGCAAATTTATGTTGTACCATACTTTGCTAATTAGATATGCAACTCGACTAGAATCCAAAGGAAAAAAGGCGGAGCTTCAGCCATGGTATAACATATTCATTTTCATGTTATTCCATGGCTGAAGCTCCACCTTTTTTTTTTTTAATGTATCCGCCTCTAAAATATTTAGAAAACTGTAAAACGTACTAAAAGGTCAAGATCTTCATTTGTTTTCATTTTATAAGAAAAAGCAATTTCCAATATAAGTTGAAGGTCTTGAAGCTGTCAATCATATTATTTATATTACAAATTTTATATACCATGTGTCTTACTCATTAACATATTTAAACAAACTCATCCTTCGGATTTTCCGATTCGTTTGTTTAAATATGTTAACTCGTAAAAACCATGGTATATATAGTACTTAATGTGTGGCAACATTTGGATTTGACAATATGTGGCAATATTTAGATACTTGACCATTTGTGAAAACATTTGGATATTTGACAATATGTGGCAATATTTAGATACTTGACAATGAGTAGCAACAATGTGTGGCTACAGTTAGGTGCTTGACAATGTGTGGAAACATGGTGATATCTGACAATGTGTAGAAACATGGTGATGTTTGACAATGTGTAGAAACATGGTGATGTTTGACAATGTGTGGAAACATGGTGATATTTGACAATTTGTGGGAACATGGTGATATTTGACAATGTGTGGGAACATGGTGATATTCGACAATGTGTAGAAACATGGGGATGTTTGACAAGTGTGGAAACATGGTGATATTTGACAATGTGTGGGAACATGGTGATAATTGACAATGTGTAGAAACATGGTAATACATTGTACTTGACAATGTGTGGAAACATGGTGATATTTGACAATGTGTGGAAACAAGTGGATATTTGACAATGTGTGGTAACCTTTTGATGTTTGACAATGTGTGACATTTGGATAGTTGAAAATGTGTGGCAACATTTGAATACTTGACAATGTGTGGCTACAGTTAGGTGCTTGATATTGTGTGGCTACAGTTGGGTCCTTAACAATGTGTGAAAACATTGTGAATTTGACAATGTGTGGAAACATGGTGATATTTGACAATGTGTGAAAACATTGTGATATTTAACTATGTGTGGCAACATGGTGATACTTGACAATGTGTGGAAACATGGTGATATTTGACAATGTGTGGAAACATGGTGATATTTGACAACGTGTCGTAATATATGGATATTTCTCACTGTGTGGCAACAGTTGGATACTTTACAATGTGTGGTAACATTTGGATATTTGACAATGTGTAACAACATTTGGATATTTGACAATGTGTGACAACCTTTGGATATTTGACAATGTGTGACAACAGTTGGATATTTGACAATGTTTGACAGCATTTGGATAGTTGACAATATGAGGCAACATTTGGATACTTGACAATGTGTGGCTACAGTTGGGTTCTTGACAATGTGTGGAAACATGGTGATATCTGACAATGTGTAGAAACATGGTGATGTTTGACATGTGTGGAAACATGGTGATATTTGACAATGTGTGGTAACATGGTGATAATTGACAATGTGTAGAAACACGGTGATATTTGACAATGTGTGTAAACATGTTGATATTTGACAATGTGTTTAAACATGTTGATATTTGACAATGTGTGGAAACATGGTGATATTTAACCATGTGTGGAAACATGGTGATATTTGATCAAGTGTGAAATCATGGTAATATTTAACAATGTGTGGAAACATGGTGATATTTGACAATGTGTGTAAACATGTTGATATTTGACCATGTGTGGAAACATGGTGATATTTGACCATGTGTGGAAACATGGTTATATTTGATCAAGTGTGAAATCATGGTAATATTTGACAATGTGTGGAAACATGTTGATATTTGACAATGTGTGGCAACAGTTAGATATTTGACAATGTGAACATAGCAACGTTTGGATATTATACTATAATAGCTGTTTTGCATTAGTTTTCATCATTTGGTCTAGATAATATTTTGAATGATACAACTACAGAAATTATTTTATTTGTTTGGAAAAAATATTGTTGTCTCCTGCCATTCAAATTAAGGTAGATTTCATGCACAGTTTGTTTTAAATCCTGTTCAAGAAAAAATGATAGTGAAACTTGTTCCAACTACAATTTTACAATTCAGATTTTTCGTATGCCTTTGAAATATACTTATTGTATCTCTTTAAGGTCTTATTGTCTGGTACAGACAATGTTCCGCCGCCATAGGCAAAACAAATAGTTCTATTTTGGAATTAGAAGAAATATTGCTATACCAATTTGATCTTGCAGCTAAGAGTTATGAATAAACTAAGCCAGTACACACTTGATATACTTTCAGACAGTATCTTCCAATTGTACCTTATATATAGAAAATAAGTTTGAAATTAGTTTAATTACAGGATATTCTGTACTAGCAACTGTCCTCATTTAATGACACTAGATGTCTACATGGATCTTAAATCTGATTTAAAGCTGTAGAAAACTATAAAGTTGGACTGATTAAGCCCAACTTTGTACGACTTCACTTCATTATATAGCAAAACCCACGATAAAGTATTGGTAAAAACGTTTAAGTGAGCTATTAACTCTGACATCAGTTTTATCCATCGGAAGTGCCAAAGAGAGGAACTACTTTCTTTCCGCCAAATGCTTGCCACCGAAATTATTTAATATAAAAGGCCAATAAAAATTGTTATCAACGTGACAAATGACTGAATAGTATCCGTTGTAAACAAACATAAAGCAAAGGTTACATAAAATAATTACGAGACGCTTTATATAAAAAAGTAAAATACAAAAACCAAGAGGCCCAACGTGTAAGGTATGTAAAACGCATGGGGTCGACGGAATATAATATACTTGCGCCTGAATATTTATCAAAACTAATTTTATAATGGTGTTCAACACTTCACTTGACTTGTATAAGAAATCTTTTTCTTATTCTAAAATCAAGTATGGAATGATTTACAATTTTCGATAACAAAAAATGTGATAATGTGTAGGAGAAATATTGTTACTCTACTTTTCTGCGAACTATTAAGTAAGCCCTCTTTAAAATCTAATGGTATCATTTTATATTTGGATAAAATATGAAAAGTTTCATTAATTGAAATAAAATTGAGAAAGGAAAAGGGGAATGTGTCAAAGCGACAACAACCCGACCATAGAACAGACAACAGCCGAAGGCCACCAATGGGTCTTCAATGTAGCGAGAAACTCCCGCACCCGTAGGTGTCCTTCAGCTGGCCAATACTTATTTATGCATATATTTGTTTAATGGTCTAAATGAAAATAAGTTACCGTCTGTATAAAATATCAATTAGTACACATCCCACGGATTTTAACCTGTAAAGTCGTCATAAACAGCGAGATCGTGCAAAAGACACACGGACAGACGGACTTAAAACCGAACGGAAAAATATATAACATATTTTCTCGATTTTGTTTTGAGAAGCATAACAAGACATTAGAGATATAAATGCGAGAGAGCACATGTAGCGAAAGTTTATCGTTTATCTTTTTTTGTGTAAATTTAAGACCTTTTATTGTTTCGAGAAGATTTCGAGATTGACATCTTGTATGGAAACCTTGGTATTTGATCACTAACCAGCCTATTTTTTTTTTTTCAAAAGAAAGAAAGAGCTCCATACACAGTTCACTCTTCAGCATGCCGCTTTATACTTATTTATCTACTTGTTTTTTTCAAGTTCTACTGAAATATAGAGACCATGCAGTTACGTATTTCGGTGCATTGAAATGTAAGGTTTCTGAATCTTTCGACTCAAGAATTATGAAATTTAAAAAAAAAAAAAATAGACACTTATAGACAGGAAATAAAATAAACGGTTGTACCATTAACTTAGCTTAAATGTTTAAAGAGAAAATGGCTTGTTTTCGACTGTTTCAGAAAAGAACACGATCCAGCGTATATAAAGTTAAGCTGTTGAATGAATCGAAGAATATAAAAATCGTCATTTGGTTATCTAATGCTGCAAATTAGTTCTCTTTCGTACGTTACCGGGCCTAAAAATCTTTGGTTTGCAATATCTCCTTTTTACAGCTGTTTGGATTCAAAGCCGACCTTACGACCTCTTGTCATTTAGTAACCCTTACAATACCAACTTCGTGCCATTTACATTAAAACTAGCTGAAATCATTTTATAATGTAAATACAACTGACACCGGGAAACCTGACCGCTATAGAGAAATTCAAACCAATCTCCCAATAAACCGAAATGAACACGTTCATCAAATTCCGTAAATCAATTTAAAAGATGGTTAAATTAAGAAATAACGGCTATACCATATCACATTAACAGGTAGTTGTGTACTTTAAATGATTATGTTATTGATACCTAAAACAAAAATCAGTTTTTTTCATATGAGACTAAATTTTAATTAAAACGACGATGCTGTCACAATCGATTCCTTAAAAAAGACAAAGTAGTAGAAATAAACTGTCACAGCAAGGCAGTGGCGGATCCAGGGGGGAGGGGGGAGGGGGTTGTAACCCCCCTTTTTTTGGCCGATCAATGCATTTGAATGGGAGCATATAGTTGGAATCCCCTTTACTCTGGGTTGGGACCCCCCCCCCCCACCCCACCCCCCTTTTAAAATGGCTGGATCCGCCACTGCAAGGATCACATAAAAAATCCAGAATATCTATAGTCTCAAAATCGAGTACTTATTTCAACGACTAATGTCATTTAAACTAACTTTATTTTAGATAGTGACTTCAGTATATTGCTAAACGGAGGTGTGGCACAATTGTGCGTTCATTTTTATAAATGATAGGTTAAAGGGACACTAACTACGAGTAATATATATAAAAAAAATAATTAAAAAAATATTTTTTTTAAATTAAAATATATTTGTGATGTGCAATCATTTATATTTAATGAAAGTGAAATAGTGATTCGCTTTTGGCAGCCAGTATAGTTTAATTTTGTCAAACTATGATAAGCTAAGAAACATCGATGATGAGTTACATATATACTTGCAAGTGAATAATTCGAACTCATTAAATCCGTATTCATGTGACCTTCAGTGTGACCTTATATAGATATGGATTACGCATGAAGAATGTGTGTTAACTAATTAAAAAGGAAAATAATGTCAAAATTGAAAGTAAAACACGCGCAGATGAATCATTTGATTAACTGATTTGAACCACAAAAACGCATTCTTATACAAGGAAATAGATACATGTAAATAATATATATTTTTAACCTATGATATAAAATTAAACAGACTTAGATACACCCAATTGCACGAGTTCGCTCTCTATATATCTTTATGTTTATGTCGCTTATAAATATGACCTTTTTAATAACTTTGTCAAAGCCTTTGACAAAGTCCCACACCAAAGACTCTTATATAAACTACATTTCTACGGTGTTCAAAATGAAACACTTAACTAGATCTCTGCCTTCTTATCAAACCGCACACAAACAGTTGTCCTGGGTGGAGAGTCATCAGACATTGCTCCAGTTACTTCTGGTGTCCCACAGGGAACAGTTCTGTGTCCAGTTCTATTCCTGGTATATATTAACGACCTACCAGAATATTTGAAATCCAGTAAACTCAGACTGTTCGCAGACGACAGCATCATATACAAAAGCATCAAATCTAAAGAAGATTGTGATAGCCTTCAGGAAGATCTTGATGCTGCTGCAAAGTGGGAAGAAGACTGGCTAATGGCTTTACATCCAGACAAATGTACAGTTCTCACAGCCTCAAACAAGAAAAATACCATCAAACACGACTACATCCTTCACGGCCACACTCTAGAATCTGTCTCCTCCGCAAAATATCTAGGAGTAACACTGCAATCAGACTTAAAATGGACTCAGCATACAAACAACATCATTGGTAATGCTAATAAAAGCCTAGGCTTTCTAAAAAGAAATCTGAAAACATCTATTACAAACATTAAGTCTCAGGCATATCTAGCACTTGTCCGACCCAAACTAGAATATGCTTGTTCGGTTTGGAGCCCTCATACTGCTGAACAATGCAATAAACTTGAGATAGTTCAACGTCGGGCTGCTAGATATGCCTGTAATCGTTATCACAACACCAGTAGCGTTACATACATGCTCAATACTTTAAATTGGCCTACCTTACAACAACGCAAACTTAAAACTAGACTTATAATGTTTTATAAAATTGTTCACCATATTGTCGCTGTACCATCAAAATTACTTATACCAACAGACAATAGAATAGAACCCGACAATTTCATCCACAAACTTACAGACACCTACTTACACTTAAAGATTGTTACAAAGATTCATTTTCCCGTATACTATTACACAATGGAATGTACTACGTCCAAAGGTAGTACTTTCTCCCACTCTAAATATTTTTAGAGAACAGTTGACACCTACTGTTAGTATTTGTTTATTTTTTGGTACTTTTATTTTATAAATATTTATTTATTATTATCCTACGCATGCGCAGCAGTTAGTAATCATCAAAAATCTGATGGATAACTGGATACCATAAGAAGAAGAAGATCATCGGCAGTCTTCGGATGTCAATACACACAAAACGATGATACATATTATCGAGCCCATGCCTTGTAAACTGTTTATTTTAGACTTTTTATAATTTGGATATACGTTTTAGTATGTTGTAAATCAAATATGAGAATTTAAGTCAAATCGGTGAACATGAATTTGACTGCCAATGCCCCTTTAAATTACAACTAAAAGAAACAGTTGCCATTTTTCAGTGGGAAAGCTTTATCTTTTTATAAATTAATATATGAATTTGCGACCTGTGTTTGTCTACATTGAATATTCATTAAGGTAAGATTAATATACAGAGACACCCGTTCATACAAAAAATATAGAGAAACCGGCTTTAGTGATACAATTTTCCTTCATTAGAATTGCACAGCACCAAAAAAGACATTAATTTTGTTTATCTTTTGGAATTTCTGCGCAAGTTCTTTACACGTGCTTACACGTAGTCATAATACCAACGTAATAAGTAACATTTTTCTTACCAAATTCTACATTTATTTCCTTCTAAATTCAATTATTTCTGAATCAGAAGTCGTCTGTCACGTTATTTTAACATTATTCTTTCAGAGTCTTGTATCTCAACCGTCTCGACCTAGCTAGTGCAAATGAAACCAATTTGTTTCTAAATTAATAGCAAAAATATCATGCATTAGCCAAAGAAAACACTCTTACCTAATGAAATAAGCAGATTTTTGTATATTACACAAAGTATGTAATTGTTATATTCATCATCGCCTCATCTAATCGGTTTCGTTTGTGGGGATATTTCATCTCCGTAGGTGCAAATTAATTGGCGCACTAAAATGTAAGAAACTAATTTACATTTAAGTGAACTTTATGTTAAACGAGTAAGAGTTCATTGGATGAGATGACGTTTGAAAAAACTAAGAAATCGGATTCTTTGGATCAATTTCAAAGTCGGTGAAAAAAATGCGTGACTAATAGAGACCTACGAAGATGAAATATCCCAAAAACGAAATCGATAAGATGAATTTGCATCCAAATGCTAGTAGACCATATAGCAGACTGTAATGGTCTCCTAGTATTGATACACATTAAGTTATTATCTCAGATTTAAAAATGTTGATGGCGTTTTGTTGGTATGATGCAACATGTAATACATGAACGACCACAAGTGGGGACTCATAAGTACATTACAAAAAAGTCCTCCCGATTTTCTCGCTGTGTTAAAGACCCATAGGTAGTTGCATTAAAATTCATCTTTATGTCAACTCGCATATTCGTATTATATGAGGATAAAGAAATGGAAAATCTAACAAAATCGAAAATCTTTATTTTAATTTGATTGGAAAGCTTAGATTGCACATCTTATATCATTTTACAGTATTCAATCATATTTTCATTATGTTGCAAAATGTGTTTGTATCTTACTGGTGTACTATTTGAAAGTAATCGAAGAGACCTATTAGAGGATTGATAGACCTGCTCCTGTTCAGATATATTTTACAGATAAATATGTTAGTGACGGTTCGAAAAAGTTATGCGGTGTGGTAAATCTCTCTTATAACATAATAAAACAGAAAACTGGGTTCTCGTCATTTCACAGACGTGGACAGGTTGTATATAATCAGTACCTATATGACAACAGACACAATCATTAGAAATCACAGATCTTAAAGATATTCCTCCAATTAGCCAGCCCTCATGTTTTGCTTCATGCAGAAAGACCAATGCTAACAGCAGGCATTTTTTCTTTCAGACATCGCAAAGGTTGTAATTTATCAAAATCAAAACAAAACTATCTACAAGACTGGAATGAACCATGCCAATGCTTATTAAAATAACTAAAAACAAACATGATTTTTATCCGTAGAATCATCTTGAAGGTAATTATCTGGAGAAATCTCTCATCAGAAAGCAAAAGATTTAACCCATTTTGTATACATATGATGTCTTAAAAGTGAGTGATGGATCACGGACATACATACTTTTAGAAAATATTTTCGTTTAATTATCAAATTCTCTGGGAGTTTCTACTTTTTCTCGATACCATAATTGGTTTACTTTTCTACATAGTCCTATATCGTTTTGAACTTGTTTTATACAATGGATTCCCATTATTTAAAAAGCTAGTCAAAATGTCCATCGATTTACAAATAAACATATCTATGAAAAACTATTTATTAAGTAACGTCAGTAACACGAGTGACAGAAAAGTTAGCTTTGTCAACATTCATGTTATAAAAGACAATTTATTATGAATAATGAGAAAATAGACCGATATTTACTAAAATTAGAACAAATATTTCCAATATCTGCAAATTAGGAAATCAATGATCTTTTACAATGTCCTTTATTTTAGACAAACGACATAAAAGGGGAAACGCTATCAAGTTCTGGTTGTGAAGAAATAGTGCCCTGTTTCATACGTAATCCGTAATCGAAGAAACATCTAAATCAATAAAATTGAGAATGGAAATGGGGAATGTGCCTAAGAGACAACAACCCTACCATAGAGCAGACAACAGCAGAAGGTCACCAACAGGTCTTCAATGCAACGAGAAATTATCGCACCCGGGGGCGTCCTTCAGCTGGCCCCATAACAAATGTATACTGGTTCAGTGATAATGAACACCATACTTAACTCCAAATTGTACACAAGAAACTAAAAGTTAAAATAATACAAGACTAACAAAGGCCAGAGGCTCCTGACTTGGGACAGGCGCAAAAATGCGGCGGAGTTAAACTTGTTTGTGAGATCTCAACCCTCCCCCTATACCTCTAGCCAATGCAGAAAGTAAACGCATAACAATACGCACATTAAAATGCATTATTTCCTTTGTACATGGGATGATATTATGAATGCTCAAGTATAAATTGATGGTAAATGTTACTTAGTCTTTAGTTTTCTATAAAGTGTGTTGTTGGTTTGTTTGTCTTTTCGTCGTTTTTATTGAGCCTGCGACATTTTATGTCGCGAAAGCTAGAAATAGCGATCATAGATTCCGTTGTGGACGCCGGCGGCGTCAACATTTTGGTTCAGTCTGTGTTCAAAGTTTTTATTATACATCAATACATGTATATAACTATGTCCAACCTTCAAGGAATTTTTAGAAATTTGAACAGAAGCTTGTTTAACATTAACAGATATTCTGGGATTACTTTTTACATGATACATCTGAAAACCTGTATAGATTGGTATGAAACTTAGAGAGTAGCTATTCTTCAATACAAAGAAAAGGTTTGATTTTTTGCTTAAACTCTGTAATTCACTGATCGATGAACTCACATTTTAAATAGACATTACCCTTTTACACTGACAGTAACAATTGCAGGCCAAACACAGGGTTCCATGGACCCCTTATGATTTTCATATTTTGTTTTACCTATATGAGTTTGAATGTCTAGGTCTTTTAACGGACAATGCCATAATTTTGCGACATGTAAATCAGATCGTTATTGTGTTATCGCTACACAATTTTAGTGGTATATTTATTTTGACATTGGGTTGCTGTCTCATTGTCTCATTCCTACCGTCTCCTTTTTTATTCCTCAAAAAATGCATGGAGTATACACATGAAAAATGACCTTTGGGAGGGAGTGGAAAGTAGTTCCTCTTTGTTCAAATGTTTTATTATCAAAAATCTACTCAAATTAAGTTAATTTAAATTGGCTTTTAAGACAGGTCAGTTTATAAGCATTAGATAAGTAAGGTTGCGATGGTTATCATTATCAGAATAACCTCATCTATTGGCACACGGATTTGAAGATATATCTTGTATAACATAGAAAAAACAAAGAAATGTACATTTCAAACGGAGAAACAAACATTTTGGATGGGTAGATAACCTTTTTCTGTCATTTTCCTTTTAAATAGACATTAGTAGTGAGATATTTTAATGAAAAATTGTGTATTTTTGATAACATTATGAAAGAGCCGAGACAAAGATGTATGGGAGAGATCTAACAACTTGTGAGTCAGTCTGAATCAAAGGCATCTAAATAGAAGTTAGAGATAAATACATTATTTAAACGTTTGTGATAATTAGTTAACAAGTAATCAAAGGTTATGAAATTAAACAATTTCAAGGACCTCCCATTCATTGCAGACAAAATTCGTGTTATGTAATGTGGAAAACAAATAAATTGTCTGAAGGTCTGAAAAATAACAGAAATCCAGAAACAACAATCAAAACATTACACTTCTTGTGTTCTTTGTTAATGGGAAAATGGCTATCATCATTATTTCTTAAAATCAGTAATCATAGCATTGTCAGATCAATTTTGATTTCAGTACATAACCCAAAATAACATAGAACCAGGTGCTCCGCAGGGCGCAGCTTTATACGACCGCAGAGGTCGAACCCTGAACAGTTGGGGCAAGTATGGACAAAACATTCAAGCGTGATACAGCTCTGAATTTGGATTGTGATCAAATTTTTGACATTACATGGGTTTTTTTTTACACAAAACAAATGTCAAGATTTTACAAATCAATTAAAGATTTCTTCTTCAAACTTTTTAAATCTAAAATTAAATAGTTGACACAGCATAGGTTTCTGACACAGAATGAATGTGGTCTAATGAACTTAAAAAAGTTTTTTTTTGCCTTTGAGCAATTCACTATGCTGTTGAATATTAATCCTCTCAAAAAAATGTTTGAAGAAATTTTCTTTTTATTTATGAAATCTGAAATGAGAAAAATTTAACCCCCCCCCCTTTTTTCACATCCCCGTTTCCCTTTTTCCAAAACTGATATCAATTCAAATTTCTAATGGAGTTTGCAACAATAACTACTCTTTTAAATACATCATAAAATATTAAAATGTAAAATAAAGTGCTTGTTATCACTGAATGGTAAAGATTGGTTGGTAGTAAAAGTGAATATACATTGTTTATTGTATAAAACAATAAAAAAACTTCATCAGCAACATTTTATATTGGCAAATTTCCAATGAAGTTATTTACATAAAGTTATTGGCAAATAAAAATAGAAAATGACATCATAGTCATGTCTGGCAAATTTCCAACATACATTATCTAAAAACATTTTAGATAAAATAAGGAAAAAAAGCTTCATCAGCAACATTTTATATTGGCAAATTTCCAATGAAGTTATTTACATAAAGTTATTGGCAAATAAAAATAGAAAATGACATCATAGTCATGTCTGGCAAATTTCCAACATATATTATCAACTACTATTCTATACAAAGAAAGATAACTCCAATTGAAAATTAATTGCTGTTGCACAATATTGTGCAATTAGATATTTCTTGCTATTGTGCAATACTGTGCAATTGAAAATTTCTTGCTATTGCACAATACTTGATATGGAATCCTGATTTGGACCAACTTGAAAACTGGGCCCATAATCAAAAATCAAAGTACATATTTAGATAAAGCATATCAAATAAGCCCAAGAATTTGATTTTTGTTAAAATCAAACTTAATTTAATTTTGGACCCTTTGGACCTTAATGTAGACCAATTTATAAACTGGACCAAAAATTAAGAATCTTCATACACAGTTAGATTTGGCATATCAAAGAACCCATTTATTCAATTTTTGATGAAATCAAACAAAGTTTAATTTTGGACCCCCATTTGGACCAACTTGAAAACTAGGCCAATAATTAAAAATCTAAGTACATTTTTAAATTCAGCATATCAAAGAACCCCAAGGATTCAATTTTTGTTAAAATCAAACTAAGTTTAATTTTGGACTCTTTGGACCTTAATGTAGACCAATTTGAAAACGGGACCAAAAATTAAGAATCTACATACATAGTTAGATTCGGCATATCAAAGAACCCCAATTATTCAATTTTTGATGAAATCACACAAAGTTCAATTTTGGACCCTTTGGGCCCCTTATTCCTAAACTGTTAGGACCAAAACTCCCAAAATCAAACCCAACCTTCCTTTTATGGTCATAAACCTTGTGTTTAAATTTCATAGATTTCTATTTACTTATACTAAAGTTATGGTGCAAAAACCAAAAATAATGCTTATTTGGGCCCATTTTTGGCCCCTAATTCATAAACTGTTGTGACTTCAACTCCAAAATTCAATCCCAACCTTCCTTTTGTGGTCATAAACCTTGTGTTAAAATTTCATTGATTTCTATTTACTTATACTAAAGTTATTGTGCGAAAACCAAGAATAATGCTTATTTGGGCCCTTTTTTGGCCCTTAATTCCTAAACTGTTGGAACCAAAACTCCCAAAATCAATCCCAATCTTCCTTTTGTGGTCATAAACCTTGTGTCAAAATTTCATAGATTTCTATTCACTTAAACTAAAGTTATAGTGCGAAAACCAAGAAAATGCTTATTTGGGCCCTTTTTGGCCCCTAATTCCTAAAATGTTGGGACCAAAACTCCCAAAATCAATCCCAACCTTCCTTTTGTGGTCATAAACCTTGTGTTAAAATTTCATTGATTTCTATTCACTTTTACTAAAGTTAGAGTGCGAAAACTAAAAGTATTCGGACGACGACGACGACGACGGCGACGACGCCAACGTGATAGCAATATACGACCAAAAAATTAGAATTTTTGCGGTCGTATAAAAAGCAGTTGCTGCCTCTAACTTTGAGAAAACATTTTTCTAGCTCTTTTTGGACGAACAGAAAGCAGAATATTTTTTGGACCGATGAAAATAAATATATTGTAGAAGTAAGTATTGGGACAATACATTGAGCACCTAAGGCGGATTCAGGGGGCTTCGGGGCCACGAGCAACACTTTTCGTGGGGAAATTATAAAGGGAATCAACGAAGCATTTCTGTAGCGAGGCCCCCTTTCATAAAAAGTTATGAATCCGCCACTGACAACACAAGCATACCATGTAAAGGAACATCGTAGAATGTCTATGTTCCTACTGTAGGAATGTTTTAACAATGGATTTACCAGTTACATTTAAAGGAATCTGTCCGATTTCCTAGAAATAGTTTTATGCTGTTCAACAGTTCTTGGACATTATGGCGACTTAACTATTTTTCATACTTATCATTTGTCATATTTGACAAGGCTATCAATTCCAAAAGCAAGTTTATAACTGCATAAAATGAGCAGAAACCGATTTTTAGATGATATGCGTGATTTTGTCGTATTTGGATAGAAATATTAACTTCAGTGTAATTTATCAAACATTTTAAGTAATGGTTTTACAGTAATGAGTTTACAATATCCCGTCACCTACAACTTTATGAGGGTTTTATTTTCTAATTATTGATATTTGAAATGTTAAATGATGTCATGTCACAAATTACATTTAGTCTAGTGTTTCATAGATCAGATAAAGATACCAAGGACATTTCAGGTAAATCTTAAACAGGTATGCAACAAAAGAGAGAAACAATCTTGAAGAACAATTGCTTGTCTACTTGTTGGTTCCTTCCTACTCCTAGAAAAAAGCTACATACTAGTAGTACCAAAACAGGCTCCGTGTTGAAGGTTGTACATTGACCTATAATGGTTTACTTTTTTAAAATTGTTATTTAGATGAAGAGTTGTCTCATTAGCACTCACACCACATCTTCCTATATCTATTAAAGTATAATTATTTGTTGGTAGAATTTGATAAGTTGGTCATTGTAAAAAAATGTGTAGGGTCATCGGGAAAAGTGGGTCATAGGGAAACCTGAGTAGTCACATTAAAATTTTGGTCTTGTTGGAAATAATGTAGTGCCATCTGAAAATGTGGGGCAGAGCTATTGTCATATTGATCATCGTGAACATCTGATCACGAATTTAAATGTTGACCAATGGAAAAATAAGTACTGCATTGAAATGATGATCATAGTGAAAACCGGGTACTTTCATTTAATCATTGGTCAGTGGGGAAGTGGTAAACTATTGTTTATAATCTATCTTTTAGTTGGTTATAGGGAAACGAGGTATTACACTCGACCTATGAAAAAGGAAACTTTCTTTAAATTTTGGTTGCACAGAAAAAAAAACATACTGCCATTGAAAGGTTCTTCCATCGAAATGTTGACCATAGCGACAAGGGAGTACTGCAATTGAAATGTTGATCATACGGAAACTTGGGTATTGCTTTTGAAATTTGGTCGTATTAGTACAATTGGGTAAGGGATCTAAATGGAAGTGATAGTGAAATTTAGGTTCGGTCATTGAAATGTTGTTTACTGTAAACATTGGGTACTGCTATCGAATTGTAGATTATAGCGACAATTGAATACAGCATTAAATTGTTGGTCAATATAAAATAGGTTACTGTTTTCGAAATGGCTGTCACGAGGTAAAATTGTGTTCTGCCTTTGAAATGTTGGTCAAAGAACTAGAGGCTCTAAAGTTCATGTGTCGCTCAACTAGGTCTATGTGCATCCTCTCCAATATTGTGGACTTAAGAATAGAATTCATTACTACAAATTGTTTGTTGATTTTGTATTGCATAAACGTTTCTCTATCATCTTGATCAGTTGTTGGCCAAAAAGTAAAAAGGTCGTCAGGCAAGGGCAACCACTCCTATCGAGTGTCTGCTAATGATTTTGGCAACACTGACTTATTTGCTGATCATTTTTGCTATTCAAAGTTTTAATCTATCTATTAGTATAGTTTTCAAGATTTAAGGCAAAGACACTCAAAAAGTGTTACCAAAATGCTCGTGAGCACTGAATTTAAACTAAAACATGGATTTGAGTTAGAGTTATCTTCCTTTGTACATGATTGTCTATTTCTCTAACAGATTTATTCATCACGAAATGTTTATGATCTCTTGCTACTCGTTTTGCTTACTTTAAAGTTTTTCTCTATCTATTACAGTTTGCAAGATGACATGAAATGACTGAAGAAAAAAAGAAAAAAGTTAAATTAGTCATTTAAGGGCAATAACTCCTACAAGAAGTTGTGACATCTGTCAGTTTTGATGTGAATGAACAATGAATAGTTCTCATAATTCTTATCATTTTTGTCTCTGGCATATTTCCTCTATATTCATAGCTGTTAATAGACAAAACTTGAAATTTACTCCATTGTTCTATTTTTAGCCATGTCAGCCATGGTATTAGAAGCCGGATCGTCGGACTCCTCTCTTGAAATCTAGAAACACTTAATTAGTAAATGACGATTGTACATGACAAAGTTTGGATAAATTGGCCTTAATTTGGTTTTTTTGATTGAGTTAAGCCTTTCAATTGACAATTTAAAGTGTGTTTTTCTATGTTGTAATGTTACACTCATGTTTCAGAAAAGGGAGAAGATTTGGTACCATTAAAACATTTAATCCTGCTGCAAATGTTTGCACCTGTCCTAAGTCAGGAATCTGATGTACAGTAGCTGTTGTTTGTTTATGTAGTTCATATGCGTTTCTCATTTTTATATAGATTAGACTGTTGGTTTTCCCGTTTGAATCAGTTTTACATTACTACTTTTTGAGGCCCTTTATAGCTTGCTGTTATGTGTGAGCCAAGGTTTCGTTTCGAAGGCCGTACCTTGACCTATAATGGTTTACTTTTATAAATTGTTATTTGGATGGAGAGTTGTCTCATTGGCACTCATACCACATCTTCCTATATCTACTTAAAATTTAAGAGAAGAATGTTGTAAAGTACACGGACACTGAAGACAAACAACGGACGTCAAGTGATGAGGAATACTCATGGTTAAATTAAAATTGAACCAAGAACAAAAATTGATGGATAAGGGCCTTTGAAATATTGGTCATGGTAAAAATCAGAAGCTTCATTAAAAAGCTGACCAATGAACAGGTGACCCTCATAAAATCACACAAAAACAATTTATTATTTCAACCATGTGAACTTATTTGTAGATCTTGTCTTGCTCATTACTTTTGCAATCTAGAGCTTCTCTCAATCTATCATAGTTTTTTTGGTGGGAGAAAAAATAAGCAATTTCAACTTACAAAATAAAAACATATTCCACAAAGGAGTGATTTAAAAAGAAATTAAAAAATATCTGCACTATTGTTTAAGTTGTTACATACATAAATCATATTTTATCTGTGATATGTGGCTTCAAATGCTCATAAATGTAATTATTCTGAAGTATTATTAATACTATTCCATGTATTAAAATTCATAGCTATCTTTATTGCACATGCAAGTAATTAAACTGGTGTAGTATTTGGCTGAATGAACATAGTAATTGCAGAACTGTTCCAAATTGTTTAATTTCCATTATTAATTGTCATGTTATTATATAAACAATATAATTATAATCATCCTGACAATAATTAGTAGTTTTACTTCATCAGTGTTAAACAATTGAGATAGCATTTAAGTTACTTGTAAAATTATAATGTTCTGGCAAGGGATTAAGAAAATATTGAGAATTTCATCTATTTTCATCATGCTTTTTCACTTTTCAACATCAGTAAATACAAATGAGAAAATAATAGTATGAATAACAGATACATATCCTCAGGGAAATGATATGGTCTTCTAGATTAAAACTTTTTTGTAGTAAAAAAAAATATTTCGGTGAAAATATCCTGTGACATTTCATTTGATATTGGACAAGCAACATTACAAGGCAAGTTTAAATAGCATCTTATAACCATAACAGAAACCAAGAATATTTGTTCCATAGAAACACCCTTCCCTGTTGTCACTATTCTTATGCTATGTTCAGTTAACCTTAAACTTCCTTATATTTTGTGTAGTTTTAGTTCTCCTTAATAAAATATGTGTACTAAATTTCAAGTTGATGTGAACAAAGCTTCATGGTAAACTACAGTAAACATAAATATAAACCCGTAATTGGGGTAAAAACCATACTTTGGCATAACTAGACATCATTGAGTTTGGAAACATCTCTGTAAGCCCGGCTGTGAATAACATATGGTATTTTTTTTTTTATCTTTACCATAGGACATGTGGTTGTCAACTGAAAGCAAAGTTTTTGACCTTGACCTTTGACCTAAGAAGTTGTACATACATTATGACACACCCTCTTGTGTTTATATTCATGTGAAGTATAAACTTTGAAATCATAACGGTTCTCAAGATACAGAGCAGACATGATCTATACCATAAAACATGGGGTAGTTGACTGAAACCAAAGTTTTTGACCTTGACCTTTGACCTAGAAAGTTGTACATACATTATGACACACCCTCTGGTGTTGGTTAATATACATGTTAAGTATAAACTTTGAAATCATAACAGTTCTCTAGACATAAAGAGAACACAATTTGTCAGGGACTGACAGACCACTATCTGACAGGGCCCTAATTATTATCTTATTTTCACACCATAATGAATATGTGTACCAAGTTTCAAGTTAATGTGACCACACTGTATTGTTTAAAAACTTAACCAAAAACATTTACCCAATATATAGTGGACATACAGGGTTACAATCTGACCAGAAAACATAATGCCCTTCTAAAATTTTGTGATAGGTAAAGAAAATGAGTCCTTTGTTCATTTACGTATCATTGTCATTTTGCTTAGTTTCTTTTGTTACCTATTCAGACATCAGAATCAGACTTCTTTTCAACTGGGTTTTACTGTGTGTATTGCTATGTGTTTCTTTATTCTACATCGGCTAGAGGTGTAGGGGAGGGTTGAGATCTCACAAACATGTTTAACCACGCCACATTTTTGCCACTGTCCCAAATCTGGAGCCTCTGGCCTTTGTTAGTCTTTTATGTTTTTTTCCACTTTAGTTCCTTTATATGTTTTGTGAAGTTCATTTTTACTGAACTAATACACAATTTTTTCAAGGGGACAGTTGAGGACCACCTCTGGGTGTGGGATTTTCTTGCTGTGTTGAAGACCCATTGGTGGTATTCGGATGTTGTCTGCTCTTTGACATATTCCCCATTTCGATTCTCAATTTTATAATGATGTTAAGAAAAGCTGCTGAAAAAAATCACTAAAATAAAAGTGAGTCTGCAAATAGTTCAAGAAGAAAACAATAATGTGTCCATAGTATAGAATTGACACTCAAAAAGCATAAATATTTCTACAGTTCAGAGGCGGATTTAGGGGGAGGGGGGGCCCGGGCCCCCCTTTTTTGGGAAAAAATTTGGTTGCTTATATAGGGAATCATTGAAGCGTGACTGGAGCGGCCCCCTCTTAGGTCAGTCAGTGGGCCCCCACTTATGTAAATTTCTGGATCCGCCACTGCAGTTGAAAAAAGAAAGAATTTGATTTTCAGGTTTTTGTGTAAAAGAGGTGAATTTTTAGCAGGCTTGACTGTATATGGAAATAAACTAGAGGCTCTAAAGAGCCTGTGTCGCTCACCTTGGTCTATGTGAATATTAAACAAAGGACGCAGATGGATTCATGACAAAATTGTGCTTTGGTGATGGTGATGTGTTTGTAAATCTTACTTTACTGAACATTCTGGCTGCTTACAATTATCTCTATCTATAATGAACTTGGCCCAGTAGTTTCAGAGGAGAAGATTTTTGTAAAAGATAACTAAGATTTACGAAAAATGGTTCAAAATTGACTATAAAGGGCAATAACTCCTAAAGGTGTCAACTGACCATTTCAGTCATGTTGACTTATTTGTAAATCTTACTTTGCTGAACATTATTGCTGTTTACAGTTTATTTCTATCTATAATAATATTCAAGATAATAACCAAAAACAGCAAAATTTCCTTAAAATTACCAATTCAGGGGCAGCAACCCAACAACCAGTTGTCCGATTCATCTGAAAATTTCAGGGCAGATAGATCTTGACCTGATAATCAATTTTACTGCTGTCAGATTTGCTCTAAATGCTTTGGTTTTTGAGTTATAAGCCAAAAACTGAATTTTGCCCCTATGTTCTATTTTTAGCTGTGGCGGCCATCTTGGTTGGTTGGCCAGGTCAAGCCACACATTTTTTAAACTAGATACACCAATGATGATTGTGGCCAAGTTTGGTTTAATTTGGCCCAGTGGTTTCAGAGGAGAAGATTTTTGTAATAGATTACTAAGATTTACGAAAAATGGTTAAAAATTTACTATCAAGGGCAATAACTCCTAAAGCGGTCAACTGACCATTTCAGTCATGTTCACTTATTTGTAAATCTTACTTTGCTGAACATTATTGCTGTTTACAGTTTATCTCTATCTATAATAATATTCAAGATAATAACCAAAAACAGCAAAATTTCCTTAAAATTACCAATTCAGGGGCAGCAACCCAACAACAGGTTGTCCGATTCATCTGTAAATTTCAGGGCAGATAGATTTTGACCTGATAATCAATTTTACTTCATGTCAGATTTGCTCTAAATGCTTTGGTTTTTGAGTTATAAGCCAAAAACTGAATTTTGCCCCTATGTTCTATTTTTAGCTCTGGCGGCCATCTTGGTTGGTTGGCCGGGTCACGCCACACATTTTTTAAACGAGATACCCCAATTGTGATTGTGGCCAAGTTTGGTTTAATTTGACCCAATAGTTTCAGAGGAGAAGATTTTTGTAAAAGATTACTAAGATTTACGAAAAATGGTTAAAAATTGACTATAAAGGGCAATAACTCCTAAAGGGGTCAACTGACCATTTCGGTCATGTTGACTTATTTGTAAATCTTACTTTGCTGAACATTATTGCTGTTTACAGTTTATCTCTATCTATAATAATATTCAAAATAATAACCAAAAACAGCAAAATTTCCTTAAAATTACCAATTCAGGGGCAGCAACCCAACAACAGGTTGTCCGATTCATCTGAAAATTGCAGGGCAGATAGATCTTGACCTGATAAACAATTTTACCCCCATGTCAGATTTGCTCTAAATGCTTTGGTTTTTGAGTTATAAGCCAAAAACTGCATTTTACCCCTATGTTCTATTTTTAGCCATGGCGGCCATCTTGGTTGGTTGGCCGGGTCACGCCACACATTTTTTAAACTAGATACCCCAATGATGATTGTGGCCAAGTTTGTTTAATTTGGCCCAGCAGTTTCAGAGGAGAAGATTTTTGTAAAAGTTAACGACGACGGACGACGGACGACGATGACGGACGCCGGACGCAAAGTGATGGGAAAAGCTCACTTGGCCCTTCGGGCCAGGTGAGCTAAAAATGGAAAACTTATCATTAAACAACTTCATAAAAGAAGGTGCACAATATCAATAAATTTGCAAACATTTTGTAAACTGAACTTATCACAAGCAAATACATTGCTGATTCTTGAACTCGTCTCAAGATATTGCTAATATAAACCAATGATATAAGTTTCATAAAAATCTGGTAACGAAGGCTATACAAATGAAAGCTACAATACAATTTACATGTAGTTAATGTTCCCAAGTGGTATAACTCTTTCAAAAATTATTGATCTGCACTGATTTCCAAACTTTTCAAGACATTGCTGATTTAAACCTGTGATATAAGTTTCATAAAAATCTGTCTTGAATTGTACATGTGAGAGGGCTAACAAGTCCCTGAATGACAGACGCCCCATATTTCTTGGTCACCTTCAACATCTTGAGGTATCAGCCTAGCGAGTTGATAAGCTCAAGATACCAGCCTTGAAAGAGACATGGTTACTTACACAAGAGTGCACACGCTGAAATGTCTCGCCTTCTTTACTAATCATTGATATTATGTTGATAGTCCTAAATATAAAGCTTTATTACAACTGTCACATAAACTTAACCAAGAAAACTAAACATTGAACAATGAACCATGAAAATGAGGTCAAGGTCAGATAAACCATGCTAGGCAGGCATGTACAGCTAACAATTCTTCCATACAACAAGTATAGTTGACCTATTGCATATAGTACAAGAAAAACAGACCAAAACACAAAAACTTAACACTGAGCAATGAACCGCGAAAATGAGGTCAAGGTCAAATAAAACCTGCACGACTGACAAATAAATATTAAAATATTTCCATACACCAAATATAGTTGACCTATTGCAATTAGTATTACAAAAAAAGACCAAAACTCAAAAACTTAACTTTGACCACTGAACCATGAAAATGAGGTCAAGGTCAGATGACACCTGCCAGCTGGACATGTACACCTTTCAATCATTCAATACACCAAATATAGTAGACCTATTGCATACAGTATAAGAAAAACAGATCAAAACACAAAAACTTAACTATAACCACTGAACCATGAAAATGAGGTCAAGGTCAGATGACACCTGCCAGTGGACATGTACACTTTACAGTCCTTCCATACACCGAATATACTAGACCTATTGCTTACAGTATCTGAGATATGGACTTGACCACCAAAACTTAACCTTGTTCACTGATCCATGAAATGAGGTCATGGTCAAGTGAAAACCGTCTGACAGGCATGAGGACCTTGCAAGGTACGCACATACCAAATATAGTTATCCTATTACTTATAAGAGAGAATTTAACATTACAAAAAATGTTTACTTTTTTTTTCAAGTAGTCACTGAACCATGAAAATCAGGTCAAGGACATTTGACTTGTGACTGACGGAAACTCCGTAATATGAGGCATCCATATACAAAGTATGAAGCATCCAGGTCTTCCACCTTCTTAAATATAAAGCTTTTAAGAAGTTAGGTAACGCCACCGCCGGATCACTATCCCTATGTCAAGCTTTCTGCAACAAAAGTTGCAGGCTCGACAAAAAATGACATATTGTTTGGACCACGAATAAACAAATGTCTGCTCTAATTCTAAACTGGTGTGTGCTTGGCAGAGAAGAAGAAAACATTGGACTTTGCAAAGGATTTAAAAACCCATGACCTCTATCTTTGGCAAATATGAGACCACTAAGGAAGTTAAAAGGAGTAGGTTCAGTAAGACCCCTTTTTGGCCCAAAAATATAGCAGTTTTACAAAATTGTTAAAATGTAAACCTTTAGTAATTTATTGGACAGTAGAATGCTTCTGCTACATAAATATGGGCTGTTTTTGACAATACAATGCACATATATCCGGTACTACCACCATTAAGTCATGCTAAATTACTGAAATCCTCATAATTCTAGCATTTTAGTTAAATTTTAGACGGTTTTCGTGTAAAGCGAAAGTGGCCGCATTCGTGTTCATCCTTAATATTGAAATGTAAGTTGTATTTTATGATAATACATAACATATATAAAGGTTGAGGATGAACACAGATGCGGCCACTTTCATTTTTACCAAAAACCATCTGAAAAGTTACATTTTTCGGCATATTAGGTAGATTTCTCATATTTGAGCTTGAATCGGATCGTTTTTAATGACTAAATCTGTTAAAATCTTTCATATAAACTAATTAATTCAAATAAAATAGACACTTAAGTGTTTAAAAAGTGGTCAAAATCTTTCGTCAGATGAACCTGAAATTTGAGGCCAAAATCGGTCCTTACCGGACCTACTCCTTTGTATGAACATACTATAACTGTAGACAGTGGTCTAAGCTCCTGTTACATAATGGACACTGAAATAATGGTTGACAACTGTAATAATGATTTATTTAGATTTATCTGTGTTTTCTTTCAGTTCAGTTAGAAATGTTCTACATTTTTTCATCAGGACTTGTACAGCTTCACATACCAGTACATCTGGTGTTAGGACACCTGTAGACTCTACACAAACTGAAATAATATGTAACATTTTTAGTTCATATCAAAAGTGGCATTTTATTATCATTTATTCTGTTTTTCATACTGTCACTTTTACAGTTTCTCAATAGTAAAATAATTATAGAATAACTAATCGAAGAATTCAAAGAGAGAAAAAATTTTCAACAAGTGACAAAACAAAACATTAATCCACAAATGCATGTAGCGCATGAGTCAATTATCAGTGTTGTTCGGTCAACAGTTGAATATTTACGATATTCTTTTTATTACATTGGCAAATAGTTATTTTTATGAAATTAATGTAGAAAATGTAAGAAATTATATTTTTTCCTACACATTCACAATTTGTTTTAATCCGACTTTATCGACATCTTGACAATGCCTATTGTTGTATGACGTCAGAGGAGGGAAAAAACACATTTATTTCACATGTGAAATAATTGTTTCTTTTTTCACTGGGAAATCAAAGTAATTCATTGCAACCAATGTAATAATATACTATATGTTGTGTGTATGAATATTTATTATTATGTACACATTGATTCATTGGAGAACACTCAGAAAGATAACTTCCTTTGTAATATCAGTTCCAAAGGAAAGATGAGCCTCAGTGGCCACAGTGTGTAAGTGGTTTAACTACTGTACCAGTCAGAAAGATAACTTCCTTTGTAATATCAGTTCCCAAGGAGAGGTGAGCCTCCGTGGCCACAGTGTGTAAGTGGTTTAACTACTGTACCAGTCAGAAAGATAACTTCCTTTGTAATATCAGTTCCCAAGGAAAGATGAGCTCAGTGGCCACAGTGTCTAAGTGGTTTAACTACTGTACCAGTAGCCTGTCAACACTGATGTGTAACTTTGAATCCTACATTTTGCAGGTGAGTTCAGCTCCAATCGTATTTGGGGAAAAAAGTCCATTATAGCGTTGGCATAATTAAGTACAATCCAATATTCTCCTAGTAAGAATCTAGATATCTCAATTTTTTCAAGTAGATTTTTAAATTCTAATTTGTACTTTGAAGAATCTTGCAACAGATGAATAAATTTGTTACAAGAAATTTATTCAGGATATAATGTTTTTACTTAGATATTTATTCTCATTTAAATGTTAAAACTTTGAATGGTTTAATTATATCTTTTGGCAGCCAGTTCTTTTTTTTAAATATAGTTAGATGTATAATATTTCACACCAGAAATCTTTTTGAAAAGCATAATATACCAAAACATAGGAAAAACAGATTTTAATCAAATGTTTAATTTCTCATTGCAAAGATTAAGTTTTTTCTGCAAATTTCCCATCTATTTTTACAAAAAAAAAATGCACAATGTGGCAGTGACACCAAAACAGATCAGGTCATAGTCATAACCTCCAGATTTATACAGGAGAAATTATACCACTTGAGGTCTGAATGATATACTTACATATAAAGTGATCCCTTATTCTTTCTAACTTGACTGTATCTTTCAGATCTTCATGACGAAAGACTTCACGACTACAAGTATCTTTTCTAGAATTTGCTACTCGAGCCTTCTTCCTTCCTAAATCAGTACAATCTATCTTAATAACTAGCTAATTATAGGTGTTTTTCAATACAATGGTAAATTGCCAATATTTGTGCCACTTGAATACCAATGAAGGACTAACATTGCTATGTTTCTCAGTCTGCATGTTATATTATATTTTCGCCATGCTCTGGGTCCCTATTGCTTATATTTATACAAAGTAAGTGTTATCATTTCACATTTAAAATTGGACAAATATTGATATAACCAAACTAGGATATAGTTCAGGATTACAAATATGCAAAAAGATTATTCCTCAGATGCTATTTTTATGCAGACTTCAGCTTGTCCACGAACTTTACGTACAACCCTCGTACAGTCGTAAAGCTCTATTCTTTTATGCAAACATGGTTTAATAATTACGCAACTTCATGTTTATTAAAATCACATCTGCAATGAACCCTTAAAGGGGCACTAGCTGTCAAATACATGTTCACCTATTCTAATCAAATTCTCATATATACAACAATGTAAAACATTTATCCAAACCATTAAAAGTACTCTCAGATCAGCACTAATTGTCTTTTTGTTGTTTGAATATACAAGTTCCCAGTCACATCCAAATGTTTTTGTCAGATGTATTTCTATTTGTATCCATCTGATGAGTTAAGCCTTTTTCAACTGAATTTTATAGTTTGTTCTTATGTTGTACTGATATACCACTGGCCCATGTAAGGGGAGGTTTGGGATCCCGCTGACATGTTTAACCCCACCACATTCTGTTTGAATGTGAAGGTTCCAAGTCAGGAGCCTGTAATTCAATGGTTGTCGTTTGTTTATTTGTTTTTTGTTCATTTTTTGTACATAAATTATACCGTTAATTTTCTCTTTTGAATTGTTTTACATTCATCATTTCAGGGCCTTTTATAGCTGACTATGCAGTATGGGCTTTGTTCATTGCTGTTGACTGTACAGTGCAGTGGCGTAGCTTGCATGTATGCTCAGATGCTCAAGCATCCACATCATTTTGACAAAAAAAAAATAGCAGCAGTTTAACTTGAAAGTGTCCAAATGTAACAAGGCTGAGGATATGGGGATAACGTCCAGTCATTGTCGAAGCAGCATGCCCGGTCTTTCATTTAGGATAATTTAGTTTATGTAAACAAGATAGTTGAATCGCAATATAGTGTTTCAAGTTAGCTTTTGTTCGTAAAAAAAAGTCATCGGCTAAGGCAAGCGGAGAGGACTGATACGCAGACCCGTGGACATGTTTCATCTGAAATTGAACCTAGTGGAGAGATGGCTTCTCATTTGACTATAGCAACTAACAACTAAAACGCCATATCCTATATCGTTTCTTGCCATATGGTAAACGACGTGATAAAAAAATCAATTTGTAATAGATCGTGATAAGTCCTAGGCTTATGAATTCCCGTTTCTATCTGGGTTCAAATACTAATTTTATTTTCAGTCAGTAAAGAACACGATCCAATGTTCCCCGCCATGCACATTTACATGTCATATTTTATCTATCAAAGGG
Organism: Mytilus galloprovincialis; assembly: GCA_037788925.1. Lineage (NCBI taxonomy): Eukaryota > Metazoa > Mollusca > Bivalvia > Mytilida > Mytilidae > Mytilus > Mytilus galloprovincialis. The sequence continues at coordinate 88,763,360 of CM075334.1, forward strand.
CAAGGATAAAGAGAATCACTTTTTCTTTTTTATTTTCAATATTTTAAGAGAAATAAATACATCACAGGAAATGAAATGGGATTTTCATTACAATTTATATTTCAAAGGGTCATAACTGGTTAAAAATATTTGATTACGACTTATTTTCCAAATTGTCAAAGACATTGCTTATGATATGAGTTTAACTTAATCTGACAAGAATTGTACACATGAGAGTGCTACAATGTAACAAGACCGGACGATCGGATGCCTGGTATTTTTATGTCTCCTGCAACGCGTTTAGCTCAGTAATCAAAAATCAAAAACCCAAGGTTGTAGACTCAAATTCCTGGAAAGGGAAAGCACTTCAGTTTCTACATTTCGAGGTTCCTAAATTATACAGAAGTGCCGCTGTAAAGGGGTCCGTTTCTGATATGTCAAATATTAGATTGGGTGGGAAACTTTAATGTTTATGAATTGAATGATGGTAGTTTCGAGGAAATAATAAAATTTGGTTAACATAAAAATATATGAACTGGTCCCCGTTGGTATTTTGAATTTAAACAAAAATCTAACTAGTGTCGGATTCTGGGGGGGTACATGTGCTTAAGGTGGTACCTAACACTACAGGGAGATAACTCTGTAAAGTCAGCTAAACGTTTTAATTACGTTGTGTTGTAAAAGGATTATTAAGCTTCTCAATGATCAAAATTGGTGCTTGTCAAATGCTATATAACCAGTATAATTTTTCTGACAAAACGGTTGGTTCAAAATTTTTTATATTTTAATATTTTTGTTAAAGGGTCAAAGTAAATACTTTGGCAAAATTTTATGAAAATTAAACGAGCCAAATTAATTTTAGTGAAAGTGTTGGGTACCACCTTAAATAAAAAATAATTTTCTGCATAAAATTGTCCAAAATATTTTTCGCCTCGATCCACTTGGCGAAACATCCACATCAATTTAACCCTGGCTACGCCACTGCAGTGACCTATAGTTGTTAATGTCTGTGTCATTTGGTCTCTTGAGGAGAGTTGTCTCATTAGCAATCATACCATACCACATCTTCTTTTTTATATCCTACTTAATATGAACTGCTCATAACTTAATTTTTTCATACCTCCCTTAACTCTGTCTATTTCAATGACACCAGGAGAGAAACATTTCTGAAGTTTTTCTGCTAGAGAGCCCTCTACCGTTTGAAGTAATGTTATTTCTGGTAGGAGTCTATATGATGCTGTTGCTGAAAAAAAAACCACCAGATAAATTAATTTTATTGTACTGATATCAAAAGTCAGCAATTGTGTTATTATAAGACTTTTTATCTGTCTCCAATTTTCTAGTATTTGCTCAAGATATTTTTAAAACTGCTCCTTGTTTTTGTACTATTAAATTATATCATGTGCTTTTTAAGTTGCTCACTTTAATAAGTTGATATATATTTTAGTTTACTAAAGAAAATTACACTGAAAACAAGAAAAGAAAAAAAACAAGATTAATTGACATAAAGTCATAAGCCTTCGTCATTGACGTTGCTTTGGAATATCTTTTTAACTCATTAGCTGTTCAAAATCTTATATTTACCTCTCATGATTTTTGCAGCAGTGAATATTATGACTGTGCAAAGAAGACTCTGTGCTTTTAGCCGATGAGAAAAGAGACATTTAAAGTCATCTGATAAAATATATTCTTTCTAAAACTAACTTACCAACTGGTGAGAACTTTGCATGATCTTTGCCTATACCTTTGACACAATGCATTCTGATGTCTAACTCCTAAAGTGAAAGAATGAAAATTACTAGATGGCATAAAGAACCTTAACGAAATTTAAAGGAGTTGGTCATGTTAGCTCAAAGTTTTCGATCAGATAATCAGAAAGTCTTTGATGTGATACAAACCTAACAGTCCCTAACAGGTTTTTTTTCAGAAAGGCTGAAATCATTTTATTAGAAAAGCTAAAAGTTTTCAGTCATGTAAACTGAAGTCTCAATTCCAAACCTAAAAGTAGCCTGAAAGTCTTTGGTTAGGTAAATCAAAAGTCTAGGATCAGGTAGGCTGAAAATCTCTGTTTAGCTTAGCTTAGTTGAGATCTCACAAACATTTATTAACCCTGCAGCAGTTTTGTGCCTGTCCCTGGAGCATCTGGCCTTGGTTAGTCTGGTTTTTTTTTTTTAATTTTGTTGCATTTATATGTTTCAGAGTTTAGTGTGACATTCATTTTTGTTGAGTTAGTACACATTCTTGTTTAGGAGCTAGCTGATGTGGGCTGCCAATTGCAGGATTTCCTTGCTGTGTTGAAGACCCAGTGGTGGCCTTGGTCTATTTTCTGCTCTTTGGTCGGGTTGTTGTCTCTTTCACACATTACCAGTTTCCATTCTCAATTTTATTTGAATAGACAAATAGGCTTTAAGACTTTGGTAAGTAAGCCAGAAGTCTTTGGTAAGGTTAGCTGTACATATGACTCAGGATTTTGCCAATAAAATAAAATAAACTGTCTTTCGATTATTTTTGTCATCAGGTTCTTATCTCATTGACCTATAGGATCTACATCTTCTTTCACTCATATTGAATTGTAAGAAAACTTCCAGGCCACTGTTTCTTAAAAAAGAAACTTTTGGAAAAATTGTTTTTCTGGATGGTAACAAAGTTTTTCTTTGATAGTTTCAAATAAAACTTTGCTATGAAAAAGAGGATATTTGTGGGTTGTGGTTGTGAATTTTTTTATTTCTGTACTTCATTGCAGATATATATATATATATCCATGTTTCACTTCTACGTTTAGTTCAGAAAATTCAATAAATTTGAAACTCATTTAATTTTAGAGGAAGTTGGTTCCAAAATCTATGCTTCATAGCTATAGGTATAATGCTTACCTGCCCCGGTCTTAACTTTGCTATTAAAATATCATCATGGACTGGCCTGATTTCTCCTTCTTTGAACTGAAATGAAGAACACACTGATATTTATATTTATAACAAATACTTGCATTCCTTATCAAGCATATATGCATAATATTAGCTAAATCATAATAAGAAAATAAGTGTGTTCTCCAAAGAATTTGGTAGCAACATAAATATGTTTTTGTTAAGATAGACACAGTAGTCATATGACTTGATTCGTTATATTTGGTTTAGCTGAAAAAGTTGCTGTGGAATGCTGCTACACTATTACCTGATGAATCCTTACAGCAATGTTTTAAAACTAAGAGAGTTTTCATTTTCAGAAAAGATTTCCCCCCCCCTTTTCCGTATCTTAAAATTGGTTATTCAATTAATCAATCTTACAATTTTGTACAACAGGCATCTTGAAATTATCTCGGACCCATACATTTTATTTTATTTGTTGGACAAGCATGATAAAAACTTAAGCGGCAGGTACCAGTTTTGGTGTACCAGAACATGTGTCCCACGCAGAAATTTTGTTATAGTTAAGCATTGAGGTATATAATTGCATCATGTGGACTAAAAAAATAAATGAATGTAAATTCTAGGCTAGTGTACTACACAAGTAAGTAGTTGCATACACAGGTTGGGGATTTCCTTCACACATGGGTCCAATCAGATGTCAAAATTGTGGTCTCCTCACTTGATGGCATCCAATCAAAGTGGGGAAAATATTCATTTTTTTGTAAACAAAAATATCTTGAGATTTTGATGGTAAGGATAGGTTCGGACAAGGCTCTAATTCACTAAATATCCTTTCTCTCTTGAATTTTGGCTAAAATTCTTGTCGGCTCTTAGCAGGATTCTGCAGGTGAGGATTAGATTGGTATCAGATCATCACATTTTTTGCCTTATTTTCAATGCACTTATAAATTTTTAAATCTCCATGCTGGACAGACACCAACATTTAAAGGTTTTCTATATATTTACATAAGCATGCACACATCTTAGTTCCTTGAAACCATACATTTTATTTGTATATAAGCTTGAATGAATTTTCAAGAAAATAAAATCATCAATCCATGAAATTCTAAAGATTTATTGTAAAATAACTGGTTTCTGCCACCTTAGCTTAATTAACTAAGCTATTCAAGGGGAGATAACCCAGTGTGTTAAATAATTTATCAAAAAGTTGTTTAAATGATGTTTTTTATTCAAAAGTATAATACTTTCATGATAAAACATAATAAACCAGAGTATAACAGGTGGCCAAATACACAACTTCCAACTGAGTAATTCTTTAACCATCAAATTAGGGAGTAAATACATTTTAAGATAAGTTTACTTGGAGTACTGTGATGAATTTTTCATCAAATAACAATTTAAATATAAACTTTTGATACGGATGTCAATAAATACAGCACTTAAATCTTGTAATTTAAGGGGATTTAAGTAAAGTACCTACTATTTCAGCTTGATTTCCTATTGGAACCCACTTCAGATGTTTTGTTGTCACTGAAATATCATATAAAGCAAATATAAGATTTTTTGAAAACAATGAGTCATAATACAGTAAGTTATCTACATCTAGCTTGTGGATATGATATTCCTACTTTGCATTTTTTAAGTTGAAACAGAGGTTTACTACATGTATTTTTCTCCTTTAAGGATTGCTTTTTAAAAAAAAAAACAATTATATGACACTGGAGATGAATAGTTAGAATTTTGATTTCCATAACTTAATATGTATGTAACCAGAATGTGTCCTTAGTACACGGATGCCCCATCCACACTTATCATTTTCTATGTTCAGTGGACTGTGTAAATGGGGAAAAATCTCTAATTTGGCATTAAAATTATAAAGATCATATCATCGGGAACATGTGTACTAAGTTTCAAGAGCGATTGGACGTCAAAAACTTTAACCTGAAGTGTGACAGAAGGACGGATGGATGGAAAGGCGAACAGAGGCACATACCAAACAAAATATTGTCCATAAATGGGGCTCAAAAAGTTTGCATTCTAGTAACAATGATTAATACTTACTTACCTGCTACAGTCAGTATTTTTCTTTGTTATGTCACATGTTATTTTATTAAATGCATGCTATAATTGTGCCAAAAAAATCAAGTTACTTTAAATAAGTTTGGATCAATTGTTTATATGTGAAATCAAGTCAATCAAATGTTTTTGTGGGTATTTACCAGAAGGACATGGATTATGATGTGAAAAGCCTGGGTATGAATTTAGGCAATTTTTCTTGATTAGTTAAACAATTATTTCTAATTCTTAACTGAACTTTGTGAAATAAATTAACACCCAGAAATCAATATACCTTTGTGGTCTTTATATAGATCATCAGGATCTGTTGTATCTGCAACCTTCAAACACTTTGTACATTTGACCTTCAACTGAAATTCTAAAGTATCACCAGCTGTTCCCTCTGTATCACCTAAAAAGGTCAAATATTATTTCAGAGATAAATGTAACAAGGTATTACTGCCAATGTGTTGAGGGCTTTATTTGGCTATAAGTCCTGAATATTTTTATTTACTACCTATTGATTGAAAAACCCATATCTATATCTGCCAGTCTGATTGGCACAACCATAAAATCAAACATATCACAATTATAAAGGGTGGGAATGTTTTACACCAAGAATTGTCAAATTAATAATTTGTTGTTTCTGTACAAAATATGTAAACATAAAAAAGACCTTATCTGTGCGAATTTTGATTAATATTTTTTTCAGCAAAAGTAAAACAAAGTTTGTTCTTTTTTTATTTCATTCACATAGCTTCTATTTTAAAAGTGTTAAAGCTTTGCTGGTGTCTGTCTTTATTTTATTGTTGAAAATACCAGTATCATTTCATTTCAACTCTGTGTAATTTATGATTTACAAGATGGTTGATCTTAAAAATCTGTGTTGAAAAAAATGAAATCAGTTTTAAAGTACATCTGTATGACATTCCTAATTCTTATGAATACCTTCCTGTCGATATTCAAACAGTCTTGGATCAGCTTTAATAGGTATCAATCCCAGTCTGTGTGCTAATACTTCATCTTGTATTATAGAGGTATTATTGTAAATAAACACTTTTTCTATGGCCATTGTGGGTACCTTAAATAATAAATAATAGTAGTGTCAATCCATTACAAACATCTTTTAACATGTATCACTTAAAAGATCTGACTAATAGCAAGAATATGAGAAAACACTTGTTTGAATTTTTGTGTGATTACTTAGTCAACTAGACCACCAGAGCTTGAGTTTATGTTGTTTGTTTACCGACTTTAAATAAAGTCAATTGAATTGAAACTGGCTTTAATTAATTCTAACAGCTTTGGCTAAAGAGGCATCACTAGTGCGAGATTGGGTGTAACTTGCTATTTTTTACTTACTTCTGAAAGGAGAATCCTTCTAAATGCATTGGCTATAGAAGCATCTACTCCTACCATATCAAATTCCAGTTCATCATGGCTCATCTTTACCATATCAATTCTGAACTTCTAAAAAAGTATAATGGTTTACAACTATAACCTTGTTCTAACAAACTACATGCATTGTTCCATTAGTTTAATGTCTTTGCTTCATTTTTCAATACTTTGCAACTAATATTTGTAGCTTGTTTTTATGGTGTACTGTTATTCGACTGTCCCAGTTTAGCGGTGGGTTGGCGCCTTAAAACAAGTTATAACTTTAACTGCCACATTGTATGTGCCTGTTCCAAGCCTGTAATTAAGTGGTTGTTGTTTGTTGCTGAATTAGAATATCATACTTGTTTTTTCATAATTATTTTGTAAATAAATCAGGCAGTAAGTTTTCTCTTTAGTTTTGAATTAGATTATAGCTGACTATGCGGTATGGCTTTCAATTATTGTTGATGGCCATACAGTAACCTAGCTTTATACAAATCTTACCTTTTCAAATTTTTTCTGACTCCAGGAGTCATCATAATCTTCATAATTTCCAGGAAAGTCAGAGCTATGTGTCTACAAATATAGTTCATGAGTTATGTTTAAATTCCATATTTAGAATAAGAACATGTACCTTAACATAAATTACACAACCACAACATATCAGGTCTGTCACTGAATTTAAGTACCTTTGCCTTATTTTTAGTATTTGTATGGTCATTTGATAAAGTCATGCTGATTATGAACGTGCACACAGTTTTCTCTGCTTTCAAAATCTTTGTTTGAACTCGTGCTGGTTTTCTTACAACAACCAGAGACTACTTGTAGTTATATATTTTTTGGCCAATGATTGAATTTCCTATTGTTATTCCCTGTATAAGGACAAAGTTCAGGTGTGATTATGACCTGTGTACATGTATATAGTGAATTTTAATTCCAAATACACCATTTTTGGTGGTGCGCCTGACAGAGACAGAATGTACAGATAAGGAAACAGGTGCAGATTGTGCAGTATGTTGACTGAGCATGCAAGAAAGCATATAAGACAAGGATCAATAATGGTCTCCATGTTAGAATATTTTTCTAAAAATTTGCAGTCAAAAGCTTTCTTTAAAGAGTTCAGGGCGGTTTTCAGATACACTTCTTCTTCTTCTTTAAGTTTCTAGCAATCCTTCAATTATTGAAGATTATTCGCCAGGCGTTGACTAAAAAATTTATAATTTACACTGTAGCAAGAAATAACAAAAATAACAAAATCAAAATAACGTATGTACATTCGAAAAATAAATTTTGATAAAACTTTATACATTTGATAACAGAATAGTTAGGGGTAGAATATGGGGATGAGAGCAGATTCTGTGATCATACTCTTAAATCCCTCTACTGTACTGCATGATACTATTTGTTGTGGCAGATAGCTCCAATTTATAATTGTTCGTGGATAAAATGAATATTTATATTGTCTATATAATATGTCTTTAGATGTTTGTATTTGCCTTAATGAGTGTGATTGCTATGTCTGGTTCTATTGTCTAGTGGGATCAAAAAGTTATGTGTAGGGACTGCAACAATTTCAATTCATGAATAATTTTGTAAATGAAAACAAGTAAATGCCTAGTTTTTTGAGTGGGTACCAATTTAGGTCTGTCATCATTTCAGTAACTGAGCTGGTGTTATGGAAGCAGTTGCATGAGAAGCGTGCTGCTATTCTCTGAACTTTTTCGATTTGTGAAATTTGCTGTTTTTGATGTAGATCCCAGATTGTTGAGCAGTACTCTAATTTTGGTTGGACAAGAGCTTTATATGCATGTGCTTTAACTTTTGGTGAGGCTATTTTTAGGTTTCTATGAATAAATCAAAGGGACTGATTGGCTTTTGATGTCATGTTATCTATATGTTCGTCCCATTTTAAATTTGATTGAAGAGTTAGGCCTAAATATTTTGTAGAGTCAACTTTTTCTAGAGAGTGATTGTGTAATTTATAAGTGAAGTCTAAAGGTTTGCGTTTTTGAGTTACACTGAGAATGTTGCACTTATCAGGATGAAAATGCATGAGCCAGTCCTGCTCCCACCTGTCAGCCGCTTCTAAGTCAGACTGTAATTTATATGCATCATCTGATTTTTTAATTTCCCTATAAATAATACTATCATCGGCAAACAATCTTAATGTACTATGTTCAATATATTCTGCCAAATCGTTGATAAAGATTAACCAGATGCTACGCAGGGTGCAGCTTTATACGACCGCAGAGCTTGAACCCTGAACGGTTGGGGCAAGTATGGACACAACATTCAAGCTGGATTCAGCTCTAAATTTGGATTGTGATTAAATAGTTGACACAGCATAGGTTTCTGACACAGAATGAATGTGGTCTAATGAACTTAAAATATTTTTTTTGCCTTTGAGCAATTCACTATGCTGTTGAATATTAATCCTCTCAAAAAAATGTTTGAAGAAATTTTCTTTTTATTTATGAAATCTGAAATGAGAAAAATTTAACCCCCCCCCCCCCCATTTTTTTTCACATCCCCCTTTCCCTTTTTCCAAAACTGATCTCAATTCAAATTTCTAATGGAGTTTGCAACAATAACTACTCATTTAAATACATCAAAAAATATTCAAATGTAAAATAAAGTGCTTGTTATCACTGAATGGTAAAGATTGTTTTAATTTATCAGTTGGTAGTAAAAGTGAATATACATTGTATATTGTATAAAACAATGATTTAAGTTGATTCAACTACTATTCTGGACAAAGAAAGATAACTCCAATTGAAAATTTCTTGCTGTTACACAATATTGTGCAATTAGATATTTCTTGCTATTGCGTAATACTGTGCAATTGAAAATATTTGCTATTGCACAATACTGTGCAATTGAAGATTTCTTGCTATTGCGCAATACTGTGCAATTGAAAATTTCTTGCTATTGCACAATACTGTGCAATTGAAGATTTCTTGCTATTGCTGAATACTGTGCAATTGAAAATTACTTGCTATTGCACAATACTTAATATAATAATTTTGGATCCTGATTTGAACCAACTTGAAAACTGGGCCCATAATCAAAAATCTAAGTACATGTTTAGATTCAGCATATCAAAAAAGCCCAAGAATTCAATTTTTGTTAAAATCAAACTTAGTTTAATTTTGGACCCTTTGGACTTTAATGTAGACCAATTTGAAAACGGGACCAAAAATAAAGAATCTACATACACAGTTAGATTTGGCATATCAAAGAACCCCAATTATTCAATTTTTGATGAAATCAAACAAAGTTTAATTTTGGACCCCGATTTGGACCAACTTGAAAACTGGGCCAATAATCAAAAATCTAAGTACATTTTTAGATTCAGCATATCAAAGAACCCCAAGGATTCATTTTTTGTTAAAATCAAACTAAGTTTAATTTTGGACCCTTTGGACCTTTAAATGTAGACCAATTTGAAAACGGGACCAAAAATTAAGAATCTACATACACAGTTAGATTCGGCATATCAAAGAACACCAATTATTCAATTTTTGATGAAATCAAACAAAGTTAAATTTTGGACCCTTTGGGCCCCTTATTCCTAAACTGTTGGGACTAAAACTCCCAAAATCAAACCCAACCTTCCTTTTATAGTCATAAACCTTGTGTTTAAATTTCATATATTTCTATATTTACTTAAACTAAAGTTATGGTGCGAAAACCAAGAATAATGCTTATTTGGGCCCCTTTTTGGCCCCTAATTCCTAAACTGTTGGGACCTCAACTCCCAAAATCAATCCCAACCTTCCTTTTGTGGTCATAAACCTTGTGTCAAAATTTCATAGATTTCTGTTTACTTAAACTAAAGTTATAGTGCGAAAACCAAGAAAATGCTTATTTGGGCCCTTTTTGGCCCCTAATTCCTAAAATGTTGGGACCAAAACTCCCAAAATCAATCCCAACCTTCCTTTTGTGGTCATAAACCTTGTGTTAAAATTTTATAGATTTCTATTCACTTTTACTAAAGTTAGAGTGCGAAAACTAAAAGTATTCGGACGACGACGAGGACGACGACGCCAACATGATACCAATATACGACCAAAAAATTTTCAATTTTTGCGGTCGTATAAAAATAAGATTGGACAAAGTACTGTGCCTTGGGGTACCCCAGATGTTACAGGAATTTTATTTGATGTTTCACCTTCAAGGACTACAGTTTGTGTTCTGTTTGTTAAGAAATCTTGAATCCAATGATATGCATTGCAATTTATACTGTAGGAACCAATTTTATATGATGCAGGACGTAACGGCCATACTGCCATGACGTCCCTAGGATGAAACGGTCATACCCTGAAAAGATGAAACGGCCATAGTACAAAAACGGCCATACTTTGTAAAGATGTATCGTCCATGGTTTTTTTTTTTTTTATAGATGTTATATATGAAATATTTTGATACTTATAGATGGTTATTATAACTTTTAATAAACTATACTGTTTTTACATTATTTATCATGTATAATTTTGTTAAATCATTTGTTTACACATTATATATATATCATATAGGAATGTGTTTAATCTTATAAAATATTCAAATATCATATTCTTTTCTAAATGATTTTTTGATATCTTGTGTATAACAAATAGAACAAAATGCACAAATATGATTCAAATGACTATATCCATTTCTGTCAAAATTATAACTATAAGATTAGTTGTGAAATATAAAACAAGGTAATCAAGTAATGATCAAGTTTTAAATTTAAGAAGATTGTTAGTTGCTTATTATTACTTCTTTGATGAACACAAGTATTAAATATGCTTTTGTCAAGAAATTCAAAAGGAAATACAATTCGAGATCACTATAAAAACACAGCACCCAAGCTGAGTTCAAGCGGAGTTCAAGCGGAGTGCAAACATACATTGATTGGGTAGTGAAATTCTTGTAACTAGAGAGCCTGTGTCGCTCACCTTGGTCTTGTGCATATTAAACAATGGACACGGATAAATTCATGACATAATTGTGTTTTGGTGATAGTGATGTGTTTGGAGATCTTACTTTACTGAACATTCTTGTTGCTACAATTATCTCTATCTATAATGAACTTGGCCCAGTAATTACAATGGAAAATATTTTCAAAAAATTTACAAAAATTTATGAAAAATGTTAAAAATTAACTATAAAGGGCAATAACTCCTTAAGGGGTCAATTGACTATTTTGGTCATGTAAACTTATTTGTAGATCTTATTTTGCTGAACGTTATTGCTGTATACAGTTTATCTCTATCTATAATAATATTCAAGATAATAACAAAAAACGGAAAAATTTCCTTAAAATTACCAATTCAGGACAGTAACCTAACAACGGGTTGTCCGATCCATGTGAAAACATCAGGGCAGATAGATCTTGACCTGATAAACAATTAAACCCTGTCAGATTTTCTCTTAATGCTTCGGTTTTTGAGTTATAAGCCAAAAACTGCATTTTACCCCTATGTTCTATTATTAGCCGTGGCAGCCATTTTGGTTGATTGGCCAGGTCACGCCACACATTTTTTAAACAAGTTACCCCAATGATGATTGTGGTCAAGTTTAGTTTAATTTGGCCCAGTAGTTTCAGAGAAGAAGATTTTTGTAAAAGATTACTAAGATTTACGAAAAAATGGTTAAAAATTGACTATAAAGGGCAATAACTCCTTCAGGGGTCAACTGACCATTTTGGTCATGCTGACTTATTTGTAAATCTTACTTTGCTGAACATTATTGCTGTTTACAGTTTATCTCTATCTATAATAATATTCAAGATAATAACTAAAAACAGCAAAATTTCCTGAAAATTACCAATTCAGGGGCAGCAACCCAACAACAGGTTGTCCGATTCATCTGAAAATTTCAGGACAGATAGATCTTGACCTGATAAACACTTTTACCGCATGTCAGATTTGCTCTAAATGCTTTGGTTTTTGAGTTATAAGCCAAAAACTGCATTTTACCCCTATGTTCTATTTTTAGCCATGGCGGCCATCTTGGTTGGTTGGCCGGGTCACGCCACACATTTTTTAAACTAGATATCCCAAAGATGATTGTGGCCAAGTTTGGATTAAATTGGCCCAGTAGTTTCAGAGGAGAAGATTTTTGTAAAAGATTACTAAGATTTACGAAAAATGGTTAAAAATTGACTATAAAGGTCAATAACTCCTAAAGGGGTCAACTGACCATTTTGGTCATGTCAACTTATTTGTAAATCTTACTTTGCTGAACATTATTGCTGTTTACAGTTTATCTCTATCTATAATAATATTCAAGATAATAGCCAAAAACAGCAAAAATTCCCTAAAATTACCAGTTCAGGGGCAGCAACCCAATAACGGGTTGTCGGATTCATCTGAAAATTTGAGTGCAGATAGATCTTGACCTGATAAACAATTTTACCCCCATGTCAGATTTGCTCTAAATGCTTTGGTTTTTGAGTTATAAGCCAAGAACTGCATTGTACCCCTATGTTCTATTTTTAGCCATGGCAGCCATCTTGGTTGGTTGGCCGGGTCACGCCACACATTTTTTAAACTAGATACCCCAATGATGATTGTGGCCAAGTTTGGTTTAATTTGGCCCAGTAGTTTCAGAGGAGAAGATTTTTGTAAAAGTTAACGACGACGGACGACGACGGACGACGGACGACGGACGCCAAGTGATGGGAAAAGCTCACTTGGCCCTTCGGGCCAGGTGAGCTAAAAATACAAGCTGTTTGAGCAGTCTAAAAAGTAACACAGGATTTGCACTACAGGTATTTACAAATTTATTATTAATTTAAAGTTTTTCATTGAGTCATATTTCATACTTTCGGTCATATTTAAGATACATTTTTTTCCTTTAATTTTGGTTTCAACTTTTTTATTTTTTGTGGTTGACTATTAATTGGAATGAGTCCTGTTGTGCCATAGGTATCAAACCGTTATTTATGATTATCTATGATTACCTATAAAAAAAAAATAATAAATCATATAAATCGAATCATTGCCAGGGAGCGTGTCTCTGTTTAATGTAGAGTATACAATTATCAAACAATGTTACAAATGTCAATGTGAATTTATATATATACGTTTTTTTTAATATTTTTTAGTGCAAAAATACACTATTATATTTTGTATCATAATTTTAAACAAATGTTTTTCTTTCAGGCTCCAGCAGTTATGTAACGACCACCATCACCCCACCAGCACCAGCTTCTGCACAACCACTTGATAATACCAGACCATTCATTTGATATTGCACTAACTTTATTGAGTTCATGAATTAAATGATCATAATATAGTACATTTTGGTATGTTTAGTGCTTTACTTTTTGACTTTTATAACTGCATGTTTAGGCCACACCAATTTAATTTCTTGTTCTACGGATTTTTGGACTCCAAAAATTGGGGCGAGCGAGCGATTTGAAAATTTTAATAAAAAAATATTTATTTTGCAAATTTTTGAGGCGAAGCTTGAAAAGTAAAGGCGAGCGATTATATTTTTTTTTGTTAACATAAAATAGTAGGTTTTAACAATATTAAAACTTGATTTATCACTTGTACTTTGGCATTTCTTTAATTTATGAAGTATTTTTCCATGTTCACCAATAAATAATTGAATAATTAGATTTGGTATGTGTATGTGTGCCAATTAATGAGACAATTCTCCATCCAAGTCATAATCAGGTTGGGAACAACCCCTCAATTTTATAAATATCCTTTTTATGAGGGGGTCAATATAAGTTGCAATATATTTTTTTGTAAATAAAACTTTTTAGTACAAAAGAGCTCATATTTTCCCGAAGAACTATATATCTATCTGGTATTAAATGGTCAAAACATGCCCAAGAATTTTGTAATATTCCTGGACTTAGGCCATGTTAACACATTTACTTTAATATTATTCAAAATAAGTGGACCCCTCTTTAAGAATAGTAATGTTGTTTAAAATATGATGTATTTCTCCTCTTTTTAAGTAAATTTTTTTAAGTTCTTCAAAGGATTTGTATAGTAACACTATGCAAATCCTTGGTATTTCTTTTTTTCTTTTTTACAACAGTAAAATGACCCCATATGTGCTCTGTCTGAGGGATAATAGTACGTACGGCAGGGCTTTGACCCAGACCAAACAGCAAGCTATAAGGGACCCCAAAATTATAAGTGTACACAATTCGAACAGAAAAACCAACGATCTAATTTATATATTATATACAAACGGGAAAATACCAAATAATATTTATGAACATCAATCAACGATATCTAACTGCTGAATGACAGGCCCCTGAATCAATCAGACAGGTGCATAAACATGCAGTGGGTATGGATAGTTTTGTATCGCCAGCATATTGCAGTTGAAGGCATTTCTTTCCGAAGTTCTTTGAGGTTTATTACTAACAACGAACATATTTTGATAGGGAATGTAAGTAAGGGGGAAGGAAACCAATGTTTTGTTCTGTACAGGTATTTTCTTCTGTTTTCTATTTATATCGGAGCACTCCCATTTGGGATAAATGGGTTTCATGCTAAATCAAATATTATCACAGACATTGACACAATGTACTTGGGTGCTTATATGTTTAAAATCGTTATAAATACAGGTTAGATTGTGATTATAAAAACAAGTGCAAATGTCTGTTTATAATATTTACAAAAAAACGGTGCGGGAAATGGACACGATTACATTTCCGGATGCGGGAATATAAAAAAAATAAAAAAATTCTACTTTGAAAAAAATAGGTGCGGGCGGGTCCGTCGAACAAGGAATTAAATTGGTGTGGCCCTATGTATTTAAGTAAAATTATGAGATTGTTACTTGAAAAAATGTATATAAGATGAATGTTCTATGGCATATGTATATATGTATTTTCTTACATTTCAATGTGTTTGATTTTCTACATTCCTGACCGAAGAGAATATTATGTATGCTGTATGGTTTATATGTTTGTTGTATATTTGTTTATTTGTATGACTGAAATAATAAATAAAAATATATTTAACAAAAATAAATTGTGTTTCTTATATGATCTTATACAAGAGTATATTGGTATGATTGTCCATAATATCATGTTATAAGGCCAATTAAAATTAATTGATAGATTTTCATCCCCACCCGCCCCTCTGAAATCGTCCCGCCCCGATTTTTTTTATTTTTGAAAATTTACGATTTCCGGATTTTGTTCATTTCCGTTTTCGGTAACCGTCAAAAATTTCGTTTCCTTTAAAGCTTCCTGTTTCAAATTTCGGTTTTCGTATTTCTTCCGAGTATTCTAAAATGACTCTGCAGCTCTAAGATGACAAAATCATCTATGGAGAATAGAGATTGATTACGAGAATTCGAAAGGGCATGAAATAATCGGGTTACAAGTTATACGCCGTGTCCAAGAACGCAAATCGCGGCAGGGCATAAATTTCTGTGATTAGGAAACCGTTAATATCTTTATTAATAAATTGACTTTGTGGCAGGAATTTTGGACTGTGAATTATATCCAAAGAGCAAGAATCGTGGAACACATTGGTACTAAAACATAACTGGAGTAAAAAAATTGACACAAGCACGAAGTTGTTAAATTTATAACAGTATATTGAGTTCAAAAAGTCGGCAAACATACACTTAGATTTACACATGGCTTTTTTTTTTTTTTTTGACAAACAGCAACAGCAAATACCTTCTGTCCCAATAATAGGGTCATTCAACAACTCCTTCTTATTTATTAAGTTCAGAATCATATTCATAAAACAGTTTGAGTTTTCATTTTATCTGTACTCAAAAGTTTGTTGCATACCAATGCATATTAGTTTCATTTTATGGAGACAGAAAACATCGCTTAGAAAGACCATCAAATTTGGTGGAGGTAGTCCAACTGAAGAAAGCATTTCTCTACGTTTTTGCTGTTTACTAAAAAAAGGTTTTTAAAGCAGCAGTTACATGTGGAACAGTGGTTGCAGTGGCGGAACCAGCCATTTTAAAAGGGGGCGGTTCCAACTATATGTCCCTATTCAAA
Organism: Mytilus galloprovincialis; assembly: GCA_037788925.1. Classification (NCBI taxonomy): domain Eukaryota; kingdom Metazoa; phylum Mollusca; class Bivalvia; order Mytilida; family Mytilidae; genus Mytilus; species Mytilus galloprovincialis. The sequence goes on from CM075334.1 coordinate 88,779,623, forward strand.
TGCATTGATCGCCCCCCCCCCCCCCCCCCCCTAAATCTGCCTCTGAAGTTCCAAACCCCTGACCCCCTCCCCCTGGATCCGCCACTGGGTTGCCAATCAGAGATTTTAATGTGAGATTTGAAAAATCATGTACGATTCCTTATACATGTATATACATGATATAAGCTTATTATTACACTTGCATATATGAAGAAAACGTCACAAGAGGGTTTCATAAGAAATAAAAATTAAAAAATAAAATCCTCCCACCCGCCCCATTTTTTTCAAAAATTTGGATGAAAATCTACTAATTAATTTTAGTTGGCCTAATCAGGGTGCACATTCCTGTCAGATATTACGGGTAATTTGTTATGTTATTGGAAAATTCTACAGTAGTCTCTATCTTGGAAAGATGCTCTACAAATGGAATGACTCTAAACTAGAAGAAAGAAGAAAAAAACCGAATTATTAAACTATGTGATGATCATGACTAAATTAAATATAACTCTCGAATGAATTGCCTTCCTTAGAGTTAACCTTTACACTGAGACCACCTGTTTTAAATTTCACCAAGATTGAAAAGATTTTTATTGTTTAGAATAATATATTTTTTAAAAGTTATAATAAAAAGATCTGTAACATGTGCTTGTATTTATTAATCGTCATCGATAACGACAGTGAACATTCCTAAAGTTTAAACTTCATATAAAATAAGATGCCTTTATATCACATTACGATAAAAATAATTCTTCAGAAATTGTTTATAACTGATAATGAAGAAACAATCAATATACTTACATAATATGGCCCCAACGAGTGATGATGATCAAGCAAAGATAACTCTTACAAGAATAAATAAAGGTGCACAGTATGAGTAGATCTCTTGTGCAGAAAAAAAAATTATTAAAAAAATCATATTTATGTTATTTATATGAAAACATACATCTGAACTTATTTTATTATCATATTTTATGTTATAACCTCAATAAAAAAATTTTAAAAAGTTTGGAGGATAAGTTTCACAAAGTATGGCCGATATGTCCCATGGACGATGTGGCGGTATGGCCGACACATCCTATGGCCGTCGCGTCTCGAAAGCATTTTATACATGAGGTGGTGATGTGAAACTTAATCAAATACTTTTGCAAAATCCATTGTTATGATGTTTATTAGAATGTTTTTATTATTAGAAATTGCAAGATCTTGAATAAATGAGCCTATTCCAAATTATTATGCAGTGGCGGATCCAGGGGGGGGGTTCCGGGGGTGCGCACCCCCCCTTTATTTTTGCCGATCAATACATTTGTATCGGGACATATGTTTTGCACCCCCCCTTTGCCCTGGGTGCCCTGGGTTAGCACCCCCCCCTTTCGAAAATTCCTGCATCCGCCCCTGTTATGACATCTTGGAAGTCTATTTTAATTCTTTTCTGTGACGCCTTCCTACATGTATGTATACAACTTAACTCTTAAGCATTTTACAACAATCCTGATCCTGCGCGCCGCCTAAACAAATCAACCGAAGTACTACATCATACATGTACTAGGGAGAAACTATAGTACTATAGGATATACTAGTTCCATATAAATACTGGAAAAAACATACATTTTCTACAGCATGCTCCCGAAGAGTAACTTTCCTCCTGACGTCATCTATTAGGTCTGTCATGTCAGACTTGGGTATTTTTTCTAAGCAACATGCATGTTTGTAAACAGCTCCATGTGCTAGTACTTTAAAAAGATCATCTAAACGCTTTGTAACAACGTAAAACTCCTTGGTACAAAACGTTCTTCTGACGTTGAATGTGGGAGGTTAATCATTTCCGGTATACGAAATTATTCAGAAATGGTAACATCGCCTATTTTTATTATATTTTAATGCATTTACTCATGATTGAACACAAATTATTTGACTGTTACACTTTCTCAGTTGATAAAAACTTGCAATAGTGCTATAGGTGTATTCGGAGTTGAGATCCACATTTTGATCTGTTGAGTGTTGTTGACACTGTCACTTTTCTGTTCGTTGCCTATTGATGCTTTTCTTCTGCTTCTACATAAAAAAAAACCTGGAGTCGTTTCTTTCTGCTGAAAGAATAAAGTTCTGACTTCTGTTGGGCTACTTCTGTCTGACAGGCTCACACAAGCAGTAGGGACACATGATATGTGTCCACGTAGACTGTGCTGGAGGAACACATATGTCCATGTTTTAATTTATGCTTCTCATCATTACTGTACCTCTTTCAAAATAAAAGACCGAAAATTAAAAAGTGTAATATGTTTCTACAATGACTCTTAAATGTAACGGTCATAACGGCATGACATCATATATCAAATGACATCATTGTTTGGCATGTCACATCACAAACATTGAGCGGTCATATTTTAGTTAGTGCATATACATTGGTATCTGTCTACATGTGCGTTAATTGAGCCTTGGGTCTGTTGCACCTGATTTTTTATTCAAATTTATGTCACGCATGTACTGGTTGGATAGACCACTTTCGAGTTATATCCACCACTGGAAAAAATCATCAATTATGCACACCATTTTGACAATTGCTGAAATTTAACATAAAGGACGGGCATATACATGTTACATGTATGTACCTATATATTTTGAAGCTGTATTTTAGAGTTATGTGTATTCTAAATTTTTCAAGAGACAAATTCACAAAGGCACGTGGAATATATGACATCTGACTTCCACTTCAAATGTTCATAAGGTATTTTTATCTTTACTGGTCTTGTGAAAAATGATACCAGGATATATCAGTGTTGACCAATGTCCAGCAGTCTGCTCAAGTAATTTAATTAAGTTATATATAAAAATTTGCTGCTATATAACTTTATGGTATTAACTGTTAATTTTTTCTAGATTCGTTTTATCCTGATACAGAACCGGGCTGGCAAAACCCGTCTGGCTAAGTGGTATATGCATTTTGATGATGATGAAAAACAGAAACTTATTGAAGAAGTGCATGCTGTTGTTACTGTCCGTGATGCTAAACACACTAATTTTGTAGAGGTATGCTATGTGATACTAGCACATGTACATACAATACCCATCATATGAATAAACAAACAATTATTTTTTAAGTGTCTCTTATACAAAATTTTATAGTAATGCAATATAATTCTTGAAAAAAGTGGACACAGTAAGTTTCAAGTGGTGATCGAATCATAAAAATGCTGAAACATCAACTTGTTACAATTTGAAATACATGTATATAAAAAAAATGCAAAATAAAGATTTTGATGCTCATTTTATGGTTCCCTAAACATAGAAATGTTGTTGACACTTTTAATTGTTATAAACATGAAGATGTGGTATGATTGCCAATGAGACACCTCACCACAAGAGACCAAATAACATAGAAATTAACAAATATTTGTCACCTTATAATATAACCTTCAACAATGATTGCCCATACTGTGAAGTCAGCCACAAAGACTCCGAAATGACGCAAATGTAAAACAATTTAAGCGAGAAAACTAAAGGCCAAATGTATTTACAAAATAATGAATAATAATGAATGCTTAACAGTAGTTGTGATTTTCAAATGTATAAGATTTTTTTATCTATAGATATACCTGTGTATAATATTAATATGTATGTTGTTTTTTTACAGTTTAGGAATTTTAAGATTGTGTACAGAAGATATGCTGGTTTATATTTCTGTATCTGTGTTGATGTAAACGACAACAATCTGGCTTATTTAGAGGCAATACACAACTTTGTAGAAGTGCTTAATGAATATTTCCATAATGTCTGTGAATTAGATCTTGTATTCAACTTTTATAAGGTAAAGTATTTATATTGTGTCTCAAAGTTTAACCTTCATTTTGGATTCAAAATTATAAATGTTGGATAATTATTAATTGAGTAGTAATGACAGTATTGAAATTTGTGATCTTCGTTTTGTTCCTTTGCTTCCTCAACCAATAAAACTTGTCACCATGATTTAGCTGAAAGTGATGTTAAACAACAGCTATCAATCTGCAACTGACAAAACAAGCCATACAATTACAGAATGTCCGTTTTGAAGTTTCAACTACATTGTTTTTATTTTCTATCTTCTGTGTTTTCTATGTTGAACATTTAAGTAATTGGTTTCTGTTTTCATATGTTTCTCTGAGAATTTATAATTAAGAGTCTGTAAAGTGAAATTAAGGGAACACATGATCTCATTCTTTCTGTCCTTTTAGTGTTGGTTTATCTGTCCAATTTCAGTGTTACTGTGAGCTTAGATTAGATGTAAAGGTAACATTGGTTGTATGTCTTACTCTTCCTATACATAACAACATTGACCTATACCTTTACACACACACAATATTAAAGTATGTGCAACTAACAAAATTCTCATATTCACTTTTTATCCAGATTTCTGTATCGCAATCTACAGTTGTAGGAGTGTAGTGTAGACAAAAGTTGCAGAAGGCGAGACATAGGTGTCGCTTTCTTAGCAAAGGTGGTGGTGACATTGACATAGTCAGCATAAAATGTTGTTACCAGTACATTGATTTTCTTCTTAAATAATAAATATATATAATTACTTTTAAAATAAATATATATAATTAGTTTAAAAGGAACTACATTATGTACTTGTAAAAGGTCAATAATTGTTGATAGAGGCCCCACCCTGGAGATCATGGTCTAGTGACTTTGAATTAATTAACAATTTGAATGTTAATTTTTCTTTTTTTAGTTAGTTTGATAAGAACTATATTTGTACATCAATAATATTTTCTATAAAGATTCATTTCTATAAGAACATATCAGTTTGACCACTATTTTGAGACCCTGCTCCCTTAGGTTTATGGTCCAGTGACTTTCAATCAAATTCAATTACCAGTTTTTAATAAAGTTTCCTGCTTGAGTTAGTGTGATAGGATAAAATTAAGATAGACAATGCTATTTTCTATAAAGTTGCATTAATATCATGATACAGTTATAAGTAAGTGTGGTATTAGTGCCAATGAGACAACTCGCCTTTCAATTCATAATTAGTAAAAAGTAAACCATTATAGGTCAAAGTAAGACCTTCAATACTGAGTCTTGGCTGACACCAAACAGCAAGCTATAAAGCCCCCCAAAAATGACTAGTGAGTAGTTTAAAATCATTCAAATATTAAAACCAACGTTTAATCTATAAAAAAAATATGTATAAACCACATCAATGTACGACAACCACTGAACAATAGGTTCCTGACTTAGGACAGGTGCAAACAGGTGCAGTTGGTTTAAATGTTGAAAGTCTCAGTTTGTCAACCATTTTGAAGCCCTGTTACCTAGTTCATGATCCTGCAGCTTTGATTTAATTAGCAATGTTGCTATCCATCCGATGTCTTTTCCTGAATTTTCTGCTGACAAACATGACATATATCTCTGTGTCAACAGTTTATTTAATTGTTTTTAACATATTTTGTTTTATTTTCAGGTTTATAGTGTGGTGGATGAGATGTTTTTAGCTGGAGAAATTAGAGAGACAAGTCAAACAAAAGTTTTAAAACAACTTCTTATGTTATCATCATTAGAGTAAATACTGTGTTATAGGACTTAATAAATATAGACCAAAGTGTTGTAGACAGAGATGTCATGTATGATATTGTGTATGATTTTATAACTATGAACTTTATAATAGTTGGTTGTTTTCAGAAATGTTACTATAATCAGCTATTTAGATTAATGTCTTAGTTCAAAGGTAAAAATTATGTTTCTGAAGACAGCATTTGAGTTTAAGGTAAAGTATTTGCCTAAAAAAAAGGATAAAACTAGATGTGATTAGAGTGAAAAGTGTAGTTTTTATTTTGTTGTAAAGTGATCATTATATTATCCAAATGTTGTTTTGTTGAAAAATGATGATAATGAGAACGTTCATAGATATTGTTCAAATGAATGATACATTCCAAATCACCTAATTATTGTTAATGAAGATACAGAATATTATTGCATCCTCAAGCATGGTTTTTTGTTTCATGCTTTATTTGAGAACTGTATATATATATGTATATATATATATATAGTCAAACCTGTTTAAGAGACCACCTGTATTCATCCAAAACTTGTGTTAAAAGACCACCAATTTTAGATCCCTCAAAAGTACCTTTCATATAAATTGAATCTGTAATAAAAGACCACCTGTCTTTAAAAGACACAACTTTTTTACTCTCCCTTCAATGGTCTCTTAAAACAGGTTTGACTGTATATACTTATCAGAAAGGAATGGAAATTTAGGAAAACAAAATCTAATTGCCGCTAAGAAAAATTGATTAGACCCTTATAGAAGTAAATTAAGGCATTTTGGTGAGAAACTGAAGAGGCCTCTGAATAAATTGCATAAATCCCTATATACATGAAACACTATTAATGTTAAATACTCATTTATTCATTATCTTTATGAGTATTGATATATCAATTATAAATTAGAGGTACAAAACTGTTCTTATATTTATGATAACAAAGGTGAAATAAAACCAGAGTTTTTTTTGCCTCTGGTATTTGCTGCAATGGTTTATTGTCATAACTGCAGCATTATAAATACATGTAGTACCATAAAATGGGAATGTGCAATGTACATCCTGAAAATAAAGTATGTAAACATACATGTATATATTGTTGTTTTATATGCATTTATTTGATATTGTTAGCATATTCTGATCAGGTTGATTTAGGACATATCCACTGTTACAATTTAAAAATGAGATTAGCTTCATTGTGTTATAAGTCTGTCAGTGTCGGTCTGTCAAATCAGTTTTCCGTATTATTTTCTTCATGCTTGAAGATATTCATTTGATATTTCATAATTTGGTGTATTGTTTTATTATGACAAGTTATAGTTTAAATTTTGTTCCAATCTAATGATTTTGTTCATAGTAATGGTCCGTTGACTAAGAAAATTAACTAAAATTACTAGTTTTCCACAAAAAAATTTTAAGATTCTTGAAGATATTGATTTGATAGTTGTGTAGTTTTATCATAAGTTACATTTCAGGTTTGGATTTTGTGCAGAGTTATGGTCCTTGGACTTAGAAAAATTCACTCAAATAGTTAGTTTTCCACACTTTTTATTGTCATGCTTGAAGATATTGATTTGAAAATTGGTATATGGTTTTATTATGACAAGTTACAGATCAAGTCTAATTTTGTTCCGGTCGAATGATTTTGTCCAGAGATATTGTCTGTGGACTGAAAAATTCACTTAAATAATCAGTTTTCAACACCAATTTCTTCATGCTTGAAGATATTGACTTGATATTATTTATATAGTTTACTCCATGATTAGTTATAGATCAAGTTAGAATTTTGTTCCAATACAACAAATTTTGAACTGGTAGAGGACTATTTATTGCCATGTAATACTCATAGATTGCTTGTTGATTCCTGTAAAGTGATATGTTACTTCTACCTGTATTGCCATTAAGACAACTTTCCACCAAAGACCAAATTATAAGACATTGAATATCCTTCCTGGTGATTGTAATACGGGAGAAGATGTATGAAATGCAGAAATTTCAGAAAAGAAACTATAAAACACAGTAAATATAATATTGTTAAAGTAAAGTTATATAGTTTGAATTTTGGAAACATGATTTTATTATAAGGTGTTATTGGCTCTGAGCAAGCTTTTGATAATCTATGTCAATAATTTTGTATCGGTAATTTGTATTGGTTATGGGCATTGCACAAGATAGCATCTTCCTGTATTGTTTACTAGTGTTGTATGAAGTACATCTGCCAATATAAGAGTGTTTGATGGAATGATTTATGTATGAGCAGATTTCCTCTATTTGGCCTATATACGCCTGGAGTTTCAGAAATCTTCACATCATAATCATTGTTTGACTTTATCCTTCCTGGTAATGTTACTTCATGCACTACTTAATTGTAAACATAATCAATGCAAAAAATGCAAGACCTCGGATTTACCAATCATAGAAACAGTATTGTTAAAAGTAAAATAATGATATTACCAAGCTCCAAGAAAAATTCAAAACAAAAATTTTCTTGATAGATGGCAAAATCAAAAGGCCAAACACACCAAGAGTTAGTAAACACTAGTATTTCTCAAATTTATATTAAATTGTTATTTTGATATTAAATGCTTCTTTTTACTGGCTTTAAGGTAGATTGGGTGCCTAACTTATAATCCTTAGAATTTTTTAATAATTTGCCAAAATGTAGTTTATATCATACTTTAAAAAAAATAAGAAGAATGGGTCACAGGGCTTATTTTCACGCTACACGGTGTTCAAAATTGACAGATTTTGTATAGATTTTGCATGGAAAACCCAATTTTCTGTCATAAAACAAAAACTGCACCATAGAATTTTGAGATAAAATATGAAAAGAAAGCTTTAATAGTATGCTTTCAGATAACAAAAAGAAAGAAAAAATGAGGTCACCGGACCTGTTTTCTTGCTACAAAATTCCTAACACGTTCTATTGTAAACCAAGTTTAATCCACCATTTTCCACATTTAAAAATGTCTGTACCCAGTCAGGAATTAACAGTTGTCTGTTGTTGTCCATTTGTTTTTGATGTGTTTTGTCATTTGAATTTTGCCATGATTAGGGACTTTTTGATTTGATTTTCCTCTTAGTTCAGTATTTTTGTGATTTTACTTTTTTTGTAAAAGTACCTTTATCTGAATTATCTGCCCTTACATTTGAGTTGCCTGCCTTTATGTGGCAAAGTTTGTAAAAATTGAATCAAACAAGTTCTGTTTTTTTTGTAAAATACAACCATAAATATGATAAAACATCTCATTTTCTATCAAAGATCTAGACCAATGTTTTCTGGTATTTCAAAAATCCAAGATGGAGGAAGACACCCTTTCTACCTTAATTGTATTTAATTTAAAAGGTTATAAGTGGAAGGTTGACGTTTTATTCACACAATCATCTTAATTTTCTCTTACGGTAGTTCAAGAATTAAGAAACCAGTGGTTTTCACCTTGATCCATTATTATGCTGCAGTGGTCTGATGTGACCCCTTCCATAACACAGGCACTTGTCTCAGAAATGTATTTCCTATATACCTTAATATATATTATTAAAGTATATAGGAAAAAAATTCTGAGACAAGTGCCTTTGTTCCATAACCATAGAACGAAGATACATAGACGGATCTAGGCCCCCCTTTATGAAAAGTTATGGATCCAACACTGAGATAGGCCCGTCTTACTTTTCATTAGACCTTTAGCTCTATTTATCGCTGTGCACACTGGTCAGGTTAAGTTTTCTTTATTAGATTTGTTAACTCATCACCATACACAATGAGTGAACGAAATTTTGGTACCAGTGAATGGATAAGTAACACGAGTTTTAGTCTGTCTGATGTCATTTCATTGGGTTTGGTCACAATATCTTGCTTTAGTGACCAGGGTAATTTGAGGACACTGTCTTTACTGTCTTCCTATGATTAAGAGCCCATTTATGCCCTGCTTTGTTGAAAAAATTTAATTACTTGAAACAGTGTTATGTTTCATGAGGGGGGGGGCAAGGGGTTTAACTGTTATGCTGTTATGGGGCATTTTTATTCTTTGTTATCTGTTATTCTGAAAATATATTTACTGTTAGCTGTTATTGTCTTGTTCTTTGTTAGCTGTTATAGGACTATTATCTATTTTGTTATCTGTTATTGTGAGAATCTATTTGCTGTTAACTGTTATTGAAAATTGGAATGTTAGCATTTTGACATCCAATCTTCCGTAGAAATTGAAGATAATTGAAAATTGTGATTTGAATGGATAATAGTCTCATTGGCACGCTTACCACATCTTCTTACAATGTATATCTATTGGGGTCTTTCTACTGGTAATATCGGGTGACCCTGTATTTGCAGAAGAATTTCAGTAACATACATCACATAAACATATAAAATCAATTGGACCGTGGACCATTCCAGTATTTATTATTATTATCCTTTGTAATAAATTCCATTGTCTGTGAACATGTAGCATTTTGTACAAATTATAATTCATTTATTACTTGTACAATAACTTATAGTATGGATTTTGTTATAAAAAAAGCATTGGTACACCCTATAGATTTTTTTAATCAATGACCACATTATAATCTTTATGTTGTACTATTACACCACTGTCCCTGATTAGGGGAGGATTGAACACCAACTAGCATGCTAAAGTTGACGCAGTCACATTCTGTATGTGCCTATTTCCAATTCAGGAGCCTGGATTCAGGGGTTGTAGTTTGTTACTGTGTTACTAAGTTTCTCGTTCACTATTTTGTGGATAAATTAGGCAGTTAGTTTTCTCCTTTGAATTGTTTTACATTACTAAGTGGTGTGGGTTTGAATTATGGCTTTGGGAATTATACAAAATCTTTTTCTTTTAGCATTTATATTATAAGTGCTACTCCCTCTCTTTTCATTTACATGAAAGAGAACCCTGACCACCATATTTTTAAAAGCTTTTTAACTGCTTCACATGGCGAAAATTGAAGCTCAGAAACCATTGATGCAAATACAGATGTGTCTTCATTTTAATTTTTCGACAAATATCCTTTTTAAAATCCTACAGCTTCTCCAATGCTGTACCCAAATTTTCCATATTCTATAATTTCACATAAGATACATGATTGGTGTTTCACTTGGTGTCATCCAAATTTTCACTAGGTCCAATTTCTATTATACTATCAGAATTGTCACTTGAGTCAATTTCTATTATCAGAATAACCATAACTGGCATGCATGTTTCAGTTACATATGTCCTGTCTCCACTGATCTGGGTATTTTTGTATTTTATAAGTAAGTTTTATCATGAGGTCAAAAATAAAAAAAATATATTGTGCATCAATGTTTTTTTTTTTATTACTTGTAAAGTATATATATTGCTTTTCAGAAAAAAAATCTAAAAATCAAATTGATAATAAAGTGTCACTGGCTGCACTATTTTCAAAAATTAAATAAAAAAACCTAAATCATTAAAAATTGATCCCTCAAATGCCCTAGATTAAAAATATCCCTATATCAAAAACAGAAACTAGAAATTTCGTTCAGAAAAATTCAACATCCATACTATAGGGTTATTGCATGAATATTGGGGAATATTGTCCTGAGTAGAATTTTATATTGCACGAGCTTGCGAGTGCAATATATGTTCTACGAGGGACAATATTCCCCAATATTCATGCAATAACCCTTTTATTGTATAGCAATATAATATTTGAAAGTAAAAATTGGTTTAAACTAAGATTTAAACGTTGATGACGTCATGAATTTTGAAGATTTATTGCACTAGTGCAATATTAGAATTTATTGCACGCTAACTTTTGGTTACGTTCTATGGGAAATATTATATTGCTATACAATAATATAACTTATTGTACAAGTTACGGACAAAAATCAACCAAGGCAGAACTGCCTCAACGGCCGAAACGTCTTGTTTACACAAATTAAAATTTTCTAGGTCCATACCACAAGTTATATACTAAGATCTACGAGTCATCTACTGGATTGGTCCTGGACAGATTTCTTTTCATATTTCATTTACTGTTATCTGTTATTATCCCTTTTCAATTCCTTGTTATCTGTTTTTCACCAAATCAATTCACTGTTTTGCTGTTATGGGTACCCCCTTGCCCCCCCCCCCCCTCTTTCATGATAATTTCTTTATCATAGTTTGACAGAAAACATCAGAAATATATACGGTGTATTGACATTTTTTAATTGATTCCCAAATAAATGAATTTGCGAAAGTACAAAACAACACACACAAAAACATCATCAATTATGCACACCATTTTGACAATTGCTGAAATTTAACATAAAGGACGGGCACATACATGTTACATGTATGTACCTATATATTTTGAAGCTGTATTTTAGAGTTATGTGTATACTGAATTTTTCAAGAGACAAATTCACAAAGGCACGTGGAATATATGACATCTGACTTCCACTTCAAAGGTTTATAAGGTATTTTTATCTTTACTGGTCTTGTGAAAAATGATACCAGGATATATCAATGTAATTTTTATGTTGACCAATTTCCAGCAGTCTGCTCAAGTAATTTAATTAAGTTATATAAAAATTTGCTGCTATATAACTTTATGGTACAATGTATTAACTGTTAATTTTTTCTAGATTCGTTTTATCCTGATACAGAATCGGGCTGGTAAAACCCGTCTGGCTAAGTGGTATATGCATTTTGATGATGATGAAAAACAGAAACTAATTGAAGAAGTGCATGCTGTTGTTACTGTCCGTGATGCTAAACACACTAATTTTGTAGAGGTATTCTATGTGATACTAGCACTTGTACATACAATACCCATCATATGAATAAACAAACAATTATTTTTTAAGTGTCTCTTATACAAAATTTTATAGTAATGCAATATAATTCTTGAAAAAAGTGGACACAGTAAGTTTCAAGTGGTGATCGAATCATAAAAATGCTGAAACATCAACTTGAAACTAAGCACACTTATTACAATTTGAAATACATGTATATAAAAAAAATGCAAAATAAAGATTTTGATGCTCATTTTATGGTTCCCTAAACATAGAAATGTTGTTGACACTTTTAATTGTTATAAACATGAAGATGTGGTATGATTGCCAATGAGACACCTCACCACAAGAGACCAAATAACATAGAAATTAACAAATATTTGTCACCTTATAATATAACCTTCAACAATGATTGCCCATACTGTGAAGTCAGCCACAAAGACTCCGAAATGACGCAAATGTGAAACAATTTAAGCGAGAAAACTAAAGGCCAAATGTATTTACAAAATAATGAATAACAATGAATGCTTAACAGTAGTTGTGATTTTCAAATGTATAAGATTTTTTTATCTATAGATATACCTGTGTATAATATTAATATGTATGTTGTTTTTTTACAGTTTAGGAATTTTAAGATTGTGTACAGAAGATATGCTGGTTTATATTTCTGTATCTGTGTTGATGTAAACGACAACAATCTGGCTTATTTAGAGGCAATACACAACTTTGTAGAAGTGCTTAATGAATATTTCCATAATGTCTGTGAATTAGATCTTGTATTCAACTTTTATAAGGTAAAGTATTTATATTGTGTCTCAAAGTTTAACCTTCATTTTGGATTCAAAATTATAAATGTTGAATAATTATTAATTGAGTAGTAATGACAGTATTGAAATTTGTGATCTTCGTTTTGTTCCTTTGCTTCCTCAACCAATAAAGCTTGTCACCATGATTTTGCTGAAAGTGATGTTAAACACTAACAATCAATCTATCAATCTTATCTTATCTTTATGATGTTGTAACTGACAGAACAAGCCATACAATTACAGAATGGACATTTTGAAGTTTCAACTACATTGTTTTTATTTTCTATCTTCTGTGGGTTTTTTTTAGACCTTGCTCCCTTAGGTTTATGGTCAAGTGACTTTCAATCAAATTCAATTATGTTTCCTGCTTGAGTTAGTGTGATAAGATTTAAAAATAAGATAGACAATGCTATTTTCTATAAAGTTGCATTAATTAATATCATGACACAGTTATAAGAAAGTGTGGTATTAGTGCCAATGAGACAACTCGCCTTTCAATTCATAATTAGTAAAAAGTAAACCATTATAGGTCAAATTAAGACCTTCAATACAGAGTCTTGGCTGACAACAAACAGCAAGCTATAAAGCCCCCCAAAAATGACTAGTGAGTAGTGTAAAACCATTCAAACATTAAAACCAACGTTTAATCTATAAAAAAAATATGTATAAACCACATCAATGTACGACAACCACTGAACAATAGGTTCCTGACTTAGGACAGGTGCAAACAGGTGCAGTTGGTTTAAATGTTGAAAGTCTCAGTTTGTCAACCATTTTGAAGCCCTGTTACCTAGTTCATGATCCTGCAGCTTTGATTTAATTAGCAATGTTGCTATCCATCCGATGTCTTTTCCTGAATTTTCTGCTGACAAACATGACATATATCTCTGTGTCAACAGTTTATTTAATTGTTTTTAACATATTTTGTTTTATTTTCAGGTTTATAGTGTGGTGGATGAGATGTTTTTAGCTGGAGAAATTAGAGAGACAAGTCAAACAAAAGTTTTAAAACAACTTCTTATGTTATCATCATTAGAGTAAATACTGTGTTATAGGACAATAAATATAGACCAAAGTGTTGTAGACAGAGATGTCATGTATGATATTGTGTATGATTTTATAACTATGAACTTTATAATAGTTGGTTGTTTTCAGAAATGTTACAATAATCAGCTATTTAGATTAATGTCTTAGTCCACATGTAAAAATCTAATTATGTTTCTGAAGACAGCATTTGAGTTTAAGGTAAAGAATTTGCCTAAAAAATGGATAAAACTAGATGTGATTAGAGTGAAAAGTGTAGTTTTTATTTTGTTGTAAAGTGATCATTATAATATCCAAATGTTGTTTTGTTGAGAAATGATAATAATGAGAACGTTCATAGATATTGTTCAAATGAATGATACATTCCAAATCACCTAATTATTGTTAATGAAGATACAGAATATTATTGCATCCTCAAGCATGGTTTTGTGTTTCATGCTTTATTTGAGAACTGTATATATATATATAGTCAAACCTGTTTAAGAGACCACCTGTATTCATCCAAAACTTGTGTTAAAAGACCACCAATTTTAGATCCCTCTAAAGTACCTTTCATATAAATTGAATCTGTAATAAAAGACCACCTGTCTTTAAAAGACACAACTTTTTTACTCTCCCTTCAATGGTCTCTTAAAACAGGTTTGACTGTATATACTTATCAGAAAGGAAAACAAAATCTAATTGCCGCTAAGAAAAATTGATTAGACTCTTATTATAGAAGTAAATTAAGGCATTTTGGTGAGAAACTGAAGAGGCCTCTGAATAAATTGCATAAATCCCTATATACATGAAACACTATTAATGTTAAATACTCATTTATTCATTATCTTAATGAGTATTGATATATCAATTATAAATTAGAGGTACAAAACTGTTCTTATATTTATGATAACAAAGGTGAAATAAAACCAGAGTTTTTTTTGCCTCTGGTATTTGCTGCAATGGTTTATTG
The DNA here is from genome assembly GCA_037788925.1 of Mytilus galloprovincialis. NCBI lineage: Eukaryota > Metazoa > Mollusca > Bivalvia > Mytilida > Mytilidae > Mytilus > Mytilus galloprovincialis. The sequence goes on from CM075334.1 coordinate 88,794,662, forward strand.
TCATAACTGCAGCATTATAAATACATGTAGTACCATAAAATGGGAATGTGCAATGTACATCCTGAAAATAAAGTATGTAAACATACATGTATATATTGTTGTTTTATATGCATTTATTTGATATTGTTAGCATATTCTGATCAGGTTGATTTAGGACATATCCACTGTTACAATTTAAAAATGAGATTAGCTTCATTGTGTTATAAGTCTGTCAGTGTCGGTCCGTCAAATCAGTTTTCCGTATTATTTTCTTCATGCTTGAAGATATTCATTTGATATTTCATAATTTGGTGTATTGTTTTATTATGACAAGTTATAGTTTAAATTTTGTTCCAATCTAATGATTTTGTTCATAGTAATGGTCCGTTGACTAAGAAAATTAACTAAAATTACTAGTTTTCCACAAAAAATTTTTAAGATTCTTGAAGATATTGATTTGATAGTTGTGTAGTTTTATCATAAGTTACATTTCAGGTTTGGATTTTGTGCAGAGTTATGGTCCTTGGACTTAGAAAAATTCACTCAAATAGTTAGTTTTCCACACTTTTTGTTGTCATGCTTGAAGATATTGATTTGAAAATTGGTATATGGTTTTATTATGACAAGTTACAGATCAAGTCTAATTTTGTTCCGGTCGAATGATTTTGTCCAGAGATATTGTCTGTGGACTGAAAAATTCACTTAAATAATCAGTTTTCAACACCAATTTCTTCATGCTTGAAGATATTGACTTGATATTATTTATATAGTTTACTCCATGATTAGTTATAGATCAAGTTAGAATTTTGTTCCAATACAACAAATTTTGAACTGGTAGAGGACTATTTATTGCCATGTAATACTCATAGATTGCTTGTTGATTCCTGTAAAGTGATATGTTACTTCTACCTGTATTGCCATTAAGACAACTTTCCACCAAAGACCAAATTATAAGACATTGAATATCCTTCCTGGTGATTGTAATACGGAGAAGATGTATGAAATGCAGAAATTTCAGAAAAGAAACTATAAAACACAGTAAATATAATATTGTTAAAGTAAAGTTATATAGTTTGAATTTTGGAAACATGATTTTATTATAAGGTGTTATTGGCTCTGAGCAAGCTTTTGATAATCTATGTCAATAATTTTGTATCGGTAATTTGTATTGGTTATGGGCATTGCACAAGATAGCATCTTCCTGTATTGTTTACTAGTGTTGTATGAAGTACATCTGCCAATATAAGAGTGTTTGATGGAATGATTTATGTATGAGCAGATTTCCTCTATTTGGCCTATATACGCCTGGAGTTTCAGAAATCTTCACATCATAATCATTGTTTGACTTTATCCTTCCTGGTAATGTTACTTCATGCACTACTTAATTGTAAACATAATCAATGCAAAAAATGCAAGACCTCGGAAATAAAAAAATGAAACTCTTTTTATTTCCGAGGTCAATGAAATGGTCTGATAGATTTTGTCTTGTTTAAACTAAAAGTTCTTCTTGTTGGGACATAGGTTATAATTTACCAATCATAGAAACAGTATTGTTAAAAGTAAAATAATGATATTACCAAGCTCCAAGAAAAATTCAAAACAAAAATTTTCTTGATAGATGGCAAAATCAAAAGGCCAAACACACCAAGAGTTAGTAAACACTAGTATTTCTCAAATTTATATTAAATTGTTATTTTGATATTAAATGCTTCTTTTTACTGGCTTTAAGGTAGATTGGGTGCCTAAATTATAATCCTTAGAATTTTTTAATAATTTGCCAAAATGTAGTTTATATCATACTTTAAAAAAAATAAGAAGAATGGGTCACAGGGCTTATTTTCACGCTACACGGTGTTCAAAATTGACAGATTTTGTATAGATTTTGCATGGAAAACCCAATTTTCTGTCATAAAACAAAAACTGCACCATAGAATTTTGAGATAAAATATGAAAAGAAAGCTTTAATAGTATGCTTTCAGATAACAAAAAGAAAGAAAAAATGAGGTCACCGGACCTGTTTTCTTGCTACAAAATTCCTAACACGTTCTATTGTAAACCAAGTTTAATCCACCATTTTCCACATTTAAAAATGTCTGTACCCAGTCAGGAATTAACAGTTGTCTGTTGTTGTCCATTTGTTTTTGATGTGTTTTGTCATTTGAATTTTGCCATGATTAGGGACTTTTTGATTTGATTTTCCTCTTAGTTCAGTATTTTTGTGATTTTACTTTTTTTGTAAAAGTACCTTTATCTGAATTATCTGCCCTTACATTTGAGTTGCCTGCCTTTATGTGGCAAAGTTTGTAAAAATTGAATCAAACAAGTTCTGTTTTTTTGTAAAATACAACCATAAATATGATAAAACATCTCATTTTCTATCAAAGATCTAGACCAATGTTTTCTGGTATTTCAAAAATCCAAGATGGAGGAAGACACCCTTTCTACCTTAATTGTGTTTAATTTAAAAGGTTATAAGTGGAAGGTTGACGTTTTATTCACACAATTATCTTAATTTTCTCTTACGGTAGTTCAAGAATTAAGAAACCAGTGGTTTTCACCTTGATCCATTATTATGCTGCAGTGGTCTGATGTGACCCCTTCCATAACACAGGCACTTGTCTCAGAAATGTATTTCCTATATACCTTAATATATATTATTAAAGTATATAGGAAAAAAATTCTGAGACAAGTGCCTTTGTTCCATAACCATAGAACGAAGATACATAGACGGATCTAGGCCCCCCTTTATGAAAAGTTATGGATCCAACACTGAGATAGGCCCGTCTTACTTTTCATTAGACCTTTAGCTCTATTTATCGCTGTGCACACTGGTCAGGTTAAGTTTTCTTTATTAGATTTGTTAACTCATCACCATACACAATGAGTGAACGAAATTTTGGTACCAGTGAATGGATAAGTAACACGAGTTTTAGTCTGTCTGATGTCATTTCATTGGGTTTGGTCACAATATCTTGCTTTAGTGACCAGGGTAATTTGAGGACACTGTCTTTACTGTCTTCCTATGATTAAGAGCCCATTTATGCCCTGCTTTGTTGAAAAAATTTAATTACTTGAAACAGTGTTATGTTTCATGAGGGGGGGCAAGGGGTTTAACTGTTATGCTGTTATGGGGCATTTTTATTCTTTGTTATCTGTTATTCTGAAAATATATTTACTGTTAGCTGTTATTGTCTTGTTCTTTGTTAGCTGTTATAGGACTATTATCTATTTTGTTATCTGTTATTGTGAGAATCTATTTGCTGTTAACTGTTATTGAAAATTGGAATGTTAGCATTTTGACATCCAATCTTCCGTAGAAATTGAAGATAATTGAAAATTGTGATTTGAATGGATAATAGTCTCATTGGCACGCTTACCACATCTTCTTACAATGTATATCTATTGGGGTCTTTCTACTGGTAATATCGGGTGACCCTGTATTTGCAGAAGAATTTCAGTAACATACATCACATAAACATATAAAATCAATTGGACCGTGGACCATTCCAGTATTTATTATTATTATCCTTTGTAATAAATTCCATTGTCTGTGAACATGTAGCATTTTGTACAAATTATAATTCATTTATTACTTGTACAATAACTTATAGTATGGATTTTGTTATAAAAAAAGCATTGGTACACCCTATAGATTTTTTTAATCAATGACCACATTATAATCTTTATGTTGTACTATTACACCACTGTCCCTGATTAGGGGAGGATTGAACACCAACTAGCATGCTAAAGTTGACGCAGTCACATTCTGTATGTGCCTATTTCCGGAGCCTGGATTCAGTGGTTGTAGTTTGTTACTGTGTTACTAAGTTTCTCGTTCACTATTTTGTGGATAAATTAGGCAGTTAGTTTTCTCCTTTGAATTGTTTTACATTACTAAGTGGTGTGGGTTTGAATTATGGCTTTGGGAATTATACAAAATCTTTTTCTTTTAGCATTTATATTATAAGTGCTACTCCCTCTCTTTTCATTTACATGAAAGAGAACCCTGACCACCATATTTTTAAAAGCTTTTTAACTGCTTCACATGGCGAAAATTGAAGCTCAGAAACCATTGATGCAAATACGGATGTGTCTTCATTTTAATTTTTCGACAAATATCCTTTTTAAAATCCTACAGCTTCTCCAATGCTGTACCCAAATTTTCCATATTCTATAATTTCACATAAGATACATGATTGGTGTTTCACTTGGTGTCATCCAAATTTTCACTAGGTCCAATTTCTATTATACTATCAGAATTGTCACTTGAGTCAATTTCTATTATCAGAATAACCATAACTGGCATGCATGTTTCAGTTACATATGTCCTGTCTCCACTGATCTGGGTATTTTTGTATTTTATAAGTAAGTTTTATCATGAGGTCAAAAATAAAAAAAATATATTGTGCATCAATGTTTTTTTTTTATTACTTGTAAAGTATATATATTGCTTTTTAGAAAAAAAATCTAAAAATCAAATTGATAATAAAGTGTCACTGGCTGCACTATTTTCAAAAATTAAATAAAAAAACCTAAATCATTAAAAATTGATCCCTCAAATGCCCTAGATTAAAAATATCCCTATATCAAAAACAGAAACTAGAAATTTCGTTCAGAAAAATTCAACATCCATACTATAGGGTTATTGCATGAATATTGGGGAATATTGTCCCGAGTAGAATTTTATATTGCACGAGCTTGCGAGTGCAATATATGTTCTACGAGGGACAATATTCCCTAATATTCATGCAATAACCCTTTTATTGTATAGCAATATAATATTTGAAAGTAAAAATTGGTTTAAACTAAGATTTAAACGTTGATGACGTCATGAATTTTGAAGATTTATTGCACTAGTGCAATATTAGAATTTATTGCACGCTAACTTTTGGTTACGTTCTATGGGAAATATTATATTGCTATACAATAATATAACTTATTGTACAAGTTACGGACAAAAATCAACCAAGGCAGAACTGCCTCAACGGCCGAAACGTCTTGTTTACACAAATTACAATTTTCTAGGTCCATACCACAAGTTATATACTAAGATCTACGAGTCATCTACTGGATTGGTCCTGGACAGATTTATTTTCATATTTCATTTACTGTTATATGTTATTATCCCTTTTCAATTCCTTGTTATCTGTTTTTCACCAAATCAATTCACTGTTTTGCTGTTATGGGTACCCCCTTGCCCCCCCCCCCCTCTTTCATGATAATTTCTTTATAATAGTTTGGCAGAAAACATCAGAAATATACGGTGTATTGACATTTTTTAATTGATTTCCAAATAAATGAATTTGCGAAAGTACAAAACAACACACACAAAAACATCAACAAATGCAATGCAACTTGGAGTAAAGAACGAGGGGACAATTCACTATATACTGCTTTTTTCTTTCAGAGTAATCTTGAAGCCATTTTGCTACCAACACAAATTTTCGTCTCTACGCAATATCTCAATTACAGCCAATTGCGTTGATTGTGTAGGTAGAGTTAGTATCTTTGGTTAGCTTGCTTGAACCGTGAAGTCATTATTAAGTAAGGTACACTGCCCTCCTTTCGAAGTAGCCTAGTCCTACAGACAGATATATTGATTATCGGTCGGACTAGTCTACTCTGAAACGAGAGTAGTTTACCTCTAACCAAAGATACTTCCTCTACCTACACACTCAATGCAATCGGCTGTAAGAGATGGTTAATTTCTATGGAACTTCAAATTGTGCGAAACTTACACGCTAGTATGTTTCATTGTCTGAGAAGATTGCAGAACTATCATTGATCTGTGTAAAATATGAATGTATTCTTCTTTCTAATCATTATGATAAATGTACTAGTAACCTATGATAACTCGCATTCACACGTTGAATTTAAATATTCTTATGAAGTTCATTAAAACTTTGACGATAAACATTCTTCTGGAAATGGCTGTTTCAGCATACCAAGGATTAATTTGATGCTCAATTCGCGCTTCAGGCGCATCACAAAATCATCAAATGTCGACCTCTGCGTGTCCTTTTCGAATTCGAATACGTCTGAAAAAGGTAGAAAAAATGGATTCAAGAACCTCTTGTCAGAAAAATGCAGTAGATACTGATATACTTTTGCAGTGATGATCGATGGATGTACATCTTGCTCGCCATAGTTGTTTTTCATTTCTAGCATGGTGTAAAATATGCAATTTTTCAACATATAACTTTTTATTACATTGGATGGTTTGGCTGGCAGGGGTTTCTTCTCTTCAAATTTTATCTGATGAGTTAACAGCTTTGTCCATTTACCTATAGCTTCTAGCTCCACCTTTGGGCAAATCTCTTTGCTTTTCAAAATTTTGGCTAAGGCGTATGCTCGTCGAAATACCACAGGAAGCGATTGCATCAGACATATTTCGGCAGGAGCAGCCGACACACGCAGCATTCGTCTCAAAGATCTATCTGTATCATTGTTGCAAGTGAAACATATATTGCTATCAAAAAGATGTTTCTTTGTATTGAATTCGTTGGATCGAGACTGCAGAATTAAGAAGCAGCCTGATTTCTGGATTGCTTCAGTCATTAAAGGCATTTGTTTAAAATTAATATTAGCGGGCCAAAAGCCTCGTTTGTATACTGCTGGAACGAGATCAATGCTTATTTTAAGTTGTTTGTAGACACATCCGACCCAGTAAACATCAAAATTAAAGACCGGCTTTCCTTTAATAACTTCCATCTTATCCTCATAATTGTAGTATAAATTTCCACTGTTCCAAATGCTACTTTCGTTCAAAGCTCTTTTAAGATATCTGTTGAAATGCTGTAGAAATGGAAAAGCCAGAAAATATCCTTCGCTGTCGCAGAATGACTGAAACGCTGCCGGAACGGGGTTATGGGTAAATTTCAAACATGCAAATCCGCTTTCGATGCATTCTTTAATCATGACTGGTTTGGTTATTTTATTTAGCTGATCAATACATAATACAAAATCAAATTCATCAGGTCGGCCGACTTTGGTTTGTTCAGCAGAACTTCCAGTTGGAAAAATAGACATTTTGAAAATCGGATCGTATTTAGAGATTGCACCACATAGTGATTCGACAAGAGAATTAACTTCCATTCCTATTCTGTCCACTTCACTTGAATTTTCAGGAGTTCTATCATAATATGTCTGCAGTAAATAATCCCAGAAAGGTATTCGATGTTCTGGTAATCCCATCGCCATGTCTATTTCGTGCAGAGATTTCACGTTTGTTGATTTGATAGTTTTCGGTAGTTCAAGAATTATTTCATCGTTCAATCTTTGTCTTGGGTACATGTTCTCAATCCTACTGGCAATGTCAAGAAGATTGTGGCATCGATAACTGCAATGGCGCCTAACTGTGTCAATAGGTTTATCTTGAAGACTATCCTTGGCATTTATGTCAGCACCAAGTTCCAATAGCAATTGGACTTGCTCTTCATAATTGTGGTATGCAGCAAAATGAAGGGGGGTCGATCCGTATGCATCTGTCCTATTTAATTCTGCCTTTCCTTCCAGTATAACTCTGTATAGAAGGTCAGGAATTGGCCTATGCTTCATCATTGACATTAAAGGGTTACGACCCCATCTATCTTGGCTGTTGAAATCCATTTTGTGCATGTTGAAAATATCAAATGCAGAATCAAGAAAAAGAACGAAAGCAGGCGACTCTCCATAGATATTCTTTTTATTAAGATCTGCTCCTGTGTTAATAAACACCTGAATCACGTCCGTAAGAACGCAAGCGGCTGACACTCCAGCTATTCTATGCAAAGCTGTGTTTCCAAGATTGTCAGACTTGTTGACTGAAACTCCATAGTTTAGTATTGATTCAACTGTTCCACCAATTATGTTCACAGTATCAATAAGGTACACCCATGGTGTTCTACCATAAACATCGACATCCGATAGCAATTCTTTAACAATCGACGAAGAACGCATTTCAGCTACTACTGCCAAAGTCTCTACAATTTCTTCACATACTTCGTTGGTACAATACACATGTATAAAATTTTCTCCCATGATATTTTTCGGGGTCAAATTCATTTCGGGGAAGTTAGAAATCAAGTGTTTAATCAGGGGAGTGTTGTCATCTCTCGTTGCAGCAAAGTGAAGAACACTTTGGTCAAACCGTGTTTGACAGTTAACTGAAGCACCTGCCTTGATTAAGTTTTCCGCCATTATGATAAAACTAGCATTCATATCCAAATCGTAGCTTCTATTAGCGTAATAATCGGCAGTTATTTCTTTATTAAAACTAAAACAACAGTGTAGTGGAGTGAATCCATTCACGTCAACGGCATTAAGATCAATACATGGTAGTTTCACCAACTCTAAAACGTTTTCCTGCGCTCTAGCAATAACTGCATAGTGAAGCGGTGTTTGTCCCCACTTATTTTGTGCATTGATATTTGACCCTGCCCCTATTAAAATTGAAATTATGCGAATGCTGGATTGAACTCTCAACTTCACAGCAAGATGTAAAGCTGTATCTCCTCTCAAATTACCAGCGTTTACATTAGCCGTGTTTACCTCGTGTTGGCATGCGTGGACGTCATTTGTTACGACTGCATTATGCAGTGCAGTATCTCCAATCTTTGAAGGTATTTCTACGTCTATATCATCAATTTGCACTTTCCCTAGAAGTTGGTGCAATCTAATATTTGAGAAGTTCAGAATCTCCATCTCTTTTTATACTGAATCTTCTTTCACTTACTATCACATCTGAAAATGAACAAGATGGTCAATATTTATAAAATTGTTCGTGAAAAAGAAACTATGTTATCTATGCCAAAAAATGGTTGAACATGTTGAAACAAATTGAGGAAACTGAAGAAAGAAATTCAGCCATACCGTTTCATTAACGAGAGGAATTTGTACATATGTCCTGTTTTTTTTTTTTGTAACTTTTTAAGATGGAACAGGGTATAAAAAAACATAAAAGTGTAAAGTGATAACAACTGGGAGGCATAAACATATCACATATTATTACCTTCTTCAGTTTTAAGCTTCGAAATACCGCCCTACACACTATATATAGTTTAAACATTCACCTATACGATACTGGGGCCTCAATGTTTTTTTCTTTGTTAAAACATTAACTTCAAGAAGACTAGTAACAAGGAAGTTCAAAATGCCAAATTAAAACATGAGATGATACATGTCTCATTATAACGCCAGGATCTCAGTCTATTTACTATTTGTCATGTTCCAATTATTTTACATACCTGAAATATGTTAGACAGTTTTCTTGATTTTATAAACAAAGACAGCAGAACCGAAAGTTGACTCCTTCTGCACTACTGCACATCATTATTTCAATCGATAATATTTTCAAGGTTAGCATGAACAATAGGCTGTCTATTCTATATTTAACCGATAACACATTTAAATCATAGTACTGAAGTACTGAACATCGGATGACCGCAAGTTCTTATAGATGGTCAAATAAGCACTTGTCAAGTAGAAAAAAATCACAAATCTATACCTGAAACTGAGGTTAATGTACAGAGATATATTTTTTTCTGAGACAAGTTAGTGCATGGATGATGAATAAATGACAGGAAATTCAACCTCATACGGTCCATAGGCGGATCCAGGGGGATCAGGGTCCGCCCTCCCACCTTTTAACCTTTTCGTGGGAAAAGTTTGGTTGATTATATAGGAAATCACTGAAGCCTGCCTGGAGTGGGTCCCCATTAGGTCAGTCAGCGGGCCCCCTTATAAAAAGTTCTGGATCCGCCACTGCCGAATAACTATTATATTGTAGTGATACAAATCAGTATACACTGGTTTGTTGTTATATATCAAATTAATATAACAGTTACATGTATATATAATTTTCTTCCATTTGTGTATAATTCTATTCTACTATTCTAACAATAGTGCAGTGCAAGTGCATGGTGGACACTCTTCTGTAAAAATTCGATTTTTCTAAAAGATTGGATATGTGTAGGCATTCATATTTTCCCGCAAAAACAATTCAGAGTTACCGGTCCTTGTCAGAATTGTCGCAAAACGTTCTTGAGATTTTATTTCGCATGCATCACAATTTTTCGGTACGTGTGCATAGATATTATCCAATGATTTTTTTAACTTATATATATATATATATATATATATATATATATATATAACGACAAAACATTTTCATATTATTAATTTCTGTTCTAAACAAAAATATTTTTATCACTATTCATTGAGGAGATGTATTGATAGAAAACGATACGGAATGTTATTTTGCACTCGTTAATATCAACGTATTTATCATGTTTATAGATCGGTTATAAACCCCAAACGAAAGTTACGTAATGGAAATCTAGGCGATAGCAATACATCTGAATGCCCTCACGGTTATCGCGATATAAAAGTAGCAACGAATGAAAGGAAATGTAGGTATGCGTTCATGAAAAAAAAATACTGCACCCACAAAATAAATATAGCATACTGTTTTTACAACATAAAAATTATAACAAAAGATGTGTTGTAAACGTCGACGAGACAAGATATGAGTGGCCGTTCGTGTCATTTGCGCGATATTCTATCGCGTTATTTTTTATCGCGTTATTAAAAATAACGCGTTAATTTACTTAACTATCGCGTTACTTTACAACAATAACGCGTTATTTCTCCATTTTATCGCGTTAGTTTCCAAAACTAACGCGTTATTATACAAAACTATCGCGATATTTAATTTTTGCTATTAATTTGAAAAATTATCAAACTAACGCGTAAGCCGTTTTCATAATTAACGCGATATTACTTTTTCAAGTAATAACGCGTTAGTTTCCAAAACTATCGCGTTACTTTCTCAAACTAACGCGTTATTTCTTCATTTTATGAAAACTATTCAATTAAGTATGGTCCAATCAGAGTCTTTGTTATTTCCATCTTTTGGCAATAGAAGTAAAGTGGCTTGAATCCACGATCCGAGATAATTTTCAGTTTCTTTAAAATCATTGTTTTTGATTTTTTTGTTCGAAAACAAGATTTATATTGAAAATCAAAGATTTTTGTATCCCATTAACAACATTCTAACTTTAGTTTGTAGATTTCTAATTAATTAGCATTTACAATAAAACGAAATCAGGACAACGATTCAAACAAAGTATTATCTGTTAAGTCCAGGGAGTGATTCGTATTTGCGTCGTCAATTCTTTATGGCTAGGGATTATAAAGACTGCTTTATAAAATAGTTATTGGATAGTACTACATCGGAAGGGTAAAGCATTTCTGGGGTAAGCGTTCTTATAGGGTAAAAATATCTATCGAAACATGGAAATAAAACCAAATTCTATACAATACGCATTGGGGACTATCCGACCCGTTGTCCCGGTAGTTCTTTATGGCTAGGGATTTATAAATAGAACCCAAACGTAAAGCTATTGGATAGAACTGTAACGTGTGGGTAATAATTTCTGGGGGAAGCATTCTTAAAGGACGAAAATAACGCCCGAAACATGGACATAATGCCAAATTCTATATATAAAAAACGCATTAGGGATACCCACTTGACCACACTTGTCACTGTTAATTCTTAACTGTAGAAAAAGATCAACTCCACAAAACTTTTGCCATGTACATTACTTGTCTCTGCTTTTGCAAGGAGGGTTACATCGTTAAAAAAGAGAGGTCTAAGATACCAAAGGAACAATCAATTCAAAAGTCGAAAACAAACCGACACAGCCATGGCGAAAAACAAAAACCGACGAGACGACAAACAGTAGTCCACATAAAACAACATTGAAAACTAAAAACTAAGCAACACGAAACCCAACAAATAAAAGGGATGATCTCAGGTCTTCCGGAAGGGAAGTGGATCCTGAATTTTGGCCCCGGAGGATTTTTCAAACAAGAAGGTATATTTGTGCAATACAATTAATTTTTAGAAAACTTAAGACTCTATTAGTCTTAAATGTTGATTTATAAGGACATCAAGATTATATTTTACCCGTTTTATTGAATATTTTCTGTTTGAGTGTCCGTATTTTTCTTTGGTTAGAATTTAAAAAAAAATTGTAGAATAAAAATGAGAAGATGTGGCCAACTCTCATCAAGACACTAAACTGACATAGAAATTAACAACTATACGTCACCGTACTGCCAAATGTTTAAAAACACTTTTTTTCAGACGAAATTTTGACGCAATTTTACCACCAAAATGAGACGAAAGGCAAGTGACTTGATAGATATATGTAAACAGTTTCAGACACGGTATTACTTAAAGGGATTGGTATTCTACTTTTAGCTAAATTTTAGGGAAATATGTAAAATCCCTACCCCCCTTGTTGCAATATGTTTTAGCAAATACATGCACGTTATTGTCATGGATACACCTAAACAGAAATTATACACATAGATATAAGAAGATGTGGTATGAGTGCTAATGAGATAAATCTCCATTCAAGTCATAATTTGTAAAAAAAAAAAAAAAAAATCAATATATATATATGCACATATATGACACAAAAGTATGCGTAATTTATAAGAAAGCAAGGAAAAGAGGATCGTAAAATTTATATATACAAGTACACTCCCGTGATATCGCGGGTCCGTGACTGAATTAAAGTATATAACTATGCCTAAGCCTTATTTTAGTAATTGGTATTGTCATCTGATAAAGTCATGTCGATTATAAGATACACAGTTTTCTCTGCTTTTAAATCTTTCTGTTTGAACCCGTCGACCTGGAACTTATCAATTATTGGAAATATTAATTATTTGGAAAACAAAAGGTCCAGGCTATCCAGGAATGGGGTATTTTTTAATCAACAGCATTGTCCTATATTAGTTATCTTAGAAAGTCTTGCTGATTGCTGAATAAAGCTACAATAGGGAACAATTTGACAATGATTGAATTTAGTAGTGTCAGCCCTTTGATTATGACCCGTGTATATAGCAAAATCCCAAATACACCGTTTGGTGGTGCGCCTGTCAAATGCGGAACGTACAGATAAGGTAATAGCTAACAGGTGAATATACTATTGGTATCGGTATCGGATTAGACCCGGAACTTGTTAATTATTGGCAATATTAATTATGTGGAAAACAAAAGGGTCTGGAGTGGTGTAATTTTTAATCTACACCATTGTCCTTTATTAGTTATATATAGAGTTGAATTCTTTGATTTGTCGTTTTTACCCGATGACGGCTGACAAATTGGACCTCGTAATTTTAGTATTCCGCTCTTTCAAGTCTCTCGTGCCCCTACAGTTGTCCCCGTGTCAGCCACTGCCTCACGTAGATTGTTGCGGTTTTCACCTTCTTGTTCGTCTTCCGAGCTCTCTTCACGCTCCGTCACAGCTTTACCATATTGCCAACAAATTCAACTGCTTTTATTTCCTTGAAGATATCTTCAAGGATTTGTATATCTTACTATACAAATCCTTGATATCTTAAATGTATGATTTTACTCAGACCTTCTGTAAACTACCAAATATATCCAAATAAATGGAGAATGTGTCCATAGGACACAGATAATGCCCTCGCTTGTATATAACGTTATAAGGGGTCAGTACATAAGGAATGCTTACTCCAGAAACTCTTTGCCCTCATATTGTAGTACTATCAAATAGCTATTTATTAGAGCAAAGTCTATAGTCCTAGCCATACAGTACTGCCGAGCCAATGGGTTTGAACAAGTGGGTGACCCCAATGCGTATTTTATCAAATTTGACCTTATTTCCATGTTTCGTACGAATTTAGCATTTTATTAATGGGATAAAAAAATCTTTGATTTTCTATATAAATCTTGTTTTCGAACAAAAAAGTAAAAAACTATGTATGATTTTAAAGAAAAAGAAAATTGTCGCTCAAGTAGTTTTCCATGCAAACGCAATTGCAGGATGACGAATTGCAGGATAGCTTTTTATAAAGAGAATTGCAGGATGAGAATTTCTCGATAGCTTGACATTAGTCATTAGAGAAATGGCAGGATGAGCAACTTGACAAAAGAGACAGGTTGACTAATAAAAAAAAAGGCAGAACAAAAAGAGTGAAAAATTAAAGGCAGGGCAGAGATAACAACTAAAAAAGGCAGGACCAAAACTTTACATCCTTTCTTTATGCGAATAAAACAAGTGTCTGTTCCCCGGACTGTTCATCCCCCTTTTTCAACATCATCATCTGCATCAACCCATATGGACCAAGCACTTGCAAACTCCTATCCAAAAAGAGGGAAAATAAGAATTACTCTAAAGCGAAATCCTCATCTTCGTGTTCTGGATCTTGAGCAGCCCTCTCCCTCTTGTCCGGTTGAGCAATCCTTTAAGTTGCGGCAATAGTAGCCAATTCTTCTGTTATCTCCTCTCCTATCCTCTCTTCGTATTCAGTCTAGAGGAATAGCACTTGTGATTGGATAAAAAAAATAACATAACCTATCGTGTATTTTCAATAAAACTAGAACACACCCGCGAAATCGCCGGCATATACAGCTTGTGAACTGTTGTAGGATGATTTTTTTGTAAAAGATATTATGTATGGAGAATTACATAAATGGTATCTCCCTTTTTCCAAAGTCCTATATTTGTTTCCTTTCTGTTAAATTCAATTATTTTCGTGTTTCTGGCCTACGACCACAATTATTCTTCTCCTTTGCTACAATGCTTTTTTTTGGTAAAAGTCAAATCAAATGAAAAATTTGCACCGTTTCAAACATGAAATAAATTTAACTGCTTATATATAGACCATTATTAGTCTAAAACATATGCTTCTATGACAATTCATCAGTGCTTTTTTTTTAGAAAGCCTTATTAACATGCCAATGGTAGGATTTGAATCATGTATAAATGACTAATACCGACTAAGGCTAATTTGAGGGGTTGCCGATCGGAGTGGTCCTGATCCCGAAATCCCGGGCTTAAAACCATGAAATCCCGAGATGCAGAATTTAAAGAAATTTATATCCCGAAATCGAGCTTAAAAACACCCGATCCCGACGCCCCGAAAAAGGTCCTGCCTCCCTCTAATCTCTACCTTACTTTCATTTTTTACCAAATCACTATTTTCCCTTTTAACAATAAATTTTTATGTCCCAATTGTGAGCATTATGTTGTCTAGTCTGTGCGTTCGTTTGTTCGGTCGTCCTTCCGTCCATCCGTCTCGTCCGTCTGTCCCACTTCAGGTAAAAGTATTTAGATGGAGCTGAGCATGTTTTACTTGTCTAATATATATGCAAGTGGTATGACCCCTTAAACAGTAAACATTTTTAAAGCTTGAAGAAAACAGTAAACAGAATCAGGGACTTTCTATACTAACATAGAAATTTCCTGACAGAATATAGAGTCTCTCTATATATTAAAGTAGTATAATCGTAGTTTACATGTAGATAAACGCGAAAAATATTTGTCTTCTGTAAGGAGGTATAATAGTTGTGATTTTTGGGATCTTAACACCATGATATGGAGAACGCTCTACGATTGGTTGTACTTGTGTCACATGTTTTACTTATTTTAATATAAATGCAACTGGTATGACCCCTTGAATAGTAAACATTTAAAAAACAAACAGTATACAGAATACAGAGAGTCTCTATATATTAAAGTAGCATCGTAGTTTACATGTAAATAAACGCGAAAAATAATTGTCCTCTCTAAGGAGGTATAATAGTTGTGGTTCTTGCGATCTAAACACCATGATATGGAGAACGCTCTGATTGGCTTATCTATTTTTCATTTTTGTTATCTATCATACGATTGGTTGTATTTGTGCATGTTTCAAACCGGACGTCCTATCTATGAATAAAAGTCAGTCTGATGACGGAATCATATCCGGACTCCTTTTTTGTCGTTTTTCTCCCAAAATAACTCAATCTGAATAATCATAAGAATGGATGACAAATGCGACTATGCAAGTAACCTATAGGACACAGAGGCATGATGATTGATTTATTGTGGAAGGAAGAGAAGCGACACACAAAATGAGGTCTTCTCGTTTAATAGTATAGATATCACGTTAGATTACATTTCTAGAACTAACGCGATAGTTTTGGACATTAACGCGATAAAATGTGGAAATAACGCGTTAGTTTTGCAAAGTAACGCGATAGTTAAACAAAATAACGCGTTATTTTTTACTATCTCGTGATTTATAAATATCGCGTTATTTATGAACATTAACACGTTAGTTTGATAATATTTCAAATAAATAGCAAAAATCAAATATCGCGATAGTTTTTTGTAATAACGCGTTATTTTTGGACACTAACGCGATAAAACGAAGAAATGACGCGTTAGTTTAACAAATTAACGCGATAGTTTTACAAAGTAACGCGTTATTTTCACTAACGCGATAGAATATCCCGCAAATGATATGAACGGCCACTCATAACAAGAAGACAATATAAATACACAAAAAAAAAAAAGACACACAGAGGTTGCAGTATCGTACAGTTACTATATAGATTTTTTGGGGGAAAGAAGCGATAAGTTAATACGTTTTCACAATATAACATACTAGAACGCCAGCTTTGTATGAACTGGACATATAATGCATATGTTCAAAACATCATAGATTTTCTTGATAATATCGTAAAAAGTAACCAAGAGCAATTAATAAGTTATCACCAACTTTCATTTTCTATATACAATACGTTTAGTGGTAATAATTTTGTGAGTTTTTGTATTTTGTTTTCCGTTATAATATGCAATTGTCAAATTTGGTAAATGACCAAGTACGCCAATTAAAGCCTTCATAGTTGAATTTTTACCAGTTTTAAGTACAAATGTACAAAATGTATTGTAAAAATTATTATAAAGAAAATATCGATTTAAAAGGGAAAGTCCGTTATCAAATTCAATGTCTTTCACATGATGAAGAAAAATCCATATCTCAGAACCATATCTCAAGATCGAGTCTACTATAGACTATCGAACGACGAACATTCAATATTTTTGTTGAGCTGGTATGAGTTAAAGAGTGAGGCAAATAAACTCATCATTGTGCCTTATTAGCTTGTTGGGATAATATATTTTGACGGTTTGCCGAAATTCACCGTTTTAGTAAGAGTGCTTGTCGTAATACAATAGACGTTAACTTTGAAAGAATAAAGATATATTTTAAGTACCTTTATATTAACAATGATAGTAGTCCTTTCGTTTTTGCTGCACTGGGATATTTAACATATTGTGTTGAATTCTGATATGTTTTTACCAAGATAGAATTGCATTCGAATACGTAATGGTCTTCATTAACAATAGCATTTGAACACACATTTCATTATCTCGTCTTTCGAATTATTGTACCAGCTACCCACCTCTACTGGAATTTTCACATTACAGCATCTCAATTTAGAAATATATTTTAAAACGTTTCAATTAAACAGACCGTAAAATTCTTCTCTGAAAGAATTGTCAATTTGACAACGCCATTTTTGAATATGTGCATCTTTAAGATTTTGTTTCAGAACGATTTTTAGGTGATATATTAGTACATCTTTTTACGATTGTTTCGATTTTATCTTTATTCACTTCGATGTTCCATTGTAAAACATAATTTCTAAAGTTTGTGAAAAAGTTGCTGGAATGCCTCTATGATCGGAATCCAAATTTGTAACATAATCATAACTAGCTTTTCATTCTCTCCAGCATGCTATTAGATGTGTGTTTGAAATATAAGTAAATTTCTTAAAATGTATACTGACAAGTATTATTGGTCTATAATTAATTGGGTTTACAAAGTCCTTTTTCGGCACAGATATAAAAATTCTATAACTTCGATTTTCAGGATGATGACCATTTACCCCCAAAAAAGTAAAAATGGCACAAAAAGTTCTGAATCGGACAGGAACATTTCTCCTATAATTTTATCAAATCTAGCACTTTTACCCATTCGAACATTTTTAATTGCATCTTTAATTTTAAATCTGTGATAGCGCAGTCAAGTTTATCAATAGATAAATTGTTCATATTTGGATCTTCCAATAAATTTCCGAATTTCTGGCCATATTTCCAAGGCGAAGAACAAATTTTTTATTCAACTATTATTCCTCATTATTACAACAGATTTATCAGAGCAAAAACTAAAATACATAATTTTTACAAAAGAGATTAACGTCCAGTGGCAAATATTTCATGCATATTCAGGACATATTTAAAAAAAAAAAGAGAAGATTTGAGTTTACTTTTGATTTTTGGTCCTAACAGAAAACATAACCTTAATTTTCAAGAAAATAATTTTTATTTTTCATTCATAAATCATTGCTCATCTCTGTCATATTATAGTATCTTGTCACCTTTCACACTACTAATTGGTAAACAAACATAGGTTTTAATTTTCTTGTGATAAGTTAATGACACCTATCATAAATCCCACCTTTCCATTGACTTATCAAGTCATTCTGAGGATAAAACCGGAAAACCATTGTTACCTAATTATTACTCAACACTAACAGATATCCGGTATTATCCGTATATAAATCGATGCAACTAATATATTTTATTACTCCTTAATTATGCCTTCGTTTCTTAACGACTTCAAATCGCTAGTCATCAGAGAGAAGAAGCCCTCCAAGTTCGACATATTCAAGAAAACGGACTATTGTTTCAACAGGGCTTGCCAACAAGTAAAAGCTTTAAACATTAGATACGCCGAAACTAGCACCAGATACAGGAAAGCTTTAACCACGGGAATGATGAATGAGGCTTACCATTTATACGTGAAGATAACCATAATCGAAGGGGTGCGGACAGCATATCACCAATACACTATACAAAAGGCGCTTGAGCTGGCAAACCTCAGACTGGAACTTTTTGGTGAAGAAGTTGATATAGTCGAAGAGTCTGATGATATCTACTGAGAAGCAGTACGTGGCTTAACAATGATGAAACAGTCCTTTTCAGGGCTTTACAAATTATTCAGAAAGAATCTTCATTTGTTGTACCTTTACATGACTTATTTCAAAAGAAACCCACTTATAAACTTCAGTTGTTTGTTAAATTTTTCTAAGCATATTGATTTTTGAAACTTTTTATTATTTTTTTTATAAATCATAGATCGCGGTCGAAATTTTGAAATATATTTGCAAATGCATATCGGCTAACCTGAAACGTTATTATCCAGAAAAGAAAATAACTATTTATGAACTATATCACTTCCATTTTATGTTGTCTTTAATAATCTGTATATTCCACATACGTTTTATATATTTTCCTGCAATCAGCAATCTCATGAAGCTATTTGACAAATGCCACGACTTGTACAAAAAAGTCGAGCGCTTTTCTGTCTACATATTATAATTTTCGAGATATTTGGCAAAACTTCAAACAATTTTTTGGGTAAACTTCATAATTTAACGGTAATAACTGTTTAAAAGTCGTTTGACATTATTGAAATAAATAAACAATATGAAGATCTCACATTCTGATCTTTTTGGCCTTGTCAGATTTTCTCTAGTACCATGCATATGCATATGATAAGATAACTTTTCTCTTGTTTATTTCTTATGATTACTTGAACGTTTTCTCATAGATTCATCAATACCCTTTAATAACGGGGATATGTAAGTTCAGTTTGTCATAATTATAAATTATCAGTTTTCTGTTAATTTACTCTCCGTTAGTATTGGAATTATTTTTTTTTAAAAGTGTAGACCGTGACATAAAAACGAGTAAAGTATAGGATAAAATGCTTTATTTGACACATAATCTGAGTTTTATAATTTTTACAACGTTTATACTGCAATTTTGAGCACTTACAATTTTTGACCAAAAGTAAATGCTTGAAATTTAATAAATGTTCGGTATTTTGGCTTTTTTGTATCTTTTTAGAGGTACTCTAAATGTCACTGATTTTTTGGTGTCAAACAGCTCAGCTTCTTCCTCTAAAAATCCTTTTGTTGTTATTCTCGGTAGACAAATGTCGTCAAATTCATCGCCTCCTTTGCTTTTTTTTGTTTTAATCTTTTTCTCTTTCTTTTTAGATTTCTTGCCACTGTTTGATTTTGAAGATCTATGATTTTGTCTATTACGCTTAGAATAAAATGTTTTTATTCTGTCTTTTAGTCGCTTCATTCCGTGGTTTTTATTTTTCCGAAGACGAAATTTCAATATTCCTTTTAACTGTCTCTCTGAACTGGTTGATTTATTCAAGTTTCTATCAGATTTATTTGCCATCTTCTCCTTTTCCCGCGCTAACACACAATTCAACAACCCAACTTATTACTGGACACAATAATGTGTCCATTTCTTTATTCTGAAAGTATAAATTAGAAGTATATATTCATTAATTGAAAACCAATGAGCAATTTAGAATAGTGGAAGGACTAAAAGTAATAATAAAAGAAAGCATGCACTCTTTGTCTTGACTTCTTTACTGATCATGTTTCTTGAAATTGATTTTTAGCTCACCTGGCCCGAAGGGCCAAGTGAGCTTTTCCCATCACTTGGCGTCCGTCGTCCGTCGTCGTCGTCGTTAACTTTTACAAACATCTTTTCCTCTGAAACTACTGGGCCAAATTAAACCAAACTTGGCCACAATCATCATTGGGGTATCTAGTTTAAAAATGTGTGGCGTGACCCGACCAACCAACCAAAATGGCCGCCATGGCTAAAAATAGAACATAGGGGTAAAATGCAGTTTTTGGCTTATAACTCAAAAACCAAAGCATTTAGAGCAAATCTGACAGGGGTAAAATTGTTTATCAGGTCAAGATCTTTCTGCCCTCAAATTTTCAGATGAATCCGACAACCCGTTGTTGGGTTGCTGCCCCTGAATTGGTAATTTTAGGGATTTTTTGCTGTTTTTGGTTATTATCTTGAAGATTATTATAGATAGAGATAAACTGTAAACAGCAATAATGTTCAGCAAAGTTAGATTTACAAATAAGTCCACATGACCAAAATGGTCAGTTGACGCCTTTAGGAGTTATTGACCTTTATAGTCAATTTTTAACCATTTTTCGTAAATCTTAGAAATCTTTTACAAAAATCTTCTCCTCTGAAACTACTGGGCCAAATTAATCCAAACTTGGCCACAATCATCTTTGGGGTATCTAATTTAAAAAAATATGTCCGGTGTCCAACTAAAATGGCTGCCACGGCTAAAAATAGAACATAGGGGTAAAATGCAGTTTTTGGCTTATAACTCAAAAACCAAAGCATTTAGAGAAAATCTGACAGGGTTAAATTGTCTACCAGGTCAAGATCCATCTGCCCTGATATTTTAACATGGATCGGACAACCCGTTGTTAGGTTACTGCCCTGAATTGGTAATTTTAAGGAAATTTTGCCGTTTTTTGTTATTATCTTGAATATTATTATAGATAGAGATAAACTGTGAACAACAATTATGTTCAGCAAAACAAGATCTACAAATAAGTTTCATGACCAAAATAGTCAATTGACCCCTTAAGGAGTTATTGCCCTTTATAGTTAATTTTTAGCATTTTTCATAATTTTTTGTAAATTTTTAGAAAATATTTTCCACTGTAATTACTGGGCCAAGTTCATTATAGATAGAGATAATTGTAGCAACAAGAATGTTCAGTAAAGTAAGATCTACAAACACATCACCATCACCAAAACACAATTATGTCATGAATTTATCTGTGTCCATTGTTTAATATGCACATAGACCAAGGTGATCGACACAGGCTCTTGAGAGCCTCTAGTTTGTTTTAAGACAACATTTTGTGTTTAATTTCATTAATTGATGATGACACTGTATGCCATTGTGCGATAGCTGACACAATGACGGTTCATAACTTCTTTTAGAAATTATTAACCTTCTCGCTTGAAATATCTGAGTTGATGTCGAAAACGGCTTCAGTACCGTGATATAATAAAAGTAATTTGTAAAGTAACTTGTACAAGTTTATTAGTTATAAACCAGAAGTTTATTCAGCTAAATTGATCATCGGTCTAGAAAGAAGCATGCATAGTTAAAACTTGATAAAAAAAAAAAAATACAATAAAAAAATAAAAAACAATTAACTACATACAACTGTTTTTCGTTGACCAAAATTGTATAAAATTATATTTAAATGTTATTAAAAGTTTGTTTCTTAAGAAGTAATGAAACTTACGTTGTCTGGACATTTATATCACAAAGTGCAATGCCTGACTTCTACTCGAAAGTGACTTCGAAAAAGGTTACGTTTCTAGGCGACGATAGTGTGCATGCACCAATCATGTCACAATACCCTCCTTGACGACGTCAGGATTTTTTTTTTAGTTAACGAATTTCATGTTTTGATGTAGATTGGAGAATACGATAGAATGGGTAATACTTTGCCAAATTTTAGTTTCATATTATGTTATTTTAAAAAATTATAACAAAAAGTATGGGTCAAGGACCTTTTTTTTTTTTTTTAGAAAAACCGATGGGACTGCAATACGCAATAACTACCTGAAAATATTTCGCCAATTTTGCAGACAAATGTAAGGGATAAAGATCTTGTTTACTGATCATTGTACAGTTTCACACAAAACATGGATAACAACTTGATATGTTTTTCAAGAGCATTAACTCATTAACAGGAATCGATTGCTGATTTTGGTTACATGGAGTTCTTTGTACCCGAAGATCTATTCCTGCATTAAAAGGAAGGCACTGGCTACGGTTACATGGAAATGTAACAATAATAAAAATATTATTGTTACATTGGAGACTAATTGCCGGAATGCAAAGTTGGGTGAGGAACCGATTAATTACAAATGTAACAATAATTACTGAGGCTACGGTTACATTATGTTATTGTTACATGCGGAAAAACAGCAATGTACGCTAGATTGATTAAACTTAAATCTTCTATAGTTGTATTGCTTCATTCTTTCATATGTACTAAACAATACTTGTAATTTTTAAAATACTGATAAATAATAAAATATTATTATTCAACAAATGGTGTACAACTTGAATAGTTTTACTACGTATTAATGGTTTTGATGTTCTTAAAGCTACTACTCAAGATTAGGAGTGTGACTGTCAAAGGCGAAAAATTAAATATAGTTCAATGGTTTTACTTTTTTAAAGTATTTAACTGCACACCTACTCTTATTACTGTCAATATACTTTGGAACAATTTTGTTTATGGTGAAAAAAAATAAAAACTTGGGATGCGTTTTAAACGAAACTGAAACAATATCAAGACATACATTTCATACAACTTTATAACTTGACGCAAATTGATAATCAAAAGCAAAGTTTGCTAACTGTAACTTAAATACTAAGAAATTCTGTATGTACACGTATCTGTAGAGGACGTAATTTCGTTGATCAAAAATGTGTCGGACTTTAAAACAACTTACTGGATTTGTAGAAATTGTCATTGTAAATAAAAAATTACAGTAAATAAATTGTATGTTATAAATGTATGTAATAAATGTACTCAACTTTTATTATTTAGTACATATTACTATAGTCCCATCGAACATTACTTTTTTTCATGTAACAATAACGCAATGTAACCGTAGCCTCAATAATTATTGTTACATTCGTAATTAAACAGGTCCTTACCCAACCATGCATTCCGGCATTTAGTCTCCAATGTAACAATAATATTTTTATTATTGTTACATTTCCATGTAACCGTAGCCAGTGCCTAAAAGGAATCGATTGCTGATTTTGGTTACATGGAGTTCTTTGTACCCGAAGATCTATTCCTGTTGATAATTTTTGCCATAATAAACAATAATGAATTATTTCAGTTTACCAATACCACGGTTTCATAAGCATAGGCAGCCATTTTGGCTATCAGGCGGGATTATACGACACATCAGAAGATACATCAAGGTGGATAGTGACCATTTATGGTTCCAATTGTATTGGTTCAGTAGTTGCAGAGAACACTTGAGATTTTGCTTGTTTGTAAAAGTTGATTCAAGACTAGAATGCTCCATTGGTCTTTGTGTCATCTGAACCTGGGACTTTCTTTATCATAGAAAGTTTGAGCTAAAAATGAGGATACATGATTATTAGAAGTGATTTGTAAATGGTCAAATCTGGATCGAGGTGAACAAATGTGCAGATGTAACATTTATCTGTATACTATAGTAGTATGAAACAAATCCTTGATTACAGAAAAATATTTTAGCTCTTTTATCCATTTATAGATCCTGCCATCATGCCACAGGCACTTGTCTTAGAATTTTTTTTCATATATACCTTATTATAACAAGGTATATAGGAAATTTTTTTCTGAGACAAGTGCCTGTGCATCATGCACACATTTCTGCTGTGTAAAAATTGCTCTTCATCTACTATGCTTTTGCCAAAAAGTAATGATCAAAGAGCAATAACTGCCATAAGGAGTCAACTGAGTTTTGAGCTATGTTGACCATTATGCAGATCTTGTTTTCCTGATAATATTTAATGTTAATTTCTTTCTGTTCCTAAATTCACCAAGTATTATACACAACCATTTAAGGGCCAACAACTCAGTGCTGTTAGAAATTGACTGATGCATTAACTCCTAACAAGTTATCTTGTAGTTTTAATGTAAGTGGACTTTTTAAATCTCATCATTCTGAACTTTTATCAGATTTTCTCCATCTTCATTGGCCCGCTTGCAATCGAACCTGCTTACGAGAGCCTGTTCTAGGTTCACTTATTATTGCAATTTTTGAAGAATGTCAGTGGAAATCTATGCAGATATATGTAGTTACCAGACTGCAAATTCTTATCAGAGAATAGTGACAGTCACTTTATTCTCCTTGCATTAGTTGCTGAATTGACAGTACTGTAATCAGCCTTCAATTCACGAGTCATATATATTGTTGAAGGGCTGTCAATATGCCTTTCAGTAATTTGAATGACATTATTTTGTGTTACTTGGAATTCTTTAAAACTATCATACAAGTGAGAGGTTTAACGAGCTATTCAACCAGGTTTAATCATCAATGTTCAATAGAAGAAAATGCCTGTTACAAGGCAGGAAAAAGACAGTGGTGTTCAATTCACTTGACCTGTTCCAAGCTTTTGATTTTGACCTTTGGTAAAGGACAATTTCCTTTTTAATTTTCCTTGGATTTTTTTAGGAGACCATTTCATTAAAATGAATGTAAAAGGGTAGAAAGGGAAGTTTTATTTTTTAGGCATCCGTCAGTAATGGTTGTATAAATTCAGTAATTGTTGTATGTATAAGTTGTGTGTATTCTTATCGAAATTATAATGTCAAAATCTGTGAAGTATACATTATAAAAAAGAAGATGTGGTATGATTGCCAATGAGAAAACTATCAACAAAAGACCAAAATGACACAGACATTAACAACTATAGGTCACCGTACGGCCTTCAACAATGAGCAAAGTCCATACCGCATAGTGAGCTATAAAAGGCCCCGATAAGACAATGTAAAACAATTCAAACGAGAAAACTAAACAGCCTTATTTATGTAAAAAAATGAACGAAAAACAAATATGTAACACATAAACAAACCACAACCATTACCTACAAACTTATATACTTAAAAATCCAAACAGCTATTCAGTAAGCATTGATGTATTCATGGATCAAGTTCCAATCTCTGCATGTTGTCAACAGAGCTCTGAACCAGGATCCTTAGCTAATGGTTGCTGGTCTATAATAATGATATACAAAGTATTGCCACAACTACAAAGGGTGGTTTAGGTAACATATATACTTCACAGATTTTAGATGTTTTAGTAAAGAAAATACAATTTTTGTTGAAACGAGTTTTTAGTTTTCAGATCTGTTTATAACATTAAATAAATCTAATTTTATAATCAATAATAAATCCTGTAAATGATTCTGTTTTAATATAACACTTCTTGAGTTAATATGATACTACTATAATAGACAGACTATTAAACCATAGGAAGCTTTCATTGTATAGAATATTTCTCATGTACATCTAATCCAAATCATTTTCATGAAAGGAAAACAACAATTCTAAAAGTCAATAAGATTTTATTTTCTGTTAAAACTTATAAAATGTTCAACATGAAAATATAACATATATCATGAACACAAAAGACATTGAAATGGTATTTCATAACATCTGAAATGAAAGTTTCATCCCAATCAAGAAAGAGTTCTGTTTAAAAAATCTGTTTTCAGCATTGTATCAGACTTTACTCATATTTACTAGAAATATTGTAAGCTTAACCAATAACTTTTTCTCCGATCATTAACTGGGGCAGCATCGACTACTTAGTAGCTGCATATTCATCAAATGCCTTAACAAGCTATATGCATTAATATTAATGATCATGAACATTTTATTCATAACCAACCTTTATTTTTGAACTTTATTAGAAATCAGTTAGGAATGCAGCTTTTTTGCAACTATGTAAAACCTTGCCATTTAATAACTGAAAACTGTTACATATTCAGCATTCATGGTCAAGTCAACTTTATAATGGTGAAGTTTCTAAATAAACAGGTCTATTTCTTAATAATCAAAACAG
Organism: Mytilus galloprovincialis; assembly: GCA_037788925.1. NCBI lineage: Eukaryota > Metazoa > Mollusca > Bivalvia > Mytilida > Mytilidae > Mytilus > Mytilus galloprovincialis. Next base: position 88,821,001 of record CM075334.1, read on the forward strand.
ATCAAAAACAAGATTATAGCTGCCTAGAGACAACAAAATTCTATAAAATACATGTAACCATCACAAAAAAATGGCTAGATATAAAAAAATGTTTCCTTTGAGCCAGAAGAACTAGACATAAAATTTTTAAACTTTTAGCAAAAAATAAACTTTGTTTAGCTCTATTTTTATCAATTCTAATGAAACCTTCAAGGTGTTCACTGTGGCTCCCTTATATATTCAAAAAGATGGCAGAAATATTCAAATTAAATCACTTATAAAAGCAATTCTTCAAATTCAGAATGTCTGAACCTGCATCATAATATTGCTTTGTTGTTTGTGTCTTTGGGTTGCTGTCTTATGACATATGAAACACATCTCTTTTTAACCATAGTGGTTACACAAGGGGTAAACAAAACTTAAAATCATTTAACAGTGGACTAGATATGAAAGTGAATGAACAAATTATGTTTTGAGAATACTAATGCATTATAAAACCCATGTAAATGTTGTATTTATTGATTTCTAATTCTCTGAATATTTCATTTGGTCAAACTTTTCTGTTCTTAATAAATTTCATAACAACATATCTAATAATGATATCAATATAATAGGTAAACACCGGCTTTCAAGATATTTTACTCGTATCTACTGCCTTAAGCCATAACTGGTATTAATACTTTAGTAGTACAAGTATGTATTCTTAACAAATCTGACAATATTTGTCAAGACAGTACTTTAGTAAACTGTATTTTCTACATGACATAAGATGTGACAAGTCGTTTGAAGTGTTTTTATTCACTTTTGTTTATATGGTATGTTTTATTCATCAATCACTACTGTCCTCTTTCATTTTCTTATGTTTCTTTTTCTTCTTCTTTTTCTTGTCTGGAGAAACCTGCAAATAATGTTACATACATTATTATTAATTGTATTGCATTTAACTGTGACATTTCTATATTCATGATCTTAAAATAATCTCATTGGAAAAGACAATTAAATAGTGGGCTTCCATGGGACACAGCTGTCAAAATATTTACAAGCTCATCCAAGACATTGCTGATATGAACCTTGGATGTAAGATTTGTAAAAATTGCCCCAAAAATATAAGTCTTGGAGCACTTATAATGCAATGTCCCTTATCATTATAATTTCTAAGTGGCATAGCTTAAAAAGAAAAAAGAACACCAACCACTTTTGGATTATAATGCAAAACTCTCAAAAAAACACATTGAGAAACAGATAAATACATAAATAACGTACTTCTTCAGAACTTTCTTCCTCATCATCTTTCTCCTTTTCCTTGTCTTTCTTTTTCTTCTTCTTCTTTTTCTTTTCAGAATCACCACTAGGTGTCACCGGTGTGGCTGGAGCACTAGGTGTACTGTCATCTGAACTACTGTCTTCAAACTTTCTCTGAAATGATAATATGAAAGTTAATAATGACTTGATTTAATAAAAGAAGGCGGACTATATAATTGTTCGAGTGACAGTGATAAATGCAAGTATATGGTGTTTCAACGGATACATCAAAAAGTTTAACTCAATCAGATGGCTCAATTTTCTAGAAATCTGAATTTTATAAAAGTTGACTTTCAAGCCAATTTGAACATTTTATAGAAGGAGTTGTGGTATGATTGCTAAGGGCTATTCCAGAAAAAAATGTATGGGGGGGTGGAAGGCACAATATATTAATAATACATGGGTGATGGGTATCAAAGCAACTTTTCACACTATAATGCACTATATTCTCAATTACAATTGTCCGGGTGGCGGGTGCTGACTAAAACTGCCATCCAACCCCTCCATTCATTTTTTTCTGGAATAGCCCTAACATGAGAATTATTAGTATTCAATGAGTTGTGGTATGATTGCTAACATGAGAATTATTCAATGAGTTGTGGTATGATTGCTAACATGAGAAGTATTCAATGAGTTGTGGTACGATTGCTAACATGAGAAGTATTCAATGAGTTGTGGCACGATTGCTAACATGAGAAGTATTCAATGAGTTGTGGCACGATTGCTTACATGAGAAGTATTCAATGAGTTGTGGTACGATTGCTAACATGAGAAGTATTCAATGAGTTGTGGTACGATTGCTAACATGAGAAGTATTCAATGAGTTGTGGTATGATTGCTAACATGAGAATTATTCAATGAGTTGTGGTATGATTGCTAACATGAGAAGTATTCAATGAGTTGTGGTATGATTGCTAACATGAGAAGTATTCAATGAGTTTTGGTATGATTGCTAACATGAGAAGTATTCAATGAGTTGTGGTATGATAGCTAACATGAGAAGTATTCAATGAGTTGTGGTATGATTGTTAACATGAGAAGTATTCAATGAGTTGTGGTATGATTGCTAACATGAGAATTATTCAATGAGTTTCAATGAGTTGTGGTATGATTGCTAACATGAGAATTATTCAATGAGTCCTAAAGCTGTACATGTAAGGAACTTAACTTATCACTACTAGAGAGAATTTCTTCTTTTTCTTTACAATTCACTTTTAACTCTTAAATCTAATATTTTCCAATTTCATAATCTGATAAAATATAGTTTTTCTACAATAATATTTTTAAAAATTTGTAGGTAAAGTAAAACTAGTGTAAAAATAAGTACTTTTAAACCGTTAGATACCTTTCCTGGTGTAGCAGGTTCTGTCTTCACTGGCGCATGGTTAGAACTGTAAGTAAAACATTATAATGTTAACTTTACAAGCAAAAAGTGGATTCTATCTAAATCTTAAACTTTTAGTAACCTCAATCTAAAATCTGTACAAACAATGAAGATTTTTTTTTAATGTTTTCCTAGTTCACCACACCCCCCCATGGTGGTCCATTAAGAAAATCTGCTAATCCTCGCTATTATTTCTATTACAAAATACCCAAATCATGTTGTTGGTCATAACTTCAGACCATCACTTTTCAAGAATTCTGCATTATTAAAATGACATTAATTGATAGCAAGGGTTATATTATGACT